>OW121849.1:38936353-40186353 GCA_933228895.1 Platycnemis pennipes
TCCCCCTATCCACCCAATCGCCCACCTATCGTAAATGACGCGAATGGCTTTCGCTATTGGTTGCCTACCGTGAATTACGGCTATTACCTTGTGTAAAAATCAATAGCGAGGGATTCTGGGAGCTTTTTGAATGTTAGTTGCTGTCTTATGTTCACGCTACATGTCTATTTCTGACTAAGCGAAATAATTTCTTTTCATTGCTTGTACGAAAAGCTGTGGGAAGAAATTATTCTCTTTTTCCTGATATAATGCTCCAATTTTGCTGCCGTCGTCTTAGCAGAAAAAGGCTGAGTTTATTGTTATGTTGGCTTTCCATTATTATTAGCATACTCTTTCAATCGTTCTCTTCTCGTACCCTCCCTTCTCCTAGCGCCACGTGCTGCGCATACGCTCTCCGCCATGTTCCCACAACCCTCGCCCTCTCTCGGCAGCCGCCATAACCCTCTTCTTCATCATCGCACCGTCCCCCATTTAAGCCTCCATCGCGTCCTTTGTTTTCTCTCCTCTCCCTTCCCACTTCCTGCCCATCATTCATCCCTTCCTTGCACACCCAGCGACCGCTTTGCCTCTCTTCTCACCCTCTTCTCCTCCCTTTAATCATCCCCTTCTCCTTGCGCCACTATTGGAACTACGCCCCTTCCTTACTTTAGTCCACTTCTCTCTTCTTCCTTCTCCTCGTCTTCCTTCTTCTCTTCTTCCTTCTTCTCTTCGTTCTTCTTCCTTCTTCTCTTCTTCCCTCTTCTCTCTACTATCTTGCATCTACCGTCATTCCTCTACATCTCCCTTCTTCTTCATCTTTTTGCTGTTTGTATCCAATTTCCGTTTCTATATCCATTTAATTGCTCCCTATGAATACATTCACACCTTCGTTTCCTTTGCAATGAAGGGTAAAATATCTATATAAATTTACTTTTCTGGTGCCATAGAAGAGATTTTGGTTTAATTTGCGTCATTTAATGTTGATATGGTAATGCAGTATAATGCCAGATCAAAGGATCTAAATATTATGGACCAACTAGTTATGTTTTTAAGCCACTTAATGAGGTAGTCTGAGTTAGTGCAAAAGATGGAAAAAATGTTCAATAATTTCGAAAATAGTTCTGCTTAACACCCATTTTATTATTCAGGAGAACAAAATATCTTGAACGTTCTGAGTATAGCACAGATTACGGGAAAAATAATAATCTAAACTTGTAATAAAGAACTCAAGAAAATGAGATCGTATTAACTCACTCCAAGGAATCTATAGTTGAAACAAACGCTAGAAAATTATTAGTTAGAAAACTCCCACATTATTAATCTCTTTTGCTATGTAGTGTACTTTTTCGTAGTTTTACGTTTATTTAGGGTATATTTGTCATGGTGAAAATATGTATAGAGTTATCTCGCAAACGGTTTACAAGGCATTGGTGACCCATAATATCTGTTGGATCACCGATTTTTGATAACTAATCTTATGGTTGTTTTCAGAATCGTCCACTGAATCTGCTCCAGTTTCCTAGCCAGAAATTTCTTATCTTGATCACCGCATCGTCCATTCAGCATTCGCGAGAGGAATCTCGGCACCAGTTTTGTTCTCCATCCATTATAAACTTCCCCTCGGTTATCCAAGTGGCCTACTTCAAGCCCTCAAGTAAACGTAATTTAGCCTGCATCAATTTTGTAGCGGAGAGAATTCCGTTGGTCGGCAGTCAAGCCATGGGATTGGAAAGTTCTCTCCCACTCCAGGGGGTTCGTTTGGCGGGGTTGGACCGCTGAAAGTGGGAACCTTTGAAAGATCGGGAGTTTCCAAGAAGAGGCGATGCCGGGGGCCTTTGTCGGATGGAACGGGGATTGGACGAGCTAAGGAATCTCTCCTTTTTTGCAGTTCTACCGCTCTTCTCTCCCCTCTCCTTTCCCCCTTCTCTCCCCCCTCCTCTCTCTCTCTCTCCCTCTCTCTCCTTCCCTCACTACATGCCCTTCTTTGCCGCCACACATTGTCCCTCGGAGGCGACAGCTTACCCGGCTCGGTCAACGAAAATGCTAGAATCCGACCGATTGCTCGCCTTATGGTGTATGGTCATCCTCTACCCGGCGCCTCCATTATATCCTCGTCTTCTGCCGACTCTCCGCCCCGGCGCCTCCACTTCCCCGTTTGCCCAGTCCCTCCCACCTTCCTCGGGAAACCCTCTCTCCTTCCCATCATCTCCTGTCTGCCTCTGTTCCACCATCCTCCTCCTCCCTTTGCCTCTTCCCCCCATTTTGCTTTCGCATTCCCGCACTTCCCCCGCTCTTCTTCTCTCCCTCTTGCTTCCCATCCCGCACAACCACAGCGACCGCAGATAGCGGATTGCGCCACAAGTTCCTTTATGCACATAAATTTGCGTCAACTATGCCGAGGGACCCTCAAATGCTTAAAGACTCTCCCTACACCATCCCTCGAGTCCGCTGCCTCTTTCCCTTGCCGCCTCCGCTCTCTCCCCGCTCACATCGCCCTCCACTGTCCCCTCAGCACCAACACGCCCACCGAAACCAGCTCGCCCGCTGAAGTATGCGTTTCTTTATTGTGAGGGGGTGTATGCGTGCGGGGTGAGTATATATATTTCCTCTTGGCGCTCCCCTCGTGCCCAAAAGGGGTTGTTTTCGGAGCAAGTGGTGGGCTTCTCAGGTTGGCATCATAACCATGTTCATAAATCGTGCGTAGCGAGTACATCAAGTCGTTGCAACTGGGTACGAGGCTGTAGGAGTTTGTGAAATGGATGATTATCGTGCAACATGAGAGAAAATTGCCTTATTTTTGGTGATTTCAACGCCAAGTGTTGGGCAAAATATAAGTCGAGCCTGGAGTGTAATCATTAAATTCTACTGTGAGTTGAGTGTGTTCTCCGTGACCCAAATTAAAGCGAGTTAAGTTAAAGCAAGAAAGCATACTCTGCGCCGTTTTCATTTTATCTAAAGAGGAAAATATATTTCTTGCATCAACTCCAAAGAAAATACTATTTACTTTACGTGATAGATACGTATTGCGTTTAACTTAGGAATGAAATAACTCACTCTGAGAGAAGAATTCTAAGTTATGGAGTATACAGTAAGTATACAGTATGATTCCAAGTTATCGTTATCTGAATGGCATTATATTTGGCTAATGTAATAGTCATAGGTAATAGTCATGCTACGAGAGTGGATGTCGACGCTTTAAGCCATACTTTAATACTGAAGAAATTTATGCTTGTAATTACATGCAGCAGAAGGTGTACATTAAATTATCATGACACATTTTAAGTTTTGATGAAGCGCAGAGTTATGACTGCTCATTTTTTCCTCCAAAAAAGGCATAACTTTTGCATCATTTCATGAGATAAAGGTGGGATACTGTCCATCAACCATGAAACGAGAAACTCGTTAGAGTTTGAGTGATATTTTTTTAGCACCGAGGAGAAAGTGCGGGTCGCTAATGTCACGGAAACTTAGGACTCCGGCTTGTAGCAAGTTTTAATGGCAGAGGGTCTGGGTATCGGTTGTGTTTCGACGATTTTCATGAGCGACTAAACAGTAGATTGCTTTCTGGTAAGTTTTAGGAGAGTGTTGGGACCAAGTGTAAAGGAGTCTCATTAAGAAGGCGTGGTAAGGAAGTCAGGCCATGGCGAAGAGGGTGTGGAGTTCGGGGCGTGGTTGGAACCCTAACCTTCCTTCCCCTCTCTCATCTCTCCATGGCCCTTCCCCACTCACCCCTCCTCACTCTACTCCCCTTTCCGTTACTGGGGAGAATAACCCCTACCAGTCTCCAAACGGCCACGTAAGCCCATTCTGCACTCCTGCATTCCCAACGATCCCTCATTCACTGTCCCTCACATTCCTCATCCACGAAACCAACCAGATCTTGGCATTTCGACCCTATTTGTACCCTTTATCTCCTTCTTACTTACTCCTCAGCCCCACCTTCCTATCCTCCCCTCCCATTTCCCATTCATCTCCATCTCACTCAGCAATCATTATCGCTTCCATCCGGAATTAATCTGACACCCTCTTCCTTTGTTTTCCAGAGTACCCCCTAGGGAAATTCATCGATATCTCCTGCCCTTTATGAGTATATGAGTTGCCGTATACACTTGATGTTTTCTTTACTGATATTAACCGTGAGATATATTTGCTGTATGGACATTTAAATTTATCAGTGCCCAATCTGAAGTTCAAACCTTTAAAAACCACTGCAAGGATTCCGTCCTTGCATAAGATGACGTATGTAAGGAGCTGTCGTTACTGTTATAAATATTATTTGTATCGTCCAATTTCATTAAATCTTTCAGATCGCACTCTCTCATGGTATGTAATCATATAGTTGTCATCTTCTGTTAATTTAATTAACTTTTTTCACGTTAAATAGAAATGGATTAAGCGTAGTTATATCGCTACGAGACCCACGTCTCCTCGAAGGTAAGAAAAGCAGTACGGAAATTTGAAAACCAGTGGGAGACTTGCAAGTAAGAGCCACTTCATTTACTTTTTAGTTAAGTGTTAAGTAGAGTATGTAACTTGTGACTCTTCTTATTCATAACTTCTGTCATAAAAATCATGCATTCATTTTTCGTGAAAAATAAATCAGAAATATTTGTAATCATTTAGAACGTCCCCATTTATTTTGAGACCGGAAAGTCATGAAATCGAGTCTGCTGACAGAGGTATGTTAAGAAAACATTACCACGTCTGTAATTGCTTGTTTTGGATCTCTGGGTGAAAATATTTATTCATTGTAAAGCGGTGGGACAGATTTCTTTCCACATACATTAATACTTTTAGCATTTACGTGTTCCAACAATCCAATTCACGTCAGCCTTACCGCAGTCAAACACAATCACGGCAGATTAAAATGAATCTCCCTTCCTTTTATGTCAGCTTCGGAAAAAAACACTGAATCGACCGTATCTTTTCTTTTGTCAATAATTCATCCCCTGTACGTATTGCGTCCAGGTCGACATTGGGACAAACCCTAGGCATGTAATAAAAAATTATTTATGATCCACTCCCACGAAATTGCCTCGGGAACGCCATTCGGATTCGCCCAATCACCAAACATTTCGGGGCATCGATGGGGAAATATTTTCCACCGCATCCTTGCCCCTCTCACTCCCATTCTCTAAATCCCCCAATTTGAATCGCGTAAGTTCACCTTTTTTACGACGACGGGTGGATAGGAGGAGGAGGCGGGCGCGGGGGCGTAAAAATTGAAGTGATTCGGGTGAGTAGAGAGGGGGCGGGAGTATCCAGCGGCCTGCACGTGTGAGAGAGGGAAAGAGGGTGGGAGAAGGGGCCCAGGCGGCAGCGAACACGTGCGACACAAATATTCATGTCTCTCACGCACGACGTGAATGGATAAAGAGACGCGGGACGACGGTGGAATAGAGCCGGTAGTATCATGTTCAGCGAAGAATGCACTCTCGGATGCATCCTCATCTGGTTTGACTCCACAAAAGATCGGTAGCGAATGATATTTCATTCTATCTAAGTATTGTTTTTTCGGCGTAAGTAGTTGTGTACTTATTTTTAAGATGCTCCAACGCCAAAGTCATATATCACTATTTTACCGAGTGAGTAGTTAAAATATTTTAGATTTCTTGGCGAATAGTTATGTAATGAATTTTTCTCGGGTATCACAGCGAGTAATAGCGATACCGAATTGAAATATTCTCACTCTGAAGACAATCGAGGGTTCAGTAATCGCTATGTCACTGCCCCTTAATGCTATCCCCCGCTTTAAAACCCGATAAAAATGCATTACAAGTGAGTAGTTATTATAGGAAACTGACCTCCCCTTCTACGGACGGAGGACTAAACATGTGAAATGCTGTACACAGCATTGAAATTGGGACACATTCCACTGAGAAATTGCTGCCATTGCCGTGAGTCGATCCAAAGATACTCAGAATGGGAGATCAGTACATATAGCCAAGCCCTTGAACTAAAGACCCACACAATATCCATACCCTAGACGAGATTCGAACCATTGACCTAAGGGTTACTACAAGGCTACAAACCTTGATACCGCGGCCGGATAGTTATTTGGTGACCTACATCTGAGGTATTTTGTGCCATTTAGGCAATTCAGCTTCCTTTTGCTTTTTTCAATGCTTCCCCAATTCCTCTGAATATCGGGTAGAAAAAAAATCCATATTTCCCGTCGCTCTTGCTTACTTGTTACAAATATGCAAACATGACTCTCATTATGTGTTTGTGAGATAACAAGGAAACAATATCGCTGTCATTTTAAAAAATGAAAACCAACTTCCACAATGTAAACTCGCTAACCATTTCTTTTAAAATCGCTGTCCTTGCGTGCACTGTTCTCAGTACAGTTTACGATTCTACCTATTCAATTCTTAGCATATGCTTATTTCCATTTTATAATTCAATGCCATCTTTGAAACCACAAGTATCACAGGTTTGTTTTGCCTGAATAAATTTATGCATTTTCCCTGTGGTGTTTTTTTGACTGGGCTGGCCTAATAATCCTTGTAGTTTTTCCTCAAATGAAGGAGTCTTTTCGCGCAATATTTTTACATCACTGTAATTTTACACCTGTAGTTTTGATAAAAACTTAGTAGGACAACGAGGTCCGAACGAAGCTTTTACTTTTTCTTGAAATAAGGGGCAATAGATGGTATTATGACGCTTTAAGACGTTTTAATAGAAAAAAGGTGTACCATTTAGTTGAATATATAATGTTTTAATTACAGTTTTAATGCTTCAAATATAATCTTTTTATTTTTTCATGCGTGTCATGCAACCGGAGACGTAAGATTAGATAGTAATTCATTGGAATTGCCTGGAATCATCGGAAGTGACTAAGAATGATGCTATGAAGCAATAGATGCTTTGAACCTCTTTTAAGGAGAATAGGTCAACTAAAGGGTAAAGAATATGGAGTAAAAAAAACAGATGGGAGGATCAAGGTAAATTCGTGACTGATAATCAAAAATAAATGAGTTGAAGCTGGGAGTAGGGTGGATTCCACCTTCCTTTTTAATCGGTCCCGCCTGTTCGTCGAGAGGAGAAAAAAAAGCCGAAGAACACTCTAGCCAATCGATGTAATTGACGCGGCCCGTAATTAATGAATCTCCGGCATACAGTCTTAATTTGAAAGGAGAATAATTGGATGAATCCGGGATTCATCCCTATCAGAGGCCGTTGAGGAACTGGCAGTCTTTTCACATCCGACGCCGTTTCTTTGAGTTCCGGACAGAAACTTCCGCGAGCCCGTGCCAAAAATCTCTCGGAAGTTTGCCGTGCTGCTGCATCATGCCGTTCTGTCACGAACACCACTCCCACGTCACAGCCGTGGAGGGTGATGGGATCGGGGGTAGGCCTCTTGTCGGAATTCTCGGATCATCGCTCCCTGATTTTGACGTCGGAAGAAATTCTGAGGATCGAGCCGGCGAAAATCGAACCGAGATCACAATTTTGGACACCTGGTGCTCTTATTCGAGTGAGTCAGGGCAGGGAATGGAGGTACTTTCCATAAAAATTCAAATTTTCCCGGGGTAAACTTTGATGGTATTTTTTTTTGTGAATCGCGAGATGTTTTCATGTATAGTCAATGTACCTTTTTTCACCTATCAATTTGCTCGAGCGGGAAGGGATGTGGGGGATGTGTGTTCCTGACATTCAAATTAATGCGTCTATAATAGAGCAAGCGTTCACTTTCGCAAAACGGCTACAAGGAAATTGCCTGCCGCCTTTCGAGAGAACTCCGAGGTAAGCATTTTTGTTCAGTGGATGGATTTGCGCTCTAAGGAGAGACGCATATGTATCGCGCTGAGAAGGAAAGATATTTTCGATGGGGCGAGCTTATGTTTTTAATTTAAAACGCTTTGCAATCCGAAGAGGTTTGTGTTTGAAAGGAATATTAAGCTGAAACTTGAGTCGCAAATGTTAGATGAATATGAAAGCGTTGACGAGATGGAGTTAAATCAAAGGAGAAAGAAGAATACATTAGTTCATTGTCTTACTCCAGTAAATGTTGAGAAAATAATAAAATAAGTTATAATTTTGCCACGCCTGGTGGGGTGCGTTGTGTTTATGATGTAACATTTAATTCTTGCACGAGTACTTTTCCTTACGCTTTACCTCTGAATTAATTTACTGCATTAATTCGTTAGTTTCTTTTCTAAGGATGGGCGAGGAAATGTAGGACGAGGACTCACAAAAAAGCATAGTTTTCAAGAGCTATCAATGTTTTTTGGGTATTTTCTTATTACCTTTTAACCTTCTGTAGTACTATACGCTTACCATTCTGCTTCCATATTTAATACATGCCCCACCTCTTTGGAAAAGTGACAGACGCTCCCGAGATATTTAACACTATTAAATTATTCAGGTTTCCAGTCCTGAATTAGATAGTCTCTAACTTTGCTCTTCGCCTAGGTTTGCTCGTGGAGAAAGGGAGAAGAAGGAAAAAGTGAGGGTTGTTTGGAAAGTTATCCGCCGCCATCAACATTTACATCCTCTTATCTGTGCCCATGATACCCGGTCTGAGTTCCTATCATAGCGAGAGCGGAACGACGATATCGCGCTCAGCCGTTTTGATCTCCGCGTTCAGCATGAAAAGTTATAGCGTTATCAGCGCGTGGATTTCGAAAATTATTTGTCCTCCAATGTATGCTAATTTCTATCGAAAATAGCTTAATTCCAAAAGTGGTAAAATGAATAATATTTTTCGCCTATATTTTCGTATCGCCCTTTGTTTCTTGGCAGTTATAAATGGAGTTTGGTTCAACGCGAAAGAATTTGATAACTAGCTCCCTGATAGTTGTTTTTGCTATTTGAATTTTTAGTATGTAAAGTACCATTCGTTTTACTATCCATGCTTTATATATCCAAAAAAGTTACATCTAATTTCAACGTAATTGCGACATTTCAAGTAAAAGAAAGAAATTTAATTCATTTTTCCGTTGATTAGTGAGGAGTAACCTCGAAAATTGTATTTTTTTCCATTGATTCCACACTGATAAAATGCATACACCGATGAATCCAGAGTTTTAGTGCTGCAATTTTTCTGAAATAATCATATAATTAGAAGCATTTTGTTTAATCGTAATCAAATTTGCACTAGGCTTCAGGCGTGATCTCATTTGCTGTCGATTGATATATTTTAGGCATACCTGGTTATGTCTTATTGTATTCGTTTTTTTAACATGAAGTACTCATTGTTGCGAAGGCTTCCGCGGTACTAGATAATGTCTCGAGGGTTTTCGGATTCCTCGCGCGTTGATTCATCCTGCTAGACGACAGTTTCGCCGGCATTCCAGACATGAAACACTCTATTACCAATCTGAAAATTGTTTTGGTGTTAGAAGTAAACTTTGACAACAATTTTTAATGGAAGGAGACATATCTTTCATTTTAATTTTCTTAAGAATCTCCATTCCTTGCTTCTCCAATCATCCACTTACACTTTCTTCCTTCTCGTAACATTTTTTTAAATAAAGGCACATGTAATCACAGTTTTTTGTGATTTCTATTCTGTGTAAGATTTTTTTCGTGGTAGAATTTTAAAAGCCATCTTTTCACGATACCTCAATCCCTACTCTTCGAATACTCCATAGAACCTTGGTCCATTTCCATAAAATTACTTGTAGGGCACTGCTAAACCAATGACGCTACACAATGCCTGCCCACTTAGGCTTCAATTCCTGCGTTTCTTAGATTGCAGTGCTAGTGATGGGTCGGTCGTGAGTGATCGAATCCCGAGATCAAGTTCTCTTAAAAGATAGATCGATGAACTGGATCTCTCCAATGACCGAGGAGCTCATCTTTACGGATCACGATAGGAATGTGACATCAAGTATCGATCACGAGATCTGAGACCGACCAAATAAATCTTGAGTGATTTGTCTAACGTGAGATGCGTAAGTTACTTGATCGTTACTTTAAGTCTTTAAACTTCAATTCCTTGCCAATGACAAACTATAGTTTCTGATACTACTAATTACTCATTACTGGTCCAAAATAGGATTAATTAGGCACCATGAAGTTGGCACACGCTAACAAGTCACGGTAACTACATTTAACTCTATAAAAATATCGAGAATGTACGTGCAAATTCCCGGATAGTACTCCATGTGATGGAAAAAGTACTTTAGAGTTTCGTAAATTTGAAGTACAATTCCTCCAAAAGTAGCAAATTAATAATTAAACGATTTTTAATGGTGAAATCACTACGGGCAAACTACGGGAGTAACCGTGGGCCAACTTCCTGGTCATGATTAATTAAGTCAACACAATCTCATTTCCAATACAATAATGAGATAATATAAAGAGATGACTCTGAGGTGGCAAAATTTATTGAAAGAAGTATAATAAAAAACTAGACACTAATATCGATCTATAATACCTACATCGCTTAGGTACACAAATCAATCATTATCCTTTCTCTGATTTTGGTCCATAAAATATGTCACTCTTCAATAGTTTTGTAATAAAGTGGGACATTTCTAATATTCTTCGTAACTATACTAAAAATTACAAACCTTACACAAGAATTGTGTAAAAACATAACAAACCTTCGAACGTATTGCACAATTGTGCCTTCAGTTGTTTAGAAGAATTATCCACAACTCCACGGAAACCGGCACTAAACGGGGTAGTTGTACACATCAGTCATGCTTACAGTATATAAATCACGAACGACCAGATTTTTTATCGCTCACGACTTTCCTGAGAGATCATTGAACGTAGGCACCTTGAACAGATCACTAGCTGGAACATCGTTCACTCCTGACCTTAAGCTCACGAGCGAATCACAAGTGGGAGTGATAGGCGTGACCGAGATCTCTCAAAAGACCGACTTTGCCCATCACTATGCAGTGCGTTAATTTTTTTCTTTCGTTTGCCGATGTATCTTTGTTATATTTTCAAGGGGTGTATCAACCCGAATTCCTCCATACTCTTGTCACGACCGTGCTCACGGACCCGTCCCAATTTTTCATCCAGCGCTAATAATAGTGGTTGCGCCTACATTTCCCGTGGCCGCCGGACCTACAATACACGGAGGAATACCCGCATGCCGAGCGGTACGAGGCGCGGTACTCTCCTTGCGAATATTTGAAGTGGAGGACTGCGTTCCGCCCAATTTAAACACTCCCGAGTACTCGATCCATACCATATGCTGAATCAACCAACCAGTTCAGGTGCCGCAAATAGCAGGATTGGAAAGCTCCCGTTCTAACTATTTTTCCCCGCCAGGGTAAGGGTCGTATCCGCTGGAAGAGGTGCCTTTTCCGAAATGGAAGAAAATAAAGGAATATCGGATAGTTGGTCCGAATGACTGTTTGGAGGTTTTTTCTTCCTGAATTATTCTTCCGGCATCACAGTGGATTGCAGGGTATATTCATGCCTCCATCCTCGGGTTAATTGAAAGAATCTTCAAGTGTACTTTATCCATTGTTTTGTTTTATTTCCTCTACCCCAAAACCCCTGCGTTCGTGCTCGATCGGGATGCCCCTTGATGAGTATAGCGCGATTATTGGAGCACTGAATGGTCGATCGCGGTCCGTTCATGATGAGTGTATGAGATCGTGTTGGCTTGAACGTGAAATTGGAGAGGATATATGGAAAGAGAGAGGAAGAGAAAGTAGGGAAAAGAAAATGCGTTGTACAATAGCAAATTTTCCACAGAGAAAAAATCATTTGCCTTGACCGGGAGAAGGCAAATGATTTTTTCTCTGTGGAAAATTTGCTATTGTGCAATATCAGCGGGTAACGCCGTTAAAGTTTTCACGGCTAGTTCGTGGACCTTTGAATTTCGTTAAAATGCGTTGTGTTTCCATTTGCATTCAGTTCACCAAAAAGCATAGAGCGTTACCTGGACGCATTTGAATCCTTGAAGTAAAAGTATGTGTGCACAAAAAATGTGTGTATCAGCATAATGGTATCTTCTGATTGTGAAATGCTGTGTAATTACTTGTAAGCTGGCCAGGATAACTATTCAGCAACGTGCGATATCGGCAACATGAGGTTGTGTGTTTAAATCCTACGTTGGGCATCGGTTTTGTAGTTTTCAGGATGTAAAAATTGGCCCGACGGTGACGTATTAACCGTGGTGTTGAAATATCAAAAACTACAGTCGGTATATACAGCTATCTCCTGAACTGCATTAACTGTTAATTTTTTACCGGTTAGTGTGGATGTTGATGGAATGTCACTACTCTACACACAATTTATCTTTCAGCTTCTTCCCTTTACTAATTCTATTTCTCTCTTCAAATCGGCATATTTCCTACCTCTTTTTTATGCTATGCATGAGAATAATGCATATTATTTTTCTCCCGTGTCCTCGCTATTTCCCTTCTTTTTTCTTTTCCTCTTCTTCTTCTTCTTGCCGTGAACATTCTCTCCTTTCCAACTACATCTAGGCCACTCCGAAGGGTGAACATTTTTTTAATATCATTCGTTAAAATCTCTACTTTTCGAGTTTTCAGATAACATTTTTTTATTTTTACAATTATAGAAGAATGATGAAGATTAAATGGATCGACCGAGTTAGTAACGATGAAGTCCTAAGAAGAGTGGAGCAAAGAGAAGTCTTCTGAATACCCTTAGAAGAAGACTGGACAACTTAATCGGTCACATCATGAGATATGATGGCCTAATGAAGACAATTTTCGAGGTACAAGTGGACGGAAAGAATGGGAAAGGAATGCCTCGCGTGAGATATATGGAACAAGTGATGAAGGATGTGAAAGAGAAGAAATATGTAAAAATAAAGATTTTATCCGAAAGAAGAACTCAGTATAGAGCTGCGTCAAACCATTCTGAGGATGGATGACGAATGATCATGATGACACTGATAATACAAGAAAATTGTTTAATGCCGGTTATATCTCTTGAGCAACGTCTCATCCGTCATTTTCGACCTTTCAATTAGTCCCTTAGTTACGTAACTACACGTTACGTAACCAAAAACTTGGACGAATGGAGAGTATGTTTCATTACCTGATATGCTCACGGTGCTTTCCTGTCTGGACATCAAAATCGTGGGCAGAGAACGAGAGAAGGAATGGCGGAAGAGGCGGGAATGGAGGGTAGTTGAGAATGGAAAGAGATTAGGAAATTGAGGAATGAAGAGGAGTTTTCGACTTCCTCCCGTTAGCTTATTGGGGCAACAAAGGAGGAGGGGGAGGATTCACCGTTTCCACCGAAAACGTGCAAGAAAACGAAATAGTTGATTACTACACATTCCCTCACTGCATGCTTATCGTTAGATCTCATTAATGTGCTACCCAGTTTTCCTACAATATTGTGGATCTCGTGGACCGTGGACGTAGGCAGAGCTCACACATAGCTTTCTTGCATCCTACCTTTTCAGCCACCACCACTTCAAAGATTTCAACCTGTATGTATGGTCGGCCAAGGGAGTAAGGTTAGTGATAGTGCCGTTGTGGAAAGCGTAACGCAATAACCAAAACCGCCTTTTCTCCCGTCAGGGTTTTTCTATTTTCTGTTACCCTGGCAACGCTTACCCATCATAAGCTAGGAATGCGAGGAACATTAAGTTGTAATGGGGCGATCTTGCTTCGTAGTAAGTTTATCACTGAAGTCCAATCTGTTTGAAGAATTAGATATGTAATCTATTTAAAATATTTGGTTAAAAAGGAGACTTAATCTCCTGAAGAAATTGTTATCCCAAAGTACCAAAATCATGTATAGAGTTACTTCATGCTGGTGAACTTTATTCAGTAAATATAGTATTGAAGAAAAATACTTTGTGACACAGGGATTAGAAAAGTCATTTTCCACGTACAATATGGGGCAAGGACAAGCGTGATCGAAATTAGTACCTGAAATGGTTGCCTATAGTATAGTATTTCTTCTTGTTATTTTCTTTGATTGTATGAGACTTCAGTTTTACACTGTATGAGCGTACGCTTATGTTTGGCATAAAACCACAAATATAAGGTCGAAGTTTACGTAGAAATTGTCTCACGTATGATTGGTTGAAATTAAGAGATCTATTGCGTGTGAAACTTCAATGTTTTTCGTACGACTTAATTTAATTTTTGCGTTAAACCAGTGGCATTATTGGAAGCGCTAGGTTTATTAACACGAAGCCATTTCATTTGAAGCACGAGTACTTCTTTAGCGAATGTCATTCTTAAAAGGTGTGCAATGTCTGTGCCGTAATACGGCAGTTTCACATTAGTAGCTACTTCCTGTTAGTGCTTCCAACTGTACGTAACTTTAAGGTAAGGCCGGTAATGTGATTATTAGCAATAGGTATGTGCCCACGTCCATAGCTCATGTATGGTACAGAGTCCACCTCTGTCACACACCCTTACCGTTGTTTTCCGGCTGCGTCGTAGACGTGGGCAAAGATGGTAGCGCCGGTGAGAGGGGGATGGGGAAGAGGAAAATCGGATCGGAGAGAATGTGAAAGGCGAGGGAAAAAGAGAGGGAGGAATGCGATTTGTTCGTGGGGAAGAGGGGGCAGGGAACCGCGGGAGATATGCGGTGTCGTCCGGGTAGTGGATATCGAGAAAGAAGTAGCGATCGGGGAGCCGTGAGGGCGCAGCGGAGGCGGATTTGGGGCGATCAAGGCTACGACACGTGCGTGGGGAGGGAGGCGGAAGTATGTGGGACGAGAGCGGGTGGAGGGAGGGGTGGGTATGGAAAGCGGACGACGAGGAGGAGAGGCAGATAAAGATGGGAGGATGGAGGAGACGTGGGAGGATCGCAGAATTGATTGGGGAATTCTTTATCGTGTTCCAAGAGCAATGGGTCAGCGGTTTTTCCTGTCATTCCTGACATACTTCCAGCGTTCGTTCCGAGGTTGAACACTGTATTGAAGGAATGTCCGATTGAAGAGAGCGGAGATGGGAACGTTGGCGGGGAAGTTTATCGGATTTTTTCGATATTGTTTTTCCTGGTGGTAACAATACGCTCTCCATAAATTCTTTCTTTTGTTGTACCTTCATTTTCTTTGGTGGGATTATTTTGCCTTCGATTGGTTATTCTTTGCTAGGTTTTATTTTTCTCCTAAGGCTTATTTCATAGAGGCAGGAATTTAAGAAATAGAATTTAGGATTGTTTTCCTTTATCTGAGTAAAACCGCCACAATAAATCCAACATTTTGGTCTCATTAAAATTATGATTAAGATCCTCTATACATTCCTTGTCTCCATGCCGATTCCAATAGGCGTGGAAAAAAACTACCAAAAAATCATGCATATTTTTTTAATTACTTCGTGGAGCTTCCATTCAGCTATCATGATACTAAAATGGGCATAGTGGATAGGTCATATGAAAGGGGTTTATAAGGGGTAATTTTTGATTAGGTAGGATTTTTGGTTGAGAAGAATGATGAAATTACTCAGACTAATTCTCACGAAAGGTGTCATGATGTCCACAGTTAAATTTTATTAAAAATTCTGTGAATTTTATATCAGTTATGAAGTTAAATTTAACTTGAGTTTCCATAAGAGAGATAATCCGATCAATTATGAACGTATATCCTTTTCTATACAAAAACTCTTGTACGAAGCTTATTTGCTACGTGATCACCATAACGGGTTCTTGTAAACTTTTCTGCACACTTTCCAATGCCACGATCAAATCTATTTCGTAAGGATATTATGCATGCATTGCATGCTCTAAATAGGACCTAACGAAAACTTAAGTCAGAAAGATGTTTAGGAGCCTCCGCTAGGAAAATCGAGCTCTTCTTTTTAAAAGGAGACTTGTTGCTCGAGGGACCAAGGTGCACTTGGCCTCAGGGTCCGAAGTCAGTGGTGGAAACCACTCCGCTCTCCGTGCCGAGAGCGGATAGTTACAGCGTCGTTTTCCCTCGAGCCTTTCCTCCGGGGCGGGCGTACATCGGGACCATTCGGTGTGAGAGTCATCCCGTTTGCGGACGATGTCGAAGTGATTCTCCGGAATCCCCGATGGGGAAGAAATTTCGGCTCGGCCGACGTGATCGGGACGGCGGCGGATTTCGCTGGGTGGGCTGTCTGTTCTTTGGGCATCACGAACAGATTACCTCCGCGATAAAAAAATCGCACTTGGCTCTCGCACATGCTCTCCACTTCGAGGGGAAGTCTTGCCCTCTCTCTTTTTTCTCCCTCTTCCCTTCTCGCCTCCCTTATCCGACACACGTCTCGAGGGTTGAGTGATCGGAGGGTCGCGGGAAAATTCGGGATTGATGCTCGCGCATGGCGAGATTCCACGTATGTTAGGGAGGCGGAAAGAGGGTATTCGTGGACTGGGTTTTGGGAAGAAGATTTGGGAACATATTTCGCGAGAGAATAGAAGGAAGGGAGTTGAAGGGAGATGAGGTTTGGGGAAAGGGTCTTGTCGCTTTTAAAGCCCGATCCCATATGAGCGAATCGGGCACAGTTAGGAAAATGTACCCAAGCAAAATCACGATCGCACTTTCCTTCAATAGAAACCCTGGTCTCACTACACACTTCAACTTAGTTATCCTCTGGGAAAGTGATACGTCAGTTACAACTTGTAAAGTGACTAATAATGGTTGCAAAAAGCAAATGCCTTTTCAAAAATATAGTAATACCATGCCAGGAAAACGCAATCGTGTTTTCTTCTACATTAGCGCGCCTTCCACCGTTTTTCATTATGGGATGTTAAAGCTGTTCTACTCTTGCATGGCAAGAGTGGTTTACGCTTGTAATGCGCTGGCAACAAAGTCGTCTACATCAGCCTTAGTGGACTTTACCAAAGGTGGGTGACTCCCACACTGTAGTTATGTGTGGCTGAACTCCAACTTGGCTCAAATTCTCTTCGCCCAAAATCTTGGTGCAATAATAGGCGATTTCGTGCATATATGCAATCCTGTAGCAGACTGGTTACTTTTATTCATAGTTAGCTAGTTAATTATTAAGGGAAGGTAACCGATATGGGGGCGTTTACTCGGAACCGAAATCGCAATGTTGTACACGAAATCGTTAGATGGAAACGAAAAACGAATTTCAGTGAAAAAATTAATCTTCTAACCACAACCATTCACTCATAAATCAAAAATGAAAATAAGCAAAAGGTGACGCCCACCGAAAATGCTGCTGTGATAACATTGACGTCATTTTCCTCCCGTCCTTGACTGCTTTCAGGGGAGGGGGAAGGGAGTGGAGGGGGGTTCTCGGAAGGTCTGCTCGCACAGATGCTGTCGAAATCGCTCCCATTGGCCGAGTCAGCTGTGTGATAAGGCAAAGTAGCTTCGCGGGCTCAGTTGTGATTGGACGAAGTCGATATACGTCAGAGGTTGCACCACACCCACTTTTCCGAAAGGGTTAAAAACATCAGTTTTTCGCCGCTTATAACTCGGGAAATAATTGTCGGATCAGAAAAATACGGGTCCTTTTATTTTACAAACTCTATCAGATTCGGCAATAAAAAAATATGGTAAACGACCCCATTGCGCCACCTTAGGATAGGTGAGTCATTTGGTGATGGTAGGAACATTTCAGGCTACGGAAGAAGGATGAAGCGAAACCCTGAGTCGGCAGTAGACCACTCTTCACGATAGGCGCCAAGGGGACCACGGCTCAACGTCCCATACGACTGCTAAACTTGAAATGTCCTCCATTAGGCACTCCATTAGGGACCGCTTTGCCACTGAAAAATCCGCTACTGCTGGGGAATCGAATCTGGGACCTCGAGATGGGAGGCTAGTACTCTACTCACCATGCCAACCCGATCTCCCTTTTATTCACTCTTTATTTCTTGTCCGAGAAACATTATAATCTCTGTTACAACTTGCTGGCCGATGAGTTTAAGTCCTCGCCTGATAATCCTGTGGTCGTAGGTTTGAATCCCGCCTTGGTGGGTTTTCCTCCACCCATGGCATGGGTGTATGTCAAACTCTGTTTGCTCGGCCCCCAGAAAACCTGATGACAGGCCAAGCCTATTGGGATTCCTGAGGTGTATGGACCAATATAGTCGTCCCGAATGCAAAAAAATAAATAAATTTGCCATGCGCTTGTTTTGTATGCAGCAGAACTTTCGCAATTTAACTCAAACGATTGCATCGTATTTACGGCATGTTGTTGTTTTTTTTCAATCGTTTCATATCTATAAATTGGAGATGCGGTCATTTTTCCGTCCCGCTTGAATACGTATTTCAGCCTTGACATTCCCCACCACAATGCAGACAGACCTAAGGCATCTGTCTACGCCTGGAGATACTGCAGTGCATATCTGTAAGCCCTCTTGTTGCGGGAGAGGAACGCGTTGGCTCGAAGAAGCTGGAGGCCGCTTGACGAGAAGGGAGAGTGGGCTGAAGTCTTGCGATCCGGGTCGGGAGTGCTACTTATGAAACCGATGCGAGCGTCCGATGCCTTCGCCATAGTGCAAAGGTATTGGGCTTTTCCGTGGGTTAGTAGCTGTGGAGGAATGGTTACTCCCATATTTCAGTAGTGATGATAGGTGCAAATTCATATGAGGTACTATGAGGTACTTACAAAAGAAAATTAAATTGAAGTATCTAGTTTTTTTATATTATCGATTCAATAGATTGTTCATTTATTAACATGTTAATTACTCAGGATATATTGGAAACCAAGTAGGTAAACTTTTCATCAGAAAGCGATAATTTAAGGAAAGAATCATTTTTTGCATACTTCGAATTCCTACCAAATCTGTGAGGTAGCTTAAATTTTCCTCTTACGTAAACAACGTTTCATGAGCTAGACGCCGACAAAAATTCAGTTCACACGATTTTAATGAACGTTAAGACTTAACGCTCACGAATTCCATTCAGTTCGTGCAATTATTCGATTTAACACTAGCCCTGATAAATTGCTTCGATTGCGTTATCCTATTAATTTGTCTAGGATAATTCATAATTTTCACTTCTCAGACGGAATTTCTGTTTAGTTCTTTTTTCCTTACCCAATTAGTTAGTTACATAACGGCATCCTCCAGCCACGTCCCTTTTTATTTTGTGTTTTTCATGCTCAGTACTCGGATGTAAATGTCTTTGAAAGAATAATGTTTTTAACAGGTTTTCATTTATCCGCTATATCCTCTTCGGATGTTTCCCGGATAAGCTCTCAAGGGAGAAATGTCAGGTACCCAAGGGATGTGCGGCGGAGGGCTAAGAGGTTTTAGGTGAGAGGGGGATTGTTTGGACGCCTCCGGATCCGGAGAGGATGGAGGGAAAGATGAGTATTTTTTTCCACCCCAGGATACAGAAGGAATACGCCTCGTTCTCCGTGGCATGCAAAAGGCTGAAGGCCGTGGCATGAAAGCGGCTTGCGGACGGCTGAGGAGTGAAGCGAAGCATTTGGCGAATCCCTCTCCCCCCCACGTCCCTTTTATCGAACTGCTCTTCCTTTTCCGCTCTCAGCCCGCATTACCCGCTCCTTTCCCGCGGAGCGGTGCTTAAGGGAAGGAAGGAAGAGGGTTTGATAAGAGGTTTGGGGGCGTGAAGTGTCGGAGTGCGAGGGAGGAGGAGATTGGGCATTAGGCCAGTGTATCCTCCCTCCGCGGGAGACGGGACGAGGGAGAGAGAGAGAGAGCCTTATAGGAAGGAAGACGTCGGGTGGGGGGGATAGCCGTCTTTGTGTGCGTGTGTGCGCATGTGAATGTAATATGAAGGGCATGGTCGGGGAGAGTACGGACGGATTCCTCTGCGAGTTCCTGTGCGAGTGGTTCGGAGCAACTCTCGAGGGAGTTGTTGCAAATGGAGGTGGAGAGAGATGGCCCGGGGCACGAAGTAATGGAAAAGGGGAAGCGTTTGCGTCCGGTGGAGGCAATGGGAGTTTAAAGCTTTATTTATCGTCAAAAAGTTCCCGCTTTTATTTCGGCACGAGTATTCCCGGCCATATGGGCACTAGGTCCGCCTTCGCTTGAAAGCGGACCAAATGTGCGATGCCTACGTTTTTTTCTTCCGCTGACTGCGCGTTTCTGGCTTATCCATATGCTCCTGTCCCTTTCATATTGTGTAATGTTTTTCTGAATTATTTTTTTCCCTATAGATGGATGTAAAATCATTTTGAAATGTTTTCGTTTATCCTATGTGGTTACATTCTTTTCGAATCACTCTACGTAGTCGCTATCAAATCTGGTCAACCTTGAATTTTGTCTTGCCAATGTAAGTTCAAATTTAACGCGTTGAGGAGGAAGGGTTTAGAAAGGTATCTCGTTTATCAAATAATATTAACTACACGAAAATCATCTTAAAAATGTATATAGCATATCGTATAAAAAAATTCAGTTTGTCTAAAAGCATCCTTCCAAATACTCTTAGTATGTGACTTGATCTAGACTGAATTTCTGTTATCCACTCAAGATTGAAGGATGCTATCTATAAGCGTAGTACTTTGGTTTGTTTATCCCTGCCCTGCCCTGCCATTATCTGCATGAAAGTGATAACGGAATTCATGGGAAAAACTGTATTCCTTCAGAAGCTGTCAGTTGATTGCATTTTACTTTAATTCCCAAATACCTTCTATATTTGTGCGAGTAGCTGCCGTCTCCGGGCAATAGTCCTGTAAAAGAGCCTGAAATGTATTTCTCTCGCATACTCTCTTAGGCACTTCAATACTTCGATGAACCTTGGTTTTTGTTTTCAACACTAATATATCGATCCATGTATTTGGCTTTAATTTTTTTTATTCATCGAACATGACCGTCTCAGCGAAGCAAAATGACTACGTCAGTATAGTCTACATTTTAGGGTATTGTTTTTCACGTTCATTTGTAGGGGACAATGCGGAGTGGAGCAAATCTTCTCCCTAGCGGTGCAAGCTATCTGTAGTTGCTGTACAATGTGTGGTTTTTATTGTATTACTCCTCGGTCATTAAAGCCCTGCCAACCGCAGTGGACAAGATTGCGTTTTTTTTCATGGTTTTGGCTTAAAGGGTAGTGCCATCATCCCGAGGAGCCCTATCTTTCCCCCTTGATTGCACCCTAGAGGAAGAGAGCAGTGTGGTGGTGTGACGCTCATCTACAGTCCTTTGTTAACAAAAGAGAGTCGGAGAGTCCGGGAGAGGCGGCGCGGCGGTGGATAAGCGGACGGATCGCACCGGTGACGCCCTTCCAGGCGATGGAAAATCACGAAAGCCCTTCGGACGTTATCTCCTTCGCCCTCGGGCTCGTTCACCCGTGACGAAAAAACAACGGAAGCCTCGTCGTTGTTTGTGTCCTCTACGACACGTTCAACACGAAAAGGTCCATGTTTTTAGAGGTGGATGCGTCAGGTTTATCACGCCTCGGTTCTCGCAATACTTGAGTTGGAGTTTCGATTAAAATCATCGTCAAAATCTCATCCTTATTGGGTTTTCACGATCTTGGAGTTCCCGTCTTTCAATGTGAAAATTGTCCCCTGTTTCTCCAAATTAACTTTGATAAAACTTGAAAAGGTTGTTATATTTACTTATGTTATAATTTTATTTTTTAGCAATTAAAGTCACTTCTAGATAATTTTAGTTCCTTTTCGATAACTACTCCAAAATTGGCAGTCATGACGTAGCATTTTACACGAATGTACTCGTGAACAAAGATTACATATTTTATGTTAGTATGAATGTACGTGATCTGTTTGAATGCAATCTAAATTACTATGAAAATAATAAATTCATTCTTTTTTAATATAATACTTTCACATAATTCCCTAATGATGGACTGTCTGCTGCGGAATCCTGACTTCCCATCATTTCCCTCGTCTGATTCGACGTTGCCAAATGCACCTCTAAACCTCACGTGCGATATTTGAAAATTTCAGGAACAATTTATTTACTTCGCATATACAGAGGAAATAAGTCGATAACACTGGTTGATTTTCTCAGAATAAAAATTTCTGGCTGATATCCACATAATTTAAGTTTTTGGTGAAAATCTTTATGGTAGAAACGTATGGTATAACCCCTTACGGAGCAGGGTGCGCCATAAGGCCCCATGTTACAAAAACCTTAAATATCTCAAAAACTATATCGAAAATCCCAATTTTTTTCCATTAGAATTTTAGACCATGATGAACAAATACTGTAATTATGAAGAAAATCTATACACTTCAAAATTTCGAACCAGCCACCTTAAGTATAGCCCGTGTGCGCGCGGGGCTGTTTGCCCCAAGTCATGCTCAATGAAAAGGTGAGGACACATTCGAGCGACTCCGTTTATTTACCGCTCGATTGCTGGCGAATCACGCGACACATGCCCGTGTCCACACGCTCCCGGCTTTCGACGAACACTCTCTGAGAAACCCAAGCGACTCACTACGCTGGAGGCAGAGGACCCGGATGGAAAAGGGTTACTGAACCCTCGAATAGCGGTACGCAAAGGAATTCCCACTCCAAAGGGTCTGTGCGAATCCTTATTATAGGCGACCGCGGGAGAATGGGACCGGCCGAAACTGCCGAGACACCCAATCCCAGGGTAAACAGGGCGCCACTCGCCCCTGGAACCGACGGGGGGCGGGGAAAAGGACTCAACAGCCCGTCATGGCGATTTATCTATTTAAGCTTCCATTCCATTCTATTTTCATTTCAAGAAGAGTTTTTGACACTTGAGTACACACTATTCTAATATTTTTCCATTGTTTTTATTGAGGGGAAAATGGTACAATGATTTTGATTCCATTTACCTCTGATCCCTCAGCAATATTTAATAAGTAGCGTCAAACTCATTATATATTACTCATTCAGGTTTATGTCATTAAATATTCAATCTTATTCGAACTTGCATCGATCATATATTTAAAAAAAATTCGCTCGCTTTTATCGGTAATTTTTCAACCAACGCCAGTAAATGGTTAAAGTACTCCATTTAATGTCGAGCAAAACACATTTAAGATGGTTTAACCCAAAATTGTTATGAATCTTGCCATTTCCAGGTCGAGCAAATTGCCCCCTTGATAGCCATGAATTTATCAGGTATGCTATATTTGCCATTGTTGATTAGAATGTATTAGTTACGCTATGAATAACACTATCAGATGATGTTCTTTGCACTTTTTCGCTTTGACTTTGAATGCGATTGTTGAAACGGCTTTATATTGGATTTATTACCTAATTTTAATTCCTTTCGAACATTCGCATCCTGAAACATGAAATGCAATAAACGGGGTCATTTTCCGAGTTGGATAAAGAAACATTTGACAATGGCGTACTTTTGTAAGCAAACGGGTACTTGACTAAGAACTTTATAGGAAACGATGAATATGATAATGGATTCCAGATCCAGTTGTCCAATTATTGGACCATCGGCGCGAATTAATTGACTTAAGTATTCATGAATATGTAATGCGAGCGCACACAATGTATTATTCACCCATTTATTCGCTATGTGGGAGGACTGGCCGGGTAGTACAGATGGGAGCGCGGAAAAGAACGAGACAATGGAGTTTCGACGACTTCATACGACAAAACTATCCCTTTTGTGCAGTCATTGGCTTAGCATGGCCGTTCGAACGGGCGTCCGGGAGAAGTTACAAGGGGGGGGGCTGAGTCCCGCGGCATACAAATAACGAGTGCTCGAAAAGAAGGTAGGAAAAGGTTTGTCGTATCAGAGATTAGTCGTTGGGGATGGAGGGAGGGCGTTTAATGATAGAAAGGGTGGCTAATGGCACATTGCGTGAGATATGGATGGTTTTTATGGGGATATACGTGAGGTCGGTTTGGGGGAGGGTGGATTGGTGGGGGATCCGAGGGTTGCGGACGCCCGTGAGGGGAGGAGTGGAAAGAGGCTCGTGGGTGGAAAGTTATTAGATTGCAGAGTGGCGGAGAAAAGGTGCAGTGGGTGGGGGAGGGAGGCCTCGGTGGAGTGGGGAGCGGTGGGGTGCGGTAAGCTCGCTAGGGCGGCCCTGGGGTGGGGGAGAGATGGGTGCCTCGGGCCAGGATCGAAGCAGAGATGCCTCCTGGTGACTAAGCGGCGTAGGATCATCCGGGAAGGTGAGCAGGGGGTGGCGGAGAAAAGATTAAGCGAATACATAAATGAGAAGATTTATTCCTGCGGGAAATTTTAGCCTGCAAATAAATTTTAATCGTCTATCTGGTAACAAAATGATTGACTGACCCTATGCACACCAAAATATCGAAACAATCGTGGTCACAGTCGATTAAACGTGTCATCAATTCCTTTTCGCTCATTTATATTAACGTTAAACCTATTAAACTTACGAGCATCTTGTTAATAAACTGTCTACCCAAACTGTTGTGTCTCTGCATATTCACTGATTTAATTCCCACAGATTTTCAGCTTTTGATGCGATAGAATCGTTATTTTCCAATTTGATAATATCTCTTTTGAGCTCTTCTGCCCTTTTAAATTTCCCTGAAATCCTTGAAAATCTTTTATATATTCTTAAATGTAAGCTCATTTATTATAGCTGCGTCAAACCAATCCTAGGATTGTTGACCAATGATGATGATTTTAAAATGTAAGCTCATTTATTATAGTCATATTGACATTTTTAATTTTTATTCGTTAAGTGTTAGCGATATTAATTCCAGAAACAGAAACGCATGAGATTCTTAGAGTGTTCTACAAAAAGCCAGATTTATATCATTCGCTTGTTCATTCATGCTAGTCCATGCTTTGTAACGAAATCCAATTTTCTAACGGCAGCGAGTGCTCAGTATACAACGATCACTTTTGAGCATAATTGAGGTGGATAGGATGAGAAGTGGAAGGATGAGGAAACCAGGGGCTGATGGGAATGGTTTGTAGGTTCCAGCGGCTTAGCTTCGATTGGGTGTTTCTCAAGACCCAGGCCGGGGTTGTGGAGAAAGGGGGAGTGGGGAAGGGGGGAGACGGAGCGTGAGACGAGGCAGTAAAGGCGGAAAAACGAGGTAGAAGGGAGTAGAATGGGCAGCGGCTAATATTATCCCGGCACGGAATGAAAATCATAGCGGGGAGAGAAGTGCCGACATAGCTGGGCGGGGACGAGGGGAGTCTCCCCGGAGAGGGAAGTTACAAAGGAGCATGGGTCGGAGCACATATCTGACGGAAATTTTAATGCTTAAAGGAGAGTGAGTTAGGGACTTCTGAAACCATTCCGAGTCCTGTTTCCCCTCCCTTTTCTGTTCCTTTTTTTTATTCTTTCACTCCTTATCCCTCTCCTAATGCGTAGGTGGACAAGGTAAGGGAGTCGGGGTAATTGGGGTATTTCTTTTATCATCCAACCCTCTTTCCTCCGCTCTCGATCCAATGCAGATTACTTCAACGAGTCGGTCTCGCGTTGCTTGGGGGAGGGTGGGGAAGGGATAAATGGGGGGTGGGTGAGGGGGTGGCGGAGAACTCGCCGGGTTGTTTCGAGTTGTTTTTTACCCCGGACGGCTTCGGATTCTCTCGCTGCAACAAACGCCGGTCGACACCCGCACGCCGCGGCAATGCACGCGCCTTTTGGTACGCACGGCGGTCCGTTTTGACTCCTGCCGACCGCGGATCAACGCAACATCTTTCGGGAAGGGGAGCAAATTCCGTGCCTTCGTTTCCCGAGCGAGCAAACCACCTCGCTAAATTGTGAGCCATCGACACGCGAGAAAGAGACGGGAAGGACACGGTCCGCCGACGCCAGAGCATATCCGGTCGATTCTGCTTTGTATTTTTTCTTTAAATAATAAAATGGTGGGTAAAAAATAAATGCGGCATATCTTTCTTTTTCTATCTCTCGTCCCGCGTCGCAATCTGCGAGTCCAATCAATCGATGGACACAGCGGTGGGGGGTGATAATTCCCCACCTTCCGTGTTTTCCTTGAGAACGAGTGGTCTACCCCATTCCCCTCGTTTCCACAAACAGCCTCGTCTTGTGTGTCAAGCCCTATCGCGGTCCGTATCCCGGGAAAAAGTCCGTTACCTTTCTTTCCCAGTTAGGGAAAAGCTAATTCAGAGAGAAGTCGCCGAGTAGGAGGGGGAGAAGGTTCTTAATTTTAGTTCCCCACTCCCGGGCTGAGAGCTGAGCAGTTTTAAGACCCCAGTAAGCTAACGTCCCTTTCCTCGGCTTATTAGCGCGTTTAAATAGTGGTGCCATTACTTTCCACCCAGATGACTCCACCATCAATGGGTCCTTATTGACGGAGCTTGAAGAGGCGTTTGCAAATGGGAGTAAAGCCATTCTGTAAAGCGTTTATTTTGCGTGTAACAGCATCATCAAAGCTTAAATAGTGCCTTTATTTTGTTAAGTATGTCATGTCGGCACAAATGCGTTTTCTCCATTTTTATAAAATAACCCAGATGTCAATTAACTACTGAAATGTTTTTATTTTGGGTGAGATGCAAAGTTTTCAGCGAGATAGCTCCACCATTCCTATTTCCTTGCTCATAAAATATAGTAAGCAATCCGCAAATGCCTTTAGTTGCTTGAACATTAGAATCTCTATTTCCAGCTTAATGTTATCACTATGGGAACGCTAGCGTTGATAGCCCAGCATTTAAAGGTTAATCCACGATTTCAATGAAGCATTCCCGTACTCAATCGGATATAAGGATATGTATTTATAAATTTCAAAGTAGGAGTATAACTGTCATAAGCCGTATTAAACAATGTATTTCATTTTAAATTGAGCTAATAACAATGTAAATATTTTACATGCTGGTGGCAGTAAAATGGTAAAAGTAAAAAAATTACTCCAAGTAACATTTCTTGAAATAAATATGCATACTATAGCTTTCATTAAGTGCTTGTCATTATAGCTGTGGTAATTACGCTCAGATTTCATTATCCATGATATTCGTTTTTTTTTTGCATACATTTCTGTTCGCCTATGTGCTCACCACTTGGGTTAATGACTATTAACCCAAGTGATAAGACTGTTATTATGTTATATGAAGGATGGGCTGAATTGGGACGCATGCCATAAATTCTAAATAGCAACTTTTGTTTTGGAAATGCGAAGTGCCCTTTGTTTAATCATAAGTTTTTAATTTAGCATCAAAGTGATTTTGAAGTATTGTCATCAATATTATCATCCCCTCGTAGACTTTTCTATCAATTTTTTGTAGTCTTCGGTGGCCTATTTTGATTGAATGTCTCGTGGCACTAAAGTGATTGATTTCAGTGTGGGATAGAATCCATCTATTGTTTCGGTCAAATGAAATCCTCTCTTTCGTGTTATGTGGTCGTCGTAGTTTCCGTTGTCCCAGGCGTAAGAGTAATCAGGGATTTGGTCATTGATTCAGGTTTTCATGCCTGTGATTCCAAATCAGATGAGATGCCTGATAGTAATTTACTCCGGTTTCCAATTGATCTCCCTCTGCAAGGCATTCTTCAACACCGATAGACCACCTCCCGCTGGGGACAATGAACTTTGATTCGGTCATTGAAATCAGGCTTATGCCGTAGATGAACTTCCAATATTGGTCGCTGGCTTAATAGGCTATCCACGGAATCCACAATTAACGCAGTCGTTATATTCTCCGAATGGATGTGTTTATTGGCGAGAAATAAACTTAAAAGTATCATCTTCGTGGTTTATTATATTCGGGAAAGGGCTATTCCAACATTTACGTTGGTTGATTTATTACACTGTAAAAAGTATTTTACTTTTATTACGAATCTTATTTTCGCTGCTACAGGGAGACTGTAAAGCTGTCATTGTGCCAAATAATTTCATAAAAAATAATGGATTGCATAAAATTTCACTGATAATTACTTTGTTTATAAATATACTTCGTTGCATTTCTTCTACATTCGAAACTGCGGTAAATGTTACGAATGCCTACCTACTTTTCTATGATATATTGTTATGCATCACACTCACTGCTGCAAATAGTTCTCTATAGATTAATAATATATTCTGCAAGTGATTTTCAATATTCTTTAATTTTCTTTTACTCAAGAGGAATTTGAAAAATAGCTCCGCGCGTATATTCTTTCTTCAGATAAATTCCTCTTTCCCGGTGATAACGAGGAAGTCTTCGGTTCCTCGCAGTAAATATAAGATTGCTGAAAAAGGAAAGATAGCGGCTGTGAAAAACCTTAGCCGTCACATTTCAGGCTCCTCGCCTGTCGTCAACTCTTTGTCGGACACGTTCCGTAATCCGCTTTAGTGGAAGCTCTCTGAGGCCGTTCTATAGAGGTGCCCAAGCCGTTTAGGGATAATCCATTCATGAGTTCCCCTCCTATGCTCGTACCTCATCTTCTGCTTTGAGTGGAAAATGCATGACTATCGCCTGGATCGGACCATAATTCCCAGCTCGTCGGATACCTCGAGTAAAATGCGTGGTGTAATACTATCTACGATGCTATCAGTACAAACAGCGTTTTTACCTTGGAATGAAAAAGTTTCCGCATTAATATCACCATACTCTATATGTAAATTGAGCTTAGAAAAAACTCAGCGAGTAGTTTCATCTCGATATCCGAGAAAATCATAACCGTATACTTTGAAGTGCTTTCACGGCCGAGTGTCTTGCAAATAATTGGAATAGAATCCGTTCTTTTGCATCAGAATGTAAGACAAATCTTGGAAGTTAGTGAACTAGGAAAGTTATAATCAGAAGAATTTTGGATAATTATTAGGGAGAAGTCTAAGGAATATTTAACTTTTTCATCATAAGAACTTCATCCCGGAGCGATATCTCAAACCATAGTATTTTTAAGTTCAGTTAGAGGAGACGCATATCTTCATCTGCCCTTCTTTCCCTTTTCTTCTGTCAATAGTTTGCTTTGTTGTCAATTAAGATGATATATGATTATCTGTGAGAGAGAAAAGTGATTTAGACTCATAAAAAAACGAGTGCGGTAAGACTGATGAGAAATCATTTCATTGGTAAAAGAGCTCCGAGACCAAGAAAAAAGCCCAAGTAGTTTGGTATAGGAATATCGTGCAAGATATTATTCAAATGTTGGTAAGTTTTCCTCGGTATCCGTTTGTAAAATATTCTCACCTTGGGGTGGGTATATTTGGCCTTCTCTCTGATGTAGCACACCGCGGAACCTGAATTATTTTTCTCTGAACTCTTAAAATATTATCTTATCCGTAGCGTCTTCATTCTTCACGTCTTCCATTCTTCCTTCGACTTTCTTGCTATTCTTTTATCTCCTCCTCTCATGCGACTTCTGTAAAGAATAATCTCTAAAAATCATTGGAATTCGTTCCAACATTTATTTCCCCCTCCTTTGTTGCTGTTGGAGAAATGTGCAAGACTCATGTTTCGTAGGAGTGTAAAAATTTAAACTATCCCAGGTGAAATTGCCTTAATATGTAATAACAGAAGATGGAGCTTGAATCGATGTCCTCTTCATGAATAGAATTACATTCAGAATGCATCAAGGTGCTATCAACTTCGTAAATCTTATTTTATCGCTAAAGATACTTCGGGAGTTTAGGATGCTGAATTTGTTGATAAACTCATCATTTTATTTGGTCATTAAATTTTCCAGCCCAAGGAGCCGAAATTAGCGTCACTTCCGCTGAACTAAAGCATTTGGCCTGCATGTTCACTTTTTTATTAGTTACTCAGAAACATAGCCGTGTATTCAATGTAAATTCAGCCTAAAAAAACCAGGAAGTCTTGGAGACGATGAGAATTTAAAATATTAAATACTTTTAGTTATGGATTTACATACTTGATCACAGTCACAAATTAGGCCTTGAAACTGCTTGAAGTTTTTACTGTCTCCTTTTAATTGGAGTCATGTCTAATGCTGTCTTATTTTGCGCAGAAAAAATACATTTTCAGACTCTCCGTCGTAATCCTCATGCGTCGAAATTATAACCTAGTCTCCTTATGAATATTTTAATAGTTTTAATATCAATACAAAAGCAATCCATCTCGTGTTTCTGCAGGAGATTTTTCTTGACTCTCAACATGAAATCGGGCTGTAGACATAACAACCTATTTCTCATTGCAATTTTGGCACTTCGCCAAATTTTCCATCGCCTTCTCTTTGCTAACCTAGCTGCTGCTCACGCCGACGAGTCTTCGCCGTTTTTTCGGGATAGACGGGATCCCAGCAGGTACGGAACGGCTTGTATCGCTCGGACATGGGCCCCACCTCGCCTCACGTGTGGCGATGGTGGACATGGGGAGCGCGGGCCTTTCGCCCGGGATACTTGCATCCTCGGGGCCGGCGAAAGCGCTGATTGGCGAACGGCGATCAGCCAGAATATCACGCTTCCGGAAAGGCAAACACGGTTCATCTCCGACGGCCGGTTTTCGGCGAGCTGTGGGGAGGAAAGCAGTGTGTCGGGCACGATGGGTGGAAGCCGCCTGCGTAATATACGGCGAGCAGCGAGATAAATATTTTGGGAGTGAGGGAGAAAGGGGAGGTCTTCGGAAGAGAGAAGAGGTTGAATGGGGTCATTTACCATATTTTTTACTGTCGAATCTGATAGAGTTAGTAAAATAAAAAAGAACCCTATTTGCTGGTGAAGTCTTCACGGGTTCTCCACCGGGTCAGGGAAACGGCTAAGGCCGACGTTTCGACGGCTAACACTGCCATCGTCCTCAGGGCGTTGAGTGTCAGGTCCAAGAAAATGCCAGTATATATACTTTTCGCCTAGGCTCAGGTCACTCCTGATTGGCTCTTCTCAGGTCACACGGGATTCGCTCCGCAAGCTCGCTCCTGATTGGCTCTTTCCAATCCTCTCTCTCTCTTCTCGTATTTTCCGGATCACCGGCTTCCGAACGAGCCACATGGTGTCGAAGCCCTTCAAGAGTTCCTTGACCACATGAATAACCAGCATCCCAACATCAAGTTTACCATGGAGATGGAGAAAAACCACTGCTTGCCCTTTCTTGACATCCTAGTATACCGGAAGGAAGACGGATCGCTGGGTCACCGAGTATACCGGAAGCCGACTCATACGGATTTATATCTGAATGGAAAAAGCCACCACCATCCCTCCCAGCGGAGTGCAGTACTGTCTACACTCATCCACAGGGCGCTATCCGTGGCGGACGAGGATAGCCTTAATGAAGAAATCAACCACCTACGCAAGACATTCCGCCAAAATGGATACCAGCAGAGGGAAATAGAACTGGCCCTTAAAAGGACCTTGGGCTCCCACCATCCGGAAAAAAGACAGGCCCCCAAAGAAGGACATTTGGCCCCGGAAAAGACCGACGAAGAGAGGGAAAAACCCTTAGCCAGAGCTTGTCTCCCGTATGTCTCAACCATTGCGGGGAAAATTTCACGTATTCTCAAAAAGAGAAATATTGAGACTATCCACAAACCTCCGGGGAAGCTCAGGAACCAACTCGTCCGGGTCAAAGACGGATTAGGCCTCAAAACTCCGGGAATCTATCAGATTCCCTGCGAGTGTGGGGAGGTCTACATCGGAGAAACCGGCCGCACCATTGAAACCCGCATCAAGGAGCACCGGAGGTGCATCAGATTGGGATATCCTGAGAAGTCCGCCGTCGCCGAGCATAGCCTCAACAAGGACCATCTCATTGCTTTCGACGACGCTAAATTACTTAGCAAATCCTATGGTTATTGGGACCGTCAAACCAAGGAGGCAATTGAAATCAGGTTAGAGGCGAAGAATTTTAACCGCGACACAGGATACGCCCTCAGTAACGTGTGGAAGCCGGTGATCCGGAAAATACGAGAAGAGAGAGAGAGGATTGGAAAGAGCCAATCAGGAGCGAGCTTGCGGAGCGAATCCCGTGTGACCTGAGAAGAGCCAATCAGGAGTGACCTGAGCCTAGGCGAAAAGTATATATACTGGCATTTTCTTGGACCTGACACTCAACGCCCTGAGGACGATGGCAGTGTTAGCCGTCGAAACGTCGGCCTTAGCCGTTTCCCTGACCCGGTGGAGAACCCGTGAAGACTTCACCAGCATTATACGCCGGGAAAAAACTAGATCCTACGTCAAGAACCCTATTTTTCCGTTTTCTGATCCGTCAATCATTTCTCGAGTTATAAGCGGCGACAAACTGATGTTTTTAACCTTTCGGAAAAGTGGGCGTGGTGCAACCTCTGACGTATAACGACTTCGTACAATCACAACTGAGCCTGCGAAGCTACTTATCGCAATGAGGGGGGGGGGGACACAGCGATCTCTGCCAATAGGACGGGAGGAAAATGACATCAAAGTTATCACAGCAGCGTTTTTCGGTGGGTGTCACCTTTTGCTTATTTTAATTTTTAATTTATAAGTCAAAGGTTGTGGTTAGAAGATTAATTTGTTTCCCTAAAATTCTTTTTTGTTTCCATCTAACGATTTTGTGTAAGAAATTGCGATTTCGGTACCGAGTAAACGCCCCCATTTACGCTTGGTCTGTATCTTCTGTAGCTAACTCTCTTGGTTTCATCGGGAATCTTCCAGAACTGAAAAATATATTCTGAAATCAGGTGAATCTACGTATTACCCTGCAAGCCATCTCGACGGTATGTGGCCAGGAATGAGGACAAATAGGATACCAGAACTAATAGCAGTAATAACGCGATAAATGTTAATAGCATACGTGGCACACACCACTGTAATCACCTGTGACACAATATTCCGGAAATATTCGAGAAAACTACACCTATATGTTGAACACTAACTTGTTCGTGCTGACAGAAAAAAGTCCAAAAATACAACACTGCCAACCACCCGTCCTTCAGACCGAGGCGTTTTTCTCCTGCTTCACCCAGAAGCCAACTTTTCTAACATTTTGCATATTATATGGGACCTTTAAAAAAAACGATGGTTTTTTCTTGAAAAGAAAGCATAATACAATCAACAGTGATGTTTAGTGGGATTTGAACGATCATCTTAAACTGAATTGCCTCTCTCTGTCAAAATATTTAAATTTTAAATTTGCGAAAATACCACTAATAATATAATAATACTAGCAATATTAAAATACATTTTCGTACTACTTTTTGTGCAATCATCGAGGCAAAGAGGACAGCATAAGGAGAGACAGGGTCGAAACCGTGGGCGGATTAAATTAATTTTACTGCAAGTTTACAAAGTTATGTGCATTTATTCATAATTGATAAATTCCAAGAAAACAAACATGAGAGACCGTTTATTCCATTTTCTGTTCATGTTGAGGAAATTTTATTAAAGTTAGCTTATATATGCTTGATCTATAATGATGGTTGTAAAGGAGAAGAATTTCCTAATGATGAAGAGATTTGTCGATAGGAGATTTGAGTGAAGAGATGCCACAAACCAATGCTAAGGTGAATGATGGCGTTGACGTAGATAATTTTTGATCGGACGTCGCATTTATGATGTTCGCTAATGAAGGGTACACGTTTTGTGGTAGATGTAATTATGCTCTGTTTTCGCATCTCCCGGAATCTCCGTAAAGTTCTCTCTCGCGGAACGGAAAGCCCCCTGAACCAACTCTTTAAGGGTTTGGGGCATCCCTACCTACTTCCCTGGAATCGCAAGCGATGCAGCGGAAGGGCGTGGTGCGGTCGGGTCGAAGCAACTTTCTCATCTCGTCAGAGGATGCTTGCTTGCAGTTTGTACCTTGATTTATATGCGCCGTTTTGGATGCTCATGAACCTGTTTGCGTTAATGCACTTTCTCTTGGACGAGAGATTGCCTCACCCTCATCGTGTCCGATAGGTGAGCGCGAAAGGCGGGTGGTGCGGGGGAGTAGATGGTGTACCGCCGCGTAATCCGGAATGAAATTTGTCGGCGGTGAATAAATCCTGTGGATGCGGGAAGTGGGAGGACAGAGGGTGGTGTATTTCGGCCGCCTTGTGGACTCACGGTCACGGCGCTGAAAATGTAAATCATTCGAGTTTGCATTCGTGCTCTTAAGCGGAGTCATGACGTGGCGATGGTAAGGATAAGTTTTTGGTTATTTTTTTCCCTCTCCTGCCTTATCTCGCGACAAGTGCCTTTATTTCCTGGGCTTATCCAAGTTCCATGATCAGGAAAAGGAAAATTATACGGATTATAGATTTTTAAAAGCGATTTCGTGATCTTATTGAAACCTAAAATTCTTATCATTCAAACGACATGCCTTTTTTTAACCAAAGTTATCGGGAAAGTTTATTCCTACCATTTTTTTCTGATAGATATGGTGCCCTTGCAACCGAATATTGAGCTTATAATTGCTTTACTTGAATATCTCTATTGAATTACTCTTATCACCCTTCGAAAGTTACCCAACCGTTAAATTAATCCCTAGTCAAGAATCGCATTAATCATATTACACTTCCCTGGTTTTTTAGTAGGTTTTGATTTGGTGAAGTTTGTTAATTCAGGCAGATTAATAGTTAAGCTTTCCTATATTAATGGTTCCAAAGCCTGAGTCCAAAACCCCTCCTCTTGCTGGGGAAGTTAGTTGTTCATTTTCTTTGTTGATGATACTGCTTTTAATAATAATCAAAATAATTGCACCAATTATGGGTGAAAAATAAGAACAAAAGCAATCAAGCTTTACCATCTTGGATACCATTAATGAATATCTATTGATAATTTACGTGATAATGAAGGCGGTAACATTCCTTAATAATTGGCATCGTTATGTTCTTCAGCATGATAAAAATAATTTTGCTGCGTAATTCATCTGTTATTCTGAAAATAAATCATCACTCAAGTTCCCATCCACTGTTCATTGAGATTAAATGACATCCTTGTACTTAAAATATTAGTTAATCTAAGGCCAAAAGATGTATCTTCTGCCTCAACAGACAGAATCCCAGTTAAATCGATACTCGTAAATTTTAGCTATCTCACAAAAAGCCAAGTGCGATCAAATTTACGGTCACTTTCTGGCACGGTACGTCATTCATCCAGCATATTATTGTGGGTCAATAGAGGATTAACACCACATGAAACAGGATGATGGAGGAGAATTAATGCCGTGGTGGGAGTGTAACGAGGGAATGAAGCGTCACTTAAAGCCTTGATACTCATCATTGTAGGGTGAAACGGAAGCTCAAGCAGCTTAAGCGCTCCTTGCTGACCAGAACGTGGGCTATCGAAACAGATAAGACTAAATTTCAACGGGAGCAAGGTTTTGGAGATCCATCGCCGGTTATCGGCCCTCAAAGAAGTAGCTGTGGGAAATCGTATCGCATACATTGGATTTTTGTTACCTGTGTAAGGCGACCGTAAGCTAATGTATCTTGCGTAGTTAAAATCGGGTATGGAATCAGGCGTATTCAAATATTTTCATGAACTAAGGAAGGGTGGAGGGGAATTCGATAATAGGCTACTCTCAAATAAAGGCGCCAAGGTATCCACAGTTCAACAACCTCCCAGTCGTCCTGCGAAGTTGTTCACTCAAGGTTCTCTCCTTACATCACTCAAGTAGGGAACGGTATCAATTAAACCAGCCGCATACGGGACTCGAAACTGTGGCGTCTAGTTAGAAATCCTCTACTTTAGGTGTCACTCATATCAGTTCTCAGTGAAACGTGGTCTTCTCCATTGCCATCTAAATTTTTATTTTTGGAAGTTTTCAGTTATTCAGGAGGGTATTTTGTATTGTTGAGAATTTCATTTGGTGCAAATATATATCTATTTTTCGTAGTCCAATGGTGTTCTTTTACATTACGTATTTGTCTTATCTACTATTTCCTTACTTCTATCCGTCTCTTACTGCACGACTTGTATTTAATCGCTTTTTAAATTTCATTTAATGTCATTTTTCCCACGCAATATACGATGAAAGAAAATATATCAAGGGAGGTGCTGACTTCATTGTTTTCCTAAGAGTATGTACCTATTTGGCTCACGTTCAGGCCCGAATGAGACTGTTTATGAGTAGTAATGTACTATTCAAATCGTGCATTACTGTTTTCAATTCTTCCTCACATGTTACCATAAATATCTGAGTGAGATACAACTAATATCAATCCTGCTCAGTGATGGTGTGAAATCCGCTATGTACATACGTGAAGGTGCTTAATATCTGTTATTTACTAGTAGTGGAAGTGAGTCACCGACTACAAAACACTCTTGCGGTGGTGGCTGATAGGGTTTTATGCAGATGTTCCCGTTTCTCTTGCGTCAGTTGTGTTTAAGTCCCCACTGCCTCCGGCGTACTCCTTTGAAAACTACTTTTTTTCAACCGCATCAAAGATACGAGTCGTTTTCCGTGTGAAAATTCTAACCTTGGGTGGTCATAGCAAAATGGGTCGGTGGAAGAAAAAGAATGATGATACCGGGGTGGGAGAAATATTTCGTTTTTTCTTCTGCGAAATTGTATGAACCTCAAGGCGCGGATTGGCTTTCAGAACGTTACTCCCTTTCTCTCTCCGCACTTCTATCATCTTCCGCGCGCTGATTACGCCGGCTTAATTGATACCATCCCTCCCCTCCGAAAATCGCTTAGATTTTTCTTGAACGAGAGCGGTGGGCAATGCAGATGCGCGGGAGATATATATACAGAGAGAGAAAGAGTAAAGCTTCCAGACCGCCATAACCCGTCGCCTCCGCAGATCAAAAGAGTGTGCTCTGTCCAGTCAAATGAGTCGTCCCTCGATTTCACAGTTTTGAGTGAGGCAAGTAATTTCGGAGAGTGGCGTTGGAACGTTTCGATATTCCTTTCCTTTCCCGCTCGGTGTACCGTAATTGGCGAGCATGAATTTTTTTGGGGGGACTCGGGTGAGCGTTGTGTGAGCTCTTCATCGCAAATTTTCTGCAACGTAAACAGTGCACGATCTTTGTTTTAATTCTGACGTCCTCACGTCTGGGAATCATCGGTGCAATTCCGTTTTAGGTGCTCCAGCTGTTTAGCTCACACCTTCTGATCTAATCATAAAACAATCATCGCAGCGTTCCGCGAAGTGCTGCTGTTTGAAGTTGCTTGCTTTGGGCCACACGCTGATACTTAGCCCAACTAATCACCGTAGCCGGCTAGGCATCCGTGATATTTTGTCCAAAAATGAGAAAATTGCTTGTTTTGCATTCTTTAAATATTTTATCTAGAGTGTTAGTTTAAGTTATCCGTGGAAGGCTACCGACTGCTGAGGCCTTTAATAATAGGAGGGTGATCGGGAGGACCTATATGTTGTTATTTGTAGAGTGTTGTCCATCTGTGTGGGGGATCACTTCAAGACCTCCTTACTTTGGATGGAACGTAAAACAAAAGACGCCCTGGCACCTTTTCGTAAGAGTAGTCTGATTCCAACGCCGGGTTTCCCTCCACCCTTTCACCACACCCAGAATTCCCATCCTATCCTTAATTATGCAAATTGCCGTCATTGACCACAGCAAGCGGGTGTTTGGAGATAACTGTATCGAAAACAAGGAAGGATGGAGGGAAACCTGGTGTCACCAATAGCTTACTCTCAACGATAAGCACCAAAGACGCTCATTAGCGTGGGCAGTCGTATTTCAAGTGAAACTTGCGCTATATTTTTCGCGTTTATTCATCAAATCACCCATCCGTGTTGTTCCAAGCAAATCAAACTGTGCTCTAGGAGCTCACCCACTCCTCTTTGATGTCTGGTTCATTTCACATGTTTGAGCGAGCGGAACCGTGATTTCATTCCCCCCCTTTTTTCAACCAGCTCCGCATCATGCAAATCCCTCGCGTCGAATTTGAAATGCTTAAATACTCAGGTCGTCCCTCCGATACTACTCTTGCCGGAATCCCTCAATTGAGCGCATTCCAAACGTTTTCGTTCGGAATGCGTCCGATTCAACTCCAAATACGTTTCCAACAGAATGGATGCAAATATCGAAGGACCGAGTGGCGCCGGTTCGCGCCCGTAATTGGAACATGAGAGTGTGGAGGGGGGGAGGGGAGGGGGAGGAGATGGTGGAATGGGTGGATGGGCCAGCTGCACCTCCCGCACCACCATTGCCGCTCCCCCCCTCTCTCTCTACCACTCTGCTCGTCAAGTCCCCCGTGCATGGAGTGCCTCCACCGCTAGACAGATGAAATGCATTTGTTCGGACGCACGGAACAAGCAGTGATTTGCGAGAGGCGCGTTCGTCTCTTTGCTTTTTTATGTACGTCTATGTGTGTACGTGGATTGCTTTCATTCGCATTAGATGGCAGCGTATATATATATATGTACTACTACTGACTCTCTCTCTTTCTCTCCTCCTTCCCCATTCCGCCCGAATTGCAAATCTTTTTTTTACCCTCATTCTCAATCACTCTTCTCACTTTTGGTCTGCTGCACGTCAAAATACATTTCGCGTACAGTGGGGAAGAGGGTGTTGCGGGGAGATGCACCAGGGCGGTTTGATCGGGAGACCAAAAGTGATGACCGCTATTGTTTCGTCTCTGCAGGAGGTAACGCGCCAAATGAGGGGTGGGTGGGGAGACAGCTGACGCGCTGGGAGAGAAATCCACTCAGTCACATCGTCTGCAATCCAAGGGACCGGGAGTTGAGGGAAACATAATTATTTGTCGAGCCAGGGAATGAAGTCATGGCTCCAGATTGTTGTCAGCACCCATCTAGTGTGCTTAGAGTTCGTTTCTATTTTTTCCTGGATTCGTGTGGCTTCCTAACGTACATTGAGTAAAGAGGATGAAAATAGACTAGCAGCTTTTGTGAATTGGGAGAGGAAAAGGATAGAGAAAGTAAGAAATGAAGAAACGAACACAACTGAGGTTGGGCTAGTCATGGTGGAATTGGAGCGAAATTAGGTTGAGGGAACAAAAAAGGAATGAGTTGTAGTGCGTAACCAATATTTTTACTTATAATGAAAACAGGAGGACAATGAGTAAGCTCTAATAGGTGGAAAGTTTGGCTGGAATAATTATAGACAGAAAGTACTCGAAACTCTAGAATAGTATGTTATGGAAGATTGGTGAATTCTGCCGTATTCGTAAATTTCTTATAACTTTGGAAAAATTAGTAATAATTTATTTGAAGTAGGCTTAGATAGGCGTGAAAAGTATTTCATATCTATCTAAGTCTGTTTTATCTGGTGTAAAACCCATTATGAAATGAACATGGTTTTTCCGAATGATTGGATTCCTTTAATGCTAAGCTCTTATTTTTTTCTTTTCTCTAGAAATGTCGGATCCCCAAATAATTGTATGCTCAGTCATTTCTAAAAGTACTTTTTTTGCCAAATTTTAGTTATTATAGACTATTATGCAGTGCTAAATATTACCTATCATCTCGTAGAGTTTCAGTAGGTACCCTCGAACTGACAGCTCAACATCAAACTTATTCATAGCTGAACTCACGACATAGAATTTGGCATGGGGGACTTTAGATGCAGAGTGAGTAGAATTTTTTTTTCAAATTCTCGTCTATTCTACAGATTCCTGATTTGCCAACGGAAATTCAGATAATGCACGCCACGGATTTTCCACGCTATCTGCATATGTTTATTTTGCCATATTAATCAACGCCACAGTCGAATGCCCCAGTGATTCCGAACAAAATATTGCTTAAAAAAAACAAATATGCGTTCCAGATATTCGCGGGCATTGATTCAAAGTTTTCCCGAGAGAATCGTAAATTTGGAACCAACAACGAATAATTTCCTCGGGAAAAGTGATTTATGATCACAGTTTTTAAAAATTAGGGCAGCGAATCCGAAACTTTAACTAATTCTCATTCGACATCGCCATAAATCCCGTTTTAAGCCAATGGCACGAATTGATTGGTGTTTTTTTTTAAATTATCACTTCCGTTCCACTGAAAAGTTCTCTATCATCAATTTGAGATGGGGAGGAGGGAAGTGAGCAATGTTGGGAAAGAAATGGAATTATTATGAATGCGTTTCCCACCATTCAACCTTCTCGGTACCTTTCCCGGAATCCGATCACTTTTTTTTTTGGAAATTCCAAATCGGTTGCATGCGTGTACCCAATGCGGGCACACTATTCGCGGATTGGAGGGCGTGATGCCTCGCGAGAATATATTGACGGGGGATAGTTGACCAAGGAATACGCTTGGGAACACATCTGCTCACTCACAAACACACGTGCACGCTCGGTCCGCCAGCGAGACGATATTTTAGGGCCGAGTGCGGTAATAATTTCTTTTCAAGTTGGAAAAATTTTGACGCCTCTGAAACCATTAAAAACTTTCTTCCAACTCCCGCCTCTCTTTCTTTTTCCATTCCTTTCTCCAACGCAGTTTCAACTCCTCCCACCATTAAGACAAAGGAATGCTCTTTGCTGTCCTCCTTCCTCTCACAGCCGTAAGGATCGCCGCTGCGGCAGATCCCTCTCTACGAGGAAGATAGAAGAGGGAGGTTTTTTTGTTCGCGAGTGGAAAGGACGGGAGTGGTGGCCGGAAGAATCATTAATATATGAACAATTGGAGCTTTCTAGCATTGAAACATCTGTCGCAGTATGTAACCGTGGGCTCAATCACTGATCTTCATTTTAATTGCGTAATCGTTATTTTTTAAGTGCCCTTATGAGAGTAGAAACGTGACGACTATTTTTCTGATATTTTCTGCTTAATCTATGAAGTCATTAATATTAGTTTGCATATTAAACCATAGGAAAGAAACTTTTAGCAGCTGTCCGCCTATGGAAGTTTAATTGTAGAACTTCCACTTTTTTAATGTTTCAAAATGCGTTCAATTTCATTCCATGAAGGTCTATGTCGTTCCATCCTCGTTTTGCTTATCGCTAGCACAAGAGCTACTCAAGATAAACGGTTGAAAGTTTATCCATTGTCTCACGTATCTTGATATGTAGTTATGCAATTATATGTGATATTGTTGTATTTATGTCATGATTCGATGTGTGCCCCCCTTTGGGTGCATTTGAGATTGAAATGCGGAATCAATCACCCTTGATTGACACAGAGTACCGTTCAACTTCCTACACTTTAATTTATACATAATAGAGATAAACAGCACATGCATTTTTTTCTGTGCACTATCTCATGTGAATATGTTCGAATTGTATCGGAATGGGATCGATAATCTTATTGTGACATTTGGAAGTCGTCGTATAGATTAAGGTACGATAGGGTTTAGGTTTGTTTGGTGGCTAGAGTTCTACCCTCTCTTTCTGAGAGGCCATATTGCAATCCCGGCTAAGGCAGATTTATCATTGTTGTACTAGTCTCCACTTGTGTGAAGAGCGCTTTGAGAAAAGTACCTACTCCGTCCGTCGGATGGGACGTTAAGCCACAATTCCTTAGGCGCCTTTCGTTAAGAAGCCTTGGAATACTTCAGCCTTCCTCCGTTCCCTAAAAATATTCCTACAATATCCACATTACTTAAATGGCGTGAATGAACATAAGCTGCCGTTTGCTTACCCAAATAATCAAACATTTGCGATTGAAAGTTTGAATAACATTTTTCAGATTCGCGCAGTGAAGGTGTTTTGCCTGGCGAGTCCTCAAGGACATTAGATCCCCACTGAAGGCATTCCTTGTTTCCCTCTCTCCCCGCTAAACCCTGCCTTCCCTGGAGTCCCTCCAGCTCCAGCTTTTCTCCAAGCAAACCCCGTCCGACTTTGGTCCACCTTCGTCCAGACCTAAGACCGCCGCCCTTCCCCGCCACCTTATCTCCTCCGCCTCCTCGCGCGCCACCTAGAGAAGGCGTATACCGGAGTCGACTCACGTTTCCCGATAATTTATTCAACAGGCGTGCTCCACCCCGAGATCCACAACACTAACTCATCTACGAGTGCACGCGTATTTCTCTCTTCTTTTCTCTTAATCTTTTATCTCCCACCGTTCCCGCGCAAGAATAAAGGCGAGAAGTAAAGATTGTGGGTTTGTAGTCCCCCATTTCTGACACTTCATTTATTCATTGGTTGTGTGCATATACGGGATCGCTGTGTGCAAGGCTCCTTTCCTAGCAGTGACCTCTTTCCTCCCCATTTCTTACTACCTTCTCCCTTTGCCGAGCTGTGACATTATTTCCCTGACGTCTGCGGAGGTGGCGGGTTCGTTGGCATCGCCTTACAGCCTTCATAAGCGGCGTAAACGGTGAACCGCGACGGAAGTCATCCAAGTTTAATGCCTTTCTGCGGGGATTACAATGAAATATTAAATTAATTGGATGAGTTTCTGGTTTAATTTTTCCTCTCCTCGTGGTTTAGGAGCTTAATCCCACGGGATCAACTGGAGGCCAGAGATTTGGCCACCCGTGCGATACGCGATTCGATATGTGCTAACACAAATATAGTGTTCAACGTTATTTCGTAGGGTATCAAGCAGATAGCTCCCTGAGTGTGAACGTCCGGAGTCCGCTATGAAGTATCTACGACACGAAACTTAAAAAGATCATAGCTGTGGATAATGACTGTATATAATATATATCGCACTTTCGTGTGTGGCGTTGACGTGTGAACTTCCATTGGCAGAAAATATATAAATCACTTGATTTATAAACTATGCAGGCAAATAAAATGAACAGTTCTCTCTGTATATATCTCAGGATTTTGAGAGCCATAACTTCACTCGCATTCTACGCCTATTGTCAAAGATCTTCGAATTGAGCCTTTATTTAGAAGCTTAAATTATATTTTTTTGTGGTAAAGATTTATGTGTATTCATTCTGTCAAGTGATGGCCTTAATAGCCATTTATGTTTTTATCCATATACTGTACTTCTTAATCCTAATTATTTACTCGGTTGATGACACGAATTTCACTTTAAAGGTGGCTAACTTATCATGCATATGATAACTTTAAATCTTAATGACTTAAATGATTCAATTGATCTTAAACTATACCTGAAAAGCATTAAACTGTTAAATAATAAGGCATGGTTGTATGTAGGTCCAACGTGTTTGATTCAATGTGTTGAAATTCGAAGGTACTCTGGTGCACTTCAAATCCTTGGCCTGGGTCAAAAAGAACAAATTTTCATTTTCATCAAATATTCTCTTTCCTTGCCTTTCCTCGTAATGTAAACTGTAGACCATGGTAGTAGTTGTAATCCAATTGCCGTTTAGTGGCAGAATGCTGATATGACGTATGAATTGTAGCACGAGGACAACATAGAAGTGTGCTAAGGGGCATTTCATGTGGGATGCCAAAATTGGACAGCCATTCAGATATGATCGTCAAATGATTGTTTCACGGTTAAAAACAGCATTCATATACCAATGTTAGTCATATGCAGTATGAAGATTATTTTCTTATCCTGTTTTGCAGCGTTGTCGATTTACTTGTCAATTTTGCAGGATTCCAAAGCGCACACTGACTCCTTTTGACAAAAAACAAATGATCCGAGTTTTAAAGACGTAGCATCATCGGAAAGACAGCAATAAGCAAAGTTTTCATTTGATTTTACGATGGGTTAATTCACGACCCCTAGCTTAATTTTACGGCCTCTACGTCAATTTAACGTTGGCCTAGATATAGTAGCGGTAACCCGAAGTTGCCATAAAAGTGGGCTGCACAAGGTAAACAAGGAAGGAATGAAAAGATTTTTAATGGAAAAATCTGGTATAAAAAGGTAAAATATTTAGTCCTATAAAACGTTGATTCCTTTACCTCTGCCCTGGTTGTAATACCATCTCTAAATAGCATGTCACATAAGCATCATCATAGTAGGATAGAGAGTGAATCATAGCCAGTTTTGGACCGTTGAAGGAGTAAAATTTGCTTAGTAATTTTGTCAATGGATAAAGAACTGAGTTAAATATACAACGAAATTAGATCATTTAAATCGATACAGGAACGCATGATTACTGATTGTATATAGTGACAGAATCATTACATTTTTATGATGTGCAAAAAAGCAGTTGTCCGGAATATACGCCCATCTAACCGGTCATTAAGACCCTGAGGCATTCTAACTCGAAATTCTTGATCCTCGTCAGCACGTAGATTCAAGTAATAATAGAATTAATAGTACTACTAAATGGGTAATTAACTAGGTTCAGACAACAGAATACCTTCAATGCTGGCACACAACGTCGTCGTTACAGAGTAAAGTTCCAGATTTGATCCCCTGCTACTATGAAACTCTGATATTTGCATTATATCTGTTTGCAACGTTCGATGGTGTTTATCTCTATTATCAAGGTCGTGATATAATAGACTGTGAATGGCAACAATTTATAACTATGGCATTTTTTTATTATTGCCGTCGAGTTAGTGACCAGTGTTGATGTCACCACGAAAATCTTGTATTTATTATAACATAGTACATAAATTACAACCCAAAATTTGCATAACGAAGTTCAGCCATTTTGTCAAAATGTGGATAAGAGAGAAGAGAAAAGAGATATCATAAAAAATTAATTATTTGTGATACATATAATAACTTAAGGTGAAGAGGTGAAAGAGTTCTGTTACCTAGGAAGCCGAGTAACCAACGATGGACGAAGCAAGAAGGAAATAGTTAGTAGAATAGCCCAGGCAAAGAGGGCATTCTATCAAAAGAAGAATCTACTTACAGCAGGAAATACAAGCGTAGAAGTAAGGAAACAGTTTATCAGAACATACATCTGGAGCATGTTTCTTTGCGACAGTGAAGCATGGACAATGACAGCAGCGGAGAAGAAAAGGGTAGAAGAATTCGAAATGTGGTGCTACAGAAGAATTCTGAAGATTAAATGGATCGACCGAGTAAGTAAGGAGCAAGTGCTAAGAAGAGTAGGAGAAAAGAGAAGTGTGCTGACAACTCTAAAAAGAAGAAGGGACAACTTAATCGGTCATATCTTGAGACACGATGACCTCATGAAGACTATCGCCGAGGGAAAAGTAAACGGGAAGATTGGAAAAGGCTGGCCTCGTATGAGATACATGGAACAGGTTGAGAGATATGTAAAAGAGAAGAATTACGCCACAATGAAAAGGTTGGCCGATAGAAGAATCGAGTAGAGAGCTGCGTCAAACCAATCCTAGGATTGTTGATCAATGATGATGATGATAATAACTTAAAATATAATCAGCGTAAATGGTTCAATATTATGTATTATGAATTCGCAATTTTATTATTTTCCAATATCTCTTACTTGCATGAACATATGCACAACGTTTTGAAGATCGGTACTTTTATACGGCGGGTGAAACTAGAATATAAAGACCGGCCGGATCGAACAAGCGAGTCAATCCATTTGTTAGTCCTCGGAGACAAGCTTCATTAAAAGTTTTCCTGCCGCGTTGCCATTCCTGCCTGACGTCTCCCCCCCCCCCCCCACTCTTCCCCTCAATGACCTCCACCCCCACCGTTCACACCGCTTCCATCTCAAATTTTCCCCATTCCCTCTATCCCTTGCTCACGCGTCTGCCCTGTGACGCATCTGCCATACATTCGTATGCGCATCGGGTATTACTGGTCGCGTCGTATCGGGCATGTAAATCTGGTCCATTCAGTCCTTTGAAAATGCTGTAACCAGTCCTTCAGGTTTTTCCTCTCCGTCGGTACAATTGCTCTCCGAGAGCTAGCCCACTCCTATCCGAGATTGCAAAACAAGTCCCGAATGACAGTACGTCGTACCTGTTATGATTGGGGTGAATATGTGTCGCAAAATTCTTTTTTTTTCATTCTATGACAACTTCTTATTGTTGGTGAGATTGAACAAATGCAAACCCATGTGGAGGTGAAAGCGTTGAAGTGCATTCGTAATGTGTGCATGCGCCAATCGCAAATGTATCCCAAGTTCATACACCATACATGCATTTCATTCTAATATTTTTGTATTATTTTTTAGTATTCCAAGGTATTAATCCAATTTTATATTCTGGTGGTATGCGCGTAAATTTTTTAACTGTTCTTCCAAATGGATTTGCCCAATGATTGTCCGCAAATAGCTGAAAATAATTGTCAACCAAACTATCATGAATAGCCAACTTTATACATGCACCTCTTTTCGAATGCATTTCGCATAATTGTGGATAGTATATAAATGTTTCATTTTTACTTAATTTATTAGATAATATGGCCTTATAATAAATGTTTTAAATCAATGCAGATTTTAAATTTCTGATGATTATTAGATAGCGATTCTGGCTGTTGGTTTGCCAGAATAATTCTAAGCTGCTCAATAACATTGGGCGGATATGAATGGCATGACAGGCAGAAGTTCAGTCCAAAAGTTTAGTTTGTTTGTCCAAAGTCCAAAATTTGACTATCGCATTCAAGTACGAGATCTTTGTGTGCATTAAAAATATCTATGATTAGGCTTCTTACATTCTTTCAATTCTACGCGTTGACGAAGCCAATCAGTAATACATGTTCAAGTCCATCGCTTTCAGCTGATGACAATAGGACAGTGATGGGCAAACTTTTTAAAGAGGGGGCCAAAGGAAAGGAAAAAAAACACTTAATGCGGGCCAATATAATTTATTAAAAAATACAAATGATTCATTTTACAAAATTCTTGTGTTTTTTGTGATACCAAGTCCTATTAATGCCTGAAAGATGAAAGAAAGATGAAAGAGAATGTAATGTATGAAACTGCGACTTCATTCCTTTAAGTTTCTCATAATTTTGATTGGACTGGGATTAGGAATAGTGCCGCGCGGGCCGGATAGAACATTTCAGGGGGCCGCAACTGGCCCGTGGCCCGTAGTTTCCCCATTACTGCACCAGGACATAACCCAAAATATTCTGTATAAATCAGAACAGTTTCAGCTAGTGAATTTTCAGTATCTCTTTTTTACGCACCAAATTTCCCCTACCGCTCTCCACGGATCTTTGGGCAAGGCACAACGTTCATGCAGCTTCAGTTTGAGAAAAATTGGACCAGAATTAGAATTAGGTTTCAATGCACTCAAACTGTTAAGGATATATCTTACCGTCCGCCCCAACTAGACCCAAAGCCTTATCCTAGACGAACGAAAAACACATACCGGAGGTGGGATTCGAGTCCGCATCATTAAGGGGCGTGAGGGTGGTGAATTGCCAACCTGACCACCACCGGCTGGCCCCAATTTCATTTTCGACGTTTAATTGAACCATCTATCCTATCGAATATTTGCGTATTATGTCGCCTTAATTAAGAGTAATAAACCTCTCGGCCAACCTCATCCTCACTCTCGTCGAGCCTTAAGGAACCTGAAGGTTATTAGAGGAGGAGGAGGACAAAGATGATGTGGAGGGAGAAGTAATTATTTAGCATCAAAATCCCCCGCCAAGGATACTCGGCCATAATTCAGGATCTCACCGCGGATCGAGGCCGTAATTGCCATTTTTGCGGCGCCTCCGTGTGTTGGTGCGTGCATCCGCGCTCGGAGAGTGCGGGGGTGGGCTGGGGAATCTCCTCCGGCCGCTCGAAGCTCTATCCAGAAGGATAGGGATGAAGAAGGAAAGCGGCCCCTAGGCTCATTCCTCATGGTTAGCCGGGGTTATTACGGGGAGGGGAAGGAGAGAAGCTAGCTATCACACACTTCCCTTCCCCTCGCCTCGCCGCTCCTTGCACCCCTCCCGCGCCGTAATAGGAAAACTTTTTACCAAAAACGGATCCTCGACCGCTCCCGCTCCACACCCACGTTTCCGTCTCACCCCCTCGTCCCTCTCGGTTCTCCACGGCGCTTCCTTCGTCTCTTCCACACCCCCAAAACCTCCCGCACCCCGTATATTTCCTTCCCGAGCCCACACCCTGTGACCCGTCCATTTTTTTCTCCGCTTCAGAACAGGGAAGGTACATCTCTCTCGCCAGTTTCCCATTCCCCCCTTACCCTACGCCTCCCCGTAATTTTTTCTTGCTTTTTTTTAATCTCTTGAGTTTCTTCTCCTCATCGTCACGGAGAAAAGTTCCCCCACCCACCTACCTCTCGCTTCATGTCCATCCTCGATCCGTTGATCTCTTCGTCTGTTTTGACTACGTATTTTATGCATAATTCGCACTCTCCCTTTACTCATAAAACGTTAGCAGTATTGATGATGGGTTACAAGAAGAGTCATGTCAAGGAGATGAAAGAGTGAGTTGTGACTCGGGCCATTATTTTAAAAAATTCGGAATGACTGACAATCAGCAGATTATAGAAGATATATGGTTGAGGAGATAATTATTTGGAATATGAGGGAATGAATGATTTTGTACAAAATTATTGAGGGTAATGGTTTTAAGAGTAATGCAGTATATTTTTATGCACGGTTAGTTCACGGAAATGACTGGTGTGACGATAGAATAGATTAGATATGAACTGTCTAAGAACTTACCATTACAATAGAACAACCTTGAGTTGTGATTTCAATGCATAAGTATAATTCAGCTGCATTTACAGTGATTTAAAACCAGTTTTAGCCACAACAAAGATGGAAATGGGTGTATTTACTCATGCGATTGCTTTCTTAACAGTATCTATGTCATTATTTAATTTTTAAAACAATTTGCTCCTACGAATCGCCTTAACGTTCCGTGAGGTGGTTTTTCCTTTTTTGGAGACGTACGTACCGTAAAGTTTTCCTCTCTGTATAATGTAGTGATGCTTTCACACTAGAAAATTGAAAAAAAGACTGTTAGCATATAATTATTGCTGCCATCGCTGATAATAAAATGTGTGACTTATTTCCAATTTTCCAAAAAGATATCTTGAAAGCAGTGAACGATTCATATCACTGTAAATATTGCAACTTTTGTTTTGTGATTTTTGAAGCAAGAGGTTCCACTAAATAACGTCGATATTCGTTACTATAGAATGAAGTGAAAGTTTTTAGGGCCATTTTCGTGGAACCTGCGCATTAAATATCCTAACGTGCACACTGCTTTCAGTTCAAAAGTTGGGTCGTGGGGTCATATCACCCTGGACAACCACATTTTGAAACGTCACTGTTTGGCTTGCCACTATTGACATGCAACTAGGATTTTTAACGGAGGCATGCTTGATAATAGTGTCACAAGCAGCTAGATGGTTAGTATCTACATAATAAGGGAAGGATTATTGGTTGTTAATACGAAGTAGGATAAAAGAGAAGTATTCTGAAGAAGAAGAGGAGACAACTTAATCGTACATATCATGTGGCATGATGTTCTAATGAATATTATCGTCGAGAGAAATGTCAATGGAAAGAATGACAAAAGAAGGCCTTGCATGAGATACATAGAATAAGTAAGTAGTGGAGGATGTGAAAGAGAGGAATTACGTAAAATGTGAAAGGCTATCTGATAGGAGAATTGAATGGAGATCTTCGTCATAACAATCAACCAGATTGGTTATTTATGATGATAATTATGACGCAGCGTGTGGCCTCAGGGTGAAAGTTTGTTTTTAGATGGTATGCACTTGGATTTATTTCCAAACTTGATTTTCATTCGTGGCCTTAGTGTTCCAAGGCAGATACGTTACCGACCTGGCTACGTTGCCCAGCAAGGTATGAAGCAGATAATGTAGATGATGATAATACCATGCGCTACATCTGAATGATTCTCAACTGTTTGGAACTAGTGATCAATATACTATCGGAATTCATACACATATCCACGATGGTATTTTATCTCCTAAAATTTCTTTGTGCAATCAAGATGCCGTGGTTCTCACGATCACTTTACCATTGCATCGCCTACCTTGTTTACCACCCCACCCAATTCTTCGCTTCTGCTAGTTTTCCCCTCAACCTCTCAATGTGCTCAAATGTCTCTGTCAAAAGAGGGAAGGTATGCAGGAGGTGGGGCGGGAGAGTGGCGGTTGGGGGGGGGGAGGGTTAGTGATATTCTTCCTCGAATATCCTTGTGGAGGAATTCATTCCGCAGCAGCGGCGCAGCATTATGCATTCCGATTGGCGGCTACCCCGGCTTCCTCGTCTCCGGGAGACTCTATCCTTCGCACCCCCCTCCAACTACCCTGCTCTCATACCGCAGTCGCTTTCTCCATCGTCACGTAGCTACTCTTCGAAGAATCTTTAGGCGATCGCCGCGGAATATTCGTGGAGTTTTCTCGAAAATAAGAAAGTGAAAACAGTAAAAATGAACTCAGTAGCCCTAAGTTCGCTCACGCAGTAGTTTATCGTCTCGATTTTGATCTCGGAATTGAATAGCCTTCAGCAATTCTCACTAGGTTATAAAAAATTGTTGTATTAGGTTTGGAACTTTGCTCCCTTTATTGGAAAAATGTGGTTGAGTATCATTATAAGATCGTAAGATGAAGTGTAGCTTGGAGAATTTTGTGGTAGATTGCTTTACTGAAGGGTGTTAAAAAAATTGAAGTGTGATCAATAGTGTCGATTATTGTGTAGCGTTGTGCAATTGATTCCCCATAGAAGGAAAAAACACTGAATTTCCTATTCCGCCGCCCCAAGTAGCCAGGTCGTAGCATAGTCCATTCTGGCCCAGAGGTGTTCTAACCCCGACCCGGATATTAGTTAGTTGGTACGTCGTACCTTAGTCGTAGGAGCACCTAAGAATCTGAGTCTACTATCTGACTCCACTGTAGATCCATTGTGGCTATTCTAAAATGTATTGAGTAAAACTAGAATAAATCTAAGTTTTTAATTACTGAGTCACTTTTTTATCTCTCCATTATAAAAATATGTTAAGCACTACAACGTGTCATGGTACGCTCGATGATTCGTTCATAACGCAAGAGCTGGATAGTAGGGCGTAGTATAATTATCAAGTTATTAATAATAAGTTTAAAACCGCTTTTTCCGCGTAAATGAAGAGTAAAATGATAGATAAGATGAAAGTTGTTAAGATTATGAATGGAATAGTAACGTAAATTTTAGGCTTGTGTATAGTGTGTCTGTAAGAGACTAAAATTACGGTGCATTAGTGCATTACTTTCAATTTTTCCTTGCATTTTTTTACACTTAGCTCACCATACTTGTGCAAGGTAATTGCGGTGCTTGCACTGAATAATGATTATGTTAAATTAAAAATTGTGTTGTGCATTGAAATATGAGCTCTTTTCTAGGTAAATTCAGCTAACTTTACAGTATATATATAGTCACAATATGTGATATAGTCACAAAAAAATCAGCTATCAAAAATCAATCAATCGATCGAAGTATAACTTACAAGTTCTTTTGGTGAAATAGTCACCAAAAAAAATCAACTATCAAAAATCAATCAATCAATCGAAGTACCCTGAAAACCACCACGAGGATGTATGGAAGGGAGGTTGTGGGGTATTGTGAATAGTGTCCGTAGTGAATCACCCCAAGACTGCGTTAAGTCCGTTTGCATGCCAAAAGACACAAGCGAGATACGTTGAACTCATTTTTGTTAGAAACCTTACGTACTAATGACCGTGTCTATGTATATAACGTATGTTTTTGATAAGATTCGGTGAGACTTCCCTATGCCTGCCGCTCATGTCCTCTTAGCAAATGTTTAATATATTCAGATGTAATTTATTACTGTCAATTTACCCTGGAAAAACTCAAATTCTGAGCCAGAACTCTTGAACTGAAGTGGAACTCTTAAATGTACAGCACGAACGCAACGAGCACTCATAGCCTTTCCGTTTCACGAAGTTGCACGAAATACGTGTGGCGAGACTCTTTTATCGGCGCTGAATACCATTTTTACGATTATGAGCGGCGTACATTTGAATTTTTATCACTGTGGTTTTGCTCGGCCAATCAAGATATGGCCTTGATTTTCATTAACCTCTTAAATCTGCTAATGATTCTCTATAACTTCTGCTTGCTACGAAAGAACTTGACGTGTCTACTGCCTCAAGCTATTCTCTCATCGCTCAATTGCCTAAAACATAATATTATTGTTATTTTCAAAACTTTTTTGTGGTACATGCTCTAGCTACATTAAAAAGTTATAACATTCTTTTATGCGAACTTTGAATTTCCTTTGCTTCCTGTGCCGTAAACTATATTTAAAAATTGGGCTGAGATACGTTCAGACTTTTCGGTTGAACAAATCCTCTAAGAGTATTCTCTCTCCCCTTGGTTTGAATTTGACTCTATATTTCTCCAACTTTGATGAATTCTACGTACTGGCGCGTGCTAAATATTTTTATCTACACACTGTTTAAATATAGATTTTCATTATAATGTCCTTTCTAGGTGACCCTGTTACCTTTTCTCATACTAATTAATGAGAAGAGACACAAAGCTGCATTGTATCCACAGCAGTTGTTCTTGCTGGGCTATCCGCAGGCCTGATATGCATGTTCTTCAAGGCCACTCATGTATTACTATATTTATGACTTTTATTCAAGTTTTGGTGCCTGGAATACGTTTAATTATTAAATATTTTGTTTTCGAAGCGCTTTTGAACTATTGCGTGTTATTTTATTTTGCCATTTGATATTCCCCTAAACCAGCATCAGCAATAATTCATCCTTTCTGTAATCAGTGATGTCGTGGTTCTCGTATCTTCTCTAAAATTTTGAGCCACGTTTTCAAGGAACTCACCCACCGGTTTTTCCAAATTTCAGCAACAACGGTAATATGACGTCGCCATTCCCCTAAATCTGATCTCATGTCCCTTGGTTACTTCAATGATGGTATGGTTACAAGAGACCCTTTTTTGCTCTAATGAGCAAAATTTGAATTATAGAAATTTGGGTCGCATAGTCGTGTCTTTTCGAAAATATATGCCTACAAATTATTTTTTCATGACACTAAATAACTATGAGAAAAATATTTTTATTACATAATATCTAGCTCTATTGTCATTGCTAAGTTTTCCTCAGTCTAATTGGTAAATAACTGTAAATGATGGTTGAGATCTCAGAATCTGTTTTTGAAATATTCCTAGAATTGTCAATTTCATTCATGAATAACTTTATTACCAAGCTTGATGTCTAGTTTTAAGTCTTTAATCATCCATTATCATCATCGTGGATAAACAATCCTAGGATTGGTTTGACGCAGCCCTCCACTCGATTCCTCTATCGGCCAACCTCTTCAACGTCTTCATATTAACGTAATCACGTCTTGATAAGAAAGAAAAGAGTGGAGTAGCTTCGACTCCTCGGGATAATAATGTAGTGGTTTCCCCTTGCCTTCCACATCTCAGGACTACAGCCGTTAAAGTAAATGTTACCACGCATGTACTGAAATGAGTGTCGCTGTACCGACCACTGTGGTCTCCACCTTCACTCATGTGTAGAAGAGCTGCTGCCCACTTCTCCGGGTGATGAGAAGCGTAATTGTTGTAAGCGTCGTAAGCGTCGCCAAGTCACGGCATCCTCACAGGTTCTGTATTATTTAGTGGCCTACCTTACCCAGGGATAGACCAAATACCCCCACGGAATGCCGTCGCTTTTTGTCCACGACTGCTTATTCGACGAGTAAACTCGCTTATCTCGCAGCTAACCTCTATATCTAGAGGTCGACCCACCATCCACACCCCGGTGGACTCACTCGGTGGCTTTAAGCTCAGCCGCGAGAAGTCTTTAATCATTGGTTAAAATGCTGAGATCTTCCAGCAATTTTTAACCAGCTCATGTGAAATAAGTCATTATATAATGTATATCTGGCATCAGTTGGAATATTTGAATGAAGGATACGGACATTCCCTTTTCATTTACGCGAATATTTTGGTCTTGTGATTTCTTTGTGAGTCCATTTCGCTGTGCCTATGGTCTAATAACTTCCAAAAGTACAAAGGAAGATCAATGGTTTGTTTGGATCTTAGTTCCATTCATTCAGGCTTTGTATGTGATAGTCTATATTAGCGAGTTGTTTTTATGACTTAAAACATGATTGAAGGCGTTTTACAGCTCCTAGTTTTTTTAGTTGGGAGTTTAGTGGGAACTTGGGAGTACCTAGAAATCGAATTCTATTGAGAACTCCGTTGAGATATTGAATGCTGTTAATTATTTAAACATTAAAATGGAAGATTTTTATGTCATTTTTTTCCTCACCTGCATACGTTTTTCCCCTAAGATTGCGATTTTCTTTCCTTCACCCCCTTTTCCTTCCATCCAACCCACCCCGTCATCTCCATATCTCCTTGCTGTTGCCATGCCAACTTCAGTCCCCCGTTGCACGTCAAGCCTTCCACCCCCAACGCCCCCGAATAGCGCGCCGCATTGTCCGAGTCCTATGCTCCACCTCGCAGGCCACTTCACATCATCAATATTGGCTCATTCACGGCCAAAGCGGGAAGCGCACTGTGGCGCGCATAGTAAACTGCGTACGTTTGGTGCGCTCCATGAGGGGCATCGCCCAGTGTCTCTGCCCTCACGTGACCCTGGGAAGGTGCCTTCCGTGCCCTCATTGCCAAGCGATTTGGCTCAAGGAACGGCTCCCGTATCGAATGAGGGGAGTAATCACTTGACAACATTCTGGTACGAATGGAGATATCTTTCTTGGGCTTAAAAGCAAGTATTTCATTTTTGCATCAGTCTATATTTTCATTGCGTTATCTCGGGTGGGTTATGCACACACATTGGTGTTCAGAAAATATATTTTAACCATCGTCATTGCTAATACGAGTTCAATTATTTTAATCAATCAAATCAATTAATCGATTACCCCTAATATTTTGTGGAACATTAGATTAGCGTATCTTTTCACAAAGCTCTTATTTAGTCTTTTGTTAGTTATCCTCTTCAAGTAAACTTAGTTTTGTTTTTTAATTCTTCTATTACTTTTAATTTCTTTAAAAGCTCTTTCCCATTTAAGCTCTTACCTTTTACCTTTCCGTCGATGTTTTTACCTCTGAGACCATCCACAAGTTTTCATCCGTCAGCCTCTTCACAGTTACTTGGTCACTTCATTTCACCCTCCGTGCGGTAGGAATTAGATTTTATGACCTTTCAACCGCTGTCATATTCCACCGTCTCGATCGTCGGCAAACTGAGACTCGCGAGGTGCGTTCGCCTCTTTAATTACTTACGTATGGATCCGAAGTTATAATGAAAATGAAAATAAAACCATCATGCATTCGTTTGAAAATATGTATTTACATCATTGAATGAAACTATCATAGTTTAAATTACTGACGCCAAATTGAAATCATTCCTTAAATTAAAATTGTTAATTCATTAACCACACTTGGAGAAACGATCTGAGGAAATGAACGTTTATAGGTCGCGCTGATTAAAATAATTTAGAATACTTTTATTTCATTTTTCTTGTTTTCATGAATATATACTTGATATTATTACTTCCATTACTTTTAATTTTCCTTGCCAGTAAAACTAAATTTATACCTACTCCCGATTGATTTTTTAAAGTTTTTTGAGGAACAGGTTTATTTCTTACGTCCCTGAAATTTGCCGATCCCTGATCTCCATTAACTTAAGTGTAATCAACATATAAATGCAAAATATACCATGTATGCCTGAGGTAGAAATTGAATAAGCCATCTGAGTGTTTTTATGCCGGCGCGTCACACGCATACCGTGGCCAAATCTTTCCGATTCAGTAACAAACCACTGTTTTAATCCTTTTTTCTGAGCAGCTGTTATTGATCATGCCTCACTTCCATAAATTCACATTATTATCGCACGTTCAAGATGCGATGATGCCAGTTTAATCAATGCCTCTATGTATTCATTCATTGGCACCCGCCGTTATCGATAGTCATCATAGATGATCATGAAGCTCTTCTCGTCCTAGATCCTGTGGCGGCGTGTGCTATCGTAACTTCAATGCGGAGGGGTGTATATTGTTTTCCTAGTGGCACCTGCATTTTCCCACGGAGTTCTGGTGCCCAGAAAATCGTACCGCGGGGCTATTTAGTGGCTTCACCTGGATTTGCATCGGAGCTTAACGGTCACTAACTGAACGCTCCACCAATGGGAATTCAGGGTGGCGAAATTTGGAGCATTTCAGCTCCAATTTCGCACGTGTTTCTCTCTCCGTTCTCATTTCAATAGTGACCTACGGTTACAGTATGCAAATAAGTTTTCCGCTACTCTCCATGGCGTTTATTGCGAGGCATTTTATACCATACATAATCCTTCATTTAAATTACTAGGTTTTTATGCCTAAATTTTGGTCTAACCTTTCCCAGTTTTTACAATTTTTTCAACTTGCTTATCAATTTTTACTTGTATGAATTCACCTTATCATGCTGTAATATATTTCCCACCTGCTCTCTCATTGATTACATGCTTAGAAAGGTAGTGAAGTTCCAGTCTTGTATTTATTTCATGGCATGAAAATCTGCATCCTCCTTTTGCTGCTCTTTTCATCAGCTGATATTTGGTATATTTTTTCATGATGACCGTGATAATTGTGCAAGCATCTCCTTAGATAAGTCGCTACTCCGGTTCCTCATAGTATGTATGCAGTGAGAGCATTAAAGCTATAACATATTTTACTCCGATACATCTTAGCAAATTTGGGATTTCAAATGATTTCGGAAACTTCAAATATATTTCACATTAAATTAATCTCTATCTAGCATAATTTAACGGTGTAGTGTCACTCCTAAACGAAAACTGAATGTCATAAAGCTGTGATGGAAGAATTTTAATATTTGTGAACCGAAATATAAATTGTTCAGCGAGTTTTTTTCTTACTTGCAATAAAGTCTCAATACACCACTTATTATTTTACAGATATATCACAGAGACATATTCTTAGAATAGTAAAATAAAAATTTCTCGCAGCTTTCTACTTTATAAATTCAACTTTTTAAACCCCATTAAATACGGAGCGATATAATGTGATGTTTGCTGAATCGTAGCGCAATGTTTCGCCTCTGGTCTCTGAATATTCGGAGCAAATTCATTCTATTGGTGTCATAATTCTTTGAAGAATAATTGAATTGATAAAAACAGTAGCTCCGCCAAGAGTACTAAGGTGTAGATGGCATTTACTGACACTGTGGTTATTAAATTGCATCTGAACTCTTTTCATTTATTTTTCATTGACTTAATTGATAAAGTACCGGAAGTTTGGCTGATGTTATACAAATTCATGAGTATTTTACGTATCTAAGCGTTGATTTCGGTACATTTTCCTGAAAAAAATTAATAAAAATTATATGAAGAGTGGAAAGGAAAGTGAAGAATAACTGAGGCGTAATCTTTGGAAAATTAAGTCTATGTCCAAAAGCATACGGTTTATTACTTTCCCTCCGTTTCCTCCTCGTACGGGAATGGCGTGTTTAGTTGAATCGCATTGCGTGCGTCCCTTTTTCACTCGTCATCTGTTTTCATCTCTTAAATGAAAGAACTTTTTTTTCAAATAAGGCAGCCCGGCGTGCCGTATTTACCTAAAATATGCTTATTAACGCCATTAAACTACATCTGATGAAGCACGATTGCTTCCAAAATGATACTTGGAGCGTTTAGCCCATGTGATTCCGCAAAAAAGGTAGTGGAAATGTTATTCGTTTCTCTCATATTGCCGCTAAACACGAAAAAGAGCTTCCAGATTTTTAGGTCATTTCGATATAACCGCGGAAGCCGGGAATTATTAAAATGTTGGTGATCCCATCACGTATATCTCGCTCGTGAGATACTCCCAGGTTTTTACAAGAGTACCTCAGCAGTTTGTTTTGATCGCTTGTTCATGAAGGCTTTTTATTGAAGTGCAGACCGAGAGGCGTTCATGAGTTTGCTAATATGTCAAATATTTCCCGGAAACTAAGGATAGACCGCGGAAATTTTAACGAAGTGAGGCATGATGTGTTACTCCAGTGTTACTTCGAGGAATTCATTTAGTGACGCTTATTAGAGTATATATGCAATGGCTTTGGAAAATACTTTTTATTTGTATAGAAAATCTGAGTGTGTAAAAATGTGGTTTAAATGAATCCATGCTAATGTGTACGAGGAGGACTCTTTCCAGCAAAAATAAACGGAATGAAGAATAGCAGATATTCCACAGAGAAAAATCATTCGCCTTGACCGGGAATCGATCCCGGGCCCCCTGATTTCCTCCACATAATATGGCCAGCAGTCCGATAACATCTTGTTGCTTCAAAGGCTCCACAGAGGAAGAGGACGCCTTGGTAGCTCAACTGCTGGAGCACTTGGCCAGGGGGTCCGGGTGAATGATTTTTTTCTCTATGGAATACCTGCTATTGTGCAATTTCAGCGGGTAACGGCGCTGAAGTTTTCACGGCCTGTTCGTCAGAACTTTGAATTTGGAATAAAGAATATTAAAATGATCGCCTGTAGTTTCACTAAAGTGGACGGAATCTCGTCCTCATCGCTTTTATGTGCGCCAAAAGGAATGTTTTTAGCCGAAGAAAAACATTTAAGTTGAATTAACAGCATTACTATGCATTTAAGTTCGTAAAATAGATACCAATCTTATGTTGCATGCGGAGAGAATCTTTTGAAATGTATAACCTTTGGAACTCATTTTTACTTCTGCGCTTCTAGTATCAATCCATTGGGTCTCATTATGCCGCGGTCACCCATGCTTCTCCTTTTCAACTCAAGCACCCACTGCCCATCATCGCACTCTCTTCATCTCTCACTCACTTTCCCCGCCTCATTTCCCCTTCACCCCTGCCCAATCGAGTCTTTCTCCGCGCGGCTTTACTTCTGGGACGGAATTCAAACGTCTACGTCTCGCTTACTCTTCTCCCTCGACTTCTTGAAATGTCATAAAGTCTCTCCTTTCTTCCCCCGGTCCTCTGTCAACGTCTCAGTCCTCTATCTCCTCCTCCCCACTTCCGTCTCTCAGTCTAACCCTCAAGCCCTTTTCCCTCCGTAATGATGATCTCCATGGCGGTGTTTGTATGAAGTGAGTCCCTTGGAGATTGCCGGGCTCCATTCGTTTGGGTTTTATCCGTGCGACGGAGGCAATTGAATTGAATCCGTCGGCTCACGAGAGGGGCGACTTGAGATTTTCAATTACGAGTGCGTCTTACACCCCATGCTCCGTTTCTGGAGGATCATGGCTGTGTAACTGATTTCTCAAAGGCGTGAGCACCAGTGGAATGAAATATCCCAGCATAAACTTCAAAGAAGAATTTCTTTATACTTGTTTTTCGTCGTACATGTTGGGAATCAGAACCACAAAACGCCTTCAAATAGCGTCACAATAAAAAAATCGACTGTAGAATATATCACGGTCTGTAAGATTCTTTAAACGAGAAGATTTTCCTTTGCCCGAAATGTTCATGTTTATCAATCCCATTATGTGACGTGGGAATCGAATTCCAATAAGCAGGCAAAGAGGCAAGTATCGGTAAAAATATATTAAAATATTAATCATATTCTCACAATGGAATTCGATTTCATGCATTTTGTTTAGGTCTTGATAAAGGAAAATAGTGGAGTAGCAGCGACTAAATATATGTAGCAGGTAGTCAAGGATATGGAAAGAAAAATCTATTTGAATAGGTATGGAGAGGTAAGCCGATTGGAAAATTTATTGGAGAGATGCATAAAACAAATTTTAGGATTGTCGACCGATGATAATTTGTACGGAGTTTTACTTCTCTGAGATCGTGGAAAGTCTTTCTTTTAGAATTTTAAAGCCTACCTAATTGCGTAATCTTTCGATTTTCCATCAGTTTTCACAGTGTGATCTTCAGCTTGACCACATATTACTTTTTACTAAGTTTACCCTGAATTATAAAACTTCATCTAATTATGAATAAGCATGAGGACATTTTAAGCATCTCAGTCGTAAAAAAAAGAGGCCCAGTTTCAATACAGTCTGTGCGTTCGACCCTCCCCGGAGTTATTATAAATGAAGCCACTCTTGAATGACCGCAGGAACGGTAATGATGCTGGAGAGCTCACTTCAAATGTTCTTCCCTTTTTGACCCCCGGTGGCCCTTTCTTGCTTTGCCCCGTTTCGCCTGCAACATGGCCGGCACGAGCATATCCATCTCGCTCCACCTCCGTCCCTCCAGCACGATTTCCGATACGTAGCGGCAGAGAGAGAGCTTGATGAAAACCACGGTTCGTTTTGGGGAAAAGTTTGGAACCATGAATATTTGATGACGGCGAAAAGAAAGCGAGATAGAGGAAGATATGAGGGATGCTGAAAAGGAAGAGGGAATCGTGAGGAGGATGGGTAGACGTGGTGGGGGTGGGGTGTGGATTTTGGGGAGGGAGTAGTGGATGGGATAGGAGAGTGGGAAGGCGGGAAAGAACACATCGCACACCAACAGCCTTTCCTGAGGAGAGAGAGAGCTGGGGAAATATGTATCGAGTGGGTAGGGGATGGAGGGAGGGTTTGGTGCCTTCTTAGCTACCCCCTCCACCGACTTTCACTCTCATCCGTTTTTTGTGAGCACCCTCTCTCTCTTTCTCTCCAGATCCTTATCATTCATTGCACGCCTAAGTCAAGGCGATGACATCCCTCAGTGGAGGAAGTGACCTGGTTGGCGACAGGACCTGATAGTTAAGGAAAAATTAGGGAATTTAAAACTTGAGAAAACTCTAGGAAATTTTTTAAAACTAAGCTCTGATAAGGAAGTTTCATTGGAAGGGTCTCACTATTCTGGTGATGTTGTCGTTGGACTCAGGTCCAATCACCACTATATTAGCACATTTGCTATGGACATTTAAGGTGGTAAGTTCTTTTACATATCTAAACCCCCTGTGCACTCCGGTAGGTTATATTATAAAGATGAAATCAGATAATAAATAGTTAGTAGAAGAAAAAGGTTTGACGGTCATTCTTCCTATGTGTTGTAAGGGACAATAATAGGTTAAACCGAAGTCATCAGGGTAACTCGAAATGGTTGTATCTTAGTATAATAAATAAAACGCTATCTTCTGTAAACTGGTGGTATTCCATATTCAAGAAATTTAATAAAAACAAACTTTTACAAAAATACCACAAAAGTTATACACACCTCTCATGACCCGGGTTCTGACCGAATTACCGTTACCTGATCTGATCAGCCACATGTGAGACCCTGCTTTGAACCTAAATAAAAATGCGATGACTACTCCTTCCACTCATCCCCTTCCCATCCTTTTCCCTCCATGAAACCCCTATATAAACTCCACCAACTCGACAGATACCTCATTCCCTTTGATAAAGTGACCAGCAACGGCCACGAAACGTCAGGTATCCAACCTGGTTATAGTACGCGGGGTACACCCAAAAAACAAACATACATCTATAATGACCCGCTAGAGTTTTAACCAAGAAATTTTGTGGTATTTTTGTTAAAGTTTGTTTTTATTAAATGTCTTCTCTTTGTGTAGTAGGAATTTTTGACAACTTCTAAATGTACAGCGCAGTTGTTAAATTTAATATATGTAGACATCATGCGTTGTATGTAAAAATTTCTTGAACTTTTAAGTGCCTAACCCTTAGTGTTATTTTGCAAACTCTAAGAAGTATTGCATCTGTTAGCACATGAACTCATTGACACCTAGTGATTGTTTAACCAATGCTATATACCCTTATAGTGACAGGGTTACACATGTCATATAAAATCCATTTGCTTACAAAGCAGTGAAAACTCGAGACTATTTAAATTGATTTTAAATTCGATTGAACCAATAGATTCTAGCATCAACGATTAAACTATTTTCATGCATGGAAGAAAGTTAAAAGCAGAAAACCTTTGGACATTTTGGGAGTATGAAAATTTTCTAAGCGCAGCTGTCTAAAATTAAATGAATCTGTGGTAGGACCAATCTCCAGCCTCAACTTCCGTCGCAATAAAAGTGCGCGAAGCCGTTGACATTTAGCCGCCAAACTCCCAATGGTGCTTTTAGCAGCTCACGAGGCCGAGCAAGAAACTGAAGATGAGGAGAGATTGATAAAAATGACCAGCGGCGCACGTTTGCTGCCGCTTTACACTAGCAGGGGGTCGCCCCGTCCTCTTCTCCTTCCATTAGCATTTTATTTTCCCTCCCCGAGGGGGTTGGGGGCCACCCCCTCACTCGCGAGCAGCCAACCCCCTTCCAATCCACCGAGAAACCCCAGCCCTCCCATCCGCACACGAAGGAGAGGAAGAGCGTTTTGCGGCCGAGGGAACAGGATATGCGAGGAGATCGGAAAACGTTATAAAAGGGAAAAGGAGGAGTTGGTTGGTTGGATAAGTAGCGGCCGGGATGGGCGTGATCGCCGTCCGCGCGAGTGTTTTTTTTTCTTTTTTTTGTGGCGTAGGGTTGCGTAAACCAGGGATGTTGGGGGTGCGGGAGCAGTTGTTGGGGAGGACTCGCCCCGTCGGAGTTGGCGTGGTGCGGGAGAATATTTCACGGTGGGGTGCGTCGGGGGAGAAAGAGCAGAATGGCTAGTTAGGGCGGGTCGGAAGGGGTGGGATGAGGGGGAGGGAGGGAGGCGGGAGATGCGGGCCGATAAGGGGTGCCTCTAGGCGGCCGGGGGAGATTGAGATGTTAATGTCGAATCCCAAGGGTTGATGATATGAATTATTTACAAATTATTGAGCCATCCAGTCTGACGCCGTACGCCTGCATATGCGCTTGCCGTTACTATGCGCCGTTATTCTATACAGTTTTTTATATGTTGATGGATTTGTCCAAGTTTTTTTTAAGTTTCGGAACTGCACAGTGATGAACGTATTGTATGGAAGAGTGTAAGTACCGGGAGTGGGTTAACTCATGAAATATTCTGGAGTTACAGAGCTATCAAAAAATTGGGAATTACGATGTCTCGTAATTTTAATGAGTTATTTTCTTACCACAAGTGAACGCCTTGAATAGAGACGAGGTACCTATAGGGATAGGATTACTTTCATTAGGTCAGGAGTTATGGCCCACATCAAACTTTGGAAAGTTTCAGTGACTTGATTTTATCCTGCGAAATAGTGTTGTGATGTAACCAGCCTCGGAACTATTCGGTATTTGAGCCACCGAGTTTAACTACAATCATTTCATTCATCCAAAACAGGGATTGAGGTCGTATATTTTTATTAACCACTGCAGCATGTTGAAGGGATATTAGGTTACTTTAAGGTGGCTTTTTGAGAAAGAATGGAGAGTTGCCTCCAGAAATTCGTCGAAAATCCATAACCGCTAATTTTTTAGATTGCATGAGACATCCTGAGGGAGAATCTTCCCGGATTTCCTCCTTTATTAGCGATTTTATGCCTTTCATATCTTATCTCCTGTGGACGCATAAAAATTGGCTTCTGCTCTAAAATTATTACTACTTCTCTAAATAAATCTTTATGCCCCCTCAAGGGAAGTCGTTATACTGATAAATCTCAATCAAGCACACTGCCGTAAGGGACTTCTAAAAATTCCTCGTGGAAAGTTGACGAAAGCCCTTGGAGAAACAGAGAGTAAGAAAATGTTGAGTCAGAAGTGTAAGTTTTTGTTCAGTGAATTTGTCTAAGAGTATTATGTTGTAACCAACTTCTTCCTGATATGCAAATGTTTTAAAACTTTTAGTCCGCTAAGCTTTCAAAAAAGCGCTCGATAAGTCTCCTCGCAATAAACAAATATCCAGGCTAAAGGCATGTGGAATTCATGAAATGTAAAAAGCTGGAATGAGGGAGACAACTTCCTCTCTGATTATTAACAATAAGCAGTAATCAACAAAGTAGCTCCAATATGACTACAGACCTCCGGTTTCCCACAGAAAAGTATAGTGTAATAGGCCATGTATGACGAGGAAGTTAGGACATTGATATTAATAATAGTATTTTAGGTAAGTTAATAAATGGCCAACAGCAACACGTTTATCGCCCACAACGCATATTTGCCCTATAAACAATTTAATTTTTTGTCTTAATCCTGGGGACTGAAACTAACGGTAAAATGCATCTGAAATAAACTATCAAATTTAGTAACAAAAATATTGTTTTTTTTTCAAGACGTCCTTTTCATGGTTGTTTAGTAATCACTCGCCTGGCATACGCCTTTACGATGGATCGCATATCATAGACGTGGGCGATGGCACATCTGCGAGTAGTGCTGCCGTGAGTTTCGTTATTACTTGGAACGCTTGGAACAAATAATATGCTCAAAAACTATGGGGTTCAATTTAGCAAGAATCGACGTCGTCCATCCTATCGAACGTTACATATCTTATGCCGCAACATCAACAAATCTCGGCCAAAGCATTCAAGCATTGGAATATGTCGATGATAATTCGTAAAACTTGATACTGTCACGCTTCTTCCCTCCCGAATAAGGATTCCTGATGGAATATAACTTGTTAGCATCATTTGAAAAAAATACATAATTGAATAAAAAATGAGGTTACAAATGACCTAATGTGAGCATTTGAACTGATGGGTGATCAGAAATTATACGAGCTCGTACTATTGTGTAGTTGACAGAACGTTTTGAGAGCTGAGTACTAATTCCTTAGCCCACCGTCTTGCTTGTGCATAGTTCCTTCCAAATTCTTCTCCAAACTGTATTTTAACGAATGAATTATGGGTTTTGCAGAAAGATTTTTGCTGACCTGACTTACTCATCCGGCATTAGAAGAGTGTACCATAATTCACAAGTATTGGGCTCTTAATAGTTCTTTGAAACGTGGCTTTGTTAATTATTCATCAACCTCCATCACAACAGTCCTACGAATTTCTCCTAGTTCCCTTGCTGAATTTGATGATAAGTGTACCTAAAAGGGTTATATCCATAGTTAACTGTTTTGGGTTTAACACTGTGGAAATCTTTCATCGTAGGAATGAAGATTGGAATGGAAACACTGCAATTTCCACACACAGTTTGTGTGGAAATTACAATGTTTCTATTTCAATCTTCATTCCTGCAAGGGTCATATCCGTTTGAAACGGTGGAGTACAGAATTATTATTGACAGAATTTTTGCCTTTCCCCTTTCCCTTGGGGAGATTTTATCTTTAAAAACCAGCAGTTTTTCTTTTGAAAATCTATGTTTTTCTATTAGTGTAGTAGCTCTCTCCACCTTGAGCCCTGGAAGCCGCATCCGAAAACTCTGAAGGATCTACACAGATCCGCTCCGGAAAACAAGCGAATCTATTACCGTGCACGCGTAGATGAGGGGCTCGAGTAGGGTTATGAAACTACAAGAGCGTCCCCTTCAGAGTATCTCGACGATAAAAATGGAAGTGGAGGAATAACCAAATCGTTGGATTTATTTCCGAGCGAAATAAATTCCGGGGGGGGAACACCGCCCTCTTGTGTAAATATTCACCAAATCCTCCACCATTCGCGTTTTGCGGAAGCCTCTTCAGGGGGGAGGAAAAAGAAGAGAAAAAAAGAGAAGAAAAAGGAAGCATAAGCCCGTCGAGATTGGGATTTTCGTGTGCGCGTGTACGTGCAGGTATTGGCACGGACGTATCAAATGCGTATCTGGCGGCGCGCTTACCCTCGCAGCGGGGGGTGGGGAGGGATGTTCCACCCGTCCCGTGGTGGGGGAGGTTAGACGCTCAAAGGAAGGGAAGCCATGAGGGGGAGGGGTTGGGCGGACGCGGAAGGGGGAGGTTATGAGCGGAGGAGTGGGCCGTATGTGGGGATGGGGGGGCACGCTCGCCACGGCCTCGTTTGCCCGGGAATCAATCTGACAATGCCAAAAGCGGCGGGGGGCCGGAGTTGTGGGGCAGGACGCTGAGGAGGACATTGGGGGCTTGGAGGGCTCGGTTGGGGGGCGGAGTGGGGGTCTTTGGAGGGCCAGGGAATGCGATTGAGGTGCCGTTGTTGCTTCTCGAGGGGGCTCGACCTGAGGGAACATCCCGCCTGATAAATTTCAGCGGTAGGGAGGCATGCTGGGAAAAAACGAGTGTGGGATCAAGGGTGACATCTACATTGTCATCTGCAGAATATTCTGAAAGCCGCTTCCAAGTTAAGAGGCAGAGGGTATATCGTCACCGAGAATCTACTACGTATCTGCGACTTCAATTTTTGCTTTTATTTCATAATATTAACGGGTGATAGTCATGTACCTGGCACATGCTACTAAATGATTCGTAATTGCGGAGAAATTTAATGTTGGTTGATGAGTTAAGCTGTTGTAATGCCCCCATTAAAGCGTTTTTTCAATGAATGAATGTTAAGTTAGCTTGCATTTACAAGAGTTAAAACTTTTTCAGATTAGATGACAGCTAGGAAACTTATGTTCATTGCGCCAACCCATTTATCTTATTGCGATGATTAATATGACAAGTAATCATACTGTTTGTGGAAATAGAGGCACTGGTAATGAACCCGTTAGGATGTTATATCTTTCTCATCTTATTTTTAACTACATAGAAAGGTATGTGGCATAGTCAGTGTGGTCATCAAAGATTATTTACAAATATGGCGAGGAAAGCACGGGGAAATAGGCTGAGCTTAGACAAGAGAATTTATAAAGGATGTGGAATTGCGTGCAGGAAGCATTGAGAATTATGGGGCCAGTTTAGGCTGTAATATAAGTTAAATTTCCGAATAGAGTAAGAGAGAGGAAAGCATTACGGTTTGAGAACGGCTTTATCAAGTGAAGCAGTAAGAGATTTTGTAATGTGAAGGTCATTAAGGAAGATCGGGGGTAAATAGCATAATGGTACTAATAATACCATGTTAATGGTAATAATAATAATAACTTCATTGGTAGAACGCATTTAAAATTATTGGCAACCATTTAATTATGCCATCACATCAACAAAAATTAAACAAAACTTTTTGGGAATTTGAAGTATAAAATATATATAAATTAAAATAATGTATTCAGGTCGTGCTAGTACAAAATGGCTAGTACAAAATGGCAGAACTGAAATTTTAAATTATTTCAACACTTTAGAGACAGCACTCCGTATAGATTTATGCCAGAATATTTCAAAGCGGATATTATAAGTAATGTTTCACACGTTTATTACTTAAAATAGGCCATTCAAGGGGTATTTATCATTCATCGGTTTTAGAGATGTCAATGGAGTATTTTTTAATGACTAAGTGCCCCTACATTCATGGAAATCTCTACATCTTTGAAAGCTGTATTTTGATAAAGTAGACGCTATTTCGTCATTTTAATGGTTAAAATATTACTACAGTATATTTAGTTTAACACATTTATCACTAGCGTTTTTTAACTGTTTCAGTTCTTGATAGTTCAGGTCGCGGAGTTTAATAGACATAATATTTGGTCCCTGCTTGGGACTTGTGAATCCTGGGTCCATATAAGCCTCGATCGTGTTTGAGTTGTAAGGGAAGTGACTCATGGAAAGAATGAATGTCAATAGTTTGAACAGAGCGGAAACTGAAGAGAGCACATGTGAGATGCGAATGTATCCATTGAAGACACTTATTTCCCCCAATGATAACTGACTACACTCATCCGTCACGCTAATTCCTATTCTCCTCTTTCCCGCACGCCCCCTTCCCATTGTGAGCATGTCAATGGAAGGAGGACGAGCGAGTTGTCTTTGTGCCGTATCCCTCGCGCCGCGATCCACCCCTGATAGGAATGCCTGCCAGGAATCCTATTTCGGCAACCCTTCTTCGATTTCATATCCCCTCCATTCTCGGTCCCCTCCCCTAATCCCCGCTAACGAATTACGACAGCGCGCGGGGAATCCACTTCAACAACTGCTCCATGACTAATCTGCCTCTGCAACTGCCGCATGAGTAATTTGCCTCTACGACTGCCACATCCAAATCTTTTAGTGTACACAATTGTGTCACTCCACCATGTCGTCTGGCTCGGTAATTAATTCTCTCCCGGGACGCACAGACTCGCCCAAACACTCTCTACTACGATCACGGAGGAAGACCACGTTCACTAAAGATCCTGATTTCTTTAAATTTCTTTGTGCACAAGTCTTTATATTTCTGTTATCAAACTTTACCATTGACCGTTTAGTATATTTTCTGAATTAGCCTTCTTCTTCCATTCCCGATAATCCTTCTTCCATTCCCGATAGTCCTTCTTCCATTTCCGATTCTGCATTATTTTTGCCTTTTCTTGTTCCTTCCGTATAGATATATTTTGGCTCCATGCAGAAGCATTCCGAATGTCGTTTTTCTCCTATTGGTGAAGAAATTTAGGCTCTTTATACTTATTGCCTGAATTCAATGTAATTTAATCAAAGTGTTCGCTAGTGCGAAGCCTTTTATGGTACTACAATGGAATTGCTTTTCAATTCTCAGAGGTTTCCTATTGTGGTATGTGCATTCCTCGTTGCGTTTATGATCGTACATTCCTTTATCATTCACTAAGTCTTGTGGCAAAAGGTCTATTTAGAGCTATGAGTTGACCGAAAAAATCTGATTCCTCCTAGATTTACGAATAATGACTCAACCCCGATGCATGTGGTCGTGGCTGGGATATTAACCCTTTGCCGTCGGAACATTCCTTGCAACTTTGTATCTCTTTTGGCCTGAAACGGCTCTTCAGCTTTCGGAATATTTACTGGAATCTGCGGAAGGGTGAAATCCTCCGTCAGCTCACACTAGACATAAATGCTTCCAAAATAAAAGTACGTGCATCAAGGATCCATTGGGGTTTCCCTTATCTTTGAGCGGAATTCGTTGAGCAGAGAAGTTAGCAATTATGGAAATGCACGAGGGAAGAAGGAACGAGTCCGACAAGGTGGGATCTCGGCGGTGAATCCGATGTATTTTGTGTTCACAAGTGAGAAACGAATGTTGCCCTGAGTTCATTTTCGAGCCGTTAAGCTAGAGATACTCTCTGCAGTGGGAAAAAGTTGTGCGGCTCTCTCTGAACGTATAGTGTACGAAAGTAATCTAGTGCGCGCGACAGAGATGTCGGAAGAAATCGCTGTGTCAGTAATGGTTTCATTTACTCTTTCGTTAATTACTCAGTGTTTTCCCTGGCCATGTGATGTTCATGTTACCCTAGTTTTAATGCTTATGAAATGCGTCTTGCCAGAGGCAAATTCCTTTGTGACGTATGCTTGTAGAAAAATATTTAACTGAACTTGATGGGGAGAATTTTCAGATTAAAAATTGTTCGTTATAAAAGTTAGTTTTTTCTGGCTTTCAAAAACTCATATTATGCTCAAATATAGTTGTGAGAGTATGCCTTTTTGTTTCATGGAGGAAATTTCATGAAATGAAGCAGTAGTGTTCTTGTTTCTTCTTCATAGAAGTAACTATCCGTGACTACGTAATTGACATCATAAACGCTGGTAAACTTTATTCCCTCAGATAAGTGGCCTTGTCAATTATTTCGTTTCATTACAGTATTGTAAGTATCAGTAAAATATAAGGTGCTGCGGTTTGCAAAAAATAGATTAAATCTTGACTTCTACTCTTTCAAGAAACATAAAATGGATGACAACTAATTTCAAAGTTTTTTCGGCAATATGTTCATTTTTTAACGTACAGTCTTTCATTTCTAATATTTAATGTATAATATGCCCTTATGTATACCACTGCTGGAGTTTCCATATTCTTCAACTGGGTGTTTACTGGAAAAAATTTATCTTGATTGCGATCTAAGAGGTCTTCAAATTGGTAAGCGTAGTGAACGACTAAAGTGCATGCCCCCTTCTTTAACGGGGTTAAAAATCACATGTATGAAATGTTTCCCCGGAGCTCACATGGCTGAGCGAGTGACACCAGTGCTGTGGAAATGAATGCTTCTGTTTGCTCTTGACATATCTCGGGGCTCTTGCGAAGAAGTAATTACGAATTTCGCCCAATTAAACTTCTGCGAGTTTCATTGGAAATTCTCCAACCGTTTCCCCGCGATAAAATTCACTTTCTCTGGCATTCGTCTCTTCATCTCCATTTCCTTCTCGCTCTCCTCATTTTATCATGCCGTCCTCCATCTCTTGAGGTCTGGAGCACTTTCGTCCTCTCCTCTTTGCTCCTATTTCCATAAAAAGTTCTTCTCTTCCTCCCCGTTTATTCCTCTTCTTCATATACTCTCACTAAAATGTTTCTGCAGAGTGTCTCTCGTTTGAATGGAATGGTAGTTAAAATTAGAGGTTGTATTTTATTTAAACTTCATTGTTTCGGTGTTTAATTATTTTTTTAACTCAGTAGAAGATCCGGTAATAAACTTTTTATGTGTAACTGTGCACGATACGTTTGTTTATTCGTAGTTTTGCGGGGTAATATGTATATTTGCAGCTGCTACGTGTCAGGACGATTCGCATTCTCCCGCTCCTACTGTTCCTAAATCTCTATTCAACTGGTAGTAGGCCTATCTCCTCTTGAGTAACTCGGCCTTTTTCTTTCAACTTTACCTACAAATATAGATTAGCAGTACATTGATAGAAAGTAATTTATCTTCACCTGCGTTATTGCAATGCTATCCTGGGCCTCGATCATGGATCTTCATAACGTGTGCGCTAGCGTTATCGTTATTTTTTTATTTAACTTATACCAGAGAAAACGTGATATCCGTTCTTCATTTTTCGCACAACACTTCAAATTGCTTATCACAATCAGTGGAGCGAATTATATAGACGGTTATCGTTAACCCTACGTTACTGTAGGGGTAACTGTTAACGATAAAGACTGCGATAACGCGAAAGATAGATCCGTGATTCCACACCTGGCCCGCTATGCAACGCAACTGCTTGGTGATGCAATGCGCTATTCAGCTTAATTCCTAACGTGACATAATGAGATATAGATGTTTTTTACAAGTGGTACCCAACCGTTGCACCAGTCAACTTTTTGACGCAATATTGCGTCTGGCATAAGAGGGACATTTTCATGACGGTATAAATAGAATATTTGCGCTTTTAGCTATTAATATATCCATAGGTATTGCTTCGGTGAAAAAATCTTCTATATCTTGTGCAAGTATCGATAATTTTTGAATTAAGTCGTTCCACACTTATACGTCTCAACGCTTAAACGTTAAGGTTCACGGACGACCATTGCTGCAGTCAGCTGCTGCGTGTAATACCAACGCCATGCAATATACCGTGTTAATGCGACGTTGGTAATGACCTGACGTTAATGTGACAAAGACAATTCCATGGTACATGCGAATGACTCATTTTACGTGATTGCAGTGTTTGATATATATCATGATTGCATGGCTGGTCAATCGATTTCGAGATATCGATCCGAAATCGTCCAGGCAGATAGTTAGACCGCGATGCACCGACACAAGTCTAAATACTTTTGTCTATGAAGTCTATTAAGTTTTCAAGATTCCTTGGTGAAATTCGCAGTCCATATCATGCGATCCCACCGGCTTTGGTTTCCCACCGTTGATTTAAACACTAAATTTAGTGGTAATTGTAAATTAAGTATGATGTATTAATATATTTTAGCTACATATATTCTAATCTACTGAAGTTTAACAAATGAATAAAGGAGATCGAATTGGTTGTGTGGCTTGAGTACTGGACTCCCGAGGGCTTGGATTCGATTCTCGGCGGTTGCAGAGCAGTTTCCTTGGCATGTCGGTTCCCACTTGAGTGCTACGTGGAGAGCACCTCAGGTTCATTCCTCTGTCCATCAGATAGGTCGTGAAACCATAGAAAACTTATCAACTTTCGTTAGGGCCAGAATAGTGTCAATGCCGGGTTCCTCACAAACCATCTACTTCCAACATTCTTACTTATTTCCGAGTACCCGAGTATCCTTAATAGTGAAAATAACCATAGTTATCGATTGTCTTCCTCAATGACAACTACTGCAACGTAGTACCTCAAAAAACGCCACGAGAGAGTTGGCAGGGTTTTGCATAACCCACGAGTAAACAATCCTAATTTCAGTGACTACTCTGTTGGTTTCTCATGATTTTAACACAGTGATAATCAATGATATTAACTCATTATTTACCAAGAGTGCACACGGTGGTTGCACATGAAATAGAGACTCTTTAAACTTGGCATGAGGGACGTAAGCGAATTAGCATAAAGATTCCTGTTTCTATAAAGTTCAGCCGCCAGCTGCTGACGTTATTGTAATCCTTTTGTGACACGTAAGGTAGAGTATGTCTCAGAAGGACTCACTCCCTACCATCCTCCTTTTAGGCGGTTCGTTGGGCCCACTGTAGGCGTAGATGAGGTCCCCCACACCCATGCCCCATCCTAATCTCTCCTTCCCCCACTCCCATAGATCCCTTTTTCCCAAAGCTTTGGTGATGCTACCCGCTACCCATACTCCTCTACTCACCCTAACCATCGGGTCCTTCTTCCCCTTTCTCCCTCGACCCTGACGCGTCCTTTTGTCCTCTCGGTGATGCACATTCCCTATCCTACCATTCCATTTCCTCGCCTTGTTAACGTCGCCTCCCTCCTCCCATTCAATTTATTATTATATCTCCCCTTTCCATTCTCTCTCTCTGTACCTCTCATCCCCTCCCATCGCCTCTCTCGTTTTTTTCCACCCTTCCACCCTCGCGTCTCCGATTCCTCACTTGTTCTCCATAATCATATTGTTCCACTTTTTCGTTCCCCCTAATATACAGTCAGAAATGAAAGTCGGATTGAATTTTTATCATTAGGATAAATTGAGCGGGTGCAAGTCTTCTCTATTCCAACCCTCCCCGCTCCCGGTACTTCATTACGTAGGCGTGCGGCGCGAGAAAATTGGTTTCTTCTGGCGACAGTTTTTTATTTCGCCCCGGTGCATGTATGGCTCTGTGGGTGTCAAAGAGACTCTTACCTCATCGCAGGAATGAAAATAAAGTGAAATAGGTATTTTGCTCGATTGAATTCCAATATTCGTTCGAACTTTGAGGCAACGAGGTTAGTATTTGTTTTGCAATGCTCCCGGGAAATGCAATCGCTTATATTTTCGTTTTACCCTTAACGGAGGCCTATATGAATTTCTTCTACCGCCAGACATTTTCATAACCTTTTGACTTCTTCCACGGAACTCGATTCACTGGCCTTCCATTGCTTGGGTTGTCCTCTTATGCATACGATGAAATTCGTGACACGGGAAATAATTGCATGGAAATTTCACATCAGGCGGGTAGTTACCGCTCTTCTCCATTTTATGCGAGATATTTGGGCAAAATTCACCTCGATTTATATTATCATCGTCATCTGTAATCTACTCCAAAATTAGTTTGGTTTAGCTCTCCGCTCTATTCTACTATCGGTTAACTTCTTTATATTAGCGTAATTCTTCTCCTCCGAATGTTTCATTACTCTCTCGAAGTATTTCACCAGAGACCCTCCTTTGCAATTCTTAATATTCACTTTTCTTTCAACGATCGTCCTCATAAGGCCGTTACGTCTCAAGATATGACCATTTAAATTTTCCTGTCATCTATTCAAAGTTTGCAGCCGATTTTTCTTTCCTGCGTATCTCCTTCGGATATCTTCGCTTTTCACTCGGTCGATCTATTTCAATATCATCATTATTTTATAGCACCACTTTTCGAATGCTTCCAGCCTTTATTCCTTTGATACTGTCATTGTCAATGTCTCACTGCCATAAAGAAGAATCCGAAAAGGGAATCTTCAGGAGTAGGTTGAAATGCTTCCTCTCTTCAAATCTACCAGGTACAGTTGTAGGTAAGCATATTCTTTTTTGTAGTGCATGCTCCTCACCTGAGCTATTCTACTGGCTACATCTTTCTTGCTTTGCCAATCGTGTTTTTTATTTGTTATATATTGTTATTTGTCCTTACTTTGAACTGCCGTTTAATGCTCTTAAGCTGTATATCCAGCAAGGAATTATTTTCACGTGCATTTGTATCATTCACAAGTATCTGCCATCATTTATCTACCAATCGGTGTAGTTTTCAATATTTCTTGGCGCAAGAATATTCTTTACTTATCGCGTCACTCCTAATGCTCCTTCTACTGTTTTCTGCCGGAGCCTTAGGAAAGAAAAATGAGTGAGCTCTGTCGTTTGATTGAAGACCTTCCCAAGCGCATCGGATAAAAAAAGCTCCCGAAATGAAAGCGGCACTCAACCACCCGCCGAGTCTTTGCAATGAGTCATAACAGAAAAAACGGCAAATATGACGTATAAAAATTACCCCCATTCTCCGAGAGAGAGGGTCGGCCTTTACGATGAAAGCGGTCATGAAAGCATTAAGGCAGAGGGTGCCAGGAATCCTCGGAATGAAAGTGGGGGTCTGCCAGTGAATGACAAACTCAGCTGCTTTAAGTTGCGGGTTTATCTCCCACAAAGCTTGCCGGACTTTCAGTAAATACGTCGGGAAGATAAACAAGGCAATGCTCAAAGAACGGAAACGGGCGGAACAAATAAGAGAAAACCCTGAAGTGGGGTGGAATGTAAACGGCTCAATTTGGAAATATTCGTTTACAAAGCCACGGTATAATGCGCTCAATTTGATTCAAACACTTGTTTCGCAGCCACTACTATAGCAAAACAAAAGGAGGTAGATTGGTGTTCGTGTTGTATTCTGTTTCCGGGTCATAAATATTTATGCAGCTGGAAAGGCGTTTTCTCAATAGCTAATTTTCTGTCATGATTGCTTTTCTTGACAAAGCTGATCATTATTATGATCGAATATAGTTTTCTCGATTGGCAGTTTTACTGATCGGCTAACAGTTATACTGGTGCATAAATTGTGGTTGCCTGTCAATTTATTTAACTGTCATTGGATTTTTTTGTGCGATAACCAATTGTTCATCAATATCAAAGCGTACAGACAGCACCTCATCCGGACTCACATATAAAAAATAACTCTTCTGAAAATATTAACAATTTTCAGTCCAATAATTAATAATAATAACATATACTACCCGATCATGCATAATGAAATGGATCAGTACTCAAAAGGATGAACAAATAACTTTTTTTATAGCCAAATGGCTTCCATGAAATATGAAATTCCTCGAATTTCTCTAATATTGCAGTCACTGAGGTCACTGAAGATTTCCTCTGAGCTGCCAAATCCCTAGCCACCATTGGGCGCAACTTTGTTTCTGTTTTTACGCAATTCTTTGACATTCAAAACCAAATAATCTGTTTTTTTTTTCAACCGAAGAAGCAAAAGCTGTGTGCTCCCATGAGTGGAATAAACCTATTCAGTCACCGTGCGTAACCTGCCTACCACGCGTTCGCTACAAGCGGAAACCGCGGACTGGAAAAAAATGATTCATCGTGGCACAGTCCATCTGGTGGGTGCACAGAAGGGGATGCTGGAGAGAAAAATAACAGGATTTACGATCCACGACCCCCGTCTGGCGAGCCCAATGAGAATCACGACGAGGTTTCAACATTTTCATAATTGATTTATGTCCGTTTCGGATTTGGGACCGAACCCGAAACCACTGGGCTGAATGAAAGGGAATATATTATTCTCCGAAGATGGAGTCGCTCGGGGAAAGGAAGGAGAGAGGACCTTTTGTCACCCTCGGGGTGATACATCAGCGCTCCCCTTGTCTCGTGATAAAAAAATAAATCCGAGCGCCTTCGATTCACTCACGCGAGACAAAATGCCTTCCCACAGACCCTTTTCTTTCGTTTCCACGCCCCTCTTGCCTAACATTCTTCTTCTTTTAATGCTAGGGCTTATTAAAAAGGATTCCTACGTAGGCGCAACGCTTTAAATTTTATATTTCCCCACCTCAGTGATTAGGAGTTGGTATTGGAACCCATAGGCTACACTCATTTAGCTCCTTGAAGTCTAACCCTTAGCGGGTTGATTATTGGAAAATTAATGAGTTTGTGACGGGCTATTGATTTGACGATAATTATCGAGTTTTACGAGAAACGTGTACTATTTGCGGAATTTCGATCACAATAAATTCTGCATGTGTATCGATCCACGATGCTTTTCGATGGTATCGTGTCCTTATGTCGGCATCATCGTCAATAATTTCTCGTCGACGATTTAGCCATAATACCAGATTCATGCACCTGTCTGCATCTACATCTACGTAATGCCCTGCGAGCCACCGCGAGGATACGTAGCAGTGGTGTATGTTATGACCATATGACATACATCACTTCCATGCAACTATAATGATCTACAGTGCTATTACCATTGCTTAATTGCTTTATTAATGCATTAATTGCTACCCTGATACATATAAATTTCACGTGCAAGTAAATGGTTTTACCTACATAATAATCATATAATTAATGGTTACATAGGCATTTATCTTATTATATTTATCTACATTTATTTAGCATGCATGGGTCAGTAATGCTGAAAAATTCTTCATGCAGTTCGCACTACTCTAACAATTTTTTTCCTGCTTATCCCCGTACAATATTGCCTATTATCATCGCTTATGGCGCGCGGAAAATAAAATCTATTGGTAGGACCATCTATATCTCTAATTTTTTCATTTGTTGAAAATAGCGTATGTAGCTACGATTGTAGACATAGTGATCTCGCCGTAATTATGAAAAGATAATTTTTTTAGTTGTAACGGAAGAAAAAGTATCGCAACATACCGACCCAGTCAAGGCAAGAAGGGTGTCGAGCACGGGGGTTGGTAAGGGACGTGGAGCCACCATGGGCGACGGAAGGGTGCGGTGTAGGCGGGTAGAGATCCAGTGGGCGGGGAGGGAGGAAGTTTTCACCGAGTGAGGAAGGGGAACGTACGGACGTGGCGTCCCAGCCTCCCGAGGGATTAATAATCTCTTTTGCAACCGAGAGAGGGGTGGAGAAGGGGGTTGGGTGGCGAGCAGTGTGCCTGGGTTTGGGGGGGGGGGGGTCGAGAGGGGGTGGTTTCGGATCGGGGGATGGTTTTGTGCGTACCAACTGCGGCCGGGACGCGCGCTGTTGAGCGCGTGGGGGTTGGTCTGGCGACACAATGGGGAGGAAGGGTGGGAAGAGAGTGGCTTGTTTTACGGACGAGAGAGAGGGAATGAGATTGGGGGTGCTTTTCATCGGTTTTGCGTGATATATCGTTCGTGATTTGCGATATCCAAGACCAAGGCAGTTACTCAAACTGCAAAGTTTATATTGGACTATCTAATATGTAGAAAACCCTAGTTTAAATTAGTACTTTACCGGCAGTATTCAAGGCAAGGGTGATATTTGAGCCTGCGATCTTTGCTTTTTCAAGCTGGTGCTTTGCCAATCTATCTACCGAAGCCGATACTTATCTCTGTATTTTGTTTTATTCGGGTAGTTTTTTATTCGAATTTTACACTGGGCATTATCAGCATGATTTGACTGATTACAGTTATGAATGCTATTTCGTTATGTGATGGAAGTGAGCAATGCAACTGCACTTTTCAATATACCATGAAATTAAGTGATTGCTGTTTTGAAAATATAAAGTGATATACCCTATGTTTGGCTAGATACAGCTCTTCACTTCATAAAGGAACGAGTTAGCGTGAAAGCAGATACACTCGCTTCCATCCTCTAGAGTCATGGCTCAAGTCGCGGACTGTGCATGGGTTTTCAGGAGGAAACTTAGTTCCTAATTAAGTACCGAATGGAAATCCTGTTATTAAATTTGATGTTGGAAACCTTACCCGACAACTGCAGCAATGAGATTGTAATTTTTATGAAGGCCTCCTTGGCGCTGTTCTTGAGCGATTTGTGTTCTTGCGGGTCTGATGCCAAAAGAACACAAATTGTACAATGTGAATGTGAATGCCAAGACACAAAATAAGATTTATTCGCTTGAATCCAGATCTACGTATCATGGTTTTAACCCTGTCCCGCGCCTCAGTGCTCCTCAGACCGGGTGGAAAGGTGTAAACGTGAGACTGATAGAGGAGAAGTAGGGAGGAGTCCGTAATCGTGTATCGTGCATCCCTGCTCTCAATTAATTAGCTCACTACAGGGGGCAACCCTTCTCAGTCCCTTCCGGAGAACAGAATACTGAATTTAGGAATCACCTCATGCGTCATCTTAATCATAGAATTCAGCAAAATGTTCCCTGGAATCGAACCCAAACTCAAAGGTAGTTTGGAATGTACTCAAATTTTCACGTCATCAATAATTGAGTAACGTTTTTGAAGAATTAAATATTTTCGAATTCTCGATGCAATATTCGCAACGAAATTCGATGCATGCATGCCAATATCGCCGAGTCTCGCAACCCCCCCGAAGTGAAACAGAGAGAGGGGGCGGCATGCTTAACGGGAGGCAATGGGGCGAGAGAAGTCGGGGCGCGCCCCGGGGGCGGTTGGCTCCCTTCGGTGGGAGGCGGCGGCGGAGGTGGGACGGAGGAGCAGCAAGAGGGGAGAAGGGTGTGAGGTTTTACCTAAGTAGGGTAATAACGGTTCCAAAGGATCCGTTAGCGCCGCTGTTATTATTCTTACTCGCACCAGTGTGTGAGGGAAGGGGGGGAGGGGTGAGTGGCAGTGGGTGTATGCCTGTGTGGAGGGGGTAGGGTCCCCGCCGGGGGCTGACGTCTGCACCGCTCCTTCCTTCCCATAACTCCACCGCCATTCCATTACGCCGAGGCACACTCCCTTGGCGACACGCAGAACCCTTCATTCCCTGCCCTTCCCTTTACCCCACCCCCTCAAGAGTCTATCCCGTTACCCCCCGCGCGAGCTGCATTCACCCCGCGCACAAACCTCCCTTTCTCCTGGTCCAAAAAATCCATCCCTAACCACTCCCAACCCCCACTACCTAATTCTCCCTTTTCCACCGTCCCCTCTCCTCGTCTTGGTTTCGAAGGTTTATTGGGCTCTGGAAACTCACCCCCCCCACCCTCTTCATAGGCTCCCTTCTCTCCCTGTATTCCTAGCGACGAGACATTGTTGCGCTCCCTACCCCTGCCTCTCGTCTAACCCCCCACCCTCTCTCTCTCCCTCGAGACGTACCTCCGTGTGGGAAATGGAAAAAAAATGAAATGGAACGTTCCTCCGTCCGTTTTTAAAATGCACTTTTTACGGTCTATAAAAAGATCCTTGGTTCTGTCGATCTCGGCTCTCTCACTCGGCGTAAAACTTTTCTTCCGCGTCGCTCGACCGTGCCGATATACGCCTCCTCGCTCGTTTTTCTTCGGGAAACTCTGCCGATGATTTCTCGTTCCTCCCGTCTTTCCCGTTGCCGTATATTTTGATTTTCCACCACGAAACACTTAGATCAAAGTTAAGGGCTCGTGCAGCCATGATGATGTTTCAGCCATCGAAAAGAGTTTGGTGAAGCTGCAAATATTTGGATGAATATCAGGTTGAAAGGTCGAATTTGTTTTTCCATTATGGTTGGGAAGGTAGGTAAAAAAGATACGAACAAGGTAGTGCTTGGGATAGAAAGAGAGAAAAGAAAGTTGCTTAGCAAAATTGGACGAGGGTAGAGTGAAGGAATCGAATGGGTAATAAAGGTTTTTTTTAAGGGTGTGAAAACGGGAAGAAAGAAAGACTAGTAGTTTTTATAAAATGATAGGAGGTATGGACTATATGGCCTGCGGAACTATAGAAGTAATATTAGGAATGATTGGTATTGTGAGACGAATTTTATTCCCATATCAACCTTAGTATCTAAACGCGTAGATCACTAATATTACTACCGACATTGCCGCTTGTTATAAGCCTGATACCCTGAAGCTGCCCCAAATCAGTGTATTTCTACTAATCATAGGAACTGTTTTTTTAATTTTAGTCTGCTTTCTTTCGTGAAAAATGTATGTGAGATTCTTAAGTTGCAATGTTCCAGTTAGGTCTGATTTAAGTTGCACACCTCGTCAAGCTATTCGAGGGGGTCAACACCTGCACCCGGGGTATGTATACTGGGGGTATGTACAGGGAAACCCCCAAATAATTCAAGTGATTTCTTCTCGGGATCACCACCGAATCGCCAACATTTGAACGATTAACAATGCTATCACCTTCATGAGCATTAACCTTCGCCCATAAATATGATATTGGAGACAGCCACCGAAACGTCGGCAACTGAAATATCAGCTCGGTGGAAATCCCGGAGAGAATTCACTTCACCCAAAAATATTTCACCAGGAAATTTTCCAATCCTTCAGCTCAAATAATGCCGCTTCACCCTTCCCTTCTATTCCGAGAGCAGGCGTGTTCTCCTTCCTATCCCTCCTTATTTCCAACCCTTCTATCGGTCCCTTTTTTCTTTTTTCTTGCACTGGTGCCCAACATTTTCTTCTCCTGACTCCCAAACAAGTGTCGAGCGTGAGAATGGCTGCACCGCAGGGTTATCTCAGAGAGTAGGTCATCACCACGAGTATTGTGATAGGCAGGTTGGAATCATGTGAACTGGGTTTAATAATATGATGTTTATGAAAGCACTTGAAAAAGTGTGTGAATTGGAGGATTTTTGCGTAATTTGTATTGAAAGTATTTCACTTCATATTCATCCACGATTTAATACAGATTACTCCATCGTGATATGGAGATAGTACCGACATTTCTCTGCCTAACTATTACTAGTGCTGTGTCTCAGTCGTGTTTTCTCTCTGTTAAAGTACTGAACAAACTGCCTGTGCACCTAACTTTTGTATCTATTTCATTTTTGTTGACATGGCATGTCAAATATCGAAATTAGTACCGAAATGTAGCCACCTCTGAGTCATGTAAGAGGACAATGATTCTAGATGGGGATATTAAATGTGGAATTATGTCTCGTGCCTATTATTAAATTAAAATTATAAATGTGGAATTATGTCTATTTGCCACCATAATTGCATTTTCGTCACGATGCATTTTCATAAGCTCTACCTGAGGGAGTCAATCATTGCCATTTAAATATTACGAGTAATTTTTCAATTCCATTTTTGAAGGATAAAAGACAAAATATAGCAAATAAGCGCAATTTTATATTGAATCAATGAACTCATTATATGAAACATTATTTCATTCCACGGTAATGTAATCAAAATAGAGATCTAATTAATCTTTGCCTTTGCGGAAGTAGAGCTCTATTCTTTTATAGTGGCCTAAAAATCAGTGAAGGGTCATGAATAAGTCTCGAAATTACATCATGTTTTCCTAGCTCGGTAAAAAAAATTAGTATTTCTCGATTGGAATATGTTCGAGCGCGGAGAAGGTTATTTTTCCCTACCGCACCGAATCTTGGAAATATCCCGGTGCAATTCAGTTTTCTAGTCGGAATAAACGTACTTATATTTTTTCCACCAACCGTTTCCCCCCGCATGAAATTAAAATCCCGAAAAATTGTAATTCGGCTCTTCCTTTTGACGATCCCATTCCGTGAAGCCGTCATGCGTCTTTTTTCTTCAAGTTTTTTTTTAGGGCTCCCCATAATGCATACATACATGCACATACCCTTTACAATTTTCCCGCCCCCAAAAATGAATACCGAACGCGTCGATCTGACAGAAACATTCCGGTTGCAACTCCCGCACAATCCCGTGTCCCTGGAAAGGGGTGTGTGAGAGAGAAAAAGAGAGAAGTCTGTCGGCGAAGAGAGAGACGGAGGAGGAAAAAAAAACATATCCGCTTTCATCATGCATGCGAGCAGTACATTTCAGACCTGGTTCATGGGAGCGGCAGAAACGGAACTCTCGCATATCTCGCTCCTGGCGTGCCTTTCCCATTCCGAGAACTAATTTCCCCTCGCTTCAATCAAATGAGTAGCTTTTCATACGCCGTCCGCTTTTCCTTTATCTCATCCCAGTTCCAAAAGCCTTTCCGACTCCCGCCTCCCCTCCTTTCCCCCGAACACGTCTCCGCTACCGCCTCCTCCCTGCTCGACGGCCTGCGGTGTACAAAACAACGCTTTCCCACCGCCTGGCTCGATCAACGCCGAAACCAAACGCTTCCCACCCATCACGAGCCGCATGTGAGCTTTTCCTCTCCGCGGCGTGTCCCGCCAGGCGATCGGGAATTTTCTTCCGGCCACGTCGGCCTTGCCAGAGGCGAATGCGGAGAGGCCTGCCCTTTCCCATGTATCCAATGGGATCATAACATGCCCGCTTACGCCGTTCCGAATTGAAGAGTGGTGGTTGGGATTAGGTTTTCTAAATATAAACGGAGACATATGAATTCACCCTGCATTGGGTGCCAATTCATAGCTCGAAGATGCCTTGGGTTGACACCCAGTAACTGTAAAATTCTGTTTTTAGGTCCGCCGACCACTTACGTTATATCTGCACCTTCAGATTACCTTGCTAGTCATGCCCAACGACATATAACAAGGATGATAGTAAAAATTAATAATGAACTACGCACACCAGTTAGCATGCATAACCAATAACTCCAATTAGTATGAGTTAATTGTCTATGATCATGTACTTCAAACTATGCTACCTGCGTTACGACTAGCTATCCTCTTATTTTACCTATTACCTAATGTGATCTCTAATAATTCGTGGGAAGAAAGTCATTTTAATTCTATTAGTATGGCAGTCCATCTCTCTAACCTGGTTTTCGTGGTGGAATCTAGCGTAATATGCGGGTGTTGTCAGTTTATTTCTGACATCGTCGGTAAAAAAAATCATCCTCAAATATACTTAAAAGATTGTCCAAGTTTTAGCTTTCGCTCTGTTAGGTTCTCATCTGAGCTCCATATCGCACAATCTGATATAAAATTAATCATAAATTGAAGCACAACATCCATATCCCATTTACATCAACTGAGTACCCTGCTAGTCACCACGAGGACGTGTGGTATGAGGTAAATATTACTTCACATTCACTTCATGTGGGATTCGAAAGCGCGACCTTAACGGTTGGCAAAAGTTACCGCGTTCGACAGTTACCACCATACTTGCTTATATCTACAAAATAGCCTAAAAGCTAACCCTGGGGTGTGTAGTGTAGGGGGTAAATCCTCACTAACCATGCATTTTGGACGGGTATAAATTTATACTGAAAGTGAGTGACTAAACTACCCTCTTCACTGCTAAATTCCTGCCCTTCACTGCTTTGGTATTTTAATTTTTAATTACAAATTTTATGCATGATATGTAGTGCATGTTTGGTGAGAGTTCCCCCCCTGCCACACACATTTATGGTGGCTTGCAGGGTATTATGTAGATGTAGATGTAAAAGCTAATGCAGCAAGAAAACACAGTGAATTCACAATACACATTATTCACTTGACATCATGGATACTGCACAATACTGCACACATGGATACTGGATTATAGGATACTGCACAAAGCTTTATAAAGATATTTCTGGTTACGTGCGAACCTTGAAGTGAGATATTAAACACAATTGCAAACGTGAATTTACATTATGAGTTCCATGCATTCAGGAATGCAAGGAAAACTACTTATCTTAATTTTCGTTTCGGCAGCTTCAAATCAATGAATTGCTGTCCCCACTACCTATGTTTCTTCCCCATATTCCCAAAATTAGTTTGACGCGTGTGAATGCTAATAGTTGGTGGACATTTTTGATTATGAATTATATATTTGGAAAATTTTTCATTATAGATAGTTTTATTTCATTTTTAGTCCATTTCAGTCAACTTTGGTATCCAAATAGTCACAGACTCATGTCTTAACAATGCTTTGGTTGGTCTATGGTCAAATGTCCCTCTGAGAACAATATATTCACAAACGATGTGTGTCCTCTCTTCATTTGTGCCTTCATAATAAACACGATTAAATATAAAAATTAAAAATAATAAACCCTAGAGGCTACAGGAAGGGTGTGTGGCAGGAGTTGGGCATAAATAATGCCCGCGTCATCGCTTGCACGTTGCATTAAATGTTATCATATTATTGCTTGCATCGGCAAGGTTGAATAAATTAAGCTCAGAATGAAATCAGCATCACATGCAAAGCAGCGTCCAATTCCGAACTGACATTACACCCGTGCGAGGCAAGCTCTGCGCACACCCTTTAAAGTGAGTTTTAATTTCAATATCGTTGAGGTTACCCTGAAAACATGGGGTGAAACTTCGGAAGCAGCTACATTAACATGCCTTACATCATGAGTATCGTTCGTGCAAGTCAAATAATACTAATGACTGTGTTTAGGAGTTATTTCAATGCATGTTAAGCGAATGTTTGAGGTTCTCCAACTTCTGAGGCTAAATTTCACTGGCTATTCCACACTCTGAGTGTACCTATGTATCCCAGTATACCTCTATGAATATATTCACCGTATAGGAACAAATTCGGAACTCTGCCTACTTAGTGAACATTATGTGATAATTTGTTCCTTCTCTTTATAGTCTTAGTGTATAGATAAGGGTGGCCAATCTGTTCAGTCATCTCACGTGATTTTTTATCTCTCTCTCTTCCATGGGCTTCTTTATTGGTTTCCCGGTCTGCCTATTTGAACTTGAGAGTCCTCATACATTTTTCGTGTTAGCAGAAAGTTAATAAAACTGGTACTTTCCTCTTTTTATGCAAATTTTATTTCAAACTATCTATTATCAGTTTTCCAATCACAAGGAGAGTTAGGTTATAGGATACTCCTACTGTATTACAGTGCATTTTAACCTAATTAAATACTTAAAAAAACAACACCAATGCCCGAGGCGGGATTCGAACACGCCACCTTTTGTCTGCACCTGACCTTCACCGCTGGCATAAACCAATATTTAAGTCTAATAGTGTACATAAGTTTGTTTTACAGTCATGTATTATCATAGTTTGTATAAAGATAACAAAGACGATGTTATTTATAGAGTTTTCTGTGTCCGATAATCATCGCCACGTTGATATTTCCTTTCCACGTCGTAATTTTTATCCATGGTGGGATGCTAGGAAAATGGAGTACCACATTCTCTTGTCCCACTCCCTTATTCCATGCTATTTCCTGCTGTCCCCCCACTCTCTCTTTCCTTCTCAATTCCCTCCCACCCTCTGCCTCGTGTTTATTCAAAGCCTCACTCATGCGTTGTTTTTCTCATTGTGCAGTACTCGGCACGTTCGTTTTTCGGTAACTGCTACCCCCTCATGTCATAAACATTCGCAATGCCTGTATTTTATTATTTATGCTATAATGCCATTTCACATTAAATAAACAGCTAGCCGAAAACATTCTTTGGTCTGGCGGGAAAATTACTCGCCAGCTCGTCTGGATATCGCCGCTAGCAATTAATGTTTCGCATTTAATAATAATGATACGCGGAAACGTACGTCTGGTTCCGTTTGATAGGATGGTGCCAGTGAGCGCGCGGACGTCACAGCATAATGAGAGGCGGAAAAATTCAAGGCACGCAAAACGAATTTGGGGCGTTTTTTTGCATCGGAGATTAATGATGAAGTCTCGCAAATGTGCCTCTGGCGCACACTCTCAGTATTTCGTTCAGGAACGAGAATTAAATACGGGCGGGAGATGAGAATTTTTCCAACAAGTAAATACCCACACGTCACGTTCGAACACGTGAGTTCTCGCGTCCCACGCACGGGTAAGTTTCCCTGCAAACCCATTTCGACACACCGCCCTTTCCCTAATTCGTGATCTTAATTTCGATTGTTCGGCTCCAGTGCGCCTGAGGTGTGTCTTCAGAGTGCTTTGATCTGCCGATTCTTCGGATGGCCATCCAATGAAATTGTACTTAGAAAATCATGTATTGTATCTTTCCAATCCAAAAAAAAATACCGGTGGTCAGGGTGCAGAATCACACAGAATCTGCGCCGAATCTTCAAGTGTACCATTTGCTACCATTTAAGAACTTATCTCTCTCAAATTAGCTAGTTTTTACGGGGGTACTAATGGTAGGACAGACTTCGCATACGTGCTTCTCGCCAGTTCTTTTTAGCTATAGTACTTTTATGGGAGTATTTTATAAAGTTCAATACAATTCCCTTCATGCAATTGAAAACCATTAAAATACGTAAAACATATGAATGGATATAATTACCTTAACTTGCACTATGCCTACTCATCTTGAGAAATATAGCTACCGTTCTTTTGATAACCACAGAAGTTGTTAGCTGCATAAAGCCAACGCAGCCAAGTTATATTTGGAGATAGTTTGATTTAAAGTTGTAGCTTGATAACTGTTTGTCCTATTCATCGTATTTGCGTTTGTTTTTATACTTTGTTTCTTTACCCCTAAGATTATTTCATCATCTCCGAAATAATTTTCAACAACTGATTCCTGAAATTAATTTGTCCCCAGGTAATTTAATTAAAGTAACATGGGTGAATGCCTTAATTTACTCTGTAGAACAAGTTTTATTTAATTAAGATTAAAGTGGAACCCTTGCTTTATTTGTAACATAGATATGAAGATAATTGAATGCAGCACATTTTTGCCTACTTTTTCAGTTTATAATCGAATTGAAGTGAACTATAGCAAGATTCGATAAGGACTCTTTAAGGAGGAAGAGTTTATAATCAGAATACGCTGAAATAATTTTGCAAAGTGAACCAGTCGGATAGCGATGGCGCTACAGTCAAAAAGGAAGGACTCAGATGAGATATTAAGGTGCAAGTTTTTCAGAGTGTGTAATAGAAGAGCAATGTAGGTATAAAGAGATTAGCTGATAGGAGAATCGAGTGGAAAGCTGCGTCTAACCAATTTTAGTCTAACTGACTAGCTCTAATGACTGAGTCTTTTCTCCGCTTCTTCAACACTACATGCATGTCCATTTTCTTGTCGAATATACCTAGTGATTTTCTTTTGCCGTTTCTGCTCTGCCGCTAGAGCTATCTTCTGTTGACGGTGCTGGGAACTAAAAGATATGATCGGCCTTTTGCGCGTTCCCAAGGCGTTTCCCCTTGCGTTCGTGTGTATGTACACACGACATTCATACGATGGTCCTCGCGTTTGTAGTGGAGACGGGGCATAAGAGAGTATTCGTCAGTTTTGACTCGTGGAGTTGGGAGGCAGCTTTCTCAAGCCCTCGCATCCGATATATCCTTGCGCTGAAGGTCCGTTCTTTTTCGCCTTTCAAACCCCATACGCCTCCCCGATTTCCCCGATACCTTCGTCTCCCTTCGCCTCCTTTTCCCGTCCCTCATTCCCGTCTTTCACGTATGCCGCTGCACTTTCCCGAACCATCCGACTCACCCTTCTCTTTCTATCCCCCTTCCATCCGCCCCCTCTCGCATAATTTCCGGTTGCCATGACTCACGACGCGGCCCATAAGTTCATTTCGCTGTTTGCCGCGAGGGTTACTGAGGGTCCGTCCTCGGGGGTGTGGGAAGAGGATGCGAGGGTTGGAGAGGGAGGGGGAGGGTGGGAGGAGATGGGAGGGAGGGTGTTTTTTTCCGGAGCTGTCGTATAGTCGAGGTGCGAGACGTTATGGTTGTTGTGAGGGTTGGAGGGGGTTGTTCGCAGTACTGAGGGGGTTGGCTTGACTCTTCGGGTTGTTCGCTGGTGAGGGGAGGTTACAGCAAGGGAGTACCCGAGATAGTAATGTCCACCTTTCCACCACTAACGTACGTACATAAACCGATCAACATGTGTTCCCGCCTATATTTGCTTGCCATCGCAACTCACAGCTGCCCATGGTTGCGGTAATGCACAAGTGAAGATCTCGAAGCTAAGCTCTCGGGCGTGAGGGAAATCCAATCATGTGCTTTACCTGTCACGTCTGTTTCAATCTGTCCTCATTTCTTTATTATATTTTATTAGAAATTGCGTTGTTTGCTACATATCTGCCAGAAAACAACCGGCACGAATTATAAGACATTTATCTGCCGCTATGCACGGTTGTCAGTGCGTTAAAAATAGGCCCGTGAACTCATGCTAGAAGCATATCTTAGCGGAGAAAATATTTATCATTGAGTTGCTTATTGCGCCCTCAGAAAGATTATCAGATATAGACCTATAGATTTTACCTTTCTAGACAGGGAGTGAACTCTCACTGGGAGTTCTGCTTCTTGGAATTCATTTTAACGCAGAGTGAACGACCGACAGCAAGTTCATCGTGATGACACCATCGCTTTGCAAAGCACCGCCGGACCTAGTACTACGTTTTACTGTCGGCTTCTCGACCACCATGCATGTGAGGAAAGTTCTGTGGGAACGCAGAAACGAGCCGTATTACCTTTCATTCCTAAAACTGCATATTACTAGAGTAAACGGTAGCGGCTGGGCGAAGAGCAAGAAGAATTGAAATACTAAAGTTTGAGAAGGTTAAATGGAGTATAGGGTGTTTATTCATGATTTATGAAAATTCTAAATGCAAAATATTGAATGCTAAATTCGTTTTGAAAACCTTAATTCATGGAAAACATGCGTGATTTTGCCTTAAGCCCAAGAGCTCAACTTCAACGCCGACACATTTTTTGTACAACTTCCTAAGGAGGGTAGTAATTAATAACGATTGGTCGTCCGCGGTGACTAGTTTACACGTACAAGTTTAGCCTCCAGGTCCGAATGCCTGTAAAATAACGTGTTCGTCATACGTCAAAGAACTTAAGCTTGACTTGGTGGTACAAACTTCGCTGTAGAGGCTCTTAAAAACAAGTCAAATACAACTAGAGCTTAGCTGGTAAGCTAAAGGAAGTGAAATTAATAATAATAGTTTAATAAAGGTAGTTGTTTCAGGCTTGATTTGGTGAAATGTCATAGCGAAAGAAAAAGACTAGCAATTTTCCACAAAATTATAGTTGAACCTTTGTGCATATGACGGTGGAGGAATCGGGGCAGTAGGCTGGTGGCGTTATAAACTAAAAGTTGCAGTGAATACGTTCACGCTCCTCGACGACGATTTCCGCTCACGTTGACGTGCAGTTGGCGGTGCAAGCAACGGGGTGCAATGGGCGAGTGATGAGATTGGGCATGCGCTGAACTCGTGCTTGAGCCGACCTATAGGAGAGTGTACCTACTATAGGAGAGTGAAAGAGAGAGGGAGGAGATATGACTTAGGGGCCCTCGGAAGGGGACAACACGAAAATGGGCGATGCGAATGATGAGTGGGTGAGTGATTTAGTGGTCAACTGGCATTAATCTGTCCACCGGGAGGCGTTTTGCGGGGAGGAGGAGGGGAGTGTCGTCGTTACTCGGTCCAGTGGAAAGCATTATGGGGAACCGAAAGAGGATTTCCCGGTGACGACGGTTAACGTTTAGTGGGGTGCCCACGGCGTTAATGCCGCACGGCGAAAACTTCGTCGTCACGCGTGTCATGGCTCGGACGGGCGTTAAAATTTTAAGCAGGGAGTGAACTCTCGCAAGCAATATCCCGCTCTTCCTAATTTTCTTGTTTAACCGCCAAGTTTCCTCGTTAGTCTCCATTACCCCGGGACGGAACGATCTCCGGCAGGGATATCGACGCGAATTTCTCTGCATTTTTCAAGAGCCCCCTCTCTCTTTCTAGACCTATACAAGTTCTTAAACCGCGCGCTGTAGAGCAAGAGATCTTGTCTGATGGCGGACGTTAAAATTTTCAAGTTTAGCCTCCGAAAAAAATGGTAAAGTACGAGCTCGAACAGCTGCTGAAACTTTTCTGGAATCCGAATAAATTTAGAAACCTTTGGTGGGTGATAATGAAGTCTACGTTAAGTTAAAGTATACATGATAAAAACCTAAACCTTACCGATATTTAACCCAAGTTTTATTTAGTTGCTTTGTCTGTTTAGAATGTATTGCGCTCTTCAACCCAAGACTCTTAAGTTAACGACGTACAAAACATAAATGCCCTAGGTGGTATTCGAATATGCGATCTTTAGTTCTGAAGCACGCCAGGTTACTGATCTGGCTACCGCATTTTCGTATCGTAATTGAATGTGAAGCATCTGCTTTAATTTTTAAATCATCATTAGTCAACGATCTGGATACTAGTTTGACACAGCTATCCACAGAATTTCCTATCAGCCAATCTCTTCGTATTTACTTTAATATCTTCGTATCTTCTCTTTCACATCCTTCACTACTTATTCTATGTACCTCATACGACGTCTTCCTTTGCCATAGTTGTCACGGTTCAGTTCTACTTTCTTCCATTTTTATTTAAGCTTATTGATAAAGTTAAGATGGTACCCATGCCAATGTATATTAAATAGCGCAGTGTGGTTACTGGGTGAAATAAAAAATGCCAAAATTTCATCCTCCAGTGTAATAAACCTCCTTAAACTTTGGGGAAAAAATGCTCGGAATCCAGGATAACCTCATGGAACTTAACTTTCTCTCTCCTATCTCCATAATAGAGTAATTGTCTGGAGTTAGATGCCTTCCTTTCGCTTACAGAAGTTTGTCGAAGAAATATTTCAAAATTTACCTCCTCCGTTGCATGAAATTATGCATTTCTTCGACCTATGGAGTCTTGAATCGCTTCTTTTTGCTTTCACGCTTCGAATACTTCGCAAACTCTTTTCTGAGGTCATTTTTCAGGCACAGATGTTAAGCTCGAAGTATCTCCTCCACCCGTGATTGTGCCATTACTTCCAACTATTTAAACTCCGGACTACTTCAACATCCCCAGAAAATTACTCCATCACTCAGGTCTCCTTTCGCTTCCCCCTGGCGTGCCGAGAATTACTGCCGTATTGTGTTGGGGTCAATTCGTTCGCCTCTTCCCCAACCCCTCCCCCCTCTCCGACAGGCTAGACACGAAACCTCCCGACAATTTCGTCCCCCATCTGCTTTTGTGTTCATAGATGACTTCTTTCGCGCTATATCTCCCATTTCCGTTGCAGTTTTACTTCCTGTCCTGATGAAAGGGCATTACTCACTCTGTCACTCAATCATGCTCACGCACGCGACACTGAGTGCAAGCTTCCCTATACCCCTGTTATGAGAGAGCGATTTGATTTGCTTTTGTTTATTTCAGATAAAGTGAAACGTTCGTTCATTTTTACCCCAACCGAAGCTAGGACAGACACATGACCTAATCACTTATGTTTTTAATGAAAACCTTGGAAGGAAATGAGCTAATTGAGACTAAGACCGCTCGGATTGTGGAAAAGAGCAATTCAAATTGATACTGAAGGAAAAGCTTCGGTTTCAATGCTGCAAATGGAAAAAACTATTCTTTTTATATTCAGTGCACCAATGGGAGAGAACTCATGACCGATATGTTGAGGATAAATGCTCAAAAAAGGTTGGCAAAGTGTTTGATGTGGAGCGTGGTTTCAAAGCGCAAACCTTAAAGAAATATTATTAAAAGTATCAAAGTATTTGGGATTTGGATTTGAAGGGAAAAGGGGAATGTGTGATGGAGGACGAACGAGGAGCTTCTTGGGATTGCGGGAAAATTAAGGAAGCTGTTGGAGGAAATAATTAAAGAGGAAGCATAGCAGGTGGATTAAAGAAGTTTTGGTGGGCGTTGGAATTTTGAATGTCGTTTGAACTGTGGAGGATAATAACTGTTAGGGAAGTGAGGAAGAGAGAGAGAATTCTCCATTAACATAGGATGTGAAGGTGTAGAAAGAATGAGCAACTGAAGAGAAACATACTATAGGTAATGAGACTTTTAAGGTAAAAGGAAAAAAAGCAGAGAAGGAGAATATCAAAGAACTATCAGATTTTTATTAGTAGTCACTATAAAGTAACATACGCATTCGAGTTAACATAACATATACTATAAAGTAACATGACATTCGCATTACTATCATTAAAAATATGTGTGAAACCCATCTTGATGTTATTGAACAGGATTTTTCCGGTCAGACACTATTAAATTTGCTGAAGGTGACAGATTTGCGGAATTAGTGGTGACGCGAAACTACATAAGACATAATTTGATGATAACATTAATCCTAATAATTTGTTCTCGCGAGAGAAAGGCTTGAATAATGCAAACCCCTAAGCAATTGTGGCCTAGCAGGTACTCTCTTTATCAAAAAATGCATGTATGTTCAGTTGATGTTGGAATCCAGTGTCTAAATGCCTCAAGACTACGATTCTTCCCTAGAAGCCCTTTGTTAATTATAGGTATATATGGTGTTTACTTTACCTTTTAGTGTAGTTTATCGGTAATGTCAACTAGAAAACTTGCTGCCATTCTTCTTTACAAATGCTTTAAAAATGTCAATATATATTTCTATAGGGTCCTCAAATTTTCTCACTGGTTATTTAAATCATAGTTTATCCTTTTTATGCTCTCATAAAATAATTTATCCTTAACAAACATCCATTTTTCTCGTGTCGTTTACTTACTTGTATAGTAACTGCATTACATCATCTCTCTAGTTTAGTTTCCTATTAAGGCCTTAACATTCTCTACCATCTTCAAGCAATATTCGCAGTTGTTTTTATCTAACCTCCGTTAACATCCTGTAAGATGCTAGTTTCTGAAGTGAAACTTCTTCGAATGAAACATTGGAGGCCTATTTCGGTGGGTCGTGTGAGCTAGTAAAAACGCAGAATGCCGTAAATAAAAAAAAAACCTGTGACCCGCGTATGAGCTTCGTTTAATGAAAGTCCCTTAAAATGAAAGAGCACGTTGATGAAATGGGGTAGCTGACTTGATGTATCTTCATGAATCCTTGCACTTAAAGCTACGACATGGGGTAGAAAATGTATTTGCGTTGACTTTATTGCTTTATCCGCCGTCGTAAACGCCGTTTCATCGGGTCTATAAAAGGTTAAAAGTTGATAAAGTGCCCGTTATAGCCCATAATAGTAAAAATATTTCTTGGTAAGCAAAAGCGAAATCAGATATGATGCCTCTAGGCGGTCGTTCACCCCTCGCTTTATCAAATGGGAGGCTATAATTTATTTATAACTCGCATTCCTTCCGGATGTCATGTGTGCTAAACCGTCTCATTTTGTCGTCCACTTATGGAGAAGTGTTACACTAATTATCAACTTCTAAATGAGCCCATTGGCAATCAGCATTGATAATCTGATCTTCTGCCTCCAATCCTTATATTTCGGTGTCATTTTGGCTGCCGACTACATTCTGAAGCGGAGCGAAAGAATTAAACTTAGGCAGCAAAAGGATGGTTACGTCAAGCTCAATAATATTTTTAAAATTACTCCTTTTTTTATCGTATTATTAGTGTTTCCTGGGATAACATGTATTTTGGTCCTATTTTAATCGAAGTTATTGCTTAAACAATCTTTTTGTCAAAAAATAAAAAAACCAAAACCAAAACAAATGCAAAAACGTCTACCAAATATATTTTTCACTGGTTTTAGCACTGAGAGCAATCAGTTTGCATTTCTTGTGAAAGCGTATGTATGTTGATCCGTAGCGAGTATTTTTAATTTCATATATAATTCAAAGTTGGTGTGAGCGTAGTATTTGATTATTATTATTATTTTCATTTTCAATTCTGCTTTGGAGTCACATATCCCAAAACCAAAAATCCATATGCCCAAAGAGCCACATACGACTCATGAGCCGCAGTTTGCAGATCCTCCTGTAAATTTATCCAATCAACGAGTTGTCGGAGTTGTAGAGGTTTGTAGGAAGCCCACATAGTATTCCCTCATTGCTAAATTTACATGCTTTCATCAAAAAAGGAAAGCATCTCTCCACATTTCATCTCTTCCCCAGATGTGGGTGTCGTAAACTTATTCCGCGGCACGTGACACACGGCGGGGTAGCTAAAGCCTTCCAGGACTCGCTCCGGAAGTTGGGAACCAATAGTGGGAAAACCGACCATTTTAATGGAAACCACGGAACGGAGGAAGCCTTCCAACTTCAAAAAAAATAACTGCGTTGTGCCAACTCGCACGCACACTTTCGCGTGCATTTTTTCGAGGGGTGTTTAACGGATGCCATCAGGGAACCTTTCCATGTGCCGCCGGGGAGATAGTTGTACCGTCCCGTTGTTTAGAGATGGGGAGCAGAAATTAAATTCGCCACGCAGTTACGTCGGACCGGAACGGTCGAGAGACATGGCGTTTTGCGCCTCTCTTCTTTCCTCTCTTCCTTTCTCTGCAAACCGTCCGTCCGAAGCGGAAACATTCTCGCCGTCTCTTTTCGGGACGGAGGATTTTTGAGAAGCGGGAGAGGGGAGAAAGGCTTCGAGCGTGAAAGGGAGTGGGGTGGGGCAACAGCAGTGGGACGTGAGAACGAATCTCATTCCGGGATTGCGAGAAAGAGGAAGTATGAGGAATCAGTTGTGGCGGAGGCTTTAACACGCCAAAGGAAGATCGAGAGGGAGAAACAAATGAAAGAACATAGCACAGAAGAAACCCCAGGGTACTATGGTTAGTTAGATCATAAACACAAAATTAGACGAATAGATTTAAATATGTTGAATGGAGTAGACAAGATGGTAACGTCACAGCCTCGAAACTCAAAGGTCACGGATACGAATCCCGCATAAAGCTTGGATTTTGTGTTCGTTTAAGCATCTAAAGCACCTAGAAAACAAACTAAATTCTACGATGCTAAGGCAAATTGTTTTAAAATATCATCTTTTCATATATATAATGGGAGACAATGATCCATGGATTACGCCATTCGTGCTGGGATTGAGGCTAGCGTGTTTCCGTGACCCCTAAGGCTGCGGGAGAAATCAACGTTGCTCCTGGTAGGGTCACCCATAAGTAGAAGGGTGGGAGTCTGACGAAAGGTAGTTCACGTACCGTGATCGCAGTGTCTGTTCCTCAGTGAGGCGGTTGCTTCTAATTGTCTAATCGCAGTTTAGCGGCCTTCCTGCTGATGGTGTCTCATTAAACACTATTGTGGCAGGTGACGAAATGTTTGTGAATTAGAGGTTTTTTTATATTAATCTCTGAATTTACTCCGTATGTGCGTGATTTTATTTAATAAGTTTTTGCTCGATGCGAGAGAAGTAATTACTGTGTACTTTTTTCACATGTGTATGCGTTGTCGTATCCTTCCCGAGTGATGTTGATAAGTAATCTCTAATTAAGTAGCCTTGTGACATTGGTACATGTTTGGTGAGTATTCACCCTCTGCCGCACGCCCACAATGTGGCATGCAAGCTACTCCATGGATGTAGATGTAGAGGAGGAAGAAAGAAGGTATGCAGAGAGCGATGTGAAGGGGACTGTGAAAGCGATGGGTGAGAGTGTGAACTCCCTTTTCTCTCAAGAGAGAGAGAGGTGTCGGAGAAAGGGTGATGGAGAGGCCTAGAGTGGATCGTTTTGAAAGGGGACAGCAAACAGGGTGAGTGAGGGCGAGCACAAATGGGAGGAGTGTTTGCACAACGGATATAAATTACAGTTTCACGTGGTGTTCTTCCTAAGACTCTGGCATTCGCATTCAGTGAGAAATTTGTTCCGACGGAAGCGGGTGTTAATTGCCCCTTTAAATATGCTGTTAAATGAAGCTTACGGAGAACGACAAAGCTTGGCCTCCGTGAAGTCCTTCCCTCACAACTGCATGCGCCTACTTAGGAAGTTTTTCATCTAAACTGTAGTTGGTGTATCCCGTCATACTTCAGTCTAAACTTATATTCAAGCTTGTGTTGTAAGAATTTTTATCAATCATTCTAGACTATGAAAATTACCAAAGATGTTTTTTTCAGGATTGAACAAAACAGTACTGACTTTATCCGCTTCTTAAATTAGGCTTTACTTGAACCACCTCCTGTTAGATGTATGGAGAGAGAGAAAATGGGAAGGTTATCCCTATTAAATCGATAAGAATTTTGAAATTGTTTCATACTTTAATTTAGATGTATACAAATGATGTTTGAGTGACTTATTCCCTTCCAACCTCTCCCCATTCTACTCAGTGCCTGTCCCCCCACCGCCACCCCATAGTCAATTAAGCTGCTCCTGACCCCTCGCCAACTAGTCGTTTACTCACCTTCCTTTCATAACCACCTCATTCTCTCTCCCCCTCTCTTTTCACTGGTGTGAGACTGTGTGTGTGTATATATGCCGCCTAGCCCGTCTTTTACTACATCTACACGACACCCTGCAAGCTGCCGCGAGTGTGTGTGGCAGGGGGTGAAGATCACCAAGCATGCACTACTAACATGCAAACAAGCAACTATAGGGTCTCATGTAACTAGATTGTTAGTATCTATAGTGTTTGAGGGGTTAATACATACATCATTCACTACAGGCTACTCAAAAATATTTCACCTACCTATCCCTTTGCTGTGCTGCCTATTCTGTTCTCTTATAGTACGGGGAAAAATACCATTTTCAATATCGGTACGACAATCTAGCTCTCTAATCTTATTTATCTGGTCGGATCTAGCATAATACGCTGGTTTTTTTTTTAATATGTGCCTAACATCTTCAGTAAAACTATCCGATTGAAATTTCTCTAATAGATTTAATCGATTTAAAATGAATACTAGTGAAACCCGTGAGGATGACCTGAGGTCGAAACCGGTCGGTTAATGAAATTTTTGTGGAATATAACCAAGTTTATCCTATTCATCAGGGTTATTCCTATCCAGATCAAATAATAGGCAGGGAAGGGAAATAAATCTCTCGGTAAAGAAACACATTCGGCTTTATTGATAAGTGATGCTCCAGCATGGAGCTCTGCCAATAGTCCAGTTTGCGAGCATGAAGTGAAAATGGGGCCATTTATCTGATATATTGATGCTTATTGCAGTACCTTGGGAGCGTGGTAGCCTAGTGGGTAGAGCCTTGGCTGCTGATCGAAGGGTTCCGGGTTCACATCCGGGTGAAGCCTTTGAACAAAAAATGGTCGGAGTGCGAGGTGGCCCAGGGAAAGGAGCTGGCCCCCCTACGCTGAATGTGTGAAATTCACACGCCTGTGGCATAGTCCGGGGTGAGCTATACCCTCACCTATCAAAACCAACCTTCTGTGAAAGTGGGCAGTACCTTGCCCAACCGTTCCATTCCTGGCGTACTTGAAATAGCATCACAATTGTGAGACGACTTAGATTCTCGGCTTTTATACCTCCTTCAGGCCGTTTCCTACTTTCCCAAGTTAATTGTTGTGCCTTATTCGTATTTTTTGGGGGAATTATGTGGTTAACGCCAAAAGACCGTTCAATTTCCGAACTTTCATGTCAATATTGATACATACATGTAGACTTGCATCATTATCTTGTGATCATGATAATTCATTTTAATTTCCCTTACAATGAAAACTGTAATTGATTGAGTGCAGTTCAAAACGTGATCACGGAATTTGGTATTTTTGTAGTGAAATTCGCTAGCCTTTATGGCTTCTGCTTGCTTTTTCTCCACACGTTATAATTCAATTCGTTATCACACGTTCAATCATGCCTTAATGGAGTCACAATGATTGTCAAGGCCACCTTGAATATGCTTTCACTTTTTGTTGTCCCTCTAGAATTCCGTAGATGATTGAGAAAGTGGGAAAATACGCACATGTAATATGAAGAAATGAACTTTTCATTCCTAAATTACTGTTGTTGGGAGCCTTCTTCAAACAATTGGTTTCCGTTCCTCTTATTAGACTTTCATCATCAAATATCGGAGATTCACTTTATTTTCTTTGGTTTGGAATATACATGCGTGTAGAAATGCTATTAATTTCGCTTCCCCGTTGCAACCCGTTTCTGGTATTTGTAGGAGAAGCAGTCTGCTAATCAAAAGTTTTTTGCATTGTAGTCTTTTTTCCTTTAGATAATGTATTATCTTTCTTTGATTGTTCAGCAAAATCACTATTCCAACGCGGCTCACCGTGTTGTAATTCTTCAATTTTAACTTAAATTAAACCTGCGAAAAATACTAGCTTCGTCATGATGCTTCATACACAGTTTGTTTGAATTTTATTTTATTTATACATTCCATTTAATAAATAATGTTTCCAGACAAAAACTATGGCTTAAAATCTCCCGTAAAACTCAATATATTCAAGTTAATGAAGCCTAATCACAAATTATATTACTTGGCCCTCAAGACAACCCTGGTTTATAGAAATGGAAAAGTTATCTCCCACGAATATGAATGATTTCATTCTTAGAATTGGTAAAAGTGTCCTTCTATATGATTGTGAATCAGTGTTACATTTTTATCTTCCCACACATTCATATAGTATAACGTTTTTTAACTAACTATTTACGGTCATTCTTTCTTTAATGTAATAAAAAGTTCCAAAAACCTCATTATGAAATATGCGCATGCATTAATATATATCAAACTCACTCTATTAATACTCACTGATATTCAACCGGCTTTAATTCTTCTGATCAAAACCAAGCAACTGGCACAGCAAATCTCGCTGCTTTGGTGAGAACAAAATAAGTTTATTAATCATTAGCAAGTAGTCATCAATCAAAATATTCGTTGGGCACGGCTCACCACCCGATGCTTCCATCGCTAATCTTTTCTAATTTACGTTGTTCCTCCCTTTAACATATTCTTCTATCTTTATTTATTTCATGCGAGGCATTCCTTTGGCATTCTTTCCATTTACATTTCCTCCATTGGCTTTCGTCATGACCCTCAGGATATGGCCAAATGGATTTTCACGCTCCTTTGTCAGAGTTTTCATCGGGCTTCTGTTTCTTCTTAGAACTTCTTAGTTTTTTACTTGACCTGCAAAACAAGTTAAGACACATCGTAATGAGCACAAAGACTTAATTGTCTAATCACACAATTATGCTGGAATCGCCTGATTCCGAACCATCCCATTAATTCCAAAAATGGTTCAGGGATGAGGTAAAAAACAATAATTAGATTATTTTTACATGACTCGGTTCATTCCTTTACTGTGTCCATCGGTACTTTTATACTGTTTTCAACGGTTCTCTGAATGTTATTTAATTTCCTTATATGTCACGAGTAATCCTGTCTCAGTCATTATCAGTACCGAGTTAACTTTTAGCTATTTTTTGGTTCAGGAAAATGTCTGTCTACAACTTCATTTCTGTTCTCTTGAGATCCTCTTCATATCTCGCATACTTTTTTCTCTTTCCTCAGCAGCTTTTGAAGCTTGAGTTAACGTCGGCGCCACGTTACACGAGTTCATGTTCAATTACCTGCGGGCTAACTTGCCTTTCACAAGTGAGTAGCTTTTTTCCTTGAAAACTGTCTTAGAGAAAAGTAGTTCGCGCCAGTTTCTAGTTAGTTTTTGCAAAGTTTAACGTAAAATTCAGCGCAAAAAAATAAGTGATCCGGCCAGTGTGTCTGGGCAGGAAAATGAGAGAAATGGAGACTGGGAACAAGTGGTCTAATTATCTCGGAATGATGTGGTATTTAATACGTCAAATGCGTTGCGTGGAAGGGACGCCATTCAAGGCTGAAGCGTTTGTAATATCCTACGCCCGCGCTCCGACGGAGGAAGGGAATCAAAGGAGCTCAGATTCCGCCTGGGAAGAAAAAGACTTTGGTTTCCTGCCGTAAATGCTACTGGAGCAAAACGAGTGTCTCCCGGAATTGAAATGTTTTAGCGAGAAGACTCTTCCTCGAAGTCAGAGGAAATCTTTTGGATATCGTTTGAAAATTCAAATAGTCAGATGAACTAAGGGTTCTGGCGAAATTAATGGAATTATCTCCTGTGCACTTAAATATAATAATCAAAAAGATATCATTTAACGCCGGATTACGGATCAATTCATGGACCACTGTGATGTGTACCACTCAGTATGCTTAGAATACGAATAGTAATGCATTTAGAAAAGTCATATCCTGCAGCGTACTGTTGAAAAAGGTGGTATTCCTTCATATCATTTATCGTATTATGCTACAAGTGAAAACGTTCTAACATACGGTGGGAGTGTGTAAGTGACACCAAGCCTAATTCCGAGTATTGGTGATGAAACGCAGCACTTTTTCACTTCCACCTTTAAATGGCATGCCGCTTGCACAGACAGAGTGCCGAACATTCTTATGCACTCAGTTGAGACAGAGTTAATTGCAAGTTTATTGTAACTGAACAGATGTGAGTGATTCCTACCTACTTAAAGTGGTAAAATTGTGGTACAGAATTGTGGTATCAGTTCCACCAGACCAGCCTCATTTAACTTATTCAAACTGATTGAATTATAAGAATTGCCATAATTCTTCCAATGTTTATGGGTTGCAATATTAGGCAATTGGCAAGTTTATGCTATATATTCCAATGCATAGGGTGAGACACAAAAGTGAGCTTTTAGAGGCAGAATAATGATAACGATTCTTGAGTAAACATCGTGTGAATTATTCTAAATGAAATTGACTGCATTTTTTCGTCATAAATATCGGTCCAGTGTTTCATAATATTTTTCTGATGGTTTTTATTTTTGTCGGTAGAGCTCCAAAAGAGGTATTTATATAATTCCACAAAAATGCAATTGTAATCAAATCTAATCAGTTACACTCTATGATACAATTCAAAATGTATATGGAAACGGAAAAAAACGAGATGACGCTTATTAGGACTGGCGTTCACCGACAATTCCGCTAGCCCTTTCTTAAAAAAGACCAGTTGAGCACGTTCTTCCAACATAACTGAGCTGTAGTTTATGGACGGATTCAAAACAATATTAATAATTTTTATCGTAATATCTTTTTAAATGAATCAGTACTGTTCATTACGAGGGATAAAAATTTTGAAGTTCTATAAATACCAGCAATCATTAATAGTGATTTAATTTAGTGAGGGCCGATTTTCTGAATTTATTTTGTATTAATCATATAGATTGTGAGAGATAAAAGTGATCCTTGTCCTCAACACATAGTTTGTTTAATTGAATTATAGCGTAAAATAAATGTGCAGTACTATTGGAAAAAGTATTATTAATTCTCTGTCTGCATCTCTTTGAATCCTTTAAAGGTAGGGCGTTTGTATTCGCTTACAAAATATCACACGAACGTTACTCATAATATCTATTTTTATGTGACCAGTAAAATTTAGAAGTTATATTGATCTCGTTTCATCCTATTATTTGCTAAATGGAGGTGTAGTTTAGGACTGTAATGCACCTAAACCAATCATTACTACCAAAAAAGTAGTTGGCTTCTACGATCATCCTTTATTGTAGAGAAACAGTGTACTTAAATCATATTTATCCTTATCATTCCACAACTGGTCATGCATTTGCGAGTATAGCTTTCAAAACTGCGCAGAAACGTCGCCCAGATTGCATATTCCAGTGACTTTACCGTGCAAATCATCCAGAGCCATTAGTTAATTGGAACCCAACCAACCAGCTGGGCGATAAATGCCTTAAATTACAGTTATGATCCTCGGAGCGACACTTTTCGTGGACGTTCCAGCCTTTTAAAAAGCCGTTTTCTGCGACGTGAGGGAGGAAATGAAAGGAATTAGGGCCTGTTGTTGTGAGATGAGCGCCGTTTTTATCTTTATCATTTTTATTTCGGGGGCGAACGGAATTGCCGACCGCGGGATGGAGGAGACGCGAAAAGGTTGTGGGCGGATGGGGTGAGAATGTGAGGAAGGTGTTGGGAGGGGGGGGGGATTTAGGGATGGGGTGGGAGTGGCGGAGGGGAGGGTTCGGGGTCAGGAGAGGGTGATTCAGGAGCCTGTCTGTCTGGGGGTTGGTTGCGGGTGAGTTGGGGCGGTTTGGGATTGGGTCAGAATTTCGTTGCCATTAGGCTCTGGTTGGGTTAGCGATGAATTACGAGTGTAGTATAGATGTGTGGGTTGGTGGCGTGCTAGGGTTTCGAAGGCTGAGTTTGGCATGTGTGGTGGAGTCATGGGGAGGGGTTTTTTTTGTAGGAATGCCAACTCTTCCGGATTCCCCGGCGTTGACAATGCTTTTAAATACTCCTACCTCTTAATTCTATGCGTCTTCTTCCCTTGTTTCACTCGAAAAAACTATCGTCTCCTGGTTATTTATTAGTTTTTTCGTACCAGGTCAATGGTTTGTTTATGGGTGAAAAACCACATTTATATGGAATCTGCAATTAGGTACTGGGATTTTAATCGATGAACTGAGTATTGAATATTTTTCCTTCCACTCTTCGAACATTTTTTAACAAATGCCCTGATTGGAGAAAGTAGTTAATTAAGGCTTCTAATTATATGTTATATAGTTTAGTGTAGATGTTTGTAAATATCTTGATGCTATGTTGGGAAAATGAGTTTCTTTGAACTATGCTGATAACTTCGCGTATCTTATTCTCCTAGGGGGTCGCGTTAAATTATGCAATTATGACCCGTGGGGAAGCTAATTCAAAATGGGATTAAATATTCATTCGGTGAGATATTTATTTAAACGCTTTTGATGTTCATTACTAAATAATGTGGTATTTTTAATCATACGCTAAAGGTTATCTGCCGGAATTTTCCGCTCGTGGCGCGCACTACTCCCGAAATCAATCCCGTGTGAATTGGCAGCCCTAGCCATCGATAGGTTTGAAGTCAGCTGGACGTAAGGGTTTGAATTACTGGTGTATAGGGCGGATGGGTAGGGGCTGCGTTTGGTCGCGCTGGAGACAGGGGTTCGGTTTGGTTTCGGAGCGGATTCACTGCTTTGCAGAGGACGGCTGAGAGAAGAGGTCGGTCCTAACGGAGGAATGGCATCGTAGCGAGCTTCGGGGTGTAGAAGGAGAGAAGGGATGGACTTGGAAGGGAAGAGGGATGAGGGAGCGACAAAGGAAAGGGCGGGGACGTGAGTGATGAAGCAGTGCCTCTCGGGTGGGAAGTTAAAAGGTCAAGCAAGGGAGGAGGGAGAGTTGGGGAACGCTGAAAGGATGGCAATGGTGGATAGGATGGGTTGGAGTGTGTGCGGCTGGTTAGCTGCGTTTTGGAAGGGGTGGGAGGGAGGAGGGGGTGGTTGTGATGGTAGAAGGGCCGGTTCCGGCTATGCAGAAAGAGTAAACGTCATCCTTTTCCCTTGAATGGAAATCGGCGGTTAATTTCCGGTCGGTTTTGAGAGTGTTGTAACCTCGTAAGGGGCAGGGGTGTGTGTGGAGAATGGAGAGGGGCGCGAGGAGTGGGAAGGGAAGTGGAAATGGATGAAGAGAAAGGAGAGGGAGGCGGAGAACGGAAGAGGGAATCGGCATTCCTCGTTCATCGGCCAGACACGATCAACTCCGTCGTGGCCGCTCAAAACGGGCTGGGAAGTGAGAAAGGCGAGGGCAGCATTCGGCACTCAGGGGTAGTATATAAGTAAAATAACCCCTTCCGGCAACGTAAAATACTAGCAAAAGAGGATTATATTGTACCAAATTAACTTGGAGGAAGCAAGTACATGGCATAGTTTCAAATGCGAAGGTGTAAACGAATATAAAGAGAGCAAGGCGATAAAAAAGTAACTGGTTAGAATTCTCTAGCGAATGTTTTTCTTTGGCATTTTGCCAATGTTAGGGACCCATCTCAGCAAACTATAATTTAAGAATCGAACGAGGTCGGAGAATTTCTGACCGTGCCTTAAAAAGCCTTCTTTAAATAGAATAAAAATTCACCCGATCCCTTCAGTACCGCAGTGTCTACTCCTGGATAGGTCCATTTAAATGCTCTGCTGTGACTTGTTAGATGTCACCAAGGCCTTGAGAAGACATTGCAGGGATCTTTTCGAAGAAAATCAAGATGAAAGCCAAAGCGATGTTCATTTATTTTTGCCACTTGTTCGTTTTTCCTTGGTCTGGCTCCTTAGCTGTGTGAATCTGCAGCTTAAATATCCTCCTAGGATTGTGGGACGTAAGGTGTATGGAGTATGAAGGGAGGCCTAGGAAACAGGAGCTCAGCCTACAATGTGATAATTGCATGAGAGAATCGGTACGAGTGAGAAGGGATGGCAATGGTGGGGGGAGGTGGTCCTTAAAAAACTTGTAACAGTAATTATAATTTTATAAAAACCCATCTTAGATGACTTGGCCCAAGGCATTGAGGACGTAATATGTGCCCCTCATCTTACTTACAATTTAACGATATGGCTTCGTAAGAGGCAAATAAATAAATGCATGCAGTTTCAAGGTATTTATCAATTGCTCATTTCTTGGTAACTGTAATACCAGGTGAAAAATTAACATCAAAACCATCTGATACCTTACCTGATTAATTCACTCTTCCCACTCCCATTTTTTTGAGAACTTATCGACCGTTCACCACGTCCCAATTGAGAATTGCAGTAATATTCTTGATGTGGATAAAAAAACTTTAATACCAGGCTTAAATGCTTTTTTTACAAAAGGAAAATTCCTTTTCTGGTTAAAATGTAACCGTCTTATATTAAAAACTTCTTAAAAAACTTGTCCTCTACAGAGGAGTTAATGTTTTACCTACCTCTTTCAGAGAATTCCGGATGGATGACCTTCCAAACATGATATTGTAGGTCAAACAAAGAAACAGTTCATCTATATGTAATTCAACTTGAAATGTATTATGCACATAATAAATGGTACTTAATTAATAGATAATAGATAATGTAAGGTAATAAATAGTACTTAATCGGTACCTAATAAAATCTAGTACCTATTAAATTTTAAGTTGAACTATACATAGTTGATTTGTTTCTTTATCTGGCCATGAATTTCCACTGGGTACGCCGCAAAGCATTTGGTGAATATTGTAGGTGATAAAAATTATTTGAATAGGAAAAGTGAATCCAGTTGCCTCCTGGTCGAGACGTTTTTAAAATCACCTCGGTATGTTTGACTATCCTTGAAATATAGGGAAGTTATAACAGAGCTCATTATAGATTTAAATATTTGTTACCTTCGCCCAGTAATTTTCTAACCTCAGTATCTTACTTACTGCGCGAATTGAACGGTGGTTGGAACAGATTTTCTCTCCCGTATGCGTGCATCTAGATATTTGCAACTCGATGATAAAATCCTTGTGTCCTGAAACTGCGGTGTAATATTCGGTAATAAGTCCGAAAATCCCCAACCGCTGTAAAGCCCCGCTGCAATAAGTTGGTAAACATGTAGGCTATTTTAGAGTCCAACTCTAAACGATAGCCATTCGTTGAACTGTATAAATGATTAAAAATTTATTTAACCTGGTGATGCCAGAATTTTTCGGCTCTATGAGCATCTTGAAATGACCATGTAATGAATTGAAAAAAACTTGAGAAATTCGACCAAAGTGCACCTGCTCAACACCATAACTCAGAGGATGTAATAGCTACAGAAACCACCGGTGTCTATGGTTGGGAATTCATGCCGGGGTGTTACGGCGTTTCAGGGGAGAAAAGAATTCACGGAATCTAAATATATTTTCCATTTAAAAGAACAGGACATTTGAGATATATGCCATGTAGTTTCTTGCATACAATTCAAATATATTTCTAAATTGAAATCACTATCTTATTGGTAATTATTAGCGAGTAAAATATGAAAGTTCATGGCATTGAATGAATTCAATGGGGTATTATTTTGTGGAGTTTATTTGGAATAATATTCGAGAAGATACGTCAAAAAGTAAATTTCCAATGAACAGGGAACGGAAGGCTATTTGAAATACATCCAATTACCGCGGCAAAAATAATTTGGACATGAACTATGTCTCTTGCCAGGGAATTGAAGTGAAAATTTTTAAACCTGAATAAAAAAATGAGAGCCATCATGAATAGATTGCTGGTTTCGGATTTTCATGGGTCATCATGAGTGCTCGATCATTTTTCACGTTACTAGTGCATACCTCACCCCGTTGTTAAATCATTTCTATGCTTATTGTACGCTATGTATAATTTGATTAACAATACTCGGATGATAGAAGGAAGGGATTAAAAATAAATACCAACTCTGTAATTTACGTATGTATTTGGCAATGAGAAACTTTAACTGCTAGCAATTTTTATTGAAATTTCTGACCGTGATAATGCAGACCGTAATCAATTCTATGACATTCCAGAATCAAATGATAACTTTTTCAGTTAACTGGTGGAAAACGGGCACCTTTTGCTGAATGATTCCTGTCTCTATTCAACCCTTTTTGTGACCTTATAATGGAGCAGGGAACTTCCACTATTCAGTCGTACGGAAGAATTTTAATTGAAGCACTAAAGGGTGGAGGGAAGACAACCAAAAGGAATTCTTGATCTAGCCTTTTGACTTGACTCATTCAATTTGAATTCGCCTCTTTCCATCCGGTGGCACTTGATGGAATCGTAAGTAATTAATTCGATTTCCTTATTAACTTTCGATGCCCTTATCTGAGAGAAAAGTTGGATTTGTTTTTCGCAAATGAGAGTTTAATCTTAAAATTTCTCAGCTTAGCAAATAGAAGACGCGTTTTGTTGAAACTTTCGATAAATTACTTTCTCAGTGCTGCCGTGATATCAGTATCATTGCTTCGTACTCACTATAATTTATTTAGACATAATGAAAATAATAATTCTCTCTTCATAATCTTGCCATAGAAATGGCCAAAATGTTATAAATGTGAAATTCTAATCGACCAAATGTAAAAGTATCCCTCTGATTTATGTAATATATCATAAATATTTTAAGTGCTGCACAGTAATGGTCAAACATAGCATGCTTAATTGTGGTATTTCCTTATGCGTTATTCAGCATCAGTATCTTTCATGTATGGTATCTTCTTGGTATGAAATGTTGATGTTTGTCCAGGAAGGAAAGTGATTTGTATTTGTGTAACACGTTTTCATGTGGTGATATCTCTCTATCACGGTTTAATGGATGCTCATCGGCAATTCTAATGCGATGCTGCTTTTTAATTTTCAAGATTTAAGTCTTTAAAAGTGAGGTAAAAACTGTTTAAACTTTTTACGAGGAAAGGCACTATAATAAGCATAGATGCGTTCACCGCATGGTGTCGTTCTGTCTTTACCTTCTCAAACTTTTTTTGTGAAACTAGATGTCAAAACATTTTTTCGTCACGAAATGATTTAACCTCGCGTTGCATGGATTTTGGTTAGCATTCATTAATTTCAATGCGGGGAGTTAATATTTTTTCGCGGGTCGAAATATAATTTCCGCCGGTTTTGAAACATTTCAAATTTACATCCTTTCATCAAATTTGCAAAGCTGTCTCGCGGCTCGGAGCGTATTCGAAAAGACACGGCTCCGACCAGCATTCACCCTTCTCTCCTACCTTTTGCTCGAAGAGTTTGAATAAAACATGAGAATCCGATAACGTTATTCCCACTTTGAAGCAGTTTAGGCAGAAGAAAAGGAGAGCGAATGCGACAAGCAAGCGAGTGAGACGTCCGGAAAGAAATATTATCGGCCGAGGACAGCGACTCCGTGGATGGGTTGAGAAGGGGAGTTGAGAGTTTTTGAGGAGGAGAGGGGGTCTAAGGGAGGAACCTCCCGTCTTAGGAGATAAGAGCTCTTTTTTCCCTCTTCTGAGGTGGCGGAAAAAAAAAGAGAGAGAGAGAGGTGGAGTGGGTGAGAGAGTAGCCCTTTGATGTAAGGTATTTTTGATGGAGTTTAATTTGCCGAAGAAAAAACGAAGGTCTCCCCGGAGAGTGTCCTTTTGAATGTCCTTTACTCACTCTTTCCTACTTCACCTCACTCCTTCCCTTCATCTCGCCCCGGCTTGGGAGTTTCCGTGAGATCTGTTGAGCGTCACAACGGCAAAGGAAACCGCTTCGGGCGCTCTCAGAATCCCCGGCCAAGGCCCTCCGCGGCAGCCTTGGCACTTGAATCGTCGCAGTGAGTGAATTGACGCGATTATTGTCTCCGCGATATCTCTCGGGTGGGAGAATCGTCCTCTTTTGTCTTCGCGGAATGCGGGTAATCAGCGAGCGTAGATGCTTTGCTTTATGAGTTGCCTTCCCATTTTATATCTACTTATTTTTTTCATCTAGCCCCGACGGGAAACCCTGAGGCGGCTCGACGCAAAACTGAATGAGCGAGGCGAACGTAGAGGGATGTTTTTGTCGTTGGAGACCACCTCAAGGATTAGGACGGGGTGAAAATAATGTGCTCGTGCCACGTGAAGCCTTTGACTTGAATCGTCGGAGCTGCTTCTCTTTTATTTCTCTGGGTGAAATAAAATTTGCGTTCCTTTTTTTCATATTGGAGACATTTGTCCTTTCTCTCATGCAGAATTCTATCTTGAAATACTAGTATTACGTCATCTGAGGAGCTTCAATCGACATTAAATGAAACATTGTGTAGCCTTTTTAATTATGCCGCATTAATCGTGGTAAATCTTGGTTGAATAAATTAATGTTTTGATGAGAAAATTGAATAGGTCCACATTCTTACGCTAAAGAATTCTTTACGAGTTACTGCAGTTATTGCTGGGAATACTCTCCAATAAAATTTTAGTAACAATATAGATATGTGAATTGGGCTTGGAAAGCATATTTGTAAATCACATTTATGTCCGTATTTCTGCATCTTATATCATTGAGTCAGTTTTAATAGCTTAGGTAGCAGCATTATTTTGAACGTGGTTCATAATTTGCTGTTTTCTTTATTTTCACCCATCTATCTACGAGCCCATATATTAGTCCACTAGTACATTTTATTTGAGATATTATTGAATTTAATCTTTTTTCTTATTTTTTCATTTGTTTCTCTATGCAGAAGTTTTGCCCAACTTAGCATATAAAAGGGTGTGTTCGAAATTGTTTTTTTTATGCAAACGATGAATCTTGGACGAGAGTGAATCATCGCCTCCCTGCAGAATAATACAGATAACATAATGCCTAAAACCTTTGCTCAAAATCCAGATTCAGATATGTATCGATATTTGCTAAATCTTTGGCATAAATTCAGGTATGCTGATAATTGCGGGATAATAGCTGTAAGGGAGAGGTAGGTACGCTTCAGTCGAATGGCAAATTTCGGTACTCATCTCATCTGTTACTACCATCATCATGCCACGAACGCTTCATCGTAAGATACTAATTGATCGCCTTCATTGACAGACTTCTTCAAATGAAGTGGTCTGTAATTATTTTTATCTGAGAGGATCCACCACCTCAGTCACAGCACGCAGAACGTGGATGCCTTCCGTGCGAAAGTATGCGAAAATGGATGCGCTCTCGGGATGGCGGTAAAAGAGATCGGGAAGGGATGAAGGGCGGAGGAAGCGATGGGAGGGAAACGCAGGGCGGAGGGGGGACAGAAAAGGACTGGATGTGTAAATTTCTTCGAATTCAACTCCCTCTCATGAATGGAAAGTAATTACTAGGAGAACGCGTTGGAAAATGGTCACTTGGGCGGCTGCGAGGCCGTCTTTTGGGTTGAACGTCCGATTCCGGGGTGGTAATTGCTCATTCGAAATAAAATCGGTAGGGAGGGAAAAATAAAGAAAATGATGGGATTCCTCCGACGAGATTGCAGCAATCTGTAATGCCCGAGAGGGATAGAAGTTGTGGACTCATCGCTGAGGCCCCTTAACCGCTCCTCTCTGTTCCTCCCTATCGTCATCTCTCTCCCTCTCTCTCTCTCCGTCTATGAATTCTCTCACAATTCCCTCCACCAAAAATCCTCACCCCTCTACGTACGCGCAAACCGATCTCCGCACCCTCCCGACCCCGTCATCCCCTGCACTCCGCGACGCAACCGCCCTCGTCCCATTTTTCCGTATAATTTACCCCTTTCTTCAACCTTCACACCCAAGAGCGAAAAGGTTCAAAGGCAAAGAATTAAGCGTAAATAAGGGCGGGTGGTCGGGAGGGTGGGAGGAGGGGGAAACGAAGGAGAGGGTAAGGGGAAGGGGTAGAATTATATGAGGGTGTGGTAGAGGGAGGTGCGCGAGGCTCCCTGGGACGGTGATGGCGACGGCGGGAGGGAAGTAAGGGGATGGTGAGGGGAAAGGTTTGAAGGAAGGGGGTGTTTTAAAAAGAGATGGAGCAGGAAGACCCCGGGCTCCAGGGAAAGGAGGGTTCGGAGTGGGAAGAACGGGGAGGTGGATGGGAGACGGGGGAGAGAAAAAGAGCACACTTGGTAGTCCATTATTTAAGCGCAATTACGGGCAAAGAGGGAGCTCCAATTTATAGGCCGCTTGTAGGATAAGGGTGGAGGGAAAGAGCTCACGGGGTGGTTGGAGAATGGGAGGGTTGGGATCGCGGGGGTGGGGCGGCAAGGAGGAGAAGGCTGGAAGGAGGCTTGAGGGATGAGAGGGAAGGACAGGGGCCCTCTTTTCCTCGGGAGGAACTATTTGAGAAGGGATTTCATCGCCGGGAGGAGGCTGTACCACTCGGCGAGTTGTACATATTTATAAATATATGTACATACATATGTATATAGACTGTTAAGAGGGAGAGAGTTTAAGGAAGGGAGCGTGTGAGGAGGAGTAAGAAGGAATAGAAGGGAAATCAAAAGGTTGGTGGAGGGAATAAAGGGGTGTGGCGAAGAAGAGTCTGAAACCCTAAGGGCGACAAGGACGGGGGTGGTGGATGGAGTGTGGGTACTGGAAAGTAGTTTCGTCGCCTCTTCTTGCCGTCTCTCCCTCCCTCTGTCCCCCTCACCCTCATGAATATTTATTTTCAATATTTATTCGGAATTTTTCGCCCTCCAATTGCGAGGACAATTGTTTTCCTGGGCTTAGGGTGTTATTCCTCGGCAAAATGCCTTATTCATCAGATTTTTTCATCGCTAAATTTATTTAATCATTTGCAATATTCTACTAATCACTCTATTTAGTAGACAATCCTTACGCCTCTTTTAAATGTTCGCAATGTCAGTTGTAACGTCATCTTTGTCCCATTCCTGTGTCTCATCATCCCAAAACCATGTTTACGTTCACCCTGTGCAGAGTTTTCATGAAAATATTTACCTTCCTTAACAGTGTCAGACTCACTGCTAAATAATGTTGTCTTCTACGTTCCCATGTATCTGCTTTCTTTGGAATATCTATCATCAACTTCCTTTCTATCATTTCCATCACAATTACTTTATTGACAGCAGACAACAGACGTCCCCATCGTCTGTTGCGTAACCAAACAATTCCAATATATTTATGTTCCCTAAAATTGGTTGCTATCACTTTCTTGCACATGCATTCTGCATATTCCCACTCACTTCATTGGCTTCGTTAGTTTTTCTCATCGTCAGTCAGAATGGATCATCCAATAAAGCAAGGGTATTCTATTTCACCAACGATATCCTTATCATAATGTCATATAATTGCTATGCATTGCCAATATGCCAATCTTAGAATTGATTTATATCGAAAAGTCAAGCGAATCATCATCTCTCAAATCCCTGCCGTGATCTTTAATCATTGCTATTTACATATGATACTTTCAAGGTATATTGATAATTTAGATTTATATATTGGCTTTTTGTGTTTCCTCACTGGATTCATTCCGTCAGTATCTTAAGTAGGCTGCCTGTACCATAGTGTTTTTCTGATGAATTTTTGTCACCCATGGCTTAAAAAATATTTTAGATTTAGTCTATACTCGAAAATAAGAATTAACTAAAATTTTGCTTACTCGTAGTTTTTTTTTCATTGTCATTGGTCAATATCTTAATGACTCCAAACCTCCATCACTCTACTGACACCAGACAGCTCACGTCACAGCTGTTGGAATTCGGGTTGCATTACAAGGCTTTTTTCGACCATTCATCATCATTTTAGTATTGACCACCAGTTTTTACAGTTCTCAATGGCACAACTTACTAATTTAATGCGTTACTTATTATCATTCGGAGACGACGTATAGCCCTTCGTGCCTTCATGCTGAAAGCTTCGTTTGTTTCAGCTCAAATTTTTATTATAACCTGACCATATTTTCAACGCTACACGTTATTTTGAAGGGTTCAATGAACGGTCCATATAAAGTTCACCTTCAAACGGTGAAGATTTACGATGAAAGTACGAAGTGTACCTATTTATCCCGTAAAAATTAGCTCCCACAGAGCCAAGTCCAAAGAGAGGAAATTGCATTGACTTCTATCATTTCTGAATTTTTTTCATTCAGATTTTACTCTTTAATATTATCTCTAAAGGTTGGGAGGGAGAAGAAAAAAGTACCCGTATTGCTCCGGGCAGCCCCATCGTCTGACGATCTGCTCATTTTTTCTGTCTCCGGCCGTCTTCGTGCATCCCATTCAACTCCCGACTCTGTCTCCTCATCCCCTCGATTCCTTCCGACGCCGCGAGATGGAACCACCGTCCCCGCGATGGCTGGAACATTTCTTGGGGAACGTTGAAGGGGAGAGAGGGGGCGACGGTGGAAAGGACGTATAAGTGTACGTGTCTGTGTGTGTTTCTTTCGAGAGAAGAAACGGGGACGGAGATGTGTCGCGTGTGGTTGAATGTGGGCGTTGCGACTGAGTGGGAAGGAGTGCAGGGAATCATTGAAAATAATTACGCGTTCGGGTGTCGAGGGAGGGTTAACTTCCCACGCCTTTCCGCCCGTGACTCTAGGGACGCTGCACGGATCTCGGACGTGAGCGTGGGTAAGAGGACGACGGTGGGGGTGGGAGGGAATCATGCGGTACCTGGGATGAGTATCGAGAGAATGCCTATAATCGATTATCGACCATGAAATAGATCGGAAATGTGTCCTAGGTCGTGTGTGTGTGTGTGTTTGTGTGTGTCCTAGGATCGAAAATGTGTCCCTAATATGACGTCGATGGTGTATAGTATACTCTCTTCGTCGTACTACCTATAAAATCCCGCTCTACCACGAAAATATTTATTCTTGCTCATTTACAACTATGGGCGCCTGCCACTGGTAATTAATCAATTTTTTTCGACCATTTGCACAATCTTCCTATAAATACGTAGAAATTGTCTTTTACTTTGCAGTATTATTAAGTGATGTAGGTATCGACGTTGACGATGTTCTTGGATAATCTCGTCTTAGAATTTTTATTTATCTACCAACAGTCTGTAAACTATTTTTGGCTGGAATTGGTTATGCGAAGCGGTCCATTTCTAAGGGTCAAATCTGTAACTGAAGCACAATATACTATCTGAAGTACGCAGTGTGACGTCTTGTATAGTGAGGGAGGATCATGAAGGTAACATGATTTATGTGCGAGGAAAACGCTCGTCCTAAATGACTCTAATTTTAATTTTATAGAGAATTTCAATATTATTATGTTCATTGAGTAACTAATTGTAGGTCAAGTTGTAGTTAATACAGTAAAGGAAATTAGTCCTACTTGAAGGAAAGGACGTTAAAATTCTGGGTTGCATAGTGTTTTAACAGATGCTATTATATGCAGTGGGTGACAAGTTGAGGAGAAACGGAAGAAAAATTAATCCGGAATATGGAAACCTCGATGTCAAACTACCTATCGCGAAGTGATCGGAAGCTACGTATCGATGTTTCTCGACTATCGACCGTCGATGCTCGCCCCAGAGCGATACGGAAGCAGAAGAGACGAGGTCGCGGGGGGTAGCGAAAGATCTCCTTTCGCGGGGCGATCGTCGTGGATGGGGGGTGGGGTGGCAGAGATTGGAGTGTGAGATGGGGACTTATGGGATTTAATTAAAGGGTGGCGTGAGGGAGGAGGAGAAGGAGAGGAAAGGAGAGTTTCTGCTTCTGAGTGTGTGCGTGTATGTGAGTTTTAGGCGGGGAAGGAGAGGTGGTAGGGTGAGCGGGGTGAGGGAGAATCAGACAGTTGAATAACGTCGGGCGGCGAGGAGAGGAGAGGGGCGGTATAGTTTCCTGGGAACGGGAGTCGAAAGAAAATGGAGGTGAGGCCTCGGCATCCATATTCTCAATTTCCTTTCGGGTTTGCTTTCGTTCCAATTTCCAACCGAGATGCCGCCTTCGCCGCGGGAGATTGCCGTATCGTCCCCGCATTGTACTTGTGTTTATCCTTTTGAGGCACGCCAAATTAAATTTCTACGGAGCGCGCCAAACTTAGAGAATTTCCATCGTCGTGGTTGATATCCGATTTGAGTCTCCTCCTGTCCCCAGCACGCATCTTTCCTCGGCCCCTCTACGTGTTGTGGGAAGGTGCATGAATTTCTCCCGATAAAATTTCCATTACCGGCTTGAAGCGTAACCCTTTGAAGGCGGCCCCTAGGAATTAATTCATTCTCCCGGAAGGGAAACTCTTTTATTTTTAAAGGAGGCGGATCTAATAAAAGAGTGCTAACATGCAAACACACCCGAAACCCACTCACTGCGTTCCGATCCTTGTGTTATAATTCAGGCGCCATTTTAATTGGCGCACCATCTTCCCCGTGCTCTAACGAATCCTGTTTTAATTAAGGGTAACGGGGAGGGGGATAACAGGATGCGTATTAAATTACGGTGCTGAAGCGCCTGTACGATTGTGCATGAGAGGTGGTTGAAAAATTACAATTCTTACTACACCTGTGTCGTAAATATCTCTGGTTGCCCAGTGGATTTGATTAATTCATGTGTTCCGCGGATATATGGAGGTGATCATTTTTATTTCTGGTACAGAACAGCGCTATCCGCATTTAGGCCGAATTCGCTAATTGATATCACTGACTCCGAGTGGAATTGTATTCCCATGTGTTTCATGCCGAGAGAGGATTGTTTCTCAAATATTTAGTGGTTACTTTTTATACTTGTCTCTTACCTCCTTCCATATAAATATTCATAGTCTTTCAGGTATTTATGCTTGAAACTTACTATCGACAACATCTCGTATGGTCCAGATGAGGTTGGGAATATAATCCGTAAACACCGTACCAAGTGCAAAATCACAATCAGGGCTAGCATATAGATAATTACATTTTATATCCAACTGTACGAAGGATTATAATCACTTCATTTCACGCACAAAAAGGAATAGGAAGATACCCCTCCAAAAAGACAACCTTCACAATAAATAAAATCCCAAGGAGAAGTCCCCAGTCTAAGAAAGTAAGTTTCATACCCCCGAATATTGACAAGTACGTGCAGTACGTATTTTGTCTATTATGTGTGATTTTGTCTATTCCATGTGTTTAAATGTGTGGATGGTCAGGTGAACATGTGTAGTCGTTGCAGTAAAATTTCCACGCTATTATCATCTGCTTTTACAGTTTACCGGCGTTGTAGGCTATATGGTGCTCTTCTCCAAACTTTGATCTCAAAATCCCTCAATGTTAATAACCAAGGATGAATAATTTTTGTTACACACAGTGCTGAAAAACTCGCGCTGTATGGATTCCACTGCGTCTCTGTGTTGCTAAATGCATAGCTTACTGGCACACTCCTGGATACCCAGGTCAAACGCCGTCTCCGCACAAAGGCCTCAACTCCGGGGCCGGTTCACGAGAGGGAGCTGGGTGGTTTAGTCGGCTTTAGGTCCGTAACCGGAGGCCCATCTCATTTCTATCTTGGGGCGCTCGACTCGACTGCCGTGAGCCCTCCGCAGCTGAGGTCCTTCCGTCCGCAGAGGGAAGCGCTTCTGCCGTCGCCTCTGTCGGTGATCCCGCTTCTCGCTCTCTCTCTCCTTAATCCCGTCCTCTCCATCCCCTCCTCCGGAATCCTCCGGCAAGGAATGTGGATGAAAGGGGTGGACGCGAGGGAGCGACCCGCGTCTCGTCGTTCTCTGCCCATCCGCAGAGCGTGGGACGTTCCCCTCGAGCCTACTCTCCACCTGGGACGGTCTCAGGATCCCGGAGATCCTTCCCATTCGCGCGGGGAATTACATTGGCCTCGTAAGGTGACTCGTGGATCTCGTGGTGATGACAAAGACCGTGTTGCAGTCATGGCGGGAGGTTTGTTTCTATTTTTCTGTCTGAACTTGCAGTATTTTCAAGGGTTTATCAAATGCGTGTTCACCGTGGCCGCTCTTTCGATGATTAGGGATCGAATTAGGAATCGAGAGGGAGATTGAATATGTATATACATGATACATGATTATATCCAACAATGAATGTGGTGGAAGATATTCAAGGAAGGAAAATTATGAGTCTCTGGAATGAAAGAGCGATTGTGTATGGATGTAAATGCATATTGTATGGGTATACTTAGAGATGTGAGAGAAATTATTATGTATTAAATTACTGTTTTCTTAGACCATTTTTTAAATTAGTTTTTTCCGAGCATATTTTTAAAGGTCTGCTTTAAGAATGTATTAATTAATTTTGATAAACGATTCGTAACCTGCCGTCTTGAGTAAATCATCATTACAACTCTTTAGTTTCAAGAGTATTTATTTTGTAAAGAGAGAATAAAGGGGAGGAATCGAAATATTGAGTTTTGGGATGAAAATGACCTACCTGGTGGCAGGCATTGCATATTATTGCTATTACTTTCAATAAACCTCACTGTTGTGTTACGTATTTTCGGGGCCATATTTTTCTCAGCTCTTTTTACAGTTTTCGAATCGCTATTTGACGAATCCTGCATTTTGGGTGCGATTTGAGTTATTTTTCCTAAGCGTTCTAAAAGAGAGAAAAAAACCCTTAAAAAGATCGGTGCATTATGTCGTGTGTGAACGTGTTCAAGTTGTTTATATTGCATGGCAGTATTGCGCTTTTAGTGTTTTAAAAAGTACTTACTACAGGGTACTCAGGTGTTTTGGGTGGTTTTTATCGTATAAATGCCATGGATGTGCACTTATTGCTTAAAAGAGCACATTCCTTTCCAAATCGCACAATATCGATTTCTACCCTTATCCAAGTGTTTTTTTATTTGTCTATCTACCTACTTGAATGCCCCATAAAGAAGTCTTCATCAAGTTCATTAAGCTTCGAAAGCTACAGTTAGCTTTGTAAAAGCCATTACTATGCTCACCGAATAGAACATTGAACCTTGGATCACAACTCTTCTTCCATTATGAAACATGAAATTTTTACTTTCGACCAGCGACCAGTTTCTCTCCACTTCTCTTCCATTCCCTTTAAATCTTATCCTAATTCTATGATTGGTTGACTCATATCTCCACTCGATTATTCTAACGGCTAACCTCAACTTTCTATTTTCTTAGTTATTCTCTGTTACCTCCTTCACTACTTGTTCCGCAAGTGGAAAACGGTGAAGGAAGCCATTGTCCGATGCCTTTATTTGCCATTGTTACCGTTCACTTCTCTCCTTCACTGACCTCATCAGAGCGTCATCACCTAACGGCGCAAGTGACCGCAGTTGTCTGTCACCGTGCCCAAACAACTACTTCCACCGCCAAAGCTGCTCCAAGTGATGAATTTGCCGTCGTCGACCTGCGGATGGCGGAACTTAGGAGAGCGGGTTAACGAAGGGAGTTTTGGGGAACGAAGCGGCGAGGAGTCGGTGGTTGGCGGGTGGTTTGCCGATGCGGAACTCGGGAGGCGGAGAGTTCAGAAGGGCGAAGCAAAGTAAAGGGGGGTCGATACAAAAGGGGCGAGCTGGCAGTTTTGGTGAGGGCCGAACAGTTTCCACTCGCCGTGAAGATCCTTCGGTGGAAGAGGGAGAAGGCATCGGTGGGCGGAGCGTCGAGACACAGGAAGCGACGGAGAGCCGTTCCTCGAAGCTACGAGTCAATTTACTCCCACCCCTCAATTTTGCACCGCATGCATTGCGAAGCTGTGAAATTCTGACGCGGCGTAATGGACTAGTTTCTCGAAACACACACACACGATATATCACCTTTCGTTGACTCAGTACTTTCGAACTACTAAGGTCTTGTAAATTGTCTTGTAGCTTTGGGAGACGCGTCGCAGATCGGGGATGGGGCAATCTCTGAGGAAAGCTGCAGGACTTGTTTGGACGGACGAAGATTTTGGTAGTACCTATCAAGTCCTGATTACGTGCAAGCGTCAGCATTAATGCGAATACTGCGTGCGGAAGTTTGTCCAAACAAACGCTGTCATCATCGTGGTGAGCCCGAGACATTTACATACGCGGCAACTCTAACATAAAAAGAAAACACATCGATTACTCGCTTGTCCTCCGTCAAATGTAACTTGAAGCTGTTATTTTCTCGCATCAGACGTTCGTTACATGAAAGTTTGAGTTTTATGGTATCTTTTTCACAATTAGATATGTGCTTTGCAACATCTTAGCAGAATATGAAGAACGCCTCTTAAGTCTAAAAGGCAGTTATCGATTTATTTCTATGTAACGATATGTTTTTTAAACCCTGGATGGCATTGAAATCGGTATATTGAGATGAATGTTTGTGTATGTCTACATTAATAAAACATAAATTTCAATCTCAAATTAATATGGATTTCAACACGTGCAAGTGGTCTTATGTGGCGGCAAAAGGCCAAATATTCATCCCGAGAACAATTAATTTGGCACAACACGCTTGTGTATTATGTGACTTAATGTCATATTCTCTATGCATTATCTGTTGCTGCCATCCATGATCATTCTACATTTTGGTTAAGTACATTGCACCTTCTTGATAATATCTATTGAATAAAAATGCTTGTTCCCACATTTCTGGAAATAATATTAGTATCGTCATTGACATCAAGCGTGATTCTAATCCAGCTACTCGCGAAGTATCTAAAGTGAGCTAATGATCATTATTTGTTTAAGGTTTTAAATTTACCAACCAGGAATCCAATAAAGCACCTTTATATGTTTTGCACTCTTTAAATGTTCTGTTCGTGGCTTTGAAAAACGCATCTGATCGGCTTACCTGGAAAGACATCCCTGATGTTTAAAATGCAAGTGTATTCGCATGAGTGTGCAGGCGGTGAGATGGACGCATCGGCAGCGGTGAGCACTCCTCTTTCAGCGATGGGGTTAGATGAGGTAGATTTCGGACAATTTGGAAGGAGCGGAGGAGGAGAATTTCGGGAGACGTTTTCGAGAACTTGAGCGTCTCGTGGAGGAACCCTTACCACCGTCACCACGTCCTTCATTCGCGGTTGATACCGTATCCGGGCCAAGTTTCGAAGGACGCGAGGAATTTCGTCGGAGATGACGGTCGCCTTTGGCTAGGAGAGAATGAGGGGGGAAGGGTGGAGAAGGAATCTCCGTCGGCGGAACGAGCGAGAGGGTTGGATGAAGGAGGAAGGTCCCTCGAGAAGGCAGAGGGTGGAATAGGGGCAAAGGGGAGGCTGGCGGGGGAGGGTCGGGGGGTTGGAAGAGGAAGGCAATTAAGTGCAGCGTTCATGGCGTTTAATCCAAGCTCTCTGTCGGGGGACTCCTTCCACACCACTCTCTCGTCTTACCCTTCGTCTTTTCTTACTCCCCGCACTGCGTTTCCATCTATTCCTACCTCCCTCCGCACGTATTCTCCCGCCCTTCTCCTTTCAACCCCTTGCCCTTCAACCCAACGCAGTTCTTCCCACCCCTTCCCCATCTTCTTCCTCTCGCCTCTCCATCTCTCCCATCCCCTCACCTGGCCATCGCTTCCCGCACTCGCTATCTTTTTCCCTCGCTCCACTTCTCTCTTTCTCCTCAGCATCGTAGATCTTCCCATTAGCCTTTTCCTCCCCCTTACCTCAACGCTCCTCCTGTCCGTGCGTTAATGATCTACATCTCAGCTCTTTTTTATTCCATCCCTCGCTCTTCTTTCCTTCATTGAAGTGCCCCAAAATAAATAGTCTTTGCTGTTTTAGAAGGTTTCTCTTCCAAATTGTAATGACGGTTTCTTTGAAATGCGCGGAGTATTATAAAATTGCATCGTGGAAAAGCCAAGGTTATTCTAAATGGTGCACTGAGCATACGTTGAGGCATTGTATGGTCGCATTTTGGTAGCTCAAGATGTAGTTACGGCTGAGGTCACTTTTAGCTGGTGTAGTAGTTTTCAAGCTGTGGTCGATGTACCGGTACCGTTGCGTTAACTTCTTGCCTTAAATTATCTGTAGCTCTTTCTCAAGGCAAGATATTCCACAGATAAAAAAATCATTCGCCTTGACCATACAGACATTCGACTTGACATACCTGGTAGAGCACCTGGCCGGAAATCAGGGGGTCCGGGTTCGAGTCCCGGTCAAGGCGAATGATTTTTCTCTGTGGAATATCTTGCATTCGTGCATCTCAGCGGGTAACTCCGTTAAAGTTTTCGCGCCTAGCTCGCGAGCTTTGAATTTGTTTCTCAAAGGTTGGTAACCACTGCTTTGGTGAGTTATTGAGAATGGGTACAATTAATCAAGTGAAGTTAACCTAAATAAATAGAGAAATCAACGATAGAAGAATGGAGGGAAAACCGGTGTCAGAATTTTCCACCTTTAAGCAAAAAGAGCGAATAAATCGCTGTTGAAACGAGTTCAATCTGTCTAAAGTTGTAGTACTAGAAATTTTCTCCACAAGAAGCTCAAGTCGGGACAGGGTTACCCTTCAATATTTATTGGCACTTCGTCACGGACCTGTCGCCTGTCGTCCCGGACCCTCAAGCCCGAGACCATCATTCCTTCCTGAGTTAAAATATAATAATACGTTTATTGCTCCAACAAGTTGTACACAATACGAGAAATAATTACTTGTACACAATACAAGAAATAATTACGGTCTGAAGCTTTAGGTGAACCCTAAGGCATTTGCCTGTGGATGGGGTCACCTTCAAAATATACAGTAATACTAGCATATATTCACATATAACAGTTGTCTCCAGTTGCAAAAAGAATACTTTGTTAAAGAAATTATGTGTACAATTATGGAACAGAACATGTTACAGAATTGAAACTCAGAAAGTAAAACAAGAACAAAGAATAAATATAGCAAACAACCTCCGAATTATACGCTTTTACCTTTATCAATTTTATTGCCAATTGCCAATTTTAACATTTGCCGTTTTAATTCTCCATTCTCGGGCATAATTACACATAGAAAATGTTTAATATTTGTTCGTTCTCTAAATTCTTTTCGCCATGCATTTGTTTATGTTTCATTGTTTTTCATTCTACGAAAAAGTACTTGTTTTCTTGAAATACAATGGCTGAGGAGTTGATTAACGAGAGGAGGTTGCCAATTAGTGTATCTGTATAGCCCTTTTGTGATCAAAAGCATCGTTTTTTTTTAGAAGTAGCAACATATAGTGAGAACTCATGTTTTATAGAAATAGCTTTCCTCCGTCCATTTACCGTGAGTGTCTCAGCCGGTAAACTAATTGTGATTGAGCGTTGAGATTTACCTCTATTAAAAAAGAATACGTTGCATATGGATAGATCATTATGAGTCCTTCAGTTAAATGAAACTGACAGATATTGATGCGGTGCTATAAACTTTTAGACACTTATCAATTCTTCGTGCCATGAACGCCATGAATAATGCTCAATATATCGAATCCTATAATTTCGTAATATGTTTAATAAAAATGCGATTTGCCATCTTTTATTTTCTTTTTCTGAGTTATATTATTGGTTAATTCTCTCTTCATTCACTACTCAAATTGGATGTTTTATGACAATAATCATTAATATAGTTATGCATATCATAGCATGGGTTGTCAAGTAATATTCTTCCACCATCCTCTTCCGAATATTTTTCAACCTTGCATTTTACGTATATGACTGCTATAAATCATACTAAATGGTAGGTACTCTCGTTAAATCAAGCACCTCTTGCTTATATTTGCGCGTAGCTTGTGGCTTTGCTTCGGAAATGAAACTTATTAAACTGGGGAGTAGAGCTGAAACATAAATCCGCTCCGGTCTCTCCACAAAGAGTATGTATCCCCCTCTTTCGTTTTCCGTTGCCAATCTCACACCCCAGCCCCCTCGCTTCCAAGCAAATTGTCTCAACAGTCCGTCTTCTTTCCCCTTAATGGCGTACCCAATTCCGTCTTAAAATTTCTCTATGGCATAGGCCACTGTATAGAATTAATTCATTCCACACCACGCTCTCACTATATCCCCCTTGACAGCCTCTAAGGCTTATTCGGCCATTGCATTAATTGAATGCAAATTCCCTCTGGGAGAACAAACAAACTTAGCCGTTCTCCTCCACTGTAGGCCCGGTGTTTACACAATTTCTCTTTCTGCCACTTTCCCCTCGCGCTCCGGTATCGCCCGGGTTTCACTTTCGTTGCCCTGTTTTCCGAGAAATTGAGCTCAATTGGCTTTTTATTTTCACGCTTCGAAATACCATCCCCGGGAGAATTTTTACACTCTATTTTCGCTTACTTTGCAACAATGCAAAATTTATTATCCTAAATCCAAGAAGCACTCGTTCTTGACAAACGTTGGTGACCGCCGAGTCACTCAAAACACTTCTGTGGATCCCTTTAAGCTTGAAGAACCTAATGTTGGGAGTATCAATTTACAGATGTGACCAATTCAGAGAACCACTCAATTTTTATCGGTTAAACTGCCATATATTCTCCAAATAGCATTCAATGAAGACAATTTAGTAGATTTCAGCCGCATGTGCTGCTTTTTTTAACTCTAGTATGCTAAAAAACGAGCTTTTTGCTACTTCGGGGATGAATTCAGAAAATAGGTGGTAAATTGGCTTCTCTCCTTATCTAGGCGTGTTAAAAAATCTTAGACGACCGGCGATCTAAACTGAGACTACTGCAGTATTGTTATAAGAAAACGGGGAATGATCTCAACTCACGAATTCCAAACAAACCAAAAGGCCATTGACGGCATGTATTCATCTCAGGGTATTAATATTGGGAATGAATAGCTATTTCTATTCATTCATAAATTTCCCCTCCGCCAAGACCACTCTTTTGGTTTAAGTGGGCATTAACGTAAACCTCTCGTTCCGATATCGAAATATTTCCGCGTAATTTCCTTGAGTGTGGTGAACCAAAGTTTCCTCAAATACCTTTTGTGTCGGGGTCCATTTGAAGTAGTCAGCAACGTATTAAACTGCCGACTGTAGCCCGGATCTCCGCAGTGCCTGCGAGATTGAAAAAAATTTTTTTATCTCAAGTGTCCACGCTGGAGTGAAAGCGACTCGGCAACACTCGAGAAACATTTCAGCGGTGGCCGCGTATTCGTGAATGCTGGGCGACGGATGTTATTCCCCGGACACAAAAGGGGAACGAAACTCGATTTTTGACGCAAAACCTCCTTGAAGATAATTGAAGCGTGGCCGTAAGCATGAAGCATGGCCGAAAAAAAAAGTCTGCTAGAAACTTTCCATTGATGCTAATCTGCCGCAGGTTTACTCTTGTGTAGTTCTTAATTGCTCGTAGTTTGCCTCGTGATTAGTTCGACCACCGATTTCGCCGGAAAAAAACATAATGTGTTTGTTCCTTTTGTATAGCTCTAGACCCGGTCGTACGACAAAAAATATATTTTTCCAAAGCGTTGGAGTTCAAACTTATCAGAGATGCGTTAAAAATTTTAAATTGATTTGGCAAATTAAAAATTATAATTTATCGAATCGGATGCATGCAAGTAGCGCATTAAATTTCATAAATGTAAGCCTTAGCACTACTAGACCGATAGTAGTGTGGCCCAACTCTCAAACAATGAAAAAAGTCGATAAATCTTATACGAACTATATATTCATAAACAAATGTAGCACATTGTCATCGATCTGAGCATTACAAACCTTTGGAGCCGATATTTTCAGATCTAAAAAGATCTGTGCAATTTCTACCCCCAGTTATCTATGAAAAAAAGTTTATCTTAAAAACTCGAACTAGGCTAAAGTGTTTACAATGTATGCACCCGTATTTATAATTGAATCATGCTCAGAAAAAAAGAGCAAAATAAGAAACTGGGAGGGATAGAGAACCGTGATGGTAGAACTTACTTGAGGTAAGCGATGAAGCACAAAGTTTTGTGTAGAGGTTTTCAAAAGGAGCGGGGCCAAAGGTTTTTAAGGGTTGGTTTATCGGGGTATGGGGGGAAGATGAAGAAAATGGAAGACGTTTGAAAGCAATGAAATCGGGAGGTTTTGCGACACAAGGAGGGAGGAGGATCCTTATTTTTTCAGTTTAGGGGAGGGATTATGAGAAAAAGCCGAGGGTGAAAAGGGGGAAAGGAAATGAAGGGTGACGTAGCCGGATAGGGTTGAGAGGAGGGGGTGTGGGGTCAGAGAGGAACCGAAGGGCATACGGAAGGAAGGCGGTGGGGTGTAGTTGAAAAGGGGAGGGGTTCCCCGGAGGCGGAAGGAGGTGGGAAGGGTTGAGGGGGGAAGGAGTTGAAAAAATAACTGCTCAAAAGAAGCCTGCAAAGTGCTGGGGAGAAGGGGGAAATAGAGTTGGGGTTGCTTAGAGTCAGCAGGTGGGGGAAGAGATGGTGATGGGCCCTGAGAAGTGCTCTGTGTGGAAATGGAGAGGGTGGGACGGTAGCAATTTGGAATTCGTGTACCGTATCGCAATACGCCTCGTGTATCGTAATTGGAGCGATGAATCTACGTCATTATGAAAGAGAGCCGCGATTCATTTCGTGTTTCGGTATCAGAACTCATTTTGCACATCGCAATTCAAATGATGTAACTAATTGCATCGTACTGAATTTATTGACTGCATCATACTGAAAAATTGTATCATGATGCTCACACAAGGAGCTGGGCAGCACGATACTTACAATGACGCATATTCAAGTGATTAATACCGGTTCGATTAAAAGATACGGCCTTCACAAGTACTGCTAAATCCCTTCTGGTTAACTCATGGGATATTTGTAGGTGTATATTTAACTGTTATATTCATTTCATCAATTGTTTTTTCACCCATTTTGTATGTACGTAGTACCTAATTTAGTTTCCAACGATTGATGCATAAATTATGTAACTAATATAGCTTATGCAAGAGAGACACAATGCTTTGTTTTGTCTTTAACCTCGATATCTTGTTGCGATGCAAGTTGAGTTTTGAAAACCATAGGTTGTGCATGTCTTTTGGTAGGTAAGGTAGGTACGTATGAAAGCTCGTACGTCTCCGAGCGACTAATCGAGCCATCTCAAGTCTCACGGTCACAGTGCGATATAGCATTAATATCGTGAGGGGCACATCGCAGTATTGAAGATCACCAAGATGGTGGTGGTCTAGATGTAGCTTCTTGTAGGAAACGTACGGGGCTCCGTAAAGAAGTGAGGAAGGTGGAATGGGGAGAGGAAATGAGACGGTCTTGCGAGCATTCGGTCGGTCTTGCGAGAGGCTTGGAAGGAGGGTGGGTCGAGGGGTTGAATGGTGTGGGCACTGCGAAAGAGGTGGGAGTTATGAATCCGGAGGGTTTGTCGGGCTGGAGGAGGTGGGAGGAAGGCCTGAAAGATGGGGAGAATTTCGAGGGGGTAGGTCGAAGTGTTTAGGGCGGGGTGGCTACGGCCGGAACGGATGGGGTGGAGCCTAATTGGCACGAAGGAGAGGGACCGAGGATTGAGAGGGTTGAGGCCGCTTTGGCAGGAGTGGTGCGAGGCCCCGGAGAGATGAGGTAGCGTCGGTTGTAAAGCGTTTTTCCCCGAGTAATTATCCGTTATTGGCTCCGGAGAAGGGGGGAAGTGAGAATGCCTCCATGAATAGGGGTTGTCTCTTGTGTTTAATTGTCTTGATTATGTTCTCTTTTGGAAGTAGGGAACGGGTAGTCTTCCTCCTTTTTTTTCGGAAAAAATGGAATTTCGTCTGCCTAGAATGCGGATCCTTTTCTCATTAAGCTCATTCTGTGTTCTCCTCTCACAATTCTCACGTCATAAATTCCTTTCCTCAGATAACATCGTAAATGACGCGGAAGCCCTCGAGTCCCATTGATGGTTCCATCAATGCTGTCATTAGTTCAATTCCGTGATATGATTGCAATGCAGTAATGAAGTTCACCGAGTCACTTTTGTGAAATCATATTAATGCGCTCCAATATCATTTCACGAAAATGTTTGGAGCGCAATTTATAATGGTATAAAAACTTTTTCCAGCTTTTTTCTATCCTTAAGTTTCAATTTTTTCTTACTATTGCGTGGGAATTGATGCCAAGAATTGGCTACGAATGGTCTGTTTTCAAAATGGACCGTCCATGGTATCCTGGCCAGTAATGCGCAGGCTTGGAAAACCAAAGAGATCTTCACCCCCACCCACACACCCTTGATTGCAGGGTATCGCGTGTATGTGGACTAAAGTGTGTGTATTTGAATCCTTTCCTGTACTTGGATTTTATGTTAGCCCTAGCATTCAGACCATAGGCGACCATTGCTAAGGACGACGCAAAATGGCATTAACCTTAGGAGCAACTAAAGACCAAGAATTTTTTGTACTACTCTTAGGAATACTAAATCAGAGATACGCGAACCAGAAGTATGTGAAAACCTATTCTTGATCTCTAATGGAGAGAGTTAAGCTAATTATTTTAATTACGAGCCTTCATATTCGCTTTTATAATTCGCTTTCTATTACCACTTTTTCGCAAAGTGATAATAGAAATTCCTGTTTTGTAATGCCGTTGGTGACTGATTTAGAGTTTGAAAAATGGCTAAACAGGGATCTTATTATTCTTTCTTTATTCATATTACTTCCTTTATCTGTTGAAGCATTGGTTATAAATTTTGAAGGTGTATTATTAATATTAATTCCTAAAAGGAGTATTTTTCATAGCAAAGTTGCTTTTGGGTCTTAACATATGTGTCTATGTTCAAAAGCTATGCGTTAACCTATTATATATTATTGCGGAGAATAATGCAGACATAAACTCAATTTCCCATTTAAGTAATGAAGTTGTCTTTTTCTTGCAGAGGGATTCCCTGAATTTGGAGCCAAGCAACGTTGCTAACTGCGTCTCCAAAGGAAAATCTGAGGTAAGTTCAAACGATTCTTTGCTTGTCCCGCTTGTCAATGATTGTTATAATTGGATGTTACTGATTTCAGGAGAATCATGGCATAGATTAGCGGCATTAACCTAACCCAAATTCATTTGTAAGAATTTAGCGTCAGCTTTATTTATGCATCAATACTTTCCATCATTAAAATATCACCTGGTTAAGCAATACGCTGATCGTATAAATTATTCGTGATTCATCTTAATTTAATGAAATCATAGAGAAAATGTGTTGAATTGTTATAGAATAAAACTGATATTCCGAACTAGAGAGGAAAATCTCTATTAACACTTACTTTTCATCTTAGAATAATCAAAGTCCGTTAAACTACTTTTTGAAAAATTAATACTGTTAAATCAAGTGGTAGCAAAACAATGCAGACGTATTTATGATGTCACTTGGGGTGCCTAAAACCTTTTATTGCACTTCATTCAAATCAGTTTTAATTCTATTCATTTTGCGTCAGGTATAATAACAAAGTTGAAAACAGTGGGCGAAAAAATCATTTGCTTTCTCTTTCATTGATGATGAGATGTTCTTTAAAAGATATTTCTTCCGTATCTTAAGGACGTTTCCTCAAGTTGATTTTCAAGCTTTGTAGCCCCTGATGGACATTCATTAATTGTTAAGTGGGGAATTGGCCTACTAAATGCGCATCCAATCCAAGTTCAACACGGATTTCTGAGAGTCCGAAATGAGAGTTTCGGCAGTTAAAGCCATTTATGGCTGGGGTTGAGTGTAGTGGATGGAAAAAAACATAGGAAAGTCAAGTTGCTAACGAATAGAAATTTGCTTTGAAGTTTTCCCCTAATTCCCTCTCTATTCACTCGGGTCCCCTGCAGCGCCGGAAAAATTCGAGGCATTGGCGTCTAAATTTTGATTCGATCCAGTCGATTGTCTGGAATCGCGGCCGCGTAACTTTTCCCTATTTCCGAATTAAAGGTTCTTCGCTTCCGTCGCCTCTTCTCCAGGACTCTATTTCTCTCTCTTTCCCCATACGGAATTCCATTTCCTCGCTCTCTGGCCGCGTGGGACTTCCTAATTTCGCGCCAATCACCGATTGAGCTCGCCGGGGCAACTGTTTTCTTTTTATCCCTTGGCATTTCAGACCTCTCTCTCCGCGCGCGCGAAAGCTTTCCTCTAGGACGTGTCGAACATCACTCTCTCAGAAGTTACGTCCAGGGCCATTTCCATTATCCTCCCTCTCCCATTTCCCTCTCTGCTCCGTTTTATACGTTTCCTCCGGAGAGGATAAGCATTGCCCCGAGCCGACTAGTACCGACATGCTTCACTCCTACATACGTCACTTCCCACCCACTCCCTCGACATTTCCGCCTTCCCTCCCCATCCCGCCTCCTTTTCAACCCTTCTAGATGCAGCACTTCCGCGTCCTACTTCCCGCCAATTGATTCTCGTCCCCGAGGGAACGAAAGAAAATCATAGCCCGGAACATTTTTCTTCCCTCCCCTTTTCCCTCTCCGTTCTCCCTCATTTGCTCTATTCTTCTGTCCATCTACGTCCCGTTCCCAGCCTTCTTCACTCTCGTGTACGTCTATCGCTTTTTATAAGTGAATCACTGCGTTTGTGTGGACCGCTCGAAAGGCAGTTGGTGGCGCAATTCGTAATTTAATCGTCCGTTTCCAACTGTTATTTCCCAACCGAATTTCCTCAAGGAAAAAGTTCGTGCAGTTCGCCCTGACCTCCTCGCGGGAATAACTGAGCTTATTCTGCGAAGTGCTTAGTTATTGGTCATTGAAAACGGTCCGATCGCAAGGGGAAAGTGATAAAGTTTTCGATTCCCAAAATTAATTGGTTTGCCTCCGCTTTCTGTATGGAGTCAGCCGTGTTCTTTCTCGCTTACTGGGCAGTCCTAGATATTCTTCTGCTTTCAATTAAGCATGTTCAACTTCGATCCCTACCTCCTGAGCCACGTTTTAATTGGTTACTCTTTGCATTTTTGTTATTGCATCAATCTCGGACCATGAAATTACTAATTTAATTCATAATTGGGTACGAGACGGCACATGTTTGGTAGTCACTTTCACGACTTTGGCGTCGGTTTATTTTCGGCCCTGCGCCGTTCTGTACCTCTGTCTTTCTAGCCGAAGGCTTTCAGGGTTGAGGTATCGATAAATGGGTAATTTAAATTGCTTTTTGGAGTTCAACTGGTGGATAGTTGAGACAATTGTTTCCAGGAATAGACGGATGAACGTTTTTATTCATTTTCCATCCTTTTTTAGTCATAACAGGTTTAGCGGCCTATTAAAAATATAGTTTGATGTATACAAGGTTGCTAGGTGGATTTTACCTTCGGTTATTGAGTTTTTAGCATCAAATGCACTACCGCGCCACCTTTTATAAGTAGTTCAGAATTATTTTTAAAAAGTGACTGTGGCTATTTTTACTCTTGTGCTATTCTGGAAACAGTATTAAAGGATATACATTATGTTATCTTTTTCGAAAATACAAGCAATGTAAAACTATTTAATCTGCATTATATTTATTCAACTACATTACGAAGTAATCAATTGATATTGAAATATCTATGTTTTTCTCACTTGTGTGCTACAAGAATTAAGGCAGCAAGATTGGTGTTGAAGCTGAAGAATACAGTTTAACTCTATGCTCTAACCGTGTTCTTTAGGTTAGTCGAAAAGTTAGCCTATTTAAGGACATGAACTGTCTCTGGCACTGGTGATAAAAATTGTACTCCTGAAACCTTACCACACTCAAATAAGGGAACTTCATTCAAGCTTCTTCGAAGTAACTCGCAAGTGATTCTCAAAATTGATAAGAAAATTCTTAAAATGATTATTAATATAATGAACCTAAAATGATAAAGTATAGAAGACTATAGCTATCCTTGGAAAATTTGATGTGCATAGCAGATATTTAGGGTGTGTAGGTGATAGTGGCATCGTTGCACTTCTCCTATCTTTAATTTGATATTATCGTTGTTAAAAGGGACAGTCCTTCAGTGTATGACCAGTTAAGTAAAACATTCATCTGGGAAACCAGTTATTAGAGTAGGAATAGTGGTATTCCGCCAGTTGGGAATAGGTGCTGATGGGTCATTTCATGCTCCTTTTTACCTCTTTACAAAGTTCTATTTTCTACACTTGCATTTGACGATGGGTGCCAAGTGACGAACGACATGACTTCCCGTTCTACGGACGGAGTATTGAACTTGAAGTGCTTCTCTCAAAGAGCGATATTCCACCGTAAACTCTCTGCCGTTTCCAGTATGCGGACGACCCAGACCTTCGTGATGGGAAGCCCATAATCTACCCGCTCTGCCTACCCGTACCTAGAATGATAACTGTTCCCTGGCAATTTACTCCGAGCGAATTTCCCACCGTGATTACCTGGCCTCTGCGATCTCCTCAACGAGTGACTCCGCAAAAGTCACCACCGCGGCATTTCCAGCAGCATCGTCCAATTCTTCTTAATTGACTGAGTGGGACCACCGCCAGGGACACGAATCGGCTCAACTTTCCCTTTCCCTGGGCATTTATTCCTCTCCCCAGCCCCACGCACTCTCTCGGGTCGCTCTATAAACCTCGATACTCCCCTTTAACCCCTCCCCATTTCCCTTTCTTTATTTCTTTCTCACACTTCCCCCAAAAGACCCTCCCCTCCGCCACCTGGAATGGCTGCTGGCTTCAGCTCCTCGCCCGTTTCCCCCCACGAGTGCCATTCTGGGGAACTGCGGAGCATGAGCGTTCGGCTTTGTTCCTTCCGTTTATGGACAGCCGTTTTGGAGAGCGGGGAAAGAGAGAAAGCCGGTCCCCAGGGGCGCATTATTAGCTTAATATACTATATCGGCTCCCGCATTAGCGAAACGTTTGGGAAAATTCTCGTGACCATCGACTCCCCCAACCCTTTAATTCGTATATTTCTCTCTCGGACCGGGTAGGGTGGAAGGAGCTGCCCCTTAAATGCCTTGTCGGATTATCGCACGGGCAGTTGGAGTGCATGCAGAGTCGTTACACTACGAGGAAAAAGAATACCGCCGACCTTTGAGCTCATTCCATATGTTTCCAGGTCTTTAAAGTGTGGAGGTCTAGAGAGTGGTGATTTTTCTTTGACACGCCTCCGTGGTTGGGAAAATACTCGTGCTGAAAAACTTGGACGCTTCGGGAAAAATCGTGAGTGGTCTGATATTTTATTTTAGATTGCACTAATGCCTTTATCAACCTTTATTGTAATAATCGCGAACACACCTTCGAGGCAAAGTGCCGCCTGTAGTAGTGTAATTACAAAGAAATATCCCTAAGTAAAGAGCAAAGTAGTTGTATGTGACTCAGTCGTAGCGCTACAAGCATAAATTATTTTGAAAACTCTCTCTGGTGTTGGCTTTGGAGTGAAGATTGGTAGCCATTGCTGTAGTTTGCAATGTAAGGAGAGCAAGAATGGAGAATATGCTTGTATTGGGCACCTTTGTTAGCTATAGTCAATGATCCTGAGAGCCAATAATCATGAGAGAGACGAATACCTTTGGATTGTAGTTTGTTTTCCGCAATTATATTTGCACACATAGACTAAAGTTATTGAAGTTAAACTTTAAGAGAAACAGCTACATTGGTTCCCAAACATGACAACTCAGCGTTGGATTACGCGTAAATATAATTTTAGCAATAGCAAATTTCTATTTTGCTTCTTGCCTTGATCGCCAAAACCCCTTGGGTACGAATTTGAAACCGTTCAATTTAAAAATTACACCCTTACCCTAATTAATGAAAAAGTGAAAATTTTAAACGGCGTGAAAACGCGTCGGCAAACTGTTGTATACCGGTCAAATCTATGGCATCAATTCTGTCAGGTTTCATACCGGTCAGGGAAGTCATGGAAATGTCAGGGAAATAAAAATCGGGACTGGAAGTCATGGAAATTCCAGGGAAATTAGATTCTGGTCAGGGAAAAATTCCAGAGGCACAGTAAAAAGATGAAAATTGTGGTTGAATGCGAGGAACGTTGCTGCGCTCGAGCTGCAAGGTGTGCATTTTATTGCCGTCAGCTTGCCATCCTGGCTGGGTGGTACGGGTTGTGCCAACTTGGCGGCTCGCTCGGGCTCGGAATCTGGCTGCTTAGTCTGCTCGTCCGTTGTTTTGGTTTTGAATTTTGACTGGAATATGTGATTTTCCTAGAATGAATAAATTTTATTTCACAATATACCTTGCTGCATTTTTCCACAAAATCCCTATTTATGACAGCTTTGCCATTAATATAAAGTCAGGGAAATTTCAAAAACTGGGACTGGATATCAGGGAAAAGTCAGGGGAATTGAAAATGGAAAGTTGGTATGAACCCTGTCTGTGACGTAAACTTTGTATTTACTTCCTTTATAATTATTTATCCATTTAACAGCATCTACAACACACTTCCGGCGGGCAAATTTTGCCTCGAAGAACATCCAGGCTTCGTGGTAGCAGACGACTAGCCAGTAGCAAAAGCAGGATGATGATAAGCGTGAGAGATAACGAAAGCGACTGCTAATACCATGTCCAAGAGAAGAGACTTTTGAGTTTTAATAATTTTCGTGATCATTACAACGTCGACCAGAACTTAGAGACTCTGAAATATAATCGTAAGTTATGGAAACGAATATTACCTATGCCTCGCAACGTAAACTATGCACCTGTTACGTCATCAACAAGGCTGGCGAAGTTCCGCTATTTCTCGGCCTTTTCATGTTAAAATTAACATGTTGATGTTAAAATTAACATTCAATTTTGTTATTTCTGGGATTTCATAATCCATTTTATTTGCGCACAATGAATAAATTTATGGTGGTCCATCAATCGCAATTAATAATTGTTTTCTTCCTTGATGGAAACTTATCTATTACCTGAGAGTAATTTTTAGAACGCTTGCATTGTCGTTTCCTCTGACCTTTAAGTTAACATTACTTGCTGAGCGATCTTTAGACGCGCTTTAAAATGTGAAAAAGGGATTTTTTTCTCCGCCACCAAAAGTTTCGTTTGGAAGTAAAACTATTCGTTCCTCCACTCGCAGCGGCTCAGTTTGTTACCTCATCGACGGGGAAGCAAGTTTCAAACGGACTTCTTTTGGGAGCGTCTCAATGCGATTCGTTGTGAGTAACGCCAGAGTTAATTTGAAAATTTCCCCTGCCATAAGGTCCCGCAAATTGCTCGCTCAGCTATTTCGGGCGCCGGACTCGGCCCGCCATGGACCGAAAGTCCGCCGGCCCTCTATGTTCCATTCGCCGCCTCTTCTTCTTCCCACTTTACTTTTCAAAATCTCATTCCCGCATGCTTTCTCTATTTTTTTTTTTTTTAATTCTCGCGTAAAGTTCCCTTCGATTATGAGCTCGTAATACTTTGAATACGTTTCCTAAGTAGGTTATATGTTTCCCGTCACAAGAAATTTAATTTCAAGCTCCGCTAGCCATCCGTTCAGGGGATGGGAGGCCACGAGCCTTTAACTTTTCCCCTTTAACCCCTCGAGTCGCCTGTGTGGCTTCAGTGCCCCTCCCTACAACCTTCCCCGCCCCCCCTCTAACTTCAAATCTCCCCCGTCTGCAATTCCTGCCCCCCTCAGGGAGACCATCCACCTTACGCCTCTGCCCTGGCTGAATCTTCTCATTCATCCACCCCCTCCCACCGAAACCCCGATTCCTGCTCCCGTTTAAATCTTCCGGTCGCGAAGCGACTGCACACGTTCACGTTGATGCCTAAGTGTTCGTGCATGGGATTTGGGACTACTCTCGATGGTATTACTCTCAGTCAAGTGTGTTCGGCTTTCAATTCAATAATGAACCAGTGTTTGGAGTACCTAAACCTATTTCTCTTCAGCCAAGCAAATTTATTTGTGTTCTTTCAATTTAATTGATTTCTAATGACGCAGTACCAAGCATTGTGTTTTATATACCTGTGTTATTTCATTCATATTCTCTCCTTCCTTAGAAGTGAACTTGAATAAAATATATCCATTCTTGAAAAATGTTATATTTTTTATGTTGCGATCTCTTATTTATTCTTTATCTTCCGGTCATGTCTTCCAATCCTAAGATTGGTAAATTGCATTCCTTCATTTCTCCTTATTCAATTCTAGATCAGTTACATTATAGTTCTCCTTCTTTCGTAAATCCCTCTTCTCCTGAACCTATCCCGTGGCATTTCTCTTAATTTTTTCCTCAATTACTCTTATTATTCAAAAGAAATTATATATTTTGTTCACAGATTCTTTCATAGAATTCATTTCAATACATTTCACTTGAAGGATTTTGTTTTGTTTTTCAGTGATATCATATTTCCATGCTTAACAATTAAATTCCAATCACTTTAATTCTCTTCAATGTTTCAAAGTATCTATTTTCCTTTAGAGTGAGAGTTTACATTGTTTAGAGTCGGTCTTCTCCATGCCGCTGGAGGATTGCGTGCGAACTCTCTTGCTTTTATGCTTGTAAAACATTTGCAGAACATTTCATGAATCTTTGTTATTTAAAGTAATATTTGTAAGTTACACTTACAGTAAGACACTAACAATTGGGGAGACAGTTTTCACTGTTAAACTGCCATATTTCTACTTTTTGAATGAACTTCATGTTTTCATCTTCACTTGAAACTCGGGAATTATTAAACCATGCATATAGATTTAAGACAAAATAAATAAAACTCATGTATATACTACACCATTTTCGTCACTCTTAGCATCTCACATCTATATTATTAATGTGCAGAAACTATAGAATTGCGTTAATGGAAAATCTCTAATGCCTGCAATTTATGGTTACAATTTCTCGTTCCTTACCGTTAAAACCTAATTTTATAATAGTCTTGGCTTCATAGTTCTATTCTACGGCAACTTGCAATAAAAAATAAGCATTTTGTCTGTATCTCATTTAGCCTCAAAATAACGTTTTTCAAGTATTGAACACACGAAAGATATTGAAGGAGCGGGAATAGTTAAAATCTATCATTTTGTCTTCAGAAAATGTACTTCAATCCGAATCTTAATTCAGTTTTGGATCCTGAAAAATCCGATTACATGGAAGCTGTGAGCTTTGATGATAAATTATTCTTTTTTATTAAGTGCAAAAAATGACATTCCTGACGACATAATTTTAATGAGGATATATCATTGTCCCTAATGCATGAATCACATTTAAATTGCAATGCCTATAGATCTCGGGAGCCGCAGGCAGTATCCGAGGACTATCATCTACGTGGTTGGAACTACGTACATCCCCCTTTATTATCATGCGAAACTCTTCTCTGGGTCCACTTATACCCCCGGCCCCATTCCCCCTTTTTACCTCCACCGGGAAGGCACCGCCGAAAGGACCAATTTCATAGCGAACCCATTGCGGTGATCACGAAGTGGGTGTTGGGCCAGACACGGAGGGTGGATGTTGGAGGTGAATTTTCGCAATGGCAAGTGAGATGGGCCGCAAGAGATCGGAAAATAAGGGCAAAACTGACTAATTTTCTTGTCCGCTCCCTCCGTCGAGGAGAGGGAGAAAGAAATGGAGGGAATTAACTTCCCGGACGAAAATTGATGGCTAGCGGAGACTATGGAGCTAGAGAAGGTATTACGCTTCAGTTAAGCCTTAGGCTTTGTGAAGGGAGGGTATTAGAAGGGCCGCGTAAGCAAGAAAGGACCCGCAATATCAGTATGATACGTCATCCACATGAATCGCTTGGTATCACGGGCATCATGAGGTGATGAAACCACATTATGAACTCTAAAAGAGCTACGAGATACATTTAACTCTCCATTATCAGAGCTTCTGGCAACGAGGATGATTTCTGCTTAACATTTCAACTCAGTAGTGCTGAGACCAATACCATTTTAAATAGTTTACTTTAACAGACCAATACTTACTTACCTTACTTTAACAGACCAATAAATTTTAAAGTTTTACTTTTATGTTGCTTAATATTTATATGGCCTGTATTGTCAAGTTGAATGCTTGAGGTAGATGAACATTTTTGAGTTGTAACGAAGCTAGTGTGTGATATTGCGTGCATAAACCTACATTTGTTATAATCGCTGTCATCAAAACTAGGAAGTTAATTTAAATCTATATTAGGCATTTGATATAAATCTAGCATTATCTTGTCGTCCACCTAAAGACTTAATTACATTAAAAGTGTGAAGAGCCTTGAATTCGGGTGCTCTCTTTTGAAACCATGAGGAAACGGAAGTATTGGAATTCTTTCTCCAAATGAGAAAATTAAGTGATGGAATCAAAACACATGATAGAGCTCAAAGTAAATTGTGAAAGCAAAGGAAAAGTTCGCTTTGATCAACTTTAATTAAAATTGGTTGCGGTGATTTCTTTTAGAGGACCAAACTTCTCCCTGCTGCCTTCTGTAAAAGCCTCCCATCCTAAGTTCATTTTTAGGCATATGACATCATCTTTCTTCATTACTTGGGAGTTTTTTATCTATACACAGACATTTGCCCCTTCCATAATTGGTTTGTACATTTAAGAAAACTATTGAATTAAAAAATCAATCCGTACATATAGAAGGAGTAAAACTAAAGGGATTTATGAGTATTCTCTCAAAACCATTAACGCCTTCGTTAAGGTACAAATAGACCTCTCATATTGGTAAAAATATAAATCAGCTGACGTACTTCAATCATGTGCTAGATTATGGGTTATATCGGCGATCTACTTCCATATCAGAGGCCTTTTACAAACTGAAGACTTTACTTTGATCGTATAATCCGCTGGCCTTGACTTCTAAACCCATGTCACATACATATACTGACTACCGTTCAACCCCCCTCAACCGTGTGTTTTAGGAGATTATTTACCACTAAACACTAGAAGGTATATTACTACCTAATGAAATTGTGTTTGTTATGCGAACAGGCTTCAAATAATCAGTAACTGTTTAAGAATATAATTTATTTATGTGCTAGTCATTTATTTGGGTTTACTAACAGTAGTTTTACACTAGCTATGCAATAGTGTAGTTAGCATACGGTTCTTGAGTTAAGAACCTTTTCATATGTGCATTCTACTTGCGTTCGTAGTTTGGAATTACTTGTATGTTTGCTACAATGTGGACCTCCTGCATTGCATGTAACTCTCGGATTATTATATTCCTCATTGTGACCTCTTATCGCGGAATGGACTACATTTTTAATTTATCCACACGGCAGTCTGTATTCCGATTCTTACTTACCTGGCCGCATCGATCGTAAAATGCAATCGTTCACGTACGAGCATTATAAACGTAGTAGTCAGTGTGTAGGGCCAGATTTAACTCCGCCAAAGTCATTCACTACTTTAGATCCTAACCGTTTTGATGTTCATATTTTTTGCCTCTAGGGGTTCGGCTCGAAATACAATCCGAACTTGCTTCGACTCTTACTGCTCGAACGGTGGAGCAAAGGGAAGGCGAATGCGTGTGAGGCAATAATGCCATCGTGGGAGAACCAAGGGTCACCTTTCAGGGGAGGGATCGGGGTCACCGTCACCTCCCGAAACCCTTTGTTCCTCCCCATCAATTCCTTTCCCCTCTCAGCCTTTCTCCTCCTTGTCCCCTGAATATTAGATTTCCTTCCGATGGGAACCCGATCTGTCGACATCGTACGGACCCGATAAGGCACGCCTCGATGGGAAGTGACAGCAATGGACACCGGGGAAACGTGTCAAGTGTTTTCAAAACATTGCCACCCTGAAGTATTATTCACTGCCCTCGCGATTCCTCGGCTTCTTTCGTAGACCTTATTCTTTAGGCGAATGGTATTTGCGAAAGTGCCCTTCGCCATCCCATCATATTAGTTCAAACGGTTTGTGTTTCTTTGGAGGTTATTCGCTCCCATTATTTTCATGAGGATGGGGTTAAATTGTTTTACCGACTAATTTGTCTATCGCTCGCTAGTTCACGAGTATCATCCCTATAGAGATTGCATTTATGGCGAATTTTTAACCCTTCTTTATCAGAAAATACTTCAAAAAACATAAAAGAATCAGTAACTTCAGTAAAAGTGTACTACATTCGAATATATGTAAGAGTGTTAATCTCTACATGCATCTAATAATGCTATTGGTATGAAATGTTATCCTTCGGATAGTTTTAGTGTACCCAAATTATTTGAGATTTCATTTTTACATTTACAGCAAGGCCTTGTAACAAATGTTACTATAAACTTGTGTTTACTATACCATTTGTCGCTCACATGTTGTTAGCATGTTATGATGAACCCTTATAATGGTAGTGAAAACTCTTTAATTATGGTAAAATGAGTTGTGGGTCATGACCCGCCCATCCATTATATTTTTTCATTCGAAGTGAAACCATTAAAAATTGAAAAATGTAGTTCAATTTTCTTTTTTAAATGTTGTTGGAAGCAGTCGAATATTACGGGGCTAAGAAGACAACAATTGTTTCTGGGAAAATAAATTTATTCCCTTTTCTTGTATTTTTAAAAAGTGTCACTAGTATCGTATTACTAACCTTTGGTAATAGCATACACCCTCTATTTATTCAACATACGAGCTCATCCCTTCATTTTGGAATCGCAAATGGAATCGCAGCCATCTCTGTACGATATTCATCCTTGAATGCTCCAGTTGAATGATATAGTACCGGGTATGAAGCACTCCTTGCTATGCAGTCTTGATTCTGGTCTGCACTGCCTGTCCCTGAACCGCAAAACTCACATTTCGAAAATTGCATGTCCCTCATTGCGCAGGAAATAAACAGTGGTCGGATGAAATAATGCAAACAATAGAGACTGAGAAGATTCTTACTCTTGTCCGGGGTCTACTCTCGCACATTCATCTGGGGAACATTCCATCGCTCCCTCCCTCCGGGAGTCGAGGTAAGTACCACCGCGGGCGCATCGACCTCTCTCTCGCCTCGGCGGAGAACATTTATAACTCCAGGAGTCTTTTTGTGCATCACACATTCGCTGCAGTAGACTGAAAATGATTCTGCGCCAACCACTCAGTGGTGCTGTGTCTCCTTTCTTCACGACTCTTGAGAAGTCCTTCACGGTGTACACGCCGTCAAAATGCGGTTCATCCTCGCGACAGGAGTGAGAAAGTCGATGAAATTCATTGCGGGTTATTGGTCGTGTTCGGAAAAAACACAGCTAAGCGTAAATGGGTAGTCGTTGGATTGTGTACCTAACTAGGCCAATGAATATAGCTACTTTTATCTCCAATACCAGCTCTTTTTCTGCTTTCAATTTAATTCGTATCACATTGTAGGCTTAATTGTTTCAGTGTAACCAATTGGTTATTTTGATCGCGTTTTTAGTTACTACTTCTTGCTTTGTTTAATACTGCTTATTCGGTGTAAAAGTGAATCTTAATACACCATTCATTTAATCGGTTGATTGTTCTTCTTTTATATACCATAGCGATACGTTTTATGTACCTCTTTCCACAACCTTGCGAACCGTCATAAGACATGTGTGGGTTTCTAGATTCTATTTATCAAATACTAGCTAAAGGTGCCCGCTGAATTTAAACGGGAGCGAGAAATATAATAAATACGAATTGTATTGAGAAATTTGAACATTTTTCATGAAGGGGAGAAAACAAACTTTTGTTATGAAGTTATGGCTATTGCTCCAAGTCAGTATTGGAACCACCATCATCATTATCGGTCAACAATCCTAGGATTGGTTTGACGCAGCCCTCCACTCGATTCTTCTATCGGCCAACCTCTTCATATTGCCGTAACTCCTCTCTTTAGCATCCTTCACGACCTGTTCTATATAACTCATACGATGCCTGCCTTTTCCATTCTTCCCGCTCACTTTTCCCTCGGCGATGCCTTCATTTATCTCTTTTCTCTCACTGCTCTTAAGACTTCGTTTATCACTCGGTCGATCTATTTCATCTTCATCATTCTTCGGTAGCAACACATTCCAAATGCTTCCAGCCTTGAATTTTCCGCAGCTGTTATCGCCCATGCTTCGCTGCCATATTGTAGAATGCTCCAGATGTATAATGAAACGTTTTCTCACTTCCACCTTGTATTTGCAGCTGTAAGCAGAATCTTCTTTTGATAAAATGCTCTTTTAGCCTGGGCAATTCTACTAACAATTTCTCTTTTACTTCTTCCATCCCTGGTTACTCAGCATCCCCAGTAACACACCTTCTCGATGCCTTGTTTTCCTAGTTTAATATTTGATCTGGCTTATTTTCTCCTACTGCACAATAATACCTTAGTTTTCTTTTTATTGATCTTCATCGGAACCATAATTATAATTTAAACCAATGTAAACTTATAATTACTGCCAGAACTCTTACCTTGGACTTTAAAAAAATAAGAATATTATTTTGAAACTTTCAGGCCAGAAGAAACAAAGGAGGCTAGGAGGGGAGGTGCATACGAATGTCTGTCTATTGTTGACAATGAGGCCAGATTTGGGCTTTTGGGAATGGGAAAAAATTTTTCCCTGGCCTTTTATGTATGCTATGTTTCTCTCAATTTTCCAACTTCATGAAAGTGTAATCTTCACTTCAAAAATGAACTTCCTATGGATACGTTTTAATGCATTTTATTCCACTTAGAGTAAATTCTATCCTTTTAACCTAGTATAGATTTCGCCTGCTTAAACCAGGTACTTGTCGCTCGGTTGCGTATATTCACACCTTCTACTATATATTTGCCGTATTACGTATGCCGTATTATTTTTTTTCATCTTGTTACTCATATTTTTAAATAGACCTCACTTAAGTTTCCTATCACGCTCTTGCGTCTTAAAAGACAACAATTTTGAAAGTGGTCCACTTCAGAATACGGTATTAATCCCTAAAACATTCACCTTTTGAACCTCGTATAAACTTTCACTTCAATACTTATAGTTTTACCGAATGCAAATCTGTTTGATCTGGGAGTAGCGCGAAAAGTAAGCCCGTATGATTTTTCCGAATAAAATGGCCGATCTAGATTCAAGAATTAACTGCAATGCCTCTTTTAGTACCTTTCAATATCTTCACGAAAAGAACAATGCTGTTTACGGCATCGCTTTCCGACGAAGTTTTAATAACATCATTACAATGGCATCATTGAACATACCTCGTATACGTAATTAGACATTATGCGCCATTAGGATTTGAATTTTATTCCCTGGTTATTGTTAAGCTATCTCAAATCTCAAGCTCTCTCTATTAACGAAACTTTCGAAAGCGTTCCATCTCTTCTCTTCATGCCCCATGTCGGTTCAAATGCACAAACATCGTAAAGAGAAAAAAACATTCACAATTTGATCACCGCTGAAGCATTCATTTACATACTGCTAATTTTAACCGAATGCAAACCTAAATCCGTGAGTAACGCTAGCAGTCAGCACGTATCTTTGTGCGGAAAAATATGGCTGACCTTGCTTCACGAATAGCCTATAATTCCTTCAGTACCTTCCTATATCCTCGTGAAAAGCACAGTGCCGTTTACGGCGCTGTTACGAACTGTTTAAGCATCAACGATGTTTTCATTTCGGAGAGACAATGGCAAAGGACTTATTGTTAGTAACGCTCGGAAAAGAACCGAAAAAACAACAATTTTCAACGTAAATTACACATTGCACAGAAATCTCGACGACAAAGTGTAAATCGGTTGAGAGAATAAAAACAGTTTAAACATTTTCCCATTAAATACAGAAAGAATGAAAGGAATCGATTAATATTAAATTATTTTACTGAGCGAAAGAAAAAACTCTTGTGCTGCCCTAAATTGAAAAATTCAATTTAAACCAACGTAAATACGTAATTGGCGTCAGGAATCGAATCTTGGCCCTGACCCTTTTCTCATATGGCTTATAGCATCTTCTAGTGTATACGCTAGAATCCTACAAAATTTCAGCTAAATCGGTTCAGTAGTTTTGAGGAGATGCGTAACGAACATAGAACCAGCGGACAGACAGACAGACCCCACTTCATTTTTATAAATTAGTATGACATGGCTGACATATTCAACGACCACATTCTTTCATGTTATTTTTCGTACCAATCAATTTCGCCGGTTCCGATTCAGGATTTCATTTTTTTCAGACCTCGTGTTAAGTATTTCTATGCGCTTCAAGGACTCCTAATTTATTTTATTCCCTGAATCCTTTCAATTTTAGGACAATAACATAGATTGCATAATCACATTGAATACAGGTGCGCGTTAAGTCAAATATTTCTCATTCTGAACCGTCCCTTCCATACTGGTACCCTTTCCCTGAAATTAATCTCACCACTCTTCACCTCTCCTTTGTTTTCCCTTATGTTTTGCTCTTTACTCTTTGGTAGGCTTTCGCCTTTAACTGAAGACGCCAAGCGCTCTCCAACTTCTTAGCAGAGCTGGACTTAGTGAAATTTAGAAGTATCTATGATTATCTGTGATCAAGGAGATACATCGGTGTGCGTTGATATGTGATATCGTGTTAGGTTCCACACCGTGTGTCTTGTCATACCACTGAGTTTTGAGCTATACACAATATCATACGGCATGAGAAATCCTCTAAAATTCACTGTCATGCGTTTATTGTTCAAATAAAAAATTCAGTATACTGTAAGATCTAATATACTTAATGCTATATTGTTATATTTCGGTATATTACGGTATGTGACGTCTTGCGATATTCAATACCATGCAGAATTCCATGCGATGTACGATATTTCCAGTTAATAAATTCGGGTGATATTTCCAGTTTATGAATCAGAAGATGCAACCTATGTAAATTTTCACAGACTTTTATTTGTTGGTTCAACGCGTTTCGACAAATAATAATTGGTACAACAAATAAAAGTCTGTGAAAATTTACATAGGTTGCATCTTCTTATTCATTCAACATGAATTTTCACCAAGTGAAAGCCGAATCTATCGATTTTTTCCAGTTTATATTTTCTAACTAGATATATTGACGTACTTATGATGTGAATGTATCCTCGCTATGCGATATACGTATACAGAATATTGTGCGTTCATATCGGAGAGGAGGGCGTAAAAGTTAGAGGCTAGAGAAGTTAGGGCTGGGTTGCAGGGTGAGAAAAGCGAGGGAATGTGTTGTGAGATAAGGAAGGGTGGAAATAGTAGAAGGAAATAGTTGATTTCGGGAGGGACGGCGAGGTTGGAGGGACCCTTAAATTGCCTCGTCCCGTAGTTAAAAGGAGCCGAGTCGAGCCTGATACTGGCTCATGGAGAGGGTGAATGTCTGTGTGAGGGTGAAAGACTTCGCCTGAGAGAGTGAGAGGGATCTCCAGAATTTCTTCTCCCCTTTTTATGGGGAGAAGTAGGGGTTGGTGAGGCGGGAGGTTTTGAGAGGTGTATCCACCCCGATCGGCCTGTTCCAACCTCTTGCTTTCAACAGTTAACTGGGGTCCAGGAGTGGCCAGAGGTGTATTCGCCGCACTCTCAATGTACGTGGCCAGATTGAATGAAGAGGCGCGCGAACGTTTGCGAATGAAAGTCAGGCTGCCCGGCGGGTAAGGGAGCAAAGAGGGAAAAGGCAGTTAAAGAAATTGGAAAGAGGAGGAAGAGTGGGGCTGTGTTATAGAAGACGGATCGAACCGCCAGCCAGATGTTCCTACTCGTCTATGAAGAACTTTTTCCCAGTATTTTTCCTGGATTGGTACGAACGGCAGAATTAGGGTTCGTGTGTTCCAGCTGTTGCAGTTATATCGTACCATGCATTACCTAATTAACTTAAGCAGCAGAAATCCTTTCTTAGGAACTCATAACTGCTCATGTTTTAAAGCACCGTTTAGCCTAAACGTAAGCGCAGAGATTAACAATATCCTTACCCATATGGGTTCCAACCCGTAATCGTTGCGTTATCATGAGTGCAAATTACACACCTGAATACCATGGTCGGCTTATTTACTCTTAGGAGCCACGACAGCCTTGTTTTTTTAACGCGTCAACCTAGCAACGCAAGCGTCGCGGTTTTGATTTTTGCTTCGGAGAAAGATGTTGTTTTTTTTCGGAACTAAACTTGATATCTATTTATCCGCGTTATGATTCGAATCTGCAATATCCGTGTTTCCATAGCAATGCTTAAACAACCTGGCTTTTTTTGCCAGTAGCCTATCTGTATATTTATCATTCACTGAATATGTCTCTTATGGATGCTCTTATTGAACTTCTGTGGGTTGTATTTGCAAAATCACTTTGTCGACTATCTCAAAGATTGAGTTTTGGGGTACCTTGCATCGTCTATTTCGCCGAGGTAACCCTCGCAGCCGCATGGCAGCCTTCAGATTTTTTGAATCCACGTAGGACGAGGGATATATTTCTGGTGGACTAAAGGCGGAACGCACAAGGCAATGGTGGGAAAAAAACGAGGCGGTGGAGTCAGCCACCCCCGATAGTGGAGCGGCTGCCCTTGTAAACGGCCCTCGCCCCTCCCCTCTGCCCCGGGCACCGGCGCCGTAACCTCCTTCCGCCATGGCCTCCCATTCACCGGAACCACATTCGCTTCCAGGCGTCGCATTCTTCGGCCTCCTCATCCTATTCTCCCCTCTCCTCGCACTTCCTCTACGAAAACCAACATTCCCCAATCTTTCTCCTCTTCCAAATGCCTCGTATCAGGCTCTCCAAAGCCTTTTAACTTGCCTCTCTCTCGTTCTCTATTTCTCACGATCCCTTTTCTCAACTCTTCCTCATTCCTCCCTCGCCTTTTAATGCCTCTCCCTCTTTTTCCCCTTCACGCAATTATTGTGCGAGTTCGCGTATTGGGTGTTAATGGGAAATGGAGGTCCTTTCTTTCAAGGATCGCAGGAAGATCTTCTTCTTCGGCTCCTCCGCAGCCACTACCACCAATAGTCCTGCTGCTCGCGTGCTTTGCCCGTAATGTTTTGCGCCCAACCGTGTATTTGACTCTGAATCTCCCATGTTATGTTGAATAGTGACCAATCAGTTAAAGTAAGTTTGGAAAAACGAGAAACGTTTCAAATTCACCTAAGCATTCTCCTCAGTCAATATCCTCTTAAACTTTTGCCAAGCTTCTAAAACTATCTACTTTTCATCGTTCCATTCAAAAGACATTCTTCTCCTTCCTTCGTCTTCATGTTTCCAAAATTCTGTTCTTATCATTATCCTCTTAACAGTTTCATCTCTTACTACTCGTCTCACTCACTCAAACCACTCTTGATCATTCAATCTCCCATTCAGTGTCTTCAATACCTCCTCTACCATTTTCATTTATTTTCCGTTTCTCATCCTTTCTGCCCACTCTACTAGCACAGTCCTTCTCAATGTAATCATCTATAATTGTACTCAAGACTATTATGCAGCCCTTTGTTTTGCTCTCTTACCTGATACCAAAACATCGAATTTTCTATTCACTATTTAGAACAAATTTGAGACATTTAACCATAAAAATACCATAAAATATAATTAAGAGTTTCCCAATGGCAATATGTTGCTGCAATATTAACATAATGAAATTAATTCTAAAAACTACGTAACCAAAAGACATTCTTCTCCTTCCTTTCTCCTTCAATTCACCTAAGCATTCTCCTCAGTCAATATCCTCTTAAACTTATTTTTTCACCAAAAAAAAATACATGATTTTCTTTTTAGGTGTTACATTGATAGAAATTAAGCGATATCTTTTTATCTTAATGTCTCGCACCCTGAAACTCTTCTTCCACCCCCTAGATGAGAGTCATTACTCTACACCATCTGCAAAGCCTCCAAATTTCGTACAGCATTGTTGCTATTTCAATAAATGTAATTCCATAGAGTATTAGTTATAAATACATAGAGTAAGGCTATTTCATTAATTAATAAACAATTTCACATGAAAAGTTAGTAATGTGTATCTATTTTGACCAAATAATGGGCCTTTTATTCATTGTTGCTGCTGCAGGGTGATTTTAATGTCGTTGCTCACGATCACCACCACCGACGGTCATTGTCCGTAATATAATTAGGGGAAAAACTCAACCTTGCATCCACTGTTACGGATAACAAGACGTCTTAAATGTTTTTTTTTACCAGCCAAGCAATAAAAAGATATAAATGTCGTAATTACATCAAAATTAGTCGTTAGCAAATAATGCTATTTGATATTCAAATGATGATTAATGAAATACAAGTTGGGCTTTCTTACGTACACATAATTGTTCTCTTCTCCAAAATTTCCGTACCATCATATTTATATTCCTTAATTATTTCAGTAATGCCGGACAATTTTTATGTTGCAATTCAGATTATCATTGCGTTAAAGTCCTAAAGTGGCAGCGAAAAACACCTCGTGTTGCCTATTGCTGAATAGAACGTACAATGAGAAAAATCCGGCGATCAGTATCTTTCATTTTATTTCTGTAGTATTTTCTATCCATGTTTTATTTTTAAAGTATTAACTATTTTTAGAACCGTGCCTGATGGTAGAGTCTTTGATGAATGAACACTTAACCTTGGACTTGGACTGTGTAAATCTTCTTGGGCCACGCGCGGATATAACAGCGAGTAGCGACATCTCTGTAACCCTCAATTCAACCTTTATTTAAAGTGATAATCGATGTCGTTTATATGTAAATAAGCACTGAAAGGGGCTTTTCATCTTTTAAAATCCCTTTCCCCTTATGGACTTTTAAGGCTCACGTTCATAATCCATCGCCGGAGTAATGATGCTCCCAGGGACTCTTTCCTCCCCTAAAAATCAATTCCGTTAATCCTAATTTTTTCAATATATCAAACGGGCTAATCTCTTGTTCATCCCGGGCGCCTCATTTAAATACGTTAAATTTTAATATTCACGCTCATGATTTTCACGAAACCTTCAGATCTTTCCAGTCCATATACATATCCCGCCTTATTTTACGTATACTACCTTATTCTACAGCTTAATAATCCCTGACATCATTCTACAGATTATGAAATTTTAGATTTCCGGAAGACTGAAAATTTCTACTATCTTATATATTTAGGTAAAAAATCCGGCGATTTATTCGCATTATTAAGTTGTTGATAAGATGCATGTAGGGACGTTAGATGGGTAGGAAGTGGGAGAAAATGAGATGGAGAAAGAGCTTTAAATCCGCTTTTGATCACATGAACCAACCTTAGAGGTATTCGGGATTTAAAACGTTGGTGACAGCAAAGAAGTTGCTTTCGGCAGCGGATTTTTTCGTGTTTTCTCGGAAAGAGAGTGCTCGGGGCTTTTGAAGACCTTCCATGGCTTCCTAGGAATCCCAAATACTATGGCCGCCTTCACCGCTAAATTCGCTTCCCTTTTCTTCCACGGGACATTCATGCTTATTATCAATCATTTTTGCGAGATTTCTATTCTCGTCCTTCCCTTTGAGCCAATCGCCGATTCCCCACCATATTTGTCCATCATCCCAACTCCGTCTTCACCCGCCGCGTTTTTCTGCGATATACCTTTCCTTCTGCCTGTCCAAGCCTTTTTTCCTTTGCTCCACTTCCCTCATTATGCCGAATCCTTTTCGTGGGCTTACCCTTTCACATCCTCTCAGCGTTTATCCTTTATATGCTCCTAATCCCTCATCCTTTTTCCGTCCTTTGGAAACCCCCCACATCTCACTCTCCACCCTCTCCAGACGATGGAATCGCCTTCTTTTTATGCATATTTCCCCATCCCTCTTCCGGTTGTGTTTTTTCTCTTGTGCGTTCCTCCCTGAAGAACAATCTTTTGTGGCAGGGCAGTCATAGGAATGAAATTCTATTCTGCTTAATTTATCGCAGAAGAATGGGACCGGATCTTTTCCCTACTTCTGCCCAAAGAAAGGATTTTTTCCATTTCTCAGTAGGCAGAGTATTCCCTTTCAATCCTTTCAGGATAAACTGAAATGCGGATTCTTCAGTACTCTAGGCAGAGATATTCCCTCTGTCTTTTGCGTTTCTTCGTTGGTGGGTCTTGAAAAGTCATTCCATCTCTATTGTATCCTGAAGAAATATATACATATTTCTTATGGACAAAATCTATATTCACTAAAAATTGAACTAAATAGGAGATTGAAACGAGGGCTGTTCATTAATATCACCCCAACTGATAATCCCTAACATTCAGCATGCTGTTCAATAGTTTCTGGGATATCGGTTTGTATTCTGTCTGGGCGGATGTATACAGGAGTTTTGGACTCGTGTTTTTAGTTAGGAATCTAAGAAAATGCATTTATCTCGACTATCTACATGTGATAGAGAAATTTGAATCCGAAACATAAATTCAAATCCTAACGTAAATTTGTATCGATTAACTTTTAAAACATAGTTTGGGACAATAAATAAATTTTTATATTATACCTACCAGAAATTTTCAAAAGGTAAGTTAGCATTCTCTTCGACTTAAAGAGATATTTCGAATGTGACTAATGAACGAGTTCTGCACGATTGAAGTTGGACTTCAATTTAAACTATTCCATGCTTATAATTATGTTTACATGTGCTTATCATTCTGTCTCAACAATTTACTTGCTAAAGAATGTGCATAAAATAGATATTTTTGGTACACCCGCTGCTATAAGTGATTAAAATCATTCCTTTAGTTGAACAAAAGGTCTTATAAATATAGGCAAATTACATCATTCTACTTTTGCAATATTTCATGGGTGTTATATAATTATTTTTTCCGTGAGGATCATTGATGAGGCAATGGGAACAGCAGAACCTTTAAAATGGTACGTTTTATTTGCAAGTGGAAAGAATAAATACGTGAAGAATTTGACGAATACGCAATGCACTTACCTTGACGCTGACTATCCTTTGCTGACCTTGTTACCTTCATGTAATCGACGTAATGAGTGATAATAAATAAGTTTTTCTCTTTCGAAAACCGCTCGCGTTAGCGGAAACTTTTGACCAAGTCTCTGACGACTGTTCCATTTCTCTGGTGGCCATAATTTAATCGTCCCTCCACGATCTTGTGAGGAGTGATTGAAGTCGTTAATTTATTCCGTCAATAGCTGCCTTTCGCTGGGAAACTTCTCGGCTGCCCTGGAGAAAACAATCACATCGATTATTTTGTGACAGCCGGAGGGATGGGCGGTGTTGGGGAGTTTGGTGGGAATGACGTCTTGCCGATTTCATCTGTGATCCTTGCCTCCTCACCCACTCCTCCTGCACAAACTGGCTTCAGATGGCGTCCCATCTCCGTAGCACCCTTTTAACCTTTAATCCCTTAATCTCCTCCCAACTTTCTCTCTTCTCCTCCATCGCCACCCCCCATCTCAATCCCTCCCGTCTCCTCCTTATCTCCTCTGCCTTCCTTTCGTCCTCTTCCTCACCCTCTTAATCTCCTCACCTCCCCTCACTTAATCTGGAAGCGGCCTCACTCTTCTCTCCGAATTATCTTTTCCATTCGGGAAGAAAAAAACAATGAAGCTGTTTTTGAGATCAGCGACCCCGCGTCTGGGAGACGGAAACGCGATCCGGCGTGACATCCTGGTGCCGACGCAATTGCCCGTGCTTTTGTCACGTGTCCAGACGAGGAGCTTTAAGCATTCCACTCATGCAGTTGCGGAGGATAAGGCTTTATCGTGGAGGATTTTCCTCCGGAACGGCCTCCTTATTCTTTCCCTCGTGAGAGCGTTTTCCCTGGGTGCCTCCCAAGGCGATTTTCGAAGAGTGGTCCGCCCCGTATCCCTTCCCCAGTCCCTCAGCTGCGACGCTTTCAATTTACCTTCTTCCCTTCTTTAGGCGTTTCGCAGCGAGGACTATGCAGTATGAGGGTATAGGTTTAATACGAATGCACCTGGAACCATGCTGCACGCCAGTAATTCACACGAGTTTGGCCAGTAAGAATGCAGTCGTATAAGAATGATCAGTCCCATGTTAAAGTACTGGAGTATTAGCGGAAAAAATGAGCAGTAATGTAGTTTTCTTGGCGTATATGGGTTTAAATAACTCCCAAGGAAATTTTGGTGCATTAAATGACTGTCATGAACTTATTTATTCGCACATCCACCGCAGAGAGCCACTGTTGTCGCATATATTAATGAAAGCTTGCTACCAGATTTGTTCCTCCTCGCTCTCTCTAAAAAATATTGAAATATTTCCTCTTCCCTGTGGGATATCATAAAATCATTAAAATTTAATGAGAAACCCGCTAAAATTTTGATGTCATTTGTGATAAGACTCCTGGTTCTAACGATGGCAACTCTTAGTTTCGTCTTTGAATGGGATTGAAGAATGCTCCACATTTTTCTTCGCCGAGGCACGAAAACTTTGTCAGGGCTAGTTAGGGCTAAAATGATCGGCCTAAAACAAGCAAAGTATTTTACTTTAATACGAAAGGTATTTGTAATTTCAGTGATCACTGAATATCGACGATATGGGAGAAACACCACGAAATTAAATTCAAGTTTTATTCCATTCTCTTTGGACACGGCTCATCCTATGCGTATCGTTCACTAAATGAATGAAATATCTTACAAATATTTTACAAGATGAAGTGTCGCTGATTTATTTCTGCTTGCTATGTGGATTCGTGAAGTTTTCTTGGCGTGCCGCATTAAGGGTATTTTTTGTAAGCAACAATGTAAACAAATTGATTCTTTTCACTCCCATATGCAGAATCTACATATAGAAATATACGGTGTCGAAACATGACTATACATGGCAGCTGAGAAATTGCAATGACTTACATTACTGGTATCAAACTTTGACTTGCGATGACTTGAGTATCGGGTATTACTTCTGAGAAGCGATCCGTTGTCAGTCAAGAAAAATGTGTGTACGTAATATGTGCATGACTACATCCATGGACCGACGCTCCAAACGAGTTAATAATACAAACTTTTCCGTCTTGATGTACGCGGTGAGCTCAAAAAACATATGATTCGGATGTCACGGCCCATTTCCTCCCATCAGGAGCCGGCTTTCCGTGGAAACAATCTCTCCGCGCTAATGCTTCGTGGTCTCGAGGAGTGAAAAACGAGCGCATCAACAATAATTATGTACAGCCTTTGATCGCAGTCGTGATTCCTCCGTCTCCCGGAACCCTTCTCTTATTTTCCCAAGCCGCGAAGCCCGCAGAAAGAACTCTCGAGATGCAACATCTCATTCTCCTCCCCATCACCAGAGCTATGCCCCCCGCCCCCCCCGCTTCATCTCCAACCTGCCCCTATCCCGCCACCATTCGGTATAATAAATAGCCGGGGCAATTTTTAAATCCGCGTCCTCCTCAGCCCCTTTCCCCCACGGAACCATCCGACTTTCTCACACCAAAACTCCCACCGAGCCCTCATCTCTCTCTTTCTCTGCCTTTCACCCCCTCCGTCTCACGTCTCACCGCCATAACTCTTAATAAAAACGTATTCGTCCCGCGAACCCACCACCGGTCTCTGTGTGTGTGTATATATTCCCCCCCTCCAACCTTGGTCTCCACCTGCCGTCTCCCCCACCCTCTCTCTCTTCCCCCCTCTCTCCTTTCTCTCACCCTCTCTTTCTTCCCTTTTCACTCTCTCCTCCCACAGTTCACCCAGACCTCATCTCCTCATTTCCTCGGTGGGAGACGTAAAATGTAAGACCTCTCGCCGAGCTTATTTTAAAAGAGATTGAATGCCTGGCCACACGGCTTGGATACACAGCCATACGGACGCACGCACACCTACGGTCAAAAACCGAGTCCCGGGCTATATATTTCTCCCGCTCGTTTCTCGTTCCCCCTATCGCCATTTCCTCCTCCCCCTCTCTTTCTCTCTCTTTCCCTCCCCTCCCTCCTCCTCCCCCATTTCCCTCCCTCCCACACCCTCAACCTTTCCCGCCATTTTAGCAGCCATCTCCACGCTTCCGCGCCATTTAATCCGAGGCCTCCCTCTTCCTTGCCCCATTCTGTTTCCGTCTCCTCGCCTTCCCTCACGCGCTCTTCTTCCTCTCCCGGCATCCCTGACATCATCTCCGGCATTCCCTCACCCCCCCCCCCCCCCCCCCATCCATCCCCCTCTCCTTCCACGATGCGACCGAAGTGCCGCCCGTGCCACAATGCGAAGAGAGAGCATTTTCCTGGAATTCTTCCTCTCGTAGTTGTCATTAGATAAGGGTATCAACATCTTAGGTCACTCTCGCCATTAAGGATAGGTGTGCAATTGGACGGAGGCAGGAATATTTCAGGGAACGAAGTAACTGGAGTCGACATTAGCCTTTTTAAACGGAAGCCACCTGAGGTCACCCTGTTAAACGGACCATCCTACGGACGGAGCACTCAACTTGTAGTTCTCTCCACACAGCAGTCAAGTGTGGAAAAGTATAACCCTAGGAAATCTGCATCTGCCGGGATTCAAACTCGGGCTCTGCGTATGTCAAGCCGCCAGTGTTGCTAACACACCAACCTAACCCAGCTTTTTCCTCGCTCCGGCCACCTTTCACGTCCAAGGGATGCTGCGATGTAACTTTCACGGTATATGTGTAATTCTGGCGATAGCGCCAGAGGACATTGCAGAGGAGATGAATTCTTGTGAATAGGCTTGCGTGGCGATAGACCCTCAAAAGCTGCGTTTAGAGGGAGGAAGAGAGTATGGCGTCTAAGAGTTGCTCGGGGAGAAAAGGAATGTGTTTTAAGGGAGAGGAGATGAAGCGTTTACGAGAAGTACAGGATGTTATTGGCGTTAATTTATGACTACAATGCAGTGAAATGCATGGAGGGAATAGACTTTGCAGGTACTGTCCAAGAAACTAATATTATTGATGGGACAGTCATGCCGGCAAGTCAGATTGAAATTCTCAGTGTGATGTAAACCTGATATTCGGTTAAATCTTGAGGACTGCATGTTATTCCACGCCTTTTGCTATCAGTTAACATTCTGAGACCTAACTACCGGTCGCTTTCACAAGAAAATGAAAATCTGCCATTGCATAGAGAATTTATTTTGCCTCATACAAGATACACCAGGAAGAAATGTGGTTTATTGTGATGCAAGCCGAGAATTCCGTTCGAAATTTACTTGGAAAGAGATATGTAAATATATATCTTTACACCATTCGGGTACACATCCAAGGAAGATGTGGAAAATCCCCAAAATGTATTATATATTTCGTTGCTATGAGACTCAACTGTATAGATGCAAAGATGTGCGATGTGAATAGAGTAGCCAGGGTAGGGCAAAGTTCTATATATAATGCTAGTGGAGCATGTGATATAAATGCAATTCCATGCAACACGATGTAACGAAGGTGCAATTTCAGAAACAAACTCATTATGCAATTTTTTATGAACATAGTTGGAATCTCAGAATGTGATGCGAATGGAGCATTCAATTAAAGCGTGGTATTGCATTTATTTCAATTCCAAATAGTGGTCCTAATTCAATGCCGTATTATGTGATGCAAAGCCGTAGGTATGTGATGAAAATGACTCATACGAGGATAAGGAAATGCTGCATACGATACAAATTCAATGCACGATATCTTACATCATTCGATGAAAATCGATGTTGAATGCGAGTTCTAAATGCGATATCACACGCGATATAATCTGAAGCCGTCCCTTCCCTTCCCCTCCATGCTCTCTTACCGTCTAGTCGTCCTACCGTCTGTTCTCCTCCCTCCCTAGCTTACCTTTCTCGTTCCGTTCCTCTTTCTCCGCGCTTATCACTCACTCACCGCTTCCCCTGCCACTCGCATTCTCATCCTTCGCTTGTTCCTCGGTCTCAGTCCTCTCAATCTTCCTTCGCTCGAGTCTCCCTCACACTTTCCTTGCCTTCCTCTCTCCAAAAAATCCCTCTCCTCTCTACCCCCTTGCTCCGTTTCGCTGGAAACCCTTGTCCAAAAGCTTCCCGAAATTGCCCTCAAGGAATATTCATTGGTCTCGGCTCTTTGCTCTTTCCCCGCCCGGCAGTGAGGGGTGAAGTCAATTGGCCCTTCCGCTCCTCCCCAAGGTCGCAAGCCCTTCCATCTTCCCCATCCTCCCTTACTTTCCCTTCCCGTAATTCCTTCTTCTCCTCCCCTTCTAAGTCCTAAGATCCTTGAAATTGGGGAATTTTGAGGGAAATGTGATAATGTCAGGGACACCCTGGATGAATTGTGAAAAATCGCACAAAATAGTAGCTTTCATGGAATAGTCGAAGTCAATCTACGAAAGTTGGAATGTATGCAATTACTTGTTTCAATTCTGCTCTATTTAAACGTGCCTCAAGTTGTTGGAGGTAGGGTGGAAGGAAACCCAGCGTCGGCATCAGTCTGCTGTCAACAAAAAGTATCAAGGAGTCCAAAAATGCCCCAACGGGCAGATTACTTAAAATGTAATGCGCTCAAAGATGCATCCAAATGAGAATTCTGTCTTCTGGGAAACAAACCCGGGCCCAATGGTTGGGAAGGTGTCATCGTTACCCTTCATTCTGATCAATACTTTCGTCCCCGGTTTTCCTAATAGCTACTTGTGCCTAACCCGTAATTGAAGTTCTGCCACCCGCGCGGAAATGATATCTCAATTGTTTGGCTATTGATGTACCTATAGATGGGAGGAAAAATGTTGGTATTTCAACAAACCCAGGGCCAAAACAAGGGACTTTGTCGTTACCGAATCACAAAGCATTTCTGATCTATACAACGATGTCATTCAATATATTAAGTTACAAATACTTTAAATTTACCGTCTATTCTATGTTATATACATGCTGTGCCATACTCTGCTACGATACACTTCATTTTTCTCTATTATTCTATACGGCATAACATTGATCTGTGCTATCTAAAGATATGCCGAACTAGATGTGCATTAATCAAAATCATAACAAGTTTGGCAATTTTTCGCACATCTCAATATTTCCTTCCCCGCTGTCTTTTTTCCTCCTGATGTTTCGTATCATGAAAATGGAAAAAACCGTGAAATCGAAGTCGTTTTAGAATCTTTTTGTCCTGTGTCATCGCCGCAGTATCTTCGTATCTTCTTTTCCGTCTCTGCCTTCTCCGAAACCTTCGCTCCACCGTTGTGCTTACACTCGCCCTCGTTTCTTCGCCTCCGCCTTGGCCTCCATCCCGATTCCCTTCCCCGTTCAAGGAGCTTCCCGTTCCCATTCCTGACCTCCTCTTCCTTCCCGTCCGCCCGGAGAGGAGCCACCGCCTCCCCGTGACCCCAAACCAACCCCTCCATTCATTTCCCGCCCCTCCTCTCGTCCTACGCTCCCGAAACTCCCCCTGGCCCTCTCCCGCCCCCCGAGTCATCAACCCTTTCCGCGGCCCAACCGGATGCCACAATACGCCTGCCTTTTAAAGTCCCAGTACCTTCCTCCGGCTTTCCTCCAGGACGGTGCGATTCTGCAGCGTATCGATAGTGAAACGCGATTCACGTTCGGCATCGCAATTCAGCGCATGACTGCGGTGTGTTGAGTGAAAGAGTAGCGTGAAGGAAGCTCTGAAAAGAAAGGAGGACAGCCAAATAGGGTTCATTTTGAGATATAATAATATGCTTAGGAAAGCCGTCAAAATAAAGTTGAATGGCAGAGTAAGGCCTAGTGTGAGATGTGTAGAACGTAGCGCTAGTATGGAAAAAGTATCACGCAAATATGAAGAGCCGAGACATTGAAAGCTTTTGTGAAGAGCTCCGTAAATCCAATCTTGAAATCGATAACTTTATGTGGTAATCTTAACTACAGTTAGCAGCGTAACGGATCGATAATTGCTTTGTGAGTTCATTGCGATCGAAATTCGATGCTAACGCCGTGTACGATTATTATCGTTTATTTGGTCGTTGCCTTTAACCCCGCTAATCAATACTTGGATCCGTTATACGCAGCACTCCACCTAATTGATCTATTGGTAACCATTTCAATGAAATTAGCGTATTCGTTTCATACCTTCGAACGTCTTTTAGGCCCTTCCTTAACTGCTCCACATATTCCGTATGAGGCCTGCGTCAAACGTTTTTTTCTATTCCTTTTTTATTTAAATATTTTAAGGTTGTTCTGTCTTCTTTTCATGATGTTTTCAGTTTTTTGTCATTTGGTTTTCACAGACCCTAGTCGAGAGTTACTACGTCCACTTTTTCTTCGTCATTCATGTGTAGGAATTAATTTCATGTAAATCTATTCTTTCCATGTAGCAGCATGCTTTAGTTACGTCTTCTATTAGTTTTTTTCTTTTTTTTTAACTGCCCCTTAAGTTTTATTTCCAAATGTGAGTTGATTATTCTATTATCAAAATGCCCTATTCTTCTGTACTCTCCATTTCCTTATTTTATTCTAACTTCGTCCACCGATGTTATTTCTACATTCTATATAGCAATGTTTTTCCACCAATTTTTTCATAATTCAATATTGGTCTTTATTTTTGCTCATCTGCTGCGTACGACAATAATTTGTTTTGTTGACCTTTTGGAATATTTCAGCACCTTAAATCATGATGCTATTAAATTCAGAATATGTAGGTTCTTTATGAGCACATATACTTAATATTATCTATCTAGGTATATATTAATGGAATGATACTCTGCTTTATGTTTGTATTGTCTCCTTTTCTACAGTATCTCTCTCAAAAATAAACGTAGGTACGCGTAATCTCTTCACCCTGCCTCACACGCTCGTTGTCATCCTACCTCTTCCTCTCTTTCTTATCATTCTTCCTTCTGTAACGACTTTCACCGTCCCATTGACCCTAATTACTTGTCCCATTTACCTTTCTTTGCTTCTTCCTGATATTCAACATCACCTTGCTTTCTTTTCGCTGCTTGCTAAGCACCCACCAGTTCGCCTTCCTTTGAAAGATAAATATTGAAACCAATATTAGGGTTACTGTGTCATCTTGAAAATATAAAATATAAGATGAGATATGTGACCTTAATACGATATTATATGTCCTAGGGTTGGTATTCGTACTGATTAAGTTAGTGTTCACCGGTTAGGGTTTTGATAGAGTGTCTCTCCACTCGTTTTTACATTTCATTCACCTATTGACTCCATTCCTACTGCATTTCTATCTTCAAATGGGTCCACGCCATTTCATTTTTCTATCGGCACTTCTCCTTTCAAAGTGGTGTTTTCTCTTCCGTCTTCATACTATTCTTAATGCAAATTCTTTGATTTCCTTACTCTCCCTAAATCAGCATTCTAACTTGGATAACGATGTTATCATATTGCCCTCAAGTATCTGTTCTATCCACCTTGTAATTTCTGCCGGTAATTTTCTTTCCTCCAGCCACTTTCAGCACCTCTTCATTCGTCCGCATATCTATCCATTGCACTTTCTCCATCCTCCTCCACATCCCCACTTCATAAACTTCCAATATTCTCTCCTTATTCTATTCTGGGGTTCTTGTATCCGTACAAAGCCATGTGGAATAGTATTAGTGCATAAATCACAGTGGCAATACATCGTCCCGATTGCGATATGAAAACCGCATCGCTATATGATTTGGCAAGGCTTTTCTCCCCATTTCTCATCCTCTTCATGTATACCGTTTCTCCTCTCCCCTCCCTCCTCTCATAAGTACAACCATTCCCCTTTGCTCGAAATTTATTTTCGACTTTTTCACATTCCAGTTCCGATCATCGTTGTGTTTAGTTGAGGGGGCAGCGGTTATTTACCAACTCACCCTCAAGCTTTTATGTTGCTCCTTGAATGAGGAATTCCACCCATTTTTACCCACCTTAATTCCCCCATCCCTTGGTCATTCATACCCTCTTTCATTTTGCCATTTGAGCTCCCCACTTTCATTTTTACGTCTGATGCCCTTTTGATGTCTTGCCCACGATCACTTCCTAATCGTTTCTTCCCTTTCCTTTCTCTCTTCCTTGAATTCGGTTCAAGTTCCGAGAATAGAAAGGTTCCTCACTTTCATCCGGGGAGCTTTACTTACCAGAAAGATCTGGTTTTTAACTTTTTGTGCATGGTCCACCTTACGTCACCCTTCTCTGATTTACTCTGATTTAAAATGAAGTTCGCTATTTTATAAATTAAATCTTTTTCTTTGAGTGAGCTGATATTTCGTCGCCAGAGGTATTTATCACAGTTTTATTACCTATCAGAGCCCTCATAAACAAATCTTCAGTTTAAAGAGCAGTAAATTTTTATAATTTCCTTTTCGTACTTTCTTTGTTCCTTACGCAATTACTAGAAAAAAAACTGTCACATGACTGCGAAATGGTTTTCACTTCATGCTATGGACTATGATTCACAAAAATGTTTCACATTCCCCGTTTACGTACATACCTAAGCAGTTTTATTTTTATACCCTGTACATATTCGGAACATTGGCTCAAATTTAGTAGTTTGGTGGTTTATTTATTTTCTAACATCAGCTTATAGGTAGGTATTATTCTTTTTTGAGGCATGATTGCTTTTTCTCTTGATTTTACGCTTGAAACTGTTATTTAATCCTCCAAGCTACATTTTGCAACGGTGGTACAACACTTTCTGCAACCTTGAGTATCACTCAAATGAGTCGAAATCCGGAGTCGTTCTTTCCTCTCGGGTCCTTTTATTTCTCTCTCTCTCTCTGCCGCTTCGCATAATTGCCTATCCGTCGTCCATTCCTTTCATTCGCCCTTCCTTCTATCGACCACCCCTCCACTTTGCCGTTCCCTCACACCCTTCCATGCTCACATTCACTCCATTCTCGCTCTTATTTTCGCCCTCCGCCGACTTCATTCCGTTCATAACTCTCCACTCTCTTTGTTCCCTCTTCCCTTCGGTTGCCCCGCTTCGGTCAGTCGACCGACCCGTGGTCGCCTCTTCGTCAACCGTTCTCATTATCTCGCCCCCGAACGCCTCTCCACGTTTAGCTCTTGTTCCGTAACCATTTCAGTTCACGCGTGAGCGGTGATTCATTCCAAAACTTGGAGGTTTTGAGCGGAATTCCTTTTGCTCTGGATGCTTTTAGCCCTTCCCTTATCTCGTGTTAATGTGCTTTTCGCTTGAGATTCACCGCATTTCTATGTAGACATTTCGTGGCTCAAGTGTTTAAACTATGCAAAACTCTATGCCGATTCCATTTGAGTTCAATTTTGGATATAGTGTCATTATTAGAGATGTGCCTTAAGAAAAGCACCTTATCGATAATTTCATCCATGTATCTTTGAGGAGGAAAATACTTTTTTATCTTACTTCAACCTGAAAAATATTAGCTCCTTACTACCACCTTCCTGATTTTGCCAATTTATGTTGCCATTTGAGTGCAAATATTGTTCATTTATTTTCTCTGCGTAAATTATTACTATAATTTAAAAACAGCATTCTTGAAAAAATAAATGTGCTTAGTTTTGTGCTGCACAAAAAATCTGTAGTTGATAGGTAGGTTGTTTTTGGTATTGTTGGAGGAGGTCAATAGATGTTTTCACTTCCGTCATAAGTTACAAGTAGAGATTTGGGTTTAAGTAGGATACTTTTTAGGATCTGAGGAAGGGTGAATGGAAACCTGACTTTGGGAATAGCGTAACCAAAGCACCCACTGTTCCAATTCTGTCCCACACGACGAACATAGTCATCGAATTACTACCTAGAGCCGCGTTGAAAACAATAGCAATTTTATATTTATAAGTATAAGAAGTATAGCTTTCTACACTGTTGTTAGATAGTAACCACGATTTCGCTGAAATGCCAATACTGAGATTTCAGCCGGAGCCCTCATGATGGAAGTCCATTACATTGGTCATCTCGCCAACTCGATACAGGAGGGATTCGTACAGTACAGTTTTGACAGTAAGGCTTTTCAAATGTAATTATACTTTAGAATTTTATGTTTTTTTCTTTGTTGCGCGTAGATAATTATGTTATAGGCATTTTCCACCATGTTAGGACGCCCTTGGCGCGCATTAATTGTCACTATAAAGTTACTCTTGACATATCCGTCTCGCGTGCAATGGACATTCCGATTTTTCGCCATTTCATTTCCTGCCCTGTCACTCCCCTAATCTCCTCCTAAGGCCGTGGAGAGGTTTTTCCTCGGCCGCCGACAAATGGCTTGGCTGCCTCCGGTTTAAAGTAAGTTAATGCGGTCCCACAACTTTTGACGAGTGCCTTCCCGGACACACCTAGAGCCCCACTTCCCCCTTTTCCCCGCCGAATAATTCTCCCGGAGTGCCCTACTCCCGGGTCCCTCCGGGGGCCAACTAAGTGCCTTTTCCGCTCGCCCATCCCGGCCCGCCCGTACGACCCATTCCAACCCTTCACCTCTGCCTCCTCCCCGTCCCCCAGCTCCCCCAACTATTCCCCGTCCATCCCCTTTCAGTGTTTGAAATGAAAAACGTCGTGTTACTTCACAGTGATGTGTAATCATTAGATGGGTGTGTTGAAAATACAGAGGGGAAAGATGTCATGAACCGGAAATCGAGCCACGAGCCTTTGGCTTCCCGGTCCAATGCGTAGAATACCATAATACCACGCCACCCAGGATTACATCCCCAGGATGTACCTGTACCTTTGATGGATGAATAAGAAAGTCATTCTCGCAGGTCTATTTCAAGAGTCTGAATCCTTAGCTCAACTGGAAGACGTTGTTGTTGAAGGTTTACCAAACCACCCTATTCTCGTGAGTACTCCTCAGGCATATGCATGTTTATATTTAAATAAACAAAAAGCATATTCATTGAAACTCAGAGCATAAGCAGAAAGAAGAACAGCATCTTACATTTTTACGAAATGAAAACCTGTATAACCTGTGGCGTTTATTTCTTCTCATTTAGATGAAATCTTAAAAGTTTTCTTCATGCAATATCTAGATATTAATTTAGTATATTTTACTAAATTAATATGTAGACATATTACCTAACATCACATGTTGTTTGGACTCTTTGCGGAATTATGTATCTCCTATTTTTATTGTAATTAATCATCAAATTCAATAAACTAGGATTTAATTCTTATTCATCTTATTAAATAGCTCTAATACTCTCATGTTGCACTAATTAGTGTGGTCGATGCGTCTCCGCTGTAAATGCAGTCATTTTTCAGTATTACTTTGAATTAGGATAAACATTAATTACTTCTTTCGGGTTTACGAGTTTAGCCGGCCAAGATAACATTGATTTCAATACCAGTTTCCGCATGGGAGTTGTATTTGCCTTCAGATACTACTCAGGATTGAGCTTGATTAGGTGGTGCGATGCAACCTTAGTTGTTGAAGCTCCTAATAAATTTAATCATAATTCCATTACTCTTATCAGCGGAAAGTATTTTCAGAAATAGTTACTCGTATGCCTGATTGGTCGGAAGAAGTAGGAAATGCACACTTAACCTCGCCTCTGTGGATGAGGATGATATATTATTGCCCCACTGTTTTTTCACTCCCTTCGTCCCATTTTCGCCTGTCCCTCCGTCCTCCTCCCTCTCTATTCCATCGTACCTCTTTCTCCACTTCACATTCCGCGCCAAACCCGCTCATTGCGCCTGTCACATATTCTTAAGGTGCGTTTACACGTAGTAGTTCACTGGCATGAGAGTCAACTGCTAACAATATGAAGCCCCACTCGCATGTGTAAATAGCAACTGCGGTGCGAGGTCAGGTCGATACTGGACACATGTCGAACACTATCGATACACGTTCGAGCTATTAGCAAAGTTGAATCCCGTCTACTTTCCAGCGGAAATGTATCCAACACAATCGCAACAATCGTCAACGTAAAGCAATACACGACGGAATTTGGATATAATAACAAGGATATCCCTCCCCAAGAGGGGAGATTCTACTCTTTAAAGAATGGGAACAAAAGATAATCGTCAATGGACTTTATTGCTTGATGAATTTAATGAAAATTTAAGCGAAATTCACTATTAAAATAAAGCGCTTTTTATTTGTTGTAGCAACGTCTAAATAGCGGCTTTAAGCTGCGTAGAAGTTAACGCAGACGCATCATAGCAGTCAACTGCTACGTGTAAACGCTGCTTTACACTCAGTCCTACGTTGCGACCTATATCTCGTGACAGGATCGGTAGTTTTGCGGCAGTGATGCGAACGGAAAACAATCTCGGCGCATTAACAGCCAAGTGGCCCTCACTCGCTTTTACATTCATTCCCCGGCCCCCACTCATTCTCATCTCTTGTGTCACCCACATGCACGGATGAAAGGCGCCAAATTATGATGAAATCGTTGCGAGGGGCGACGGCGTTTTGGCGTCGCATTTGGGATGCGGGCGAAAGATGTCACCAGGCCATGTAGGCGTTCATATTTGCAGGGCGGGAAAAATTGGCTCTCTTCTGGCTCGTACGAACATCGTACGTCTTGCTTGCCATCATTTCATGCCTTTTTTCTCTCCGCATGGCCCGAAGATTTATTTCCCAGAAAGTTAATACCTTCTCGTTTTGGACGCATTTGTTTTCGTGTCGGTTCGAATGGGATCAGTTCTTTGATTACTCATGGGAGAAAAATGGTGGAAGCACGCCGGACTAAATGTACTTACTTTATTGAGTGACAAATGGTAAGGTTAGAGGAAAGACCAGGCTTTGGTTCATTCAGTATGTTTGGTGTTAATTATGAGTTTGACTCGCTAGTATAGCCTTAAAATAAAATCCAATCCATAATTTATCCGCAATTATGGTTAGACCACAATCGGTAGTTTTCACTTGTGGCTAACACCATTCTATAGGATCTATCTAGCCTTAAATCGCTTTAATATTATTTTATTTGCAAACGTTTCCATTTTTACGTACTAAATGCTTCAAATGTTGCGCTCAGATGGGGCTTAGGCAAAGTTTCCTTTTGATGATGATAGCAATTTACCTAGATTAAAAAATGTTTCTATCATTTTCATTCCACCTAATAATGAATGGAATTTTGTTTATGTAACATGTAAACTGATTTGTGCGACTAGTTAATAAACTATAACCATAACTACTGCTCAAGGTATATTTTGTAAAATAGGTGAATGGAATCCTGCATTTGTTTTAAAATAAACACAGTTTTCCCCTCATGTTTGTGGAATACCTTATTGCCTAAGTTGTATGCTGTTTTTAATTTAAACAAAGGAATTCATACTTTGCATTTTCATCTGCCATTTTCTTGCAATATTGTATCTCAAATACCTGGGTATAAAAAAGCATTTGGCAGGATTTCTATGACAGCTAATATGAAGCCATGGGTTTTCCTGTATCAGACTGTGATTTCAATGCTTATGCTTGTGAACTGAAAGGCTGGAATCTATATTTGGTAAACTGTACAATTGGAGACAAAGTTATGTGGTAATTGCAAGTAATGTCGCTTAGAATGGTATGCACTTTTGTAAAAATTTTAGTATCAAATATTTGATATAAAACGCTTTTGAGCTCATGCTGCGAGCTATATCATAATTTTGCTGATGCAAATAAGGAAATTCTATAAATTTTGCTTTAAAAATTGCTCATTGAATTAGCCTTCGGAGCAAAATTTACGATTTCCTGCGTGAATATTTCCCAAAAATAATCCAGCGGACGAGGCGTGCCGTTGAAATCGCGCATTATTAGTAATTTTGTGTATTCGAGTAATGTAGATGATTAATGGGCTTAATGGAACAATTGTTTAGCTGTGAATGCGGTGACATATGTGTAATTCTAATTTTAAAATTAGCAATTCACCTCATTTGGCCTGCATATGCTGCTTTTCTCTTTCCCACATTAATAGCGCCGGTCTTATTTAAAGCTCTTTGAGCACATTATATACGACCATCGCGTGTTATAATTATTGTAAACTGTTTTTCCATTTAATTTTATCGCGGAATTTTACTAGCATTTATTTCGAGTCACGAGCACAAAGTTTTATTTGCGCGGTAATGGGTTTTCCCTGGCCGGGCATTCGCAAGAGTTCGGGGACCTAGGCCACGATTCTACATTGTTATGCCTGCCATTACGAGTTTTGTACCTGTAACAATTACCACGTGGCGATAAAAATGAGTTAGTCTGACTGTAGGTTTATCTGAAAACCCTCTGTACTGTGGTTTTTAGATATCCCCTGGCAAAATTCCCAAAAAGCGCATGAAGCAATCGTTTAAGTTGAACCTTAATGACTCGGCACGGGTGTTTTTTTTTTGTTCGGGATATTCCCCAACTGAAGCTTAACGTTAATACTTCAGCATTACCACCTTTCAGACATCGTTACACCTTTTTGTGCTTTTCCGACCGAGGGGTGACACGGGCTTTATCCTATGACCGTCCGACGCCGGGGAAAAAAAATGTTCAGCGTAAGCGGAGCCAATCGAAAAGGATTGAAAACATCTGTTAATCCGAGGGACTCTTCATATTTTTTGTTCGTTTCCTTCCCTTTCGGGAAAAAAATCGGTAGGGTTTAATAAAAGGGAAAGAGCTGAAGTTATCATCTTCCGTTCGTTTGCTTGCATCTCTCTATTAATCCGAGCTCTATCGTACGTATCCACACGTAATATTCATTTGTTTTTTTGTATTTATTCATAAAAAGCTGGAGATCCGTGGTTCCTATCCCAAGTCGAACGCTTTCTCTGTTTGAATCTGGCACCCTTCCATATTCCCCACCGTTGTGTTTTTCCATTTATTTTTCTCTAATCCGTTTCTCATTCTCTTTTTTGAAGTATAGCAATCACCTTTGAGCGTATTTCGATGCTAAAATATAAATAATCAACTAGCAGTTCCCTTCAATAATTTTAACAACCTCATTTGAAGTGATCTTGGCCTGATTACAGATTCTACCGTCCAAAATTTTGGGATTTTTGTCATCCTTGCGTTTTGGCATCTATCTCAATATTTTCACGTTAATTTTACATGCGTACATAATTATTTATCTCACGAAAAATAATTGAGGCAACGGGATATTTAAATCCTGGCAATTACAGCATTCCTTTTCAGCTCACAGGGGTGGATATCAAACTCGGAACTAGGTGAGGCATGGTCTCTGCGATCGTCATCATGTGAAATTCTCGCCTGACAGCATGGGCAACAGCTCCATAAATGAATAATCGAAATCTACCCATACCGGTAGAAGTTATACAGCAATATACATTTACCCAAAAAATAGCTCTTATTCACATTTTTTTCACTTAATTTTCGCTTACAATTCACCCCGCAGTCAATTTTCCTATCTACCCTGCAAACCGTACAGAAAGACATGAGCATAGCTCTTGCGTTTTTAAGCTTACAATTATAGGATTTTTTTAGAAGCAGTTATCGGGTTTTGATGACGTGGGACCCCGACCACACCCTCGCCATCCGTTCGTCCATCTCGATCTCCGCGCTCTCGATTGTTTCAAACTGCGCGCCCTATTTCCGCTACCGGCATCTGGGTGGCTTCTCTTCTAACTAGTAGCGCCACCCCTTTGCCCATTGCACTCCACATGCATCTCAAAAGGACGCCTTCTCATCGTCGCCATCTTAAATAGTCGTTTGCCTCTATGCACGTACCACACATTTTCCGTCCCATTTCAGTTTCTTGCTTTAACTTCCTTTTCTCCTCCAAAGTATACAATATTTCCTCATACGTCATCCTCTTTATCGATCTTACTATCCTTACATACAGAAATATAGTCTAGAGCGTTACTTACGGAAGTGCATGGCCAAAACAGTAACGATAAACTTCGTAAAGTCCACATACCAAATATGAACCGGACGAAGTTTTTCACTTTCTAAATAATTTATTCATTGTTCTCCAAATAAAAATCTAGGAATAATAAACATGAATAACTTCTGAAAAAATCTTATTAAATGCTTTATTTCATCGTTTTTAGCCATGTGAAGTCACTGCATAATCTTCTCTTCGTATCTTTAATTTGAGTTATGTTGAAAAATGCGTCATCACACTCAATGGTCATTAACCTGTGATAGGTTTTGCGCAGCTTACCATTCCATTTTTGCGTTAGTTAACTTCAAGTTATTATATATTTCATCATTGGTTTCTTGTCAAACGTCTCTCATAATTCTTCCTCGTATTCAAATATCCTTTTCGATTTTCTCTGGATGTCTAAGTGAAGCTGTCGCGACTCAAGAATCGTTCGGCATGGTTTTCCCCTTCTCATATCAGAACGTTAATGATATTTCTATTGCCTTTTACTCTTCTTAGAAGCAAGAGGAGCATCTTAGGAGGTTAGAAGGATATTTGCCCAGCTCTTTTCCACATGTAATGTGTGACTTCGAAGCCGCGACAATAAGGGGTGAATTGTGACCAAACATTCATTTTGTGCGTGCATTGATAGGTTAATACATGCTGTTTATCAAGTATGTCGTGTTTATTACCAATTCACTAGGCACTTGTGATCAGGCTATTATTGGTTAAGATGGAGTGTAGATTATAGGTTGGTTGGTCAAATGTTTTAAGGAACAGATGTTAGTTCCCAGATACACACTTAAGCGTTCAGTCGACAAATTTCTATCAATTAGTCTGCCAATATTTTGTGCTCTCTGCTGATTTGATTTCTCCTCCATGTTTGCCTTATTTTCTCACTCTCATTCTCTTTTCCCTCCCTTTCCCTCCATCTCTATGGTAACCGAGAAGGCCCTTGTCCGTCCTTACGGCTATCGTCACGCTGGTTTCCTTCTGCCCCTCGTGGGACCACCAACACTACTTTCCGGACCTAACTCCTTGCTTTCCAGCCCGTCTCTCCAGCCTCCTCCTCCTTCTTTCCTTCCCTACCCTCTCTTTGACCGCCACAAACTTCCCTTTCCTTCCTGCCCTGCAAAATCCCCGGCTTCGCCTCTACCCTTCCGAGCCTGGATCTTTTCTCATCTTCTCCCACGCTTCATCCCCTCCCAGCCTCTCCTTCCACGGCAGTCCAATCCTCTGTCCCCTTCGGTCCTCCCCCGCGCGTTTAAACCCTTCCCTTTGGCTCCTGAGAGGAAAACCCCTTCCTCCCTCAAGCCCTCTCAAATCCTCCCCCGTTTGCCTCCCGTGCAACCTCCGTCCGAATCCCTGTCTCCTCAACCCGTCCATTTTTTCCGACCCATCTTCCTCATTCTCACTGCTAATCCTCTCTTGTGCCCTTCCTCCCCTTGCCAGAGTTCCCTGTTCAATCCTCTCCCTCCCCAGCGCTTCCCATTCTACTTCCTATACCGTCCTCCTGCCATCCCTTCCTCTTTTCCGTCCCTGGAGGCTTTTACTATTAACTTCTGGCTCTGCCCTTGACTCGTCATCCCGTCGTAACTTGTGCGTGGTATCCTTCGCACCGGACGTGACTCCTTTCTCCGCCTCTTCCTCTCTCTCATTTACCTCATATGCCTACATAAATACATGCATTCGACCACACCTACATACGGACGCATCTGTTTGCAACCAGCTCATTTTTCGCATAATTATCGCTCTTCTACTTTTATTTTCGAGTCCTTTGTAGTTCACCTTCAATTATTTCCACTCAGTAATAAATGTGTAATATTTCCTCTACGCCCGTATCTATTAAAACTAAAGAATTCCTCTAGTATTTCTGTAAAACGTTTCGGATTCAAGACAATTAGGGTTCAAGGAAAATTCAAGGCACTATTAATATTTCAAGATATATTTTTTATAATCCAGTTCAGGTTTTATCAATTACTCATACTGAAACTTACTGGTGTCGACACTCTCGTGTCATTATCTAGGGTATTCTTGAGAGTACCCTTGATAATAAACCCTTGATTTAGTAATTCAGTACAGTTTGTGAAAAATACGTTGTTCAAGTTTTTTTCTGCCAGTTTGGGTATATTTGTATAATTCATTGAATAAAAATTCCAAGCCAACAATAAGTAATCGTTGTGCTTACACATAAAATGCTTCTTAGACTCTTAAAAAATAGCTTCTCAAATATTTGTGACTTACTTAAGCATTTACTCAATGGGTGAAAATCATGAAATATTTGTGAAATTATTTACTACACCATAACTCATTCCATTACATCAAAAAATTCCGATAGCTATTTAGTTGCAGTTCTTTGCTGTGAAGTTTTAACTTTTGCTTTGTGTAATTTATTTTCATATTTTTTACAAGGTGCATGCATTTCCTCTGGTTCAATTCAACTTTACATCACTGACAATTTTCACAAACACCCGCGTCACCTTTCGTTCCTTAGATGATTCTCAGATCCACCCTTTTGGTCATCAATCTTGTCTCGTATTCCCATCTACCCTCGGGCAATTTTCCACGCGTTCTACCCATTGCTGCACCAGCCTACTCCAAGTAAACTATCCGAGGAGAACGCACCCTTCTTGCTCTTACCGTCATGATCTTGCCATCTAAGACCGTTTGGAAAATTCATGTCGGCTGATAGAGCTCGCTTGTGGGACAATGTAGAGGGCAATTTAGTGGAAAAGTTTTGCCGAATCTTATTTTTTTTGCTTCCTGTGCTCTTTCTTTCCGATATAAAGCCACCCTTTGAGCGTCTTGCTTTCTTTGATTTAAACATGGTGCCTGGGATTTGGCTGCGTTCGCGGACACGGAAGTTTTCTCCGCGATGAATAAATTCAGTCTCGAGAGTCTGTGCATGAACAGCCTGCTCTGACCTCTATGATTGTGATGGGAATGTTATCGATCCGGGAGGTTGTTGGATCTATTCTAGAGTCTGCGGTATTTTAAACCAGAATAGCGCGCAGAATAATGGAACACTTGTTGTTCTACGTGTTATCGAGATCCTTACCCTTTTTGCAACCCACCTTAAAATGATGTAATTTCAAGAAAATAATATGCCTGAATATAGCTTCTTCCTCATGGCATAGAGCATAAAGGTTTGGTTGGAGACATTTGTACTAATTGATTCGTCAGACTTCTAATACTTCTATGTAAAACATTAGACGGGTCAAGTTAATAACAATTCAGTTTGAATTTTATTCCCTAAAAAAGAGTACGAAATTGCTTAGTTCCGGGTAATATTCTAGATTCTAAAGCCATCATTTTTCCACTGCTCCAAATATAATTAATAAAATTTCAAGGAGTGGATATGTAAACATTTAGCCATTATTTTAATGTATTTACGACTAATATTTGTTAAGACTCCATATTCTTATAAAATATTTTATAAATGGCAAGGGTGGAACAAAATACCCTACCTAATAAATCTGTGGGATGATCGTGTATGCTCGCACCTTGAATATTTTAGTGGTATATTTCTTTACTAGATATAATTTAAGTAGGAGATGTTATGTCCGAACTAATTATTGTGCGTACTATCTTAATCATTTGATCTAATCTTCTATCGGTTGGGAGCTTTATTATCTTGCTTAGGTGATGCTTAGGTGACGCTTTTTATTCATTCATATGTCCTTATAAAAATGTTTTACATTCACAGAATAGGGAGGTTACGTTCGTATTTACGTGAACTACCTTGACTTTGAAGCACATGTATATCATCAGTAATATTATTGAATTACCCTCTTCTCTATGTTTCCTGATATCTGCATTCATTAGCAGTTAATTGTGAATCTAATCGTGAAAATATAAAACTAATTTTAATCTTATAATTTTTATAATTTTTTTTTTAAGTTTTCGTATTATTAAGGTGGAATTCCAGTAATTCTACGTTAAAAACATGCGAGAATGATTACTGCTTCCTTGAAATTAGGGTATTAGTTCGGTTACCCAACGATAAAAGATGGCATACATGCTCGAATGATACTACTTTCGAGACAAAAAACTGGTACGTGAAATGATATCTACAGTCTCGCAGAGAAACGCGAACATCCGCCGCCTTTCACCCAACACTCCCGTCTGTACTTACCTTCCTATCTTGCAGTGTATTCACCGAATACCCTCAGGGATCGTTTGCACTGGAACCTGCACCTGTTATCTCCTTACGAATCCCGAAGCATTTCCTCCACGGAAAATATGGAGTGCACATGTCCACGTGCCCGCAAGTGTGCCGGTGACCACATGGGTGTAGTTATGGTGCGAGGACGTTGCCCCAGCCTCTCTCTTTCTACTCTCCGCCCCTCAAACCCTCCTTTACCCGCACCCTCTGTCCTTATCCTCTCCTCTCGTGAGAGGGTTCCCTTTTCCCTCCCTTACCTTTCACCCCTTCAGGCCACCCCCCCGAACCCTACCCTTCCATTTTCCCAAGAGTCACCCCATAATACCCCCCGACCCGCTTTTTAGTCGACCCACTCGTACCTCAGCGAGAGCCATATCCCCTCCCCAGAGGGCGTACGCCATCACTCACAAAGTGCCCTCATCATAATAATCGTTACTGGGTCACTTACTTAGTGGAAAGGTAGGGATGTGGAGGGAGAGGGAAATGGAGGGTTGCGGCGAGACGGGAAGAGCTCGCGAGGAACCCCTCAGACAGGAATCCTCGTGCAAGGATACTCGTTTGAGGAGTTTTGGAAATGGGAAGAGGAAGTGGAGAAGGTGTAAGAGATGGGGGAATCGGGTGAAGGGTGCGGAAGAAATTTTCTGGTGAGTGTGTGGTCTGCGGTCAAGAGAAAAGGTGCCGGTGCTCATGCGACGCGTAATTTAATGAGGAGCATGGAGTAATTAATGGTGTAAATCAACAAACGGAAGAGAAAGGGGAGAGCTATTGTGTGAAGTCTCCCGATGGATAGGGGTGCGACGCTTTTATTGGAATTAGGTCCCCCTGCGAGCCTGATTCCTCTAATGAAGTCATCTTAATTTCTGATGGTAGTTGTGTCGCAAACATGCAGTGACAGAGGTTTGATTGATGGATTATATAAATATGTGTTGAGTGCCCGTCCAGTTTTGATATCGCTTTCATCCCGTTCATCAGCTCATGGCAACTAGGAACCTGAATCCAAAGGTGTGGGGAAAGTAGTACCTATTTGAATTAATTAGGTGCTGTTGAAATGTCGGCTTACTTCTCTATTTAGATTCTAATTTAATGATCCCTTTTATTAACTTCCTTTCATGGCACATATCCTCTCCGTTATTTTCCATAAATTAGATTATTAGTAATGAGTGTCGGATCACGAATATTTCATTGTGCTTCATTAGAAATAAAATTGTGTGGTAATGACTGAATCTAACTTTTTAGGCTCTGTTTAGACGATATGCGAAAGATATGTATAGTTTTAATGTGAATAAATATACTTATGCCAATGAAAGTTATAGTAGTTGAGTACTTTTAAAAGTTGGCACCGTATGTCACGCAATTTTCCATGCTGTAATTGTACAAAATCAACTGAGTCCGGAGAAGCCTTAAGGTACAGACCAGTCATATAGACAATAAAAAACCTAGCTCCGTCTATTTAGCTTATTTAATAATTATATAATGTTACTAGAAAATCTAAGCCATGCGTCTTGTGTGATGTGCCATGCATAATGATTATTGGAAACAAACAGCAACGAAAAGCTCGAGGATCGCATGAAAATGACCCATAAACATTAAAATCTGTAGTGAAACTATGTAAATAAGTTCAATTGAGATAAATAAGTTATTTACTGTTAAAATGAAATATTACTATTAATAATGGAACTAACGCGTCCCCAAATGGCGAAATATTATTAAGTTACTTTCCGTTATGATTTTAACTAAATGAGTGACTCGCATGCCGAATTAATGATCTATTAAACCTAAGCTTTTTTCTACTCCAATAAAGTCCTTATAGAGTAATTTCAGTCTCACCTCCGCCTGACACCTGCTTCAGGTATGAGTAAAAAATGTACAGATGCAATTAAAACGTAGTAATTTCCAACCCAGATAATTACCATTTACTCGGCTCCATTTCCGCAAGGTTTTTGGACCGAGCGTTAATGAGAACAATTATATGATGAGCTGGGAGCTGGTGTTTTGACTCAAAAATATATTTTGTCTATGGGAGTTTTATTTTTTATACAAGGCTACCCGTCACGCTATCGGGTTCTCGGATGTAAACTTGTTCATATTTTGGACAGCGGCAAGGAAACAAGATTCAACGAGTTTTCCGTGTAAAATACTCTACAGGTGATGGTCATTTCTTCCCCCTTCCCATCCTGTCGTCATCGTAGTCCTCGCCCGCCAATGAAGGGCATTGGCCTGGATGGAGATGGGAGGAGGTGGGGAAGGGGTAACAGGAGACCGGGAGAGAACACTACGTGGGCGGGGGAAACGACAATTTTCTTATCCTTAATCACCCGGAACCACTTAGCGCCGTGCGGGGCCATAAAAAGCGGATTTTGCGCGAGAGGTTGTTTGCTCCGGGGATAATGAAAGTTTTAGGCGTTTTTCACCGCCGAAGTTTTCATACTCGATGTGAAAGGAGTGGTTCCACCCGTGTTATTACTTGCCCACAGAGTCTCGGATCCTTAGGTGCTTTCACGTGGCTACAAGATTTCAGGGCTCCCGGCTCCCCACTAGTCAGACGCCATTTGATCTCTCAAGATTAGAGACGACGCCAAAAGCTATGACAGTGTATTTTCTGCACTCAGGCAGCGAAGAGTTTAACCTGAGGAGCGGAATCCGAGGCTTCTCAAAGTTTCTCCGGTGCAGTTTTAATCTGTTGAGCTCGCCGTAGATCAGCTTAGTCAAATGAAATATCCTCTGGTAAAATTAAAGCTGTATTTTGACCGATTTGAATCAAATATATAGTTCTTTGCTATTTCAATAGGCATACCTTTGTGCTTCCACCTTAGCTGAGATTTAAATAAGCATAGTATATATAGTGCTTAGGATGAATGAAATAATTTAATTTCATTTTTCTTAGTCTCTTATAAATGCTCTCTTTTATCGGAAAATTTGTAGTTGGATCTCGTGGCATTAGTTAATATTTTATTGAGATGCAAATCGTTATCTCAACAAAAGGTTGCACAGCAAGAGTTTTCGCATTCTCTCTGTATGCTTTGAAATTAATGATCCAGCTTCCCGTCCTCTTCTTGGCGTCATCTATTTATATGCATCCATTGCCCTGAATTTGTGCTCCGAGCAACGTTTTTGGGAGCAAGTTCGCTGACGAAGCCAAGAAATATCGTGTATCTTGAAGATTAATTAGATCTTCCCGGTAGAACTTTGGCAGGAGCTTAGAGGATACATCATGGAGGATATGAGAGCAGAACCGTTCCGAGCTGTTATTCGTGGGATTGCCGATCGTGGGGAAGGCAAGAGAAAATGAATCATGGCGAAATGATCAAAAGTCCTGAAGTTGGTCCGGTGATTTATATCGCAAGATTTATATCAATAGTTGGGGAAGAGTCATACCAAAACTTTTACGAGATCGTGGGGAGTGTTTTTCCCTTTGTTTGAGAACGAGACGGATAAAGTGGATAATCAATTAAAGGGAATTTCATCCCGCAATGAGAGAAATGATTGCTGAAAAACTTAGAATGAGTGTGAAATTCTGGAGATGAATTCTTCCTCATGAGGCTTGAGGTCAAATCGGGCGATAACAAATGACTTATCATTGTGCGTTGGTTTATGTAACATTATCCACCATCTTCAACCCGAGATCTTGAATTTTCAACCAAAATAGCGTGCAAATCTTTGCAGAAAATAGGAATAAAGGGTAAATAATATACCTTGTTACATGTATGCACTATAGACGTCAAAATAGTTCAAAATGCAAGAGAATTTAACTATTGACTATGCTGTTCTTATGATTTATTTTGCGTTTAAGGAGTAATAGCTTAAATTTTAAATCACTTGATATTAATAGGTAGTCCTGGTTAAAACCATATTCGTTCCAAATGGTGATGTAACACTTCGCAACGCATGGCAACAGTGTATTTCTGGAACGTTGCCGGAACGTTTTATTGCAGTATGAATACTAACTTTGTTTGCTCTTCATCAGCAAGTTTTTCAGCCCTTAATAAAAATGTCGGGATTTTTTTTTGTGGTAGCCACGAGTGGAAATCAACGCCGCCTCCGAACTTTTTACCAAACGTTAACCGGATACGACATTTTATGAGGAGGATTGGTGACATGCACGCGAAAAAGGAGAGGGAAAAAAGTCAAACGCCCCCGCTCTCATCGATCCCGTCTGCAATAATGAATTAAAGGGTGACGGAAATGTCGGAATCTCCTGAGCCCGAGAGAGATGGGGGAGATCATTCCGCCGCGCATGCAGATTTGAGATTGAGAACTCTATCTCCTTATCCTCACCCATCGTTTCGTCATCTTGGTTCCCGTAATTATACCCACCCCCCACCCTTCTCTCCCACTCCCTCCCCCAATTCAACTCTTGCGACTCCTTATGTGTCCTGCACCCTCCGCGTACGGCAGCCCTGATTCGTGCCACCCTCGCCATTACCGCGGAAACCTTCTACATCACCGTGTATCCCTTACATCCCTCCCTTCCGCAACCCTTGAGCACTCTCCACCCCCATTTCGTCCTCACTTCGCGACATCCTCCCATCTTCCCTTGGCGTCGCCACCCCGTCCCGCGAATTTTCCCTCGCCAAATCTCATCTCGTAACGCAGCCTTCCCTCAGACACGGAACTGCCTTGGTCCCGATATCGCAGCCTCTTCACCCCCCACCCCCCGTCCCCACTCTACGTTTCGTGTCACCCCTTGTAGCAGGGCTAAATCGGTTCGGAGTGGGGGAGTGGTGTAACTTCATAGTCGCTCTATCGTTTTCAACATCAACCCTCTTCAATGGTGGAATTCATTCCTCTACCATCCGCCTAATATCAATCTCTTCCCCGGGTTTAGTTGGCCCAGCCCAAGGTGAGTAGAATAGTGAGTAGACTAGTGAGTAGAATCCTATTATAGTCACCTTGGGCCCAGCCTGCGTTGCAGCCAATTCGGTAACGCGCCTTGACGGTGCAAAGAAGGCGTGTTCGAGTCCTGCCGCTATCATAGATGTTTTGTCTCTTTGAGCCTCAAGATTATTTATTTTTTAAGTATTATGTATAAGCCTCTAAATACCGAATTCTACCCTTTGTCGCTTCAATCGACAATGTTCCATTAATTGGGTTGGTGAAATTATTGAGTATCATTTTTTACAACGCATTCCATTTATTTTTTCAAAAAATCATCGTAAAAAGGTTACTCGTGTCGAACATTGGCCTCCCATCCCGAGGCCTCCGGTTCGTGTCCCGTCATGCGCATATTTACCAATTAATTTTGGTCCCTACTTAGCAGTGCCATTGGGCAGCGCTTCAACTTCAGTGCCCCACTTGTCTGTCAGTGCATTGAACCGAAGACACGTTGGTGCTCTTTGATAAAGTAATGGCTAATGCAATGTTGTATTTCACTCCATATTCCGTTCTTCCGGTGCACCGAAGTACTCACCTACACAAATTGGTGCAAGTGACCTTAGCTGTCAGTCGCCTTCCACGGATAGTAACAGCGACTACAAAAACATTAAGTTAACGGTATTTGGCGTTTCTTTATGAATTCTTCAATTATTATGTCATAATAAAAGCAAAATTGTTGAGTCTGTTCCATATTTCATTCCACGACACCTGTTTCTCCTATAGGGTGCGCCATGTGCCAGATAATCCCCCAAAGAGCGAACCCGATCGAATGGAACGAAACAGTATGATTGCAAAGTTTCCTTTCATTTTGGTGTAGTTTATGTAAACTTCTTTAACTAAACAGAATAAGTTTAAAGGAGTGATCTGTACAGTCAAAAATGAGCATGTGACCATATAGAAGAATGATCATAGTGACTGTTAATCGTGAATTAAAGTGAAAAGGTGACATACATTTTGTAAACAGAAAAGAAATGTACTAAATAGAATACGGAAGAGGTTAATAACGAGGATAGTAAAAAAGGTGGTAGAATAGTTTTTATGTCCATAATGGAGCCTCGGCATCACAGAGAGGGGAAATAACTATAAGAAAGAAAATATTAGACTTCATTGGACGGGATAGATTGTCTACATTTAGCGAGTTATTGGAGCTCAGTAGCTGCATGAAGAAGTAGTAGAACTAATAGTTGTAGCGAAACGGCCAAGTTAAAAAAAAAGGATAGGTGCATAAAATGGAATCGAGGTCACACTGTAAAAAGTTGATCTGATTTTCAGTGCGATCTGAATTTAAGCGCTGTCTGGTTGTAAGGCAGGAACACGGATTTAAGGTACGGAAGAGGCAGGAACATGGATGGTTGGTACAGGAGCAGTTGAGCAGGAAGCAGAGGAAGCAGGATTCTGGATGGTCTGATTTTCAGCCGTTCACCTGCCTTATTTTTAGACAAGATATTACTGCTGAAATTCAACATACCCTGTCTTAAAATTGTTGCATCTGAAATTCAGATCGCTTTTGTACCTTAAAATCAGATCTACTTTTTACTCTGCAGAATATCCTGAAAGTTAAAATTTTATTAGCAAATTTGTGTTAGTGTTTGAATGAGGAATGATTGAAATTCCTTGCTGGAAGGTAATACATAGTATGACTCCCGTAGATATGGAATTGGGAAAGCTTGAAGGAAAATAAAAAAATCACATGCATTTTTATTTCTTCTTTTGCGCAGAGAGGGACCAGTGAAAGGTGAGGATCATGACAGTTCTTGAATCTGCTTGTATTTGCAATTAATGCAACTCTGCGACCTCGGCGGAGCGCGTCGCGGAATTACTCGTAATGTCTGGACTTTTTAGTTGATTTTCCCCCGGGAGGTAGCGGAGGGAAGCTCTTAAATATCCGTCTCAGTCCTCCCATTAGATTTTGGCGTCTCTAAATTAATGAACCCTCACTGCCTGTCGAACCGGCGCCTCGCCCTCGTTCCCCCAAACGTGATGCGAATCACGTTCAGTTCTTTCTTCCTTTGGATGAGGGGTAAAAAACTACTCAATGAGAGTGTGTGGTGGAGAGAGGAAAAGGTAGAGAGGGAGGGAGGGCAGACAAAAGGGTGGGCAGACGAAGGTGAACGGACGTTGGGTGTTTGAATGATGGATTGACGGAGAGATCTTCAGTCATAGCTCGGAACTCTTGATGACGACCCTCAGTTTCTCATGTCTCAATCCTATATTTTCCCTTGTCCTCCTGTATTCTCACTTTTGCGACATATTTTTTCATTCATATTTGAACCCGCATTTCCATCATAGGGCCATTCACGACTATCCCGAGTCCTTTTCCAAGCCTTCTGTCCAACACTTTATTTTCCACACTATTTTTTCCAGCATAAAACTGCAACCCTCACTGAAATAAATCCTATTTTTACTGATGGCATGTCACCCCGGATATCACTGATAAGCCTAGGCCACGGTGGACAGGTGAAGCACGGAAATGTGACTTAAAAGGAGCCGGTTTTCATCCCGCCTAGGGCACACCATTCACGACTAACCCGAGTTATTTTCTGAACCTTATATCTGCCACTTCATTTTCAACTCTGTAGCCGATCCTCAGCTTATTAACGACATTCCTTCCACGATAGCACTGATAACCTGAACCTGTTGTAACTTTGAGTTAGGTGAGATGATATTATGTAGCCTAACCTATTGGAGCTATTAAAAGTCGACCACTTCTACCGCTAGTTCTACGACTTACTTCAAGTTTTACTACTACCCTTCTAGGATTTACAAAACCAGCTCATCAACATTTGTTATTACCTTTTTTTGACCTAGAGTAGGGTCATAGCCTCTTTATTTGTGTTTTCCCCGTAGTTATCGACGGTGAAATTCTGTCTGGGTGCAAACTGTAATGGCAACACCTGTAATAGCAAAGGTTCTGGTAACTCGCTTCTCCACATTAATTAATAAATAGAAACACCAGACAAATCTTGGGGTATGTCGATAACGTTTTCACTTTCCTAAGTGTAATTTATACCACCCGATAAAGGGAAAGTTTTCCCGAAATTTATGAACTTGTGAAATTCCTATGATATTTGCCTTTTAGACGCATTCGATTTATTACAATAGCACACGTCTAATATTTATATTACTTCGGTGATATTTAACCAAATATTTCAGAGCCAGAACCAAGTTAGGCTAGCTGCAGCCCTTAATTATTCAAAATTAGAAGCTTATTTCATTGAGACGCAAATGATTTTTCTTTAGACTAACTATGAAACATACAAGCACGCATATTATCTAAAACGAGGATCGTCTCTCTAAATCTGTCTTTATTCCACGGTCCTATAGGGACCTTGCTTTATTCACTGGAATTTCGTCTGTCCTTAGGCCTTTTTTTTCTCCCAGTTACTGATACATTTCTGTTCGAGCGATTTCGGAACAGGTGAGCAATAGACTTGCTGCATAAAAATTCAGAAGTCAAATTAAATTGTTTTTTTCGTGGAAATACTTTGTGCTGCTAAACACTTTTCTAATGCCTTTTTAAGGATGACAATATTATTTTGGGGTGAAGTTTTTACCTACTTTGCATTAAAAAAAACAGATCGTATGCTTTAAAATGCATTAAAAAACCAGTCCCTCGATGGCAATTGTGAAGCACTCGTTACTCATTTCCAATCGTGTTTAAAACAGCTTATCTTACCGCACGCTTCCCCATGTCTACTCTTTCAAAACAATCCTTTGAATATGAATCTCAATAGGCGGGTTAACCTACAGCAATTTCAAGGGGTGAAATGTTCTAAGCAGACATATGAGAACTTTAGTTTAATCTTCAAAACGTGACTTCAAGATACCTATACAAACACCGCCCAAAGTGCTCGCTGTCTCCGTTTTTTTAGGCACATTGAGATCGGAGTTGATATACCTGCTTAAGTTCATTTTTCTTCCATCGGCTCACACTTTTCCAAATTAAAAAGTACGTGCCCCATTTTTACATTTTTTGTTTTTTTTCTTTATACTTTGTAACACTCACGTGTCTCATTTTTCTTCTTCGTCACATCTTGTCATCTCCATTTTCCGGGAAGTTTTGAAAAACCTTTTTTTCTCGCCATTATCTCTATCACCGTTTTTTAATCCTCTTTGATGTTCGATGTTTTCCGAAGTTAATCTAATCTTTAAAAGTTTTTTTTAGTATCATGTTCGTGTTCATATTTGGGGGAAATACAGCAACTCCAAAGCCGTCCATGAAATTTGTAATGAACGTATAAAACGGAAGTAATATGGTATTCAGAAAAACATCTTCCGGTAATAATGTAAGAATCTAGGCAGAGAATAGAACGTTTGGAGAAGTTGAGCATCATTGTGGATGAAGATGGGCGTGAAGTTAAAGGTAGTTGGTTTCGAAGTATTCTAGCAAGGAGACGTTTGTGAGCAGGTCAAATGTTGTCTTTAATGAAATCTCTCAAGAAAAGGTTATTGAATAGCTTTAATTGGAGCATGGCGTTGAATAATTCCGATGCTTGGGCCATGGAGAAAAGGTTTTCGTATTTTTTAACGTCGATTTCATAGAGGGTTAAGTAAGTTCCTTGGACAGAACTTAAGGCAAACGAGGAAATGCTGTAAATTATGGTAAGGAGCGATAGTAGCTATCGAAAATTATCGGGAGACCAAATTTATGAATGGAGCAAATAATTTGGAGGACATGTTTTGGAAGGTGTGTAGGGAAAACGAATTGCTGTAATACGAAGATGAAAGAAGTGGAAATTGTCTATTTAAAGTGAAACGAAATTAGGTGGAATGTATAATAATCTCAAGATATAATCGTTTTTTAAAGAAAAATGTGCAACATAATGCTGAAAAAAAGGTTACTCAGATTAAATATACTCTAATTAAGCCTTACCTAGCTATATGGTGGCAAATAATTATGCCTTGCTACAGCAGCTATCTACTATGCATTTAAGGATTATGACTCATAATTTCATGAAGCAGACGTGGGCATTTTACATGACCCCCTTATGCTGCCCTTCAACTGCTAAAATATAGATTAACTTCAGTTCAAAAAGATAAAGGCATTTGCATAGAAGAAAGCTTCCTAACTGCTACTTTTTTAAGTTTGTGAAACGTGAAAGATGACCGGATTGATACGATACTGAGGGAGATCGGGTTGGTGTGGTGGCTAGAGTACTGGCCTCCCATCCCGAGGGCCCGGGTTCGATTCCCGGCAGTGGTGGACTTTTCAATGGAAAACCGGTCCCCACTTGAGTGCCTAGTGGAGGGCATTTCAAGTTCAGTACTCCGTCCGTCGGATGGGACGTTAAGCCGTGGTCCCCTTGGCGCCTTTCGTTAAGAGTAGGCTAATGCCGACTCCACCCTTCCTCCGTTCCCTAAAAACTCCTACCATTACCCAGTTACCCACCTATCCTATATGGCGCAAATGACCTCAGTTGTCGGTCGCCTACCCTAAATAACCAACGATACTGAGGGATATTGTGTTGAACTGCTTGGGCGTGTTCCCAGAAGTTTAAATTCCCTCGTGACAACTAGAGGAGAGAAAAATGAATGGGAAATCCTGAGAAGGAGAGCCTAGAACAGGATGCGCCGATGATATAATTGGATATGGGATTGTGACATTGAGTTGGGAAGACAGGCTATATATAGAAGTGGGAAATGATATGCAGTGGGATAATCTTCAGGCTCTTTAATTACTGATGGTGGCGGGAAATAACGGCGGTTGAAGGAGTGCTTCCGCTCACAATGCAAAACCATGTTTGCTCATTTCACGGCGCCATGCAATCAATAAATAACCACAATCTCGCCCTCGGGAAAAAAGGAACTCATTAATCCTGACGTAGAGAATACCCCTTTACACGAGGAAATATGGTCATGTCCTTTTTTTACTCTCTCTCTCTCTCCTTCGGGCATGCGTGCTATTGAAATACTCTTCATGCAGGACTGACAAGAGCCAGATCATGGGCCGTACTTGCGCGGGCGCCACGCTGCACTCAAATTAAACGACGCCTGGAGATGAAAATGAAGTGGAGGACGGATACTTAAACCAAGGCTGTCGCACACACACGCTCCTTAATTGTCACGCAACGCGTTTCTCCCCCTCACTTTCCCTCCCGCATTAATATTTCTCGTCTCTTTGTGTCCTCCCTTCTTCCCTCGACGAACCTTTTCACACTTGGGCCCACAGTCCTCGTTCATTTCCCTCGAAATTTCAAAACCCACTCGCGCGCAGCATCTCTCATTCTCACTCTTTCACTTTCGCTATTACGGATACCTCCCTTCCCCTCCCGTCCCTACCCTCGTATTTCCAACCACCAAAGGAACACCCCCACCTTTCCCTCCCTCCCCTCCACCTCGGCCAACGCATGGTCGACACCATCCCCCCATTTCTTTCGCCAACCCCTTTCCGCACACCTCTCCTCGCCCCCTCGGTGAACTCCCAGAGGTTTGTTCTCGAGGGTGTGGAGCCGTGTTTTTTTACTCCCCTTCTCCTCCTTCACCTTTTTTTTGTTTCAGCGCGCCATATTTTTGCCATTCAAATTTTGATGGCGGACGGTTTTGGAAGGGAAGGAGACTAGGGGGCTTCGTAATTGAGCGCAAATGGAATCGTTTGCCAAGCGCTCACCTCTCCCCTCCTCCTCCGAACACCCTCTCTCCTTCCTTCCTCATGCAGCCACTTGTTCCGCAGCCTCCGTTAAGTAATTAATTTCTTTCTTCACTTATCCGCCCGTGTCTATTCTTATTTTAGCGCTATTTAGAGGAAATGGTCTTGCTCCCTCAATGTGATCGCTATCGTGTCGTTCGTACAGCCTATAATAAATACTCATGATAACAATCTATTTAGTCGACCTTGTGATGGCCGCATAACGAAGAAAATTTTAATATTTTTACTAATTTCAGCAAAAAATGGAGGAAATAATGTAATTAACGCATGCAGAAAGTGCATGTTTAAAATCTTCTATTTTAAGCAAGACCACGGAATACAGTATTCCCTTATTTACTGGTTTACTGGCCATGTTTCATGTGATTACCGCTCAGCAATATTGTTAGCGTATATGTACATTTATTACAAGTTTACCCAAGCAATAAATGACTGTTAAATAATTGAAATTATAATCTATCATCTCTATTTTATTGGGAAACAATATTTTTCGTGCCAAGAGTTTTTCATTCTAGGGATAAAATTTTTGCGACTCTGATCCATATCTGAAGGTTGAGCTGTATGTTTCCATGTTTTAATCAAAGGAGTTTGGCACCTGGATACTCAATATTTGATTTTGACGTAGAAATCATATATTTATCTATTCCTCCTGAATATTGAATAGTTGTTATAAATTATTGCCCAGGTTATGAAGCTATTAGGTCTTGGATGCCTAGGTTTAAATATGATAGTTGTATTCGTGGCATTGTATGTATATATCGAAGGAAAATAGTTTGAAATTTCTGTTTTAGAAGTTTATCTTAAACCTTGGTTTAAATTTCCATTTCATGCTGTTGTTGCACTCAAAATGTCTAAGTTTTCATGACGCATTATCGCCTTTTTGTGTCATCATTGGTCTTCTTAATTCAAATTTGAACGGAGCTGCGGGGAACGCTATATGCTTTTGGCAGTTCATGTCCTCTCCGACGAACCCGAAAGTCGTAGGCGCGTGATGAATTTTCCCCAGTTGAGTCAAGTTTCAGGCTCATTCGTTGAAAAGCCACAAAAATTTCATCGTCGCTGCCACGATGCCGTAGGTGCGTTAAAAAAAAGTCCGACGGGAGAGAGAAGTCTAGTAATTACGCGACCCAAGGCCCCCAGACTGGCCCCGCGTGTCAGCGCCGGATATCCCGTATTCTCCTTTCCCTTCCGCACCCTTTATCCCCGGTTGACCAGCTCGGAACCGTAATTATGCACAGCGCAGATGATTTCGGGCACCGTGGGCGTCCGGCTATTAATGCTTTGCATCCTTTCTTCAAGTCCCACACCCCTTTCCCCCAGTTGCTTTCCCTCCGGGCGCAACCATGGCCTTTCCCACACTGTCGTCGCATTATCGATTCGTTCCCGCGGGGGAACAGGTGACGGTCTCTCTCTCCTCTCCCCCATCTTTCCCCACCCTCATTTTTCCCTTTCTTCGCCTCCCTCCTCCTTCATTACCTCCCCCTCGGAGCACCCTCTCCAACCCCTTCCTCCGATGCCCCTTCCCTCTCCCCTTACAACCCCGAGGCCATGGAAAAAATTCTCAATTCCGCTCCTTCCTCCTCGTTTGTTTGGTCCACTCTTACGGCAGCCAACTTTCCCACTCTTTGCTTTACTGCCGTTTTTGTCGCTCGTTTGATGGACTCCTTAACCCAAGCATTTCTTCGTATTTGAATCAGTATTTTTTCTCCCAAATTCGCAAAGTAACTTGGAGAATATTGTGCTATGTGCTTGGTTTTCAATTGCGTTTATTGAAAATTTACAGTTTATCTAAATAAGTATTTTACTTTTTTCATTGGGACTCCAGAGAAAAATAAAATGGATGGATGTGCACCATGTGAAAAATATGTACACCCCGTAGTGTTTATGTTATATGTGAGTGAATATTAAGGTTACAACTCATATCCACGTCTTCCGCAGCATTTCGGTTGAGTTTCAAAGTAAAGTAAAGAATTTTAAGGTTTATATTCACTGATGATATTTATTAGTGAAGGCCATTTCTTCAGGCATTGTGTTAGTTTCTTCAGCTAAGAAATAACTTGCTTATTAATCCTCTTTTATAAGGGTGTCTGAACCCTCGAATAGCTCTGATGGGTTAAGCCTATGTGCCTGTAAGTAATTTTCCAAGTGAAGATACCAGCATCGTGAATAGAGAAACTGTTGCCAGAAATCAACGTCTTCTTGCGGAAGAACACTCGATACGATCTGTAAAACTCTTTAGGTTCAATTTGGTGCGTCTTTTACATCCAAAAATAAAGTTGATTCCATAAAAGAATAGTGTTTTCCAACGCATGGTCTAAATAAATATTACACCAATGCATTTATCTCAGGGTAGTTGTGTACCATCTGATGGAAACTCCAGAGGAAAATATTGGCTTTCCGATCATCTTCTCATCCTGTTATCGTCTCACCATTTTTTTTTTCTCCGGACACCGTTCTACACGAGAAAAAGAGGGAGCCGGATGCCCTTAAGGATGATACTGTGACGTGAGGCGGAAAACCCAGTTTGCTTTACCTCTCTCTGTGGCTGCATTTAATTTTTATCTTTATAAGTATTATGATGAATACAGCATTAAAAAATAATTTTGACCCTTCCAAGAGGAAAAATTACCTTTCCCAACAGCCACTTTTATAGGTGTAAAAAAACAAGATTTTTGCTGTGCTCCATGGTTTCAGCATAGGTGGACATCAAAGGTTAGGAAAGATTTCATACACGCAGGGGAAGTACATTTTTTATTGCGCATTTGACTTCTCTGTTTTCCAATTCCCTCGGATTAAAAGCTGGAACAGCTTGATATTAGAGAATATGGAGGATGAATATATTATCGACAACGTTTTCCTCGGTGGTAAAGGTTATCGTCTCCATGTCTGATTTGCTTACAAATTATATTGTTAAATCTTTTGTATTATAATTTGTACAAAATATTTTGCATTATAATTTGTACGATGATGTCATTTAAACTCATTTTAAATGTATGTTACATTTCAATCTTTGTTTATAAAGTTTCACTTCAGAATTTTCTATAAATTTATTCTTCGGGGTATTTTTAATTTTGATAGTGATCGATATAAGCTTTTTCATTGTTAGTAGCGCATTACTTGCTAAAACCGAAATTATTTTAAAATTTCAATGTTTAGCTGTTATGCTGCTATAACTTTTAAAACGTTCTGGTTTTATTTTACCATGTCCATGAAATAAATAGTTTCTCCTAATTGACGTATTGGACTTCAGTGAAAATCTGTTTGGTAAATTGGTGCAAAACAAATGGTGGCATCCAATTAAACTACATCTCTGTTCCAAGAAACTAATACCCCCTCCATAGTGGTGTTGCTTACTCAAGAATAAGTACGTACGGATTTCTGATTAATGCTTTCCAATCCCGCGGCACTCTATGGCAAACAATTGACCTAAATGTCATTTATCTCTCTCCATACTCTTACCGTCATCTCAGGGATGATAATTAATTAACGAATGGATTTGCGCAGCATTCCTTCAGGATAAATAGTCCGTCATTCTCTCTATCCGTATCGCATATCTCTCGCGGGCATCAAAATCCGCCGTACCGTAAATTCACTTTCTTCGTCCCTCCCGTCATGAAACCACGGCGTTTAGCAATTTGCGACGCCACCTGCTTCTGATGTGTTTACCTAAACGGCTCTCCTCCCTCTACCTCATGCCAGACACTCTTCCCCTTCAGCCTTCGACGTGCGCCATTATTAACGGTCAAAGTTTCGGATCTCCACTCAATTTTTCAAAAGCGCTCCGGTGAGAGCCCGGCGCATAAGAAGCGATACCTTTCCCGAGCCATTCTGTAGTCAGCTTGATCTCCCTTGCCGCTAAATAATACCCCGACCATCCCCCTTCCTACATGGCTAATTCCATCCTCCTGACCTCCCAGGCCGCTTTATTCCGCCTAAGCCTCTCCCTCCACCGTGGCTAAGTACCCCTGTGCTAGAAAAAGTATCAATAAAAGCCTCATCCTCCTCCTTAAATTTCGCACCATCTACCAGGACTTGCAGCTTCATCTGTCGAATGCAAAAAATTTTGAATACACTTGATCACTACACACCGAGAACAAGCGAGTGTATAACTCCCTCATTGCATTAGAATAACTTTTATCGGGCAACTTGGGATATTTCGAATTACATAGAGCTGATAATTTTAATTATCCAAATAATAATGTCATATCTGAAAAGCTGTTTATTATGAACAGGATTTTATAAAGCTGAAGAGATAGCTGTAATCTTTAGACTCAAGGTTACTCAAAGGTTGTCTATAATTATTCCAAACGAAACAAGAAAATACTTGAAAGCGCTTCTTCAGAGAGTGGTATTCAATCCATTATATTTTTTTCTGAATATGGTTTACGTATGAAGTCATTTCATTTCTTCCTTGAGGCACAATGAATTAGTTATAAATATAATAGAAGGGAAGATTGAAGGGAAGGTCTCGTTAGGAAGACCAAGGGACAAATATATGGCACAAATAATGAAGGACGTGAAAGAGAAAACATACTAGGGCGTAAGGAAATTATCACTGAATAGGGCAGAATGGAGGATTGCAGTAAACCAATTCTAGAATTGAAATACTGATGATGATGGAGACATTTCATAATATAAATGGTTTTATTGTATTATTGTGTACTCTTCAATATTGGATAAGGAAATTTTGGGGAACTCGTCAACAAAATATCGCCATTAAATACGGTTAAAGTTCATTTATTTCTTCAATATTCTGAAAAGGGATAAAGTTAATTAAACTCACTTTTTTTAACTTACTTTGAGCTACTTTGTACATTGAACTATTTATAAAATCCCGTGCGTTAACATGAGCTAATCAGCTTGTGCTTTTGCATTTACATAGACGTTTCTTGGAATGAGTGACCACTGGCTACAATGATCCTTCCTCTTACAACTTTCCCTGGTACTCAAGCGTCTGCTAATGGAATAGGTCATTACGGTGGATTTCATCCTCATTCGGTTTCGGAAATGTAAAGCACTCTCTTTCTTTGGACTAACACCCTTTTCCTCGTTTTGCGGAAGCCCCCGAGATTATTCATTACAAAATCCGTGGTCGCATCCGAGAGATTCTTTTTAATTAATTCTCATTTTTTTGTGTGGGTGAGGGATTTTTTTCATCCATCTCTCTGGAAAAAAAGCTACTCCTTCCAAAATAACATGGGCTCACTCTTACTTACTCTCTCCCACCCCATTCCCTGCCTCATTATACTTTTTCTCTCTATCCCCTTGGCTCTATCGCCCTTTCCATACCTTCTAGCCTGCAACAACATTATCATACCCACGCCTGTCCGTTGACACCGTTGCCCGACTTCTCCTTTATGCTACTGGAGTGCTACCTTTTCCTTGATGGTCTGTCCCCTGTATCGAGTCTCCTGCCTCTTTCCCTGTTTGGAACTTCCAAATGTTCGAGTGCTTTCACTTTGTGATTGACGGAGGCATGTTTCTCAGTGTCAATTTGAAATTGATGCAAAGAAAATATAATTTTAAAGTACACTAAAACGATTATTTGTAGGGTTCATAACAATATCCAAGTTTTTGGTAATTAAAATATGTTTTTAACCCGAAGTTTACATTTCCATCTACCGTTCATTATCTAAACCTCATGAACATATCAATTGAAACGTAAGCTTTCCAGCTCCATTGAAGTCTCAGCAAGTCACGCCGCTCAACTTCTAGTTCACGTTTGCCATCAGTTGCATGTATGACTTCAGTAACCCCAGAGCCGTTAACGACGTAAACCATTAGTGAACTCAACTTTTAATGCATGTTGTATTCCTAACTTGAAATGGAAAACCTTATTATCCAGTGCATCTAACTATGCTAACCATGATCTCAGGATGTCACAGACTTGATTCCATAGCTTTTTGATTCGTTGGTTAGAAATTAAAAATTATTTTTTTTAATCTCATATGTGCTGCTACATAAGAATGACGAAGATCAGATGGATCGACCGAGAGACAAACGTAGAATTCCAAAGAAGAATGGAATAAATAGAAGTCTAGACAACCTAATTGGACAACAAAGTCTAGCCACATCTCAAGACGTGTTGGCTTGAAGTAAAGAATCGTCGAGAGAAATAGAAGGGGAAAGAGTGGAAAAGGAAAATCTCGTATGAGCTCAATGTAGCGAGGAGTGAATGTAAAAGAGAAGATTTATGTAAATATGAACTGGCTTGCTGATAGATGAATGGAGTGGAGAAATGCGTCAAGCTAATCTTATGATTGTCTACCCATGATCATGTAACGCAATAACCTCCACATCGAGCAGTAGGAAAGCATTGTTCGAATGAAGCATGCAAGCGGCAGTAGTTGGCACAATTTTAAAACATTTAGTTGGTATATTAGTTTACGCTACCTAAATGAATATCTAGAGCATGAAATGTTATTATCAGAATGTTTTTATCAACGAGCATTTGAGTTATGTGGAAAGATTTCTTACGCTAGAGAAAATGTATCATTTACTAATCAGTGGCACTGCGGCTTTTATGTCATCGACCGTTTCATGAAGAAACATTTTTAGATTCATGGTTTCGCATTCTTCTCTTTCCTCCCTCTCCCTTGCTCCATTCCTCAAGTTCTTCTCCTTTCATCCTCCTCCCTCCCCCTCCAGATTCCTTCTCTCTCCCCTTCACTCCAACACCTAGCCCACTCCGTCGCTCCCCCCAAAAGCCCAACGCCACTTCACTTTCCTTCCCTCCCGGTCCCTCCCTCTCCCCCCCTTCACCCCACCTCCCAACCTCCCCTCCCTTCCCCACCCTTCCATCCTCTAATGGCCTCTCACTCATCATTAACCTCTTTCTCCCTACATCCCACCTCTCGCTCTCTCTTTCCATTCCACTCCATCCCCAGTCTCTTCTCCGCAACCCCACTCTCTTCCTTCAACCGAACTCCACCCGAACAACCCCCTCCGCCCAACCTTGCCCATTAACTTCTTTCTCTCCTTGCTTCGGAGGTGAGTGAGCGAGGATCGGGAGGGTGGGGTGTCTTGTCGCAGGGATGCTCATGTACTCACCTCCACCTCCTCTCCTTTACCTCCGATCCCTCCACTCCTGCCCTCCACTTCATCATCCTCCTGTCCCTCACACCTCACGTAAATTTCACCCCTACACCGCCCTGCGCCCTCCCCCGCCCTCCCCGGCGTGGCCCACATTAGCCGTTTCTGGTTCTTAAGACTCGCGCCCCGAGTGCTAAAATGTACGAGGGAGCTGCTCTCCCTTTGTCATTACTCGCGCTCGTCATATTTTCCGGTTTCATAAAATACATCTCCGTCGTGGGTGACCTTTCCGACGGATTCATAATTTCCCATTACCGTCCTCGTTTGTCCCATTCCATCCTTGGCCATTAACTAGTCGGCACGCAAGTAGATGCAAAACCCTACCACGAAAAATTGCAGTTTTTGGGGGCAGCGTGAGTAATTTAAAGAAGGAAATAGGATGTCCATTTTTTCTGACATTAATCTCTACCTTGAAGTCGTAAATTAGGAACTTGGATTAAATTTAGTTAATAACCAGGACATGCTTGTTTTGTTTAACGATTCCTAGTTTTTTTCATTTTCTCACGCTTTTGTTTATGATCGTTTTATTTGGAATAGCAAATGACCTTTGAGTTGGTAACAGAACAAAATTCACGCTAACTTAATACTAGGCTGAAAATTGCTATACCTATTGGCAAGCAGTTGCTTTACTGACCTGAATACCACAATCGGTGCACAATCTTCAACCTCTCACATGTCATGGTTCTATTATGCTGGCTGTGGAAGTATCTTACCTTGACCTCATTGGCCAGTTCATCGTGGATAAAAATCTAGACTCGCGCTCCCGAATGAGTCAAGCGCAACATTGGCATTCTCGTGCTCATTTTCGTCCCAATGGGAATGCGCTCATGACAACTCCTCATGTTTGGAGAAATACAGCCCCCTACACTCCGCCTCTCGTATTTTACGGTCCTCTACAGTTATCTGTTGCTCTATCCCCATTGACCTCATTTGCCACTCCTTCGCGCGCGCGAATGCTATCCGCAAACACTTCGGACGCGTATATTCCCGGAGAGCTATGATACAAAAACGCGAAACGAGGATGAATCCACTCGCTCTATTCGCGCGATGCAAAAGCGGTTTTCAGGGAAGGACTGCAATGCTCCCTCTCTCTGTCCTCTCACAACCGCGTTGCGTCTTTTTTTCCCTCGGGCCCTAGTCCGTAGGAAGGGCCGAAGGTCGGATACAGGGTCCTAGGGTGGGAGGGGCGGGCGGTTGAGAGCCGAGGCATTGGCGCAGAAGTTTAATGCGTTTCATAGGCGGGAAGTTTTGCAGCTAAGAAACATAAAAGGGGAAACGAGCAGCCGTCCATTAAACTGCGGCCGTGTTACCCGCACGCGTCCCGTCCATGCCTTCCTTCTTCCTTTTCGCTCCTTTCCTCAAGCTCCTCCTCTCTTCAACACTTAATTCCATCTCTCACTTCCCTCGTGCCAACCCCATGCACCTCTGCCTCGAGTACGTGGTGTTTTTCTCCTTCCCGTCTTGCCTTTCGGTACTCCGCGTCAACTCCGGCACCCCGCAGCTCGAGGTTTTCGCTTTGCATTCACCGTCCGTCGGACGCACTAGGAAGGCGTGACATTTTGCAAACAGTGCGCAGTCCATTCCAGTCCTGGTAGTCTAATGGCTCGAGTCGCTGCTGAAAGCAGGGGTCCTCTCCTTCCCCGTGTAAGTTCTACTATTCGAGTCCGTCTCCTGCGGAGACCCCAACAGACCTAACCTCCTCTCCTCGTCTTCATTCTATTTCATTCGTCCCCAATTGTCCTCGCTCTTACCGCTTTTTTGTGAAAACGCTTGAAATCTCCTTAAATGTAAAAATTTCAAAGTATAAGAGCTGTTCTCTTTCCATACCACTTCAAAAGCCAAATTGGATTACGCTCTCACTCTTTTGAATGACCAGTTCTCCATGAAACATAAAGAATATTTAATTACCGTCCCGAAGGTAGCCTTGTAGTTAAAACCATGGTCTGTGAATAAACACTTCCTGCGTAGATTATATTTCTCTTAATTCTCCAAATGGTTACATAAAATTGGCATAACGCTCCATGTAGCTGCAGAAATTAATTTCATTCTTACCATTTCTCGTTTTTCTAGCTGCGAAGTATGGAATAATAAAGTAGTATTCTCTTGGGTTCCCCTAATTGAATTTTTTTCGAGTTCTGCGCGAGGAATGTTCTCGCTTTAAGGAAAAACGTACTAAACATGAAAGAGCGCGGCAGAGATTAATTATCTCCCCCCTTTAGCAGCAAAACCTTGAAATCAAATGTATCTCTCTAGACTGAGGAGATGAAGAGTTCTTATTACTCATGTATATTTCCACCACCGGTGGAAATGAAAAACCAAAGAATGAAATTAGATAAACTCCACTTGATGAAAACATTTTGTTTAAAAACCGTTAAAGTGCTACTCTATGAAATAAATATATGCTATGCTGAATTAATTAGGCATAAAATGCAATTTAAAGCATAAATATATATTTTGAAAATTACATATTTATGTAAATAGTTATTTATCATTTATATGCTAAAGTAAATAAAATAGGCATGGGCACAGGTAAAATGTATTTGTATAGCATATTTTTCTTCTATTTCTCATTTCTTTCCAATTAACTTGGTTTCATTCGCTTCCATATAGCAAATTAAAGCGTTGTAATCTATTAGAATTTGAAGCATTCAATGAACATATTTATCTATTCAATTTATTGCAATATATTCAATTCAACTGACTGCCAACGATCTTTCTGGTTTCCATTTCTTCCGTTTCTCGAAAATAAATTTTACATCAATTATCAAATGCGAATGTAGTGTTAGTGAGCTGCAGCTCGTAATGTTTTAAATTAGTAACATGAGGAATCACATTGAGGTAACATTCGCAGAGTCAACCACCCAGAGAAGAGATGCAAGTAGTGCTTCAAGGTATGAGAATTATTGTATCCTCAAGCAAAAACAAGTTAACGTAGTAGAAAACAGCATTTCCTACCAAGGATATTCGACCATTTTCACTCCGTTTCGTGTCTCGTGATTTCTAAGTGCAGTATCTCCGCGCTAATTCGGTAACTCCTCGCACCACACTTTCCCTAGTCAGCACTGCTCTATCTATGCCTCTCCCCAATCCCAAGTTTGCCCCGTCTCTCTCCTCGGAGTGCCAAACCTTTTCCGCCGTGAATGCAGGCCACACTCGTGACAAGTCTGCCTAGCAAACTGCATACGTACCCCTTTTCCGTGGTTGTTGCATACGTTGCAGGATGAGAGGGTTCCTAGGGATGTGCTTCGATCGCTCTCGGTCCCGCTCTCGGTGATAACCTGCTAAGCCCCATCTCCTCTCACTCTCTTTCTCTCTCTCAATCCGATCTCCCTCTCTCTCAAGTGCGAGCTGTTGCTGCATCATGTGCTCTTATCTCGGGAGAGCAGTATGCGCTACGGTGACTGGAAAATTAATACGTTTCCTAAGGTGTGGCGACCACGACCACCGAAGAACCAATCTCTCTCTCCATTTCGTCAATCCATAGGATTCAATATATTCTCGAAACCTCACAGGGGAAAGTTAATGGCCGGATATTACGGCAGGAAGGTGAGCTTTTTGCACGCGATCTGTTTAAACTCAATGACCTGCATTTGCTTCTTATATCGTCAATCGCACTTAATTCATCTTACTCTTGATTTTCATTTGATTTTTAGTGATACTCTTCAGATAAAATACTCCAACGGATTTATCTTAATAGTTACCATCATCGTGTCAGTGATAACCCTGCTATATTTTATTACTTGGTATATCAATTACCCTATGGTTTGTTTTTTATTAAAAATTTTCATTTTCACAATTCTTGACGTAAAATTTAACATCCAACATTTACGGACATTTCGGACGAGACCGTTACTCTATGAATTGCCATTTACCTTGAAATATTGTCGAAGAAAATTAAATCGCTTGTTAACTTGGTTTATCAGTTAATGTCAACATTAAACACTGCTCATTTGGAAAATATAGCCCCTCAGATATTGTCTTGAGTACTCGAGAGAATGAGTCGCTAAACAGAATGACGTTGCGGAAGTGCTTTGATTGATCATTAAATTTGCAGAATTGAGGTCATTAAACCAATTTTAGAGGTATATCAGCTAAAAGAGCCGGCTACGGATTATGATGACCCGAAAGTTGAAATAATGATCTCGCTTATAGCCAAATATGGAAGATGGGATATCAGTGCTGAGCAAGAGGGAGATGTTGCAAAGGACTTGGATATTTTTCAGGCAAGAATAAAGAGTAAAAGCATCCATTGTCTTTTAATTTTTTAGCACATGAAGAATGCCTCTCTCAAGTGAGACCTTTTCCCCGTCACTTATTCTCCCCGCCGCAGAAACGTTATGTTTCACGCTCCAAAAACGTGAAGAAGCGTTTGCTTTTCGACTAGACTCCCCGAGTCACGGTAAATGCACTCATTCATCTTTCATTCACTCCCTCTCCTCGGTGCTCGGCCGAGTCCCTGGTGCGTTTCCGCCTTCCTCCCCTCCGCAACTTATCAAAATTCACGTCCGCCTTTTACGCGGCCTCATTCCTCTCCAGTTTGAGCACGTCGCCCAAACCTTTTAAACCAATCGATTTATGTGACGCAGGAAACTGCACTCTCACGATTCTTACACGCCTTTTGGGATCGTGCTCTCCATCCTCACTCCATCTCGTGACTGTTCCAAATTTTTTTCTCTCTACCCCGATTCCCCATCCATCTCCTCCTCATTTCAGAGCTTTTTCCTCGTCTTCTGCCAGCTGTGACTCTTCTCCTACTGTCATCATCAATTCTTGTACTCACAACGTCTCATGAATGAGGTACAGTTTAGGAGCATCTTGAATTTGTATTAGTTTGCATTATCGGTGCAGAGTATTTGATACGTCTTATTCTGATTGTGCTTACCTCTGTGATAAAACTTGATATACAAGGATCTCCGACAGGCTCGTACCGGTCATGAGTGATTGTTGGAATATTTGCTCGATGTAGCGTATTGCTCATGGTCCATGAACAAATCAGGTGTTTGTGCAGACATTAAATTTCTCACTTACAGTATATTTTACTTTATTTAACATGCGTATTCTAATGAGGACACATCTAGCATTCTGATATAATGAGTAATTTATCTTCCCATACTGAAGTAAAATTATTCAAATCTAACAAGGGTGTCAAACATTAGAATTGGAACCAAAACTTTCAACTCTGCTTAAAATGATTTTCAGCTGAGTTAAGTGGGTCATGAAAACTGAAAAAGGGTAGTTAGATTCGGGGTGGTTTGCCGATTATTTATTTCTCTAATCAAATTGGAAGTGAAAATATATTTTTTATCTCAGAAAAACTTTTGTCTTATTCAAAAATAGACGAAAAACACATTTTCCTGATACAACTAGGGTAATATATATGGCAGTATATTTCTTTTGAAAATTTGAATTTTTTCCAAAAAAAAACCAAATTTATGAAACTTTTTGATTGGAATTTTCTTTCTTGAACGGCAGTTATATAAGTTACAGCCGTTTTGCCTCGCTGGAGCATAATATTTTAGAATTTAATTATTCTTCATCTCCAACCGTCGATTTCAAAAAGCGAGCTAAATCATGTCGAAATCAAAACAAGAAAGTTCACGATATTGTTGATCACAAACCCTAAAACTCCTAAAACAGGAGTCCAGTTGCCACGTAATCCACTTGCAGAACATTAGAATTTTCATTTGAGCTGTAAGCAAACACTATGGCCCACGTGCATATCTTCCATTTGGCTATAAGCGGATTTATAAGTTATTTTCCTACCAAATACAGCTTTTCAGACCCTCAGCTTTCGATACTGATTGAGTTTGCTTGTTAGGTTTGGCTTAATTCTCGTAAGAAAAATTTCTGAAAGTAGTGTGTCAGCTGACCAGTACCCGCATAAGCCACAGGAGTTAAGGATTTGGGGTCTTTGCGTGAATAATATATGCTCGAAAATGAGATCCTGCGAAGATTATTCATAGAAGCACCCGAGGCAATGAACGGGTCGTTGACCATGGTGGGGTCGAGCAAGGGTATAAGTTTATTATTCAACCGGTACAAATGTGGGCATTGAACCATTCTTGACACCCTATTATCCAATGAATGAATGGCTTATAAGGTCAGTAAGTAGGGACAAGGATTTTGTGGCTCACTGAAGATAATGGACGGAAGGGGAGAATAGAAGCTACGAAACTTACACTAGAATATCGATAAAAATACCGGATAATTTAAAAGTTCTATGTTCACCCAATGTTAAGTACCCACATGTTGGTATGGACCTGGAATAATTAAATTCCATTTCTTTCACACTTTTTTTTTATTTTGAAAACTTTTTACACGCATATAAATGTGTAAGTGTAGTAGCTACAGAGCATATAAAGACCCTAAAACAATAAAGAGATTTTCATAGCAAACAAGATCAATGGTAACAGCCGGTCATAAACAAGAACAGGTGTGACAATTGTGTTCGTTGGCTTATCTAATGGAGATAAATAGGTGTGTAAATAGGTCCTAAATCAGAGTCCAAGACAATATTGAAGTAGAGACTGGATTCCAAATCTAACGACCCGGGTTTCGGTGTATAGTAGGTCATCTTCAAGTACAACATATCAAAACTCTGGCATTATGAATAAAAATTCAATTCAGCAGAGGAATTAACTATTTTTTTTTAATTTTTATTTCACGCGCAAATTCCAAATAGCCTGAAAATATTGTTTATATATGTCCTCTTCGCGATGGGATTGCACCCTAGCATCACACCAACCCCAATTGAACATGAAAGTTTAGTGTTTCCTAGAGTACGGGAAGTATATCATTCCCATCTAAATCCATTTTCACCGTCGGAGCACCGATCAGGGTTGTGATAATTTCGGTTGCCCCGGTGAATTTCCACCGGTAACTGGTAATGGTTGGATGGGGGCTCCTGAGAGGGCAGTGGTTGTAGAGGGAAGTGTGGATGGGGAGAGAGAGAGGATTAAGGGATGAGGGAGGAGGGATGACCGGACGGGGGTTCAGGCAGAGTGCGGATTTAGGGTCCGGTCCGAATTTGTCAGTCCTGTCGCCTGAATTCCTCCCACCCTTCCGGTCAGTCCCACCGCGCGAATGCCGCCCCTCCCCCGTGTCGGCCGACTTCATGTTCCAACCCGGCCTGCCCTCTCTTCCCTCCCGTTGAAATTAATCACCCACACCAAGCCCCGAAAGGGGGAAAATTAACGATATGCCTGCTGACCTCTGGTGAGTGTAGACTTCATTTGGTAATGAATGAAGACTTCGTGGTATTCATTCCACATTTATTTCCAATAGCATCAAGACCGGTTTCAATGTACACAAAAAATGCTCTGTGGTCTATTTAAATATAGTCTCCCACATTATGTCATCAAAATGTAAGTGGATCTCCTCCAAACCATTTTTTATGTATTTTTTCATACTGAGATAACACTAAAGTGGTACTTAGGGGTGATGGGTGGGGAATAATCTCAAAAGGTGTAAATTATTTATTAAAATTAGGGTTCATATTTTTTGAGTTGAGAGAGTTGAGACAATAGCCAAGGTTCCTAAACTATGTGATATCGTCAGCTGTTATGTAACAAAGGATGGGAAACAAGTCATCCATGTGTGATATGGTGAGCGTAGGGAAGAGAAAACAGAGCACTGTTTAGGAGTGATTCCTAATCTGAGATTATAAATTTTCATATGAGGTGCGAGAATCTGTTTGCAAGTTATTCTACCACTGTGGTTGTTAACAGCGTGCATAGATAATGACTTAGTTCTCCTATTCTTTTTTTTCACTTGTGTGATGCAGAGTTGCAGTTTTCCTTACGTTTCCATAATCTCTTTATGCAATATTTTTCAAAGGAATCCAAATTAGTTGCTCGGCATATTACAAAAAAATAGTTTTTCACTGACGATAATTGTTTATTTTTATCTGTACGTTGAAGTATAGCTCTGCCCTTACTTTATTTGCCAGTAGCGAACAACTCCGCGGTTCCATATTTGAATCAATAAGTGGATGATATTTAGTAGAACTCCATATTTCAGTGCGGTATGGGTAAGAACCTCATCTGCAGTACTCCGTTCGTCTGAGTATTGGAATCTAGAACCTGGAACCTCTGCGTGGAAAGCCGGTAAAACAAACACCATAACAAAGGAGGGCTACACAATCTTCCAACAGTCCGTGAAAAGAGTGTATTAAATAAATAGATGCAACCTATGTAAATTTTCACAGACTTTATTTGTGGCACAACGCGTTTCGACGCTAATGCGTCATCTTCAAGTACAAAGTTCAATGCATGACTCCCGGATATATATACACTTTGATATATATACACTTTAGTACCACAAATAAAGTCTGTGAAAATTTACATAGGTTGCATCTTTTTATTCAACATGAATTTTCACCAAGTGAAAGCCGAATCTGTCGATTTCAGAGTGCATTAGTTTGCCCTTTTGGTGGTCATTTTCATTGTCCTAAAATCGTGTACCATTAATAGTATTTCATGAAAAGTAGCCTAATGCAGTTTCTGGTTTTCTCTCCTACAGTCCTACGTGCCATAAATATGGTGATCACTAGGCATTCCTCTATTCCAGTGGGCACCTGCTTGGTCTCCTACCTCCGTAACCATAGCTGATGGATTAGAGGGAATACAAAATTGGTGGAAAGGCTGAGAAAATATTTTGAAAATGTGGTTTAAAATTAGTTTTAAAAGCAATTATTCTAGCTTGGTGCAACAAAGTTGTGGAGTCTTTTACGGTGGAAGTACTTGAGGAACATTGCTTTGATGGAAGCAGGCTATTCTCCGAGTGAAGAATAGCCTTATCTGTTGCTTGCTCCCCCAGATATCTTCTGCTACATCTTCGGTGGTGCCAATGACGAGCTTTCTTCTTCACTCTCTCATTCGGCCTTGAACTGCTCTGGCGTTTTGTAGCCCTATTCACTCTCCTAATTCCCTTATCAATTCTTCATTTCTCCCTCCGTGCTATCTCGTACCTCCCTCCCTCCCGTCTCCTCTCCTTTCCCGCACCGCCGTATCTTTCCATCTCCATTAACTGTCATTTTCTCCCCTTGGCATTCCTTCATCTCCGCCCGTCCACCCGCTCCTCTCCTTTAAAAAGCCTTCATTTCCCACCAACCCCTGCCACCCACCTCCCATCCCCGTCACTTCTTTCCCCGACGTATCCTTCCTTTACACCTCTCCGCCTCCATTTCGACGCTCTGCATAAACCATTCCTTCTTCTTTCCTGCCCTCCCTCTCCCTCCCAACACCCTATAGGACTCCTTTGTTCAAGTCTCGGCCTCAACTGAAAGCTCCCTTTTGATATTCATATGTTGGCATGGCGTTTAAGCGACTTAGGAGAAATTTAAGGACTCTCCACTTTGTTCTTCTCCCCCGCCCATAGACTGGAAGAGCGTGTTTTAGAAGTGGGAAAAGTGAATTTAAAGCTCCTGGAAAGGGGACTCAATTTTTTAAACGCTAATGTCTCTCACTTAAAACTCTTCAAAGTTGTTTTTGACTCCTCCCATCCACTCTCCCGCTCCATAATTATTCACGGTAATGCTCCAGAGAAGAATGGCACCGTTCTTAGGGGATGTAAAATGGATATCATTTCGCTCGAACTTTTCCTTGTTCAACTTTTAATTCGATTTTTTGACGATGGGAGCAATAAATGTATCTCTGAACGGCAATGTTTAGCACGAAATTTATGCTCAAGACTATTTACGAGAGAGAACGGCAGAGAGAGAGAGAGAGGGAAAGAGAGAGAAATATCTGGCGAGTGAACGTTAGCAGAAAAGACCCTTTACTCAACAAGTACTGTACTGAATTTTATTTTTCCCTCTGTGTCCTCAAAATTTCATACGGCCTATAGTTTTCTCCTTGCCTTCTGTTTGAGATAAATAGGTGTTGCTACTACCGTTTGGCTATTCATTCAGGGATCGTACGGCACAGCATAATGCGAATCAAGTGCAGCACGAAATTAAGTGCAGCACACTGTACTAGAAAACCCGTGAACAAGAGCCTCTTAATTCAATTATTTATACACCCTGGCATGTTATCATTCTTTTCCACTCTTACCAGAAAAATTCTTGTGGCATGATGGTCTATAATGGAGCCAATCTTTGTGGAGAATGGAATGCGGAGAATGTCAAACGAAGGCCTGGTATAAGGCATTCGCCTTATATCAGGATTGAAGAGTATATTAGAGAATAGTTATATATATAGCACATAAAGCTAGTAAATAATATAAAAGCATGCACATGGAAGAGGTTAGTTAATAAGTTAATTGAATGGAGAGCTGCGTCTAACAAATGTAACGATTGATGGCTAGTGATTATGACCAGAATAACAGCAGTCACATCACGTTTGAGACTTATGGTAAATACTTTCAATTCGTCAATTAAATGACTGATAATTTTGAAGTATTTTTATGCCGCAAAGTATTTAGCAAATGAGCTTTACCAGGGGTTGTTTTTGGCCGTATAATTTCTCTCTGATGTCCTAGTTTTGATTAATGGAATCCCGTTAAAGTACCTTCCATTACTATATTGAAAATATAGAATTTGGACGTGATTACTTTTCACATCAGGATTATGTATTTTGAAGTTTAGTTAGTACACCGTGAATTGGCTGGAGGCTTCGTGGAAGAACCCTTAGGTACACAGGTGACTGCTGTAGATTGACCGCAAAGTATACCAAAGGCTTTTGGTGTGAGAAGATTTTGGAATCCCAGGGGGGTGTTTGAAGGGATGGCGTATGGTTTATATGCTCTGGCAAGAGTTCTTGCTGGTGAAAGTTTGGGAGCCGAGAGGATGAACGTTTTTGGGCAAGACGGCCGTGGTACCGTGAGACATGAACTCCAGGAACGGGCGTCTCTCATGTACTTTTGCAATCCCCAGTCAATACTCACGCCATTCTTGACACTAGAGCTTTTAACAGCAAATCAGGGGATTGTTTTTCATCCTAGATCTCCGTATAAACGCGTAAATCATCACCTGCCCTGGTAGAAGGGGTCGGTAATAATCAAGCGCGGCTACTAATGAAACGAGGGTACGATGGCCTCCTCAGCCATTTAGTCCTCACTAATGCCACATGATTAAGTTTATGTAGACAATAAGAGAAAAACGTAGTATTAGACCGCATAAAAGCCTAATTCTCCTCACGACAAACGATTCTCTCCTTGAAGTTTGTCTAGGAAAATAAATTTAAATTCCCAATGTTTGATTTATGTTTATTTTCTTTAGAATAATATTTTCTACGCATGTCATGACGCCTCTTCTGGATTTGTTAAATGAAACAGAATATTATATGCAAAATCTTAATTAACGACAGTAATTAAAAACAAAATATTCACCTTCTAGATCATTAGGTCATCTTTTGGTCTGGTTTCAGCATGCATATGACAGAAATCGAGTTATATTCCCTGAACAGCTTAAGCGGAAAAAGGTTTTTACAATCTCTGAATTGGAGCATTCCTCTCTCTCTCCCTGAAAGTTTCCGGTCAAAAAATGGTATAAAAGACAAAAGAGCTTTGAGAAATAATCCCAGATCATCCTATGGGTGTTTTGAATCGCTCAATATAAAAGGGAAAAAGGGGAGCATGTTGAACTTTGAAGATGAGACCAATTTTCTTCATCCTTTTTACACCATAAAAACTAAAAGACCTCTGCAAATCCATTGCAAAAATTCGCTCAAATCTCTCTCCTCTAGGCTATTACATTTTATGACAAATGTTTATCGAGCATAAATTATTGGGTATTTTTTTTAAGATTAAAAATGAACAGTAATAAATAAAAAAATTTCGCATTTTCCATACATTAATTACTTTCTCTTTAAATAATTACAAATTATAAATATGTGTATAATATCTCACCTATTTTCGCGGAGATAGTATCTACAATAGTGTGTTTCGAAAAAAATTTACGAGGGAAGTCAACAGAAAATATGTCAATTGCGCCTTGAAGGATAGGTCTGTGGAAGAGGGACTATATGGAATGAGGAAAGGTGAGGAATCTTTTGCTTCAGCGTTAGCCATCGCATTACGAAATTCACTTGGATTCACACGTATTCGTCTATGGATAAGGTACTGAAAAATCTTCCTGTGCACATTTGTGTTTGGGACCCCAGTTATGGTACTATTCCTCTCTTAAAGTGTTCGTCCCGAATTCTAACCGCATTCCCTTTGCGCCGTTAAATAATCAACGCCGGTTGAGAATTTTAAATATTTATGATGAGCGCCTTTCTTGGCAGTGAAAATAGACCACATTTGTGGTACAACATGGACAAATAGGAGATTGAATCCCGAAAATGAAAGACTTTTTCATTGGAATCCCAGTCTTTAAAAGGATGGAGGGCACTATGAGTTAAGTAGCCCGTTCGTTGCATGGCACGTAAAACAGTGAAAACGTAGCCCCTCTCTCTTTAATTTTCAGTACCAGTCTCTCTCGTCCGTAGCCTAGAAGTTCCTACCTCTTTCCAAATCCTCACCTGACCTTAATGACTCAAATGACCTTCGTTTCCGGTCACCCCCTCCGTCACAGTTACGGTTGCAATGCGGTGTCCTTCAAACTGACACTATGCGGGACAGTCAGTTTACAAACAAATATTCACCCAGGAAAGAGGAGGGAAATGGGATGAAAGTATACAGGGACCATGGGGAAAGCTGGCGAGGGTAGAGAGAGGGGGGTGCGAGAATGAATCGTCGCGTTGAGGGAAGAGGAATGATAAGAGAGCAGACGTCGGATTGTGGCCCGTCATTGCGATGCACTCCGGGCTGAATTGTGAGTGGGGGGAGGGGAGTATCTCGCTCCCCTCCGCCTCCTTCCCTCTGAGGCATGCGGAGAGAGGGAGATGTATCCCGGCAGCCTTTAGTCCCCCCCAGTCATTCAACAAGCCCTCCCAGCAGACAGCCTCTTCCGAGCGTCGCCACCGCCCGTTGCATTACGCCCGCCATCACAACGCGACCGCTCAGTGCATCCCCTTATGCCACAACCACCCCACTCCATCCCCAACTGGCTTCCTCAACTTCCCAACGCAGGCGTGTCTGCATGTAGGTATGCAGAGACGGGTAGCAATCCCATAAAATATCGCGCATCTTTGCATTCTCGCGGCAATTTCTGCGTACGATTCGCAGTCGAAAAGTGAACGTCGTTAAGCTTGGAAAAGAAAGAAAAACAGTTCCACGTGTAGATTTATTGAAGCACAACTGAGGTTTTGACTTAAAAATATGCATCATTAGGTTCTTGAAACTGGGGTTATGGTAAATAAATATAGATTTCAATTAATAAGTTACTGATTTTTCATAGATGAAACGATATAGTGAAGTAAAGCCCGAAGTTATTGATAATATCAATCATTCAGTTCATCTTTTAAAGAATAATCATCAAGTAGGATATCATGTGAGTACTTTCTAATGCAGAAATCTGTTGCATACGCCTTTTCTGAGGAAATTGAATGTGTACAAATTTTCAATGAAATATAGTAGGTTATACTGTGAAAAAGAATTGGGGAGATATATATTTTGGGAGAACTATATTATAGTAGTACAGAGATTTAAAATGTCTCTTTCTGTGTGCAAACGGGGATGTTGTTATAATGCACTGAAATTACTGGGAAGAAATTCATAAAATATAATATATATTTTCGGATCTTTTGAATTCCTGAGGAACTTAATATGGTTTATACATAGTTTTATTTTTTTTTACAAATCTACCTACATGTTTGGTACATGCACAAAAGTAAATCATTTGTATGGAAGGCATCTGGTATTAAACGGGTTGAAGTAGGTGGTTGAATAGAATGTGAAGTTGTATTTTTATCAATTGATCTAAGTAAAATTTATTCCAAAGTAAACAGTGCCAACCAACTGTGAACTGTGGTAGCAAGATCATAAACACGCCAGCCTTGTACCTAAAGATCGCTGGTTTGAATCCATCCTACGCATGGACGCAATTTTAACTCAGGTTCAAAATTAATCAGACAGCATGACATATTTTAAGTAGTGGGAGCATTTAAGGACCGTATTCCATTTCAACAGCTAAAAATGACATCGATAATTTAGCCCAGATACGAATCCTCGACCATCGAGCCAGCAGAGAAGTGAGTTTTCCACCTGCCTGCCGGGTACAACTTACATTAAACAAAAAACTTTTATATGGCTGAAAAAAAACACTTGGTGCTTCAACCTACTTTTACGGTCCTAAACCTGCCTTTTAGCTTTTATATCGAAGCAATATTCGCGTCATGGTACTATTTTTAAGATAATCTGTTCGCAGAATTCCACCGCCACATTGCGGTAACAGAACACCGTATTTCAGAGTCCAACGTCTCTCTCGTTCATTATCGCGCGTCGTAACTTTTTTCAGGGTTTAATACTACTCTTCTGCGTTGCTTTTAGTGCCTTAAGACACGAATTCCGCCTGGAAAAATTCCCTATGAAAGGTTTCCATAAAATGACGTGCTTGATTTTTCTAGCACGCACGGCCGCATACTGAACGAAAAATGCAGATATGACAGAATGTCTTTCGTTAGAAACAATTCATGCATTCGCCATGCATTTCGCGTACAATTCCGGGAGATTTCCATCAGTCATGCAGTTAGAGATATTTCTTAGTGGCCTGCCATGAAATTCAATGAGTGAATCCAGGAACAGTTCAAGTGACGATTGGTGGATTTCAATGCTAGAGTATTTCGAATAAAAGCAAGCATAAGTTGAGTGTACCGTTGGGATTGAACGCTTAATATTTTGCAAATGCGTATAATTCTAAGTTTTACACTAATTGAAAACTAAATCTTTTATCTTGAGGATGGTGAGGTTGGTTTGGGATTTGGTCCAAAGTGAAGGATATCGTCGTAGAAATGAGCTGTCGAAAGATTTCTACTAATTATTCCGTGTTTTTTACCATAAAAAATGACTAAGAGGGTCTCTTTTTGGATTATATCGCCCAAATGTCAAGCTGCCTTAGAGCTTCCTGCCTGTCAGTTCTTTTATGCCCCATATTGTCATTCATATTGTTCTTATCCATGGCATTACTTCATGCCTTCCAAAATGTCTATTTTCTTCCTCTCTTTACTTTTATATTCGGAACTTCATTTATGAACTTTACCCAAAGTCTGCCTTCAAGGGTTCGATGTTTGACCGACCAACGAGGTAGCCAGATTGGTAACGTAACATTAACCCTTAGGTCGTGGATTCAAATCCAGACTCATGTATGCATATTTTTTATGTTGGAATAAACCTAGAAGTTTAAGCTAAATCAGATTATGTTACCATAGAATTTCCAGCACCTGAGTAACCTAATACTTCGTACTGCCTTCAAGATCCACTCATTTCTCCATGCACCTTCTCAGAATTTCTCCACTGCTTTTAAAACCTATTTGGCCAACTTATCATGGAAAGAGATAAATATTTAGGCTAAAAATGTGGGAGAAAACGTCATGTTATGGGCCTCCTGTTCATTCATCCACGAGCCCAAGACGTTTGGTTGGTTGGTTATTCAGGGCAGGCGACCGATCTCTGAGGTCATTTGCGCCATTTAGGATGGGTGGGTAATTGGTTAATGGTAGGAGTTAAGGTAACGGAGGAAGGGTGGAGAGAAAACCCGGCGTCGGCATTAGCCTACTATTAACGAAAGGCGCCAAGGGGACCACGGTTTAACGTCCCATCCGACAGACGGAGTACTGAACTTGAAATGCCCTCCACTAGGCACTAAAGTGGGAACGGGTTTTCCACTGAAAAGTCCACCACTGCCGGGAATCGAACCCGGGCCCTCGGGATGGGAGGCCAGTACTCTAGCCACCACACCAACCCGATCTCCTTTCCCTAGATGTTTCTTCTAAGCAATTAAAATGGTAGAAGAGCAAGAAAAGATACTAAGTCAAGTAAGCAGAAACTACCGGGTAAAACAGTGCGATTGTGTTGAAAATGTTTTGGTGATAATTATTGCAGTACCTGGGATATCAGGCGAAGAATTTCGCGGTGCAAGTAAGCATTAGCGAAAAGAAGAAAGTGATGCAACACTCTTTGAAAAAAGTCATGAAGAAAAGATTAGAGAAAACTTTGATGTGATGTGTAGCGTTGAACTGCCCAGAAATTGGAACATTTTGTAGTGACGAGGATTGCTATAGATCAAAGAACTGTGAGATGTGGGTCTGGAAGGAAGAGAAAAAGTTTATCTGCGTTGAGAGAAGGACAAATTGGGAGGTATTAAGCATGCATGATACAATAGGGAAGGAGGTTGGTTGGAAAAATTTAATGGATATAGTAAAACTGACTTGAGGACGCAAGAAATGTAGAAGGGGGATTTAGAATGTGGTGATGGAGAGAAGAGGGATACACTAGGATGAAAAGGAGGGGAGAGTAGTTTTGGGTGTAAAAAAGACAGATGAGAGGTATGAATGGTTCAAGAGAGGCTTATAATATAGTGTACATGGATTGTTTCGTTAGGAAGGTCAAGTAGCGATGTTGGGGAATCGAAAAACAAGTACCATCCATAGGCTCACCAGCGGTGTTTCGATGATGTGTATCTACGCTTGCACTTTAGGGCCTTTAAAACTGCTCACGTATGCGATCATATGTATGCAGCCCTTCACGCACGATGCACATTCCTTTATCTCTATCAATGACTCTCTCTCTCTTCTCATCGGTCCCTCTCCTTTACACTCAACCCCAGCCAACCGTTTTCCAGTTCCCATTATTTACCAAACAGGGAGAAATAGGGAAAGAGTGGGGGAGAGCGTTGTTGTTTTGTTCCGCTCGGCTTAGCGAGCATTCTCCCGCGTAATCCTTTTTTATTCTGACGAACCGCCGCTGACGACGACGAAGCCGCCTCCACAATTCCGCGCTCGCTTTCATAAAACTCTTTCGCTCTCCGCCTGTTTTTTGTTTTTTGCCTTTGCCCACTCCTCTCTTCGCAGCGCAACTCGCCCCAAAAGGCTCTCTCATCCTTTCACCACTTCCTCCGTGGCCCCACTCCCTTTCTCCGTCTTTTATCCTCCCTTCCCGCTTATCAAGTTCGCTCTCGCCATCCAAAAGCGGATCCCCCCCCTCCTTCCCAAACCGCTCCTTCGGAGTACGCAGCAGCCACGCAACATTCAACGAATTCCACTTCATCTGTCCCTGATTTATCGTCCCTTCGAATCCTTTCGCTCCATTTTCTCCCCCGCCATCAATTGTTTCGTTTTTTCTCTGCTCTGCCCATCTCTTCTCTTCCCCTCCACCTCCCTTTCCTCTCTGTCTGTTCGTTCCACTCTCCCACTCCTTCTCTCTCTCTTTCCCTTTTTACGCCTTTACGCCCTCACAGTTGTTTACCGTCTTGTTCTTTTTCGGCAACTGTGTTCTGCTCTCTTCCCCCTTTACAGAGTCCTTTTACAGGAACCTCAAAGTCGTCCTGATACAATGCTCCTTTGCCTTTGGCAGCATGCGTTTCTCCCTGCGGATTCCGCCAGACATACTGGTCTGAGAAAGCCCTCAAGAAGTGCATGGGCTCGTGAAGGATTCGACTGTGTTGTGGTGAACCATCCTCATGCGCGAGCTTCAGTCAATCACTTCCAGTGGAAAAAAATTTTATTCTCTTCTATGTATGTGAAATTCCATAAGTCTATCATTCAGCATCTTGGAGGTGAAGCGTATAGTGTCGCAGGTGAAACTATTTATGTGAGTTCCTTCGCGGGTATTATGCATTAACATAAACCTTGAAATAATAGCTCTTCACTGAAGTAATCTCATTATTCAAATAGGTATCAGCTCACTCATTTGGTGTAGACTTCCTTTGAAAGCAAATTAAACATTATTTGTTCAGAATGAATGAAAATTCAAAGTAATGTGACTGATGAATTGATATACCCCATCGGATAGAAAGGTTACATGATACCTTCACAGTCTTTCCCATGTTTTTTTGTTGTTTGGAATGCAAAGAATTTCTGAAGCTTAACACATATTCTTCGTCAAAGTAATTAATTGAAAATTCCGTAAAGAGCTTCCTAAACGCGTAACGTTTGTATTCGCATACTCTGTTCCGCAATTAAGGCGTTAACATATTGCTTTCTTCCTAAAGCAGCATATGAATGAAATGGCTGATTGTTTAAAGGACTATTTCTGACGCTAATACATTTCAATTTTGTTAACATTGGCCTAGATATTATCTGTTCGAACAGCCTTGCAAAGCGACTAGATATCCAGCTATGAGGATTAAAGTATTCCGAACCCCTATCTTAAACAATGAAAGTACAAGATTGTAGAAATGCCTCCTCAACTTTGCGTTGTACAATTACCAGGATAATGCATTAATATGGTACTTGATGAACAAAATCTCTATTGAAAAACAAGGCTGTGGTGGAAATGAACATGTATTCGTGAAAAGCGTGTACATTTTCATCCTATAACTTATTTTGTTCACTGCATTATGTGCTTAATTGCTGATTAAAGAATGTTAAGTCAGGGTAAAAGTCTTTCACTTCGGTCACATTAGGAAATTATGTGTTTAAGAAAATTAGCACAATGGTATTTCAGAAATTTTTCATTCCAGATAAAAGGGGGAAAAGAACGGGAGATAAGGCGTTCGTATACGATGAATGGTATGAATAGGCGTAGTTTGGAAATTTGGATTTTGCAGAAAGAGTATGAGGCGAATAAGGAATACTTTTAAAATGTGATATTGAACAAGGATGATATAAGCTGCACTGGAAGAAGAAACAAAGGAAGTTGGCTTGCCGTGACAGGATTTCAGAGGTGTTGGATTTCTCATAGAACGAAACATAGATTGGAGAATATATTTTCTGTGGGAATGTTGAAAGTACTGAAATGTAGAATAATGAAAAGGGAGAGAATTGCAATAGATATTTAAAATATTTTTCCTCTTCACAAGTAGTCGCCTAGTCTTTCATGTGATCCTGTCGTTAGCCATGACATTAATCCCGTGGTTGAGAAAATTTCAACTTTGATTGAATAAATATTTTCTTATATTCACCTACAGTGACATTGTGGAAGCAGTGAGTGTGTATAACTCTCAACTATATTATTACTTTGATATTTAAGGAGTAATTTGACACTCATTTTTTATTTTGATTTATTGACAGGTATAATGATATTTTCTTGTGGCACATTTTTAACGGCCAGGCGATGGTATTATACGTATCAAAGGATATATTTTGTAAATATGGCTCCTGACTCTACCGCGCAGTTTGCACTGTTCTTGGCATGGGCTGCTCTTTTTTAATCTTGGTTTCTCGTTGAAAGAAATACTTCAGTGATAAAATAAGAGTAAATTCATCTTTTACTCCCAAAGTAGTCTAATTGAGAGTTGTATGTTGTTTGGGTTGCACTAAATAAGGAGTTATGGCATGCAAATGTGTACGGTACCTTCAATCAGAGCTAAAAGATTTTATGGGCATATTAAATATAACTTTTTTACGTATATATTAATTTACAGACTCCATTAATGCGCATTATGCTTGGATAAAAATGCATGGATGAGAATTATGACCGAGTATTTAATACTTCGGATTCCATCGTAAACCCACATAGGTTTATTATTTTTGGCTTTCCCCAATTTTTTTCATACGTAGTAACATTCATCAAGATCCGATTTCTTTATCGTCCGAATAAACGTTTTTATATTGCAGGAACTGTAGGTGGAACAATATTGCGTAATTAACATTCACTCCCACTGACCGATGGTTCAATGCTCTTTACAAAACTGGAAGTGTTGGTGACCGCCACATTAAATTCATCTAATTTTACATAGCACCACACAAGCTAAAGCAACGGGATGAGTGACCCCGCATAATGTATGCACTAACGTTGCGCACACGATCCTTACGTCAGTGAATGTATTGCCGATTTTAATGTTGAGCTAAGTAGAGTCACCTGAGAAGCAAAGCAGTTTCACTTACCTCACGCTTTCTAATATCAAATAACTATCATGTGAGACGTGTGCTGCACTGATTAAGTGGGATAAATAACCTGTATGGCCTCGAAAGTTAAAAAGCATACAGCAACTTAAATGGAAGGAACAATCTCGTGCACCATCCGTGTAAAAAATATAAATTGTCGCGTACATATTCATGGCGAAGTTGATCAACCACTGGGGGCTCAGACACAGCATTCGCAAGCAGTCAAACTTATCCTCTCAAGCCCACAACTCGATACGGTGTACGAAAGCGCTCTCAACTTCTCCTACGCCTCAAGGAGCAGAGTAGATTAGCGGGGCATCCATTATTATGTAATGCTGATTTTCAACTTTTTTTCTTCCTCTCACCCCCAATGGGAGGGGGTGGGAGCAGTGGAGCGAAATTAGCCTTATAGTTGCATGAGATTCTGAGACTCTTTTTCTTTATATGCCGTAAGCTTAATCTTGAGACAAACACAATCTCCATGTCCGAGCTAGATGCGAACTTTGAGTCGACAAGACGGCGCGGCGCGTTACCGACGTAGCGGAGTTAAGAGTTTCGGCCGCAGAGAATGTTTTCAGGGGATAATTAGACGGCCGGAGCACGAGTTTTCCACCCTGATGTCTCGATTACTACCTTTCGTATTGGCATATATGTTTTTACTTCATCACCTCTCCTTCTTTGAGTTTTTGAAGTGTGAGATATAGAGTTGATTAGCCCTTTGTCATACTGAACGTTAAAATATGGACCATATTCCTCATAGAATCAAGAGTAGGCAAATTTGACGCCTTTTATCTCTTCAACCTTCTTTATTTCCTTTCTGTTCCTTCCCTCGTACCATTCCACTGCGGTAGAAAGTGCCTTTAAGAATGGCTCCGATTTGAATATATAATTTTGCAATGGTGTAGGAAACATGCATGATTGGTCTCATGGTTGCTAACGTCATGCTCTGGATAACAATGGCAGTCTTGAATGTTTGCATATCCGACCTTCATATTATATCCGTATATCTGTATTATGACCACAAAAAGAGGAAGTAGCCTAGCCAACGGACACAATGCGTTCTCGACAAGGAATGAGGAAAGCTTAAGCCTTCCATTTCATCGGGAAAAGTTAGTTATAAGTTCATTCTTTATCCTATTAATTAATCATTTTATTTATTTCTCTCTCCTAGTATCCAAACAGTTCTGTGAACCTTATCCTGTTTACGGGACAACAATATGCATTTTTAATACAAAAACATAAATTAAATAATTTGTACCGTAGGCCCAATAACTATTGTTGTGTAATTTTAAAAATTCACCATGAAGATATACTAATGGTGATAGAATTAATAACTATTGAATTAGTAATATAATTGATAATTAAATAAAGTATTTGCGAATCATTTTCTATCCCACCCAATAAAGAGAGGGGTTATGGTCAGGGTCTCGTAATTTGGGAGGCCTTAGAGGTGTTATGTAGGAACGAAACCATTAAGCGTTTTTGGGAAAGCTGTAAAGGCATGGAAAAATGTATTGAATTTGTGTGTATGGTGACACTTTATTTCCCTTTGTGGCTCCTTCAAGTATTTTCTTTGGCATTTTTGGCTCCCATTAACGAGGTGAAATATAAAAAATGGAGGTGTAACTCGTAATCGCAATAATGCTTTAAACCCCAGTGAAGGAGTTCGCTATGGGCCCCGTTTCGTACCTCTTCACGGGTGGACATCGAGTCCACCCTCCGGAGGGTGGCGCTCCAGTGTCCACTGCTTCTTCCCGTCCCGCTCCCAGCGTCCCACAATTCACCTCGTTTGCGTTTCTCTTCCTCCAAGTTCCCATTGTCCGAGCTTCGGGAGTCATCGCCGCAGGCGGAGCCAATCTGCGACCGCGCGAGTGAGTCGTGCTGGGGGATGGGAGGGAGGGGTGTTTCTCCTCCCCAACTGCATTAACGCCTAATTTATGAGGTAATTAAGACCCAAACTTTGTGATGAGGAACGCAGTTTGCGGAACTCGTGGCCGGGATGCTGTCGCAAGCCGCAGTGCTTTGGGTGGAGAGCCTTTCCTGGTTCCCGCGCCGTAAAGCGACGAAGAATGCCGCCCGCGTGTGGCGATGGGTGACTTCGCCGTCGTGAATACCCAAATGGAATATCCGGGCGGTCTTCATTATCCGCACGGCTCAGGGTAAATGAGATTTTTATCGGTGAAGCGAAGCTTCTGTGCCTTCGTGTTGAATGTTGTGGTTTCAAAGTAATCGGTAAACGCATATCGGAAGGAGAGTTATTTCAAATCCGGTTCCTCCGCCATCAGCTGAATTTTTTTAAGGCTCTCTGGAAGTATAGGTCCCTTGGAAAATTTGATATTTTGCATTAGCATATCATTCTAGCAAGGAATCTTGGTTTCATATTTTTTCATCAATATATTTAATGCAAACGCGCACCTAAACTGAAAATGATAAAGTTTTCGATCATCCCTTATAAGCAACGAGTTATTGGAATATTTTTTTAGCAGTGAGGTTGCTTCTGCAATGTTTATATACTTCTAAGGCTTATCATTCGGTCTATTCAAAATGAAACAAACTATTATTATATTAATAAAGAAAAAAATGATGGAGCTTCATCGTCTAAGTTCATCTTTATTATGTCGTCGATCGATGATCGATTGATTATGATAAAATTGGTGCATTATAGCCACATAAATGTATTATTTGCGATTAAGGAACTTACGGAACTTGGGGGAGAATAAAATTTCAGTTTTTTTCCCAAATCTGTATTTCGGAGTTTGTTCTTAGTTTCGTGCTTTTCCATTTAAGATTTCTCAAAAATAATATTATTTTTCAACACAAATGCAGTTTATGGTGCAGATTAAAATTGCCATTGTTCTTGTTTGTTGCCATGAATATGGAGTTTAGCACAGTGAATAATGTTACAAGAACAAAGCATATACGGCATAAGTCTTGATACACTCTTTTATTAATCATTATTTATTTTCCAGTAGTTAGCATGCATAACTATTTATATCTTCGTTTATAAAGCATATTCAAGTTCTAGGTAAGATTCATTCCACCATGGAAATCTAAAATTTTTCTCCATTACCCTGAAATTTTTCCTCGGCAATGTATGGCTTATGTTAAGCGAGGAGAGTATTTTAACAAGAAGTCCTACCTACCAATGCTTGACAGCTATTAGATTAAAGTTACCACCAATAACCAATATTGGTGAAAAAATATATGATGTTACAGGGAGCAGTTAAAGAATGGTACATTCTGTTTCTGCTCCGTTACTATTGTAACAAATATACTCACACCTGAAAACTATGGAGTTGAATTTCAATTTGAGTAGGTACATATTAAGGCATCCCATATTCCAAAAGTTCACATTAAATTTTTTAAAACCATTAGGTATCTTGTTGAATCCGGCGGTTTTGCAGGGGTAACAAACAGTCAAACAATGACGGTCATTTTTTATGGGAAGGCGTATTTTCCTACTTACGTGATGTATGGACTCACCATTTGGTATCCATATATAATGAGTAGAATTCTTTTTATTTTCTGAGTGCGAAGTTCTTGTATGCTGTGTGACCCCTTCCGTTATAGGTACAAGCAGATTAAAGCTAAAAAATATATTTATATTTGTATTTTTTCCTATTTCAATGTTATTATTTTTCATTATTCATATTTCATTAGCTCCCCCAAGTCACGTCTGAGCCCTTAGATAATATGATATTACTGTATGCTTGCAATTATTTTTCTGTGAAATAATTCTTGTATTTCTTTCTTTCAGGTGAGTGCGGCTGTTTCCTCACAGTATGCTTAGCAGTATTTCTTGGTGAGTCTCATACTGCACATAAGTGTGGGGTTTCTTTCTATCACACAAGCACTTTAAAAAGTTTTAGTATTGTGGAAAGTATATTTAACTTCGGTGTAACAACCTTAAGACTACAAATGTAAAAATATCAGATAGTAGTTTACAATTTAGAGTACTTTGGTTTTGAAACTTGGCTTATATGTATACATATAACACGATTTAAAACTAAAAATAAGAGTTTGAGGAGCTCTTAGATCAATGGGAAAGATTCGATGGGCAGAAATAATAGTAGATGAAGAAATGCTAGATTAGAGACGGAATGGGAAAATATTTAATGAGTAAATGAAAAGGAGAAACGCTTTAGTCCCTACATCTTAAACCACCTTTGGAAAAATAAGTCTTGGTTTAGGTATCATGAATTATCAGTAGGAATTATTTACTTAATTATCTTAAGAAAAGAATTTTAAAAAAATAGAGAATTTTCCGTCATAAAAATCACCTACTTGCTAAAAAGTATAATGACAAGAGAGAGGTGTTTTTGTTTAGTCGATTAAGGTAATGGAGAGCAAAGGAAACTTTAAGATAAAGAAAGAAACGATCAAAATAGGGAAACATTAAAGAGAGAGGAAACTGATTAGCATTAGCGGTTGGAAAGAAGGGACATGAAAATCCACCAAGTGTATAGAATAAATAATCGGATCAAATAATCAAATAAAACGTGATCTCCATTTTAATTAAAATGACCAGTGGTACAATTTCCACACTTTAATCCCTTCCACACCTCCGACCGTGGTTTAGGCACATTATGCCATCATCAGGGTTAATGTGCCGAATAATATTAGTGCCGAAACCATGGTCGAAGGTGTGGAAGGGATTGAAGTAGATTGTACCGCTGATATTTTTATTTAACATGGACATCAATCGTTTCCACCAAAAAAATTCTGATACACTCTCGTACATTACGTAATGGCTTAGATTATTTGAAGTGGTTAAATGTACGCCCTAGCCTGCGATGATCGATGCCATTTCTAGCAGTAACTCATCATCCCTTCCTGTTCTTCATCTCATCGCCTCACCTCTCCCGTCTTATCACATTGCCTCCCCAGACTTCGATCTCTTTTCTTTCCCTTGCCTCATCCCCTGCCTTCCCGGCCATTCCTGGTTCAGCTCATTCCTCCACACTTCTTCACACCCTTCCTCCCTCCTTCCTCGCCCCTTTATTTCACCCCGCGCGCAACAATGGCCGAGAGGCCCTCGAGATATCCGTGGGAGAGGCGAGAGTCTCAATTGGGGGATTGGCACCCGACCAGATTCCTCCTTGCAGCCTCCCTCTCATTCGATCGCATTAAGGCCCCCTCTCCCCAGAAACCTTCCCTCCATTTCCGGCACCCTGCTCCGCCCCTAGAATGCCCCTCCTCGGACCCTGGCGCCCCCCACCCGAAACACTTCCTCTTCCGCCTCGGATTCGGACGGGTATCGCTTCTCTCGTGCCGATCTCCGCCCGACTCCCGCTCCACTCTGACGCCCTGAGCGACGCCACCCTCCCGCCCCCACCTCCTCTTCCCGAGGCACCATGGCAACGTGAGGAGGAGGTCGAGGAATGCAATGCGCCATTCGGGTTACCCACTGTTTATACCGGCTGCCGTTGGATCCTCCATCAACTTCGCCGTCTTGTGAGCGGGATCTTATGTGATTTTCCCCTCTCCTTCCCGTCCTACGGCTAATGCAACTACTGTAGGCATGGCTTATGCTCACCCAGCTACTTTTCGAGTGTGTTTCATCTGTTCAAGTTCATGTAGGTAGAATTACGTAATAAAATTAGAAATATGGTTTTGACGACAATTTCACTTTAGCAGTTGCATTTTTCTACAGATATATTAAAGAATCAATAATTACAATGAAATCCGTCTAATTAATCTACTTCACGAAACGTCACGTTTTTGCATTCTAATATGACAGGAGTATGTAATTATAACATATTAATGGCAAATATACTAGGGAAATACAGATACTTTTTTTTAGACTAATGCCTTCATTCAGTAACTGTAAACAGTAATCTCTTCATTGCTGTTTCATCGCTACGTTGATGCTAACCATCTAGTGTCACGTGACTCTTATAACTAACATGTTTCTATATAGTAGTAGCGTTGGAGCTCTTATTCCAATGTAGTAGTACATGTTGGGTTATCTTCTCCCCTGCCACACATCCTCGCGGTTGCTCACAAGGTATTACGTACTTAGATATAGGTGCATGAAAGACTAGCTGGAATGATAATCTGATTTCGAAAATTATCTGCCTCAATATGACTGCTAAATATTTAAGTTATTTGATTTCATTAGGACATATTGTTTAAATTCATGTTAAATTCCTTTTTTTTAAGGTGCTGAAAAATGTAATTCCTTTTTTCTGCTATTATTTTTCGGAAAGAAATTATTGCGTTTCTGCCTTGTTTCCCGAAAATTCTGCGCATTTTGATCTTTTGATTTCAAGTACCTATCCATTGTATGTTTTCCCGTTCCCCCGGCTCTCAAAAATTGCACCTGCCAAAATAACGACATTGACATTTTCAAAGCAGGGCTTCCTGCTATTTCCAGTTGCAAGTAATTTTAATTCATATAATTGATCAATAGGTAAATAATCCGCTAACAACGTTCGGTGCAACAAAAAAGGCCAATGTTGGTTTTGTGACTGAGTGTGCACCAGGTAAACTTGCTTGAATATAGAAAAAAATTGACATCCTGCTTGATTTTTCTATTTGCTTCCAATGCTTGCTTTCACATCAGCAGGACAGGATTTTCAATTTGATCAAAGGCAAAAACGCAGCTCATTGATCGTCACTTTGTCTGCAAAAATGGAAAATATTTGCATCACGGAAGCAGTACGCTTTTGCTCAGGACTTCACGTATTGTTTATTCAAGCGCATGCGTTTGCAAGGATCGAGTGTGGTGTTTCAGCTCCCTTTGTTGCCAGCAAACACGGTCGAGACATGTCATCTTCGAGGACTCTCCACAGTCAATCGTGAATGATGGATATTTTGCGAAATTCGCAAAATCAAATTCTAAAAGGTGGACGTAACAAAATGGATTTTTTTAAATCACTGAGTAAATTCACTTTTTAATTCCTGGCATGTTTTTTTGAGAGTGGAGTCGTCGATTCATTTTTTTTCCGTAGCGAGCTGTCGCCGTCACTTGTTCTCCTCCTCGTGGTCTGCTCGGCAATATTCGCTCATCCTCCCAATCCCCCCACCCTTATAAACCAATTCTTTCTCTCTTTACCCAAACTCTCCCTCTCTCAGTCCCTGTCAACATTTTTCGACTCTTAAATCCTCTCATGTTACACAAATTGATGTTTCACTTGATCCTTTAATTTATAAATTGCTACTTTTAAATTTTGAATGCATTTTTGCATTGACGCTCCCAGAGGAACGGAATAAACTTCAGTTAGCCGGAGATGATGTGAGTGAAGATCCACTAGTTTTTGTTATTAAAAGTGCATACTGTTTGTGCTCTACTAGGAACATTTATTATTTTATCATTTTTTTTCTATTGGAGGATAATTTGCATTGCGCTTGTTCTTCGGTGTCGCTGAACCAGGGTTTTATAGGCTCCTTAGGTTGTTAAGTTAATGGAAGACGTGGCAAAATTTGTATCTTGCTATATGAGCTAATGTTATAACTCTTTCATGGAAAAAATTGGTTTTCATGGGAGTTATTTTAATAAAAAAATATTTTTACCCAATTTCATGATATTATCGAAATTTTTGGAATAATTTTTTTTCAATTGCCCTTCATAGCAGTCTTGAAACGTTAATGGCTGTTGCGAAGACTAAAATTGTGATTGAAATCATAAATCATGCGCCAAAAAATGTTTCCTCTTATTAAAGTCTGGAATTTGAATTTATATTTTATGTTAATGTGATTCCATCCCCTAAAGCAATCTCTTTTCTCATTCTCATGTTCTGTTTCAAATCTTGATCTTTTAACCCTTATTCATTCTAAATGATGTCTCCTGATTCATTGATGATCCATTCTAAATGTCGTCTCCTAGATACGACGACTCCACAGGGAAATAAAGCATTATTCCTATCGTTTGCCATATAAACTGAAAAAACATCGTAGTAATAGTCTTTGGTATGACTCGAATACCATTCTGCGTTATGTCTTTCAGTATTCCTCATAAATCCAGCCCTCGCATAAAAATGTCTCGTAATTTTCCCTTATATCGCAGAGCATTATTTTCATTCCTTGCAGTCTCGTAATTCTGTCACAAGCAATCATTACTACTTTATCGATTCGCTTCAAGCCAATCCACCCTTTCCGAAGTATTTTTCGTACGCAGTTATATGGTTTGATTATGTTAGTGACGTTGCATTAGACAAAGAGTTAAGAAATCAGTATTTTTGACGTCTTAGTATGTTATCCAAGATTGTTGCCATCAAATATGTTTCCCACAAGAATAGTGTACCTATCTATGCTTCCTGCCAGTTACGAAAATGCATTTATCTGCAAAAGTTTGGTTTATTGACAGCATTTTGTTTCTATCTAATTGCTTTCTTAATTTTTTTCGTCGTTGCACTTACCCAACTAGTCACATACAAAGTAATACGTAAAATTATTAACTCTCCTACAAGGAATCCTGAATGTATTTACGCATGTTTCACAATTTCAATCACAATTCGAGTCCTTTTGTATCTTGAATGAACCTGTCATCTTGAGTGCGTGTGTGTAGTATTTTCCTCTATTAAAAACGTCTTTGCCATAAAGCAATTATGCTTTCTTTCTTTTGCTCAAGCTTAATAATTTTTAAAAATCATTTTCTGTTTCTTGCTGTTACAAAGACGTTTTAAATCCTCTTCAATTGTTTATTTTTCACATAAACGTTTTATCCCATTGTTTTTGAGCGCTTTTTTGCTTTCACCTCTATTTCAAAATGTGGTGACATCAATGTGCATGTCCTTTTTTAACCCTTCCTTTATTTTATTCCCGTGTATTCTTGTATCATTTTATTTTTCGTGATATTCACAATATGCAGAGCGCATCTCTAACGTCTGTATTATTGTCACGAGGCCTTAGCTTGAAACAGTCATACTGCACACGAGCTTATCTAATTCCGATGCACTCAAAAATAGGCACCGAAGCAACGGGCAGACGCTGAGGCCTCTAGCGGAACGACGGTGTCGCGATCATATCGCCATTCATGCTGTGAAGTAGACCCCTTATCTGCGTACTTGTCTTCAGAGCGCCTGTGCGCTGTTTATCCCAGCGCGAAGGGACCGCCGGGATTAACTTCGATGCAATCACCCGTAAACGATTCATCTCCTCCCTCCTATCCTACCCTCCCCTTTGAGCCCTTTCTTTTCTTTCGGGAATAGATCGCGCGAATCCTTCTCTGTATCTCGCATACGTCACTCCGCGTTCACTTCCTGTTGCTCTCCCCACCAATGGATCCTTCTCATTTTTTTTTTTGAAAACCAAGTAGCTTTTCGACCTCCCCCGTCCAAAGTCAAGCCATACACAAAGTCCAATCACGGTGTTCTCCTCACCTCCATCACCCTCTTTTCCATCCGCATCGCCTCTTTTCTTGCTCGCTTCCACACAGCGCACCTCTCACACAATCAACCAACCCTTCATGCCCCCGACGAAAAAATCTCGCCGGAGGCCAGATCCCCGTCCGACAAAAACACACACACGCTCATTCGGGGAGGGAGCAGCAGGTTTTTATTATATTTGAGGGGAAGCCACAGCCCGAGCCGTTCGGCACACCCGCCAGTATGCAATCGCGCGCGAGTATACACACGCACACACACTCATGTGAGCACACAGTGTATCTTATCAGCAAGAGGCCCTCCCCTTTTCCCTCCGCTCCTCTCTCCCCTCCTCTTCATTTTCTTCTTTTTAATCCGCCGACGACTAATATGTCTCGCGCCCGTCTTTCGGACTCAACCCCACGACCCACTCACCCACACCAGAAAAATACCGAGCGTACCTGCCCCCGGCACTTGTTTACATTTAGCAATTCCATCGCAGTGATAGAGAAAAGGGTTCAGGATTCGGTCTGACTGATTGAGGAAGGGTTGGTAAACATTGCGCCCTCCCCCCATGCTCACCCACCCCCCACGGTCCTGTTTGTCTACCCATCCCTCCTTCCGCCAACTCTTTTCCCACCCTCTCCTTTCTTTCTCTCCCATTCTCTTGCTCCCTATCGAATCTATTTCTCCTTCTCTCTCCCTCCACCTGCGGTGCGAGTACCTATCACACTCTCCATTCTTCATAACCGGCCCCCTCAGCCACCCCTCCAGCTCCAAAAGCCAGGTTCTCCCTTTTTAGTAACCCTTTTTTTTCTCTCTCTCTCGTTCTCTCTCTCGATTCCTAACGCTCCCGAAATGATACGTCGAAAAAAAAGGCGTGGAGGAATAAGACCTTTTTTTATCGCAAGCATCCCAACATTTACATGAGTTAATCGTATATTCTATTCTGTACGCATTGCATGTTTGAAATTTTGGTAATTTTTTGTCGAAGTTTTATTGAATCATCTTGAAGTGGGTTGTTGGAGGGCATTAAATTGGAAAAAATGTTGAATGAGCGACGAGGATAGGTACAGCGATGAGTGTACCTCTGGTGAGATATGATTGGTAATACGTCGAGCTAATAATTAAAATAGTGTTTTGCAATGAGATGTCTAACTTAAAGCTACTCCATTGTAACTAACTGGTTTTATTGCACTCACATCTTCTGGACAATGCATATGATCCAGGGATATACATAAAAGTCAGTGTTACGAAACGAAAGCAGGAGTCTTTTTTCAAAAATTGCTATGTTCAGTATGGTAAATTAAACCAACGTTAGCTATTTTCTCTCTATATTAAAAGCTGTCCCTATGGATTCAATAAACTTTCGTCATTATTTTGCTCAACCTTATTTACTTAAATAAAAAGATCACTCTGTAGACCAATTCTTTTCTGGTAAAACCTATTGCAGTACAGCCTTCCATTCTTCCTGCCGTACGTAATTCAAATTCTCCACATTATATGCAAAAGGCGTAAACTATTCATCATTCATCCATTTGTAGCTTTTTAGTCAATGACTGGTCGTGCCCTTTACATCCATTTGTACTTCCAATCATGATCAGGTTATCTTTATCTTTGTCGTATTTTTCCTACTATTCCAAAAGTCCACATTTTAAAATTCTGCAATATTTCTATTCTCCCTTCTCAAAGTCTAAGAGGTGGAACAATAAGACGCCTAACTCTGATTTTATGCCCTCTCAGGTCTTTTCTTTGTCTTCACGGAAGATACCCATGAGTGATTCCTTCTCGTAATGAAATTTTCCATTCATCTTGAAAACAAACTTGAGAAATATAAATATATACATGCACACATGTATCCACATGCTCTTCGCTTAGCTGAACGAATCATTAACGACATTCCTCATCCTTCATTCTCATCCTCGTGCTTTTCTTTATGCATTTTACATGTATGTGTAATACGTATGTCCCAAAATGTTTCAATCTGTTTCTCTCTCTCTCTCCCTTCTTTGGCTGTTTCCGTTCTTTGCTTTTTATGCGCAGACTATTTTCGAGTGATATTTACCACTCTGGCCAAAAATTGCTTCGGCTCATCAAATAAAATAAATCCAGCTCCTGCGGGATATTAGTTGTGAGGATCATCAATAGGGTCGTTCATCAAACAAGCAGGAGAGACCCTTTCTTTCCATGAATCACGTGCCGTTTGAGACGTTCTTTCCTTGACAGTTAGTGAATTTGACAGATATTGCATGTATGCCGTCAGCAAACATTTTTCAGGCGGTTTGACGAGGTTGTATTGCTTCCTCTTGTGAAAAGGTTCGCACCATTATATTGGTGCGCTTAAAAGAAGTTATAAAGGATTGTGCGCAGAATGATACTGGGAGACTCGCACTCAGGATAACAATTTCGGGAGTCTTATACTTTTGACTTTGAAAACGTATTTGACTTTAGATTTGCCCTTGGGCTTTATTTATCAACAACTTTAAGTTGTCTATCTTAGACCATTTGAAAATTTAGTTGACAGAACTTTCTTCAGACTCAAACCCAGTCCATTTAGAATAATATTCTTTACGGTCCAGAATTTAAATAATGCAACCGGATTTTTGCGTCACAATGCTGTTAGAGACGAGGCGTGGTATTGTAGAATCCTCCTGTTTGAGTCGCAAAATGTCTGGTCATAGTCTAGCCTCGGCAATATCGATATAATAACTTATTGCAGCAAGAAACTACAATTTTGTAAAGCAGTAGTCGGGATTTTTGTGGAAAATATCGTGATGCTGTCATCTTACGGAAAAACATGTTTTGGCATCAAAGACTCAAAAATATCCGATTTTAGCGTTCACTATCTAATTACTAGAGGTCACAACTTCGCTACTTTCAAGTTTTAAAAATTTTCAGTCTTTCCTGAATAGGCATCGTGATTGAAAAAATTTGTCTGAGATACATCATTCTCTAAAAATCACCTTTTCCACTTTTGTCGAAAAATATTATCCGTTACATTCACTATCTTTATAATAATTTAAGATTTGGTTGCTGTTGCATGGAAATGTCAAGCATAGAAATATTACAACTCATGCAAATTACAAAATTTCAGAAGGGATACCTACGTGTCTATTCTCCTCCTATTTATCGAGTATATTAATGCCGGGTATTAATTAATATTGGCCACACAAGTTTCTAACATAATGTAATCACTACGGTCTAATGGCTCAATCACAAATCCGAGTTTGCAAATTGCTTGCAACTTTTAATAAATGAAGAAAATAAACACCTATTCCAAATATAATGCGTAGAAGTTTCTACCGAAAGTATTTTATGATACATTCTTGAAAAAAATGTATTGGCATGAATAAAAAACGTAAATGTTGAAAGCATTTATTCCTCTCAATTTTCCCAGCACTGAAAAGGTACAGTGTTTTTCTACAATATATTTGTATATATTTATTGGTTTATAGAACAGTATTAATTATATTTTCCTGGTATATGGTTTTTTCATACCTTTAATTAAAGACACTTTAAGTGTTCGATCTTTTCAAGTCACTAAATTAGGCAGAATCCAGGATTGGTCGGGGAAAACCAACTGCCGTGATGGTTATTGGCAAATAACTGATGAGCTAAGTTTAATCCAGATTCTGTTTCAGATTTTATCGGTTAATCTCCCGTTTTGCGGAGACAAAGTGACTTCGATCGAAGCACTAAACTGGGAACCCTAATGACTATTAAACTTCTCGCATCACGGGATCTGGTATCCTTCCGGGTAGAAGGAAGGAAGAAATAGAGGAGACAATTTTGCATTAACGCTGGGGACGCTCGGAGATCGCCGCTTGGAAGAAAGCCTTCACCGTCGTTCCTTTATTTTCCGCGCCTCGATCGCTTCCTTTTTTTCATTTCCTCGAGAGGATCACGAGAGGGAGAGAGAGAGTTCACCCGGGCAAACTGCTCCCGTTAGTGGGGAGGTCAGAGACGCGAATAAAATCCCTTCCCGCGAGCCGCTTGGCAATGAGATGCAGGCGATATCGAGCCAAGGGCTGCGGCTCGGATGGAGATGGGTATCTGGGCCGAAGGAGGAGGGGGGACGAAGGACCTTTGAGTAAATGACACGTGAATACTTCGGAGAGGTAAAGGTGGCGGAGCGGAAGCGAATGGTTTGGGGCGTCCCAAGGGTCAACGGGAAACCCCGATACGTGTAACGTAGGCATTGAAATGTTAAAAGACTTCCGAAGTCAAACGGCTTCCCTTCGATCATTCTTCAAGCCCTGCATCCACTTCAACCGAATCCATGCACTCTTATCCTCTTCTTTCCTTTTCTGCTCATTTGTATTTTACGTTTCCCATTTAGTGGTCCCCTTCTGGGGCCAAGACACTCAGTAAATACTCCCTTATAGAGGTCTCGCACTTGAATCTCGAAGATGGCAGAGATTTTTCATAAGTGCATTGGTTCCTAATTTTAAAATGTGCACAATATGAGCAATTCTGCGACGCTAATTACTTTGTCTATCTTGTAGGGCATTAAACTGTGTAGCCCTTGGCACCATTCGGTTTGAGTAGGATAACGTTTACGATGGGTTTCCACCCGTTAGTATTGGTTTCATTGGTATTCCGATTCCTACTTATGTGCTGTATGAAGAGGATTTCGAATACAACTCTCAGTCCTGCAGATGTATAGTTAAAACATTCACCCCGTAGCGAAGTTGTATAGAGCAGTCTAATGCCGGCGTCAGGTTTCTCTTCGTCCTTCTTCCGTTCCCAGAAAACGTTTTTCCTCTACCAAACAGCTCGTTAGTGTTGCTGGCTGAAATATTCTTTTGTCGCCTCTACAAATTGATACCAAACATTTTCGATTTTTTGAGGTTTTGTGGCAAAGTTTGATCCTGTAGTCATTTTTATATCGCCACGAAATGTCCACAGTTCTACTTTTATCATTTTTTATTCCCTGTATTTTACTTATTCCTCTATTGTTAGATGCTCGGGTTACAATCTTTTTCGTATTAATATATTTCAACATTTTTCCTCCTTGCTTCAGAGATTTCTGACCGTAATCGTTTGCAGGGATTCCCTCTTTCAATTTTCCGTGTATTATCCCGTTGAAGCAAAATTATTTCCGTCGTTGAACTTGGTCTTGGCGTTCACATCCCGTTTATTTACGTTTTTGGCGTTTATTTCCTTCAAAATTTATGACTGCTTCTGCCTCCAGTGCATCAGGGGAAGATATTTTATGCCCCTTGGATGATTGTACAAGGACGGCTGGGGTTTTATATCTGATATTAGCTTCTTCAGTATGACATTCGATTACGACTGTCATAAATTTATTGGTACTGCCATCCGTTCAGTGTTGACATTGGCTTGCTTATTATGTTGTTTCCCCTAACCGTACTACCGTAACGTTATAGATGTTGGTAAAAGCCTTTATATGACTTATTAAGGGAGATGAGATTAAACAGGTGGTTTTCCTGTTTTGACTTGGATAATGCTCCTTTTACGCTTCTACTGAAGGCGTTGGAAAAAAAAATCTTGACGAAATTTTCATAGGAATCGTCGATACTATTGAGACTAGGAAATCTCACATAATTACCCGGCATATGAAATCAATAGGTCACATAACCTTAACCAAGATGCAACATTTAATCCATGCCACATTTATTCTTCTTTGTATACCAGATAAACGATGGTGACTATATTCTCCGCATTATAATACGTTCTTGGGTGTAGAATCGATTTTGCAGACTACTAATCCTTTTTTTCCTGCGTTCAACTTGCAGCTATGTATTCCTATTTTGGTTTAAATGTAGAGTATTGAAACTTAATAACACGTCTAGATAAACATTTTGCTTTCATATTTTTCTGTTGCACTTTTTTCAGTCAATTATTCTTTTTCTTTCATTGCGAAATCAAATAACATAGGAAAATGAACACTTATGATATACAGGTTGATTGGTTGATATGCAGCTTAATATCGCCTTTTTCTACAAATATGTACATGATTAAATGACCATAATTCAACAATTTTTTTACCTCAATAGGGTATAAGTGAATAAGGTATATATTAAATTTCAATGGAACTTTCTCTGGGTTCAATTGATGATTGGACGTTATTATTGGGTTAATTCGGGTTGGATGGGAGCTCAATTAATTTCCATTACAAATATTTACTTTTCTTCGCTATTAACACGTTTTTAAAAAATATTTATGCAAATGGAGCCATTGAAGCAAACAAAATTATCAACAATTACGAAATTTTTAGCGTTTTGAGGGAGAAATTTCTGCTCGTCAATTCGCTAATTCACTCGAACCAAAAGCGAAGTGCGCATCAAAACTCAAATATTTCCCCTCGAACTTTTACGAAGCGTAATAATTCTTGCGAAACTTAAATGGTTGTGGATGGTGATGGGAGAGCTACCATTTTAATCGTTGTGGAGGTTATAAAGCGAGCTTGAGATTAACGTCTTCCCTTTAAATTTATAAGAATCCTCCCTGAATAAAACCTGACGCGCATCATTCTCATTTTGTTTCCACCTGTTTCGGCACGCAATAATTGTTGCGTAATAAAGGTTTTGGAGCTGTACGAAACGTTTTGCGGGGACAGGAACGTCTTCCTCCTTGGGGATCCGTAGCCTTATTCCTCTCACCCGTAACCCTTAGCGACGATTTCCATCGTCGCCGCCCTGCCCCCCTCCTCTTCCTCTCCGTCCCTTCTCGCTCTCTAAAACTTACGGTTCCATTACTCCCTGGCCTCCCTTTCCGGGAATCTTTATTTCTCCTCAGTCGCTTCTTCCTCGGCCCGAAATCTTTCCCCCTTCCTAACCTCCCACGCGGAATGCATCCGCTGCTACCCGTTTACAGATACAGCCACGCCGCTCGTTACCGTTAAAGGCCGCAGTCGTTTTCCATGACTACGTTCGGCAATTGCTATCGTTTAATAGCCTGGATGGGGGTGGGTGGGTGGGTCACGTGGTCCGCCCTTATCCCTCATCCTACAGTTCTGATTTCTCCCAGCGGTGGCATTTCCCTCCCCCACCTCTCTCTCTTTCTCTCTCTCACTTTATCTCTCTGTCTCCTACCTCTCGCTCTCCTCCCGCTTTCGCTCCGCTGTTACCTCTCGCTCCCCCCATGCTTTTTTGAAAAACTTGTTCCTCGGAATAATAAATGCTGCCTCTCCGAATGGCTTCTCAGAAGGAAATGTTCCTCGGTAGACCATAAAGCATTTCGATCGCGTTCGTATGTGAACAGGAGGAGGAGCATAATTTTAAGATTTCTTCGCAGTTGCTTCTCATAGACGGAGGCGGCGATGTTTGCTTGCAGACTGCGTTTACCTTTATTCTTATTTAGTTTTATCGTGTTTTCAACCATCGGTTTTCATCAAGTTTATTCTGCTCCCTTATTCTGTTGTCTAACATACTCAACACAACGCATCTACGTGCAAAATATTTAAAAAATAAATAAATAAAATACAGTTACCAGGGCATCAAACGGCGGAGGAATAATAAAAATAGCCGTCAACTAGTGTAATAAAAGTGGACCGATTTTCGACATTGATTTACTTCAACGTAGTTGGGTAGGGTAGTAGTTCGTAGCTATTTAGTTGAGATGGCCGACACCTAAGGTCGATTACATTAGTAAAGTTAGGTTGGTGATCTTTCTGAAAAATCTCCTCCTCAACCGAGATTTGAACCGGGATCCTAAGGATAGAAAGTAAGCTCTCAAAACCAACGCGCGTACTCGATGCCTAAGTTAAGGCTTTAAAGTGATTCCCACGGATTCGATGTGAATCGACATCAGCCTCGAATCAATTTCCTTCACTCTCGGAGATTTTCAATTGGCAAGAAACGTTCGCCGCCGGGGCAGCCGATTCGGAAATCCGCGCCGATGACAAATGTTAATTTTCCCTCTTCACGAAAACCCTCGAGTCGCTCCTCTTTACGACCGAAAAATTAACCGGGACATCGGGTCCGACATCTTCTCCTCCCCTTCTCCACAGGTGACCCTTCCCGAATCCATATTCATGATTCGCCGACGGCCATCGAGCGCGGAAAAACTGTTCGTGGAGCGAAGGGCTCTGGAGACACTCTTTCCCGATTGAATCGATCTTGGTCGTCCGGCGGCCGACGAGGTGCATTCCTCCTTCACCCTCGTTCATTCATTCATTCATTTACTGCTGTCATTCTTCTTCGCTATTCCATTGCTCCACTCCGCGCCCTCTTCACCCTCCCTTTCTCGCTTCCCCATATTGCAAGGGAAGATTGCCAAACCTCTCGGTATTATTTGGTAAATTATTAGTATCTATTCCCTTTTAAATAATCGTGAAATTTTTATAATTTGTTCTTTTATTGGATTATTCTAATAGATAGGGAAAATTCTTTACATTAGATTGATTGCTGCCCCGAGCGAAAAGTTTATAAGCTCACTATTTTTTATCCAATTCTTAAGTTTTTCCGGAGGTTTTTCGGCTCCCATTTTCTCTCCTCGTATCAGAAATTTGCCGCTTCAAAACACGTTTTCCACTCGGGAGAAGATTGGGTAAGGCTAGTGCCATGGTGAGGAATCAATGGGACTTAATTCAAGAACCTTTCCGGGAAAGGCGCCTGAATCTGACCACCTCTTTTCCAATCTCCCTCCCGATCTCACACTACCGTCTGCTTCTTTCTTGCCCCACTCCCTGGCATCCTTCCTCCGCTATCTCCTCATGTCGTTACCGGGAGACCCTCAATATAATCTATCGCTTCCTCTGCACGTACTCATTGTGGAACGAGCTGCAAATTCATGCACGAGGTACCCCGTAATCTCTCCCATTACGAGAGGCGTTGTTTGGAACGGGCTAAAGCAAGGAAAATTTATGGTCGCGGGTTTTATTTGCGAGATCGAATTTAAATTCCTTATCCTACCTACCCCAATTTCCCTGAACACGCTGCCTCAATCTTAAATACGTGATGTATTGCATCACATGCGCTTTAAAAATTAGCTGGAAAAGTTAATTCCGAAAATACCGTGCGGAAGAATACCAGGCACACAAATTCTTTCACAAATACTATCAGGTATGGGTGACGAAAAGTGAGTTTTGTACCCAAAAGGGTGGTCTAACAGGAGTTTAATTTTTGCTCTCTTCAACCTCATCACCGCAGGAGACCCACATCATCTACCCCATCCTGTTGCCGAAGCCGGGCGACCCAATGAGAGCAACTTCTTACCATCTACAGTACTTGCGACAGTACTTTTCATTTATTTGACACAATTCTCCTTTAACAGGAATAAGAAGACGTCAGCTTCTTGCTATATTTTTCTTCATTACCCGGAAAACCTCCATTTTGTCGTAGAATGCTGCTATCTTGCCCGCCATTTGTGTTTGATGTGTGCTGTGCAGTTAGTAATTTCAGCTGGCTCAATATTCTACCCTGTAATTACAAATATTTTCCAGCCGAAAGGACGGTGAGGAAAAAAAATAATAATTTTTAGATTGCTTTGGGTGGCGCTTACCACCTCGAGGGACCAGGGTTCGTGATTGGGGACTGTTTCAAAGATTTGCATTGGTATAACGGTACATGCTTTAGTATTGTCAAAAGAGCACTTCGAGTTCAATGCTTCGTCCGTCGGAGAAGACGTTAAACCGTGGTTTTTGTGGTGACTTTTGTTTAGAGTAGGCCACTGTCGACGCCGGTTTTCACTTCACTTTTCCTTCGTTACCTAGAAAACCTTTTCATCTTTCCAAACATTCACTAATCCTCAGTTTTGCCAACAACCTTAGCTTCCGGTATTCCTCTCCCAAAAAAGTACAACTGTACATATTTTTTTTAAGTTTCAAAACGAAAGTGCTCTTCTATTTCTCCTTCAGGTACCGTAAAATGGGATGACGTCTGCTGTTTTCTACAGTTTTTTAATTATTTCTTCGCGTAATTCGGCTTGATATGACCAGCAAAATTCGTAAACCTTTTTCTCAATGAATGATAATTTCTTTTGAAAAGTAAAGTACAGTGGTAAAAGGGACTCCAACTGAGGCCATAAAATATGTTTCCTAACAATCGTCCATTGTGCAATGAGAACCTATTACTGAGTATTCTTTTGTAATTACTGTGGTACGTTGAAAATAGACACCGTATGATGCTTTGTTTATTTATATTCGAATTGCCTGAAGTAAAAATCAGCATGGTATCACTCAACAGACTCTGACTGCATTTAAGTATACACAGGTCGTCCTATTCAAATATCTACCCGATGTCAGTTGTCATTCTTTATGAAAAATATTAATTCTTTTATTTTTTTATGATTTTAGGTAAAATTGGGCGAGATTCCTGCACAAGTAGTGACAAGTTAACTAGTTAATCCCGTTATATAGACCGTTCTCGCTCTAACTCCAAGGTCACGGCAACGTATCCAGCTTGGGGAATGGTTTCGCTTTACTTTTTAATCCGTCCCTCTTGAGTCCGTGGCGCGATTTGGCCTCGGCCGTCGCAGTACGTTAAAAGCCGAATGGCCCCTAAACCCCCATCAAGCAGTCTTACGAAAGAGTCGCACTGAGCACAACCCTCGGGCAACCGAAAAAAAAAGTAATGTGCGGCGTAGGTCAAATAAAGTTGGACCATTAGAACGGAGGCAAAAATGGCCGAGTATAATAAAAAGACTGCTCTCTCCCTCCACATTATTGCGTGGAAGTGGAAGTTTGGCATGTCGGAATGGGCATAGTAAAATGTCGGCCAGATGCGCTCGTTGGGGGATGCCCGAGGAAATTTTGAGGGGAAAAATCGGTTGAAGGGAGGGGAGTGGGTCGAGGAGAGGGTGTTGGAATGGGTAGGAGAGGCTGTGGGCAAGTGCGAAAGGTTTGAGGTCTTCATTAGTTTCTTTGTCTCGAGAAAAAGAGTCGAATGGGTAAGAATATGTGTGGTGGTATTGTGAAAGTGTTTGAGAGACTGTAAGTGTGCCGAAAAGTGCCATGGGTGAAAGAATTAGAATTGAGAGAAAATATTTTAATGTCTTTTGCAAACATCACACGAATAAATTTTGTCTTGCGGAGTGTGTTTGAAAAAATATATGAAAATGAAGAATAATTTGATTTTGTTTTGGATGCAGGCATTGAATGAAGTAGAAAAAACACTACTGACCTTGTAGTAGAGCCAAAACTCAGAGTTTTCAACGGATAGTTCTGTAATTAGATTTTTTTAACTTAATCCAACTGCTGAGGCTGTATCATACCATTTGACCAGAGCTAATTAATAAATTAGCCAAAATATCTTAGTTCTTAGGCAAACAGATGATAAATGCCTGAGATTTGAATCGCAACCTTTAAGTTTCCAGGCCGAAGCCTGAACAAGCTGGTTGCCAATGGGGCCTTTCATTGAGCATATTCCAAAAATAAAAATGCCAAACGGGTGTATTCTGATGGGAGTGAAAGTGACTATTGCCCTACCTTGGGTAATGTCAACGGAAAATATTTTTCTGTGCGTGTTGAACTTTTTGTTTTGAATATTCGAGTGGTTGCTAATTTCCTACGCATTAATTATGTGCCACTACTTTCATTTCATTGTTGTTGCAAGTAAGAGAATACAAAGGTCTGGAACGAGAGATTGTGACTACCGTTTGACGAGCTGCTTACCATTTGCTTTGATAACTCAGTCTCTCTTCATCCTTGACAAATTTAGCTGTTCAAGCAAAAAATGCGAAAGATATGTATAAAGAGGAAACTATTTCCAAGCCATAAGCATAATTTTCGCATACCATTCATGAGTGCGGCAAAATATTTTTGACGCGCGTCGTAAATTGGCGCTTGATGCTCGCTTCTCACTCCATTTGCACATAGTATTTTTTTAAATATATTTTCTGTATCGATGAAACAACTTCGGCCGTCACATTGTGGAATTTTTCCATGATTGAAAATAAGAATGAACTTTGTAATTTTCCACACGTTTTTTTATTAACCAACCGGTTTCAACACTCGCGTGTCATCATCAGGGACTAAAATTTTAGTCCCTGATGATGACACGTGAGTGCTGAAACCGGTTGGTTAATAAAAAAAGTGTGGAAAATTACAAAGTTCATTCTTATTTTCAATCATATTTTCTGTAGTTAAAATGTGAATTTTGGCGTTAGAATTTAGCCAAGTACTTTTTTCCTCACACAATATCCAGGATTCGCCAATGCGTGATGGGCCTGAACGCGAAAGGCCCCAAAACAACCACTCCGTTTAGCGAATTCCGGGCCTCGTTTTGGGGGGGGTGTTACTTTGGTCATACGACCTCCTGTTTCAACAGCGGTACCCGACACTCCCTCTCGCCGTGGGTGAAGCATTCTGTTAAGGCCGGCGGTGATGGCCTGTCCTACTCTCGCAACCCCTCCGTCTTTCTTTATTTCTCCCTTCCCTAAACCATTCCTTCTCCCTTCCTCTCCGGCACCTTTTTTTCCCTCTTCCACCCTGTGCGGCAGGAACAGGGAGTCGGTATTAGTGGTGTGGGAAGATGAGCAGTATAGAGAGAGAGAGAGGGAGGGAGGGTAGGGAAGTGTGGGTTTTCTGGAGGAGTCTTGATGGAAGTGGGCAGTTTGTGGGTCTCGGCGATTGTGTGGGGAGGCCTCGGAAGAGTGCTCCGAAGGGTGGGGGGTGAGGGGGAGGGTGGGCTGGGATAAGTGGTGCGGGGGGGTGGAGGGTGGTGAGCCCAACGTTGGCGGAATGCTGATTGAAGGTAAAGGTTGATTGCCCCGCTTGGCACGGCTGTGGTGAGACTGACACCGGGGGAGGGAGCTCTGGGAATAGGGGAAAATGAAGGTGTAGTACGGAGCTCAGCTCACGAAATTGACCCACGATATGAAAATACGTTACAACTAGGAGGCTAGTAAGTTGACATAAGTGCAGGGTATACCCACATGCACCGGTCATTATTGAACTAAAGTATGAATACAAAACTAGTGATCGCTAAATAATGGGTAATGAAATTGATATAATTAATCCACTACCCATTAGTTTTATTGTTGAATATGTTTTAGAAAGCTGATCAATGTACATACATTGCAACCCTAGCTATTCATTTTAGAAGACACGATGATTGCAGACCATCAGCTGTCAATATATCGTAGATGCCGATTTGATAAATATTTGTTCACTATTATCCATTTGCTTTAAGTAATCTCCGAGGTGTTTTTACATTCTTCGTAACTTAAAGAAGTCATCGTAGAACTTATGACGTAACCATTTAAAGCATCTCTTATATCATATCACATTTGGAATATCGTACATTTTGGTTATTACTATCCATACTTTCGTATAAAATAATCGTAGAGTAAATCGCTACAGAATCGCGACCCTCGGCGTCTCATCTACAATACAATAGCAAAATTGTTCTCATCTCTTTTCCACAATAGTCAACACGGATACTTCCACAAACCTGTAATATCAATAGTATGAAATTGAGTCTTCTGTTCTCACTAGAAACACTTATTATTTGATGAAATGTTGATAAATGCTATAACAACTATACTTATAAAATAATGTATTGTCATATCCATCACATCATTCGCATTACCATATTGACCACATTTTTATATTGGCGATTTTTTTCACAACTCAGTTACACTGAGTTGTGGAAAGTTTTCCACAACTTTTTCTCATAATCATCAGGATCGTCAATCCATCAAAATCATCGTACTTTCAAATTCCGTTATTTTTATCAACAGGACTGCCCGCAAGGTTTCATTGGCGACTCTTAATACGTCGGTTTCCTCTTAATAGTACGGATTTACTCCTACGCAATATGTTTTGAGATTATTGAGTCATAAAATAAACTGCTAGGCACTTCTAGTTTTTCTAGGTGGGTTGTAGTGGCTAATGCCGCTAGAATGATTCCTGTAAAAGCGGATGTGTGAACTAAAGAGAGCAGATTATCGAATTCCGTATCAGTTCGGTTTTATTTATTGAGAGCAAAATCAGAGCATTACCTCGAAATGCGTACTTCTTTAATTTCGGCTTAGTCTAAATCTATTGGAGAACATGCTAACCCATGTAGCCTCGCAATATTTTGTTAAACGCCCAATTCTATGCCAGAAAATATCAGTTTGAATTCGAAGTATGGTCAAATCGTATACTCCTTTTACACAGGCATAAGGTCGGGACGTGAGGCGACTTCAGAGGGAGTTAGGTGTTGGATCTGTCGGGTCGGTTTGTTTGCGGAAGGCCGGCGGTGTGTGGGAAGGTGTTTCGAAACGTTGGTGTGGAAAAAGGTGAAGGGGAAATGAGCGAAAGAAGCAGTAGTTAGCAGATTTCGAGGGAGGGAATGAAAGAAACTCGGGGGCTAATTAGCGGAGGTAAAAGCGTTAAGATCGGCTTCTCCGGGAAATGGGGTGAATGTGCCGCAGGCGGACGAAACATCAAGGGTCAAGGGCACTTAAAATTTATTTAAGTTTATTCCTCTCCCTTTAAAAATATACCAGTTCTCCTATCGGGATTTTTTTTAGTTTTCGTTGACACCACGTGGATGATAGCATTTGCCTTTAGAATTTAACATTTGCCTTTAGCATGATAGCATGTGCCTTTGAACCTAGAGTGTACATTGGTGTGAACTAGTTCATAAACAAGTTTTATAATTGGAATATGTACTTTTTCTGCGGCGCCTCACTTGTGACTTAGAGAAGTCAAATCTGATAAATGACTCTGGAAATGATTTCAAAAGGGTAGAAAACAGATACAAAACTCATTTCTAGCCTTATATTTATACTCCCTCTAATCCCAAATTAGGTTCGTATTCCATGTAAATACTCACGTTACTTCAAATTTAAGAATCGGATTCACGCATATAGAGATCCTAAACATTGAAATTAACACTGTAAGAGACTTTTTCAAGAATAAAATACGGAACACTTGGGAACTTGACTAGTCCATGTTCAATCTCTTTTCTTTAATTTAATAAATTTCCAACGTACTTCTTCTATATAAAATGCTCAATCTCCCTTGAGCAGACCGAATTACACGAGTCCGACATCTACATACACGTCTTTCCACCCTGGTATGTACCCTTCACTTCCATGGAGCTTCTACTAAGCTTGATGAATGAAGTTACGACGTAAAAATATTCCAGATGCATTCACTCATCAGGGAATCACGCAACTTAATTTCCAAGAATATCTCGGTCAATTACTGTTCGTACTCTTCAATTTTACTCCAGTTATTCAGATGAAGAGGATTTATTTTCTCTCACAGTCCCTCATCATAAAATATCTTCGCATATTTTTATCTTACCTCGGTCTTTATGTTCAGGATAAAACAAAAGTCATCATGCGAGTCAAATTGTTAGAACTGCTAATTAACCAAGAGACGAATACTGCTACAAACTCCACACACAGCTTTTGGTCTTAAATGACATCTTCTCAGATTTATAAGTAATTATCTTACTTGCTCGCGTGGTCGTATCTTTTCAGCTGGAATCTTTGCTTCCATTATACTTCCTCGAGTCTATTTTGAGGTAAAACTTTCTTTAAGACGTGCTCCGCGGATGATTCGATGAATAAGAGACATTTTTGTGCTAACTTAATGAGGTTGCGAGGATAATCCTTAGAAAATGTCAGGCATTTCTTTAACGGACTGATGAGGACTAGGAGGAAATGTTTACATTTTAAAGCGAGAATAAACTTTTAATAGGAAAATTTTGTTTGTATTTTCCTATATGCAAAGTTCATAGACATCCATAGTTTTTTCAAACCTTAGAAAAATATGGAAGGTAAATCTTACGGCCAGGGAATTTTTTCGGGCAATGACAGAGGTTTGCATGATATAAACTCCGTTGTATGAATACGGCATACCATTAAATTTATTATTCCAAACGTAAAATTTTATTGAATAGCGTCAAAGAAAACTAAAACTATCCCGCTAGTTATTTTAGTTTATGCAAAAAAATTAGATATTACTTTAATTCTTGCTACCTCTACTGTGTTTTTTAATATCTAGCGAGCCATGCGCATTCGTGGTCAAAATTTCACGCATTTATGGCATTTATCTTCGTGATACATTAGAAACTTTTAACTTAATATTTTAGCGAGGTTTTCGATTCTTGTCCGATCATTGGATGCTTTTGGACTACATTTTCCAATTAATCTAAAAGTTGATCTTAAATGTGCGCAATGCTTTTATTAATCTACTAGTTTAACCTTTTTCATGCTTACCTTAATAAATATTAGTAGTAATTGATGTGCAATACTTCTTCGTATTTCTTTTCTCCTGCTAAGTGTTGAGCATTAATAGATTTATGACCTCCGAATTCCAGCTAAAAGCAATGGCGTCAGACGTTGATCTTGGCGGCTAAAATAGAACGATAGTAAATCCTGCGTTTAACATTCCCTTTTGCCCAAGTTATCTAGAATCAAATAATGTCAAAATATGTGATCCAGCTACATCTGTGGAAGGAGTGGTGGTGTATGTGCCCCAAGAAATTTTCTTCTGGAGTACGCCATTGATGTTCTTTTTTTATTTCCATTTGCGAGAAGACTGTAAATGAAAATCAAGGACATTCATTCCGTTGCTGTGAATAAATGTTCGAATGTAACTCGGCCTGGCTGGGGCTGGTCACGAACCATGTGCATAGGTTTAAAATACGCTCCACCGAATCTAAAAAAAATTCCGATTTGAAATCAATGGGAACCTGAAAATTCATTCCGGAGTGTAGAGAAACTTTTTTATGTATATATTTTAAACTATCTCAGGAGTGCCTACCTTTTTTTCGAAGTTCCAATTTCCATTCGTGAATACGATTGAAAGACTAACGCTATTACTTCCGCGCTGGCGAGTCGGTGCATGGAATGATGAGGGCAAGGCGCCTGGAGTGAAAGACGCCGTCCGAATTCAATTCAGTGCGACAGAGAATCGAAAGGATCATCCGGCATTACCATTACAAGGCCGTTCCCGGAGTGAGTGCCGAGGAGAAGGGGTTAGGACGAGGGAGGAGAGCTTTCTCGTTGCCTCCCTCTGCACTTTCTTACTCGCGAATGCCAACTCGTAAAGCGTGATCGTATAAGTGTGACTCATCCCGGCGGCGCGCGGGTGATGGGGGCAGCACGTGCCTCGGATACGTAGTCATTATCCATCAGCCTCGCCCTCCCCTTCCTCCCCTCCCACAACTCCCCCCCTCCTTGCACCAATTCTCCCTCACCCTTCTCCTTCTAGGTCATAACTACTCCGTCCCCAACCTCCTAAGACCTTCGCCTCTTCCTTCCTTAATCTCATCACTTCCACTGCCTCAATATGCAAACCGTTAGTCCCCTTGGGCATGGTCAAGAGAACAATACACCTATCATTTAGGACTGCGAGCCTCCGCTAAGGGTTGCTGGATGGATAGAAAGGGGGGATCGGGTTGGTGTGGTGGCTAGAGTACTGGCCTCCCATCCCGAGGGTCCGGGTTCGATTCCCGGCAGTGGCGGATTTTTCAGTGGAAAACCGGTCCCCACTTGAAGGCCTATTGGAGGGCATTTCAAGTTCAGCACTCTGTCCGTCGGATGGGACGTTAAGCCGTGGTCCTCTTGGCGCGTTTCGTTCGTTCGTAGGCTAATGCCGACGCCGGGTTTCTCTCCACCCTTCCTCCGTTCCCTGAAAACCACTACCATTACCGAATTACCCACCTATCCTAAATGGCGCAAATGACCTCCGCTGTCGGTCGCCTCCCCTGAATAACCAACCAACCATGGATAGAAAGGGTACTCACCCATAAGGCCATAATTTGGATTCCGGAAGAATTTATTTGACATCTCAAATAGGATTATATTTGGAGAGGATGGTAATTTCTCTTCTTCGTCTATCCGTTGGGACGTAAGACCGCAAATAACTTGGTGCCTTTCAGTAACAGCAGGATAATGCCGATGCCAGAATTCTCTTCATTCCTAAAGCCAGAGTTTGAATCTTGGAGTATAGGAATCTTGGCCCGAGTTCGGGTTACTCCTAGTATTGCGGTTAGAGAGCAGTCCATGTTCGCAGATCTTTGGTCCGAGGAGCTGGCGTATTAAATTGGACATTTCTTGTGTTCTATATGCAATGGACTGGTTTCCATCCTTCAGATTTTTGGTTTGAATACCATAAAATACATATATTTGGGAGTCACCCAATTAAGAATGCTGTATGGAGACAATTCTTAATACAGTTCTCCGTAGTATTAGTTATTCGGCGTAGGCGACCGGCATCTAAGGTCACTTACGCCATTTCGGGAGGTCTTTGGGTAGAGTTAGGTTAATTCATTTATTCCAAACTTTTAGAGTTAGGTTATTTCAGATACTGATGGAAGGGTGGAGAGAAACTTCGCTTCAGCTTCACCCTGCTCTAACTGAATGACGACTAAGAGCCCTCGGCTTAACGACTCGCCCGACGGTAGGAGTACTGCACTCGAAGTTCTCTAAATACAGCACTCAAACAGGAAACAATGAAAAATATCGGCTACTGCCGGGATTTAAACCCGGGCTTTGGATTGGAAGCCAGTACTCTAGCCACCAAACCAACCGATCCCTTTCAGTGTTACCTCCAAACTCTGTGACATTGGAAGAAAGGCAGTGGATCCCAATGAAACCTTTCGTTAAAAGCAGGATGAGGCCAACGCCCAGTTTCTCTCCACCTTTCCACCCCTCATCTTCTACCTTCCATTGCCATTTTTACACCTTTCTTTTAGGAAAGAGTTGTCTTGCACCACAGGGTAGCGTTGAAAACACCGATGATTACAGAGTATAGGTGTATAGCTGGGACCAAAAGATAACCAGCCAAGAAAATTCTGCTTCCATGGAAAAGACTTTAGAGAAAATCGGATAATATGGAGGTGTATTTTTTTCCGTTAACTAGGTACAACCGTTGAAGTTTTCCTTTCATGTTTCCCTTTATTTTTGCAGCTTACATCCCTTATAGATTTTCAATTGCCAGTTTTATTTAAAACTTAATCTCCCAATTTTCTTGAAATTCATTACAACATAAGTAATAACCATGTGCAAAGAGGCTTTAAGGTATGTTGAAATTATATAATTTGCTTAATGGCTGGGAGAAGAAAGATGGCAAAATTTACTTTTATTTTCGAGTAAAAGCTAGTGATTTTTCAAAGCTAACAAGTAAACGATTATTCACTGACCAATGATTCCTATTTTCTAGTAATAATTTTGGCTGAGAGATTGATGAATTCAGTACGATCCTATGTCGTAGGATTCATTGAATCCTACAAAATATTTTTTTCATCCTTCAGAATAGAGCAGTAAATTTGTGATTGTATTTAGAAAGGTTATGAAATTAATTCCAAGAGTCAAACTTTTGAAACGCCCTTCATGAATAGTCATTGCATTGTGAATATTGCATTGCTATCTATCCTCTATATCTGTAACTAAGTCATATCGCTCTAAAAGTTTGAATCGGAAAAATGATTTTTATGATTCATCGAGGTGGAGATTTTCTTTCACATTGCTAAATTTGGGTAAGGATGAAAATGAGGTGTCTATTTTTTGTGACATTTTAAGTGGCATAACACATACTTCCTTTCATCTCTTGTTTGGACTGAAAAATGTCTTGAATTTGCGTACAGCGGTTTTGTGTAATTACATATCCGTAGTAGACACACGGATCTGCACGTTATTACACATCCATGAGTAGATATGCCCTGCCCCTGGATTTGAGGACATGAGATCCATAATCGGTCACTATCGGACACAATATCGACCAATTTACACATCGATCTTCTCGCCTGATGCTTTGAACCAAAGATCCCCGGTGTCGTGGATAAATTCTGCATTGCTTGCAATCAGCGTTCCTGTTTCTCTTCCCGTTGTCTTTGGTTACTTTTTCCTCATTCTGATAAATGTAAATCAGTCGGTGTGTTGCATTTTCTTTGCTTATTTTTTTCTATTCGAGCCATATTGTGCACCAAGATAGGCCAACATGCATATTAATGCGGAGAATTCAATAGCAGAAGCCTCGCGACCGCCCTCAAATATTTTCCATCCAGGCGTGGCCATAAATAGTTTTCCTTCGCGAGAATAAAACAATTCTCGCGGGAAAATACTACACCGAGGGCGCGTCTTTTTTTTAATTTCGTATTTATTTAAAACACCCGACTCCCTCCTAACACAGTCCAGCAAGGCGTGAACGACCTTATTCAGCGTTCATATTTCACCGAGACATCCCATGAATCCCGCAGCCCCCCTGTAAAAAAAAATAATTCACCCGACAATAAAATGAACGTCACGTTAAAAAGTCATTTTTATTAATGTTAATTTTATCTGAATGCTGGGGAGAGGCCGGGAGAGAGGCTCGGTATGAAATACTGAATTAACTCGCGACGCTTCTCGGGAAAAAATATAATAATAATCCCGTCCTCCCTTCTCCTGTAAATTCCTCGTTGCTGCGCTCTCGACGTTTTTTCCCCATCCTTCCCTTCCCTTCCCTTTGCCGATTCTCTGTCCTCCCTCCCTCCAACACTCTCCCTATCCCCTTCCCTTACCCTTTCCTCCCTCCTTCCCAACCCCCCTCATTCGCTTCCCCATCACTTCACTAATGAGGTACGTATTCCTCCTTATGGCCGCGCATAAATGGAGGTTGGCCCATACCTTTTGCACGCGTTACAAATCTCGATTGCAATAAAACATGGCGGTGCTTCCCTCGCTCTCCCGTCTCGCCATCCGCCCAAACAACTATCCACCGGCCGCCGCAAAAAAAAAGAAAGAAATAAGCAAATAAAACGTAAAAGAAGGGAAAGCCGTGTCCGCAGGCGTCGGGGGTGTCGACGTCCGTGGTAACTCGACCGGAAAAGAGGACCGTTCGCTCTCCGTGCCTCTCTATCCTCTCACTCTCTCTCAGCTCGTCAAAAACCCTCAAACCTTGGTGAGAAGACACCTCCTAGACCCTTTGGCCCTTTGTTACCCTTTCCCCTACCGTCCTTCTCATCCCTTCCCCGTGCACACGGGGCCAAATGGTGGCATTACAGTGCGGTGCGAAATTATTTTCGCCAAAATTATGGCACGAAGTATTTTCGTGAGCACGTTACGGTGCGAAATTACGATGCAATTTTCGCACCGCTTCTAACCAATAAAGTTTTAACGGATGGTATGAGGAGGAGTTTGAAATATCCCGATACAGGGAGAGAAATAGGATAGGTATTGAGCCAATGAATAAATGGAATGTAAATTTGAATTGTGACTCACCATCAAAGCATACTACTCTCAAAAAACTATCTATTCAATTTTGTGCCAATATCGGATTGACATCGCATCCCATCGATGCATAGGGGCTTTGGTTCTACTTGTTTCATTTGCATCGGTCTTATTGAAAATTGCAAATATTTGAAGGGTGGGCAAAATTTAGGCCGAATTTATTAAAACCTAATTTCTCGTTTCATGCGATGTTTTGTATAAACCGGGTTGATTCAAGAAAGTAATGACCCGATGTCCATGTTTCATCTCATCATGCAGCCCAATTTATCTCCTACCCCGACTCCATATTCCTCCTCACTTTCACAAGAGGTGGTTGTCCACGAATCCCCCTTCTCTCCTTTCGCCGTCGACTCTCCCTCAGCCTCTTCCTCCTCATCCGTCCCCAAAGAAAGGACACCGCCTCAGACGCCGCTCCCTCTTATTATCGGCCAAACCCCCTTTCATCCCTCATGAAGGAGCCGCCGCCTTTGCCTACCATTCCATTTCCTCCACCCTTAAAAGGAGAGTCAGACTGCCCTCTCAGCCACCTACCCCCGCAACCCCGCCATCCAATCTCCCTCGCAGTCTCCCTCCACAAAATCTCCCAATCTGCCTTTCAAGTCGCCGCCACATCCCTCCAACTCCTTATCCTAACGCCCGTCTGCAGGGCTCTGCGATACTGCGATTCATCCGTAGGAAAATGAGATATGACTGTGGTATCTAGACGTAAATGCGGAGACGGTACTCCTAGTAAGGATATTGCTACGCGATGATATGTGATACATCTGCATCTATATCTACGCAATACCCTGCAAGCCACCATAAAGGTGTGTGGCAGGGGATATCATGCGATTTAGGTTTTCCCGCCTTTTGCGATACAATACAATTTTGGAATGTTAACGAATAGCAATTTCATGCGATATGCGACTTCATACGATATGAATATCATGTAATTTGTGATATCGGTGATCTTAACTATGTACGATAACGCGATATGTGATTTTATTTGATCATGAGCTGTTGAAGATTTATATTGCAAATTCAAATTATTAATGTTTTTACGAAAAAAGTTGCGCATCAATGTTGCGCAACGTCAAAAGTTGCGCAACCAAAACCCTATATTACGCTGCTAGGAAATCGTTACAAGACTACCTTCATGTCTTCTAGTTACCTATGCTGGTCAAGTTTCCAGGTCTAAGCCGTGAGGTTTTTCGGCCAGTCAATTTGCTAAGCTTCGAATTCCATTGTATGAGATTAATTAAATTCTAAAATAGTTTTTTTATACTTTTGCTCCTTAATAAACGCTATTTGCTGCTACAGCTTCAGTATTTTACCTACAGAATTAATTCTGTGCTTCTATTTCATTCTCTATCCTCCGGTGTGTTCATTTTCTCCTTTTATCCCTGCGGGCCATGAGTTTCCTTCTTGGGTCATTGTACTCTCTTCGCTCCACCTTCAAACGCTCCACTTTACTCCCAAATATCAGCACTTTTCTCTGCCCCTCATTCTGATAAGTAAAAAAATGAAACTGCAAGCATGTAACAATTTCCAGGAATATGCTGCAAAGGGTATCTAAAGTACATTGAAGATCATCAGTCTTGCGTGTTTGAGAAGTTTTACATATACTTACCCGCCGGGCAGTCCAATAAATTTTTAAATTGAGAGAGCTAAGGATAGTGGTTGCCTCCGTTTCTCGCTTGGGTGTCCAAATGTAATTCAAGATGAAAATGCTCTCGGGAAAATTGAAAAGGGGTGTAACCATTTGATTCCGTTTTAACTTCCCTCCACTATGAATCAGGATGCTGTTCATTGAACGAAACATCTTAGTAAGTTACCATGTTTATTCCTTTCCGTTTTCTCTTAATTTTGTATGGGATTCCTATTTTAATGGGTGAAATATGTCTAGTGGAATGGATATTTCTTATTTTTGCACTCCTTTACCAGCTGTTAACAAATTGACTTCCTTTTGCTGTGTCTTGTGCATCTCTCGCCCCTTTACCTCGGGTCAAATCTGAATTGTAATCCTTGAAATATATTAATGGGAATCATCATTATCATTTGTATATTCTTTTTTGGACATTTAATGCCCTTTTTGATACTGAAATTTTTGTAGGTTCATATTGTTATCCGATCCGTGATTTTTGATTTATACCTTTTTGGTCCCTCACCGTAACTTTTTAGTCTCCTTTCTCCTTTTTCTAAATCAAAATCTTTTTTTGCTCTATTTTAACTCTCTCCTTGCGATTTTATTTTCAGGCAACAATTTTGATATGATGCTGTCTAAAAGAATATTAACTTGTTGCGAAGTTTTACCATTAACCTCTACGTCTAGCGAGATTTCACAGCGCTTGAAAACGAAGTGCCGCAGGGCATATCAATGACAGCGTTTTGTGTTCCACCGTGTTTCGGGAAAAAATCGCGAAAATTGCTGTCAGCCTTTGTGCTTTCGTATTTAGTCTACATTTGGAAGGTGCGCGCTCCAGATATTCGTTTCAACTTGTTCATTTTGTTATCCACTTCAAAGCCCATACCGTTGCAGGGAGGGATTTTGCTGTACCAAAATCGAATGCCGGCCTCGCCGAAATATTTATGTTTTTAGGATGGCTTTTCCTCCGATCGACCTTTCACGTGCAACCCTGTCATGCGGCGCTCGAGGCTCCGACCCTGACGATTCACCTGTCACCCCGGCACCCCTGCCTGCGGAGAGATATCTGTCGCAGCCAAGTTCGGCGGCGGCGGACGTTGATGGGAAAAACTCTGTCTCTCTTGATAAATCGGGAACTATTCACGATGCGTGTGTGTGTATGTGTCGCTCCCTATCTACTCTCTCTCTCGCCCTCTGCTGTTTTTTTCCGGAAGAGGAACAAGAGCGCAGCGTCGGCGTGGTGGGATTACAACGAAATTTTGCGGGGTAGCCGCTCGTGGCGAGTGGCTATTTACCTTCAGGTACCATCCTTTCGTTGATAAGCCCCCTAATGCGCGTACAACTTGCTTTTCCCTCTCGTCCCAGAACATGATAATTTGAATACACAAGACCTGAAAATATAATAATGGCTTCATAACATTCGTTTATAATGAAAGCAAAGTCTGATCCTTCTTTGGCTGATAGCATAATCCGGGTACGTAGGATGAAGTGAATGCTCTCTCTCTCTCAATTTTGGGGTGCAGGTGTTCCCTAATGGATAGGATGGAGTACCCTTTATTTTTATTCGTATTTTTCTCGTTCCTGCACCAGCAGCGCGTGTGGCCTTTCACCTTTCCCTCATTCCGAGTCTACTCTCACGCTCTCCTTGTCTCCTCTGATTTCTCCGACCTGCCCGCTTTTAAACCTTCCCCTTCCCTTCGCCCTCTCTCTCCGGCAGTCTCCCCCTCCCCTCCCTCCTCATCCTTTCCTCTCGCTTCCCTCCCTGCCCATCTCTTCCTTTTCCCCTCCTGCGCGCATTAACGTCATTACTCTTACGGGAAACCATTTATGCACACCTTTCCGCCTCGACACAAGCATTTCTGGCTCGTCGCCCCCCACCTCGCCTTCCCTCCCCGCAGGTCTGGCGCGCGAAACTGCCCTCGCCCCTGTGAAAAGTCGTCCCCTTTCCGCCCTTAGGACTCTCCCGCCCCAAAGGGATGCGCTGCGGTACCGCAAAACGCTTTTTTGAATTATTTTTATAACTTTGCTCCGCCGAAAAAAATTGCAAAATGTATCTGTGAAGGATTTAGTATAGAAACGGGTTTAGTGGCGAGGACTTTCAGGAAAATATATCGTTGCCCGAGCATGCGATTCCGAAATGGAGGGAAGTTGATGAGTTCTCAAGTTAATGCGTTAAGAAACGTTGGTCGAAAATCATAAATTGGGGTACTGTGCAGTTGGTCTGTTAATGAAGAGTATCGGAAAAGCCTTATTTATTAGAAGCCTTAAATATTAGGCTTTGAAGATGAAAATGGGGAATGATGTAGGTGGAAGGAATAAAAAAGAAAAGGGGATTAATATCTGGTAGAGGATGAAAGAGGATCATTATATTTTGGAATTCTACTGGTGAGGGTAGGTTTGGATTGAGTCTTCCTACTATGAATAATACCCGTCTTCTTTGCTTAATTTTTCCAACTTTCTTCCTCTTTTTGCTCCGCATCAAATGACTTTCTCTTTTCTCCCATTTCATCTCTTCTTTGCCCGCCCAATACCACCACCATTTACTTGTGAAATTTTCCTACGTTGCTTCGTCCTTATTTACTCTACGCCTTTTTCGCTCCAACCATCTCAATAAATCTTTCGTTCGTCTTCTTTGCCCATCAGTCTTTTCACATCATGAAAGCAAGCATATAATAATCCGCCTATACATTCCCATTCTTTTCAACATTCCGAGTATGCAGTTTCAATGCTAGCAGGGTCAGAGTTTTTCAGTAGGAATTGCGGTTTCTTCTCACGTGTCTTGAAGAAAGCACGTCAAAAGTTCTATTCGTCGGATAGGGTTTCACCTGTGAGCCTGTCGGTGTCTCTGTCAAGAGTATGCTGACGCCAGCGAATGGTTTATTTCCATTCCTACTCATTACACACAACTACCTCTATCCAGTCACTGATCACTCCTTAGCGATCGCGTAAATGATGGTCAAATACCTTGAGCACAACAGAAACCTTTACCTGAGAGTATTTTTATGTCTTCAATCGAAACTTCTGCACTATGCATGTATTTTATTTTTCTCACTCCCGTTGAATTTCAAGGGGCACATTCAGCTACCTATATATTAAATGATCTATCGGGTGTGATTACTGAAATGGTACATTACTCCAGTGACAGATTGCCATCCCCTCGCACTTCGTCTCACTACCATTTTCCGCCAACCTCGATAGCCAGTTGTAGACGCTTAAGCATGTAGCTAGTGTGGATCCCGCCTTAACTGTAGGAGTAATGCCTGCGTTAGTGTTGTATAGCGTAGGCTAATGTAGGCTACGAGGTGCAAGGTACTCGTAGGAATCAAAAGGAAGTCCTCAGACTTCACTTGGTGGTACTGCATGATAGTAGTAAATAGAACAATCACATTGTAAGATTCCACAAAATTATTATTTTAAAACTGCTACCAAAAACAACGTACACTTGTTAAATGAAGATATGTTCCCTTCCAACTCTCCCTTCCTGACATTACCTTTTCTCTCCTCCCTAACTTGACCCATCACCTTAACCCTCCCCCCTCCTCCGGCCAAGTCACAACTAGTTACTGTCTCCACCCTCCTGTCCCCCCCCCCCCTCCTTATCTCCCATTGTTGCTCCAACCCATGGATCACGTAAACACCTTGCGGGTATATAAGGAGCTCGCTAACTCTACGCGCTTACCTTAAAGATGATTGGTAAACCAATCGAAACCTAGGTTGGTGTTAAAATAAAAAAATTGTGGAATCTTACAAAGGGATTGTTCTATTTACTACTATTTAGTACTCGTAGGCCTTGAGGCTTCCGCATCTAAAACTCAAGTTGATAGATAAATCCATTTCCCATCCATAGTCCCTCCCTCTTCTTCCTCCTCCTCCATCCCTCCCACGAAAAACATCTTCTCTCCTCACTTTCATCCATTTCTTTGCCGTTCCCAATTCTCTCAGGCCATCTCCACTGCACTCACCTCTTGTCTTCCCCACTCCCTTCTCCCACTGCCCGTCACTGCTAATGACTCGACCGTTCTTTGCTCAACATCCCGACCCCTCTCTCTTTCTCTCTCTCTCTATCCTTTCCGCTGGACGCTCCTACTTACACTTGGCCTTTCCTTCCCTCTCAGTCTCCACATCGTAAAACCTTGCCCGCGTATTTCACCGCTGCTTCGCAAAACTTTCTCCCGGTCTCGTCCGAGGCTCGGGGGAACCCTTAATTCTTACCCCTTTTAGTCCCTTAATTGCTTAATATAATCTTATTTTCAATGGGAAAATTGTCGCGTTTTAGCCCTAAGGTCAGGCTTAATCATTTTCCCCGGCTGAAATTAAATTTTCATTTGCGTCCCCGTTTTGAACTAATTTTAGGTCGTGCTTTCTTTTTCTAGGCTTTATTTAGTTTTATATTACAAAGTTTATTTAATTTTTTTCTTTTCACTCACTGTATCTCCTTTTCTTCGAGGATCGCAATGAAAATTATGGGACAAATATTCCAATGTCGGTAGATGCCCCATTTTGTTGTCATATGCCCTCGAGCTCTCGTAATTAGCATTCTTTTCTGTTTCGCTGATTCCATAGTCAAGGTCATCAGGATCTCTAGCTTTGGCACAGAGTACAGCTATTTTTCAATCATTTTAATACCTATTCAGTCCTGTTCCAAGTCCTTTTCATCTTTTTCTACCAGCATCCTTTCAACTTGTTCCTGTTTTAACGTAATTTTTTTTCCTCTCCCCCATCCTGTTTCTTCATTTTATGGGTGCGTTTTATTTAATTTCAGGTATTACTTTCCGTGATATTTGATGATATTTTTCCTTTTTTGTCCCTCTTGTATCCCAAATTAATGCCCTGATTCAAGGCCGGTGGTTTTTTTCTTTGGTTACTCTCTTTTCATTTACTTTTTTTTTTAATTTTCGTTTCTCATATTTATTTTCGTACCTGCTGTGACTAGGATATTTTGAGAATGTGGTAATTTTATGCTAAAATATTATTAATTTGATCATATTTAGAGCTAATTTAGATAATTCAAGCCAAATATACAAAATTTTCCATGACCAGTTTTTGTTCGAAAAATATCATCCATTTCATAGTTTCCCATGATTCACTACACACCAATATTTGATTTAAATTATTTAATTAATTGCCTCATTCATTGTTGGAATTAACTTTTTTTATTTGCGCTCATACCATTTTTAACAAATATCGCTGCATGCCTTTTTACTTACGTGTTATGTGATTATGGACTTCACGGACCGATGCTTATTGCGTGATGAGAATCTATCTCCTTCTGTTGGTGGATGATGCTGCATGTAATAGTCATAAAGTGAGTTGTATTCTTTTGGGCCAGCCATACTTGCGGCGGAGTTCCCCCTGCAGCCATTTCAATGTCCTCCCTGGGGAAGAACGAACGCACTAGAACTTTCGGTTCACACCCTCCGCCGCATCTGGCGGGCATTCACTCTCCGTCAAATTATTCCTCCCTTGCGTCTCCCTCCATCTCTAGCCCATTCCCGGTTCTCTACCACTCTTCTTCTATCTCCTTCCCTATTCTCCATCCCCCACATTTGACCACACACAACACTTTTCCGCGATCTTTCTCCCACACCCCGCCCAGCCCGAAGTTGTCGCTCCTCCCAGATACTGAAACCCTCGGCACTATGGTAATTCTAGTCATGAAGATGAAATGAGAAGTAAAGTATGACTGATGCGTTTCAAATGTAATTTTTTTCCTGTAAAATAATACAATAATCCGAAGTTATTTCCAGTGATGCTGGTAATGTGCAGCTTTGAGAACTTGTGCATAACTGCACGAATTCATTTTAACAAACAAACATTAAATGTTCAAAGCAAGGGTGAGGTTGGTTTTTTTGAGCATATCCCTAAGTTTGGGGTAAAAATTATAAACTCTGCAGTGTCTGCCCCGCGTTATATTCAAAATAGCAATTAGATCAATGCATCCATCATATGATCAGTTGGCTGCAATCTTCAATTGTTTCTCATTTCATGTGAGCTCTTTCACTACTATTCTTTCAACGCTATTCTTCTTACCAATTTTCCTCTCGATTCGTCCTACATATTTGTCCCTTGGTCTTCCTCGTGGGACCTTTCCTTCGGTTTTTCCCACTGGAATATTAAGAAATTCTTTCTCTCAAGGGTGCCCAATCCGACGTGTTCTTCTCTTTCCATGATATTAATAAATATCATAATTGGTTTGGTGAGACTTGCGGAGTACCAATAGATGTGGATGGACCTGGCACTACTTCCTCACGGAACGCTTCTCCCGGGCGACGTGGAATGGGATTTTTGTGCGGACGGTACGACGGCCCCTCCCCCTAACCTCCACCTCCACCCTCCTTGAGCGCTCAGGGTACTCTCTCCCTCTTACGGTAAGACTCTAGTCTTATTTCTACGTGCGGTCCTTCGGGGTGGAGGACAGATGGGGATGGATGCGCCAGCGTGTGGGTGGGGTAGGGCTCGCCGTTATGGGGTAAGGAGTGCGGTGTTGCTGCGGAGTTATTCGGGATTAGTCGGGCGGGCGGAGGCTTGTAGCTGTGTGGAGGAGGGTCCGAGGTGGCTGGGAGGGGGAGTGGAGTCTTAGCGCTCTCGTCAGCAGTGGCTTGGTTTCCGAGGGGAGAGTTTTGTGTCGGAGGGAGACGACGTAACGGGAAGGGAAAGGTGGCCGGTGAATATTAGATGAATGTGATTACGATGTTCCCAGGACGAAGGAGGGTGTTTTAAGAGCGAGAGGGACGCGCTGTTGTGTGTGTGTGGCGGGTCCATAAGAAGTACTTTTCGGAGTTGGTAATTAGAGTGCAGTCAGGCAGGAGAAGGAAGACAACGCTGGTGGGGGAGGAAGGGACCGGGTTTACGAGGGGTCGATGGTAAGGAGGCGAGAAAGTGGCCGTCCCTCCCAACGAAAAAAATCAACGGTAATGCACGGAGAATTCTGGCACGGAGATAAAACTCGGCCTTTGGATTTGTTTTTTTTTTTGTTCGCTATTCTATCCATCATAGTGCGTGCCGTGAAGTAAAATAAATTATAAATTTATCGGCGAGGAAATTGGATCCATGCGAAAGTATCAAAATTGATATTAAATATAAATATGTGCATAACATGTATAAATAAATTGTTTTCACTAAGTAACTAACTTGCCGAATACTACAATATGCCTGTCGTCATGTACCATCCTGTAGTTTCTTAAGATATTATCAGTTGACCAAAATGGGTGTTGAAATACTAAATTATTATTTAGATACCATAACCTACCTCCTACTTCCCATTCCGATCGTATAACTCTGTATGAAGCTGTACCGCACGACGGACACGATACGTCGCAGAGAAAGTTGCGCAGCGGAACCGGAGAAAAGGTGTCTTTAAAAAACCGCAGTCTACTGTTTAGTTTAGCTGATACCTTTTTCTCTACTGAGATGACAGTTTGGATAATTTAGAACTGAAAAGAATCAAACCAAGATGTTCCTTTCATCAGTATCCAAGGGGTGGTAACTTCCATCTTTACCTCATCGTAATAAATGACTCCTAAAAGCTAAGAGTTTTGTTTTTCTCAGCTCTCCGTAGCTCTCAAAGTGGTAGTTGAGGAAAAGATGTGTCAAATATTCTCGTAACCAATGCTTACTAGATGTGAATTGGACTTATCAGTATAGGCATTCATTTTATTATTTACATGATCGCAGCAAATAATTCTTTGAAGCGTTTTCTCGAAATATTATCTCAAAAATTGGTCATCTGACGTGATATATCGGATTAGTTTCGAAACCAAATGGAGCTCCAATGTGATTTTCCTACAAATATTCTTTGGACTAAGGACTTTCGTGTGTTTTGAGGTCGTTTCCGTTTTATTCAAATCGTAGTTAAAATGATGTATGTAATTCTCACGAATACGTCATGTTTTTTATACTCATCTCGATTGAGAACTCAAATTTATTTCATACCTGTTATTTTGGGCTAATTAATTAAATAGCATGAACTTTTGTTCCCCTTATTGAAAATATTTAGCTATGGTACACCAGGTGATTCAAACAAAACTTGAACCTGGCCTCGATTTTATTGTATTTGGCTCTTAGAAACCATTGATTCTATTAAAAGGGGAGATATTTATTTTGATTGCAGGATATTTTAAGAATAGATAAGGCGGAACATAAAGTCAATAATTAGAATTAAATAAAATGGAGTGTCATAGGATAAATAAACAAAAAAGCTCAATAAAAGGAATAGATATGTTGTTTGGGAATCAAAATTCCATAAAACAAGGTGAAACAAGACAGAAATTAAGATTAAAATAGCGTGGTACATATTGGACCCTATGTAAATTCTACAGACTAATGAAGAGGTGGTGGATGATTAAACGAGTCCTTGCCAGTAGTGACTTGATGAGTGGACTCCCACTTAGGTTCATTTTCTTATTAGTCCTGAAATATAGTCCTGAAGGAGCCGATAATGGCTGTGCACCCGAAACACATTTTTTAACTTCAAGGGCACTCAAATGTCGTTTCCAATAATTACTCTAGACAGGGAGAGCACGCGAAGACCGCATTTCTTCAGTTACATAGGTTCAAGTGTCCGTTATTTATGCTTCCTCTTTCTGAGGTTTCTTAAAAAATGATTAGGATACTACCATATTCAACAAATAAGGCAGGAGACGGAAGGTACTACTTCCCCCACCTCTATTTATAGGCTTGCGTTATTCCCAATATGTTATTTATTATTCCTTTATGCTTATGATATTATTTTTTCAGTTATGGTAGGTTTTAATGGACATTAATTTCTTTCCATGATACCGATACTTCATATGGACTATTTTATGCTTTAATTTATTTTCAAAAAAAGTTGCGGGGTAGTCGTAGCCTTGAACTCAAGGTGACGCAAAGTGTGTTAATTTCTGTTTAACTTTGTAAATTTGTATTTTAAGAGAAAATTCTTTTCGTCAAATATTCATCGCTTCTGGTAACTGTGCATTCTCGTGGCGACCGCGTCCCATGAGGCGTGCATGTCGTGCGCTCATTGATTATTCAGTGATTACGTCCCCATCCTTGTGTCGGGAACTCCGTCTTTTCAGCGAAATGACATCGCCCTGATGGTAGCTCGGGAGTGAAACATTGATTGGCCCGTCGCCTCCGCTAATTTAAAACCCACGACCAGCAGAGCACCCGGGACGTGGCCCCACTCCGGGAAATTCCAGGGCACGCCGCAGTGTCGCATCCATTCCGCTCACTTCAAACGTTTCGCCCTTGCCGGCGGCGCGGCGGGCGTTCAATTTCCTGAGGGGAAACACTTGCGTCTCCAGGTTAAGGAGATCCGTGGGCGTATTAAAAGCCACCCGCCGGATGAAGCGATCCCAAAGGAGTACCTTTACACTCTACCCCCACCACCACCGCACAGGTCACGTCTCGTGCATTTACTTACATCCCCCACCTCCCGCCAACCTTATTTACTGCCGTACGCGTCTCATTTTGTGCCTCACGTCTGCCGCGGCGTCCTCCAATTTCAATATCCTCTTCATTCCCCCGCTTCTCGTTTACAGGGGTCGCCCGAGCGTCCTGTGCTCGCCCCCTCACGCCCTTCGTCCATCCTCCGGTCTTATTCTTCAACGTAATCCCCTCCCTCAAACCTCCCCCCTCTCTTCCCTTCATCTCTCTTAGCTCTACTCCTCCGCCGACCCCCAAACCTCCCGTCCGTTTCTACCCTAAACTCATCGCTAATCTTTTTATCTCCACTCCCTTCCCCACAGGGTTGTCCTTCCTTGCTCAAGAGCGGGTTAAGCAGTATAGCGTTTTGGCAGTAGTATCAGCCCACTTCTAGAACTAATGATGCATGATAGAATAAGCCTCAGTTCATTCATTTTTCTCCTCTTTCTGTCACGGTTTTGTCGCGTAAAACATGTTTGCTATCTCGCGCGGTTATGCTGAGCAATCGCTTTGACTCGATTCTAATTCTCTAGTAGTTAACAGGTGCTCTTAACAAAAATAAATATTGCACTCCTCGGAGGTTTGTTTCCAATGCAAATTGGTGAACCAGTTCCTTGAATGGTTTCCATTGATATTGTAGTGATAGTTCTTAGGACACTAACGGTAGTTGAAATGAATGGTGGAGGCAGATACTTTGTGGAAATCCATTGTAGGACATGAATTAAAATTACTTTGCAACTATTCCACATAAATTTATTTCGAACGAGTCAACATGTTTCACTGCACTGCAGCATCATCAGGACAGGCTGCAGTGCAGTGAAACATGTTGACTCGTTCGAAATAAATTTATGTGGAATAGTTGCAAAGTAATTTTAATTCATGTCCTACTAACGGTAGTGATATTTAGTTTCGTAATGATTGTATTAATGTGGGTATTCCTGTGACTGAAGGCACATTTCGCTATCAAAACGGTGAATTTTTCGTCCTTGATGATTTTAATTGTTAACTTTATCTTTATTGGTCGATGCTCAAAAATTTGAAGCGTAAAGACATGGTGAATGAATTGAATGCGTGGTCCGCTACAGGTGAATTAGTGAGCATTGATTGGAAAATTCATGTGGCAGCCAAGTTGATAAGTCGTATTTCTAGTCCAGAATTATTTAGTTAGATCTTAATCCTCATGTTATAAGTCTGGTGCCAATCCTTCATCCAGCACTGACATTTTAATTTCACAATCTTGCCAAAATCCCATAATCTATATCCTAAGAAATGGAAATACCATTGCAGGATGGCCTGTGTTAGGTATCTACCTGGATATAGGTAAGCCTCGGCAACACTCCCACATCTGTCCTCCTTGGATGAGGATACTACGCCTTCCCCACCCCACAATGCACCTCCACGCCTTCCCATCCGTGTCCACTCCTCCCTTTCCATCTCCCACCCCTACCAATCCCAGCCCTTCCCCGCCCCATCTTTTTCCCCAGGACCTGCGGCCTACCGCTTGGATTGTTAAGTTGTTTACGGCTTAATCCGTGGAATTAGTTCCCCTTCCCCGGGCTCTCCACCATCCAAACCTTCCCTCTCCCCTCTCACGTCTCCTTAACTAGCTCAGGGGTCCTCCTCCCTCCTCCATCCACCCCCCAATCCCCTCCCCCAACCCTCCCTGACCCATCGTTTTCGCGCATTAGTTTTCTCACGCCCCGGCGACCCTCCTTGCCGTCCGACGGAGCTTGTCGGATCGTTTTTCGCAAGGCTGCCCTGCGCCGGAGATCTTCCGCTGTCCTCCGCGATGTTCACGGTCCGGGAGGACGGCGACAGAGCGTAGACGAGAACTTACGCCCGCAAACGCTCTTTAGGGAAAGTGAAGGGGATTAGGATACGGTGTGATGGGAAACCATCCTCTCCCTCTTTCTCTATGTATGTACACGTATATACTGAGAGCGGCACCCTTTTCTGTTCCCGAGGCAAGGTCACGGAACCGTTCAAACGGGTGGGCTGCGGTCGAGTGGAGGACAGCTAGGGAGTGAGGTGAGGTGTGTCCACGTGAAGCAGTGAGGGAATAGACTGTGGGTGGAATGGGCGAGGTAGAGCAGCGTCTATCGTCACGTTGGGTGACTAAAGCGACACCACTTTCAGAGACCGTGAAAGCTGTGTGCACTTTCTAAATAATATCTGATATATGCAGTTTCACCGCCCTTTCATCATCCCAAATGTGTGTAATTAGAATATAATTTGATGTAGTGCTCTTAAACCATATAGATTCTCCTTTCCTCCAAATCTTGAAGCTACCTTTCCTACTTTATTTCTTGTTCAAATTAGCGATCATCCTTTACCTGTTCATCCAAATTAAAATGCTCATTCTCTTCCTTGTGTACTGTCCTTCGAAACCTAATCACCGCTAATAACTTGTTTTATCCACCTCATCTACTCCTTAACTTTACATAAATTTTATTTTCCCTTCGTCATCCTAATAACTTCCTCGCTTGTCCTCCATTTTTTCCATTGCCAATTTCTCCGCCCTTCTCCAAACAATCATTTCAAAACCTTTCATTCCTTTGTCGTCCTGTTTTCAAAGGTGCTAGTATCGTGAACCACAGCAATAAGTTCCATATAAACTATTTACTAACCTTTTCCTGGCCTTAAGGTACTTATTAATCTTTTCATTTACCTAGCTTTGCGGTCATGAATCCTCCTGTCCGTAGATGCCTCCGCCTGGAGCGGGGATGTCTAACCTATGGCACGCGTGCCCAAAGTGGCACGCGGAGAAATTATTTCGGCACGCGGAGTTTGGAGGGCGCCCGATCGATACCTCTATCTCAGTCGATGGGTTTGCACGCGAGACGAGCGAGTAAACTCTTATTTCATAAACTTTGGCACTCAATCGTTAAAAGGTTCGCCACCCCTGGCCTAGAGGAAGCATTACAGTTTATTCATTAGGGCTACTATGTTGGACCAATGAAGTGTAAAAGACGCATAAAAATAAGAGCAGTATGCAACGGTAAAGAAAGCAGCAGAACTCTTTTGGTTGTTTAAAGGTGACGTCAAATACTTATTGGCGTAAACCGCTTCATCATTCCTGAGACAGTATTTCTTATATTAAGACTTTTTATTTTAAGACTTCTACCGCCTTTTCTCCATGTGATTTTCTTCCCTCTAATTCTCCTTAATCACCCTTCCTCCTCCTCTTGGACTTCTTTTCTCTCTAACTTTTTGTCTTCGCCCTTTCTGACCTTTCCGGATGTCTCCCCGGACCCCTTACCTCTTTCACATCTTCCCCTAATCCTCGATATCGCATCTTTCGATTGATCGATGGCGCTCCTGCCATTCCTCACGCCTCCGCCATCCACTTGAGTGACAAGCTTCCACCTCCCTGGTCCAGTGTACGCAAACTGAAATGATGCCACTTCTTCCTTTCTCTCTCTCTCTCCCTGTCCTTCTCCCTTTCGCTTCCCTCCTCCCTTGACCCCTGACCCTTCACCCATGAAAACGACACCCTTTTAATGGATCTGGAAAAGCTCACCCGTCACCCATCACGGTCCCACGAGCTGAGCCCGTAGGCAGGAGAGGGAGGACTCGAGTCGTGTGACCGATTAATAAATTGCCTCCCCTTCTCCTCACCCTTTTTTCTCCCCCCACCCCTTCTGAACTCCGGCGTGACCTCCAGCTCCACCGTTCCGAGCCAAAAAGTTTGCCAAGTGCCCTCCAAATATGCTAAGTTTATTCCAGGCGCGCCGAGGCACTGGTAGAATGCCCATCAATCTCGTGGCGTTTTTCCGGGAGAATATTTCTCGAACGATATGCACGTACACATACATATATAGTATATGTATATTTTTTACCGCGACGCCTCTCGAATCCGAGTCGGATAAGAGGCTCAATTCTGCCTCCCAAGTGTTTCATGGCCCTCGTTCGAGTGGTTACCTACTGCCGGTATATTTTTATATTTACATGCTTTCATTCGTATCGTTTTTTTTTTCATTTTCTTCTTTTTTGCGCGAGTGTATCCTTCGCCGCGATATTTGACGAGAAAATGATCTTTTAAGGTTATCCCACCTCCGGGGATGCTGGGGAAATGATTTTTCCTTTTTACGGCCCCTTGCAAGCAGAATTTATTTTTTCTGTTCCCTCTCTCTCTCTCTCTCCCTCCCACGGCATCATTCGGGTGCGGGGAAAACGTATTGAAGATTTTTAAATATAAATGAAACTAACGGCATTTTCGTGACTCGAGGCGCACCTTATCCCATTCCATTACGGAATTGCGTCGCGGGAACTCACACACACACACACGGACACTGAAGGCGACGCTTAAATTTACTGCCCCGACGGAGCAAAGGCGCGTTTTTTCCTGTTGTGGGACGCCTTAGAAAACGTTCCCAGCGCGGCATTCCGTACGATATAAGAGATTTCCTCTTTAGGTTTTAAGCAACGCGAAAACAAAGCGGAGATTCTAGCATGGCGGGGCACCTGGGGGATGATTTACACCCGCGGGTGCAAAGCGGCAAAGGGGAAAGAAATCCTCAATGGGGGCGAGGAGATGGCGGACGAAGGTGGAGGGAAAAGTGAGAAGACAGGTCTCTTTCTTGGGGTGGGCATTGCGGTGAAAATTAATGAAATATAGGGCTTCGGGTGGTCGGAGAACGTGGAGAAAGGGCATGCAAGGTTCCAGGCCCAAGAAATTCCCTGAATAAACGGGGAAGACGGGGGTAATAGGGGTTGGAGTCGATTGAAAGCAGTTTAAATGAGAAGAGATGGGTGTGAAAGGAGAGAGGACGGAATTGATGCGGCATCGTTTTGTGTGCTTTCGTACTTTTTTATCGTTGCATTTTTAAAATTAGTTGTCCAGCGTATTAGATTTCCAAATCCAACCAAGAAACGTGGTTCTTTAAATTTTCCTTTGCCGGCACAAATCAAGTAGGAGATATAAGCACTTAATGGTGTTTTTTTTAGCGCAAGTTGGATAAACAACGGAGGTATTTATGGAATAGAATTCCTTCTTATGCTCATGGCAATAATATTCGAAACTACATCCCTGAGGACTTTTTCGTATCCAAGGGAGAGGCCTTGAAGTAATGGCCATGGTATAAATGGCGATTTATAAGAGGTTTAAATGCAATTTGATCTACTGGTTACCCTCTACTTATTCTTCATTGGGCGTTGTCATGTAATTCTAAATTTTACCGATTCACGATACTTTTTCCCAGCGATCAGTTCGTTATCATAGGTGTATATTTACGCTATTGTATGGTATTATATATGTATGACTTCCCTTATTTTACTTTTTCGAGAATATTTTGTATTAATTGAAATATTTATTGTGCCAATATAATTACATAATGTAATCATGAGTTTATGCTGATATTATTTGAAGAAAATATAGGTAACAAAAATATGCAATGTCAACGAAAGCTGATGTTTAGTGTAAAACATCTTCTACACACTGTTATTTCCCCGTGGATAAAAAAATATATTGACTCAAATTATGGGAATCGTACCATAAATGGCAACGCACTGCAAAAATAAAAGCAGCAGTGGAATTGCAACGGAGGATATTTTATAGACGGTGTTACTTCGGCCCGAAAACGATTTCCTCCTTCGCCCGGGGGAAAAGATTTAACCCGGAATCTCTCCTCGGGTCGGATTTGAACTGAATTTCATCGCGGGCAATCTCGGTGGCGAAATTCTCGCAGGAGACGTGGAAATCCTCGGTAAGTCTTCAAGGAGACGTCCGAGGACCTGAGGAGATGGAGTACAAATTTCGCATCGTTACTGTTCCATTGTCGAGTTGGCCCCGAGAGGGTCTCCAGAGGGACCGCACGGCGAGGAAGAACGAGAAAAATTGAAGCCGATGGAGCGATGGTGAAGGAAACGAAACGTGATGCGTGGCGGAGTTCAAACGAGCAATGGTCCCTTTACTCTAAAATCCGCCTTGCTCCCGGTGAGGCAATATCTTCACGCCCCACCCGCTCCGAATATTTTCAAATAACGACCGCGTGCAGCCGGGTCGCTTCCAGCGTGAAAGCCTGGGTCCCGTGGTCAATTCTACCGCAGGTCGCTGAATATTTCGGTGGCCGTGTAGCGAAATTAATGCTTTTCGCCCAGTTTCTATACTTCTTCCTGGCGTCACTAATGTCTGTCGTCACCACTACCTCATTGAGATTTCTTTCTCGTGTGGCTGTGCAATACTGTGTGACGATTCGACTTCGATATGTGGCATGAACGATGTATTGCAGAGCGATATGGAGAATGCAGGCAACGCAATATACCGTTCAAAGATTTCTATTGTGACTATTCTATTTCCATTATTCCTGTTGTGACAGCGTATCATATTCATTACTGTAATATATTTCTCATGATTTATGTATCGCGCAATGCAATATCTTATGATATGTGTTGCTATGCCATATGAATTATGAGAGGTAACGCTATGTGTGCTATCATATTGTACCTTACGTACATTATACTTTATCTACAGTGAAATTATATTATTCTATATATGTTACTAAGCTACGTATGATATCATTTAAAACTCGTTACCTAAAGCTCTACGATACTATGCTATATGCGTTACTACGCTATGTGTGGTATTAGTCGATAGTGAATGATAAAATATATGCGATGTCACTCAATATGCGAAATAGTGTAATGAGCGTTATTACGCGATGTGATGGGCACTATTATTAAATATGCGATGCCACGCGATATAACATTGTGGTAGATTATATTATGTCAGGTTGTAAATTTAATGCGCAAATCAATGTTCCTATTTTTTCGCATGAAATGAATATTGCTTGTGACATCAAATCCGCATATTCCACTGCCTTCCCCTCCACAAATGAGAGGTTAGTATCTTTATTTTTTTTTCCTCTCCCCTATTTCCCGTGAGCCCTAAAGTTGTAAACGGAAACTGTGCCGTTGACATTACCTTTGCCCCGATCCTCCGGAGGGCAAAAATGTGAAATACAAATTTTTTTGGTTGAGGGATGGCTCTATAGAATAATGCGCGGCGATTTTCCCTCCTCCTTTTATTCTTCTCTTTCCCGAACTCTTCGTTCCCTTTTCTTTCCCGATGAAACGCCAGCTGGAAGGACGAAGGTCGGACGGCCACGTTCACCCAACTATTCTCCTCCGGGAACTTTTTTGAGTTCCGATGCCGCGCCTCCGCGGGAGCGGAAAATATTATGTTCCTCCCACGTTCGGAGAAGCTTAATTCTTGCAAATTTCTCAGCGGCTCCTCCCGTTCGCGCAAGGGGTTGAGAGGGTTGGATGCGATGCTCTTTAGTGCCACCTCGAAACTTGCATTCAAAAAGCGGATGAAAGCCTTTCATTCCCCTCGGCGCCTCTCTCATCTTTTTAACTCGCGTTTCGGGCCGCGCGGCCTCAGATGCAGGCCGCATATTTTTCATGGGCGGCGGCGGGTGGGCGGCGGGCACAAAGAAAGTTATGCCAGTTCCACGTAGGATCTCTCGGAGATATGAAATTTCCGGCGCAAATTCAAATTAGAATGTTCGCTTTAAAGTGCGGGTCTTCTACGTACGGGTCAAAATAGGACGGGGGTGTGGTTTTTTATTCCGTTGAAGTGTCGGTGTTCCACGGGTATTCGCGCAACTCTGTCGGGCACTTCAAGTATCATTTTTCTCTGCGAGTATAAAGAACGAAAATAGTTTATTTTTTACTCTTTTACGGATAGCCTTAATAGCTTTACGAGTGTTTATGATTATTTTATATTAGTCACATTTAATATCACGTATTTTATGCATGTGATAAAATATTTCTGGTCTAGCTCTAAATCATTTTTTACGCCGTGCGAAACAAAGTTGTCGCATATGTCAATTAAAAACTTACAAGATATTAAACGTTGAAAAGATAATTTTAATCAAATGTGCGAGCTGGGATACGTGACTTGGGGAAATATTTATTCCGTCCAAACGCAATGCAAATTTTAATGCCTCTGCCGGCTAATTCACGTAGATAAACGAGCTGTAAAATGACATGCCCTGTTTTTCCAACCTAATTGTTTTCACCAGAGGCTGGAACAGACTTTGGACTTCATATTAAAATGTATCTTATTTTTAAAGCAGTTGAAAAAAATAGGGACAGCTGTGGTCTCTTCATAATTGGGCCCATCCTATTGCTCTGGTGAACTGTATAACGGAGAAGACCTATTCTTTTTTAAAAATAAAAATGTCATATAGATGCATAAATCGTGTTCAGATCCTTATTGAAATTAGTTTAAATCAGGAGAAAGATTTCCTAGATATTTCAATGGTGTATTGCATGATGACATTTTTGTCCAGTAGAAGCTCCGATTAGTTTAATAATAATTTCTTTTGAACTATATTGAAAATACAGTTTTATTGCGAATAATGCAGTTGCGATCATCGTATCCATTAAACTATATAGGGGAATGCTGTCTAACAATTAAGCCCCTATTCCGCTTTCCTACTGATTTAATTATAGCGCGCTACTTCGCTTCAGGGGAGGTTTAATAGCAGGCTTTTAGGGTATGGGCAGATTCAGTATTACAGCCACACAGTGCTGCTTTTACGGTAAGTGCTTGTACTGCCGCAATCTTAGGTGGATGAATTCACCACTGTGCATTCCGCTAGATGATAGGGAAGAGCAAAAGGGAAATGATAATGTAGGTTGCGTTTCCCTTTGGACTGCATCCGGGAGAATTTGTCGATCCAATCGTCGATCATTGAGAATTACGTTAAGGGGAGGTGAGAGGTGAGTGAAAAGAGGAACGAATTTTATTTTTAGGGGATCCCACTACCTAATGGCATGAAACACTTTTTGAACTAGTTAAATAATTGTAATGAACGTTGAAGAGAGGGAATTCCCGGAAAGAATTCGAAGCGTGTTATTACTCAACGGAATATGATCCTTGCCGCATATTTTACAGGTCGTCAAACGCGGGCAGAAAATATCCTATTTCCATTTTATTTGTTTTTTATTTCATCATTAAATGTCAATATATGGCCGCATAAAATGCCTACGTAGCTCCTTTATAAAAAGTATTCTAATAATCTAGGAAGAACATCAACTCTTTCTCTCTTTGCATGCATTCTTATTTTTTCAATTCTCTTCTTTCTGTTGCTTGGACTTCTTGTCCATTCTTCCATGCAATAAATATCAAATAATTACATAAATTGAGATTTCACGAAAAAAAAACTCAATAGGCGTCCTTTTTTCTATTTCTAGACGTCAATTCTTCTTTGGTCATAGCCGAACAAGAATATTGATTATTTCATGCAAATCCTTTCCATAATTAATCAATAAACTTCATTTATGCCGGAAAATACACTTTTGACACATTTTGGAATAGTTTTACGATTTAACCCGAACTTATTTGTGATTGACTGCTGAGGTGGAAGCTTGGTGGAAAATATGTTGTACAAAATTATTTTTCTTACGGCAAATTAAAATTTTCTTTTGCTAGTTTTTCATTAGAATGTGTGGGGTTCGGAAATGCAGTCCTCGCTATATTCTTCTTGGAAAAAATGTAATTCCAGAGTAAATTGTGGTTGATATATCTTATTACACAGTTAAATCTAGAAACTTAGATGCTAGAAAATGGATCCACAACTACCCCATCCTTTTTTAATTGAAAGATATTGCAGTTTTCCTCAGAAGTAAACATTTATTTCCACTAGTTTCAATGTTACTACATCATTCTCAAGTTGTGAACAAGTTGGACTTAAGAATGATGTAGTAACACTGAAACATTTCGAAATACATTTTTACTTCTGTGAATAATTGCACTACTTTTCTATTAATATGGAACGTTTCCACCACTTCACAATGAATCTGGTTTCTTTATACTTATCCTTTGTTCAGCACATTTTTAACGAATCCTCTATAATTATGCCACTAGAAAAACGCCTTGACGTAAAATGGTAATAGTATGCAATATTTGGAAACCAGAGCGTGTCAAGCAATTTTCCCAGGAACGTGAGGGTTTTTTTAGACGTGATTGCGTTATAGATGAAGATGTTGGATACGGGTATAAAATACTGGCAAACAAAGAGAGGCTAGAGAAGGTGAGTGATTTAGGCAAATAATAGGAGATAGAGTGATGGAATGGCTCAGGTAGTTACAAGCAACCGTGTGTTTAAGGTTTAAGGGAAGTTGTTAGACGGAAGAACGTTTGTTTATAGAGGAAGATGTATTAGAATAACAGATAGTTTGGATGGATTGGTTGTGGTTGGAAATTATGCGCAACTGGAGGTCATGTGAACGTTCTGTATGCACCACTTCGTGGGAAGCGTTTCAATTCCACCTTAACCTATTTTTATCGGTAGCGTTATGATAATAAAAACGAATATTCTCATATGCCGTGGCGACAGCACCGAAATCGTCCCCTGACGGACTCACTCAATTGGAAAATTATAAACGCCGAACGAATCATTATCGTCACTTCACAATTGACCGTTCTCGGCTGTACTCGTTCATCTCAAATTTCCCCTGTCGAGCGGCGTTGTTTGACGGATGGGAAGTTTCTCCCTGGAGAGTAAAAAGACGGGGGCGGAGAGAACGAAAATATCCGTGGATCGAGACCGACGGGGGCCGAGGATGGGTGGGAAAAAAATAGGGGGAACGGCGGAAAATTGGAGGGCGACAAAAACAGCGGAAGGGATGGATGGAGATGGAAGGATGCGCGCGTTTGCAGTCGGCGAGTGGGGTCGCTTTGGATCTCCGAGGTAAATTGAGGGGAGGGTGAGAAATTCATGCATGGATGTGTGTGTGTCTGTGAGAGAGCGGTGTGGGGGGGGGGGCGTACCCACATGGGGAAAAGGGCGTCGTAGTAAGAGAGGAGAGTCGTAATTAGTGGATTGATAGGCAAAGCCCCGGCACATGAATGCTCCTCCCCCAAAAGTCCCAATTCCCTCCCCGAGAAGAGCGACCTTTCCTCCCCCTACCACCTCTTCTTACGCCGAGGAAAGAACATTAACTTCCCTCCCCTCAACCTCCACTACACCCATTACCCTCTCACCCCCTTGCCTCCGTTCCCTTTCGCCCTTAACGCCCTCCGAGCCACTCTTAGGTCTTCCCAAGGTCCCAAAGCATGACTCAACGTCTAATGGTTTCATCTCAACCGCCTCCTCCGCCACCCGACGAAGACACCCCCCGCCACTCTCCCTCCGACGTTCCCGAGCCTCCACCGATACCGCTCCCATTCCCGGCATCACCGGAGCTCTACCTCCCTCCCTGAAGGGAAGTCGACGTTAGATCTCGATGTCGCTTCTCGTGAGGGGGGTGTGTGTGTCGGGGTCGCGGGAAGGAGGGATGGGGGGTGGAAGTTTTATGGTCGCGAGCCGTGGGAGGGGAAGTGTCGCAAGATGAAGGGGTTCTTTCGGTGTCGGGGATGGAGGGAAAAAATATGCGCGGGTAAGTGAAAAGGGGGTGGTTGCGGGAGGAGGTTCGCGCGCGCCGTTCTCTCGCTCTTACTAGGCGTAAATGATTTAATGGGCAAGTTGAGAATCGTTGGAGGGTGAGGGCGTGGAATAAGGGTGGAGAGGAGAAGGGAAAGCCTTGTTGTTTGGCATGAAGTCGCAGGGAGGAATATATAGAGTGCAGGACGTGGCTTAAAGACGGTGAGATGAATGTAAGAGGGTAGCATGGAGCAGAGCGCAATGTGTGTAGAATTTGTTTAGACAAACGTATCTTCGTATCTTATTTTCGTGTCTCCATCGATTGCTTTCATGCAAATAAAATCGGATGCGCTACATGCTTTTCCCTATTATATTCCTACTGTTTCAAAAATTTCCATGAAATTTTAAGAAATGCCGTTCCTGTTTTATTAAAATTGCGGGATAACGGTGTGAATTCAGTTGATCGGTTTCGACTGCTGGAGTTAATTATTGACAAAATACCAAACAAAAGTATTTCCCTTTGCCCTCGACAAGTTTTCATAAGTGTATACGTAGCAGGCTACTCATTCTTTGGACATAAGGGTAATTCCTCTTTACTTCCGGAAATGGCTTATGTGAAGAAGCACTTTTTTTTCAGTAGCAAACCGAATGAATGTGATTTTCCATTTCATTTCCCTTAACACGCATTCCGGTAATTTATTTCACATTCTTCTGAACTCTTTTCTATTTAAATTCAGCCATTTATTTCCGAGTAATCTTGCAAGTGCAGTTCTTTGAGTAAGAGACGGACTGTACTGCCACTGGAGATGGATGAGTAGTTTGGCCGGGAGAGTGGAAAGGACCTTAGAGTGTGCATTGGCCTATTTTCCTATATAAATCGCCAAGGGCTCGGCAGTCTCAAGTCCCTTGCGACGGATGGATCACTGCACTTTAAATGTCCTTCACACGCCACTTGGGGACGGATCGCGATTACTGTGGAAAAAAATCACCGCCGTAGACATCGAACCCATACCTTCGGCCTAGGTGATCAGAATACTTGGCCTCGTAGGCCGTTTCGTCATCATTGCCAACTAGTTTCATAAAATATATCATATCGTTCATGAGTTCATTTTCTTTGTCTCATCTAGTTAAAATAAAAAAATGAAACAGTCATCAGGCTTTTACAGCTTTGTGTAGTCTCTTCGCCTCATTCGTAATTGTCTCTGTATTTTTTACCTGTCTCCCTTTAGAGGGACGAAATGTCATAGGAATTAACTCGGGGGATAACTGAGAAAAGGGTAGATGTTGATTATCCTCATCCCCATCCATAGCATTTTTCGTGACCCATAATTGCACAGAATTAAAATAAAGGACATTTTGGAAGTCCCCATGTGGTTATTGTTTCCTCTTCCGACAAATAAAAAGGTTTTTCGTGAAGGGAAGCATTGTTCTTAAGAAATCAATGTCTTTACTCAAGATGGAATAAACTGTGGATGTGGCACTAAAAAATATGTGGAATTTTATGTTACACATACTTGAAAGGAGAAGTGGTATATATTCAAATTGCCTATGATACACTTTTTAACGGAATTTAGCCTTAATATTTCCTGCATATTCCTTATTTTCTGGCAGCGCTGCCTCGTCGGTAACATGATCGATATTCTAAGGGCACAGATTCAAATCTAACCTCTACTTTGTGTACCATGTAGTGTCCAGAATTACATTTTAGGTTTTAGAGTAAGATAAAATCTCAGTGATGGAGAGTCATATCTAAATTTCTGTACTACCTACTATTTTCCTACAGTTTACTCTTACTTGTAATTGCTTTATCAATTTTGAATGTGGCGTTCTTCCCACGCCGCATTCAAAGATGAAACCATTAAGATACTCTTTGAGGAGGCAATGCGGACGCGGAAGGAAATCGTGTGAAAAGCGATTCTAAGAAAGTGGGGGAGCGAAACTCGGAATGGGGGCAAGGGGGCAAAAGAGTGGTGTGGAATAGACCTGAAAACGAGGTGGAGTTGATGGGTATGAATGGGGAGAGAGAGAAGAGATATAGAGGGGAGATAGGGGGAGAAGAAAGGGAGAGGCGAACAAAGGGTGGAGGAGGAGAAGAAGAGGAGATGGGAAAGAGATTAAGTGGGAGGGAAGAGGTAGAAGAGAGAGAGAGAGATAAGGGCAGGTGGTGTATGAATGGGGGGATTGCGTCGGGGTCGACGTGCAAGGTCTGAGGGAGAATCGGTTTCGATGGCTGGGAAGATGAAGTGGGGATTCCTGGCGTTTTCATGCCTTCCTTTGAAGCCGTCTCCATCACAGCGAGGCGAGGGAAACTGGGCCCCAATTACAGGAGCGTAGCTTAATTTACGGGCCGCTCTCCCATCGACGGGTAAATACGCGGCAGATGGGCGAGTCCGTCCCGTCGAATGTAAAGCGTGCTTGGAGTCTTTCTGCTCTTCAAAAGCCCAGCCCTCTTTATTAAACCTTTCCCTCGAGTTCAACAACGACAAAATATTTCCAACAACCGTGTTGTCCGTCAATTACACTTATTCAACCCTTATTCTTATCTTTCGAAGCGGTAATAGCCCGCTGTAATGGGGCATAGTTCTTTAATTTTTACGAGGAATGATACTCGTTATTAAAATCAAGGTTTGTTTCCCAATAACGTAATCATTTTGAATTAGAAAATCTCGAACGTCTGGTTCTTTTTTTGCATGCCTTCATTCATTATCCCTTCTGTATCATTGTTATTCGGACGTAAAGTTACGTAGCTACATGAGTGGAAAAAGCTCTATGCAGAGATTGACAGAGAGACGTTCCATCTCACTTATTGGGTGAAAGTATATGAAATTACTTACTGCTATCTATTTTTTCAACAAAAATCACTATTCCAGTTTCCCAGCGCTCAGCCAGGACTAAAACGGATGTGTCCAGAAAGATGCTTAATGTAGCTTTAGGCATTTTGGCGCAGTTTCGGTAGACTTATTGTGCGGCATTAAATGTAAATGCTTTGACTATTCCCTGTATGCTTCGCGCGTAACCAAAATGTTTGTGCAAGATGCGAGTAGTGAATGTCTCATATAATTATAGTTTGAAAAACTTTATATATATATACTATAAGCTTTATGGTATAAAACTGCTGTTTTCCAGAAGGATTCTTGGCAGTAAAACAGTCAATACTATAGTTACCACCAATAGGTTTATATGAGCTACGGTATTTTTGATTGGTGTAAGGACACCCCCTGCCGGCTACCATTGCGTGAAACTTGGAAAAATGTAGGTGATAGGAAAGTAAAAGAAGTCACCCAAATAATTAGCTGGTACATATTGTATAATAATATACTCTTCTGGATCAAGAAATCAGTCCCTCAGCACGCTCAAAATTTATTTCAATTCCGAATATTGTCGATCCTTAAAACTAAAGGGCGAGGTTTTGCTCGATGATATTAAAGTGAATGTAAATTTAATCAGCCAGCAGAAAAACCTTCTTTAGTATTTGATATTCAGGTGCAGGTAGAATGTCCATTATTTCTCATAATGAGATGTCTTCGTTATTTAGATCCTCATTAAAATACAGACTTATTTATTTTATGTTCCTCCTTAAGGGCAAAGTCTATCTTTTTGTCAGAATGAACGCGATTTTTTCCACTTTTTCTTAAAACTAAAGCGATAACCTCTAATTGTTTTTATCCAGCCCATAGTACTACATGGTTTAGAAAAAATCTAAAAAAATTTGTGGCTGAAATTTTCCTTGTGTTCTATTCGCTCTCTTAGTGTTTTAGCGGAATTCATGGAAAGAAGTTATTTAGCATTACCGCATGCAGACTACATCGCTCACTTGTGCTTTTATCGCTTCTGCAGTAAGCATTCTGCAAAAGAACTCCGCGTCATATTCATTTTTTTCTCATTCTACGCCGCTTTTGGTGCTTGTGGGCTTTTTTCATGGTCTACTTACTTCGCCATGATATATTTAATTTTACAAGGTATTCCCTTAAAAAAATGTATCGCATAATGTTAATCTATGCGATTAATGTTTCATATTATGCATTAATGCATTAAATGACGAAGGCATTGGTGTAAAATGAAGTTATATTTCTTCAACTTCTAAAGTATTACGGAAAACATTGTTGTGTTTGTGAGTTTCATTCCTACTCCTTGTTATTAATGTAAGGCTACTCCTTGTTATTAATGTAAGACTTAGGTGAATGCAGGTGATGATCCAACGGACCACTGTATCAGTTTTGTTATCAAATATCCCCTAGTTGTAAAACAAAGTGTACATATTGATGGATGATTCCTCAGATACCAACAGCAGTGTAAATTTGTTACGTAAAACCTGTTTATAATACTTGCCTCCACTGATTGAAATTTCGTAAGAAGTCGAAAAGATAATTGGTTTGGTTTTAATACAATCAAAGCTAACTGCGGTGATTGTTTGCAACAAGCATCTTACATTATTATTACATTACAAACAATCTTATCTTCGCATTTTTTCTTTCGAATTTTTTTTTCTCCATTCGTAGTTATCTTTGTTGATGATAGTTTATGACACACAACATTTTCGGAACTCACTCTAGTTAAATGGTTCCAGTGCATTTAATTTAAGTAATAACTACTCACTTATTGGTAATAATTTCTGTATTCCAAATGACAAAGTATATCCGAGCAATTACAGCCATACATTATTACGAAAGATTCTAAATATTATTGCAATAGAACTAGTACAAACGTTTTCCCGTCCCTTATTTTGTTGGTGTATATTAGGTATACTTTTTTGGAGAATACAGTATTGCTTTTTGGACTTCACATGTTTCCTTAGATATTCTGACATGTTCTACTATCATGAAACACCCAGTTTTCGGATTTGAGACCTTCTTCTATTTGAAGCCTGTATTTGAATCACCCATATCTACATAGCACCTATTCTAAAAGTCACCACAGTGTGTGAGGCAGGCAGAGACTGCACTTTAATATCCAGAAAAGCAATCCATCTTGAATTTCGAATTTCTGCGAGATTCAGTCTATTACCTATTCAACCCGAGGTATCAGATAGATTTAATCATTATAATTTTCACAAAGAGGGCATACTGTTGAGCCTATGAATGGTTCATGATCACAAGCTTAGAAGCTCGTCGCTGCACGTCACCAAAACTTGTGAATATTTGAGTGTCCCTCCGCTAATTACGTTTACTCAACTGGACCGCCATACTGCTCTCTCCATTAGTAATGTAAGGAGAGAAAATTGCTAACATGAATTACTTGTGAGGAAAGTAATGCCAAAGTTTCCAAGTTGCATGAATAGTTTTACACGCTAACCATTTACCCCCTCTCAAATCCCAAATCCCCACGGTGAATGGGGATTTGGGATTTGAGTTCAGTAGTAATATTGGAATTGGGAGAACCCATGTAAACATTACACAAACACCGCGCCTTAGGTAGGAAAGTGAAGGTCCCCGTTACTAAATAAAAGCAGATTTAATGGATATACGTGACAAAGAAGAGGGCTGAGGAAAAAGTAAAATTGTCTCGAGAGGGGAATTGGAACCGAGAGTCAGCCGCACAATGTGAATGTGATTGCACTCCACCCTCTATCCGTTCCCTGAAAAATCCCTACGCGTTTCCATTTTCCAGCCTATCCTGAATGGTACGAATTACCCTCGGTGTTGGTTGCCTTCCATGAATAACTACTGCTAACAGTGGCGAGGGTTCGTCCCTCGCTGCGGCGGAACTGGTTCGTGATGTTGGGAAGGTGGGCGCGCTTCCGCGGAACGGTGCAGAAAGAATTTCCCCAGGGGACACGGGGATCGTGTCTTTCCGGCGCGGCGAGTTTTACAGTCGCCTCTTCCCGCGGGCAATTTGGTGGCATCCCTTCCGCTTCCCTTTCCACTCGCCCCTTCCCCTACAGCCCCTTTAGCCTTCGTTACGCCTCGCTTTTGTTTGCCGCAGGGGGACCCCACCGGTAGATAGCGCGCGGGAACTGGGCCGTCCGAGGGGGCAATAAATGTAGTATCGTCGTGATCAACGCCGCTGCCCTTTCAAGCATGCCCCGCGACCTCTTTCTCACCCAACCTCTCTCTCTCTCTCCACCCTCGAGCCTCCCGTTCCTTCATCCCTTTGCGCTGACCCGGCCCGAGATTTTTAGAACATGCCTGGCCTTTCTCGTTGCAGCTGTCGAATTACGTGACTCTATGGTTTTTTTTTTAAGCCCCACCTATCTCTTTTTTCTCTAATTACGCTTCGTTGCCTCCCCCCGGGGTCATATTTTCGCCGTTTGTCGTCCCTCGGCATTATCTCGTTCCCCTATGGTGTTTATGTTTGCACGCCCGAATCTCCGCGTCTTCCGTCGCATGAATTTCCCAAATTGTCCTTTTTGCCCGAGTGCTTTCATCTTTATATCCGTGTCGCACTCATAGGTGTACATACATGTTAGCTTGGTTAGTGCGTTAAAATGTATGTTAGTCATGGGTTGTTGAAAAATCTCCAAATATTTCAAGTTTTTCGTGAATAGGAATTTGTCGCCAAGAATGTTGAATGAAATAATTTGTCAATGTGTACATCATCTTCGGTCAGCGATTCTAAGATTAGTTCCATATAGAGTACATTATGTTTATGACACCAATTAACTAGGATAATCCTAACCTCTTAGCTCTCCTTAGTGCGTAGATGGTAGAGAGAGAGACACTTATGATTACTTTATTTTGCATAATAAAACGCAATGGTAATACTCCACACTAATTTAATGATAGTCGACCCAGGTTTCGGCAACTCAGTGCCATTTTCAAGGAAAAGCCTTGAAAATGGCACTGAGTTGCCGAAACTCGGGTCGACTATCATCAAAATAGTGTGGAGTATTACCATTGCGTTTTATTATGCATATTAAAAACTTCCACGAGGTTACGCCTGCAATGACTTCTTAGATTACTTTATTTTTTTGGGTGCTAGGTAATTACGTGCGACTACCAATAAAGTCCACAAGACACTACGAATGAGAAGAAAACAAACACTCAATCCATTAAACAAAATCCCAATTTCTTTATATTTCTAAAAAATTTCCACTGAACTGAAATACCACATAATTTCCATAAAAGAATCACAATCCGCCTCCCTGTTTATTTATCGACACTGGATACCAAGAGGGTTGTTGAAGATAAAATTCAGTCTAGATCTTAGTAAATTTAAAATTGTATCTTAACCGTTACAATAGCTCTCCTCTGGATCCTTCTATCAGCTAACCTTTCCATGCTTAATGACACTTCAACTATAAATCCTTCCATACTCGCCATATAAATGTCGTACCCAGCCTTCCTTTGCCATTCTTCCAATTAACTTTTCGCCAGACGATTTCCTTCGTCAGGCCATCATGTCTCAAGACATGACCGATTACGTTATCGTATCTTCTTTTTAAAATTTTCAGCAGACTTCTATTTATCCCAATCTTCTTAGAAATTTTTCATTTGTTACTCGGTCGATCCAATTTATCTTCATCATTCTTAGGTGGCACCACATTTTGAATATTTCTAGTCTTGAGATATCTGTGGCTGTTAACATACCTCCTTGGGTTGTTGTTGATATTTTTTTGTTGTGTAAGATAAAGCCATGATAACTTCTGGCAGAAGCCACAAAGTTGCGTGCAGATTTAGAGGTGATCGGGAGATCAACTTCACTGATTGAAGCTATATTTTTAGTGTCCTCGCCAAATAATTCGGTAAACATTAAATTGGTCTCTGTAACTTATATAGGAACTACACTTGTGTATTAACTCAAGAAGATTTGCGCAATTTTTGTCCATGTGTCAAGATACGTAAAATCGTTGACTTGCGGAATCATTAAAATCGGCAGTCGGCTTTTGATTGTGAGACCCCTGGTACAAATCCTAGCGGAGGCTATATTTTTCAGCGCAATGCGTCTAAAATTAGTGTCTTAGGTAGAAAACTTCTCGATTGATACTCCGTCTTTTTGGTGGGGCATTAAAAGAAGGGTTGCTTTATGCCTCTCGTTCGTAGTAGTCTAATGCCGTCGCCGAATTTCTCTCTTCTTTTACTCCTCTACTACTAATAAAATCTATAACCGATGGAAAAAAAGGAAATGTCGACTTTTCCGCACAATTTCCACAGCAATTGTACGGAAAAGTCCAAATTTTCTTCCCTTTTCACCGAGAATGACATCCTTCCATCTCGCCACAGAATACTAACTGTGCCTACCATCTACCCTCCGTGGTACATGTGACTTCCACTGTACGTCGCATGCCACTGTCAACTGTTACCAGGAATTAAAAAAAATTTTAGAATCATCATCTCGAGGTCTCCCTCCATTCACGCCGCGCTTGCTAACGAGAGGCCTCGGTGCGAATTTTGATCATTCGCAAAAGAAATACGCCCTCGCATAATTGGCAATTCCCAGGAATCTATTTCCTCTCCGTCCCCTGAAGCTTTTCATTGTCTCCGTCGCGAGAGCCCCCCATCCCACCACCTTCCGTTGATATTAGTCCTTTTTTCGTGCGCTTTTGTGCAAGGCCTCCCCTTTCATTACCCCGCTACGCCGTGCCCGCGGCGATCCCGCGCTCGCCATGCCCTAATCATCCCCCCGGCATGACTCTCCCCACAATCTCTCCCCACCTACCCCTTCCCTTCTCTCTCCAACCCTCCCCTATTTTTATTCATCCGCCTTCCCACAATCCCTCTCGGCGACCATATTTCCTCCTCCTCGCAGTCTCCTCCTGCCCACACTTCCCCTTTAGCCCTCCGCCTCAGCTCACGTTCTCTCGTGTAAGGCGGCAGAAGATGCCCCTCCCTCCTTCCTCTGTCCTCCGCGTATAAATGGAATCGTGAAATTAAATTGGCTCCCTAGAATGGGGCTGGCTCAGGTGGCGTGTGAGGGCCATTGGGTATATAAGGTGGGTGCTGTCCTGATGCGGCGGGGCTGAGGGGGGATTTAAGTGGGGAGGGGTCAACAGGGTGGGGAAGAGCTAGGCAGGATGGGTCTCCCCCTCCCCCCCACTCACTCCCGTGGGGCACCATGGGAGTTGTGGCGAAGGAGAAGGCGGGAGAGTGGTGTCCCAGTAATTAAGAGAAAAATTTTCGGTGCCCTTCTCGATGTCCCCACGGTGGAGGACCCGAGAGCAAATTAGGAGAAAACCAGTCGCTGATGTAAGAGGTTAGGTCTAAGGGTTTCCCCCCTTCCCAATCCCCTTATCTCCTTTTCTTCGGGGACCTGCCCTCTCGCACTGCGCCGTTCGCCTCTCTGTATTCCCGAGGATTACCCTCGTCGAGGGGAAAACTTCCTCCCTCCCCCTGAGGTCCGTCCTCACCCCTACTCACCCTCACCCTCACTCTCTCTCTCGCTCTGACCCGCTCCCGAAAATTCTCCCTTCCTCCAGGGCGGTCCCACCTCCCCAATTATCCCCGTCCGTCATTTGATTCCTTCAAATCCCTCCATCCTCCCCTGCTACGGATCCTTTCGCTTTTGACTCACGCCTCCTATCATTCACATCGCCGCTCGCCAAAGTCTTCCTCCCCGTCTTCTCTTTCCTCGTGCTACATGTTCCTCGCTGCGATTCTCGCCTCTTTCACCCCTTGTCCTCCACGCCTCTCTCCCTCACTCTTTCTCTTCTCTTCTCTTCTCTTTCACTTCTCTCTCCAACCTAATCTCTACCTCTCTATCTCTTTTGCTCCATCTCGCTCCCTCTCAATGTGTCACCTCGAAAATTGTATTGGTTTGATCGTTTCACTTGGCACTCGAGTATTGGTGGTCGTGAAATTTTATTTTTCCACATTTTTTCGCGTTTTGTCCCGATTTCACCGAATGAGATTTTTGTTCTCAAGCCGGGGCAAAGAGATGGAGCTTGGTAGGTAATGATGTAAATTTATTGGTGTTTAATATGGTTTGCAAGTTTTTCAGCAAATCAATCTCCATTCCAAATAGGTTTTTTGATATTTAATTACTGTATTTTTAGAAGTAATCAATCAGTTCTTGTTTCCTTCGAACTATTTTTAATTTTGTTAAGACGGTTTAGACGTTCCCGCCGTTAGGTCGCTGGAGTGTCCTGTGTGGTTGGCGAACGGACCCTTGTTGGCGGGTGTGTAGACTGGACGGGAGTGGGTCGGGTGAAAATGCACAGTCCACTGCTGAAAGTGAAAAGTGCCGGAGACTGAAATTGTGTGTGTCGTGTAAGGGAAAAGGCTCATTAAAATTAATTTCTTCACACTCTGAACGGCTGGTCCTTCGGGCCGGATCATCTACGAGACTCCGGATTCGTGTAGCGTGCAGAAAACATCTTTGAGGTTGGTGGCACGTGACTTAAAGTTTATTTGAAGGTGTTGTGTAAATCGCAGTGCAAACGGGACGGAGCTGAACCCCCATTCGATCGGGTAAATGCCCGGTGGACTTTGAACTCATACTCCGACTCGCTGCCCTGTCGCCCCTCCTCCCCCCCCTGACATTTGACGATGTCTCATCGGCTGTAGATAACGATACCTGATATAGATTGTCCATTTGTCAAATTATCACTATTTCCATTTAATTTTATATTCTTAGACAGCGTTGAAGTGCTAAGCTAATTTTGTAGACCCGCGAAGTAATATTTGATATGTATGCCATATGAAATAATATTAAAAATATGATGTATTCTGGCCCATTTGGTGATAGAATGATACGTTTTGTAGTGTAGTGTAACAGCAAAATTGCACCAAGCTCAAACAAAAATAATGTTATTTTATTGGGATGAAAATAAGACGTTAGAAATTTTATAAGAAAGCGATGACGAATTTGGTTACCCTAATTTGGTTGACCTTACCTTCTTAATTTATCCATCTAAGCTATTTAATTTTTTTGCAGGAGCAAATATGTGGACATTTAAAGGACAATGTGCTAACATGTAATACGCACCAACCGTTCCAAACAATTTATCGGACCTTACTTGAAAAACTATAAAATATAAAAGTTCATTGAATACTCTCTTGGTTGTAACCTATTTAATTTTTTTTTCTTTTTCCAGCATTTCGACTGCCGAAACCATATTCGGGTGATACAGCCGATGGCCGACGGAGGACGCCTCTACATCTGCGGCACTAATGCCCACAGCCCCAAGGACTGGGTCGTATACGTAAGTATTCCTTTGATTACACATGGTCTCTATTCATGTTTTTAATGAGGAATTCGTGTCGCATTTTTAGGACATGCGTAGTTATAACTCAGGTTTATGGGAGATAAAGTTACTGGGGTAGTAGCATCTTGCTTGGGTCTACAAAATGGAGTCGAATCAAGTCATCAGTGCTTCTGCCTAGTTAATATGCGGCACTTAAATTTTCATTATATTCTGTAAAGTTTCCATTTTGTTTCTTCTCACCAAGTCTTTAATGATACGTTTCATACTTCGAGACGAAATTTAATTTTGTGTTCACTTGTAAGAGAGATTAATGGTCTCGTCCCTCTTAAGGTCTGATACCGTTAACAAAATTCTAGTTGGTCACGATATCCATGTTGGTAAGGAGTTGGCTTGGGATAACGAAGACCTCGAGTTCAAACTCATTGGGTGTATGTTTTGTATTTTTTTAGGTTTATGAGTTTGAGGATAGACAAGGTGATATAATCTTAGCCGCTAAACAGCTTAAACTAGAGTCTAGGACTACCGCCACAACAAAATGTTAGAAATTAATGTTTTCTAGTCAAAATCATAAATGTTACCCTAATCAAAAATCAACTCACGATAGAGAAGTATTTGCGAAGCTTAATTTACAAAATATGGCCCTGGAGGAGCATTTAGTGGGATTACCCACCAGGCACCACCCAGTCCATCGCCTTTCGCTTGAATAATGAATCGCTGTGTGATTGGCACGCCAGCATTCACAGCCCAGCACGGAAGTCCCTCGCCGCAAAATACGGGAAAGGGGCTGGTCAAATGAAGGCGGGCAGCATCACGCACCAGCCAGACTTGTCACGCATGCACCGCCATATTGATTCAAGTTTTCGCATCCATTTAAATTTAATGCGCGCCTGACGGGAGTCTCGTGGCCGCCCTGCAACGTCCCATCGCCGCTTTAAATCTCAACTTCGAAGTATTACCTTCCTCCTCCTCCTCTTGAGTCTTTTGAGCGGAAACATGCAAACTGCAGCTCCCCCTTTTGCGGCAAGTCGACGTTTGTGGTTTTGCAATGACGACAGTACGCCGGTTTGAAATGGCGCGGAAGGCTACACTTGCTCGCTTTGCCGTAGGCCAAAGCAACGCTGCACGAGTCGTATCGAGATCTGTATCCCAGGGTTTCACAGAGGAGAAAGAACATTCTCCCGTGGCCTTTTTCACCGGGATCACCTGTCAAAATTCATGACCGCGAGAATATTTTTAAAACTTTGATGAATCTATTTTTTATCGCGGATGCGGGGAAATGTATATTCCTTGCAGGGCGAGTATGCTGCAGCGCCCAAAACAATGGATGTGAACGACATTCCTGCGTTTTTCTTTTAAATTTTATTACCGCCGTGGAATAGAGTCGTGCGAAATTCATGGAGTAGGAGGGGGTTTTGCTACGGCTGGTGTGTTGCAAAATTTAAATTTTCGTTGACAGTTTGATCTTCTTTGTTATGAATCTCCAATTAACTCCATCTCGTCGTTTTCCTGCAGTGTGGCAGAAACGAGCTGTCTGTCTCCCTAAAATCCTTCTACTTTTTTGTCATTTCGAGTGCTCTATGTCATGCGCCAAGCTGTTTTTTTTCCTATTTTTGCCCCCCCAAAATTCATATTGAAAGTAGATCAGCTTTATGAATACCCTTAACGCGTCATTGCACATTTATGGAACTAAACTTCCATTTTAACAGCGGTTGTGATTAGTGGAACGGGACAACCTATGTTTTTTGCTCTGTTTAGCGGAATTGGGGCTGCAATAAACAAATGGTAGAACTTCGAGGGGGTACTTCATAATTCGCATTCTCATAAGTAATGCTCCTAGTGACAGAGCACTTGGAGCATTCCTTATGAGTATGAAGTATAGAAGCTACTCGATGAAAAAATTGTTTTTTTAGTTTCCACTGCATTCTGGTGAAACTTGACGCTTTCTCGGATCGCGGTGAACTCAGTGAACGCCCATTAGGACAGTATTTTCAAATTCCAGTGGATTTACTATTTTTAAACGAAAGAGGAAAGTGCTCTTTGTCCTTAAATTGCTTAAAGTAATCAAGATATGAACTTAACTCCTGCTTATATTTATATTTCCATTTGATTTAATAAATTTCGCGAATCATTGACAACTTTCCGAGAAAGTCACGCTTTGTTCGCGAGATCTTTTGATGTCATGTATTGTGGTGCTTCAAAATTGTAGTATTTTTACTGCTAGAGACCGTGCAAAATATTTTGGTGTTATGTTGAATGATATTGACTTAGTGAAGTTGACTGTCTTTAGCATCTTCCTAGTTAATGCTCCGGGTTTTCTACGCTGTTTTACAATAGTGGGGCGAGTTTGTGAACACGAGTTTGTGATATTATATTCATACACAGAGAGAGTGGGGCGAGTTTGAGAGCACAGAAACGATCTATCGCTCAGTGTTTCATGCCGGTATTTTTACATAAATATCGGCATCTAAATTATTTTTCCGTCTATGTTCACCCGCTTACTATTTGATATAAAATGACTAAAATATTGAACCGAATATTTTAGTCGCTCACTCACTCAGTGATTCAACCCGAAGGTTGGTTTGGATAGGTATGGGCAGAGCTCACCCCGGACTAAGCCACAGGCGTGTGAATTTCATACATTCAGGGTAGGGGGGCGGCAGTTCCTTTCCCTGGGCCAACTCGCACTCCGAGGATTTTTATCGTTCGGGGGCATCCTAAGGCATCACCCAGGTTTGAACCCGGGACCCTTCGATCAGTATCCAAGAGCTTTACCCACTGGGCCACTACGCTCCACAATATTTTAGTAATAATGAAATGAAAATTTTAGAGTAAACAATATTTTTAATTATCTCGAAATGTGCAATAACTACTACAGAAACTAAACTTTCATTTCCATTCTTAAAAGTAGAGCTTATCAAAAAGGCTATTTTATTAATTTTAATGACGACGTCCTAACTTGTTTGTGATGTCTTTTCCACATTATCGGGCTCTTTTAAGGATTATCTGAAAGAAGCTAGGCGTCATTAATTTGTAAATTGTGAATGTGCTCGTCATGAATTTTGAAATCATTTTAATTACTTATCTGTATCCCTTCAATTCGGAATCGTTTAGACTCTTTAAGTACCAGTGAAGAGGAGCAAGCCTCCCCTTCCACTATTGGTATTGTTCGATAAATTACACCAAGAACTAGGCTTGGACGTAACATTTAATTACGGCTGGAAACAGAATAGTTTTGAGTATAGAAGTTACTCGTACGTTTTCACACAGAGCCGATGGAATCAACACTATATGTAAATGTATGAGTCAAAAAATATGAGAAATTCCACTATTTGAGCTATTCTGCCATTTAAAAAATGTTTCGGTACGATCGAGGTATGAGGTATGAATTTGACTCGAGCGGAGACCTCGTATTAGCAGTCCTACGACCTCTAACCCTACTAATGACGGTCGACCGTCAGTCCTCACGAAACCCACACTAACCAGTGTTTCTATCATTGATGCCACTCTTGAATATCTAAGAAACAGAAAAGAGTGGCTAAGTGTGCAGATTAGACAACAAATATTTTTGTTTATTAATATTACTCAGCTCAAAATTCCGGCTGCAGTGCCATTTCTGTCGAGCTATATCATCATAAATAGTTTTAATCTAATAACTCAAATTTTAAGATAAATCAATGCTTTAGTTTCGTAACATTTCCCGGACTAAGTCGCGTCATACTCCTATGCGTATATCAATTGTTATTCGCAGCAATTGCATTTTGCCTCGAATTCAAAAAATGTATCCCATTTAGTTATTTTCACCGGCTGCTGCAGCGAGGTGAATTTAGTACCTGCCGGGGAATCCGAAGGTCATGAATTCTTATCCCGCGTTCTGCATTTGTTTCGTTTGTTTCAGAATAAATCTTAGCCTTAATTTATGATATATTTTGCGATAAAACAGGCAGTCGGAGCACCTGAATTTATAGGTTCACCACTATTTGGTTTCACCCATTCTCACCATAAACTTTGAAACTTAAAGAGCATTTTTCCGGACAAGTAGATTGAAAGACATAATTTTTTGAGTAAATAGTTATAGCGCGTGTATCAGTTATCATTATTAATGCAAGTTGACGTAATTTCTGTGAATAATTGGCATACATACACATATGTGTGTGACGCGAATTAGTACAAAAAATATAATGGTTACGAAAATAAAGTATGGCTTTATCTTGATGTTGGAGTTAGTAACTAATAACTGCTATTTTGGAGACAAAATACGTTAGGTCTATAGCAATGGCATTGCAGTCGGTGTACCATAATCAAAAGTATGATGGAAAAGGCATAATTTTAATCTTACACTGGGACCTCCTTAAATCGTTCTAACTTGAAGAGGGAGAAGATACTGTAGAACGGAATTGAGCGTGAAAAAGAAACCACAGAAGATGCATGAATGACAAGGCGGGTGCGGGGAAGAATCAGTCGCCTCTTCGCCGCGTCGGTGGCGTCGCGAGGTGACGGCTAAGGACTGATGGGATTGAGAGGTGCGGCGCTATGCGGATGGCGGGTGGGGTGTGGGGGGAGTTGGGGAAGAAGTGAGGGGGAAGGGACGGAAGAACATGCCTCCCCCCCTGCCTGGTGCGGGAATTTGTGGGGTGGGTGCGTGAACGGGGAGGGAGGATGGGAAAGTACACGTAATAATAGAAGCCGGGCGTCGAGACCGAGTAAGTGCAAACAGTGGTCTCCCCGAGGCGAGAGCCAAAGAGCACATCTTTGTCAATATATACTTGGCGCCGCCCCTTCCTTCACTACTCGACAACGTCAGCGGTGGGGACTCTACGTCACTCCGCACCCCCACACCCGACAGCCCTCGTCCCACCCCCCGCCCACCCTCCACCCCCTAGACGCGCCACCATCCACACCCCGCAACCCCATCCGCGAGTAGGACGATGAGAGAGGGGGGAACTAGTTGGGAGAAAGTAAAATGTACAGCTGGTGAGCTCGGTTACAGCGCGTTCTTTTTTCCGACCATTTCCTTCCCATCCCTTTCTATCCTCCTTTCCCCACCCCCCCACTTCACGCCTCCCCCCCCCCCCCCCCCCCCCCCCCGACCCTTTTACGCCGTCTTCCCCAACTACGCCCTTTTTTCCCCGCGTGGAAAATGGTTTTTATTTTGTCTCGCTGGTGGAGTTCTACTTTATCCGCTGGTTGATAATGAATCCTAGCCTGTCTTCTCTCTCCATTGGCGGAGGAATTGAAGGGAGAATGTAAAGTGTTCGGTGATAATCTTTCCTGGTAAACCCCGTTACAATTAATAAAGACATTATTCTTCCTTTATCTTCTTCCATCATCCAATATCATCTTCTTTTGCAGCGATACCGGTCGTTTAATGGTTTTAGATGGTGAAATTACATGCATTTCGTTTTCTTCGAAGTTCTTTATCTATTATATCGTATACGCCTCTTCCAAGAGGTGTATATGATATAATATAAATGTTCTTGATAATGATGGCATTTTTGAATTTCATCATTTGCTAGAAAATTGGTTCACATGCAGGAATAGCAAAAGATTTAGTACATTTTTATCGCCGTAGGCGAATTATAATTTGTTATTTCTTGCAATGAAAAAAAATTTAAAAGAGTGTTTAATGCAGATGCGTAGCAAAATATCAAATCCAAACACTAAAACTTGATAATACGAAAAATACTATTTTAGTTCTTTTATAGGAATTTTGAAAATTTTATTGAAGGGTAACTATATCTACGATATAAATATACAATATGAAGCCTGTAGAATCACTTGCAACTTTTACAGTTCTAATTGGCCGCTGTCCTCTTTGACAAAATTCGTGAAATCATTCTACAAGAGGAGCGTTTACAAAGTTCTGATATACCCTACTTGATGATGTTGAAAATTGGATTTGACGTATAATTATTGCGTGGTCATACTCTGTGAATTTCATTTCATAAGTTTCCATCCATAGCCTCTATGATGCGTAAATTTTAGTATATTCTGTTTTTAGCCTGCACCGTATTGTAGTTTCTATATATTTTTTTCTCATTCAAATGTAATGTAACGGTAAAATTTCAGACGTGGAAATTCCTAAATTGCAACATTCGTTTATGAAGCGCGAAGCTGTCCACGTATTTGCCGATGCATCGTGCTTAATTTCCGAGTTTTCCATTTCTTTCCTACTTCATCGTATGATATTTGTATTCATATTCTTCGACATTTGTCATTTTTTTTGTCCACTGTAGCCCACTTAGCCTGGTCATTTTTTGTACAATGGATCGTTATCGGCAACTCCCACTCCCATTACCACACCGGTGGAAAGTCATTTTTTCCAAGCTATTAAATTTCTTTTTTCTCATTAAATTCCCATGCGCTTATGGCCAAATTTACGCCTGTTTAGGAAAGTTTGGAATAAGAAAAAATGTTAACCACACGTCAATTTCTCTAATCATTTCACTTGGCCCTTCAAATAGCTATTCCCTTGTTATAGGATTAATCGTCAAGTTAAGGATTATGGACAGTTACCCTGAAAGCAAGTTTTCTGCGGTAGATTTCAACCTAGATTCTTACTAGTGTAAAAGGAAAACTAAGCTTTACACCTGCGTACGCAAATACGTCCGTTATAACCATTACTCCAAGGGCGAAGAAGAGAGAAAACAGCTTCCAAGAAGAATATCTGTTTGGGTTTCGTAAGATAGAATCGTTGAGCAAAAACATTGATGACAATATCATTGAAAATGAGCGCAGAATATAATATGGATTTTCCTTTTTATACTAATAGTAGCTAACTCTTGAAAATTCATCCTTATAAGGGTTCACTGAACTAATCCATTCTTGAAATCAGAATGTTCTTCATGGAGCATATTATTTCCCATAATGTTGCACGTTTGGATATTAAAAATAGATTGAGACAAAATATAAGCATGCAAATCTTAACTTGCCATTTCTATCGTATACGTTTTATAACCCTTTCTTGGTTGCAGTTTCACAGATTTAGGAGTTAAATTTTATCTCTCAAAATTAACCTGTTACTTCTTACTTTTCTTCGAAATATTCTCAAAAATATATTTTTCCTTGCCTTCCTACTTTCCTTTTTCATGGGGAGAATATTTAAAAGCCCAATCTTTGATTCCTATTCCCAGTTCCCAGTTGAAATTCCCATTTGTAAAAAGCCTATCTGTTTAAAGAAAAATCATCTTTTTCAAAATATCTATTTTAAGTGTCAACATATTTTTATTCGTTTACTGGAAAGCAAATATTCAAAATCTCTAGATGCTTACATTGTTTTCAGCCTAAGAAGTAATAATGATACTAATACAAGCTAGCAGTTTATTTTGCATTCAGTGGCATAAAATCCTGTACCCTAGTTTTCTACCTATATTATTTACCGGGCTTCTTGGACCTACTTTTTAAATACACCTAAATTCATGCCTACTTCGTCGATGTCCCTGCTGATATAGTTGCGTTAATGAATAATGGTGTTTTGAAAAATAGTCTAATCGGCATGAAAAGAGTGGGAGAAAGCTTTATAAATGGAGAATATTTATAGCATTGAACATGTTCTATTGCAGGCGCTGGGCTACCTTGAAAAATCACTAATTGGCGAAAATTTTGAGGTGCATTATTGAATTGTTTCTTTATAGAGATTTCGTTCAATTATGATTTTTAGTGGTGATTCTGGAAGCAAAATAGTGAATATCATCTTATTCTAGCTTTAAACAATACAGTGCTTGCCTACAGGAACCAAGAGCATGTTACAATGCCCACAAACAACACAGAAATCCAATGACACTAATACAGTACCAATATAAATATACAACAGTGACAAGGCCAAGCAAGTTTAAATACGGCGTGTTCTGTCTTAGTTTCTTCGATTGTGTTTGAATGTTTTGCAGCGTAGAATGACATACAGAAAGAATTCGTGCAGCTCTTGCGTGAGAAATGCATTTATATTTTCTCGTAAAAAATACGGTCAAAGCGAGCGTTGTTTTTACCGTTGTTTGGTGGAGAGCAAAGTCCCCGCGAACATTATGAACGCTCCCCAAGTTGCCAGTCGTAGAAACAATGTGCACAACTCCCCTCAACGCAAAATAGTTAATTTAACTTGTTGTTATCTCATAAAAAATGACAGTAGGTTTACTTACGTGGAAATGATGTCATACCCGGATAGCACTGCGACAGTATTCCATTTTCGCAATGCCTATGTCTCCCGGCTCCAAGCATTGCCTTTCAAATAGAGCTCGCTGTCTTTCTGGGCTATGCCGCTGGAAAGACGGCGCCCCACTCAAGGACGTTTAGCTTAGTGAGAATATTAAACGAGATTTTTTTTACCCTGCGCTAACTTACCTCCACCTCTCATGATATTCAGAGTGTGAGGGGCTTGGCGAAATTTCTGGAACAAATGATTTCCGAGCGAACGTTTAAAAAAATAAATAAACGACAATTCCTCCTCGCTCATGACGTGCTTTCGGCAAGTTTATGCACGGGACGGGAACTCGGCTGTCGTTCGCTTTTTTTAACTCCTCTATTCATTTGTTTTTTTTTTTTAGATTCTTTTCCTCCGTTTCTCGAGCTCGTGGGATTTAACGCTGGAAATGTTTTCCCGAGGCATGGTACTTGAAGTTAGAGCGTGCGCCGTGATAAGAGGTGAAAGGTGTAAAGGAATCGGAAGAGAGATGCATAATTGCGCCGGGTTTGAAGGGGAAAGGTCGCATTTGGGAGAGGAGTAATGGAAAGAGCGAAGTGAGAGGGGAGGGAGGGTTGGAGGGATGGAATTGGCGGCATAGGCGCCGCGGTGCGTGTAGCTGGAATTTGGTCGAGCCGGGAGGGTGGATTCGGAAACGAATAACAAAAATATTATTCATGCATGCGGTGAAAATCCCACAAATAGCAAATCACTCTTATATTGACAAATGCGATGGCGTGATTGGAATGGAGATTGAAATCGAAATGAGAAAATCGCAGGAAAAAAAGGTTCGTTTGTCGAAATTAATGCTGGAATAATGCCCCTAGTGCATTATAAACTAAAGAAGAGAAAGGAAAAATATTGCTTAATGTAATCAAGTAAATGTCGCGCAGGGAAATGAAATGAAATTCGAAATTTAATCGAATCGTGAGATCGCGCGACTAGTTACGCCATTAAACGAGATGAATGAGGTAAATCAAAACACCCAATTTTCCACGCAGAAGAAAAAAACTTAATTTCGGCCCGATTCTACTCCGGCAGTCATTTTCAGAAAGAGACGATGTGTACCAAAAATAGTTGCATCGCACACATTTGGCTCATCCAATCATATCACGGGCTCGTCGGTGAAATTCACGGCAAATCCAGGTGTTTCCGGACGCACCGAATTCCTTAGACTGGCATTTAAAACAGGGGTGTAGCGGTGCAGGGGTTTCTACGAAAGGGAGCCGAGCGAAGTTAAAAAGAGTACGTAGCTACGTAATGGGATAATATTAGTGCAAATGACCGGCGTGGCTCTGTCGTACGCGAAAGGTGATAATGTGGAAAGGATTGTTGAGTCCCGTTTCCTAGCGGCAGGGAGATGATCATGGAGGAAGTGAGGGTAGCCCGTGCATGAGGTTAAGCAGGGTTGAGGGGGAGGAGGAAGGGTTGGGGGGTGAGAGGCTGGGGGAGGGGGTTAAGGCAAACTGGAATTTTTCCCGCGAGAGTGGAACCCGAGGGTAATTGGCGGAGCCACCGCTGGCGGTTGGGGCTTTGGACTTCGTTGCGGCGCAAGAACGTCGGGGTTATATGCCTTCGGCACATATATATTCATGTATTTGTGTTTTATACATGCAGGTATGTAAACCGGAATTAAGATCGCGGAGTAGTAGGTGCTTGGCAAAGTCGGGTACGAGGGAAATCCGAATGAGAGAAAAGGGGGTTGGCTTCGGGCGAATGCAGGAAAGGAAAAGTAAGAAGTGGAGATGTGGTAGCGAGACAGTTAGGGGTGCAAAATAAAGTCAATACGGGAGTGCAAGTTTGGAGGAAGCCGGCGCTGAAGAGGATGGGGTAGGAGGTGGCGAAAATGAGGAGGAAGATGCGCTAAGGAATGTGCCGAAAGAGGATGAAGGGAATAGTTTTCCAGCGGTTGGCGTAGAACAGTACCAGGGAGTTGAATGTATTTAGCTTAAAAAGCGTCAATGACGATGTCATTTGCTCCATATCGTATTATATTTGTTTAAAAAATCTTTTAGCTATCCATTTCATTAAAAAAATAAAGTAATGTTAAATCAAAGATCATTGGAACTGCCTGAACAACAAATTGTTTAAAAATGCAAGTTTATTTTTGACAGCGAAACTCCACCTGAGTCATGATCCTTGTCTTGATATAGAACGTATTCTAAGTTTACCCTGATGTCTAAGCCTGTTCTGCATATCTCAGTATATATCGTCAGAAGATGTCAACGTGTGAAGGACAGTCGCATTTGCCACAGCAAGGTGGCATCTTCACTTGCATGGAGATGAACGAAGAAGCCAGGGCATATTGCTCGACCCTCATGCGTATGATGACTTATTTCTAAATCCAACTTTCCCGGAAAGAAGATGAACATGCAGGCTACACCATCTTAATTTGGCTATTTGTCTATTCACTAAATTTACACAGAATTCTCACCACTGATGCCTAAATACTTTTTTATTGTAACTCTAAAAATGGTAACAGTGTTGTTAGTTGTGCAGGCATGCGCCAAACCTGTTTCGTACCTGCATCCGACTTCTCATTTTTGGCTATTGCCTCATCCAAAGAAAGGCAAACAGTATCAGGTGTAAGGAAGGGGGGAGGAAAAGTATGGGAACATAATAATGGGCGCAAAACGCGGAGGAAGCAGGGTAGAGAAAGGGAAAGAGTTTTCTCTCAGCCGGCACGTGACGGGAGAAAGGAAAATGACCATGATGTTTGGAGTGAAACACTTAATCGGTTTTGCTCTCCCGGCATCAGATTTTGAAAATAGTTACCTCCGCGTGGGTAGCCTTGGGAGCGGGTAAAAGTTGAAATAAAAGGCAGAAAAGAAAACGAAATTCAGTCGGGGGAAGGTAGGTTTGAGGAGGTCCCTTTTGGAAGTTTTCTTGTTATTCCGGGACGCGTTTAACGTGCTAATTCTTTTCGCAACTTATAAGCGGATGGGTGCTCGTATTTCGCTGTTGTTGTGTTTTCATTTTTTTTCGTCCCCTTTTAAGTTGAACCTCTCATTCCGCTACTCCCGCGGCGACGCCGTCTCCATTATATTCTCCGAGAAGTTTATACAAAAAGCACTGCTCAAAGAATCACGTTGAAAATTTCATTTAATAATGTTGCATCTCCACCGAGAGTAAGAGAAGGGGGAGAAGACGTAGCGGAGAGCGAGTGCTGGGGAGTTCCCACTGCGTCATAAAAATTTGGGCGGCATCCCCTCCATGCTTTTATTCCTGTATTCTTCCCTCTTAACATTCCCCGGTTGTCTCTCGTAGTCGCGTTGAATCAGTCTTGGGAGAGTGTCGTTCCGATGAGGGGCGGTCGTAAATGGTTTCCCTCCTGCCGCGGAACTAAAAAAAATAAAATAAGAAAAAAAGAGCTGGTGCGCGCTTCTTTTCGCAACCTCCTTTCTCTCCCATCCCCTTTCTGTGTTCCTCCGCATCACCTGCAGTTAGTTCCCCAACGCTCCTGCTCGCTCACGGTCTCGCCTCGCTCTCCGGGAGCTCCGAAACACTATAAACCTCGACCAATAAAGACAATTTTCTCCCCGGAGCTCGCAAGGCGCCATCTCTCCACCCGCCACCCTTTTTCCGTTTCTGTTCATTGTGCCTCCTCCCTCCGGGGTTCATCTGCGTTCCCTCTCACCGAACTGCCAACCATTCCACTTGCTTCCTTCCCAACTCGCTGCATTTCCCACCTCCCTACCTACCTCTCCTCCTTCCAATTTTTAACCCCAAGATCTTTATGGTCATTACAATTCGCCCTTATGACCTCCTGACTTCGTTCGTGTACTCGGTCCTCCCATTTCCTCTCTCCTGTTCCTTCTTCTCTCAGTCCTAGCTCTAGCTCTCGCTCCCCCGAACATTCCCCACCCCTTTAGCTCCCATTCTACCCTTCCTCCACCTCTATTAGCCCCCCTCTCAATCCCTTCCTCCTCCTCTACCCCCCCTCTCCCGCTAAATCCACCACCTCCATTTCCCTCGCTTAGAAATTCAGGTCATCTCTTTTCTTTTCCATCAGGGAGCGTATTATTTTTTTTTTAAAGCTCCGAAAAAGTGAGGAATTTCTTTCCCCCTTTTCTTTTCCTCTTCACCCACCTCCCACCCGTCCCGCCCATAATAAATCCACTGGTGAATATTTCATTCCGCGGGCGATTGCTATTAATAACTAAATTCTGCGTAAACGCGTGAGTAAAGACAATGCCTTAGTCATGCAGCAGGGCGAGAATTTCGGGTGACGGGAACTGGGTCCAAGGGTAGAAGATGGTCGTGGAGGGGTTGAGATATCAAACTCTGATGTGCCTCATGAATGTTTCCGGCGGGCTGAAAATTTTGTTCGAGGCTCCGTGGTGGCTGGATTGGGGGAGGGAGGTCTTCACGGAGACACTTTGCTACCCCGCGTGCTGTCTCCTGCAAAATTGAATAACAATGATTCCTACGTCTACGCCGCGGCGGCGTTGAGGGTATGGGGAGGGGTCTGCATATCCTGCGGGACGGAATCACCTCTGAGGCACATGTAAATATGTCTTTCCCACCCCGTCACACGCGCCCTGGTCCGCTTTTGCTCGCAACGGCGTGTTTAAGGAAGCTCGGAACGTTCCCTCGTTTGAATAATATCATGACGTGCAAGTGTGGTCGAGTTGTTGAATAATTCTGCCCTGCGACCAAGAAATCGTGCCTTAAAAGCCGAAAACAACTATTTCCGCGTATACCATCATTTTCAGCAAATATTGGCCTTTAAAGAGAGACAAGGGACCACTCCTTCCATTGAGATCCATTAGGTATTCTTAAAACAGTTCTCTTAACGTTCTGTACGCCAGTTCTACTTAATAATTTCCTTGCATGTCCTTCCCCGCCGAAAAATATTAACTCTTCCATTCCTCAGTGCTGAATATACATTACACCAAATTTAACATAAATTAATGACCGTGGAGCATGTGCCCGGTTTGTAATGAATTATTAATGAACGAGTATTAGTGAGCGAGGAGTTTTTTTTAATTAAGAAGTGCTGAAAGGCTGTCTCCGAGATCCACGGAAGCAATTTGCGAAAATATGTCATGCCAACAAGCTTCGGCTGCTTGGTTGCGAGGGATACATATATCGAGGCACCTTCCTGATACTTCATGTTTCACAAGACTTAAACCGTGATTCCGAGGCTTGTGGGACACCGACCCATTTATTCAGACGCGAAGTGGGCTCTTTTTTTGCCTATCGTACTTCGCCAGACGGAGGAGTCGGCGGAGTGTATTAATCAAAACCCCTCCGCCGGCTGTCCGCGAGCCTCCATCTCCCTCGTCCATCACGTCGTCTTTCAATCCTCTTGCCGTACAAATTGTGCAGTTATCTTTCTAAGTCTCGGCCTCAATCGCCTACACCGTTCAGCCTCAAAAAGTCCCCTTCTTCTCACATGACCTTAAATGTCTTCCTCCCCATTCTCATCTTAGCTTCGTCCTCCCTCCATTATTTTCTCTGGAAGCCAATTTCCCCTCCCTCATTTAAAGGTAAAAAAAATCTAATCTCAGAATGGAGTGATATAATTGAGCAAAATCGATTTTTTGGATATAATCACCGGCTGCTATCTGATGAGAATAAATATTACCACTATATTTGATGCTATTATTGAAATTTTTCCTTCCCCTCGCTAAAATTATCCTGAATTGTCAATTCAGATTAGTAAATCTTGATATTTGTTTTAAATTTTGATCGTGTAGTGTTCTGCGTCTTGCCAAAAAATAACATTCGCCATTCGTCTCCATTTGGGCCAACGTATGCGCTTCCACAAAGTTTTGAAGCACCTGCCATATTATTTTCGTATAATGGACACGGATTTCTAATGGCTTATTTTGTAATCCTATTATTACTAATCCTTTAGAAAGTATCTTCAATAACCGCTAGTCATTCATGATTTGAAGTGTGCCCTTCTATTCGGCCAATTCTTTTTTCTATTGCATTCCATTCATCTTTTCTTCTGCACAAACATAACAGCTTCTCTTTATTGATCGCCATTCCAATGGGTTAAGCTCACATCATTATTCTCCTCCCTCATATGTTGCAAACCGCGATCCATCTCATCATCTTATACGCCACGATTCTCTTCCATGCAATCTTACACTCCCTTAAAATATCTTGGTAAATATCTTCAACAGTGAGATACTAATGGCTGTGGTGTGGGACAGTTTTCCCTGCAAATTAAAGCTTTATTCTGCTTGCTTTATCCAGTTTATTTGGGAAAATATATTTCTCTCAGTTCTCTTGGCTCAATTGCCTGTTCTCTGATAATAACTGCATTTTTCTTTCCGTCTCTAATCATCATAGTGTGCTCACATTTCAAAATGACGGTTTTCACGTTCAAAAGTCGAAAATCTCAATAAGTAACTGTCTCGCAAAATTTCCACCGTTGAACACATGTAACGAAGATCTGATCTGACTCCAGTGTGGCATGTGTAGATTATATTATTTGCATTTTGTCACATTGTGATTTACGTTATTTGTAGTTAATTTCAGGGATATGAAGATGACGTTCGCAATAACTTACTCATTATTTTTTTTACCTCGTGATGATGAAGTGGCAGAGGCTGATCAAGTGCATTGCATTGAACTGCACTTTGGCTAGTGAAACAATTTTAATTTGTCTCGTGGGATTCATCAAAGCGATGGCAGCGAAATCAATGCGTCTTAATATGTACGAGAAACTGGTTGGGTTCCAAAGGCAAGCAACTTAAAGCGGACTTAACTGGTTGCCAAAGATTGGCTTGCATACACGTGTACAGATGCACCACATACCACGGCCGCAAATATACAGCGAAGCCTATTGCGCAGGAATAGTAGTGCATATAACTTTAGTGTTTGATGGAATCCATAAATTATGTGTGGCCATAGAGAAATAAACTTGTCGGAAATGTCATGCTCCAAGACTGTTGGACTCGCAATGTTTGAAATTCCACAGTCAATACTGCAGCATTCCTTGATGTTTTGCTCATTTGTCGTCGGGACGCACTTTTAGTGAAGAACGGACAAAAAAAACAAAATAATACCACTCTCTGCTCTTATTCTTTATCGCGGAAACTAAAAGTTTCCCCTATAGTCGGTACTAGTTTAATTTTCCCATTTGACCGCACGTGTAGCTACGGAGACAAATTACCGAGCATGCTATGTCATATATCAACGAGTACCAACTCACTTATTCTTCTTCTCGTTGCATAGCTGAAGGAGCCATTGCCACCGCCTATTACTAGGTATGTGGTTGTGCCTCTGCGGAAAAACATCGTTAAATGGAAAATAAATCCAGGGCGAGTTGAATGGGCAAGGAATAAAGAACTTTCGCCCTTAGACGGGGGAAGGAATGGAATAAGGATTGAAACCCGTGGGGTCATTAAGAGCGAGGAGAGTTCCAGTGCTGAACGCCCTTCCGCAGAAGAAATTAGGATTTAGGTCGGTACATAAAGGTATTATTGTCATTCCTCATTGCCGTTCTTTCGACTCATGACTTCAGAGCCTTAACTTCATTCTGTCTCGACGTTGGTATTTTATTTTATTCCCCACCTCAAAACTTAAAGTAAGTTTCGTTGTTTGCCGCAAATGTCTCCGTTGTCTCAGTCCTCTCCTGAAGATAAAATGTTCCCCAGTCATTTTCCTCTTTTTCTTCCTCCATACCAAGTATCTTTTCTCGGCGTGAATCGTTACTAATACTGTAGGCAGTGTTATTCTATTTTCCTTTTGCTTCTCACAATAAAATTACCAGGGCCTTCAAAACGATTTTTTTAACTGGCTCAATTGTATATTTCTGTCGCGTTTGTCGTTTATCTATGACTACAAAACCAAGTTTTCTTTACAAAATTGTATTTTTTTACTCCACGGTGCGATAACGAAGTATGCTGTAATACTACTACTCCATGTCTCTACAGTCCTTGTAGAGCTCTGGCTTCCAGAACGGTCTGCTTCCACCGTCTCTATATTCCGCGGCTGGCCTCCATATCCTGACCCCCAGTCTTCTTATGTCAGCCTCCACGTCATCAAGCCGTCGTTTATAATAATAATAAACTGTCTTTATTGGGGCGATATTGAGACGAAACTGTCCCTTCTGCCATCTAACCCCTGGTAAAAATAAATGCATAAAACATATGGTCAATACCTAAAACAATTAAAGTCTGAGGTTAAAAAAAAACATTAAATAATACCCTTCAAGGAATTTAAGAATGATGACTGAAAAAAGAAATATATACGCAATATATCAATATTAAACAACAAATGATGTGTGAAAGAATTTACAGCTGTGGGGAAAACGTGAGGATTATAATGCTTACATCCTTTACGCAAAAACCCACTGCAGGAAAACACCCACACAAGAAGAAGGGTCTGAAAACTCTGCGAAATCCTGCTGATAGTAAAGCTAGTCTATAAAAAAACAACTGAAATACATTAGTATGAGTAATAACAACAACAGTAATAACAAAAACAGTAGTAATAACATAACTATAATAGTATGAGACTTACGTAAACCTTACTCAGTTCAAGAGCTTGCCGGGTGTGGTCCAAAATCCCAGTCCTATTCTGAAGAATTTCATCTTATTTTGAAACAAGATTTTTTTTTTGAGATTTTCTAAGATAGGGTCGTTAACCTTATGCTAAACCTCCAACCTCGGGTACTTTGATTTCGGAGTGTTCCTCTTCTGGACAGGTTCTCTTTGCCATGACTTAGAGCCTTGACAACCCCCATACTTCACCTATCTTAGCACTGCCCTTCCATTTTGCCAGGTGATGTCTGGCCACGGGCACTACAGACTCATACCATCATACTGTAATATTCATCGTTTATGATCACGGAAAGTCTCTGACTACTTATGTTAAATGCTATGAGTATCTTGGAGACTCTCTTTCACATTATTTTAAAACTTTGTTTTGCTACTGACATTTCGATTAAATATGGAATATCTTGCTCATATTTTCAAAGTAATTGACTTATAATCGTGTACAATCTTTTAATTTACATTTCATATTTTAAATTAAAAAGTATTTTGCCTTAAAAACACCTCTTTGTCCCAACTCTTAAGTCTTGCAATGATGCATATATCAGTGTATTATGAAAATTAAGGTAATATTAAGAGTTGCGTGTTAGTCTTTTTAACTTTTTAAAGTTTTTTTCCAAATTTTCATTCTTCCATTTTATATATAGTTCAATATAATTGACTTATGATACCGCGTTTAATTTCACATAATATATATTTCTGCTTTTGAAGAGCTCTCCATCACGACGATTGTATTCGAAACGAATTTAATAATTGCATTATCCTATTAGAAACTTAATGCGCTGTGAATTCATTTTTTAGTTGATTTCAACGAGCAATATTGTGTCCCATATCTAACTTCACTTCTTCTAATAGCATTTATAACGTATGTAACGTAAAATTCCACTATAAATCCATGTAGCTCCTCTTTTATGAATGCAAATATTATTAGTCAATGACTGAAAAAGAGAATACTTGAACATGCCGATTGTTACCAATCTCCACGAATGAACCATTAATTATTTACATTTGCATATGTAAATATCTACCCTACTTTTAAAATGGAAATTTTCAAAATCATTAGCCGTACAAATTTAGTTATAGTTGTTGTGTAATTTCATTGCATAAATAATTGTAGGAAACATGTCAAGTGGCAACTGTAATATTTCTCAGGGGTTTTTTTCTCTTTTTTTAGTACAATGTTGAATGGGATAAAATTAATTGAACATGGGAAAAAGCTTGCCGCGAGTGACGATAGAAGTACTTATATTGTTAGACGAACGGAATGGCGCATAAAAGTGGTGGATGAGGGAGGCAGCTCTCACGAGTAATACTTCCAGAGAACCTTTTTACTCGTGATGGCGTCTGCCTGGGGTTGTTTTCATAGCTATTCCAATCCCAACTGTAGCCTCTAGAAGAGGATCTCACCCAAAAGTACCCTGTGGTCTCTGACGCGAATGTCAAACTTGAGGGTGAAGTTATCTGTAATGAAAGTAATAAAAGTGAGTGAAAGTAGTAAAAGAAAGTGGCCAGAGATTTCTCACGCGTGTTTACAGCGAACAAGTAATTGGTCGACGTCAACGTAAAACAACGGTGTCGAAAGATGTTGTTTTGCAATCAGGAGTTTAAAAATTGTGCTAATCATTTTTTTATACAGTAATGCTAGAACCCAACAATCACTAGTGCCAGTTATTCTGTGAAACAATCGACGTCTACGGCCACTTTCTCCATTTAGAACAGAGTAACTGGAAGATGGTAGGAATTTTTCAGCGAATGGATGAAGGGAGGGAGAGAAACTCGGCGCTGATACTAGCCTGTTCTGAACGAAAGGTGATAAGGGGTCCAAGATTTAACGAGCTATCCGACAGATGGAGTACTGAGCATTATGTAAACTTTATACAGCAATCAGTTAAGAACCAGTTTTTTTACGGAAAATCTCTGCCTCAGCCGTAAATTGTACCAAACTTCGGCGTGGCCTCTAGCAATCACACCAATCCGGTACCCCTCCATCTATTAATGTTTTCTTCCGAGATCCACTAGGCTCTCACTAAAGTTGCTCTCGATTGTATCCGTTGGAATAATGCAGAGAGTACGGAAGAATGTTATCTGCATCAGCGCCTATTAGTGAGGAAACAGACTTGAAAACACCCATGTATAACTGCATTGCTTAAAAATAAATTTCGAACAAATAAACATTTTTGCCGCGTTCAGATCACCTTATCCAAAGCCATTGGAAATTTTGAAAATAAACGGCATAATTCTTCCCATCACGTTAAAACTTGCGGCGGAACGGCAAAAACTTCTCGAGCGAAGGCAAAGCTTTCCCTCTGTTTGTCGACAGTTCATGGGGGACCCTTCGCGCGTGCTGCTTGCGTTGAAGTGAAAGGATGCTCCCGAAGCTGAAAAGACCATCCGAGTGGCCGCGTAGGCTCGGGAGGAGGAGGAGAAAAAATGAACGTAACGCACCCTTCGACCGTGGATTCCACTTAAAAACCCAGATAATAGACGGAGGAAGAGGCGGTGCTTCCTTTAACGTTCGCTCGACCTTCTCTCCAACCCTCCCTCTTCACTCGGACTGACCATAATATTTCTGAAACAAGGGGTTTCGCGGGGCACTCAAGGACCCCACAATTTGGAGGAGCGCGGCGTGAATTGGGGGCGTGTTCGCCCGCTCGCAAGGGGTAGGCGGGAGGGAGGAGAAGTGGGTTGGCCAGGAGGGTCTTGTGCGGAAAGAGTTTTTACGCAGAATCGATGCTCTCTCGTTAAAAGCCGTGAGGAAACAGGCCCCAATGGAGCGTTTCGGAGAATTATATTGCCTCTCGTGTTTGCTCAGAATCGCTTACCGTCTCTCCTACCACTCTCTCTCTTCTTTCTCCTTCTCACTACTTGTCTCTCTCTCCCTGACCTTCCTTTCAACCTTCCCCTCCCCCGCGCTGCCTCAGCCTCTCGCTCTCAAAAATCCCGAATACAAATTGTGCATAATGAACGGCGGTGGGGGTAATTCCTATGGGCGTGCTCGGGCGAAAAACTTCCCCGTGCCGAGAGGGTGGCTTTTTCTGTGGGAATTGTCTTCATCCCCTCGGCATGTTTAATTTTTCTTCTTCCTCTCTCTCTCTTTCTTTCTCCTTCTCAGTTCTTTCGCTCACCAGGTCACGTAATTTTTGTTTTTCGTTACCTTTTGTCCCGAGATTGGCTTCTCTTTCTCCTCATCCATAATAAGAGGTTGAATCGAAGAAATCGTATAGATAATTAGTATTGATAAATTAGATAAGCCCTTTCCGTATTCTTGCATTTGTGCGTCCCATTTTGATTGCATGAAGTTTTTCGACTGTCTTTAAATCTACTCCGTAATTCCGATTCTAGGTTTCTCTCAATGCTTCTTTCACACACTAAAACTTCGTACCTCCAGAAAGTAACCCAGCTATCCTTGCTACTTACTAACATATTGCTTTAGTTTCTTGTTACCTTTTCTTCCCTTCCAAATTGTTGTTTGGTCTAACAATAATTTGAGATACCGTCGCATATTTGGCAAGAACTATGAGTATACTTCTTTTTTTAGTGTATATATGCCACAGTATTAGTTATAAGTAGGAGTCTATATTGACTGGTCACCGTGTTCCCTTGTTAATTTAGTTTCTAAGAGTAAAGGCAGTGGTATTCTCCCTAGCAATTAGATTTTTTTTACTCTTCGGTAATGTATGGATGGTGTGGATACACCCCCTGCCACACACGATCCCGTGGTGGCTTTCAGGGTGCAATGTAGATGTCGATGACTTACCATTGTCACAGCAAAAGGGCAGTGGAGGGACAGTCTTTCCGACTTTCCTCGATTCTGCCTGTTGGCGTGCTAGAGTGAGCGAGAGGTGAGGTGGCTGTGTGCGTCGGTGGAAGTGCCGCGATAAGGGAAGCAAAGAGTGGAATCTAAATTGGATCTGCGGATTTGAAGAAGGGAGCGATGGGAGGGTGAGTGAATGAAAGAGAGGCGGGAGAGGGAAGGTGAGGGAAAGGAATGAGCAGGGATCACTCCTGTTTCAATTTTCAAATTCATCTCCCAAGTTAAATTAGTTCGCGACCACGTATCCTCCAATCCTATCTCTCTCTCTGCCTTCACAACCTCCCACCCTTTGATTCATCCCTCCCACCCCCTGTGCACCCTCCTGTCCTTTTCAATCCCAATCCAACTTTCTCCTTCTTTCCCATCCGAAACCTTTTTACGACTACCCACACCCCTCTCCCCCCCACATCCCTGTTTGACTTCCAAATTCGACGAAGCGATGAGTAATTTATATAAGAGTGGAGAGAGGTCATCGAATTGGGGGGTGACGAAGACTTCTGTTGGAGTGCCATCCCCTCGGTAAACGTTGGCGAAGAGATAAACTAATTCAGGGACCGAATAATCCTTCAGCCATTGACTCTGTTTCTCTCTCCCTCTCTCTCTACCCTTCCTTCCTCACTCAATCTCTTCCTCCAGGAAAGAAAAACTCGCGGCTGTCTCATTCCTTCCCACTTTGCGACGGAATGGACCCGCGGTTTTTTTTTAATTCATTCCTCAAGCCTTCGTGCCATCGACGACGACGTCGAAATCGCGGCTCAATTGTCGGGCGGTGCAATTACACGCCCCAACGGAGATGGCTCTGTGCGGCAGCGCGTAGTTTTGGCTTCGGGGAGCGATTTGTTGACCCACATCACGGGTCTAGTTTCTAAAATACCATTATAAACTCGTCGGCCGCTTCGTCCACTCTCCGCTTCCGGCTCGGCGCCACTTTCCGAGCGATAACGTTCCCTCGTGGCTAAGGGGGGGGAAAAAACATATGTGCTAGCCGCGAATCCCTTCCCTCAGTCTTGAACACACATTCTACGTGGACCAGGGGGGGAGAGGACCGTCCCCCTCCTATCCCCCCCCCCCCCTCCCTTCCCACACTGCACCTTCCCGAAACCCTCTTGGCAGCGGAAAATACAGCAAAATCTTGTTCGGGGGGGAGGAGGATTGGGCTTAGAGTATCGCCGATAACACTTGTTCCGGGCTCACGGTCCGTGTGGTTATCGATCGGGTCTCCTCGGCGTATTTTATTCCGCGAATACGTGTTGTTTGTGTGTGCGCGCGCGCGTGTTGCAAGGCCAACGCAAGTGGGAAAGAATACTTATACCGCCCCACTCGCAGGCATCGACTCGGGAATCGCATTTGGACCTCTTCCCACCGCATCGCTAAGCCTGTTCTGCGCCAATTTTTTTTTTCGTTCGTTCGTCGAGTGCATTGGGATGGATAAATCGTCTCCCGTGTTCCTTAGTTTTTGATTCGCCTTCTCTCTCTGATTATCTCACCGAGCGCACGAAATATATCCACGGATTGGCTGCAGTCTCCGGGTCAGTATAGTTGCGGGGCATAATGTAATGAATGGGGTTTATCCGAACGTTACGTACCCTCACAACCGAGTTCCGGATCCTTCTGGTCGCTACGCCGGATTCGAATTGGCTAAAGGGTGAATCGAGAATTATTCCGCCTCCAATGCAGGGCTCAACTGCGTATTAATTTGCGCGTTGGGTTCTTTGCTTCGGAATTCTTTTAAATAAATTGAGTGCCATCGTGTGGTCGTTAGCATTGATGAATATTTATGGGGAGACATGCACTCGCGCATATTAGTGCCAGTAAATTATCGACTATATGTGCCTTCGTGTGGAATGTTTTAAATTATTCACCGCATCTATAACTATTATATGCACAACTGGCGTTGGTCAATCCTTTCTTTTAAAAAAAAGTGACACCTGGTGAAGTTATCTTCGTACATTGCCAAGCGAACTTATTAAATCTCTTATTTAAAATTCTGCCTAGTTTTTGATCTCATATTCGACGTGACACTTTTTGAATTATCTGAGATCTTATCTTCCTGCCGATAGTGGTGAAAACTTTTTTTTTCATTTTTTTTTAATATCTGAAAATGCACAGTTATAGCAACAAATCTGTTGCAATTAGAGTAATGGTTTACGATGATTCTTTGGCGTGCAATTAGAATAGCAGGTAGTTTTACTTCCTTTTAGGAATATTAAAAGTGCCATTATATATACGCATGTGCTTCAGCATCATTATAGACCTATCTGTAGTAAACCTATAATAAGCATAAGTAATGATCGCTTGAATCTGTTTTATTAGTGAATTATATGGTAGATCCCAGTGCGTATTTGTTTTATAATGCCTACCTACTTTGGAATTTCTTAAGATTTACATTGTTGCTGCTTAGTAGACTTAAGCCCAGAAGTTTATAGATAATTTTATGTATGTTTCTCAACATTTCTAAACATTTGGTCATGTTTAACCAATTTGTCGGTCTTAATTTAATTATTTCAATCAGTTCAAGCGGTAACTTAGCGGAAAAAAGATCTGGATCGTTATCTTATACGGCATTTTTTCTTAACTGAGCTTATACTTTCCACGATACCATATGTTGTATTGAATGGTTGATATTATGCTAATATATTAATATTATAAATGTAATTTATTTTCAAAAAAATATATGGTGCGTTGCGTTTTGCGTTGGATTTTATGCTGTTGATATATTCCTATAATTTTAAGAACCGCGCTGGTTGTTGTGAGTAGCCTCTGGATTATCGACTCCCATTTTCCTCTGTAATTTAAGTGCATTCCCAAAATGGCATTTTATGAAATCCTCATTTGCAAACCCGGAGTCATCATCTGTTTAGTTTAAGTGCATGGACTCGTAATTCACAATGCCACTACCTATAAAAGTAGTGTTATTCAGGATGCAAAATATAAATAATTTTACTAACAAATTAACTTATTTTATAGTATTTTTATATCATCGTTTTTACTCATGCATATTCAAAATATCTTAGCAAATTTAGTCTTTGCCTAGGACTTAGTCACTGATACCTATCCTTTTTTTTCGGAGAAATTTTCAAAAAGCATTATTTCTTTCTTAACGACGTCCAATACACTCTTAGCGAGAGTAATCTTGCGATTATCTTCTCTCTTCTTTTGTACTTCACATGCTGGAAATGGAGTAGTGCACTCCGATAAATTCATTACCTTAGTCAAGGAGATCGAGGGATAGAAATGATGGGCTCGGCTTAATTGCCAATTAAAAGCCTATCTCTGATCATGAGATGGCGTCATGGACGGAAGAAAGCTTGGGCAGGCGCATCATCAAAACAGGCACTCCGAAATTTAGCCATGTGCTAATCTCGCCGACTCACCAAGGGCTAACTAGCCTTAATCAAAGTGTCCCGCGGCGTAATGAGCAAACGGAGGGAGCGAGAGGGGGGAGGGCGCGGAGGGATGATTATTTTTTCACCCCCGTGCGACTCCGTAAGCATCCCCATTCTGGCCCATGCTCCTTGCGTGGTTCTCCCTCCCTCCGCGACTCGTGATCACTGTAAACGCCCTTTACCCCTCCCCACGGGGTTAGTACCGGAAACCTCCCGAGCAGTAGGCCAACGGCTGGTGGGGGAGGGAGGGAAGGTAGGAGAGTTAACTAGATCGCCTTCCTCTACTAGCGAAGCAACCGGTTTACCATACCGGCGTGAATAACGCACACAGATCCACACGCTCCTGGGCAGGGAGCTGGTCGAGATGGGCCGAGCCAAGGAGGGATAAGAGGAAGGGTAGGGTGGCTTGGTGCATCCTTCCAGGCCATTCCTACCCTCCCCACCGCTGTATCCGTGTATGCGCTGCTCTCTTCGGCATATTAGCAATCATAGCCTCGGGCATCTCCCATCGCAGCCTATGGGTGAGTGTGATCACAGCGTGATGCTCAAAAGGGATCTGACGCACGTGGAAAGGGGTATCAGGGTCTAGGATATGAGATACATAGGTGGTCGACCTACATCGATCGCTTCTTTTATCGATAAATCGATCAACATCCCGATTTGTTGATAAATAACGATATCATACTAGTTGTCCCAATGTAGTATTTATGGGATCCAGTTTCACCTCGTGACCGATAGTCCATCTTTAATCATCTGATAGAATTGGCAGTGAACATTGAATGAACAATAAGGTGGTGTTGAACGAATTACGCCAAAGAGGGTAAAAATAGAAAACTGCCTTAATTGCAAGTTCTCTAAAGTATTTTGTAAATTAATCAGGATAAATTCCAATGTATCGTATATATTCTATCATTAATTCTGTGAAAAAACGCGTAGTTGAGAAAAACATTTCTTTCGGTAGACCAATCATTAGGTGAACTTGTAAGAACGCTCGAACGCTTGGTCGATTGATAATTGGCCAAGGCTGCTGGAGTGGTCCACTAGAAAGTGGTCCTCCCTGATATCTCAGATTTTAATAGGTGCCATTAATCGCAAGGAATGAAAAATTTTACATGATTAATTCTAGATTACAAAATCGTGCAATATAAAACTGGCTGTTATGAAAACTAAAACCTTATTGCTCTAGTCTGAATTAGACGAGAGAAAAAAGTTTCAGAAGTAAGATTTCGGCCTATCGAGAGAATGGATATGGTCAAATGAGGTAGCTGGTGTACGATAGATGATTCAATATTGGGGGAGAGAGGAGTATTGAGAGTTAATAGTTTTTATATAAAAACTTTAGAACGATAGGAGTCTTCGAAATGAGCGTTCATGTTCACTCGCGCGGGGTTTGAGTGGTGTGGAAAAAAATAGTAAAATAGAAACTATTTCCCCCGAGAGCGCTAATATTATGGATTTGGAATCTGCTTCCACTCTAAAAGGGAACGGCGCGATGTCTTTTTTCTGCGTGTTTGTTGTACACATGGACTGAAAATAATATGAAAAAACAGAGTTTTACACTACTTTGGAAATAAAATTGCGTGCGATAGCAATTTTAGATTCATCATATTAAACATAAGATTCACTGCCGTGCGCCAACACCATGGACAGTACAGGGCAATATAGACAACATAATCATACATTATCAGTTGAGGTCATTTTAAGCCTCTTACAGCAAAATTCTTTTATGAACTACTTAATCATTGATTAGAGTTACAGTTAAGTAATAAACTCTCTCAAAGCAGTAGATATTTATAATAAAAAGGTCAGTTTATCTGAAATATTCTGAAATTTAGTTGAAGGATCGTCGACTATCCTGTTGTGCATAGCTGAATATCGTAATTCTGACACAACCATTTTCATACATCTCTTGTATCATTTTCAGTGATACCTCATTAATTCATCGATGATTTCCAGGGGAGCAGATGAAGGGGTTCGTAACGACCGAACAGGGTTGCATCAGGGGATTACTGGCGAGGGAGACACACCCACGAGATAGCTGCGCTACACCGATAAGTCGGGGGGGTGAGAAGATAGGGGTTGAGTGAGGCAATAGACGAACATTCGTGCATCGATTTGAAAACCCGCTGATGTGATTAGCGTTTTAATTGAAAAAGCAATCAAACCGTCGTGCGTGCATCCGGAAATTGCCGGGACTGCTTCGTGATCTGCCTCTCTTTCTATCTTTTTCCCTTGTCCCTCCCAAATCCCGAGGGCTGGAAAAAATGGATGCAATTTGAAAAAAAAATGATGACGGAAAACTCGCGAGGGATACGAGGGAAAAATAAAGGATGTTCGCGCAACGGTTCTCCGAGCGTGTGGATCTGATTCAGGCTGGGAAAAGAAATGGTAGGGAGTGAACGGACCGAGTTTTGAACTTGTATGAATGCTGGGATGATCATATTGGATCAGCGGATGAATTGTCAACCTTTCACTCATGATTTGCTAAGTCGCTGGAGCACATAGTATGGATTTCGTTCCTCTCCTAAAGAATTGGTTGACGAATTATGGCACCTTTACTGTTTTAGATCAATATTTTTGTAGTTTGTGAGCCGTTAAAGTTGTAGTACCGTACATAGTAAATAATTTACATCTTCGCCCTCGAGAACTGAGCGTTTTTTTAGTTATGACCACAACTTCATGACTTTTCCTCTTTGGTATTAACAATGCTATCTATAAAATTTGTATTTCTCTGTACATCTTAACTCTGATACGTCTTTATGAGAAATATCTAGAATCCAACTTATTGGTGTTTTATCACCCCAGTTCTTCGTGCATTGTGCCTTTTTTCCGTATGATAACCATTTGGCCGCTTACTTATCCTCTATAGTGGATTTTGTATTTTAAATTGCTATTCTGTGTTGTCGTGATATATGCATTTCCTTATTAAGTCAATATTTAATTCTTAACACTACTTCTACTGCAGTTAGCGTCAGACGCGATTATTGGTGATGGATAATTTGTATCCCTATCAGTGTATCAGCAATATTTCGTCATTTCTTACTTATTTATTGTAATAATTATTTAATCACTTTTTTTAGCAAACATTTTTCTTCATGAAGTTCATTTATGCTGAACCTGATCATTAAGGAGATCATTAATCTTCTATGCATCGTTAATTACCTCATAACTTTTTAATGTGAACTTTTTCTTCCGCAGAATGATGTGATAATAATAAATAATACATTGTTTTCAAAGGAAGCATCTGATTAATTCAAAAACTCATGCATTCCGCTATTAATTATATTATAAGTTTTTCCCAATTTCCAGCCAACTATGGTAACCTGATCGGTAACGTGCCTGCCTGGCACCCTAAAGATCACTTGTTCGAATCCCATCGTATGCGTGGCTTCTCTCTTTGTCTTCAGAGTAAAGTGCAAGTTTTAGGTGCGATAGAATCTGAGCCCTTGGAGAAATTGAAAAAAGATATATCATGCTTCTACTATCAGCTATAAAACTAATGAATTCTATTTTTGTCAAATCTGACTATTCCACCCTTTGTCTTTTCAGTCGAACCTGACCCACTTGGCCCGGCACGAATATGTGCCCGGCATCGGGATGGGCATCGCCAAGTGCCCTTATGACCCCAGTGACAACTCCACGGCCGTTTGGGTCGAGAGGGGGAATCCGGGGGGGCTCCCAGGTCTGTACAGTGGGACGAACGCCGAGTTCACCAAGGCGGACACGGTGATCTTCCGCACGGATCTGCACAACCTCACGACAGCGAGACGCGAGTACTCGTTCAAGCGGACGCTGAAGTACGACTCCAAATGGCTGGACAGTAAGTACTCAGATCTAAACTCTCATTACAGATGGTTTCTTAGCTAATATCATCGAAAAAAAAGTAGGCCAACCCCCTTAAATGAGATTATAAACTCCCTTTAAGCGTCAGTGAATTTCTTTTTTTTTTTAAGGTCCTGGTAATTTTTACAGCTCTCTTATTCTCAATTTGGTGTTCTATTTGCAAAAATTGTAGTTTTAACACTGAGAACTTACTCGTATTGAATTCTATAGAATCAGGCTCAACTTTGTGAAATCTAATCGTTATAATAATAAAAACAGCAAAAATTTCGGTTTCATCCAACAGTGGACATCATCAGGTGTTCTGACTTTTACAAAGTTTTTATTTTCATTACTTATTCATATTTTCTATCGCCTTTCTACACATTGGAAAAATCCGGTGACATGTAGCATACAAATAAGCCAGATAAATGAACTTACCAACGGAGATGATCGATGGGGGTCACTTAATTTCTCAGTGCTCATAAATTTATCGCCATTTATCTTTCACCTTCCAAAGTGATAATTCATGATGATGATTTTGGCACTCGAAACCTAGTTCATAAAAAAAGTTATTTCTGTAAAAAAAAAAGTGGGGATTCCTTTCACAATGCATTTCAATTTAATTAGTGTATTGAATCAATATGGTCTTTTCCATAGGGCATGTTTAGTTTTCATTTCACTTCAATCTGAAATTAAAATGAATGATTATTAGCCTCCGTGGCTGCGGTGATAGCGCACCGGCAGCGTCAACCTTAAAGGTCATGGCTCCGATCTTGGCCGAGGCTGTCGTGCTGGTCTTAGGTTGGTCGGTGCGATATATTCTTGATAGGTGGAGAACCTTAAAATCAATGTTTTTTGCTCTAAATACTTAATTCAATAGGCATTTCGTCAGTGAGCCGTTTATTCGTATTATTCATGTATCTATTTTTATCAATACCTTAAATCGAGATATCCTTTGTCATTCATTTAAGTGAATATTTAGTAGTAATTGTTTGCGTCCAGAAATATCGCAAGTAACGATTTTGTCGGTTCATCTGCGACAGATTCAATCATTTGTAGTTTCCTGTTTCTGAACTTGTTTTCAGCTTAAAAGAGATAGATTTCTATTGAGAGCACAAAAATCACCCACCGGCTATACCGATAACAATCCGCGATCCAAGGGTCGCGAGTTCGAATCGGGTGTGTACATTGCTTGTATTAAACGAATGGTTAGTTTAGGGTTTTTCAAGATAACCTAAGTAGTTAGAGAACCTGGAAATCCAATACTATTATCCTAATAAAGCATCTCCTTTATATTTTTGTTTCAAAATGTATCAACGATTTTTCTGGAAATACCCTTTATGTTCCCAATTTAAATTCGTGTCTTGACTCTAGTTTCTGGATTTAATCCTCTATTTAATTGTAAAGCATTCGAATTGTGTTTTCCCCATAAAAATCAAGTATTTATAGATTTCTGAAATAGTAGCACTTAAAATCTAACAGCTTAAAAATCGAAAAAAGGCAAATAAAATTCATTTTCAGGGCATTCTATTTTCAATATAACCCTGTGTTTCTCCGTGGAGAGCGATTTCTATGATCGCGGATGAAATTGATTTCCTTCCCCGCGTATGAAATCGGTGGCTCACGCGGCTTGGTGATTTGTACTGGCTTATGCCGTGGTGTTGAAAACCGACGCTTCTCGTGCACACTTGATAGGCCGAGGACCGGACATGAAAGTGAGTCAGTGCGGTCGTTCAATCGCTGTACCATTCCCTCCGAACTGAAAATTCTCCGATTCTGCGGAGTAATCGTTTTCATCGACTCCCACCACCACTCCTTATCTCGGATCCCTTGTCTCCCCGTTGCTTCAAATCACATTCTTTCGCTCTATCCATCCCGGCACTCCCTGTGCTTGTACCAAATTCTATTTGAAGACAATCCTCGAGGGAAAAGAAAATGGGAGAATGAAAAAGTATTCGTATGAAATATATGGAGCAAGTTGTGAAGGATTTAAAGGAGAGGAATTACGTCAATGTGATGAGGTTGCCCGATAGAAGAATCGAGTGGAGGGCTGCGTCAAACCAATCCTAGGATTGTTGACCGATGATAATGATGATGATTATCATTGATAGGGTTGTCTCATTCACAGCATTTGTCGTCTATTCGGATGTTACCGACAACATTGTGCGATAATCATTTCATTTTTATGTCAAATTATTTAATTCTGCTGTAAACTTGGTATATGTAGATATTGCAGCAAGTATCACTCGCAGTTTCTTGATATTGCGCAACCTATTTCACAGTCACGTAAGGAGCTAATTCACCCATTTGCTATCGTCACCTAATATGTCCAAATGGTTGTGCGACAGCTTTCAATTATGCCTCAAATCGACTCTGATGCTCTTTCGTCGAGAATCACGATGCATTTGGTAAAGGTTAGTGACTTAGACACGCGGGAGGTGGACTGCAGATAAGCGGGAAGCATTGAACATGTTTGTCTCAGAATATACTTTCTTACTTATCTCTCATCAATGGCCTTTGTAAGAGAGGCATATAGTACCTCCCTGTAATATCTAACTTGTATGTCGATACTCTATTCTTGAATATGTTTAATTATTGCATTTCAACGCTTAATCCGATCTATATTTTTTTTGCTATAAAAATATCAATTTTCATGGTTAACGTTGAGCACAATATCCCCAGGCATATTATTACCGCTGTGGGAACATTACGGAATTTTTTGAGGCATCGTTTTCACCTCAAAAGTTACCTTTTGCATGGTATTCATTTTGCGACAATTCCCTGTGTTTAAATATTTGTGAACCATGTGTATTCATTCTTTTCCATTGATTGCTTTTAATTCCAAGAAAAGCCATGCGAGATTAATTCCGCTTTTTATCCCCGTAACTCGATTGGATTGTTTTCCGCGGAAGTAATTTTCAAATTTAGTCGCGTGCAGGACGTTATTCAATATTGCGAGGCCTAAATGATGACATTCCACAAATATTATAGCATAAAATATCTCATATGATCTTGTGTTCGATACTGAGAATAGTATTCAATTAAATTTTTTACCCCATGGTTATTGCTATCCAACTAGCAATCGCAGACGTGCAGTAGCGCTATGAGACTTCTGATAGTGGCTAGAGGATCTTCAGGAGGCAAGATAAATTATTTCTAACCAAACAATATATCGTATGCATTTGTATTAATACATCCAAAATATCCTATACATCCAATAATATAAGTAAAAATTTCCGAAAACATAAAATTATTTGTTCATGTGGCAAACTTTAGAGTCTAATGTAGACTTGGGTGTAATGAAAGAGATTATTAGTGATTTTTGAACCAATTTCTCTCCCATTGCTGATGCTTTTCATATTATTTACTACAAATGTCCTTAAGTCCTTCATTTCCGTCGAATTCCATCTTTATGTAAGACGAGAAACTGTGTAGAAGTGCAGAGCTATCAGTGACTATCCTGTTGACTCGCTCTGCCAACTAAGTATCAGAAACCAAGCAAAATTTAAAGAATAGACTTAACTCACCTGTATGTTAATCAAAGATGAAGGTGGCGTAAGCGAGAGCGTTGTTGCAAAAGTGAGGACGGGATCAGGAATCTTTCTTGGTTATAGTGTTATAGCCTCCATTGTCAATAAACCTCGTTATTTGTTAACTGCTCCTGGGAGAACGAAAACGTGATGGGAATTTTTTTTTTTAATATTCTCAGTGTTTAGAATCTCCAATATGAATTGGTAGAGAGAGTTATGAGAACAATTTGCTATGAGCAATGAACTTCTAGAAGGTTTTGCGTTATTAATAATGATAACAGTAGTGCAGGAAACTGATCCATTACCTCACCTCTGGGGTTTGATCAAGGATCTCCATAACGCTTGTGCTCTCATTATTTTTTTTAAGGCTCTCACGAGAAAATAAACGAAATCGTCATTTTTCAATTGCTATCTTGCTCTTTATCTCACTAACTTCAATGGCTAGAACGAACCAATTGATCAATTATTGCCAGCATTACGCTTGTAGAGGACTTTGCGCAATGGAAAATGATGTGAAGAAGGAAAAAGGATTCATGACTCGCCCGTCTCAATCCTCATAACGCACGCGCTAGCGTTATCTTTATATTGTCATTGTTAAATAGCAAAAATATCATCACTATTCTTCTAATTTCGCCTGAAACTTATCACAGGCGTGATGATACAAGGAATAGTAGAAAACACCGAAATGACTCAGAATATTCTTAATTTTCGGTGGAGCAAATGCTGTCAAGCGCTGTTCCATCATTCCTTGTGCCTTGGTGCATGTGATAAATTCACATTGTACTATTATTCACCTGAGTGGTTTACGTAATTGAGCCGCAAGAGCGTTGACCGCGAATAGTGCGCTACTGGAGTGGTTCTTGTTAAGCTACGATAGCGACAACGCTCAGAAAAGATATGAGAATGTCGCCCGTGATCTCAGGACCGTAGAAAGTGCTGCTACGTATAGCGGGGCCGCAGCCCCGACTGAAACTCTTCCCGCAGCCCCGACTGAAATTCTCCCCGCATATTGATACAACCGCATCGATGATTTTGACAGGGCGTCCAATCCCCGCTTCGGGGGAGGGGGACGCCGAGGGGTGATGGTGCGGGCGGCCTCGTGTTCCGACGACGGAGGCCTTCAAGTGGGCGGGAGGCGATGGACGACATCGGTATGACGGGTTTGTAACCCAATCTGCGCGCCCGGTCGGTTCGTCCCGAAGGACGGAGTTAATCGAGCAGTCAAAGCGAAAGGGGCGGAGGCACCGGCGACACCATCACTCCGTCAAACATTGGTTCGGGGACGTGTGCGCTGTGGGGTAGGACAGAGGGTTGAAGTCCCCACTCCACACCTCCGTCCACCTCGTGTGAGTGCCGACAGATTCCTACGCAGGTCGGTCGACGGACCGGGAGGGCCTTTCCCCCTCGACTCAAAAGGATTCCTCCTCCCTGTCCCCTGACCCTTGTTTGACCACCCCATCCTCCCCCCCTCCTTGCTTTGATCGCAGTTGCGTGCGCGCCGACCCCCAAACTTAACCCTTTCCCGTGCTCGAGTGTGCTGGCGTCGGGTGGTCAATGGTCTCTCTCAGCGTGTGCCTTGCTCGGCTCCCTCCTTTAGGCTTCCGATGCCTGTGAGTATCAGTGGCTCTGAGTCACTACTCACTCGAAAGAAATCGGGGATCCCCGATTAAATTTCGTGCCGCTGCATCACGGGCCCATCTATAGGTTCGGTTCCGATCGCATTCGCGCCGCTTGCCTCTTTGACGCTATTGGAATCGGGTCACGGCTACTCCTTTCTCGTCGGGGCGTGCTGTCCTAAGCTACTCTTGAAGCGAAATGCTCACAGTCCTTGCGATTCCATCCTCGCATTGGGATGAGTGGCTTGAAGTACAGGACGAAAATCGGAGATAGGTCATCACGTTTTCGCTCTGTCTCCAGTCCACTGGATTTCTTAAAGCCTCAGTAATCTGATGGAACACCCATAAGGGGTTGAGTAATAGAGCCGACTTCATATAATAATGTTTAGAAGTGTTCCAACTGCTGAGGTTTTATCAAACTGTCTGGTCTAACCTTAAACTAATCTAACTTTCGTCTTTGCTTTATGCGTAGTAATAGCAATTTTATCTTAATAGATGTATCCTTATTAACTTGATTTGGAAGGCATCTAAGAAACGCCTTGATGTCTCGCTTCATTGGATTGCAATGAATTAACTGCTTGTCGTGTGAGAGGAAACCGTGGAAAGTTAATGAGGATATTATCTAGGAATCGCCCGCACTGAATTTGTGGACTATAATTTTAAAGTAAATCCCTTTCACGAAGCCAAATCCTAGGTATACTGTGCTTTTTATGACTCCCTAAGATGTAAGTCTTTTTCGTATACCTACCATAGAATTTGGTCAAAAGTTTTAGCATATTTCCGCGTCTTTGTTGTTGAAATTTAGAAGTACAATTTTTTTCAAACAGAACGTATGGCTGTGTGTAGGCACTTAGATATGTTAGATTCGTTAAGATACATGTTGTAACGTGTCAATTTTAGCCATGTCATGCTTGGGATTTGGGGAGCCGCCATGTTGGGTTTTGTATAGAAAATTTATGCAGAGACATAGGGAAATATGGCGTCGGCCTCGACAATGGCTAATTTGGCAATGAGCATGGTGATTCGGGGCATTCGGGAGATGCAATCCCAATAATAGAAATTGTATCCGTGGATATTGTTGAACTCGCGGCATGTTACGCAGGGAAACTAATTTATGGCCGAGCGTAAACAATGAGGAGTTTGACAATATAAAGAGGGACGGAGAGCGAGACGAGGCGGGGAGTCTAACAAGAGTGAAAATAGGGGAGTCTAACAAGAGTGAAGAGTCTAAGGAGAGTCTAACAAGAGTGACAAGTGAAGTAGTCTAGTCTAACATTACTCCAGAGCGGAGAAGAACCCTCGTTGGGTGTGAGAAACAAAAAAGCATTGAAGTCTAGGAAGTGTCACGAGGAAAGCGGAGTCCACGTCGTAGAATCATCCGGTGGGATTGGACCTAATCGGAGACAGGCGACGAAACATCAGCCTAGACGGAGAAGCCAGGGTACACGAAGGAGGCGGGGATCGCATATTGGAGGAAATCAGCCAGGAACTCCATATAAAACTAGAGGGATAAAGCGGTCCACTCCCCACTACTTTTGTAGGTACATAAATTTAAGAGGGTACTTGTTGTTTTGTATGTGAAAAGTGAAGTGGCTCGTAATCATTTGTGAAGTGATTTATGGCCTGTAAAAATTGGAGCCTGAAGAAAGTGAAAGTGAAAGTGATATTGTTAACGAATAGGAGGGTAATTTATTATATTGTTTATATTTAGTTGTATTGTGTGTGAGAGAAAGAAAATTATTTGTGCTGTGAGTCAGTATTTATGTGATCAACAACAGATAGGCAAGTGGCATAATAAAAAATAAAGTGGTCAAAAAAGTAAATAACATATTACATTAATGACTCCCAACGTTATGTTACGTGAGGTTTAAATTGAATAAATTACAATGCATTTTGTCCAACTCTCGTTCTCTTTGCATCACACTTCAAATTGAGAGGGGGAAGTTGATATCTTCCCTTCATATACTTCTATTTTCTCCACATCGGCTCCCTTTCTGACTTCTACCGTCACCTACTCCGTTTCAATACCGCCCGGCGGATCCTGAAGTAGACTCGTGGTCCTAAGTTCACCCCGTCTGCTCTGTAAGTGGCCTGCCGCGGTTATGTTTTCCCTCCGCCCCACGAAGCTATTCTCGCTCTTCGTGGAACTTCTTCAGACACCCTCCCGGGCGTCAAGAGTGTACGCACATCGCCGACAGTGAAAGAAGAGAATTGGGGGAGACGTATGTGTGTGCCTGTTTGTGTGTAGTGCGGAAGACAGGGTAGAGAGGGAGGAAGGTCATACCGGATGACACTATCCTTCTCTCTCTCTCTCACATACTCTCCTTCTTCTTCTTCATATCTTAATTATTATCTGATAATCCTTCTTTATCTTTCTCTTCCATTTTTAGCCCATTCCCAATCCTCTTCCTCAATTCCTTTCCCTCACTCCATCTTGGTTGGTTGGTTATTTAGGGGAGGCGACCGACAGCTTAGGTCATTTGCGCCATATAGGATAGGTGGGTAATTGGGTAATGGTAGGAGTTTTTAGGGAACGGAGGAAGGGTGGAGAGAAACCCGGCGTCGGCATTAGCCTACTCTTAACGAAAGGCGCCAAGGGGACCACGGCTTAACTTCCCATCCGACGGACGGAGTACTGTACTTGAAATGTCCTTCACTAGGCACTCAAGTGGGGACCGGTTTTCCACGGAAAAATCCGCCACTGCCGGTAATCGAACCCAGGCCCTCGGGATGGGAGGCCAGTACTCTAGCCACCACACCAACCCGATCCCCACTCTATCTTTCTTTTTCTGTATTAACCTTCTGTAACTTTATCACCTGAACTCTCCTTCCCTCTTACAATTAATTCCTCTCATTCTTTCGCCTTATCTTCATTGTCCCTTTTCTGCTTCCTCCCTTCTTATCCCTTTTTCACTTTCTTTCTCCCGTTCTCATTTTTTCGATTTCTTTCCCTTTTTCTATCTTTCTCTCCCTTGTCTTTTTTCCTCTCTTTTCCCATTTCTCATTCTTTCGCATTTTCATCTATATTTCTCTCTTTCCCGATTTTCTCTTCCCTCCCTTTGTCCTCCTTGCCTGTTCTCCTCCCATCTTGGTCGCACACGACGCGGAGAAATTAACGTGCGCACTGTTCCACAGGTTTATTCTCACATTAAATTTATGGGTGAGTCCACTTCACAGGCTTGCGCTACTTCAAAAATATACGGTTTACCGCGATTCATATTCCGTCACTGCCCAAATTTCCTACGTGAAATACTCTCTTGTGAAATAAAATGAGTGCATAGGTTCAGAAAAGTAAACGTGCATAAACTGTGAAACAAGTAATTCCTACGCCAGAGAAGAGACTACGTAGATTTTCCCTTCAAGTTTTTAAGCATCTGAATAATCGTAGAAATAGTGATAAATATGTACAGAGATAGTGAACTTGCGTAGAAATATAATAAATGAAGAAATTAAATGACAACTTCTGGGGCAAAAGTGAGTAGGAATGCGCTTTCCAATTATCTTCTTTTTCAATATTTTCATTGATGTTTCGTACGATACATAAAGCATTGACGTTGCACTTGAATATAGGTAGTTCTGCGTTTAATATTTTATTCTTTGGTGGTAATTACTCACTGATAAGATATTGTTGAGCAAAAATTAAATTAAAATTCATCTTACATCCACGCTTCGTTGATGTAAAGATAATGAGTTATGCCATAGTTATGGTGGAATAGCGAAAATTATATCATCATCAAGGGTCAACAATCCTAGGTCTGGTTTGACGCAGCCCTCCACTCGATTCTTCTATCGGCCAACCTCTTCATACCAACGTAGTTCCTCTCCTTCATGTCCTTTACGACTTGCTCCATGTAACTCATACGGGGCCTGCGTCTTCTATTTTTCCCGTTCACTTTTCCCTCGACGATTGTCTTCATCAGCCCATCGTGTCTTAAGATTTGACCGATTATGCTGTCCCGTCTTCTTTTTATAGTTTTCAGCAGACTTCTCTTTTCTCCCACTCTTCTTAAGACTTCATTTGTCACTCGGTCGATCCTTTTTATCTTCATTATTCTTCGATAGCACCGTGTTTGGAATGCTTCCACCCTTTTCTTCTCCGCTGCTGTCATCGTCCATGCCTCGAAGTTTATATATATTAACAAATTAAGCTTATAGTAGGTATAGTTCTCTTGGTCTGAGGAATATTCGTTGTGTTTATTTGAAGGGTTCTTATCACTCCCTTTTCTTTATGCCGGAGAAAAAAACAATGACTTAAAAGTACCCGTTTTTTGGTAGTTAAACCAGTGTTAATAGTATCAGTTTCATTCTTCTTATTCCCCATGGCTGAAGTCCCGTACATTACATATACATCTACGCGATACCCTGCAAGGCACCGCGAGAGTGTGTGGCTGGGGGTGAAGATCACCAAGCATGCACTATTGACATGCAAACAAGCAACTATAGGGTCTCATGCAACTATATTGATTAGTATCTATAGTATTTAAGGGATTTATACAGGCATCATACACTACAGACTACTCTAAAATATTTCCCCTACCTATCCCTTTCCTATGCTGCCTATTGTATTTTGTTGTATATATTATATATATATATATACATTAACGGGTGTTCATGATGTAAGAATAAATTATAGAAATAGACCCGTCACCGGAATGATTCATGTGAAGGAAAAAGTGGGTAGGGGGTCAATTCAAAAACTGTAGGTTTCGTCACATCCCGTCATAACATTTTTCATCATCTTCTACCAAAGCACTGCATACACCCTTGTACTTGATTCGTTTTTCATGTGGTTAACCAAATCTCTTTGAGAAAATGGAAGAGCTCCGAGAAAAGGTTTTTGAGATTTGAGTTGGGAATAGGATGGGAAGGTAACCGTATTACTGTTAAATATGTTTGGGATGGAAGGGAAATTGGTTGGGGAAAATCAAAAGGAGGCACGAAAAGAGAATGGTGAGGGGTTTTAGCAAAAGGCTGTGGCACAAGGGGAAATATTATGTGAGGATGGATGGAGAGGAAGTGATAATATATATTTTGAATAGCACATATCGGCGTTAGAAAACACACAAAAGAGATGAAGATCCAATTTTTTCAGGAAAAATGCTCTAATGCTTTTTAAATCAATCCGAGTGGTATTCTTCTCCTCAAACCTATTTTTTGATCGAATTTATATTAATGCACTGGAGTTTTGATGTTTCTATCGGGAAACAGATTGGGTGAGAGCTAACCTAATAATCTTTGTTGTAGAAGGAATTTCAAACATGACTTTCATCTCGTCTGAGATGCAAAAGGATCAAATAATACACCTTGTTTCCATAAATGGCGGTAAAGAAATCGAAGATTGAGTCACCCCTACACTTTCTCACCGAATGGTTCTTAAGGCAAGGTATTTGAAAATTTCCCTCTGTTTGGATCACTGCATTTTCACTATTTCAAATTTTACTGAATGACCATTAGCGGCCATGTGGTTCATTACATCCTTTGCATTGTGAAAAAGAGCTGACTACATGTTTATTGTTTTCGCTAGTCTTGTGACAGACTTGTGTATTTCACATCTCATGCCTAGCCGTTAGAGACAAAACCTCACTAATTAAAATTAATTCTAATAAACGTTGATAGGCACCTATTGGACGCGTTTTTTAAAACCAGTAATTACATTTATTCCCAGAAATATGTTTTCTTGCTACTTTTAGTGGAACCAGCATAATGCTTTTCATGGTTTTTATTCTTAAAAAAAGATTCTATGCTAAATGTATACACTGTGAATAAAACAAAGTTGCTTAATAATTATTCCATTCTATTTAAGTTGCTAAACAATACTCTCATTGACCTTTAAATACTTCAATTTTTCAAATAAACTTCATTTTTAGTCGCCAAAAAATTGAGGTAAAAATATTTTTTCTCCTCAATTAAAAATCATTGGTTCAAGATAAAGCAAAATAGAGGTTCTTCCTGATAACTAACATTTTTACGAACAACGTCAATATATGTTACCTTCGAGCTCGACGCTCAGACCCATAAATATTCCCGCCTGTGTGAACAACTTAATATCGGTCTGTGATCACCGGAGGTAAATCCACACCTTCCACCTCCGTTCAACCCGTGCCTTAATCAAGCGATCTATTTCTTGCTTAAACACCCCTCCGAGTGTCCCATCGCTACGTCCACCCATTAAATCTCCTTACGCGACACGTACGCATTCGATGGAACAGGGAATTGTAGGAGCAGTCCGAGTCATCCATTGCGCGTGTAATGGTATCGCAGAATGTTACCCCTGTCTAGCCTCTCGCCCCGGCAGTCAATCTAAGTGATTTGTGACCTCTTTTGCCCCTTCTATCGTGCACTCCCACCCTCCCGCCCGCCCCCCTGACCCCCGTCCCTCTCCACGGAGGAAGGGGAAGCTGCTAATGTGATCCCGCTCGGAGCACTGGCCGAGTAATTCGTCGCCGTCGGCCGCGGCGGGTAACTGCAGAGTTCACCTCCGTTATAACCCGAGTGTCCGCTTAAAAATTACCCTAGGGTCACATTTGGTATTTCAATCGCTGGCTCCTTTTTGTGACCTCGCCGTTGTGTCGTAAAAGTTTCATGGATCAAGATTCATCCCGTGCGACTGATTAATATTTATGATGGATTCACGTCAATAAATTATTCGGGTATGGAAAGCGGCAGATCGGCAATGATATTTTATGCTTCGTAGCATGAAAGCGATCATGTGCTCTTAAAAATGAATGCTAATTTTCATGCCTACGATTTTCGAATAACATTAACTATTCTCCCAGCAACCGTGCATGACCTCTGCTACAAGAATTTACGTCCACCTATTAGCAACGCAATGATCTAGGCTTAGATCTTTCGTGGAAAAATTATACACCTTGGGAATTGTGATGTTAATACCCGCTTTTTTTTCTTTTAATGATTTTTTTAGGTCTGTCATTCAGAATGGTCTCAGGGTGTATTGGATCTCTGTTGAGTAATTGAGTAATGAATAATTTAGCGTCCAAGCCTTTGTAATCAGAAGAACTCTAACGCATGAAATTTCGTAGAACACATTTGGCATTGAAAAAGGTTAAGCCACGCTTGTCAACTGTATCGTGAATTCACGCAATTAGCTTGTCATTTTATTTGTTAATTTTAACATTAGAATAAAAAATTAAAACTTAATAAATATGCAAACACACCCTCTCCATTCACTGGCGCTCTACCCTCTGCCGGAAGTAGAATCGAAACATGGAAATTTCAGAAGCATAAGAGAATTCATTTACTGTATTTACTGAAAATAAAGTGTCAGATGGGTTCCCTGGGTAATTACAGGCACCTAATTTCTTCACGCTTATTTTATCAAAATCTTTGTCTCTCGTAACGGGTTCGGTGTCCTGAAATCCGTAATCAGGTGAGTTGCTATTATTTTTTTGCAGTGGGATCAACAAGGTCACCCAAAGAAGTGTTTTTTTGGGGAAGGGATATTAGCTCGCATTACGACCAGTTGGTTACAAAATGCCGAGGGGAAATGTCGGGGAAAATATTTTAAAATTTTATCATAATCGCCTTCATGCATATATTACGGAAAATGTTTTGGGCGTTAATTATCTCGAGGGTGTCCGACCATTTTCCGCTCTCCCCTCGGCATTTGTTTTTTTTTCCCTGGAAGGGAACAGTCGTTCCCACAACTCACGGATCGATTTCATAATTTAGAGCTCATGATGCGAGACAGTATTAAGATTAACGAAACATTATGGATGGCGGAACGACCAACGAGGCAGTTTCCCGCGGGCATTACGGACTGGTTTATCGTCGCCGTAGGCTCGCGGGCAGCAGTCGCCACCCACGGTTTCCAACCCGGCTCCGCATCGTCGGAATGGAACGAACGGCTCCCCTACAATCGTCCTACCTGGGTTGCTTTCTGCTTGGCCCCCTCTCCCCGTTCCATCATTCTACAGCGCTCACGTTGTCGAGGCTCCCACGCTTATTCCTTCCCCTCTTCACCACCCCTTTTCCACCCCCGGTGCAAGCAACAGAAGAGGAATACATGGCTAAGGGAATGGAGACTCTTTCGGCCTTCCAAATTTCTCTTCCACTCTCCTTCATCTCCTGTTCTTTCTACCGCGAAATACTCTGCTCCATTTCTTTCCTTCTCTCTTCCTCAGTTGTTCATTTCCGCTCTCCTTTCTTTCTTATATTTTATCCTTCTCCCTTCATTATTTTCCAATACTGTCACTGTCTTTTCCGCTCCATTTACCTTCTCTTCTTCATTACTTTCTTTTCCTTTCCGCCATCGACCTTTGGGCCCTCCTCTTACGCCAATTTCATCTTCTCTTTACCTTCAACAGCGCAACCTTCTGCCGCTTGGTCATCTTTCCGGTCAATTTTCTTCTCCTTTGCCCCTCCTACTTGTTACTTCTCCCTCCTATAATTGTGTCGTATTTTTTTCATGTGCCTGTAATGAAATCTTCTTCTGTTCTTCACTTCCGATCTTCCTATACTTTACGCCAATTCATCTCAACTGCCTCTCATATTGGTAGATATTGCGTTTGCTCTGAGCCTTTGAAATGAATCAAGCTCAATTTGGATCACCGTATTATCAACAATTTATCGTGATAGCCTGCCTTGAATGAGGCACTTCTTGCGCCTAATTAGGCAGGGCATTATTGGAAGGTGGAAAGGAATAAGATGAAATGGATCAGCCTGATTAGGGAAAAAATACAATTCTGCACAAGATATGTTTTTTTGCTTTGGTGTACACTACAAAGGACCTTCATGAAATGAATCTTTCCCTAACCTCGGTTTTAATGCCCATGGATTAAATATTCGCATGTTTCTTTAATTCAATAAAAAAACCTTAATCGTGGATAGCCATTTAAAAATAAGTAACATCTGTACCGCATAATCATATGCATTTTTCAGTATTTTCCAATGATAAATTTAAGTTAGCACTTATGTCCTCGGTATCACATTTCAATCCATCGCGGATTGACTGTTCCTGTCAAAAACCACTTTGAAGCTAAATATCTAGAGGAAAATTTAATTCTGGGTCTGTTTCTGTTTCTCTTTTGCGTAAAATGGATTCATCATTTTTAAAGGGAGGAAGCCTGTCTTTTTTCTCCCTTAACTTGCATGATGGCTCTTCGATACATGAACCTGTTCACCACTCTTGTCCTCTGCCCCCTTTTGGGATTTTGATTTTTTTGATTCCGCACATAACAAAAAATTGATTCTCGGTGAAAGGCAATGAAATATATATTGATATCTTTTTTACTTAGGCTGACAAAGGCAGCCTCATTGACCCTGCTGAAGCGTGGACGTTGGCTACATCATTGATGAATCGAAAGTAGTGATGACAGAATTTACCCAACCCCAACCTGTTTCACCATGATTTTCCTACAATTTCATTAATTTCCTAATACGCAATGAAGTATGTAGATACCAACATAAATCATTATAATTCTTTGTCAGTATTGACCACCATCACAGTATAGATCGGCCATCGTGTATGATTTCCAATTTCAGTGATCATATTATATTTCTCGCCAATGAAGTGGTCATCAACCAGTTTTTCAGTTCCACGTTCGAATTATACACCCTTACTGTTCCTATTTCAATTACCATAAATAACTCCAAATGCCAAACTATGATCTTCAGCTGGAAGGATGATTTGGTGGGTGAGGGTGGAGTTTTCCTGTTTAAAATGTCCCCAAGCCCGCGTGAAATCCGCATTTCCAAGTCTGGGAATATCTTCTTTCCCCTCGGCCACCTGTGGTATCCCCGCGAGACCTGTAACCCGTAAAATCACATGGCTCAAGAGTGTTTAATTAAACAAGCCCGATGAGACTCACTCGAATATGAACCAGCGCTTCCGATCATTGCCCGAGCGAGTGGGTATCATACCATCAGCTTTAATATAACTCCTTAAAAGAAAAGACCTTAGGGCAGATTCTGAAATCAACTCTTTTTGAATGTTCCTGCCTTCCATCTTGTCAAGAAAAGATTAGAAATGGCCTTTGTGTGAGGGGTGGCGTTCCATGGATCAGAGAAAATGTGAAATGGACACCTGAATGGTGGTAGAGGATGATAAAACATCGGTGCCTTTTGAAATACTGGCTAAAGAGGACGGAGTGAGTTCGATGGATAGAGACAGGAAGGTAGATAAGGAAGTACTTGAAGTGGTGGAGAAGGAATGTAAGTTGGTGGAAGAAATGAGGTGTAGGCTGTGTAGGCGATTGGACTAATTATAGGGTGATTACGAAAGTGATTATAGAAGCGAGAAACTAGTATAACGAGGAATAGGAAGGAAGAAGATGAAATTTTTAGATAAAATAAAACTAAGCTGGGAATATGCCTTTAGTGAGGAATGAAAAATGTAGATGAGGAATTATCCAAGAAATTCGGTAAAGAAGTAAAGCAGGCTAACAATTCTCCTTCAAAATATACTCCTACCGATACAACACCAAATTACGATAAATCTCTTCTAACTCCCATCTTTACCTTTTATAGAATGGAATGATTCGCCGAAATGAAATGAATTGCTATAAAACAAGAAAGGCCATAAGCATTGAACGTATGCCGGGGAACAGTGCCTTACTTAGTGACTCATTTTATTTCAGGGATATTCGGGTATTTATTTCGAGTGCGGAAAGATCATAATAAGAATACTTCAACTTTATTTCGCGTTGCAATAAACTATTTGGATAAGGGATTGGCATTTAACGCTATTCACGCTCCTTCATCCTTAATGATAGAATTGTGTCGTATAACTAACGAGCAATGTTTCCCAAGCTATTTCTAAGTTGAAAGGTGGCAGATGATTTTCTTTAACTATCGGTTATACCACCACTCCCCTTCCGTGGAGTGGTGTCTGTCACTGTGAATATCAGGGGCTCGTTTTCTCTCAAAATCCCTATCCTTGTCGATTGTACTAATTAATGAGGGAGAAATTAGTGAGAATTTAGGAGAATTATTTATCCCGTACTCCGAGTTAATTAAAAGTTTCTGATAACCTCTGGCTCCCGCTGTGCACGGAAAAGTATCATCCGTACTTACCAAGTTTCCACGAATAGTTTTTAAACATCCCTTGCGGTTTAAAATCTCCTGTGTCATTATCAGCTATATCAGAACAGATCGGTTAAAATTATTCAGCGCCAGTTGTAAAAACATGCGTGGTAATTTATGAAATTTAATTTATCAAAAAGTCTGTTCGATAAACTTTACATGTCTGTAAAACCTCTCAATAGTTGAGTTTTTCCCGTTACGTTTCCTCTCAGAAGTGGTTTCCACCACTGTCATCTCCCCGCCTTCTCTCTATCTCTCCCCCTTAAGCCTTTACCTCCGCAGCCCATCCAATTCCCTGATCGCCCGCCCCTCCGCCGATCCCTCGTTTTAATTAAGCCCCACTTAAAAGCCTCCGCCCCACTGGTGCGGACAAAAGCATATCCGCCGCAATTATCGCGCATGGGATAATATATGTGTTCCGTCCAAATCGCTTCGGGTTAAGGGACGCTCTATGTCGGCCGGATGGCAAATGAATCGCCGCCGAACAAATTGATACACCGCGAGCTCCGCTCGGATCTTCCCGAAATTCCCTTCCTGCCCGAAACCTCCCCCTACCCTCCTTGGTTACTCCTCTTTGCATACCCCTCCTCACCGCCCCTAATACGCTGGCCTCAAAACCACCCTCATACGAGGCTATGCCTCATCTCGGCTTCTTGCTCCCACTGGGCAAATGCGATTCAAGTGCTTGCGTCTGCGCGATTCTCCCTCTAAAGCATTCACCTCCGATTTAAAGTATATGATCAAGAGATAGACGATAAAAATCGACGGTAAATGATACTCCCATCAATGTATCGAGTTATATTGGGACATATCGCACGTCTTTCACACCATCCTATCCATGCTTTGGTAGTTATCGATGGTTGAATTTATGCAGGAAACTGTTTCCGGCTTTACTTTGTAGATATTTTTCCATTTTAGGAAGCAATGTAGACACACACTGTAATTCATCACTAAATACATTTTAAATGACCCAGATTTCGCTGCTGAGCCGCATTATCAGGTGGTGTTCACATGATGATACTGTACAGCAATTAAATCTGGGTCGTTTGGTGTGGAATTGTAGTGTGTCTCTACCCTATTTCCTATGGTGGTTAACTTAGTAACGCGAGCATTAATCACATGGCCATTCTAACAATCTTCCATTTTATAATTTCTATATCAGGCGTCAATATAGGAAAATTATCCTTAACATCGCCCTGTCGATAATATTTCGTTTTCATTGGAGATAATTATTAATTATAATTTATTAAGAGTCGCAAATGGGTTTTTTTGCCAACATATCTCCGTATCGGCCGCGTAATCAATGGTATCACTTCCGTATTCTCCTTATCGTCCGTTCGAAAATGCGGGACATTTCATCTTAAAGACGATGGTTATTATAATTCATTATTATTTATTATAATAATATATTCTTTTGTCTTTTATTTTCGTGTTATTGGTGGACTATAGATATGACTCTATTATCTGATTTCCTCCAAACAACGTTGTAAATGTGAAAGAGTATCGATTCGCCGTCGAATTATCTTCGCATCGTTTAGTCTCACTCCCTCCGCTCTCGTCGCACTGGCGTGCACCATTGCTTCGCACTGCCGTTCGCTGTATCCGCACCAAGGCCTTGTGTAACATCCTCGCTTCTCTTCACTCACGCACAGCCAGATGAGACGACCGCATGAGGCAAGGGGCTGCGCTGGCCAAGGACCCGCTCAACCAATCTGATCCTATCCACGTCATCGTAATCCATGGGTACCTCCGAGAATATACGTCCATAAGGCTTTAATGTGTATTCTCCCTCCATTTATCATAAATGCGCTTTCAGCATTGCATATGTTTTGCCACATATGTTTGGATAGTTCCCGCCTAATTCATTCCACTTACTCTCCTCCTATCTTTGGCCATTTTTTCCACACCAAGGTGCATTTTGTACATTATATTCCTAACACCTTCTTCACATTTTCTAACTATCGTCTTGCTTTTATTATTCCTGTTATTTTTCCTCACTCTCCATCTCCCATTTCAAATTCTCACCCCTATCGCAGGCTTTTTAGGAGCCCGTTATCTCCTAACAGTCGCTTCGTTCCCTTGTTTGCCTCCTTCAATTTTTCTCAGTAACTTTTTGTATACCCCACCATTCTTTCTCATACCCTTGTCTCGAAAGATTTCCTGGCTAGTAAACCAAGTAAATCCTAACTCATGTGATGATAGTTCGTTACTCCACGTAATGTACTTTATGTCCTGCAATTTTATTATTTATCTTAGTCATTTAACCTCCCTGTGCTTTTATACCGCACGTTTTCAATTGGTCCCATGGAAAAGTTTACATGGAACCACAGGATAACGCATAAGAGTCCTGTGCCTTTAACGCTATCAAAAAATTACTGTACACCTACTTTCTGCTAACTCTTGAACAAGGTTATTAGCAAATTTGGCATGCTGAACTTTCCGTGTGTATTTAGTTCCCCTTCAGGCTACTCCGATGCCTCTCGTACCATCTCTAATGAGTGTAATTTTAATGAATCTGGTGATGTGAATAAAAGCATTCTTTCTTCAATAGGTACTATACAATCTTCTGCTATTCGATTTTCATCCTGATCACCAATCCCTTTATCTACTTCAGTTGTGTGGTCGATGAGTAAATTTTCTATCAGATGGCCTCTCACACCCTTGGTTCTGCAATATTTTCATTGACTTTTCCGAGTCTTATGCAATGAAAGTCTGACTTGATTATATTTTATATTATCCTGTGAGATGGTTTTGAATAAGTCAATGCGCTATGCGTTGTTTTGCCGTTAAAAGATCCTAAATAACCTTTCATGAGTAATCTAATATTCTGTTCATGAATTTGACGTTGCCATGTTCTGTATTGAGCCTTATGTACTGACTGTACTGACCCTATGAACTTATGCTGCTTTACTTCTTCAAGAAGTGGAATCAGTAATGCCTTTAGTCTTCTCTCAATACCTTTTCCGCGCTCCCGCTTTGAAATTTAGTTTTTAATCACTGATTATCCTTCTCCCCAAAAATTATGATTTGTTTAATTTATGTCAAATTTTTTGATCTTATATTTCCCTTAAATTTTTTTCCTCCGTATATAATATTTTGGATCCAATGTCTTTTTCTTTAACTATGGGCAAAGAAATCTCAAAAAAGTGAAGCTGTTAGAGTGTAATATATTTTTCATTCAGATAATTTTTTGCTTCAAGGGTTTATATTTATTGAAATGGGAAATAATGCGAATTCATCTGCGTTTGGCGAAAAGTGGTGCTTTTCCTCTTAAACAGTTATCTGCCAATTCATTTTAAAAAGATTTAATCGATCTTTTATTGCTCTTTATTAATTTACGGTACGTTTAAATGGTCTTCGAATGATGCAAATTTTCGTGAATGGCACTCGTCACCTGCAAATACTACTACATTAGATTTTTCTTTTCAGTCTCCATTTCCCCTTATTGTTTCTCTCTTTCCTATTTGCAATTGCTTTCGTGTTTTCCTCTTCTTTTCTCGATTACATTTTCCCTTCCATACCAAACGTACATGGCATTTTTTTCTTAATTACTTGTTGCATCCACGAATTCTGTCTTCTCCTAGCCTTCTCTTTCAACCATATTTTCTTCCTCATCATACATAGCATATCTGTATTTAGTTCTCCATCCGTTCATCCTATTTCCTTATTATAATGCTTGTTTGTTATAAATAATATTGACTAATCACTCATTTCATTTGATTAAAATGTACTAAGAAATCAGTGGCAGATATATTTTATGTTTTGACGTTTTTTGATAAATAGTTAATATGCGTACAAGCATCTTTTTAATTACTCTGGAATGTCCCATTTTTGCTACAGTATCGCGTCATTAGTGAGTGCGCTATGTGTCGTCTCAAGTCCTATTCAAGGAAAAAATCCTCTCTAAATAAGCTTAAAACTAAACATCAACAACAATGAAATAACTCTTCAGTGTGTTTTTATAAACAAAAGTGCCCTTAGTTAACGCTGTCAAATCTTTAGCCTTAATGGCCATCGTTAAATCAGTAGACGTGTTGATCTCTTGCAAAAAACTGTTTTCATTTCATAATGCTCTCGAGCATTAAACTGATGGTAATCAAGGGCAAAGGAACTGACTGTTGTCAGGCACTTAAGATAGCTCTGCACTAGTTACACGCTCGTATCGAGCTCTGCCAAATGCCACTGAGTCTCAGCGAATTTGGAACATGTGCGCCACTCATGAACGTATTTTGATGTTTTTTTTTAAGCCCGCCCCACATTTCCATCTTCTGTAATCTTCACGTCCGCCTCGAATGTGCTCTCTGCAAACGTCATTAAACCCCCCCATCTTGACCCAATTGGTCTCGTAACTTTTACTTCCTCACCTATGAAAACCCCTCCTTACCCGCCATCTCGACGATGCCAAAATAGATTTCCCTTTAACGCGGCAAACGCACTCGGGATCCGGATGGAAGTGGGGATAATTTAGATTAACCCCTTATGGCCCTCTACCTGTGCCGGGAGAGGCTTGTAAATCGCTCTGATTTTGGAATATTAATGAGTGCCTTTGGTGATTTGGGAAATTTTATTCATCCCTCGGGGCTTGTGGGAAAAAATGAAACCTGAGCCGTCCGAAGCGTTGGCCTCTGCAAACAATTTTAAATCGATAATAATTTATGTAGGAGTGTATCCATGTTTCCAAAAATAAAAAAAAACATGGTCGCAATCCGTACATTGCTGGGTAATGTTCGTTAAGAGGGCTTGATGAATGCAGGAGGAATATTCACGCCTAATGATCATACCGCTTTCCCGACTAATTCATGAGTTTGAGTGTATATACCAGTGATAAAATTGTACTTTCACATCATTCTTTTCATTTGAAACCGCACTTTTATTTCAAGTCTTCTTGCTATCTTTCTGTATCCGTGAATATGCGAGAATCTCTATGGTGTAGGCTACTGATGTGTGAGTGTCAGTTGTGGTTGATTATATTTTGTAAGAATTCGACTCATTCATCACCTCTATTTTTTCTCTCTTAGTCCTGAATTACATAATTCGTGTATTTTATAAATGTCGATTAAATGGAAGTAATGTAAATATCTTAACCTCTATTGTAGTACATTTTAATATCTAAAGTTAAGCCTCTTTATATTTGCATTAATAATTTTCTGTTTTTTACGTTGTTGTGCGTATATGACAAAAGAGATGATGGTAGGAGAGGCAAAAAATTAAACTCTACTCCATCCGAAGATAAATTCATTATTGCGTCTCTATTTCTTTGAGTGAAACTTACGGAATGTATGATTTTCAAAGTGAAAACTTCATATTTTCACCTGATCGATGGATAAGTGAAGCCAATTTTCATCTTCCCCTCCTCAACTCGCACGTTTTATGTTATCGATGCCTATTATCCCCTGGCATTCTTATGATTTCCCTCTAACCCTCCATTTTTGGTCAATAGCAAATTGATTTTGGCATTTCTATCGCTGCAGCGTATTTTAAAAGTTTTGGAGTTTAAGAATGATGCGTATTATTTTTGTAAGTTCTATTTACGCATTCAACCTTTATTCTTCCAATCATTTGCATTTTGATCGCAGATAATGTTATTGAAAACACGAATTATTTTTCCTTGTCTCCTGAGTATTTTTTTCCTCTATGTCCCAGAGTGATCCGTGATTTTTCCCTGTGCCTTCGGATTTTGTTAATCCCTAGCGCTACCCGCAGATTCACGGAACAAATGCAATCATTTGCGTGCGAATTCTGCTTAATATAAGGATTTACTTTTAAATTGGATTTTCAAATTAAACATTTCGTGGAAGTGCATACAATATCGAGGATTATCTGAAAAAGAGTTCCGATACATCCATTGGAATGGTTTATTTGCGGGAGATGGTGATGCTCTATTATATCATTCTCGTTATGTTAGCTATAAAATTCATTTGTGGAGTAAACCTTTATTTAATTGTCGTATTTGTATGGTAAGGTACCTAGTTGAAAATATCGTTCCATGCGTTTAATTTTTTTGATCCTTTAATTTTTTAGTGACAATCAAAGAATTGGCCACCACTTATTCTTAAGTTTTCTATTCTTCTTTGAAGGAGTCATCTGTCTCCTTTACGGTATTATTTCTGACAGTTCCAGTATTATTCCACTTCTTTTTTCCTTCAATTTTTGCGCCGGATGAGTCCAACTAATTATGCATTTCGATAACAATTACAAGGGCTCGTATCATCTGTAAGTAAATATAATTTTCTTTTAAGTAAGATTTTTGCATGCATGGCGCAGTTATTAGTGGCCTTTTGTTTTATTACGGCCACTTACACTAGTCACTTGTCTTTGTCTTAGACTAGTTCACTTTGTGCACTAGTCCTACACTAGACTTGTCGTTTCGTGGTCTGATGTACGGGTAGATGTGTAGCCATAATTGCGAGGCCCCAATCAACAAATTTCATCACTCCATAATTCCCAAATAGACTAGTTCACGCATTCTCAAATGCAGCTCTACGAAAAATAGCTCCTGTTCTGATTTCGTGCAGTTTCCACGATTTGACGCCACTTCAAACTCCAGAATTCATTGCTGAAGAAATCGTAGATAATGGAGAGAGGGGAGCAAAAGTTGATGATTATTTGCGCCTTTATGGAGAAGATAGGTGGGTAGAAGTAGGAACAGGTGGGAAGTTTAAAACCGAGGAAGCGTTACGAGAAACCTGGCATCCGCATTAGAGTACTCTAACCGAAAGGCGAAGATATCCCCCCACCACCTCTGCATTTCATGTGATGTCCCTCTACAGCCCCCTCCCTCATCATTCTGTCTAGATACCAAGTTCCTCTCCTCCCTCGGGATGTCGGGATCCTTTGCTGTTTCGTTTCCACGGGCGTATAACACATTGCCAAAGGAGTTAAAAACGAATTACTCGAGAAATAGGCTCCATAAACTACTACTGAAAACTTACGTCTCGTGAAAATTCACCTATATACTTTTGATTTTTCATCTTTTATTATTTTCTTTTTATGTTTATCATTACTTTTTAAAATTATTTTTCATATATATATATTTTATTTTACTAGGTTGCTAAGTTTACTAAGTTTACGAGTAAGATTGTAGGAGAAGCAACCTAGCATCTAACCATGTTATAAGACGTACATGTATCTTTTATGCCCTGGGCGGGGGGTGGAGAGGACGGTAACGTCCTATCCCGCACAGGTAAAATAAAACTCAAGTATCAAGTATCCCTCTATCCCGCTTACCCTACATTCATCCTCCTATGACGTCCTTCAAAAACTTCAAAACATACCTTTGACAATCCTATCTTTTCCGGAGGGGTTCGAACTCGGGCTTGGAACATTGTTGGAACTTGGAATAGTGTTTCCATTATCTACCCTTCCCACCGATCAAATCTCCTTTAGATTACCTTTTACCGACTGTGTTATTATCACTTTTCTTCACAAAATTCTCTTATTATTTCGATGCTTTCACGGAACCGTGAAAAAAAGATTGCTTCCTTTGTACCTACCCCAACGATGGTGCATCGTTCCCCATCCGTCTTAATAGCTTTTGAAAGCTTAAGCGTCTTTCATTCCGAAGGGCGAAAAGCAATGACATTGGAGTGCTAGCACAAACCCTTACGAGAGAGTCTGGGCGTCGAATGCAGTGAAATTGGATGCGGGAGGAGATTAAGAGGGATGGAAGTGACGAGGGCATATAAGAAGGCAGGCATCGTGAAATGTGCTTTTAGACTCTGGGCGCCTGGGATCAAGATCAAAGGCCTCTCTCTCTCTCTCTTCCCTCCATAAGGTATAAACCGTTTTCAGGAACGCGACGGCGGCGTGCGTCTGCTCAAACGACATTATGGTGTCACTCAAACGCGCCGGCGAGTATATACCCACGCCGCTCATATCCCCAACGACGAGAACGTAGCGTTGAGACCTTCGCTCTCAAGCTTTTCCAATTTATCTTGAACTTCACGCCTAATGCCCTGATCGCATTGTCGCGGCACGTGAAGTGAGATGCTTCGCGATGCTTTTCAATCGTCGCGTAGTTCTTGGAATTCGCCAAGCGTGTGTAATTAGCGTTCAAAATCATTTAAAGCGTTAAGTGCCACAGTCAGGTATCTACCTCCATGATTTTTGTACTTTGACCGCGGTTATTGCTAAAAAAAAGTGCATCCTTATAGTATCTTAAATTAAATTATTGTGGAGTTAATTACTCTATAAACATTCTTAACTTTCAAGCTATTGTACCATTATTTGATTTTATAAATTTTTCATTGCATATTGTTACTCTTGTTTCGTAAATGCCGAAGGGGCGCGTAATCATCACTGATGAAGTATTCTTTTTAATTTTTCTTATGCAATAAGTTTTATATCAATAAAGGTTCTTCAATTTTTATCCCTATATTTTGTCATTTAAGAAAATAGCCGTGTCTGCAAAAGGCAAGTATGGAGAGAATCAGTTAGCACTCCCTCAGTGCCGTTGGTTGCAATTGAAGTTCAAATGCAATATACATTTCTAGTTTTAGCTCCTGTGACCACGAATAGAGCGTGGAGAAAATGATTTTGTAATTCTAAATATTAGAAGCTACTCTTCGGAAGGCATCAGTGGTGTTGATATATCACAGGTGAACGGTAAATATGACATTCTGAACTGGAACGGATGTTCATACGGTATTCAAGTAATAATCTTTGATCGTCACCAACCTAAGGGTTGCAGGTTGGAATCCCGTTTTTATCTGGTTTATTTTACAGTTATGCTTACGGTTGAGATAGGTACTACTGTGCTCTAGAATAGGAAACACTGAAAACATCTGATTATAGCTGTACTGATATTTATAAATCGTTCATTCGGTTTGACCGAGGTCTCCACTCGATTCTTCATCATAGCCCTCGGTTAGTTTCTTCACACTTGCATGATTCTTTTATGTCTTTAACTTGTTGTGCCTGGTGTCCCATACTAGTTCTTTCTTTGCCGTCCCTTTTCCCTCGATGGCTGTTTCTTCTGACCATCATGTCCCAAGATGTGACCGATTAGGTCATCCCGTCTTTTTTCATAGGGCTTCTCTTCTTTACCACTCTTCTGAGAACTTCAGTGATTATGCCATATATCCTAGCAGTTGCTCGGATATATCGCTATATATTCTAGCGGTTGCGGAGTGCCTCAAAACCGAACACCACTAATATAACCGCTAAAAGCAATTCTTGACCAACTTCCAGTTGTCTCTTTCGGGAGCCGCCGCGTTTGAAGCATTGCCGTCCGAGCTTTCGAATCCATTACAGGCCGCTGGCACAGGAGCTGGTTCGTGCAATAAGGCCTTAGCAGTTGGAACACCAAAAACCTAAATCGATGTACTACTCGGTATTTAACGGTGGATTGCAAAAAGCGGCGTTTAACATGGCATTTACTTCACATCTACATATGCCAGCCACCATAACGTAGTGAATGGCCTCACTCCTAGGATGAATAAAGTTGTTCAGACAGACATCGTACAGTGACATTTGACCTTTTAGGTTTTACGATTATATCAAATAAATTTACGTAGGAAACAAAGATTCTTCTGCAATGTATAGTTTCCAATTTTTGACAGTTTCGTCAGGCATAAGGGAACATAACGAAATCATTTACACTCGCACGCTAATATGCCAATCAAAAAATCTCTTGCAGGAATGCAAAATGCCCGTGGACGCTTTATTCTAAATATTGGCAAAACATTATTGCTGCTCTGGGAAACTATTTTTCACGCAGCATGGGGAAAACATTATTCGCCCTGGTTTGCCCAGACTTCAGATATTGACCCTATTGCTAAACAATTCTCTCGCCAAAAGTTTAGACAACGGCATCACCATTATGGAATATGGATGATTTCCAATTCCAGCTAATAAAATGGCATGGTAGGAATCTAAAACACATTCTGCTCTTGTACTGTGAGCATAAAGGAGACTCTTGCAAAATAGAACCTTCGATACTTGCCGCAAAATTCGTGTACAGTATTTAGTGCCCTAATTTTAGCACCGATTTCAACGACTGGAATTAGCTACTCATAAAATAACTTACGCCGCTTAAACGTTTAATCGGACCTAATTATATAAGGCCGCGTTATTCAATCAGGCCCAAATTTGGTCTGAATCCGAGCGTGAGCAGCGGCTTATGTTCCAACAATGGCATGCGTACTGCGCATGCGCCGAAAATTTGAAGCTGGAGGTAGCGTTGCATTGCGTGAAAATAATTATCCGATGCTTGCGACGCAGGTATTTTGCGCAAGGTGCACATAATCCCAATTCCGGCGCCTGCAATGGATATCAAGAGATGCAGCCTTTTGAGCGCAAGAGAATCTTTCTTCAGTCGTTCTTCTCCCTTTTTCGTCAGAAGAGGGATGAAAGCAACGACTTTTCCTCGTCCTCCCCTCCACTCGAACTGCAATCCCATTCAATCCCTCCGAGCGAGTCATACACCCACGACTACACGTCCCCATCCCCCCTCCTATCAAAGTCCCCCCACCTCACCCTTCCCCTTCTCTCTTCCGGCCCTGCGGTTGAATTGTGGCCCCGAGATAAAAGGGCCGGTGACGCTTCTCCCTCCCGCTGCCTTATATCCGTCTTCTGATTTTTTTCGCCCCGCGAGTCACCCAAGCCCTTCTCCCCACCGATCGACGACCACTGCTTCCCTCCCCCCCACGCCCTGACGTTATCCGATGGCTGAGAGGAGTGGGGTGGGTGGGGGAGGCATCAGCGATGAGTCGTGTGGTGGGTGGGGTCGAGATGGGAATGGTACACGTACCCCGGATGAATTGCCGTCCGATAAGACTCTTCCCCTTCTTCGGATCGGAGTCTCCTACTTTTCGTTTTTCACTCACTCTCCCCTCACCGTCCCTTTCTCTTCCGCCTCCCGTCCCAATACGCGTTATCTCAGATGCAGAATGAATAGCCCACCGAACATGGAGAACTCGCAATCACAGGCAAATTTTTTTCGTGTGTTTTGCATTCCGTAGAACAACGATCATTGGTCAATACTTAGGGTTAGCGAGGAAAACACTGACAACCCTCGACGGAAAAGATGAGCGGAAAATAGCAAACATGCAGATAAATCTGATGGTGAACCAAAAAAAGCACATGCTTGAACACCTCCAAAGTGTTCTGGAATGTATGCAAGAGAGTAGCTGCAGTTTATAGGGCTAAATATTAGAAGTAGTGCACGTCGTTATCATGTGTCAAACGTGACAGGTGATATTTTAATCATAAAGTAAATTTTAGCCTTTGGCTAATGTAAATGAAGTATTTTAATTGATAAAAAAACTCTTTCTGTTTTTATTATCCCTTTATATTACTCCTGGTGGAATAGAGCATCAAAACACCGTTTCTGGAGATGCAGGTGATTTTACATAGAATCAATAATCTGCATTTACACCTACTGAATACTAAGCAATGACTAGGATGTGTAGCATTGGCAAATATTCATTAAATATGCACTAACAGATACAGAACTGGCGTAGTACGCCAATTTTTGTAGCATACTTTTAACACTATGCGGACAGGTCAGCTGCACAACTTAAAAGATAAAGTCAAATCTTATCCTTAATAAAAGCAGAAGTAAAATAACTGTAATTTTACACAGGTCAAATTTATCTGTGGATCAAGTTCACGTGGTGGCTAAAGTAGTGGCATCCCATCCCGAGGGCCCGGGTTTGAACCCCGACTGAGTCAGATTTGTCATCGGGTTGCCCCTCCCTACTTGAGTGCTTTATGGAGAGCACATCGAGTCTAGTACTCCGTCCGTCGTATGGGACAATAAGCCGTGGTTCCGTTGGTCCCTTTCGTTAAGAGCAGGCTAATTCTGATACAGGATTTCTCTGCACTCAGTTCTCCAATAACTCGCACCTTAACGCAGTTACCAACCTTTCCTATCTGGCACAAATTGCCTCATTTGTAGATCACTTCCTCTAAATAACCACAAAAGCATAACTAAGTACTACTAAACTCAACTCTCGACTCGAGTTTCTGTGTTGGTACGCAATCGCTTGGTGAGAAATGAGTCCAAAGAGGCGCTTTTATCCCAAGCATTTGGAGAGCCGGGGGTGGAAAAGAAATTGAAAGGGGAAGGGGAAATACACACAAGAGTTTGCTTTGAACAAAACATCGTTTTTTTCTGTAAATATTTCTTATGGCCTGGAGTTAATATGTAGCATCCATCCCATCATTCAGTTCTATATCACCCTCCTCGCATACGCGCCCGAAAACATTTCCTTTGCTTCTCTCCCTCTGCATTTCACTTCCGAAGTAGTCACCCTGCCCCTTCCTCCCCACACCCTAGGGTTCTTCTCCCCTCCTTTTATTCTCCCCCGGCGCCATCGGAGGAGATCGCAAAGAGCGTCTCGCGGCTCGATTTACGAACCGTTTGACTTCGCCCCCCGGGCTAATGCAAGTCGGCGGAAAGGGGGTCGCATCTCTATGTGAGTGTGTGTGTGTGTGTGTTTTGGAGTCTGGGAAGTGGATTGGATGGGAGAAGGGGGGACGAGGAGGTAGGGTGTTTGGTTTTAGACGGTATATGGTGAGAGGATAGGAAGGAAAGAAGAATCCAAGAAGGAGATAGCGCGGAAAATAAAAGGGTTCCTTTTTCCCAGGGAATTCCGCAGAGGGTGGTTTTTGGGGGGGTTGGGTAGAGATAAGACGCGTTGCGGGAGGGAGGTTATACTGCGTGGGGAGTTAGTTATGTCCCTGTGAACAGAATGCATCACACGGCCACTTGAGAGAGTGGAACAGGATTCTATAGACTCGAAGGATACAAGCCACACTTTCTACAATGAGAAAAATAAGAATCGTGCCAGGCGCGAGTACAAATCCCGTCGTGGATATAGATTTTGTGTATTCCTCTTTTGATTAAGTTTATGTCCGAGGGTGCGGTATATTAAACTAGTTGAACAATTCTAAAACCGAATTTTTTACTCGCTTTACCTCTTTGGATCCCATGGAAGGATAATCTTCAGTCTCTTTTCATTGCGTTTGCGGAAAAACTTTGATTTTTTACCAGAGATATACCATCGAATATCAAGTAATTGAGAGTTATACTTCTCGCGCAATCTTCGCGGCCGTAACTTAAACGCTGGAAAAAAAATTCTCTGCATCACAAAGGATATGTAGAATCATGAGCGTACGGAAACAGCAAAAGGACGATTTCTATCTTTTACCTCTCCCCGATATATCAGGTTGGAGTTTAGTGAAGGTATTGACTTTACATGCCGAGGGCCCGGGTTCGAATGTTGAAATCGGCAGAGATTTTTCAAGAGACACTGCTTCTAACTCAAATGCTGCTTGAGCTTAAATTCTGTCACTTCTCCGTCCGTCGGAATATACGCCAGGTCTCTGAACTCGTAGTGCCTTGTTTTCCTCGATTCTACAGTTACTATGTGTTGCAGTCAAATTACTCATAAATACTGTTTTCTGTCAATTTTTTTAATATTCCTTCACTCACTTACCTCCATTTCCATCATTGCGCTCACCATTTCGACCGAATAATGTCCGAATAGTGTTCACTGGGTGGCGTTTTCCGTTATTTTTTCTCCGATTTGACATTGAGGCATGCCAGGAGAGATAGTCACCCTCTCTTCTTCGGCACTTGAGGGTGGATAGACCTGAACTCACAAGCGCGGATAGAAGGACTTGGTCAGCTATCCGTGTTCGGTTAGCGCACCCTTCATAAACCTTCCTCTCTTTTGTTTCTTCCCGCCTCCTCTTGAGGAGGTCGATCCGAACAGGGAAAGTCATGTCATTTTTTTTTTATATTTTTAGCACTTATAGAACTAAAGTTCCTCTGTATAATAAAGTAAAGATAATCATACCAACCTATACTCATTTTTGCACAAATTGCATTTGAAATTACATACGATTAACGGCGAGAATGGCCATCACATGGAAATATAACGTTTAAAAATTCCATAGTGACATGACATTTCTGCAAAAAAATGATATTTTATGCGTAATGTCACAAGAAAATCAATGACACGAAAAAAAAGGCATCAACCCACCGTATTTTTTGCTAAATCCACCAATTTCTGCGCTTATAGCAGACGAAATGCGTTAGTTGTCTTCAAGTAGCGCTGCGGTCGCTCTAGCCAAAATCTATGGCGTATGAATAATATCATTACTAATGAGATATTAAAGCATATTTCAGAAAAATATTATAACATATTGTTTGATAGTAATATTCTGCTTTATAAATTAGTAAATTCATTGAGTACATGAATTTATTTCTTTAAAGTAAATGCTGAATTGACTCCATAGTCGAGCTGATTAAAATTATCATAAAAAAGAAATCCTTCGACTTTACATCGTATTTCTTGTGATACTTATGACTTTCAATAGCTTAGGTAATTTTCTTTGTGAAGTAAGGATCACTTAGCAGGTATGTACTCGTACTTAAATGAATAAGATTCCTCAGACAACTTTACTCAAGCAGTCGCGAGCCAACCTCCTTAACCCAATGTACTTCCTCTCATCTTGATTTTTTTGTCGCACGCAAGAACTTATTTTCATATTTTGATAACATTCTGTCAAAAACTTTTGTGCCACACAAGGAATTAATTTCATAATAACATTTTAGCCAGCTCAAACACAAGTATGGTTTCTGATCCGGGACTGTAACTCAGAACTATTCTCACGCTCTGTGAAAGATTTATTTTTAATAATCGTGTCAAAGGAATACCCATACGTGTACCTGAAGACCAGAAACACCCTCTGCCACACGCCACGCTTGCGGAGTCTCATGCGGGTGCGTAGATGAAGCGAGGGGTCGAATGCGGTGGACTGGAGGCGGGAAAGTAAGAAAGGCGGATTGGAAGGGGGAGAAATTGGCGTCTTAAAGAATCACAGGGTAGGGCATTTGGACGCGATGGAATCGAATGGCGGTGGTTGGGTCGGGGGGAGGGGAGAAGTTGTGGCAGAACGAGAGTCCCATCCCTTCCCAAGAAAAAAGAGATAGGGGCGAAGGAATGGAGGCGATTGCCTCTTGTTTCACCCCTCGATTCTTTCCCTTTACCCTCCCGGCGCTTCAGTTGAAAACAAGTCTCTTCGATGCATTCACTCAAGACGGAATTGCCGTCCCGTTTATTCATATGCTGATTCATAGGTACGTGAATATGATGTATATATTATTCGCACTACAAAGCTATGCTGAGTATAGGATAGAAAAAAGATAGGAAGCACCATAATAGTCGTGCGTATATTTGGTGCATGGAAAGCACGTCAGCCCGATATTTTGAAAGTCCGTGGTTCAAATTCGGCTTGGTTAAACTTTTTTCGCGTGTGATCTAGCTTTATTTCATCTTCCCTATCTACTTTGTGTACGTTAGTTCAAGTGATCCCTGTTCCTTTTTCACTATTATATTAGATATTACTCTTCCAGCGTAAGTTTCAGAGAATAAATAATGTGAATATATTTATGTATACCTTTATTTAAACAATTTATATTCCATTTTGATCACTTTTCATACGATACCTGAAGGATGAGGTAGTCTGAAATCGTCAGGGTTATCTCGAATAGGTAACCAAGGAGTCACGTGGTTAATGCATCAATGGTTCGCAAATTTGGTGTTTTTGAATCGCTCGTAACAATCTCACTAATAGTCTTCACTTGAGTTTTTCTCATCCGGGGACACAATGCTCAAGACGGGTGAGGAAAACTTGAGTGAAATTTGCGAACCATTCGTGCTTGTAGCACATGACTCCATGGTTGCCAATTAGGGAATCCCGACGCTTTCAAATGCACCCTCCCACACAGAAAGAGTAGTCTAGAAAGTAGCGTTCGTCATGTGTTACAGTATCATTGGTCGAACAATGGCCCGATACGATTTCCCCTTCTGAAGCTTATGGGTAAACTTAGATATTTATCTCACACTGATCATATGAAATCAAGGAAGAGACCATTTCATACCTGTATTCTGTAATTAATTGGTTTGTATCACTAAAAAATGGCAGTCATGATTGTGATAAAAGTTTTGTATTATTTAGACTTAGGTATAGTTATCGGTGTGCTCTTTATCTATTCTGATCCAGTAAGTATTTTAAAAAATTTCTTTCGTAAAAATTCCATTACTTCCAGGTTTTTTTTAAGAGAAAAAGAGTGACAAGACAGAAGTTGAATTGAGTTGTATAAGAAATGTTTCTACTCGCTTTTAGCCGTAAATCTCTTAGCTTTACGGCTATTAATTAAGTTGATAAAATTTATATTTATTATACATTGTAATGAGTAGTGGCAGCCTTTTTTTGTCTCCATCAGCTACGCCTATATCATCTTACGTCCAACCTGTACTTAACCCTTAGATTAACACCAGCCTTATTTAGAAAAATGTAGCGGACGCATGTTCCACAGTTGGATTACATAAGTTTTGATAATTAAGCGTTATATTTTAGTTTAAAACGCGGCTATGGATAATTATCCGCAAACTGGTATGTGGTTAAGCACTTTCATAGAAAACAAGAAGAGGGAAAGAACTTGACATATGTAAATAAAATGTTACGTGATCTCATTTAAATAAAATTCTGTTTCCGAATAAAATTTCTAATGAGGCATAAAATGGCTGATTAGGTCTAGTGAATGTACTTGAGGGAGGAAAACATTGAGTTGCTAAACGCCAAACCCGTCTTCCGCTTCTTAGCTGTGAAGGAAAAAACAAGCTCACGGTAATTTATCCCAAAATCCATACTCACGACCACTCCCTCCACTCCGGTACAATCCCACTACCACCTTAGATTAGCAATCCTTCTTCTTTACCATTGTTTCTTTTTCGCCAAGTGCACATGTCAACAATGACTCACTCTAAGGGAAATAGATTGAGTTCGGGATTATTTCAGGAAATAACAGTGATGTGTGTGAAATATTTTCTTGTGATTATGGTGTGAAAATCTGTCACTAATAATTCCATATTGGAGTAATCTTTTGGCTAGAATGGACTCGATTGTTTAGCTGCATTCTCTGAACACTTCTATTGACACTTATTTCAGTGAAGGCGAAGAGGAACAACATGTCACTTTAAAATTGTTTGGAGCCCCTTTCAACCTGTCAGGACTTACATTCATTGAAATACACCCATACCGGCGCAAATATCCGTGTCACAGGTCAGTCTGGACCTCGTTTACTTGAGATATCTTTTGTCAGTAAGTTCTCTAGTTCACCCTTCACCTTTCATTATAGTTCTCCAGAAAAATGTCCGCGGTGAGAACTCAACTCAAGTAGTACTACAGTTGTGATGAAGTTATGCCAAAACTCTCTAACAGCTACGAGCGAAAATTGCACTAATTTGTTAATGGTTATAACCAATAACAGTCACTTGCATTCCAAATTTTATTCCAAATAAATTACCCCCCTCTCCCAAAGGGATACACTCCCTGCCTCCACCGAACGTCATAAAATTGGTATAACTTCGTAAATATAACGGAATTGCGTCTTCTGCTCATACATTTTATGCATGAGGTCGGCAGACTCTGTTTCGGTAGGACACCGATCAATGTAAGTCGCCTCGCTAAATCCTTCCATCCGCATAAAGCTCCCACACAAGCACCCGCTTCCCCTCACCAACCTCGTCTTTCCATCTTCGAGACGACTCCCTCCCTGCCCACAATTCACTTCTCTCGCCTCTTCCATGGACCGCACCATCTCCGGAGTCTCCCCATCGCCTCCCTGCCTCCATCGTCATGACTCTTTCAATGGCCACTAAACCTAGACACTGGCCAAGCGTCCACTTCACCCTCCCCCCATCAATATTCCCGCACCCCTTCCCCGCACGCCAAATCCCAAACCCCGCGCTTTCAGGCTCACCCCATCGTGACCGCGTCCACCCTTGTATCTGACCGCTGGCGCCAGGGTACGGAGAAACCCAGATCGGGAAGGGTATTCCCTCGTCTCCACCCTCTTCCTATCGTCCTGTGACCCGCCCCGCAGTTCCATGTTCCTCTTCCTGACTTCTTTCCTCACCGCCCGAACCAACGCAATGCTGTCCACTCCCTTTCTTATCCCCCCTCCCTGTCCCTCCCACTTCTGGTCACCCGCCCGCACACCCTAGTTAAGTCTAATTCTCTCCCTCAGCGCCGTTCTCATCCGATTGGCCCTCGAAATCCTCTCCCCCCTCTAACCCCGCCACCTATGAGGGCTAACCTCATTTAACTCCGCCAGTGCTCCCACTCTCCCGACACCGTCAGCCGGTCGCCGACCCAACCCCCTCATCCCCCGAGTCTTAATTTGTCCTTTGCCGCCGTGATCCTGGCTGCTGTACCGTTTAAATTTTGAAATTCTGAGCACCGCGATGGTTTCTAGTGAACTCACTACTTCCTTGGGTGGATGCATATACGAGGGTATTGCGGGATAGGAAAAATGGTTTGCGTCAGTCTAAAATCATTACCAGTCTAGGTCCCGTACGAACCCTTTATTTTCTCTATTCATGATGAAATAAATTTCTCTTTCATCGTTTAAAAGAAAGTTAGTATATTCTTGAATCTACTAGTGGTAGAGATTCATTGATTCTCGGCAATCTTCTGTAGTTACAGCAAAATTGAAGTTACTGAGGTGTAGCTGTCAAATAAATATTTCATTACTTGATTCAGACCTGGATTCTTACTCCAGCTTCCCTTGGGCGTATGGAACTGGCAATATGGTTTTCTTGCAGAATATTTCACGAAGAAAAAAATCCGCCTTTACCGGGACTCAAACCCGGAACCTTAGATTAAGCCTCTTAAGTATCCACAGGGGATATAAAAGCCTTGGTAGCTTAATTGGTAAATCACCTAGCCCGAAATCCGTGGATTTTAATGGTGGAGTCCTCTAGGTTTTCGCAGCTAGTTCGCAGTCCTTGAATATTGTTCTCGTATTCAACGCGTAATGATTTGTCTGGTATTATACTTTTATTACTCGTCGTAGGTACTTAGCAAACAGAAGTATGATGAAGAGCAAATTGATAGACCGAGAAAGGAACAAGTTCTTAGTTGAGAAGAATCAAAAGTGAAACGAGATGAAACATTACAGATTAAAAGGTAAGAATGTCATGCAAAACATATGATGTTATTCTCGTAAATAATGTCTACAAGGTAAAAGTGGCATAGGAGGGCTTCGCATAATATACATCGGAGACTCTTTAGATACAATATCAAGCAAAAATAACTTTTTATCACTATGGCGTATTACGTTTACTTTCTACGCCATATTTGGCTTCCCGTCCCATTTTCCATTCATAGCCTAATTTTCTTTGTGTTTGTAATTGTGTTTTTTTCTCAATCAACCCACCCATTTTTCTCGTTATTGACCGCAAATTTATTTTATTTCGAAGGCTCTCTATTCGCTACATTTCGTCTAACGTGGATGGGTACTGAAACGAGCGAATGTTTTTCCTACCGAATGAGCACGATTGTTTTTTTCCTGTGAACATCTCAATGGAACGGAGGTGTGATTACAACCGGTTTCCCGTTTGTCATTTGATTTGGTGAAGGGGCAGTCGAAAAGTCGGAAATCCGAAATAGCTGGTAGGCCGACCAACACCCTTACGCCCCCGTAAATCCTGAAATGTGGGAAGGTATAAATAAGCTTGCTGTCAACGAGTCGCACCCAACTAAATACCACCATTAAACCTCCCCGATGCTCACCCTGCTCCAAAAGCCCTATTTAAGTCTTAATCCCATCGGACCCAGCGACCGCCACCTTATCCGTCCCTCTCCGTGACCGCACCGTCCATCCCATAATCTTATTCTTACACCAATTTTATCCGATGTTCCTTCTCCCCTCTTTCCACCCCCAGAGTGGTTTTCCCCTCGCTCGTATCCCCCTAGCCCCCCCCCCCCTCTTGACCCCTGCTCTAATTTTTTTTTCACTTGCGAACCCTACTCATCCCCTCCACCCCTCTCCCATATCTCCCTCTTCTTCTCCTCACTCTTTTTCCCTTCTTCATCTTCCCTTCTTCCCCTCTTCCTACTCGGCCACCTTCTCAAGTCTTATCCCTCGGATAACATCTCTCCCTCTCTCTCCGCGGTATATCCGTCGCTTCCATTTCTCTAACCATATTTACGGACCGTTGCTATCCTCCCAAAGCAATAAAGCTCGTGTATGTTCCCTTGAGAATTGAGGAGGAGAGAACATGTGTTGTTACGTCTTTTATAATATTTTAGACAACTTTTGTGGAATCTGTCCGACTACACGATAATTTCAGGGGAGAATAGCAGGGCGTATAGCCTGTGAAGTTGCCTTATTTTCTCATTGGATTAGTTTTTAAGGAATCGGTAGTCTAGTCCCTAACAATGTGATTGTTTAATAGTTCATAATGAATGCTTGGGGTGGGGTGACCCGCTCCAGCTGCCGTTTAGCAGTGTAATATTACATTCAATTTTCTTTTATCCGTGAGCAACGAAGATACAATTAAATATTATGAAGTCATTGGCGACGGAAAAATGAGATTTGTCCAAGGTTTCAAGGAATCCAAGACATCAGTAAACATATATCAGATAACATCACAAAGTGGCCGTGGAAAATAATAGGTATCTTAGATTTCTATACATAGCTGATTTCCAAGGTTTATTTCAACTGCCTCAACCGAAAGGCATTTACAGCGGCAGTACGCTTTGGAAAAAAATTGTTAGCGATTTGTATTCATTCATGACCGCCCAAAGTATGCACAAAATGCTTTCTAAAATGGCCAAACCATAGGGTAAAAAAATAAACTAAAGCAGCAATCACTTAAAAGATTAAACCCTTCGTTACCCTCATACAAAGGCTACGATGGTTGACGGAAAAAAAAGCCCCTACGACAGTACTTGTACGGTCGGAATTTGACGGAAAATAGCCGTATAAATGCATAAGTTGTTATTTATTTGTGCTCAGCACCGAGTTGAATATAGGTGTTTTGTGAAGTAGTGTTTGTCGATGGGATTGGTTGCGGACAAAATGAATGCGGGCTAATCTTTGAGAGAGGGGTGACGGCGTGAAGTAGAGTGGTGGCACCCTTTTAAACCTCTCCCAAGTCGTGCCTTTGTATATATTTTTTTTCCAACCCCTCTCGCATAAAACATCGTCACTGACACGTACCGAGTCCCCGTTAGTGTGAGGGCGCGGGGAACGAGTGCAGTCCAGCCTCTGGATTTCGGTTTTTTTATATTTTGCCGTTTTGTCGCTTCGTCTCCCATCCTCCCCTCTTCCTCTCTCTCTTACTCCAGCACGGTCCGATTCGCTTTTCCACACCGAGCGTCCTTGTGCGCAGTGTACCCAACATGCTTATTGATGGCTTAATTGCCTTTCTGTCCGTTGGAATGAAGACACTTTTTTTCGACCGAGCGGGATTGGTTTCTGCTCCCTGCATTTTTTGCTGTTGTTGTTTTTCCTATTCGAAATTTAGTTCGACAGAGATAAGGGCCTTTTATTGATGGTCAGAATGTATATTCCTCTCTTTGTTTTCTACCCCTGCCGTGAAAACTTTTCCCGTGCCGATTGCTCACCCTAAAGCGAGCGGTGGGAAAAATCTATAGATGCATTATATATTCGAAAAGATAGGCCTCCTCGGAATAAATCAGTAGCTTCAAAGTTGGAAATAATTTATTATTTATATACTTGCTATTATTTTTTTATCGTGTGCGGCATGCGACGCACTGTTCCCCGCATGATTTGCATGAAATTATGAAATCATCACGATGTGTTTATCCTGCGTGATTTTTCCTGCAATCTTTGTTGTCTGGCGGGCGTGTCGTAAAACGTGTTGAATGTAGCAGATTTTAGAAGTTTGATTGAAAGCTTAAGTAATTTGATAGAAACGGATCACCGATTTTTTTCGAACCTTAAATGTTTTCCATCACATTTAAGATAATTTCTTGAACCGCGACCCTCTTTTGTAGTTAACTAAGGTTAACTTAAGGAACAAATACCTTTTTCTTATAATTTTTTCATATAATATCCCTAAATTGATGTCGTCTCTAAGATTGTAAGGTGCACCGATCAAAATAATATCATGTTGTAATAAAGATGTATTTACGTTTACTTGATAGCATTTTTCGCAGAAAAGCAGAAAAATGACAATTTAATTAATTTCTACACTTGTGTATAAGTAATAATCAAAATCATTTTTACATACATTTTGATTTAGGTACTTATCATGTTTTCATAAATATTTACCAGAAATAATACAACAAAGTTTATTTCTCGTATCAGGTGTCACAATACTTAAGTTTTTGGTCTAAAATAATCGGATTTTTATTGCTCTCCAACTTATAAAATTGTATCCTACTGTCTAACCTAAGTTACTTCTAATAAAAGAGAAACCTGTGGCGGGATTCGGACCCGAGATGTTTGGTATGCTCGCCACAACGAGTAGCCACTTTAGTTTTATCTACCTATGTGTCGTAACTTTTGGAATTTCATTTTCAGTGCACAACGGGTTGATTTGACGCCACCTTTTAAGCTGGCCCATGTCTGAAATATTTATATTTAAAGTATCATTTTTAAATAGAGAGGGAATCTTTGATATAGACAGGGAGAAGGTGTGGAAGAGGGAAGAGGTCTTAGATTGCCCATTTAAAGGGACTTAAGTCTCAGGTTTTTGGGTTGGAAAAACGCAAGATGGTACGAAGTATTCAGCCAATGCATAAAATATCACGTTAGGGAGTTACTAACATTTTCTCGGGCTGCACAATGTTTACTACAACTTCTATGTCACCATGCCTCCGTTGGCAACAAGTCAGTCGTGGGTGGCGTCATTAAGTTGGGTGTGAATTCAATTAACTGCCATTTCCAACCAATCATTAGTTCGGTAAGTGCCTTTGAAAACCGCTACTTTCTATCACGGGCATAATTAGGGAAAAAATGTTTTGATTGGTTTTAATTATGTTTCCCCGGTCGAAAAACTCGGAGCGGAGGGGTAAACGTTGACAGTTTGATGCCGAGCGCGTGCGGTCAGAGGTTGTGACCGGCGATGTCCGAGTGGTGCGGGAAAATTCGCGCGTTCTCGGATTACCGATGAGAACGCGGCCCGGAAAATGCCGCACCACGTATCAAAAGTGCCCCATTCCGTTTTTCAGTCTCGTCCCTCGATGATAATTACAAGTATAACGTCCCCCCGTTCCGAAATTATAATTTGCTCCATTTTCCATAATCGGACTGAGGGACGGGATTTAAATCAATGCGGTTCGCCGCAGAGAGGGTGAAAGTAATGGCGGAAGTGGGGGAAACCTAAGAGTGCAAAAATGCGTATATTTTCGTGCGCATTCATAATACCTACGTACTTACTTATAGGAAGTAAGTGATCCAAATTGTGTAAATGCGTGTTTTGATTCTGGGCTCGGATGATAATATTCAGTTAAAATCTTCTCTCTATCAACTATTTGAATTCGCGTTCGCTACGTATAGCATGCATGCTTGTTTCGATTTCAATATTAATTTTATTTGGCTGGGTGATGTAATGCAGGTCGGACGGGTTTAAAATGTCATTTTTTCCACGCACGATTCGAGATCAGAACGTTAGACATCGCGTAAATTGATAATAATTATAAAGGTAATATTCAGAGTATGTCGATAGTGTTTTTTATTTCCTTCATGTTCAAATCAATGCGTTATTCGCATGCATTGCTCTTAGCATTCCCTGGATTTAATTTTTTTTGCATGCATGAGTAATATGCAATATTCATTAAATTGGTATCGGATTTCAAGTTATGCATGGTATTTGTGGGTGTTTCCTGTATGATTGGGATTTGGTAGTTTTTTCCCTAATTACTTTTAAAGGTGTGGTGTTTGTTTTGTGTTTTTCATTTTTGTTTGTTGTGTCATTGTTCCTGGTGTGAATGTTCCCCCTGCCACACACCCTCGAGATGGCTTTCAGGGTATGTCGTAGACATAGATATAGAATGCTATTGGGTGGGCCTGGCTAATTTGAGGCCCGTGAGTTAAGTCTAATCCATCTAAGACGTACCTTTTTAATTGGTATCTAACACTTTTCCACTTGTGTGTATCAATGTACCAATTAACATGCATACTTACATGATACATATTTAAAGTTATATAAAACGTGCATTATGGAAGGCAGTGTGAGTATAATAAACTAGAAGCATGAGTAATACTGCGCGATATGCATATAATACGTTATTGACTCAATATCTCAACATTATTTATACATCCGGTTTTCAATTCTACCACCAATGTCACATGACATCGAATAACACATGGTATATCTTGTCACTATCTATCGCATTTTGCAAGAAAACGCATGCTTCATGATATCGTGAAAAATAGTGCAGCGATCTGCTCTGCTTAGTCTGCTGGTTCCACATCAAGTCAATATCGAAAAGTCTATCTCATCGCGCAGTCCTAAGACAGGAGAAGATCGGCCACAAGATCGATCGAAATAAGATCGATTGTGTTTGTGAGGTCTTATGGAAGTTTTTTGAAAGCTTATTTTTTTCCACGGCGAACGGGAGAAGAAGGAGGGAAGTGTAAGGATAAAGTAGTTAAAACGTCAGCCGAGGGGAATGAAGTAATAGATGAACTGAGGAGATACAAAGATGTAGTAATGACGTTCGTGATAAGATAATTATGTGACAGATAAAGCGTAATGGGCTGAGGAGGTCAAATGGATGGGGTTGGGTGCGCAGATCCAAATTAATATTAACTTAACAATAAATGTATTAAGGTAAAGGGTGCAGAGTTACCATTTATAAATCTCTTGCTAAATCCACCTTTGAAAGTTACCAGAAAATTGCTAGGAAGTTGTTCACTTGTACCAAATGTTGCTATAATTTCTAAGAACGCCAAAATGGTAGCATGACTTTTTTTCTAATTTAAAATAGTCAATTATAATATAGCAAGGTTATAATCTTGCATTTACTCGTATGCCGATATCATAAAACATCTTTATTATCCATCTCACATATGTGCTGTCAGTTGAAAGGGATATTAATATACAATTCAAATTTCATTACAAAAAACTGCCTTTATCGTTTTTATAAATTGATCTACCCTAATAGGTTATTAATAAGATATACGTTAGTCACTCTTTTTATATGAATACCTCGTTTTCAAAGTTTTACTAGGTATGATGTAGTTTATGTATCTAACTGTTCTGTCACTACACGTAGCTACATTTAGCCGGATGATCTCAGAACAACAATCTCAGAAACCTGCTAATTTCTAAACATAATGGGTCAACTGTTACTTGAGTTACTGTTGGTTGATAAAGTGGTTACTCTAAAATGTGGCAAGGAAAAAATAAGGAATGGCTTCGAAGGGCTCGCGATGCATGGTTGTGGAGAGGTATCGGGAGGTTAACCACAGCGCTCCCCCTAAGGCTTATTATGAACATCGATATTCTCTATGCCCAATGGTTCAATCGGATTTATTTATATTTTACGCTAATTCAGCACATCCTTAATTATTCTCATTAGGGGACCCCTTCTAAAAGTAGTGACATCATCCCTTTTTGGGATTCATTCTCCATTCCCATATCGTGAAATCCAATTTTCTAATGCTTAAGTTGTTACTTTCATTGAATCAATTTCTTCCCGTCCAGCCTCAGGTTCTGAATTCGTCAATGAACGTTTTGTGCCTAGTTTCTTTGCATTCGGACATACTGCTTACCTAGCCCTATGCTCCTTGAATTATTAATTTCCTGAATTCGGAAACTTCTTTATTGTTCATTAAAATTTCAAATACCTACGTTGATTGAAACTGCGCATTAAATCTATTGTCTATTGTAGGAATGTTTTTATCCTCTGCCCGAAAATATTCATTTCGGCCAATTTATCGGAGCATTTTTTTTAAATATAGCATGAAAACAATTTCTCTGCCCTATAACTGCCTTATTCTCTTCATTTTTGTATCATCACCTTGCTTCAACACAAAAATCTTTTCAAGACTTGAGTAAACCACATTTTTGTAAAACTTATTTTAATCTCATATAACGACATTTGATTGATTATTTTTAAGATTTCAATTACATTAATTATTATTGCAGGCCCATTTCGTGTGATGATTGCATTTACTTTTCATAACCTTCTATAGGTTAAGCCGCTAAAAATACGATTTCAATCCATTATTGGCATCAAAAACGGTCGTGATGCTTTTTTAATTGCCTTTGGGCACGTTCACTGATAAAATTAATCGCCACTGCTAACGAGTCTCGTATGAGGTAAAGGAAGAAGGCTAGGAATTTTGCAGATTAAGAAATAGTGCAGTCTTAAAATAGACTCGCTATTTTACAGCGGGAAAATGAATAACGCTGCCAGATTTGAAATTTCATTTGGCAGCCCATTCACATATTCTCTTTTCTCCGGAAATTTCTCTTCTCTCCGGGAATTTCTCTTTTCTCCGGGAATTTCTCTTTCCTATTTCAATTTTGTCGGATAAAGTTCAAATTTAAGTCAAGAAAAGGCGTATAATATTTATAAAGGTAATATACGTTATATATAAAGGTAATATATAAAGGTAATATAATAGGTAAAATACGATAGCCAGGTAACACGCTGGCCAGTCAATGCTAAGACTATGGGTTCTAGCCCCGCCTAGGAGACGGATGTGCTGTGTCTTCAAGTATGCGTTAGTGGTTAGATGCTCGCTTAGTATTTGCAGTACCTTAAAAGCGGAGCCCACTATTTCTGAAAAAATGGCCAAATTGAAAAACGTTTGTATATTACCAGCAGTTCGTGTCGTCCATGCCTATGATGATTGACACTTGATGGTTTACAAATAAAATCACTGTACAAGTTTTCGATGCAAATCGATTTTGTGTATTATTCAATTAATTTATGAGGAATCCATTTTTAATTTTGGTACGACCTCCTCGTCCCGATTACCGACAGTATTTACTACCAGTAACATTATCAGAATGTAGGCTGGCTCGTAAACTACCGGTCCGTGGAAATAATAAAAACATCGCGTGATGCGAAGGAATAAAAGTTGCGAAAAAAACCCAAGTTTTGCCACGCGGCGAGACCGAGAAATGCACGTGGACAAGGTAATTTATGACGCGTGGTGAAGCGAAAATTAACGATCCTTAACCGGGATATAATACATATATATGTATGTTTTTTTTAAGGTTCCTTCTACTCAACTCGTCCTTTCTTTTGCCCCGAAATTTATAGATTCCTCGTCGCGTTCATCATCGCGGCTGAATTAACAGACAGCCCTGGCGCACGCCCGTTCTTCTTTTGTCATACTCCCTCTCCTCCCCTGCACATAAATCCCCTCCCGCGCTACTCCAGCCGTTCTCTTCCTGCCAACACTCCCTCTCCTCCCTTCTCCCTCTCTCTCTTTTCCCTTTAGGGAGCCTTTTCTCTCGGGATAATATTTATTATTGCTTCTCCCTTCTTGTCGTCTCATCCACCCTTCCTCCCCTTGTGTTGACGGACGCCAAAGTTTATGCATCGTCAAGATTTATTCTCTTCTCCTCTTCTTCCCACTTCCTATTTATTCTTCCACTTAAAAGGCAGTGATTTATTACCGTTGGCGGCACAATTAATAGTGCAGATGTTTTGCCCGAGTTTCCCCGAAGATCTTTCGTGGAAACTTTTTTTTCTTGTGGCCCGCGCGAGAAAATTTTCTCCTCGCGAGAGTTGAAGAGATTGCTCTAGAAGCCAAGCCCGCGGGAACCAAGGAAAGCAGTTATCTAATTACCAGGAAGATGATTGCTGCTGCTTCTTCGAGGAAGTTGCTCTTTTCGGTTCGTTGTTTTCACGGTAGGAATTGTGTTGTGGCTATTTTAAGGTGGGTTATTCGGCCTGCCAGCTTCCGTCGATAAAAGATCTCTGGAGTTACTAATGTTTTCCGAACAGACAGTGTGCAATTTTCGCGTTCTGTGCCGGGAAGAAATGTACGTCGGGTAACTTTTGAATCCTGTCCCTGAATTCTAATTAACCTCCGCATCACTTTTGAAAGAACTCTAGTCGTAGGAAGCCGTCCCACATACCGTTTGAGTGGCGGTTACTAATTGCTCAAATATACTTCTAGACCAGGAGATTTCACTCGCTGTTTCTTTCAAAAATGATTTGGCTTGATCTGTGTTCGGCGTGTGATACATTTTAGTTATAAGGAAAACCCCAAGCACGCTGACGCTCGTGAATGTGCACGGATAAATCGGTACTTTTTAATATTTTTTACCTTTTCTTTCTGACATTTTTATGAATTGCACATTTGAGTTTCCCTATTTGAAATTTAAGTTACTGCTACCCTGCGAAAAACGATTTTCACAGTTTATTCTTTAAAACTCATTTTACAATTCAACGGAGTATCGTAAGTAGTGATGTTTAATTATTTCAATTTTAATTAGAAATGAAGGTGAAAGTTTACCTCTAGTGATTCCATTGCTTTGAAAACTTTTCTATCAAATACATGAACTATTTCACCTCTCCAGGTCGCTTTAGTATAAAATTATGTTGATGTAACTTTATCTAGAGAATATAATTTTAGTGCGCTACTGAAAATGTATAACACTTTAAATCTGGGTCAAATGATAGTCTCTAGAATCAGTCAGCCTTGAAACTTTGTAGCGTGAATCACGTTTTACATTTCCAACTTACAGAGGCAAGGGTAATCTTTCGTTGGATTTGGTTCCTCAGTATTTTGCAGGGCATGCATTTCGGCGCCAAGAATAAAAATTTATCGAGCGAAAATACTGTCCAAAGTTGGTCTTTGGAATGCTAATTGTCGTCTCTTCTTTGGAATGCAGCCTTCTCAGACACTGGCATCGCCACACTGCAGTAAATAAGGAATAATTTGAAGTCATGATTTATTGCCATTGCTTCGAAAATTTCGAAACCGTTTTATACTCTTTTCGGAATATCTTATAAATAAATGCTGGCGATCAGTTTTATACCCATACAGATTTTCTCTCAATGGTCACATTATTTGTAGATAAGTGGCTTTAGTACACGCTTACAGAGGGAATTCATTTATTTATTTATTCATGTGCAAATCCCACATTCCATTTTATCTCTTTTCAGACGCAAACTATTTTTTTTGTGAAGGCTGTTTTATACTCTTTCCTCAGGGTATCATTTATTGCGTTTTTGACGGACATCTTTTTGCCTAATAGGTATATGAACTTTTAGTTGTTTCTTGCCGCTAAAGTTGAACTGTTACATCACAGCTGGCTGATTTTTAGTTTCCGTTGCAAGCTCTTAATTAGATTAAGTGTGAAAAGGTTTTTTTTTAGATTTTCCACTTCCTTGTTATATTCTTAATGTCATCAGTAAGAGTATACTTTGAATGCTTGTGCTACGGCTCATTAAGTTAATACGCACTATCTGATGCCATATCTTGATTCTGATACAATTGCAGCTAGAAATTAAGAGGTTAAATAATACGGCGATAACCGGGATATTAATGCGGCGCTTTTTTATCCCGGTTATCGCAGAAGGCATCGAAACGCAGTAGAAATGTTTCGAAATTTGACATTGCTCAAGCAATAAAGAGATGTGAGGGAAACCTTACGTTCGAAGCTTCGACTGCATTCGTTTGAGGCATAGAATTTTTTATTTGCCCGGTGATAATCCGCGTAAATTGATTGAATCATAGCGTTCGCTTAAAAAACACGATTCGTTAAAAATTGCTTGCTTTTGTCCCTCCGCGGATCCGGGATTGCCTCTGACGATTCCAACGTGCCTTTTTCGGAATCACAGTCGAGGCAGTCATGTAAACAAGGTTTTTTTTTTGTTCTCGCTTGGAAACATGCCGATTTCCCCTCCTCCCCTTCGACCGTATCTAATTCTGCGCCTCCAGAGACTCCCCTTTGTTTGCACTCCATCGACAGTACGCTCGCTCTGCATTCCTCAGTGCCTTGAATGAAATGGCCCTTGTTTCCGAAGGTCAATTCTGTTTCTTTTATCGCGGACCTCGGCTCCAGTCGGTCTGTCCTCGCCGCCCCCGACCGTCCAGGACACCGAACGCCCTCACGACTCCATGGCAATAGCGGCGATGAGTTCCGATGCATAACTCTCGGGCGTCCCCCGTCTCCTCATCTCAATCTCAGCGGTGCCTTTAAGTCGATTCCGTCCGCCGAGCCCAGTCGAAAAAAAACGCCCAACGAGGCGGACAGTAGGAATGGATTGAGGAGACGATAGTGATGGGTCAGTGGGCATGGTGAGTGAGAAGGGAATTTTTCCCATCCGGTCCCCCCAACCCACCGAGACCACTTCTCCTCTCCGAGACATGTTTTTCCCCGCTCCGTGACATTTTGCCCTGATTATCTCGACGTCCACCTACCTCCCCTTCTCCCCGCTTCCCGGTTCGCTTCCTGACTCCCGATTGGCCCCCCATATTCCTCTTCCTCCCTCTCCTTTTCTTCCTCTCTCTCTCCCTTCCTCTCTCAATTCCATGCCATCCCACATATCTCGCCTCCATTGTTTTCCTGCGGCATTCAGTCTACGTGGCGAACACCCTCATTCACATGCGTGAATCCCGATTTGATTGCGACGTTTTGCATTGGCCAAATTTTATTAGAAAGAATCAGCGAAAAGGGAGCAAACGAGGGGTCAGATAAAACAACTCTTAATGTTGGGAGAGGTTTTTTTCCTCATGTTTGCTGTAGTGTTTCGAATAAATTTGTCATTATTAGATTCAAAGTTTCCTTTTCCACGTAAGGAATGTTTTTCAAATATTGTATTATTGGATATTCGTTATTGTGAAATTTTGTCATTCAGCCATTTATTGCTTGTCTTGATATTGTATACGAACTCACTGTTAATCTATTCTTGAGAAGTGTTTAATGTTTTTTTTAATTTGTTGAAAGCTATGAATTCATTAACAACTAAGACGTGGAAAATCCAAATTAAGTGGAAAAAAAATCCATAAAATTTAAATCAGTTCATCAAATTTAGCTTGTATTCCTGAGTTCAAGCTTTGAGCTCGATTCCGCATGCTATAGTGGGAGGGTAGCCAAAAGATTAACCATGTTTGCCACGTGTCCAATTACGTCATAAAAATCAATAAAGCGCGAGCCCTAGAATTTGGACTTGAATTTTATAGTAAGGCTAAGACAACATTTCTACCTAGTCTCGGCATGATATCAAACCATTGTCCTGACATATATTTTTTCTTCCCCAGCTTGTAAAATTTTCCTCAAAGACCTTGCAGCATTCATTGACAACTTGTATCTGCTGCCCCTCTCTCCTAGGTTGTTTTGAAAAAACCTGCCTCTGGTTTCATGCCAAAAGAGAAGGCAATTTAATTACACTCTCAGTGACAGCATTTATATTTATTTTCCAAATAGGTGAGCATGGTGGGCTTCGATTCCCCATGCTATAATGGGAGGGTGGCCAAAAGATTAACCATGTTTGCCACGTGTCCAATTATGTCATAAAATACATTAATGACAACATACTGCATCACCCGCTATAATATTTCAGCACCAAAAGAGAAGGCAATTTACTTACACTCTCAGCGACAGAATATATATTGTTGCTCCTACATCTTTATCCCGCTCTGATATTTCACCACCCATTACACAGCCCGTAAATTCGTGCCGTTTCCTGTCTTAATGATTTTCATCTTTTCTCTGGGTCAAAAGAATTCATAGGAAGAGGCACTTTGAAGATAATCGAGGTAACTGAATTCGAAACTGAATAATATTAGTAAACGTCGTCTCGAAGATGAATCGACGTGGAGGACAGCACGAAAAACTAGCTGCACCTACTTCACCACTCCGCGGAAGCCTCCATCCACATCAGTATTAGATAGATTCATTGCTGCTAATGTCTTGAATCAGGATCAATTTACGTTCGACCAAACCCTAAATATATCCGTACTCATATCGCATTACAAGTTCGCTTGCGGGCTACTTACCTTTCCTATGTAGATACACCTTAAGCGTATGATGTTATATTCTCATTGAAGATACTCTTAACCATTTTAGCGCTAACTATCGTAATAATTCATGTATTCCATGAAACGAAAATCGTTTCATGGAATACCTAATCCATATGATTGATTTTGGTAAATCTCCAATAAAATTGACTAAGGCGGGCGAGAAGTGGAAAGTATACATATTGACAATAAACAAGGTGGCACTTTTTTCCACAAGTTTTATGTCGGCACAACGCTTAACGTTTCAACCGTTAGGTCATCATCGGGTACATACATCTGTAAATGGTCTGTGAGCCGTATATATACCACTCAGAAGGAGAAGTGGGGGATGGAAAAGGAATAATTAGGATGGGGGAGTGGTGAAGTGGTTATTGAAAGGACGGCCGCTTGGGAAATGGAATGGCGAGGAGTGGGGAGTGACACGGAAACGTTTGTTCATTCAACAGGGTAATGCTTCCTCCCTGCACAATTTCCAATTTTTCTAACACGTCCAGTCTTTGGCCTTTCCTCTCCACATGGAGTATCTCCGGTTAAAATACACAAACACACGTTTCTGACATGTTAGAAAAATTGGAAATTGTGCAGGGAGGAAGCAGTACCCTGTTGAATGAACAAAACGTTCCCGTGTCACTCCCCACTCCTCGCCATTCCATTTCCCAAGCGTCCGTCCTTTCAATAACCACTTCACCACTCCCCATCCTAATTATTCCTTTACTAGCCCCCCCCCCCTTCTCCCTCTGAGTGGTGTATATATATATACGGCTAACAGACCTTTTACAGATTTATGTACCTAATGATGACCTAACGGTTGAAACGCCTTGTACCGACATAAAACTTGTGGAAAAAAGTGCCATCTTGTTCATTATCAATAAATTTCCAATATTTTGAAACTAAGGAAAGCATGTATTATTGCTTAGAGGCAGTAAGTTTCAAGGCAGCAGAGGAAAGGTGGATCTGGCGTCAATTCCCGTGCCTAACCCGAGTGAAACCGAGAGCCCACTTTAAAGTAAAGCGGTCCGCGGTTTAATAACACCCTACCCGACGGACGGGAATGCCGAACTTGACGTGCTCGGGTTGGTGAAACTCGTTAGAGAATTGAGTTAGTGTAGTGCCTAGAGTACTGGCATCTCATCCCGAGGTACTAGATTCGAATTCCGGAAGAGGCTGGGATCTTTATTGGTTCACCAGGCCTTACTCGACTCCAGTGTGGAGTATCGTTTGAAGTTCTGTCATCTGTCCGCAGGATGGGACGTTTAACCGTAGGCCTCTTGGCGCATTTCATTAAGAGGAGGCCAATGCCGACGCCGGGTTTCCCTCCACTTTTGCTCCATTTGCTGGGAAATTCTAACCTCGAACCCAGAAGTCGACGAGCTGCTACTCTCGAACCATATGTGACTTTTTGGGTTCTTACTCGTGGTTCTGAAGTAAAATTGAACATTAAACTATCATGATTACATTTAAACAATTTTATGGGCACTCATTAATTTGTTTTAACCATATTTTCAATACTTGTAAGTACTGTGTTTATACCTCTCGAAAAAATTTTAAGTTTATGTTAAGGACGAATCCTTCCACCTTCCATCTTCCGTCCAAAAGTTGGCCTATCCCTATTCAATATAGAATTATCCACCTAGCTTAAATGACACAAATACCCATATTTATCTTTCGCCTCCACATATTTCACTATTATTATATTAATTATTTAATCTATTCGAAATAATACTATCTGCAGCTTCTTAACCTCAGGAAACTGTCTGAGCTGGGTCACAAACCCGGACCTTTGGCATTCGATGCCAGTACTCTCCCTCCCCGAGACCCCCGTTCTCATTCCCCCCCGGATATATTCAATTCCCTCCCTTTCTCTCTCTATCTCTTCTTCCCACCACTTACATTCTCACCCTCCTCCTGCATTCTCCCGCCGGCGCGGCCCCCGCTCCTCTCATTCCCCTTCCTCTTTTTATGCATCCACCCCTTTCCCTCTCCTCGGCCGCCAAGGCATCGCCATAATAATATCATCCCCTTTCCACAACCCCTCCCCTCTTCTATCCCCTTCCACTTCCCATCTCCGTACACTCATGCACCCCACCCCCTTCAATCTATTCCTCCTCCCCCTTCATCCATTCTCCCACTCGCACGCGCATACCCTTTCGCCTCATCCAAATGCCTCATCTCCCCAATACCCTGTTCCCCTTAAAAACCCTTCTTTCATTTCGGGTCTCACTCCCCTGCCCATTCGAGGCACCCTAACAAAAATCCCGCCCCTTTTCTTAGCCCTGCTTCCTTTTCTCTTCGCCTTATTCCCTCTTTCCTCTCTTACCACAATCCTCTCGTCCTATCCAGTCTCTTTCGTTTTTAAACAAAAAAAACTCGCCGCTCCTTCCTTTCCACTCGTTCTCTCTTGTTTTCTAAGTATTTTGAGGCTTCTTGTCGTGAGGAGGAGAATATCGATGCGTATCGAATGGATGATTATCCGAATAAAACGACTCGAACATGAAGACTGAAAATCTCAGCAGCTACATATGAATAACTACGCACAAATATCGATGTCTCCATTAGTTACACGATTACTTTACGGCCCTCAGGATATGTCTGTATTCATAATGAACGTTTCGTCTTGACAAGTGAGGAAGATGTTGCTCTGAGCGGTGTTATTGCTGCCATACATTTCACAAAACCATCCCAAATATTTAATTTCAAGCCTTTAGTGTAATAAAAGTTGGATAGGACTTGGTTCTTTCCCGGCGAATCAATGCTGTGAATTCTTGTAGGGTTTTCCACCGGGTTAAGTGTTCAGTTGCCAACGTTTCCATGGCGGAATCAGCCATTGAAACGTTGGCAACTGAACACTTAACCCGGTGGAAAACCCTAGAAGAATTCACAGCAAAAGTTGGATAGTGTGCTCTCTAAGTAGTTTTTCGGCTGCAGAAAGATGGAGTTGTGTTTTTGTGATGCAGAAAATTCAAAATGTTAATCTTGTAGTGCAGTTTTTCCCAGCCTTTTGGGTCTTGTGTCCCACTTTTAACCCCAGAAAAAAGTAAGTCTCATGAGCGTACACAGATACGTCCTTTTTTACTCTCCGCGGGCTCATTGGTAAATGTGTACGCTGCGGATAATTAAGCATGTACAGTTATATATTTACGATATCCTCACAGACGTTACGGCCGGAGAGAGTATTTAGCTGCCTCAATTCCACCCAGAAGAAGAATATTAAAAAGAAAAATTACGAAAATATAGAGATTTAGCTAAGATTCGAGTGGAGAGCTATGACAAGTCAAACATAGTACTGGTGGCTGATGATGATAATGAAGGGAGATAATGAAGATTTCTTCCTTCGTGTTTTTTTTCAATTTGAGTCTCGATCACATTCCTTCATCTCTTTGTGATATAGTTGTTATCAATAAATTAATAACATGATCAATGAAAGAAGTGACTTGTCTCAAAGCGTTTCTATGCGAACCCTTTGATATGGCAATTCATCTTATACAAATTAATCTTTTCACAGGCTAAGCTTAGCCTTTGCAGATTTTGCCAGCCTGAAATAGTGGATAATGAATCAACAACGGGAAGGAATGGAGTGACAGCTCGTTGGTGAAGAGAAGCTTCGTTAGGATATTGGATCGGATAGTCTGATTCAGAGACTACGTTTTTATTGGATTAATTATAACCATTATTGATTAGATGTATGTGTGCTACCACGTCATCAAGAGTAACGGTGACTCTTGATTTGCCTATTTCCTGATTTTGCAAGTAGTGAATGCATGGAAATTTCCCGGACACCATGCTAAAGAGAAAGCAGTAAAAAGATGGCTTCCTGGCCCCTGAGAAGATAATTTTATTACTTCAGAGAATGCATAACCGCAGCGCATACTTTCTGCAGCAAATTTAGCTGACCTAGTCGTTGGAAGATAAAAGTTGCTAGCGCACATTAAGGATGATCTAGAGGGAGTCGCCACATGATAAACACTATCCTCCATGATGACTACCCAGGGTAATCTCATTTACCGGCGAGGTATTACTTCTGTAGCGCGTTGCTGCTGTTGAAAGTTTGGTTAACCTCCGCCGGCCAGACGGAAGGTAATTTGAGGCCACGCCGCCCGTACAGCTGCTTTTATACTGTTGGAAAAAGGATTCAAAAATAACATTATAATGTCCACGCGAATTGTTGGAGCCTATCCAAAGGAATATAATGCAGTTAGAAAACATTGTGTTCATACTCCTGGAGCGAGGTGTTTCAAAGTATTCCGCAGCCTATAAAATAATGAAAAATATTAATCTTAAAATATGCATCCATGTATACATATTTAAATACATTCACCCCGTGAATGTCTCGATTGATTCTCATAAGTTTAATCTCAAATATTTCCATCGCTGATATTCCCATCTGCATCTCCAAAGCAGAAATAACTATCTGTTTATATTTACAATCGGAGTTTTTATGTTTGGTTCCTAAATAGTTCAACAGATACAAATTTCATGTACATTCCGATGTAAATTTCCGATACAAATTTCATGTACAAATGAACTTTATTATTGCATAATACGAGCCGCGTGGTAGATGGTGATAGGTCACCAACCGTAAAAATGAGACCGCTAAAATAACTGGAAAAAATGGCATATATGGGATGATTATAACGTGGAATTCGTAATTTTTGTATGTAACTATACTTTGTTTCCGTTGAAGTTGTGCATATTGCGTGGGAAGAACGAATTGTTTTATCTATCGTTTTGACAGTATATCGCTCTTAAGGTTTCCTTTGTTCTGTCATGCTGATTGGGTGTGGAGGTAGAAATCTACAATATGCATATATAATCAGCCAGCCTCAATTTTTTTGTAATTTTTTAGTAACTTTAAAATTCCAAAAAACCTTCTTGTCTCTAGATTTCCAAGCAACCCGTCCCGATATCTGAATTTCATTTTCTGTCAGTTCATAGGAATTGGTTACGAAACGTGCCTCTTTCCTTTGGTTTATATACAGTCAAAATATGTTTATCCATTGGATCCGAAATGCTCGATACATACTCCAGGTCAGATGTTACCGAAGTAAAATAATGTCTCTCCTTTACTTTTTCGCTCCCACAATTCGTTTAAAAAATCTTTACTTCAACGCTGTGCCACTAACATGTCGAATAAGATTCCATCAAGAAAGATTCTAAGTTTGAATGATTTTCAATTAGTTTGCTTCACTCACTACACTTTTTACTTCTCCGCCAATTTATTTTGAGAGCGTCTTACCTTTTTTAGCCAGAAGTGTATTACGGCGAGTTTCGTCGGATTTTATTTTAAGCCGAGTTGATTCGAATCCCAACGGTAGCCGAGATTTGACATTGGTACATCACTCTCCGTTTGAATGTGGACAGAACTTCGAGTTCAATACTCCGTCCATCGGATGAACGTTAAATGGTGGAACCCTCGAGACCTTATGTGAAGAGTAGGCTAATGCCGACGCCAGGTTTCTCTCCACCCTTCCTCCGCTCCCTGAAACTAATACCTTTGATTAATCACCCATCTATTCTAAATGGTACAAATGACCTTAGCTGTCGTTCACTTCCCCGCCAAGCAACTAACTGAATTCTAACCCCCATTCTCGACAACAACAATTAATACAGTTCAGATCAGTTGTGAGTGTCCCAAAGCCTCTTTTCGTTCTTAATTTTTACTTTTTTCCTATTTGAACCTAAATTTGGAATGTTTCTTGCATAACTCATTGACATTCCTGCAGATAGAGGATCTAAAATACTTCATAAATTTATATTCTTGATGATGCGCGTTAGTATAACATTTTTACTCTTTATAGGTTTGGCTCTTCAGGAGGGCAAGTGAAGTTTCCCCATTTCTAGCATCACCCATGCGCCCTTATTACATGTTACCCCAAAGTTATATGTTTCTCATATAGCGAATGGTATTTTCCCTTTGTGTCGGTTCAAAATCCTCTGATGCTTCTGAGGCCGATAAAATGCAAGGGCATAAAAAAATGATCCGAAGAGAAACCATTTTGACGCCACGTCACTGAACGGAACAGTGCTGCCAACACCCCTGACTGTGGGATTAAGGATTTTTATAGTAGTAGTAGAAGCAGAGAGAGGAGAGCCCGCTCCGGAAATTTTTCTCGGTTGGCTCTGAATTTATAGTTATGCCACCGAGGCCTGGCGTACTTATTTTACAGTCTTTGCTTTGTAGACTTTTACCCTTTCCTTTTATGCTTGTATATTTACCCCCTCTTTTTTCACTCACTTTTATTTTTGTGTTACTGCCCTTATTTTGGCCTGGCGTTTTTTTTACGAGCATCCCATTTGAAATTTTATGCCCCCTTGCAGGTAGCCGAAAAAAATATATGGGTATGAACTTCCGGAAAAAAATGTTGGATTCCCGTGATGCATAATTAGTTTTTCGTACCTCGCACTTAGTTCCCGCTCTACTTAGTGGATCTATGGGTAAAGTCTTTTGCTCTCTCAGGAGTTGATGGCATTTGCCCGAGTATTCTGAAAGTTGTACGAGCTCTGCTCCACTCCTGGCCCTTGCTTCTCCTCCTCCGCATTGGGCCACGATGGGATATCACAAGGATACGCAAATCCAAAACTATAACTTTTTCCCGCGTCATAATTCCCGGCGCAATCCCGAAAAGCCTCCAATTCAACTTACTTGACCTTGTTTCCCGACGAGCTCCACCGCAAAAGTTTTGTCTAGTCCACCCGCGTATTATGTTTCGGCCGCGTTAATTTCGTCTCATTTCCCCGTGGGCTCCCATCCTTGTGCGCATGCGTGGGAAAACTTGAAGAGCCGTAAAAAACCCGTCGAATTATCGTCAGGGATCCAGACTCCTCACGGGTGATCCCTTAGAAGCCAGCCATGTATTATGTAAGGGCGATTTCTCACTTTTAAAAAAACCGCCCTCCCTACAACGCTCCTATATGTTCTCTAAGACCGCTCTCTCAAATGTATATAACGCTAACAATGATAACTGTAAGTTTTGTGAATAATGAAGCTCATATTCTTCATAAATATCTTCTTTATTTCTCAGTATAGTGATTCCTCTAGTTGGGGAGGTAATTTATTCTGCAATCACAACCTGTATTTGGCGAAACGTGTTTTCCCGTAGGTTTCCACAGAAATTCGTTTAATTCATTCTAAATGTCTCTATCTAAACGTTATACGTTAGGAAAAAGGTAATTAAAAAGACCGAAGATTCGCCAAGGGCTGAAATTAAAAGATACCTCAGTGGGATGGATGCGAATTTAACCCAGAATTAAAAGCTGGCAATTTTTTGTTGTTATTCTGAAAATATAGTAGTTGTGTAATTAAGCGTACTTATTACATATAGGACAAAAAATGTATGCACGACACTTTTACTCGTCATTTCCAAACTTTTCAAAGTTATATCTTTATTAACGTTCATATCTTCAAAAGCAATCGTTTGCAGAGTCTGAAAAAGTACGAAAAAATATTTTCTTTGACGAGATATCACAACTATCATTTTAATTCTATCCTTATATAGGTATGTATTATTTCTTATTGTTATTAGAACAAAGAATTAATAAGTTAAGTACGTGTTTTTCTTCTGAACGTCACAAAATGCTGGACCCCATCTCTGTAGATAACACACTATAACGGTTGACCTGACACGCCCCTTAGAGCGTTACGTAATGTGTGCCCGTCCCCTTAGCTGGGGACTGTACGGAGCGGGATCGCTTCATTTTTCAAAAACTTCCCCGGCCTATAAGGCGCTTCATTACTTCCCCGGCTCTCCGCAGGGAGTTTTTTTCACGAGCCCGAGTGTCAGAAATTGGGCGAGATTCGCCCTTCTCGCATATATTCCTCTCTTTCTTTCTCTACTCAGTCGCCTTGAAAGCATCCATATTAAGAAGCTTTACTTGGGTGTGTGTGAGTGCGTAACGTAGTTTTTTTATGGTATAGCGTTGTGTTTATGTCGTGGATAAGAGTAGTTACCTATAGATTTTCATTCCCTTTCTCAGTTCTTGCCTTCTTTGACAGCCTCCGGTAGTGTATTAAATCTAATAACTCGCTTCTTCCACCTATTCTCTTTCCCTCCTAACTATCTCCCAAATTTTTATTCCCGTTTCGACGATACGTAGTGCTTCATAATCTGTCTTCCTTTTCCCGCTGTACTTTCATCATCCGACTCCACACCCACATTACAGACATCTTCCGCCTATTTTCATCCTTATCACCTCGTTGTTGTTTTTGGCATTGGGAAAGGAAGCATAAAATGAAGGTAATTTGTGCCATTAGGAACTGTATCACATGTGATACAGCAAAGGAACCTGTGACTAGAATCCTGTATTAACATTCTCTATCATCTATTTTGAAAAGATCACTGATATTTTATGTCCTCCTTTGTAACACAATGACAGTAAAAAATATCCTTTGCCCTTCCACAAATACACTCAAATGATTAGAATTATAGAGATTGTGAATACTTGTATCATCTAAGAGGTAATTTTGTATTGAGGGATATAAAAACCGTTCAAGTGAAATTAAAAACTATGATAAGTAACCTCTATGCGAAAAGAAAAAAACTGTGATGGGAGAATCATCATAAAATTGACTAAAGACTGAACACATTCAGTCACAAATAATCCAGCTCCAGTACGCATTCTATTTGTGTAATCAACGCATGACCTTAAAGAAAGTGATTAACACAATGACAGTAAAAAAATTATGGAAGACTTACAGGCAAAAAATAGAGTTTATAAATGATTGCAACCATATGCTTCCCAATGCATCATGCGTCACCACTCAGTTCTTCCCTCCCTCAATTCAACTTTCATTCGTTGACAAACCAGCTCATTCCCGCCATTTCCGTATTTGTGCGTTAAGTCGCATTCCTCTTTGAGTCTAACTCCACAGCCTTGGCCGAAAATTCACTCCCTTGGGAGAGGAGGGAATCGGCCACCTATTAGGGTTAATACACAGCGGTTCCCCGCCCCGAAAGCTTTATTGGTATAAACCCTCCTCCTCCCCCCGATGAACGTGGCGGGGGGAGAGCAAGAATTTCATAAAAAACTTCCCCATTTCCTCCATCCATTTCCCAGCGCCAATTTTTCTCCCCTATTTTAAGACCTTGCCGCATTTCTCTCCCTCGAACCCCCTTATCCGTCATTCCCTCCCAACCCTCACCACATTGGTTCGCGAGCGCATGGGAGGATCTGGCTATATCGTTTCTGCCCCAAAAGAACCCTTGGTTTACTGATCTTACCTTCCGTATCTGCTCTCTCCTGGTTAGGATGAGAAAAATAATTCATGACAGGAAATGAAGGAGCGACTTATAAGTATAAAAAAATGATTATTACATCCTATAGGCCTATTACACTGTCCAATAATCTGAAAAACACGTTAAGATGAGAGTTGTCGTTGGTTCAATGTACAGAGTACATTAAACCCTTATCATGTCTAGAGGTCGGGACCTTGTTCCTCGGGTGGCGTTGAACCTCGGTATTTTTTACTGCTATGCCAGCCCATTTTTGGTTGCTGAGTGAATAGTATTTTAAGTAGAATACTCCGTTCACCGGAAGGGATGTTAAACTGTCGATTTCTAGCATCTTTCTTTAGCAGAAGTTATATCGACGCAGAGTTTCACTACACCGCTCCTCCGTTCCCTAGAATATTCCTAAATCTTCCCCAACACCCATTTCTACCTATCGTTTAATGCTAAAATGACCTTAGCTCTCAATCTCGGGGGTCGAGTAGTTCTGCTGACTCCGAATGTCCGAGTTGAAATCCCTGCAGAGGCAGATTTTTCAACGGGTCGGTACAGGGAGCACTTCAGGATCAGTAATCCATCGGTCGTATGGGACGTAAAATAAGTGTACCCTTGGCGCCTTTCGTGAAGACATGGCTGATGCTAATGCTAGGTTTCCCTCCACTCTTACCAATATCCACCAATCCATAATGGTACAAACATAGTTGTCGGTCACCATTCCGAACAACATATTAAGTTCCCACCTCCCTGGAATTACTACCACTCCAAGATAGGATAACCGTAACTTTCCATTTAAACGCCACTGAGGAGTATAGGTAAGAACATGCCTCCAATAATAGTATATTGACCATTAAAACACCATTCGCCTCAATAATTAATGGCCCTCCTCTTCGTGGAAGTGTACAATATCGGGTAATACGAGTGTCTGTGGTTATCCTGATAGTTAATGGGGATCGATTAAATCCCATATGCTGTTTATAACCCAAAGAGAAGACATGTGATCTAGATATGTATATAAACTACGTTACCCTTAGGAAAGGATGGAACACTGAAATATGAGACATGTATTATCTCTCATAACCTACATCGCGGAAGATCTCATGATAAAATTTAGCAAATGGTCGTTTTCAGGTATTCAATCATTCCTGGAATTATTTTTTGCTATTATTGAAGGAGTAATCATCATTAATTTTTAATTCGTAAAGAAACCAATGAAAATAGCAGGACAATCTTTAGTAAGTATTCAAGTAGAGCTGTAAAGAAATTTAATCTAAAAGTGGCAAGATTGGCATGATATTCTATTATGCAAAAAAATATCTCAACACGTGTGGCATATCAACCATAGAAAATGTAATCATCGGTGAGAACAACCATGGTGTACCATGTCATGAATATTTTCATCTTAAAGTGTACCCTAAACATATCGCAGGGATGACAAAATGCATTCTGTTTTTAATAGGCGCATTACTTACTCAGATTTCGCCTACTTCCTGAGGACGCTCATTCAATACTGCCGAAAACTCAAAGAAGTTACATTAAAGCAAGAATGCCGAAATCAAAACTTTTTTTTCAAATTTAAAGTCACCTTGCCACCGAACCCTCTCATCATCGCTATTTCAGGCACACGAGGAACCCGAGGGGATGTCCACCATCCACCCCATGTGAAACCGCCCATTAGTGACTTGCTCCCATGGGTATTCCATGATCTGCTTTGTGTGCCACGTGATACGCGGACCGCGAGTCATTTTTCCGCCGTTCTTAGTCCTTAAGCGCTCCTGTAGATGACCTACATTTTTGAGAATTTTGGCACTCCGACGATTCGTTGCAGAAAATTTACGGTGAAAACTTTAAGGTACCAATGGGACCCAAAAATGGAAAGAATTCTACTTTTGCTATGAAATATGTAATTTTCGCAGGAGCTTATACACTCAGTGTGTCAGTATATTAATGTAACTAGAAATAAAAGTGAAGGAATAATTACATTAGCGCAATAGCGGATAAGATATTAAGAAAAGATAACAAGGATTTTGCCAAGAAGTGTGGCGGTTTATTACAAAACATGGACTTAGAAAAGGACGGCGGAAACCAGGTTAGTTCGGTGACTAAGGACTGGCTTCTCATCCCAAGGGTCTGGGTTCGAATTTCATCAGTGTGAGGGGTTTTTAGGCGATATACCGGATCGTACTCGAGTGCGGTATTGCGGTCACTCAAAGAGCAGTACTCCGTCCATCGTGTGGGACATTAAACTGCGGTGCTTTTCGTTTTGAGCAGACTGATACCGACGCCGGGTTTCTCTCCACCCTTTCACCTCTTCCTAAATTCCTACCTATTTCTAACTACCCTCTTAATGCCACAAAGAAAACCATTTTCTTGCTGAAATGTGATTGTGCAAAACTGTGCAAGATTAACAATATTATTACATTTTTAAGTTAATAAGATCCTTGGTAAGATGGAAAATTCGGTACAGGTACGGCAGAAAATTGCTTATCTTTCTTCATTCTTCGTCCACAGATCGATATTTACTAAAACATTGAAAGTATGAATCGCTCATTGAATGGTTTGATAACATGTGATTCATCTTTCTCATTCCGAATGATTATGATCTTAAAATCATCATCACTGCACGGTGTCCTCTTTTTTTAGCGGAATTAAAAAAAACCTGCCTTGGATTTATAAAAGTTACCCTCTGGCTCTATTTGTACCTGAAATACTTTCTCCTTTGGGGGAGTAATGGGAAAGTACATTTGACGAAACCGAAGTGGAGGAATAAGTACTTGGGGGCGATTAACAGCCGCCATTGAACAGTAAAGGCTAGTAGAGCGAGGAAGAGAGAGAAGAAAAAGGGAACTTTGTATCCTCAATCGTTCTCGAGCTTACTTTGTGGATTTGGAAGGGGAACACTCTACAGGATGAAAAGAGAGGTTCATGCTTATCTCAAGAAAAAAAATATGTACAAGGGATTTTTCCTGAAAATGCGCAGTTGAATAAAGATATATTTTATGAATACGCAACCGAAACAGTATATAGGTTATTGCAACAATAATTGAGAAAATTAGAAAGTTCACATTAATTCATTTTTCTTTTCGCTAAAACTACTGTTTTGAGAGGAATATAATGGAGTGGAGTGAGCTTTGCGTTTTGAAGCTTCTTTTATCGCAGTTCAATATAACATCTTCAATACAATGCCTATTACGCCTTCGGCATTTGGAGACTGTATTTAATTCCAGAAGTATTTCATCTAAGACACGAAACAGAATGATTTTTTTTATTTAACGCATGCCGCATTGTTTTCTGCTTCAAAATTCATCACTCTCTTCCAATGCATGTCTTGTTATTTTCCATTTCAATCTTAGAAGCGGAGAATATCAATTATTTCTTCTCTTTTCATTATTTCTCAGAATCGCCAAATTTAGGCGTTGCCAGATATTGTTTCAGTTATTCTTCATCTGGCGAAGTGAAATGAAAGAATTGAAAGTAGTTGAGTGAATTTGACATGGAGGAGTCTCATTGGCTCTGATGTGGCTGTAATGGCAAAGTTAATGAGTGAAAACCGCGTTGTTCGAAGGAATTTGTGGCGTGCGACCTATCAGACCAGTGATAGATTGGTATAGTGTTTCGTTCAAGTCGGTGAATTGAGTGATTTTAGCGCACACCATGGTGGAACGATGAAGACTGAGCTGCGAATGTTGTCTTATTTATAATAAACAAGCTGACCCGGCCACGCGTTGCTGTGGCTCAATCTGGTTAAATGGAAAGCGCACGTTTTTAGTATGTTTAATTTCACAATTCTTATGGGTATACAATATATCTCAGCTGATCGATTGTTTTGCAGCTGGACACGCATATTTGTACATAATTTTAACGTCTTTACATGTCGTCACAAAGTAGAATATTTCAGGCAAGCATTTATTTCATCCGCTAGTGTCAATCGAGGAATTACAGGTAATGTTTGCCTGAAATGTCGTGCAAGCAATATTAATGCGTTCTCAAATGGTCTCAGGATTCAACGGAAATCTTTCAATGATCGATCCAGAGCCTCGAACGATGCTTTGTGCACCATTGTGCATTCATCCCAAGCAATAAGTTGGCATTTCTGAAATATTTGTCCCATGCCGGATGATTAGAATATGTTGCACGTGAGTGTTTCAATGAATTGCAAGTTCAATGGGATGCACATCCCGTCTCCAGTGTCGATATTGTGTTCTCGATATTGTACAAACCTTCATGGAGTGAACAAAACAACTAACCAAAGCTTCATGGAAATTGGATGAATGTTGTGGTCATGCATGAAGTTATCAATATTGTACCGATACAGTATCGATATTGCAATGATACCTTATAAAACTTTGATTAAAAACACCTAAATAATTTCACCTCAATTTTGTATCAACAATGTATCGATGTATCCACATTTTATCGATATTATATCGATACAGAATCGACATTGAATTATCGATTTTGTAGAAACCTTCGCGGAGAGTACTCAATAACTTTCCAAAGTTTCATGGCGATCCGATGAATAGTAATGCATAAAGGACAAACACATTATATACATTCGATACAGTATCGATATTGCAACTATGCATTTCTTTTAAAAAACTAAATAATTTCACCTCAATTTTGTATCAATAATGTATCAATTTATCGATACTTTAGCGATATTATATCGATAAAGTATCGATATTGAAATATCGATTTCGTAGTCCTCTTTTCAGGAATGTACTCAACAACTTCCCAAAGTTTCATGGCGATCCGATGAATGGTGTAGTAATGCATAAAGGACATACAGACACACACACATACATTCATTTTTATATATATAGATAGATAAAAATAAATAGGACTTTATTCACTGAGCGAAATTTGGGCTAAAAATACTTATCTTATTTTTAACTCAAGAAAACATGAGCAATTTAGGTTGTAAAAATCCTACCCGGGCGGGATTCGAACCCACTACGATGGCCGAACGAAGGAATCAAAAGGAAAGATGGGAGCGGATCATTTCGGGTGGAAGCCGATGGCTAAATGTGAATGGGAAGGACAGACAGGGAATATGGGGGAATAGGATCTCGATCAGAACATGACATTTGAGAGGTTTGGGTAGGGGGAATTGAATATTAGAACAAGAGGAGGATTGTCGAAAGAGGAGACGGGAAATGTAAAAATGCCAGGTGCCGTAATCGACTTCAGGCTAAATTAAAAGGGTCGAAACTGAAGTCGAGAGAACTCGAAACTCGGCGCTCGGTTCCGAGGTGATAGAAGAGTCGAAATAATATTTTTCCGAGCGCCAATTCCGACGATCCAGGAGAGGGATTTGCATTCCGGAGGTAAATTTGCATTTTGCAGAAATGGACGCCGCGCAGCATTATGTAGAATAGTGTGCCTGAACCCATCCATTTATATTAGATTTTTGATTGTACAAGCGCAGTTCAGAAAGACTCCCTAGCTCAAAAAGAAAGAGCTTTGTGCTTTGCTCTTTCTCTACAGATCTGGTTACATTAATACAATATGGGGTGAAATTGTTTTATCAGGGTTTTAAATAATAGGAGAATGATGCCAACTATTAAAATTTCTTTACGCACAAAGCTGAAGTAATTTTGTTATAAATATATCGCAATCACTATAGGCATGGTACACCATATTGCCTCTAAAATGTTAATTTTTTGCGAATCATAAAAGGTTTACGTAATGTTCCCGTACAACACACATTCCTCCAACAAAAAACATCGTATATGGCTTGAAAATAAGCATTAAAGATGTGCATATTAAGACATAAAATATGTAAATACCGGATGCCTTCGAAAACTAGATGGTTAAGTTGATTTTAATTAAAATCACGGAGTCTGTAGATGAGAGAGCTCAGCAGACGACGTTACATGCTACTTATGAATTCTTTATGCACAGTGATTTACTTTGACTGATGACTTTATCACCATAATTTTTCTACCTACTACACGTTATTTAAACATTAAATGTACAGCGTGCATGCCATGGATCTTGATAGCAAAGGTTTGATAATTTAAATGGGAAAAAGGTCTTATAATATCTCATCCCTCAGCGATTTCCTCCCCGCTCAGCGCTGTATGCTCAATACTATATCGACTTTATTATTAGTTTCCCAAATCGTTACGCGTCTCAAGGGGAATTATCATGCTGCTGCGAGAGCTTTTCTTGTCCCTTCTTTTCAGAATATTCTTAATTGTTCCTCTTAGCGTGGTTTCTTCAGCATTTTTTGTATTTACTTCCTTTGTTAAAGACATTGTGACCTGTGGATCCATCTACCTATAACGTTATTTTATCTTGCATTCACCGAAAGGTACCATCTCGCCTCTTCTAAAAATTTATAGCGCGCAATGCGGTCACGATCTCTGTTACAGCTTCAGTGGCAAAGGTTCGGGTCCTAAATGATAATACTAGAGACCTGCGGTTTTTTATTGGTAACGCGCTGGATAACTGAAAGGTCTTCTACATGATTCGCTACTATGGCAAGGATCTCGTGCTTGTCTTTAAGATTCAATTTTAGGGTTAGATGCTGCAATATGACCTCAGACGTTCGGGTATCTTAAACCAAATTCTTTCTGCCACTACTCCTGTGATAAACATAATATGACGACTCGGCCATCACGCGTCCGAAATGAATTTTATGGAATCGCTCCATCTTACTCACTGCGTACGGCTCTGAGAAGAATTCAAAATGAAAAATTGGGTCCCGAACTTGGTCCCATGTTGTTCTAATAATCTTCCCAAATTCGAGAGGCCAGCTACGGGGAAGAATCCTCCTCCTCCTTCCTGCAGATCGCAAGGAAGAGATGAAATAAGCAAATGGAAAGAAAGTCAAAGTGGGTCGCGGGGAGGACGGCAGGAAAAGGGGATAAGACGAGAAGCTGGATGGGATTGGAGTCTTGGAACGAAGGTGGGTGATTGGGGGGAAGAGAGCTATCCGGGGAAGAATGAGAGATGGGAAGGAAGGTCAGGGAAATGCGGGTGATATTGGGAGTGAGTTATTCAGCCGGGGTTGAGGGAAGGGAGGGCTTTGGAAAGTATTGAAATGGAGTAGATGGGAGAGAGGAGGCTCAAGGGAGTGTAAGGAAAGGGATGGAGTGGGGAGGAGAGTATATTCGTCGGGAAAATGGTCCAGGCGGGGATGTCGGGGTGGGCAGGGACCCACAATGGAGTCAGGCGGGGGAGATGGGCTGGCGTTGGGTTAGGTGGGCGGGAGACATCTGAAAGGGAAAATTGGGCCGGCAGATTTGGGTCCCTCGGGAGGGGAATGAAGTGACGAAGGGGGTGGGCGGAGCGGGTGGCTTGTGGCGCTGCCGTACCTGCCGAGAGGATATGGTGAAGTGAGTAATAACTCTCAAGTTCCTAATCACAAGAGACTATTTTGATAATACTTATAATTTTTTTATAAAGCCGCAAACATAGGAAAGGTATTTTTATTATGGTGATGTTGACGTATAATTTTGTTCTTCTTGATGACATTAATGCCTCTGTTCGGAAAATGTTATTTAAATTTTACTTCTCGTAGCTTGTAATCGTATTGTTAAATCCGAAGGTTGGTCTGATTAATGAAGGTAAAGCTACAAATACTATGCACATGGACTTACGAAATACAGACATCGTGCTTGGTGGGATGGTTTCTTTCCCTGTGCCACCGACACCCTCGAAGAAATTATTGGCTTGCAGAAAATCACTTTTCAAATCCCAAGGAGCAGATAAAGAAAATATTAATTTTCTCTGGTGCAACGACGAATCGAAGTGTCCTGCTCAAATATTGACTAGGGGAAGTACATCCAAGACTCTTACGGGAGTATTACTATATAATGTTATGAATTTGACGACTAAATATCCTGTCTTGTGTTAATGTACACTCAGTAGTAATCTTTTATTGCATTCCTTCGCAGTTATTACTTTATAATTACCCTCGCTATTCTTTACCATTTTACATATATTAATCAGAGAAAGGTCTCTCTTGAATAGTTCACCAGATTTATTTAAAGTTTAGCCCAATTCAGTAGTAAAATTCACCCCATCTGAGAGAGTTTCCAAATACCAGATATTTTTCAGAAACCTCAGATGTTATTCTAACAAGTGATTCTCACTCACCGATATGATTAATACTTTGTGAAATATGCCATCACCTATCACATGGAGTTTGTAGTTGAGTACTACAGATAGTTTAATTAGCATTATTAGTATTTAATGTTCTCTTTTCTAGGAGTAGGCGTTGATCCTCATCCTACTTGTTTCGAGCGCCCCCTTTTGTACGCAGATTTTCTCTTCAGATCTACATGATTACATGAACCCGTTGAATATGTTCTACAATTGACGTCGTCAGTGACAACGTACCCTAGAGATGTCCATTCTTGGTGAAGAGGGAGGCGGGCCGCGGGGAGAGGGTCGGAGGAGTTAGATGTGGGCGGAAACCAGCGCGAGAGGTGGTTAAGCCGGGAGAAAACGAAAATGGGAATGGGTTACGAGATAATAGGATGGCGTGATGGAAAGAGAGAGGAAGGCGGGGAAAGAGAGGCGAAATTCCGACTCCTTGGCCCTGGGCGAGATTGACAAGTAAGCTCTCCTGATGACGTATTGTGGAGGGGCTTTCAACTTCCCTCTATCTCGCTCCCTCCTCCTCCCCCTTTAAAGGTAAGCCGCCCGGATTTCACTCCCGCGCCGGATGACGTCACGTCCGTAGGGGCGGCATGTGGGTTAGGGTGGGCACCGAAGGTGTCACGCCCGAAGGTGTGACTCACCTTCCGCGGTCCAATTTCGCCCTCGGTCACGGCGGTGGAATTCGCAGACCGAGTGATGCCCCGCCCCTGGTTATTTGCTGCGCTCGAAATTAAGGCTATTCTGCTTGTGCCGCGCGAGTCGCGATCCGATCCTGACGTAGGTAGGTGAATGGAAGTGTTCGCGTTGCTATTACGGGAGAGGCGGAGGCGGGGACTATTTCTGCCATCTAGAATAATACTGAAAAGAGTACGGATAGTATTTATGACGAACGGTGGGTACGGGAGTAAAATCAGGTGTGAGCCTCGGCGTGCTCGTCACGAAAGGCGCCTAGAGATCCACGGTTTAACGTCACATCTGACGGATGGTGCTTTGTGCTTCCAACAAAGTTCATATGGCACTCAAGCATGAACCGGTATGCCAATTGAACGAAACATTGCTTTTTACGGAATTTGAACACGGGCCTTTGAGTTGGGAAGCCAGTGCCATCCATCGCACTAACCAGATGTCTTATCTTAATTTTTTAATTGAGATAATTGATTAATTTAATATTGCTGGTATTCTTTGCTTCGAAAACGCTCCATTCAAAGATTGGAACACCCTGTGCGGTAAATTCTCTGAAAATAGCATTCTTAATAAGGAACCGTTGTTTCCTACCAAAAAATATATATCTTTGCAACAAAGGATGATGGAAACCAATCGTAGTACAACCAGTAGAAAACCAGTATCATGCTCTCAAGGAAAAGTGCCATCGTCTCCTCGGTTTAACCCTTCATCCGGTTGGTAGAGTACTGCGTTTATGCTCTCTACATAGCAATCTAGTAGGAAACGGGTGTCCCTTTGAAAAATCTCTACCGTTACCGAGATTCAAACCCTGACTCATGGATGGCCACTGAAAAAACCCTAACCCCCAAGAGGGATTGGCATCCTAGAAAAACTATTTTGTTTACTTTTTCGCGATTCGGGATAATGGTTTGGGAATACAGTTTTTCGCATCCGTGGGCAATATGTTCAAGACGGGTGAAAAAAAAACTCAAGTGAGGTTTAATTAGATTGTAATGAGTCAGATTGTAATCAAACACACCAATTGGGCGAACCATTCGAGTTTGTACCACGGTACTTGTTAGATACCTATTCGAAATAATCCCAACGCCTTCAAGCACAGGCATTCCTCTACTTTTTATCTGTGATCCATGTATGGTAAGGAGGAGTTGGAGGAAGAAGGGGTGGGAGAGGAAGGGAATTAGAAGAAATCCCGCGAAAGGAAGACGTATTGCGCTGTGGATTAGGTGAAATCGGAATAAAGAGGCTTCGACGTTTCGTTTTGGAGGCAAATGGTTCTTTAAGGCCGTGATAAATCTCTCGATAATGCTTCCGTCCTCGCGGCTTGCAATCCAATAGCAATTACGATAAGTGAATTTTCGAGTCGGTAGAGCTTGTTAACTACGCTAATTTATCATCTGCACCACCCCACTAACTTCCAGGCCTACACCATTCTCATCTTGCCTTTGGTCGACAATTAAGTTTCCCGGACGCATACCTTCGATCTTGTCACCTCTGTTAAACTCTATGGACTCGGTCGAATGAATATTCCGAATCATAATCCGAAGCACTCCTTGAATATAACACGCTTTTGCACTTGAGGTGTAGGAATTTTTATCAGGAAAATGAGACCTTCGATTTACATGTATTGTATGGCCATAATTATTTTTCAGTCCTAAGATTGCTTAACCGCAGCCGTACATTCTTACATATTTATTACCCTGCCAACTCTTCTGGCTGTCTTCCCTCCTAAATCTCTCTTAATTTGGTCTTCCTCGTACTGCCATACCTTACTTCTTCCTCCCTAATATCCTCGACTTATCCATTATTTCTTAGCTTGAGTCTAACCCACTGCTTGTTCTTCTCTGGCGCATTCTGCGTCTGGTAGACTTACTTTCTTCAGCTCAAGTGTACACATATTTTTCGTTTTTATCTACATGTGCATCTATACAATACCCTGCAAGCCACCATACATGTGTGTGGTATGGTGTGAATTCACACCAAACATGCATTACATATCATGCATAAAAAGGATTAGTAATTATATGCTAGTTTCTTCGTAATTTGAAAAAGGTAAATATAGCATAGCAAGCATGCTTTAATATGCTGTCACTTGGGGTTAGCGGTCCTTATTAGCTTAGGTTAGGGCGGTTAGGGGTCCTTATATCAGCATGCAACTACGATAGCTTTATCCGTCCATTTGATATTCAGCGTCCTATGCCATCACAAGGCATCAAAAATGTCGATTTTCTGACTAACCCTTCCGATATTCCGTGTGTCTGACCCCTAACGTGCACAATTGTACACGAAGTTTTTCACGAACTGAAAATTTTTGTACAACCTCTTCTGAGCACATTAGTGGTCTCATCAACATGAATGCTATATTATTTTGAGCTATTCTGATCTTAATTCGCATCTAATGCTACAGCTTCCCACGTACCATATAATATTTTATCCACGTGAATGATTCACGAAATAATGGTCGTGTTTGGGACTTATATGTCGTTTCCTGGCCATTGCTTTTTTTCAGAGAATTAACTTCAGTACGCTATTCGTATGGCAAGTGATATCGGATAAGGCTGGCTTTTAACGATGCGCTCCTAGTACTGGACCATTTTACATTGAATGGGTAGGATGAGGTTCTAATACGTAAGGTATTAATTCAGAAAAGAGTTCATTTCAATTATGTTGTTAAGTGTGAGCTTACGATTAAGTATACTCTATGTGTGATAATGAAAGGCCACTAAGCTTACTGCGCAAAAGACAGGAAAGCTGATTTTTTCAAATATCAATACAGAGTGTTATGGCACCGGGTTTCCGGCATTGACATTTTCGGTCATGAAAATTGTATCTGCTATTTATCAGAAAATTTTATCACCAATGTTGTATCACCTATTTCGTAAAACCAGCAGATTAATGTTCCAATGTAGTTTTTCTTACAGTGTTTTTCATTTTTGTAATGCTGATAGCACATTTGTATGCACATTTAAATATTTTTAGAGGTTTATAAAGGCAGGTTTACAAATGTCATAACAAATTTTAGAAATTTTGCAATAAATAAATTGTCAAAAACATAATTGGCTTTAATTTGCTTAAATTTGAATTTAATATAATGATTGAAATTAACCTCAAATCCGATGCTGAGTCTCATTAAATACTTTTCTTTATTGTTAATTACTTATTCATAGTGTAATTTCTCTAAGATTCCTGGGCAAAAAGGGTTCTGATTCTTAAGATGCCTCTTTCTTATTCCTTAGCATCCTTTTCAGTCATCTTCGGGATTCAAGAACCTTGTCCTCGTAGAATTCTAATCTCCTCTGTCACAAACTAGCTCATTCTCCTCATCTACTGCGCTTTGCATACACGTTCTACACTATTCAAAGTTATTTTGCGAATTTTTTGCCAAATTGGATTTTCTTTGCGGGTGAATAAATTCGCTGGGGTATATTTAAATGGATGAATTTCTGATTGGGTTAGTCAGGAAAAGATGGCGTTTAATGAATTGTAGTGAAGGAATTTGCGGCCTATTGTGCCGATACTTAAAGGCGTGCCTCGAGTTTAGCTTCTTATTCACTCGCCTTTAATCGACTTATTTCTGCAAATACAAGCAGTTGGTTGCGCGGAATTTTAATTCGGCAAATTGTTTCCTTTGGAATGGAGAGCACCAAGGTTCTATTTCATATTAATTATCTCTTCTTATTTGGCGCATTGAGGCACTGAGTGCTGATATCGTAGTTTTCAAAGCAAAATTAAATGGATTAAATGTATATAACTGAAATCTCTGATTGATTTTCTTTTGAATGATTTATTAGCTCATTAATTTGCGTTATAAACTTTAAAGTCTGTGCGTCTATGGTAACTAAATTTTAAAGAGGGGTGTGGCGTGTTTTAGGCCCAAAATGACAGAATTACCTACAAATATCATTTTAAATATATTTTAATAATTTCTCATAGGTTTGGAAACGTTTACTGTGATTTAAACAGTGTACCTCTGTATGATTAGTTGCACCTTCTTGGCTAAGGCATTCAGTTTCTTTCTGCATTCATTCTAATAGAGTTAATGAAATGGATTTACTAGATTTTGTTCAATAAAATAGTTTGGTGCAGAGTATATACTGCGCTATAACTAAAATAAAGCAATATGTCTATTACCAGGCATTCCACAGAGAATTGGACAGCATTTCGCAGCATAATGTCAAGTAAAATGTCAGATTTTGCTCAGAACCCATGCCTCATGGTTGTGGGTGGCCTTGCTAGCCAAAGTTTATTCTTTAGAAATGCTGTTATCTCGAATCGGACTTTTTCCACTGCTTTTCGGATGACAATGTTGCCCTCCTGACATTTGCACAGTATTTCATTTCATTCCCCTAGGCCTTAAGTTGTTTTAAATTTTCACTGGAAGGAAGTTTGGACTTGGAAGGGTGGTGTTATTACTAATTGGCCCGAAAATTACGAAACGTTTTAAATTCTAATTTTCAGATTGTCAGCGCATCCGAAATAATTACGTCAGCGAGTTAAATTTATATTCCCCCGTGGGTCACCTTATCGTTAAATTGCGAATACATTCCTCTGGGAATCATACTAGGAGGATTGGTTGCACCCATCAGAACCTGTTTGGAGGTTTAATTGTCCTTTTTGCTTTTTTTTCGGAGTAATTCAATTTAATGCCATTTAATATAACTTTTATTTTTTTATACATCCACTCATGGAAGCCCTCCCGCTCAATATTCTTGTTTCCCGTTCATCTTTTCTACCAGACCATCTGCTCTGATGCATTCTGGGTTATTTTTTTCGGGTGCGCTACATGTATCCTTGCAAATCTCGTTCAGAGTTGGATATACCCTAGTTTGTTTCCTATTGTCGCCCTAATAAATTGGGCCGTCAAATAAAGGTGCTCTTTTTAACTCAGAATTTTATTGTTCCTCGATAAATGTAGTACCTCTGAGAATTTCCCCGTAATTGTTTGCGCTGGCGTTCGCATGCACTGTTTGCGATTTATTACAATTGTGAAACCCAGTAAAGCTGTTTCCAATTAACCGAAAAGGAAATTAGAATTTTTCCCAGGGGCATGCGGATTGAGGAAATTAAGAAGAAAAATACGACATTTGAACAACTTGGCCAGCTGGTACCGACACGACTGTGAGAGGCCATGCTCCAGATATGGGCAACAAGGGGGTGGGGGAGGGGAAGGAACGGGGCAAAAATTTGATTAACCCGTGGTTTATTGATTCACGTTCACCGCGCGCGTAGATGCGCGGATGTTTTGACCGCGAATGTCGACACTTGCCCCGGATGCGATGGGAGAAAAAGGTAGGAGACGAGAGAGGCTTGGGGAGGAACCGGGGAGAACGAAAGGGAAATGCAAGGGTTTCAGGAGGGAGCGAGGCAGAGAGTGAAATTCGCGGATGCAAAAGGGAAGTCTGGTATTAACCTGAGAGCAGGGGGATATAAAAAATTGAGGAGTGGTCGAATAGGTACGGCAAAAAGAACCGGGTTTGAATGGGGAAGAAGGGGGGAGGGACAGGAGAATGGGTTCAATTTGTAAGGCGAGATATAGGGAGGAATAAGGGTTTGGGGAGAGGTGATGGGGTTGGGCACAGGAAAAAAAATACCTCGACGGCAGCAAGGCCTGTGAAAGGGATGGGGAGTTACTGAGGGGGGAGGGGGGGTAGTATCGAGGACCATACAGAGGAGCGAGGGAAAAGAGAGAGGGGAGACATAATTAAAACACACAAGCCTAGTCTCTTTTCCCCCAAAAATCCTTTTCCCACCCACTAAATCCCCCTCCACGCCAACGCCAGCTCCTTGCCCAACCGCCCCTCCCTTTCTCTCTTATAATCCTTCCCGCTGCCCCATTTTACGACTGCCGTTATAATTTTCGCCGGGTCAAATTGGCACTCGGCGAAACACGGGAGCTCAATGGCGTCCGTGCTACTAGCTCCTCCCCCCCCAGACCACCTTCCCAACTACGACAGCCCCCAACCCCGGAAAAAAAAATCTTTTCGTACCCCTCTCTTCTCCGAAACCTCAAATCTCCGAAAGTTATGAGAGAGGGTGAGATGGGTTTGGGCGAAGCCGCTTTCAGCTGCTGCTGTGGAAGGGAAAGAAAGAGGGGGAAATGAAAATAGGCAAGGGAATTATGAAATATATTAGTGTATATCCACTCATCTCGTCACTAGGGCTGTACGGAATCGGAATTAAAGCATCGTATTGCGATTCGCTTAGTATCGCGATGCGATGTTTAAATCCCCGCTAAAATATGGGTGGTCGTTCATCGCTCTTAGTATTTTGCTATCTTAGGCACGAATTACAAGTATTGTCTCCACGTCTCGCGATTGTTTAACAGTAGTAAATTCAATTTCTAGGTATTACGACTTCTTAGGTTATCTCGCTTCCTTAACCTAATCTTAAATCTGAAAACGAGTACAACATCAATGCCCGAGTCAAGAATTGAATTCACTACCTTTGTTTTGCCAGGCTGCTGTGTTACTAAACTGGATAGTGCACCCAGATCAGATTAACAGTTCAAGTCGCACGGATCTCATAAACCTAAATAGATCTAATAGGTACTAACTCTCATCTCGATGAATTGGAAATCGTATTCGTGAAGAGATGATTGTGCGCTACTTATTCGTCAGTCTAGTACTGTAATTTAATATGAATGTAGCATAGCGCAAACTATGCAATGCATGGGGCATAAATCACAATCGATTCGTCGCAATATCTCGAGGTACTTTATACCACCCTGCATTCTCTTATCCCCATGGTAACCCCATCTTCCCTGTCTCGTGCCCGCACCACTTTTTTCACGTTCACATTCATCTCCTCTTTTTTCCACTCCACCTCATCCCACCCGCGTGTTTACGCCACCTACCCCCTGCAGACAGTCTTGTCTCAAGTCTCACGCCTCTCGTTCCTCAGTCACCCTCTCGTTCACCCCTTCGCTCATTTCCCCCACTGCTACGCAGACGACGCTTTCTCAGGATTATTTTCATCTTGTTTCCTCATTCCTCGAGTCACTCTCCGGCACGAATTTTTTCTCCTTCTCCCTCTCAAGTCCCCATCAAGTAGCAAGCCCACCCGCCCGCATGCCTCACCTCCATTTTTTTTTTCTTTTAAATATATTTATTCTTCCATAACCCCCCACCCCATCGTCACCCGCCTTTCCCTCTCCTTATCCTCCTAGCCTACTTTGCTCTCGCACTCGCGTCAAAACACCAAGATGTATGCGCGGGAGACTTGAGGACGGGGAGGGATGTTTTTTCTTCGATCTTCCTGTTTCTTTTCTCCCTCTTCGTCCCGTACGCCGAGGCTCGGAGACGGACGAGAATGACTTCCAGCGCCGTGCTTCAAAAGAGTTAGCCGGGTGCGCGCCGGTGTGTATAGCGGCGCAGCGAAGCCTCCTACCTCGGCTGCACGGGTCACGACAAAGAAACACGCGTTTATGCGATAATGACGGCGATAATAAAGAAAGTAATTTCGCCTCTCCCCACACTTCCTTCTCCTTCCGGCGTCAACCTCGCCGGCGTTGAACCACGTCCCCGTTTTAACCTCTCCCTTATTTTTCACGATCTATTCTCTCTTTTTATATCATTCGTTTCTTTCTGTTATATCACTCTTTCTCCTTCCATGTTCCTGTCTCAGTTATCATTATAAGGGAAGGTGGCCGAGAGCCAAGGCCGTTTACGATTGGGTATAGTTGGATGTATGGCTGGAGGTAGAAATATTTCGAAGGTACAAGAAAAGTAGAGAGAAGCCTGGCAACGTTATTGGCCAACTTTTATCGAAAGGTATCAAGGCTCACGATTTTACGTCCAATAGGACGTGGAACTGAAGTACTCTGCATACAACATTCAACTATGGTCCGGTGTGTCACTGATAAATCTGCCACGTCCAAGATGTGCACCCTAATCCTCATGATGGGAGGATGTCACTTTTGCTTTCTCTATTGTACACTAGACCACGATAACCTCATCTATCCCCTTCTCTCTCCCTCTCGCTCTTCTTTTTTATCTTTTCCTTCTTTTTCCCCTGTATTCGTTTTATCACACCCTCCTCTCCTACTTTCCTCTATTGCCCTCTCCTCTCGGGTTTCATCCTTGAAGTCGTTATTATTTGATGAGGTCAATTCAGTTCCCAAAATCCCCGCCGACGCTGCCACCAGCGGCTCCCTCTCCCAGCATCACTCTTTCCCTTCTCCACACTTCCAGAGGAAAGAAAAACCTTCCAGAAGTGAGGAGGAAGGGAATGGGAGACGCTGGAGGACAAGATTTTTCTTGGCGATCCTCCCTCGTCATCCTGCTATTCCCTCTTCCTTTTTCTTCCCATCCTTTACTCCTCCGGATTCCTTTCTATTCCATTATTCGGAGCGTATTCCTCTCTTCGTTTCCCTGGACTTAGATGAGGGAGGAATAGGAGTCACGAGCCCTCTTTCACGCCAAAAACTATATGCGCACCCAATACATCCGGAAAAACATGCACCCAAATGTTTTGTTGGAAGAGTGAATGCTTGCCCAATATTTTTTATAGACAGAGCAGCTGTTGCTTAAGTAGTAACCACGTGTGGTTCTGTGTACAATATTTAGTTGGACAATCACCCGTAGTTGTTTGATTTGTTTACCTTTTATAATGTAAAATAATGACCGATGATAAAGAATAACATTTGCTACTTATTTTATGGAATCTCCACTGTTTTTTTTTTCGTAGGCGAATATGATATGACCTGAAAAACTATATGGATGAACACATAACCGATCGGTTCCAAAGACAAACGGAATGTAAAAAATAATATATTGTATGCCTTAATTATATGCTATAAAACTTTGAATTCCTGTTTTATAACCAGTCTCCTCACAAAATAATAATAGTTAACCTCCTCGTTGTTACATGTTTGTGGCGTAGTGTTTTTCTCCTTATGCAGGTGGCGCTGAGTGCAAATGACAATGCGGACCCAGCAAAGCTCTTCGTTTCTGCCGGCGAAACGTGGACAATGCTTTCAATTTCCAAATCCTCAGTTTTTACTCTTTAAGATGAGTGCCCTCGTGAAAATGTTGACTCGCTCCCTTCAGCTGATCGAAAAAAGAAACAAGGCGTTCTCATTACCGCGCTCTAATCCTGAAACGTGTCTAGCAGAAGAACTCTTCTTCGCGCGACTCGTCTGACCGTTTAATGCCGTCCCATTGAACGAAAAATAAATCTCCTTACGTTTTCTCACTCCATTGTGACGTGAAAATGCGGCAAAAACATGCTCCAGTTAGGAGAACGAGAGTGAGAGAGAGAGAGAGAGAATCTACTGAGAAGAAGTGGCGTGAAATCGAATTCAGTCGGAGAAATGGAAATGGAATTGAAGTAGGCGTCAATTATGCAGCAGGGGGGAACGGGCCAGGGGCGACGGGCGGTTTTGGGGACCGACCAGGCAGAGACTGCCGGGACGATGAGGGTAGGAGAGAGCTTGGATGGGACCGAAGAGGTGGTATGGGACAGCGAGCAGGCGAACGGACACTGGAGGATGTCCAAGAGGGTTTGGAGAGGAAAGGGGTTAAAATTGAGTGGAAGAGGAGTGAAGTCAGTGGCTTTCTCGCAGGTGATGAATTCCGAGCCATTCGGCAAAACGTTGGAGTATCATCTGTCCCAAATTTTACTGATACATGTAAACACGATAAAATATTAAATCGTTGCATACTCTAGCATGGACAATTGTTTTGCGTTTTTCCGAGATTTGGTCCTTGAGGAACGAGAATAAGTAGGAATCGCAGGTATTTGAGTATTGGGAGTGAAAAATGAAGAATTTTAGGTTGATGGAGAGAAAGGTGAATAATTACTTGTAGTAGAATTAACTTTAAAGTGCTCCTACTGCATATGTTATGCCATACCGTGTATTCTAACTTAGTTTTTAGCCTAATACTAAGACGAATGCAATATACGACAGTGGTGGAATTCAAACCCTCGACATTGCCTGAGCGGCCAACCGCGGCCGGCTAGAAGTGGACAGAGAGTAAAGATCGGGAAACTAGAATAAGGCAGCAAAATTGTGAAGGTTGCTTCGAGAAATAATAGAATACTAAATATGGTGATAAATGTAGGAATATTCGGTAAGCATGGAAGAGGAAGGGAAAAGAATAGGTTTTTGTATGGCATAAAATCAGACAGAAGATATGAAAATTTAAGAGAGATCTTACGTAGAAAGCACTTATTAAAAGGAAGGCAATAAAGGACCTCCCCGTTATCTTCGTTGACTTGGCTCTTCATGCATCTTCATTTCCATTACCTTCAGGCTTACTGTGATTCAATACAGGATGGTTTATATTGTTAGGCTCAGCAATCCCAGCGAGTGATGACTCCACTTTTTGACTCTTACGTCAAATCATTTTTACTTTTAGGTTTCCTATCTGGAAGTTCGACTTCAGTTATATAGTTAAAAAGAAAATAATGATTTTTTAGGAAAATTTTAAATTTTATTTTACTTTTTTTTTATTCTGTAAATGGACTTCGCAAGTTATCCCGAAAGTAATTTATCGAGCTATAAGCTTACGAAACCGTTGAGTCGGCTTAAATTACGCTAATATGAAGAGATCGCGTGGCAAATAATTGAGTGCAGATGTGATCGAGGTCAGATAGGTACCCACTTGGCTTTGCAACTCAAGGCTCCTGGGTTCGTATCACACTATACGGGTGTTAATAATGTATTCGTCGTATGTTTAAGCTTAGCTATGAGTTAGGTTAGGTATTGCGATATAGCTGGAGCAGATTGAAACCTAAAGGTGCTTTTACACGTTGCAGTTCACTGCTATAACAGTCAACTGCTAACAACTATTAAGCCCCACTCGCATGTGTAAATAGCAACTGCGATGCGAGTTCAGGTCGATACTGGACACATGTTGAACACTATCGATCCTAGTTCGAGATATTAGCAAAGTTGAAGCCCGTCTACTTTCCAGCGGAAATGTAACCAACACAAAAACAACAATCGCCAACGGAAAGTAATACACGGCGGAATTTGGATATAATAACAAGGATATCCCTCTCCAAAAGGGAAGTTCTACTCTTTAAAGAATGGGAACAAAAGATAATCGTCGATGGAATTTATTGCTTGATGAATTTAATGAAAATTTAAGCGATATTCAGCATTAAAATAAAACGCTTTTCATTTTTTGTGGCAACGCCTAAATAGGGGCTTTAAACTGCATAGAATTTAACGCAGACGCATCATAGCAGTAGCGATATAGGTATATCGCGCATCTCGCGACTGCCATAGCAGTCAACTGCTACGTATAAACGCTGCTTAACAGTACTACGACTATCAAATGCATAGCTGCATTTAAGAAATCTAATGATGGATGAACAGTAATGATGATGGCGATCATAAAGCCATGGTAAAATTTGAAACACGTAGATCGAACAATTGATTTTTTTATGGTGAATTCTTGTGGAAGTAGCTGTGGAAGCGCGGCATCCAGTTACTTCGGTATTCACCCATCAAGGGAGGGTTAGGGAAAGCCATCGGAAAGGGAGAGGAAGAATGGATGAAGTGGACGAAGCAGTCCTCGAGGACGTCGCGCTCCCGTTGCGTGGATTCGAAGCAATCAGCGAAGACGTGTCCCCAGTCTTCTTCCGCTCGATGCGACGTCCTCGCCATTTCCGATTAGTTTTTTATTCCGGAGACGTTGCGCTTGCACGCCTTCTCTTGTTCCCTTCAGGGCTCAACACGTCACCTGACTTCCCCCTCGGCCTCGCGGGGAGCGATTATCTTTTACTCTCTGCGTTTCTCTCTCCATCCAACACTCGCCATCCGCGTGGTTCTTTTGATTTCTCGCCTCTCGGCTGCTCTGGTATCCAGGCGGATCTCCTGACCTCCCAAATCTTGGCGTTATCAGCATCACTGATGTGTTGGTAGTACTTTTTGGAGTATTTTTTTCTTTTCCCTGAATCTTTTTATCCCCTTGCTCAAAACAGGGATTTTCTTTTTCTTCTGGAACTTTGAGCTGCTTACCATACAATTATTTTATGTTCAATTATAATCGCAAACCTATTTGACTTGTTTCTACGTTTCTCATTGTTTTATGCTTACCTCGCTCTAACTTCAAGGAACTGAAAAAATTACGAAGTAGTATTTATGTTAGCCGTAATGATGGATTGATTTCTCGCCTCTCGTCTGCACGAGACTCCTCCTCCTCTCGTGTTCATCCCCCGCTTTCTCCTCCAAGAGACGTAACAATTATTCCTACCCCAGGCTCCTTCCCAATTTTTGACTTCTCCGTCGTCATCCAGACGGATTTCCTGCCCTCCCAAATCCTGGTGTTATCAGCATCACTGATGTGTTGGTAGTACTTATCTGGTTGTTGGAAAATGGGGAGTCTGGAAAAGAATTTTTTTAAATCGATGTATGAATTTTGAGGAATCCCACAAAGTAGAGGTTTCTTGAAAACAGTTTTTTTTCCTACATAAAACGATCCTCATCATGAAATACGTATATCATAAATGCTAGATAACTATTCCTACGTGATTATATTCCAATTCAGATCTTCATCAAGTATTCTCCGAACACTGCTTTGGTTCACTTTGATTTGTGTGCATGTCGACTTTAACGTAATCAATTACATACTGAAGATGGGAATTCTGGAGTAATGTGATAATAATGCATTGGTATTCATGTACGCCTGCCCACTTCCCAGGCATTATGTATTTGGTGGATATCTTGGGGTAGCGAAAGGTGAATCTATTCATTCTTATGTCACGCAACGTAAAGTGACACTTTATTGTGAAGAATATACGTTATCGTGAGTGAGTTATCGTGGAGCCTGGTTCTCTTATGACTTGCCTCTGTATTCCTCCAATGTGCAAACGTTACGTTATTAAACGTTTCTATCACTAATGTATTGGAGTTACTTTCATAAGGTTATTAGGTTTCATCAAAGTTGGTGAACGACTGGTATATTCTCTCTCCTCTTGCTTAAAAATTGAGTGTTGTATATTTATAAAAACATTGAAAACATTTTAGAGGTATTTTGTTGTTCTGTTACTCTCTGATTCAGCGAAGAATGATGATAATTTTATTCCAATTAAGGTGCATTCTGAGCAAATTTTCGCTAACCAGTTTCGTTTTTTTGCTCACTAATTGTCCATAAGAGATGATATTTTTAGGACCTTACATCCATTGGTAAGATAATTCCTTGCGGGACTACTAACATTTATCCGATCTAGTCCCTCCATCGAATCAGAAAAGTTATAGACGCTTCATATTTTTATCCCGATGATGTTATGGAATCAGAGCTAAAATAAGGGCAAATTTAGTGTCCTGAGTGCCAAGAAAACAATAAATCCTTATTCTAAGAAGTTCTCCCTTGCGACAGGACACCTATTTTAATAGAAAGTCTTTATTTAAACCCTCCGTTCTCGCACTCACTCACTTCTCCCACCCACCCACTTAGTCCTCAAGTCTTTCTTCCCGTTCGCCACTCTTGCCCTCTCTTCGTCCTTTTATTCCACCCCTTAAAATTTTTCGCGTCCCCGTCCCTTCACTCTCCCCCACCTCCCCTCCCCTCTGACATTCTTCTCGCAACACTGCCTCTCTATATCTCCTCCAGAAACCGCCCGGCGCGAACTTTCCCTTCCTTAATTATCAACCTCTCCACAATATCGCTTTCCGATGTCGACTCTCTCTCCCTCCCCCGCCCCCCACACTCCCCTCCCTCCAACCCTCCAACCGTCGTTGTCGCGCGCGCGAGAGGGAGCTCTGGATTGAATAAGAATTTTCCTTCCACTTACATGCCTTGTTGCTCATTGGCGAGGTGTCACCTCTCTTCTCCTCCTTCCCCTGCTCTTTATCCCCCCTCTCCTCCTCCGACCCGCCTGATAAATTACGACTCCTTATTGAGAGTCGCTGCGGCGGAGGCGGCCTCGATTTTTGTTCCTATTAGGCTCGAATGCGAAAGAATTAACGTCCCAGCCTCCACCCCGCACCTTCCCCCCGAACCCCTTCTCTGCTCCATGATTTCGTCTGCAGCGGCACACACACGTTTAATTAAGTGACGAGGAGCTGTTTCCGGTTAGGCCTCGGTGATATAGTGGCGCTGTCATTATCACCCTGGTAAAAGGATCTCCTCCACCGTGCCTACCAGAGATTAATGAGATCACAACTGACGGACAACAAGGTTTTGACGATGAAATCGAGGTGGAGACCCGGGAGGGAGGGAGCTGACTTAACAGATCCCCGGATTTCTTCACGTTGTGCAAATCTGCTCGCGAAATCTCGTCGGTTTGGTTGGCTTCGGGAAACAAAAAATCACGACTGTAAGTAAAGCTTTGGCTTCCAGGGATTGGTTTTTGTGGTGGTTTGTATGCTAGCCTCCAATCCTAAGCGCCCCAGTTCAAATCCTTGTTTTGGCACAGATTTTTCATTGCATAAGCAAATGCATTTATAAATATTTCTTAATTCGAGTGCTGCCTGGATTGCACTTAAAATTGAGGGTTCCTTTGTAAAGAGGTTTATTTCAACGCTAAGTTTCGCTCCATTCTTCCTCAGCTCCCTGAAAATTTGCAATCTCTTCCCAAATACGTATCTGACATAAGTGGCGCAAATTACCCTAAGTTTCGTTGCCTCCGTTGAATAATCGCTGCTTGGACTTTCCGGGGTAAGCATAAATTACCTAGGGTTAAATTCTGTGGGCAAAGGGAACTTGTCATGAATAATAGCATTCTAGACAGTCGTTGGGGGAAGAGTGAACCTACCGAGATGGCAATTAATGGATGTCTTCAGAAAGGACTCCACAATATCCAGACTCGAATTTTCTAAGTTGCAACTCCAAAGAATCGACCGTTTCCCATTTTTTAATGCAACAATTGAGAGTTTTTTGACTGCGACATCGATATTACGTCTCATTTTATTTTCAGTTATGCCGAGACCTTACTGAATAAGGTCCCAGATCAACCACCAACCAGCCTGGCGACCCTAAAGTCGCTGGTTCAAATCCCACCCAGAATATTGTAATTATCTTTAGGATGAAGAGATTAGATTAGGCGTACAATAAAATACTAGGCGGTTGAGTTACTACAACCTGTTGAGTAAAAAAATTAGTGATTATGATGATGATGATAAGGAATCTGACACTGAGATTAGAATATGCAGTAAAAAGTAATGAAATGAAATCAGATTTATTATTCTGGGACAAGTTGTCCCTTAGGAAAATGGTGTACAAAATTTAGAGTCAGATCTTCTATCTGCATCGAGATTACAAGGAACATATCATATCAATGAATACATAGGTGATGCAAAAATATTAACGTACTTTTTGTATAATTCCCATAGAAAGCAAAAACAAGAAAAGAAAAAAGCAATCAAAATACACCTCATGGGTGTTGCAGAAAATAATGCAATATTCAATTACATTGGGACAGCATTTTATGGTATTTCCATTTAAACATCTTTACATTTTCAGATTTATTAGTATCCTGTGGCATACGATTCCATATCTCACAACAAGTATCATGAAAAGACCCAGCATAAAAAGATATTTAATAATGAGGAATGAAGCATTCTTCAACGTGACGTGTTGTACGTTTTTTTTGTTTTAACATTGTATTTTACATTCTTGTGTAAATATTTAGGAAGTTCTGTCGTTAAGATCTCGTATGTGAATATTGTCTTATTAATTGAGCGCCTATTTTTTATTTTTAACCATCCTAGTTTTTCCAAATATGGTGTCACCTGTTCATAATATGTAATGTCACAGATGTATCCCTTACAAGAGTTCTGAATCCTCTGAAGTCTTAGATTCAGTTCTTTTGTTAGGTCGAAGTATACAACACAGCAGTAAGGAAGGAAAGTAAGGAAGGTAAAGGGAATGTTTATCGTGAAATTGGATTAAATGGATACCAATTATATTAATGGATAGCCCAAGAAATGGACTTTTTGATTTCAGTCGATAGTCCCAGTAGCCAGTTTCGAAACGCTTGAATTTAATGACTCCAGATCCAGGACCTTAACATTAAAAGCAATGAAATAGGCCAGTTCCTCAGAAATAGGTCAATCAAAAGGATGATTTTTCTCCCTCGGTTTGGTCATAATGAGAGGGTGGATGATAGTCCATTAGCAAAACAGATGTCGATGATAAGACTGATCCTCCGTGAAAGACGAAGTAACCAATTGGGTATATCTTTTTCGTATAATGTAGTCATAAGCACCTCTATTAGGATACTTAGGAATAAAATCAACAAAACAGATTTCATGTAGCAATGCGTCAACGTTCGGATGCACAAAAGTAAAACTACTTTTCTCTATATACTACCAATATTGAGAATTCTTTGTCGATCACTAGCTTGAATGAAAAGACTTGGATTCTGCGTGGTAACTATCACGTCCGTGCATCTCAGTGAAGTCATGAAATGAATCCCGGGGATAATATCATATTATTTTTCATCCTTCTTTTCTTTTCATTATACTTGCCTTCTGGTTTGTGTCAATGCGTTGAGTTTCTTTTTTATGGAAAAACAGCATCTTTTTGGGGAATTTCGGCTCCTTGGCATCCCTTTTTATCCCTAGAATTCCGCTCCCCTGTGACCGCTTCAAGGGGCCATTTTACTGCTTCCGACCTCTCTCCTCTCCCAACTTTTTAGTGGAAGGAAGTGAGCCGTTGGAGGAAGAGGCATTGGGAATGGAACAGGTGGGAGGAGGGCGAAGCCGGACGAGTTCTTAGTGGTCATGCAATTTTCCTGAAGCGAAATGGCCAATCATTCAAGTCATCAAGTACGATGTAATGTTTTATTCATCGAGAACAAAATGTCAAATTTAAACCTTCAGATACCGCCGTTTGGTTGCGGAATGTGACTAAAACATCATGACCTTTGATTATGACCAAGTCATCCATTACCTAACATCCCTAGGCAGCCAATGGGTCAGGTACTCCCTTTTTTAAGGTTTTATCAGTTTCGTAGCTGAGTTGTCATTAATACTTTAGTTAAAAATACTCTTTCGCGAGTGACTTAAAACTAATTTTCCAAAATTGGCCCTTTCTAAGCCGTATTTTTTGTGTCAAATGACCATACACAACTATCTTTTATGAGTAGCAAACTCAATGACTCTAAGAATCTAAAAATCTATCATGAATCACTTTTTAATCTAAGAATGAATCATGAAATATGAAAATGAGTCATGAAAAAACCATAAAATTTGAAAAGTTGATATAATTCCTGAGTCATTGAAGAAATGACCCAGCAATCATCTTCAAGGGCCTGTTTAAATTGACTCAATGCTTGCTAAAGTTTATGGTCAAATAAATATGAGAACTACAATTTGAATGGTTATTAGGATTTTCTTGGTGGCAAACTTGACTTTAAAATAGTATGTAAGAATTCATGAACAGTGCAAACTCTACACTAACAATTTTATGCTTGATAAATCGCCACCTTGAAACGGTATGGTCTCTGCAACTGTAGGCTGATATTACGTGACTCATGTTGTTTTTCTGACGCCATGTGGAAAATTTTGTCAAATGCAAATATCATGTTGTCACGTTCTCCAATCACTTTGAGATAATAAATTGGAACTCCAATTTACTGCACACCCAATTATTCATCCCGTCTTAACATTTACTCCGTGGATATACGCTACCAGCTGTACTAGTGTGTATTTTGGCTAAATAAGTAACAGGATATCATCATCGTAATCAAGCATTAATGGTAAGTCGCACAAATGTGAACTCGGACCTATTACATATTAGCATTTAAATGTCTTAAGATATTGACATTTTGTAGAATATTATTAAAATCATATCAGAAACTGCAATCATGTGTGCAATTTACCAACGCCGATACATACCAAGTGTTGTGACCACTTATGACATGTCACAATATGTTTTATAATGCCGTTTGGATGATATCGCTTATTACTCAATCAGGTTTAATTACATTTTAAATCACACCAATATATCAATCGCTATGTTGCATATTTGGAATAGTGAGTTAGAATTTTCTATTTTCGTGGCATGACTCAGCCAATCGAGCATATTGTTGGAAATTCACGAGGTTGAGGACAAAATATTTCATCAAATATACCTGTACACGATATAGGTAATAATTGAAGTATGGTAATAATTGAAGTGCTTCAGCGTTAAGGCTATACAAAATTCAAAGTTGCTCTCAATCTTCCTCCCTGCTCACTTCCATGAGAAGATAGGGACACCATTCGAGTCGTCTACTACCTTTGGTTTATAGGTCACGAAATCATGAGTGAAGAAATTATTGGCGGAAAAATTCACAGCAAATCTCGCATTTTACCTGTCTGCGGCAGCGGTAGGTCGGTAATTCTGACGTCATATATTTTACTAATAATTCTCCCGTGCTGTTCCCTTTTATTATTGTATTTCCGGAATTTTATTGGAGGTTCATGGGAAAACTCACAGACGCCCATAAAGGTAGCCAAAACACGGGCCCGCCAAGCGAGATTCCTTTCCGTCATTTGAGGTTATATAGCGGTTAATAATTGGCGTTGCTTACATAACGCAGTCCCGCAATCATCATATATTCTCATTTTTCTCATCTCATATTTTCAGAATGGCTCGCGTGAGAGCGTGTATGCACGGGATTTAATTCAAGAAAGAAAAATCAAGAGAGATCGTATAAAACGCTTCGCGTGCTACGTCACCCTCTCGCAAACCTTTTGGCTGTCTGCAGCCAGGGCTCCGCATTTTATGATGGGGTTTAACGACGGCAGCATTGTTTGAATCTGGTGCTCATTGCCCTCGACGAAGGTCATTCCTTCCATCTTAACCCGTATCAGCGCCACCTACAATGCTTTCCCTGCAAACACCGCTCCTCCCTCCGCCCACCGAGTTCCCCTTGTCACCCGCCATCAACTCACGTCTTCCCTCTCGCCTTTTTTCCCTGCCTCCTCCCCCCTCCCCTATCCTTCCTCCCTCTCCCGTGCCACCTAAAACTCTTCCCTCCCTTACCTCTCCCTCCATTCCCCTCCCTTTCCTCTCTCACCTCTCACCCCCTCTCTTCCATTTCCTCTTCGTTCCAAACGTCTTTTTTTATCCCCTCTAGAGCACTAGAAAATTTACACCGCTCTTCCCCCCAGCAGGATTCTCACTTTCCGATTGCGGCATTATTAATGGACCATAATTTCCTCCCCGGGATTTCTACGAATTGCCGGCTGCCTCTATCCCTCCTCTCCAACTCCTCGTCCTTTTTCTGCGATCCTCCGTTTCAGACGTGCCTTGTGACCCTCCTCTCCTCCTTCTCTTTGTCTCTCCCTTCGCATTTTCTCCTTTCGTCGAGTTCCCCACTCCCACCACACCTTTCTCTCTCCTTCTCTTCCCTTCTAGAACTAACGCTTCGTTCCCTCCAAGCCTCGCCTCCGGCGTTCCTTTTTTTCTTTTCCTTCTCCTTTCGAAAGTTCATTATCCCTTCTTTATCTCGTGCTCGTAACGTGGACAGCCGGGGCAAACGGTTGGCGGAAGTCGTCTCAAAATTTAAGAAGTGTTCTTTATCTTTTCACCGCTTTCACCTTTTTATCTGAGTCTGCCGCGTGTGTTTCCGCAGTGTAAGCGATGATTTGATATGGTAATGGTAGTTTCTTCGGCCTGTCTAGTGCGGCATGGCGCCCCCAAGGCAATTTCCGTGTTGTTTTTTCGAAAATTGATCTCATTGCAGGAAAAGCTCGACTATCAATTCGCCTTTTTTCCGTTGCCTGGTGAAAATTTCGCACTTTGAAGTAACCAAGGGTTTTCCATGAAGCAACCATCTTTTGCTAATAGAGGCAATCTAAATAAAAAATGGGCATAGAGGAAGGGAGATAAAATAATCACGTTTATTCTCCTTTGTCGTCTTCTTTTAGAATAAATGCAACAATGCACGAAACTCTCACGAAATCAAATTTAACAAAATTGGTAATTACGAATAGTATACACGCCATTGGTATCTCAAAAAGATAGTGCTCTTAACAAGCTGCCAAAGCACAATTAAAACAGAATTCAAGTAAATATTTAAGTATGTACGCATAATCACAGCGTTAAATAACTCACCGCAATCATTAGCGTGAACAATGCTCTAAAGCTGATAGAAAAGACAAATAAGAATGCAAACTAGTAAAGGTGATTAACATTCCATTTTCATGAAGCATTCTGAAACCAAAAACATGTATAAAAGCATGTTTATGATGTTCGTGTTCAATTGTGTATTCAACGCATATTATTTCGTTTCGTTTCGCATTAGAGTATTCCACACGTGATACGCGGAGGTTATAAATTATTTTTTCGTGCTATCGGTCCAATCAGCGAGTAAATATAGTTTTAAATTGTTAGTTTTAATGAATCTCTCTTACTCATCTTTTTTTCAAGTACGTTAAACAGAAATATTCAAGAGAGTTTTATTTAAATATACACAGCATTGGGGACCGAAAGCATACGTTTTGTAGTTGTCATTGTGTTTAACAAGTGAAAAATACGGCAAACTTTTTTTAATTTCCTATAAAATTATATATTTTGTCTGCAAATAATGCATAGTATTAGAAAAAGTAATAATTAAGGCATAAAATATTAATGTGTGTGCCACTACAATACGTAGCGGCTGGGTTAATCCCTCAATCCCAGGGACGCGGGCTCACATCCCACGTGGGGGATTTTAACTGCCCGGGGCACGTATGCATGTGCATGAATAATTTTTATTGGTTATAGTGTATCGCGATGTAAAAGACCATCTGTTTTGTTACCGAGTACATGACAAAATAAATAAAAACACCCTTAATGCACTCACATTCAATATTACAGTGATTATTAGTGAATCTTATTCGAATTTTTCCCATTTTCCGGTATTGTAGTTATATTCTAATTGCTATAAAGGGCCCTAAAGTCAAATATAAAGCATCAAAAAACTTTCGTATCGTTGTTTGATCTGTGCATTTGCCTATTTTAATGGGTATTTTAAAGTCTCTTTTCAAAAGAATATTATGCTTTCATTTAATTATTTCAAATGTGAAATTCCACGTCCATTTTGAGGTTCTTAACCAACAAGTGTTGCTTTTCAACATTCCCGATAAGCTACGAAAAAATGTGATAGTTAGTGGTTACTGAATTCAGCCAATTTTCACGCTGTATCTTTGATTTTTGGTCATGAAAAGCATTTTTTGAATCGTAAAAAATTTGATGAAGGGCAAACAAAGCTATTTCATATGTTCTGCTTTGAAACCTAGCCTATTCATTTCCTCAACGTATCAACATAATGAGATAGTTGAGTAGTATTTGCTGTGCATTTCTTAAATCATGAAGTCATATCACACCCGCGTAAATCCTAAATTGCAAAATTTATTTATTAAAATGGTAATAGGTATGAGAATTAAACTCACTATTTTCTACGTTTTCTACGTTTTTCTACGTTTTCTACGTCACTTTTTTGGTGCAATTTGATGTAAATATTGAAAAACCTTATCATGGGAAATCTACATATATATAGTGTAAAGTCAGTATTCCACTTCCTCAAGCCTTAAGAGATGTCATCTAATAAGTAGATGAGGCATGTTGATTAAACTAGAATATGTTTTATTTCTTTAAGCGTATTTTTGCTATTCACTGTCCAGACAGACGCTATTAATTTCATAAAAATATGCGTATTTCATAACAATATGCGTATTTCATAAAAGAATATTTTATCTCGTTTCTATTTCATGTGCCAATTTATTAAACTTTCTTATATTTCATTATTTTTGACCTCTTATGATTAACCCGAAAGGAATATTCTTACTTAGGATCTCCAAAACGCTTGGAAATCTTTCCAAGGGATAGTGAAAACTATTTTGAAAACTAACAATAACCGTGGATACCATAGTCTCAAATATAAGGAACATAGCAAATAGTTGACCGGGGTTCGGGGAGAAAGCGTTATAGAAAATATCGCTTCTCCACGTTCAACCCCTTCCCTCCCCCCTCACTCCATCTCCCCTTTCTGAGAGGATTTCTACGTTTGTATATTTTTTCTCCTCCGAAATATGATTTTTCCCAACGAGCGGAAGGGACCGAGATTACCACCTCGCTCGTACTCCCGACGCCTCGGCCACCCCTCCTTCCCTATCCCCCCCCCTCCCCAGCCTACACCCTATGCCGTTTCAACCCTCTCGTCGCCGTTGGCCTATACGCCATCCCTCCAACAAACAAGTCCCCATCACGACGCCCCGGGGTGGGAAATATTCTCTCTTTTAGAAATAATTTTCCGATTCGGAAAAACCGAAAAATTAAAGGGTTCGTCGCAAACTTCCAATCACCCACCGGGTCCCGCGTCCGATCCACACGCGCTCCGCTAGTCACGAGTCCCTTAAAGGGGCTGAAAAAATGTGTTTTCTGACATTCGGCTTTTCCCTTTCTCCATCTGATAGTGTTGAGATAAAAAGTTCCAATTTTCACCATTTTATGCCAGAAGGATGCCGCTATGCCCGAAACGTTTCGTTTGACGCTTGATGCATAGCATGTTGGAAAAAATGAGTAAAATTAGAGAAAATACAGTCAAAATCACCCATGTTAGGGGGAGCAGTCCTTGAATATGAGTGGATATACAAAGTCATAAAAACATTTATGGGCTAGAGATTTTATCTTTGAAATTGCGCCTTTTTATGCATACATCTTTTACGGTATCACAGCAGTCAGGTAGAGCGTGGAAACATGTTCTGTTTCTTGCTCAGCGTACTTACGAAATGGCAGTAGCATCTTGCTTAGACGGTCCTCCAATTACATCGGACTTTGTCACATTTGTAACAAAGTGACATCTTTCTAGAACAAAATAGTGAAAACTCGAACTCATTATCTTTAAGGCAACAGACCTAGTGACAAAAAATTCAAAGCCTGGAAAAGCAGTTTTACGGGAGGTATCCACCCCCATTAAGGGGTATGAGAGGGTGTCGAATGATCGGATGTCGGTCGGGGATGGGTGGAGGTAGGCAATGATTGGTAGCGGCTCTAACAGCACTGTGCGATACGACAATATATCGTCACCAAGTCGATGCCTTTTTCGTAACAGACACGCAGTTGTAGATTATTGGAAAGCGCAATTCCATGTATGTCTGTAACAATGAACGAAGTGACATAATTGTAATGGCATGGGTTATATAGTTTTTCTGAGTTTTGAAGATGCGTAAAATCGATACATCAATTAAAATGAAAAATCTATATATAAGTGAAAGTTAGCATGTGGACGTATCAAGTTTAGTGCTTCGTCAGACCACACATAGGATTGATAACTAGTGATGCTTACATTGGTATTATCTATGTCACTATGTCATTGATATAACCGAGACTTAGCATTGAGAGATTGCAATATCAATACTATTTTTACGATACGGTGTATTTCAATCAAAGATTCGGGTTTGATTAGCTGCTATTTATTTTAATATCGATGGTATAGTCAAAACAACTGGTATCGCAATTAGTACTGATAACCAGTATTGGTATGGCAAAATTAACGGCCCTGAATGAAACAAAAATCCTGTCAATAGATGGATTATTGCTGTCCATCAGGCAATATCTAAGTCGTATTAACATTAGTGAGCCTTTGGTTTGTGAATTAAAACGAGCCATTTGTTGATTACCACGACCGAAATTACGATTTGAACGAAAATATCTATGAAAGCAAAAGAGGCGTAAGTTGAGCCTTGCAGTATTATTGGCGCTTGGGACCTTTCGTAAGAGTAACGGAAGGATGACGCTGCCCCTTATCCTTATCTAGGATGAGGGGGGGGGTGTCAAGGGTTAGGTCGAGTGGGGTTTTTAGCAGGGTGTGTGATGGCTCGGCTGAGAGCGAGTGTGAAGGCCGAACAGAATAATGAATCCAGTCTCCCGTGAATGCGGAGGGCCCACACTGTGAAAATACCCCTCCCTCCCTCCTCCCCCGTGTCTCTCATGGTTAGCTGCCCCTCTCGTTTTCCCCTACCCTGTCCCTTAATCCTCTTTTTCGTTCCCGCTCTCTCTTTTCATCAAGTCACCTCTACTTCTTTCACTTTGTTTAAAAATAATCCCACAAGCCGAAGATTTTCAGCGTAAATAAAACACCTTTCGGTAAATCTTCACGTTATTGACGACTCTTCGTCAAAATAATGAGTTTATCAAAACTCCATATTGTTCCGAATCTACTTCTTGTTTGATTTTTAATATAACTCTGTTTCTATCGTCTCAGTTTGGGTGACTTCCTGATAGGGTTTCTCATGATTCTGCGAAAATTAATTCCGTAGGCGTTTTCTTCCCGCAATGTACGGCTGAATGGGGATCAAGTTGGTGTGGAGGCTAGAATTCCAGCCTACTATCTAGCGGGCCCATGTTCGTATCTTGGAAGTGGAAGATTTAATTAACATGCCGGTCCCCGCCCGATTTCTCTCCACTGTTGGTCCATTACCTGAAAAATACCTACACCTGCCCAATGACTCTCATTTGGTGAAATAGCCTTTCCTATCGGCCTAACCTTATCCTAAGTATCGCAAATGACCTAAGCTGTCGGTCATCTCACCCGAATGACTACTACTATAGCTGAATTCTCCTTCAACTTTCCGTCTAATTTCATTGCTCACCTCTCTTGCGTGAACGTTCTTCATATTTGTGTCATCTCGTGATGTTTTACTGTCTTTAGTCGTCATAACTACCGGTTGCATAAAAGAATCGAGACAATGCTCTCAATTTTTCTAAGAATATGTCTACCAAATTATATCCATTCGCCGTCCAAATTCACTGAGGAAGGTATGGAATGAAGATTAATCATAAAAACGAATTAGAAGGGAACAGAAGGGATGTAATTCAACCTGAATGAAAAGTAAAAGTTAAACATAAAAAGAAGATAAAAAATTGGTGCAAGAATGTCAATTAGGAGGGTAGTATTTTTGAAGAAATTGCCGTAGTACAAGGGCACATCTATTGCGTTGGCAAAAGAGGCCATAACTAACTGGGGAAAATATTTGGCAAAAACCTTTAGTAAAGATGTTTCAAATATGTCAGTAAGCAGCGTGATCTAGAGTGAATGGCTGTGAGACATGTGGTGAAAGGCTTTGGTTTTGGTGCTCCAGCTGTTATGGTTATACGGTAACGTTCACCCAGCTAAGTGTCAAGGCAAACAGGACACCTGTATCCGAGGCGAGATCTCCAGATTGTCAATTTTATGGTTAGATTGCGGAACATAGATTTAGAGGAATGAGAATAATGATGCATTAGATGAGTTTCAGATCCTGATATGGAGAATAATAGAAAAGACACAATGGACAGGAAGGAAAACAAATAACGAAGAAGTAGACATGGTTCGGAAGAGAATATTATTTCAGGGAATTAAGATGATTAAGAATAATTGAATCATACACACAAAGAAAAGTTTTGAGTTATTGAAGATCGTTGTAGAAATTAGAATGCGCTGGAGTTCAGGGAGGAAGATGATAGGCTTCACGAAGTGCGAATAGGGATGTGGGCCATATGCTGAATAAACAGAAATATCGAAGTGAAATCGTAGATCGTTAGAAGTGCCGAAAGATGGCACTTCTATCTAAATCTAACGGGAAACCTGGTAGACACCTCGAAGATGTAGGGAAAGGTGCGAATAATCACTAAACTTTAACGAGACTCATGCACTAATAGAAAGAATACTATATACGTATTAGAGGTTATTTATTTCAATACTATGATAGTTCATATTAGAGGTTATTTATTTTAATATTGCGAGATAGACATATTAAATTTCACTTTTTACACAACCTGCGAGAGGATGCCGAGGTTGATTCGCACGTGCATTGTAAATTAAAAGTGGTCCATGATAACTTCCTCTGAACGGCAAACAATCACCAATCTTGATCTATCCATGAACCTATTCTTCCGAAGCAATTTGCGGTCACTCATTCCTCCCCCGGATAGATGTTATGTGGTGGTTTACTGTCCTGGAAGAGGGCGTTTGCGGCAAACTCGCATGATTGCTCGGGTGAAAAAAATGGGGGTTGGGACGAGAGCCTAAGGGGTACGGAAAGGGGTACTTCCAGGGTGGGGGCGGTCGAGAGGAGGAGGGGTCAAGGGTTCGCGGGAAATTTTGAGTGCATCAACAGTTCGCTCAGAGGTTTGCTTAAGCCTTCATACATATATGTATATTTTTTTATTTTCTATCTCTCTCACTGCTTCTCGGATATCTCGTTCCCACATTTAATCTGCTCATTCATTTTTTTGGGTTCCTGCCTCTTTCCCGGCCACTCACCGCCGCTCCCTCCCCTCCCCCCTCTCCCTTCCGCCTCGCCCTTTCAACCCTCTGCAATGTTCCCTTTGTAAGGTGAAAAAAATTGGTGTTGCACACGTCTTTTACATAGGCCGTCTGTTTCTATGGTCGTTCATGGCACTGTTATCTTAGGCTCCCAATTGTTCACGATATGCATTGCTTCCTGCTACGGTCATGTGACTAGATATGTTAATAAAACGTGAAGGGAAGTAATTATTCCCAAACATTCACACCTTTATTTTCTCCGAGACTCCTCCGGTACAAACGTAGAGTACTCTAGACTTACGTGAAGTACTTGAGAGTGTTTAATGACGATTTTTTCGATACTCCACGTTTTGAATAATCTTCGTGTTCACTTAATCTAAAGTTAATATATGGTGGCAGTAGTTTTATGGGGGAGGTGACCGACAGCTAAGTTCATTAGTACTAATGAATATGGGTCTATTATTTGGTAGAGGTCGGCATTTTTAGGAAAAGGTGAGGAGAGACCCTGCGTCGGTTAGCAAAGGACGCTAAGAAACCCGCCGTTAACGTCCCATCCGACGGATAGAGTCCCGAGTTTGGAGTTCTCTCCGTTTGAAAATCAGCCGAGGCTGGGAATTGAACCCGTAGCCCCATAACGAGAGGTTAGTATTCTATCCACCAAATGAACTCGATCCCCTTCGGATATTACTGCGGAAATTACGGGTCATAGCCATTTCTAATATAAGTAGAAATATTTTTGGAAACAAGAAATTTTGTTTAGCGGCCCTCATAATAGTGAATTTCGGGTGTTAAATATTTTATTACGTGCATAATAAACTCGAATTTGGCATACTTGGCAGCAAAAAATTGTTTGGAGTTAATAATTACCATGAAGTGCTGGTTTAATTACACTGCTGTATAATGAACTAGTATGTGCAACTGAAATTTTCAGTGTGTATCATGTTTCATTTATATCACTTTAAAATTTGCGCCAATACTCATTATTATTCGTGATTCAAGTAAGGGATTTGAGCGGAAAAGTCATGATTGGGGGTATGTGCTTATGGTCCATTATTGCTTCGGATTTATCTGGGATGATCTCTTGCCCAGTTTCTTGGTTCTCAATAACGCATACGCAGTGCGAAACCGACATTAATCCCCGCGATATAATTTAAATCGGCGCAAAGCAGAATTTCAAACTTCATTGCATTTTCGAAATAAATAAACGTGAAAATCATTATGTCTCAACAAAAATTTTCCAGATATGAGGGGCCGTATAAATGATCATCATCTGAATACCATTTACCAGCTATTTTCGTTATCATTATTTTATTCGTTCGCGAATCTCGTCAAATACGGCTATTGCCCTGAACGTCAGAAAGTCTAACATCTATTTTGTTCCCTAAGGGAGCAGATAAATTACAAAAATAACTTTTACACAAGTATATATATTTATAAAAAAAGAGAATAGATTTATATTGAAAGGAAATATTTTTAGACATTTACCTTGCGCATCAAGATAACTGTTGCAAACTACCTACTGCATCGAGTAGAGGTTTTAGTACAACAGAAATACCTCGTGCTGAAACAATTTTTTTGTCCTTTTAGGTATATCCTTTAGATCGTTCTCCTCCTTGCGAATCCTATTGTTTTTTTGCGTGAAAATATGCGCGTAATATATCCAGCTTATTTAAATGAGTCTTTCCATGAGAGTTTGTTCATTCCCGATATAAAAATATATTCAGCCCGCAGAAGTGCCAATTGGACACTTCTACTGAGGGAGAATCTCGACTCATCGGGATCGCAGTTTGGAAAATCCCTTCCGCAAAATGTTGCCAAAGCGGTCCAGAGCCGCGATTCCTCATCAGTTATGCATCCCATCATTATTCCTCCTTCGCACTCGAGTGGGGACATTCAATATGTAAAGGTAATATTGAAAATATTCATGAATTTTGACGTGATGATTGGTTAAAATGCCACGGAAACGGGGAGCGCCCCACGCACGCGGAAAAATAAAAAACCCCTCCCGCACCGCTTCGTTGCGTTCAGTGCAGATTCTCGCGCCGCTGAGCAATCCGAGCGCTCCTGCTGATACTCCCTACAATTCTCTCTCTCTCTCTCTTTTCTCCTCTTCCTCTCCTTATCCTTCCTTCTTCCTATCTTTCCCTTAGAAAGCAGTATTATTCACATTAGGTGCGTTCAGCACCTGCTCAAATTGCGGAGCCCTGACCATGTTAAGTGAAAGTTTTCACTATCAGGGTGTGAGTGTTTTGAATTGAAATTAATTTGCGTTCCATTCGGGTAATTCTCAGTCGCTGCTCTCCTGTGCCTTAACCTGATTGGGGAAATTCATATTCAAGTTTCTATTTACACCTTTTTTTCATTTAACTGGAGGGATCACCGATCCTTATCTTGCGTAGTCGCTATTGCTATTAATTATGCGAGGCTCTCAGAAAACAATTACCAATCTTGCAACTTCGTACATTAAAGTTATTAATATGATGCGCCGTACTTACGCTATTTTGTGTAAAGATCACATTTTCTCTTTCCTCTGCCCAATGAAAAAATAGCAACTATTGGAGCTAGCGCGGTTAAAGAATTCGTCTCTTCACGTTCCATTTCTATACTTACCTATCCATAAAAATAGACTGCGATTATCTAATAAAGATTTTTAACACAGCCCATTATTACAGTGGGATGGGAGAAAGTATTGTTACACTTTCAATTCTTCATTTCATCGCCACTCATTAATATTTCAGCTCCACTTGCTCCTCAGTTATTTCAGCTCTACTTAGACATTTCTTTGAGGTGATGCCCCTGAAGTTGTGTTATTATTTTTTATGATAAAATAATCAGCTGATGGAATCTCTCTCATTACACTCTTCTTCCTAATTTCAGTATACGCCAATAATTTTTTAGCGTTTTGCGGAGAACGTAGTAAAATGTATGCGGCATCTAAAAGCATCGCTGGTCTCCGCAAATACATATATCCTTTTAAATAGTTATTACTAAATTACTTAAAGAGAAATCTGTGAGTCGCCTTCTTTCAATGCACCTAGTTGCTTACGAGTCAGTATAAACTACCTATATGCTCCGTTGATGACGCCTATGGGACATGGGGATCGAGTTGGTGTGGTGGCTAGAGAACTGACTTCCCATCCCGAGGGCCCGGGCTCGATTCCCGGCCGTGACGGATTTTTCAGTGGCAAACTGGTCCCAGCTTGAGTGCCTAGTGGAGGGCAATTCAAGTTCAGAACTATGTCCCTCGGATGGGACATTAAGCCGCGGACCCTTTGACGCCTGTCGTTAAGAGTAGGCTAATGCCGACGCCGGGTTTCTCTCCACCCTTTTTCCGTTACTTGAAATGCTCCTACCATTATCCGATTACCCGCCTATCCTAAACGGCGCAAATGACCTCAAGATGTCGGTCGCCTCATCTGAATAGCTAACTAGCCTATGGAGCATGAGCACTTTTACCCAGTTGTGATAAGAATTAGTTTATACTTTCACTCATTCGCTGATAAGCAAAGGACCTGGAAAATAGGAATGTGACAAGTAATGTGTCGTTGTGCAATGGAAAGGAAAAGGGTGATTTTTTGGAAATAATCCGCTAGAAGAATAGCAAAGAGGTTTTGGTAAATTGGCGTAGGGAAATGTTGGATGCTGACATCCATTGACGTGTGAGTTGAGGTTGAGATTTTTAGTTTTTTTCAGGGGTTAGTGAGGAGAGAGATAGAGTGGCGAATGTGATAAGGCATAGAGCGGGAAAGATGGAGGGTGTGAGTGGTTGAGCGTGGAACGAATCAGAGATGATTAATCTTCGTCGGGAAAGTTCAGCCAATTGTGATGAAGGACGTCGAATCAGAAGACAAACGAAAGAAAGAATGACTTTTCCGAGAAAGTAGCGGAATGTTGGCCACGAGTCCCGGTCCTCCTTGGATGCCAGCAATACTCAGGACCGCTCAAGCCTTTGGTTCCCCTGATATTGAAGGGAAGTTTTTTTTAATATTCTTCTGCTCGAGTTCGTTAGGCAGGTAGACTATTTAGTATTATTACGCATAGAGTGTGTTCTGAGCGCACTTCGCTTAGGTACTCACACCTATTTCCCCGATCCATGCTCACTTGGACTGGAAAGGACATTATATTGGTTAGGCAACGGACTAACTTCCCGCATGCCAAAAATTCTTTCTCTTTGAATAATTGATGTTGCAAAAATGTGTATGATTACGCAACGGTTGAAACCATCATGTTACATAGAGTTGATTCTGCCCTCAGCGTTTTATTTCTCGCCCAAGAAGATATTCAGGATTTCTTTCCCTAAAAACGCGTAAACGAGTCAATGGTACACATCTATTGAAGCTTGTGTTCCTATCTGGCCTCCAGGTATTCCTCAAACATTTACATCGTTCAATTTGACATGCTATTGCCCTCAATGGCAAATCAAAGATTGATCACTTTTAATTCTCTCCGTTTATGTTACATGCCGTTCCCACGAGGAATACGCAGTCAGGCGAGGAAAATCTACTCTACATGCATATGGATATCCCTTTCTTTCTGATAATCCGGAGACAATCCTGTCCCACGCCTTTCACGGGCCCGGATTTGTCCATCCTTGCTTTCCGGACGACCTTCTTTAATATACGCGGGACACGCTCTAACCGACCGGTTCCAGAAATAATGCGTGATGGGACCAAAGATCCGACTTTGGCCGCTAAACTTTTCACCACGTAACTTTGGATTCTTTGTTCTTACGACTAAATTTCGGAAAGATTAATTGAGCGAGATACAGCACCCAGGCGACCAAACGGCTCGGACAAAAGAGTGAAAGCAGGCGGCTGGTCAAAACTTCGTTAACAAAACACTCTTATCTCCCTCCTTCCACTTTGTACGTAATCTTTCGCTTTCCTCTTAATTTCTCCCACCACGCCAGCACGCATCCAGTTTTCCTGCGCATATCTTCCAGAGATTTAGGCTCCTTTACACAACAAAGTGCGAGGGTGAGTTAGGAGTGATTTTTTACTATTTTACGATGGAACGGTCCTGGCGCACTCCATCCCGTCCATGGAAAGAAACAGATAATTATCGATTTCACTCGAAGCACCGTAAGGGTTTTGAATATTATCCACTTTAAAGATTGAGTAGTCAAAATAAATGTCAATGGAGTTTGTTGTTTGAAGAATAAAATAAATACTTATTTGATAAGTGCGACGCCAAATCCCTTTTCTTCGTTACCGCACGTCGAGATAGCAACTTTAAGCCACATGTTTGAAGTTGGTGCAGACACAATACAGCGCTACGTTGTGTCTTCACAAACTTTATGCACCTGCTTTCCTGCAAGCAACTGTTCAGTAACAAGAGCAATATATCGCTGCTCGCTCATAGCAGCCAACTGCTACTTGTAAACGCAGCTTTACAATCTCGAAATAAGGCTGAAAAATAGGAGCAGGATCAAAATAAATAAAGGTTAGCAACATTCCATAGTAAGTGGTCTGTCCCGAACGAAAGTCCCCTCGTAAAAACGTGGACTCTTTCATGGCTGGTTCATACTCTTAAAAATGTTTGGCATTCACCTTACAAAAGACCTGAATTGGAGTCTACATAGGATAACGTCAGTGAGAACTTATCTACAGGAATCTTTATAATTCACAGTGTCTCGTAACGTAATGTCTACAAATACCACCAGACTTCTGTATTCTGCAAAAATAGAACACCTCTTAACTTATGGCATTACATTAGGTTCCGCACCCGAATGTTCGAAACGAATGCGCAGGGGGCCTTGTCGACCCAGTTATGATTAATAAAAAAAACGCGATCACACTTCAAAGAACCTTGGTTTATTCGCGCTCGCCAACGGACGAGCCGCGCGATAACCATCACGCGCTCTCGGAGCCAAGGCACGACTGTCGAGAAGATGCGAAAACCCAAGGAAAACCAGCGTTCCCACCAAGGAGACTGATGTAATATCCGTGGTCCCCACGCTGCGGACCGCTCGGCCGAAAGGATGGGTCAGTGCACCCTTAGCCGACGACGCCAAGGAAATCCCAAAGCCTCAAAGAAAAGGCTGGAGGTCCCTTTGAAAACGGCCGAGAGAAAGGGTTTGGATTGAAGTCCCAACAAGCCCAGGGAAAACCCTCTGGTCGGCGGTAGGGGCGGGAAAACTGCCGTTACCCACGCCGAGTGGCCCACGGACTAGTACATGGCCCGAACAATATTTTTTGGAGAAATTCTTCCTATGCAAACCGAGTCTTCTTACTTCAAAAGCAAACTTTGAAGGCTATTTTCCATATTCTTTTGGAAGAGTATCGTTGATATCCGTGGAAATCCTAACCCTCACATCTCTGTATATCTATCTATGCTATCTTCATTAGGCAGAACTCAAACCTGTTCCCAGCAAATTGTGCAATACGACACCAGACAAAAAACGGACATCCATGTCATGGACTACAATTTGTCTTAAATCCAAAAGGTCCCAGGTTACATGGCCTCTATCATGAACAATAGACTTCCTAAAAACATAAGAAGTATATCCTCAACGTAACAGTTATGCAGGCCCTGAAGACTTTTTTGATTGAAAGTCATTTTATAGCCTTAATTATTTCGTAAATGACTTTAAAAACCAGCGAAAAATACAACTGTCTTTTTTCTCCTTATTTTATGCTTATGTTCTCTCATGTCATGTTGTATTTTCTGTTTTTTTTCTTTGCGTCCCCTCTGTATGTTAACTTTAGTTTAAGTTTCTTGTTTTGACGAGCCCCATGTCTTAGTAAGACCAACTGTGAATGAATAAAAAAATAAGTCCATCAGTATGTAACTGAAAAGGCAAGCTGCCCTTAACTTTATCATCATTGTAAGTTTTACACAAGTTATTGAAGATTCATGGAGAATCCCTGCGTCAAATACTTTTTCACCCTCCTTTTTCCCTTTTGCAGGGGGTCTGCTGATGTTCCTGACTTTTTCTTTCCACACTTTGCGTCTAACGATACTTCCTCGCAGTTCTTTTCGCCTCAAAATCTTCCGAGCCTCTCCTTTTCTGTCTTTCTCTCGTCTTCCTCCCTTTCATTTATATTCCGTTCAGCCTTTTTTTCTAAAATAGTCTGAATCCCTCCTCAGCACAATGTCGGAACTAATTTCGCCGTCTTTTTCGTTTCTTATTTTCACGCTTTAACTCTGCACAGGAAAAAATACTTTGTAGAAATTATGGCAAAATTTGATTTTAGGATATCCAACTGTTTTCGTTGCTTCGCAACATCTAACCATGATGCTTGAACAAACTTGGCGTCCAAATTTTCCTGAGGTGGGATTCTAATCCGAGGCCAGGCTAGAACGTGCATCATCATAACTAGTCATCAATTTTGTAAATATTTTTTGACGCAACTCTCCGCTCGATTATTACTCCAGCTAAACTTTTCAGAATCATAAACTTTTTTATTTTATATCCTACACTAATATTTATTTTAATAATCTTGTGCGAGATCTTCCTTTGTCATTATCCCCATTCACTTATTCCTTGATGGCTGTCTTCATCAGACTATTATATTTCCGAGATGTGATCAAGTATATTGTCCCGTTTGCTCTTTAAAGTTTTCAACGCACTTCCCTTTCTCTCCACGCAATCTATAACCTTTTTTCGTCATTCTGGTATATCCATCTAATCCTAATCATACTTCAACGACTCCACATTCCTAACGATCGTGGCCATACTTTTCAACCAATTGACAAAGACATTACTGGGCTGAAATCTGAGACTGATTTTACATCATCCGTGCCTCGAAATCGTTAAATCTACCCGCCCATCGTCCGGATTCCAAATAACCCCCCCCCCCCCCCTATTACTTAACATTCTCTCTCTGTCATCTGTTATGTGGTAAAAATAAAGGAAACGAAGGTAGTGATTTCTTCTTTCGTTTTGGAACTTGTATTTCGTTTTTCGTCTTGACTGGAAGTCAAGTGTCCCACTTGGTTGCTACTGCGCTACATCTTACGAAAGTACGGTGAATTCAGCGCAATTTATTTGCGAAATAACCGAATTACCTAGCTCTACGCCCGAAGAAATCTGATTCCCTAAGCTCTCAGCTCGCTAAAATTTCCGATTTCTTTTTCCACCATTTGATCTTGTTCGAGTGAACGCGTCCCCATGCGACAATCCATTTGTCGCGAAAACATTTCCAAGAGAGCCTTCTCCCCTCGCGAATCCAATGAAGTAAGTTTCGATTCCTCGAGTTCCTGCTCCGTGGAGCAAGAGAGCGCACTCATCCCGCGCCTCCCACTCCCTCCCTTCCTCCCTCTCCTACACCCTCCCAACACCCAACTCCCCAAATTAACATTTTACGCTCCCAGTTTCTTTCTTTCCACTGACTTCGTTTTCTCTGTCTTTGAGAGCGGAATGAGTTCTCACTCCCGGTGCATCACGGAACCCACTTCCCGTGTCTCTGCATCTCATTTTCCTCACTCCCACCACGACCTCGATTACCCATGAAGCATGACACTCCGTTCTTAAATAGGCACACTGAAAGTATCGTGCAACTTCTCAGATGCATGCCCGAGTGTTGCGAGTTTCAAGCGAGCACCTTCTATTATCCGTTTCAGAGTTGATCGTGTTTTGTATTTCAATAGGCTTCCATTGTCTCTACACTTTAAAAGAAGACATTCTGCGTTATCTCCTAGGGCTGGCTCCATCACCCCGAGAAACATTCCTGCAGGCTAATTTTCTAGATTTCATGATAAATTCTGTATATACTGCTGTTTCAATAGTTGAATAAAACAGCAATTTCATTTCATTACACGAGGTCATTTTTAAATGATTGTAATCGAACCTTAATTAACATTTCCTATGTACTAGAACGAGTTTTATTTATTTTCCCTTTCCTTGCTGTTATTTCTCATCATTGCCTCCTTATTTCTTGGGTAACCAGCTCAAAGTAACGAAACCGCTTCGATCTTCTCTAGTGATGTCGTCTACACCGTATTTAAAAATGCAATTCCTGATATTTCTTACTTTCTCAAACTTTATCGCAAGAGACATTCGTCGTTTTAACATTTCGTGGGTCCCCAAGAATTGCCGTTTTTCCTACTGGTTTCACTTCAATCCATTCCACCCCCCGTTTTGTGTGTGTAACTGTGTGTGTGTGTGTGCGTTCTATTTTTCGCCTTCCCAGCCCATAATTAACCGACGCGACCATCCATCTCCGCCGCCATATTCTTTCCCAAAACCTCAAGTTTCCGTCCCCTCTCGCATCGTTTCCTTCCGTCCGCACCCTCTCCTCTTCTCCCTCTCTGGACTTCTTGTCCTCTTTCCCAAACTTGAGAAGGAGACGACATCTACCCTATCTCATCTCTCTCTCTTTCTCCCTCTCCCCCCGCCCTCTCCGTCATCCATCCGGTCCGCTGATCACGGCCCTCGCTCGAGTATTCCACTTCGGGTGGCTTTTCATTCACGCAGGAATTCCATTCAAACTGCACCGAGTTTACGAGAGCACTTGGATATGCGTCATTTCTCCCATTCCGTCTCCCTGTCCCCACCTTCCCCCCTGACGACTCTCCAACCCTTCCCCCACATCTCCACCCCTTAAGTCCTCTTCCCCTTATCCCATCCCTCTTCTTCCCCAATTCCTTGAAAACTTTCCCCTCCTCTCTCTCTCTCTCTCTGTTTCTCAAGCCACCATAACGTTGATATTCAAGGGTTGAAGAAGAGGATAGTTGGAGCCATGCGGCGATGTAATGCAGAAAAGGAGTCACGACATAGATTCGGCCATTTTGTTTTGACCGGTTATAAATTTGCTCCGTGTACTCGAGTACAAAGTAGATAATTTTACCATGCTCGAGGAACCTGGAGGAGGAGGAATCTATAGCGCTTCATAATGCTATATTAAGCGCACAGTAACCGCATTGGTTTGATTGAATTTTGCGAAAAACAGTCCTCTCAGTAGCTGTTCCGACACTCAATTTTTTTTTGTTCCTTAACTTACATGCGCATAAAAATTTCTCGTGGCATGTGTAACCTTATAATTATTCACCGAAATAGAGTATTGTATAAGTTCTTGTACTTCCTTATGCATTTCTGCACCGTCTTCACGCATAACATGTTATGGCTCTTATAATCATTCATTGCAACAGAGCAGTGTATATGAACTCAGGCTCCTTTAATACATACTTGACCGTGTCGGTTTGGTCAAACTTTGCAAAAAATATCCCCACTGACAGACACTCTTCGTTCAACTGTTTTAACTGATACTCTCCACATTGACCTTCCCCTCTTATCAACCCTTCTTTCTACTTCCCTCCCCTTCTCCGTCGAAACTCGTCTATTCCCTTTCCAGGGTCCATCCAGGCCATGAAACTGGCCTCATACCACATTGCGTCGCGGCACCGAGGAGAAACTTCCGCGAAGTTCTCGCCCGGACCCCCTGCCAATTGCCCAGGAACCGGATATCCTGACTTGTTGTCCCTTCCCCATTTCGTCAGTATTACCCCTCCGCCCTGTCCCCTCTCCATGCGCCTGGCCGCGGATGACCAGGTTTGGTCCTGGGCTCCCAAGTGTCACGAGTTCAAATCCCTCCTCGAACAAGGTTGCCATTAGGGAAGACATCTGATGTCATTTACGTATTTTTTTAAGCGTGGTTAATAGGGTATAGGTTGGATACTTTAGAGTAGAGGAAGATTGGAGAGAAACTTGGGGTCGAATTCAAAATCTCAAGTACAACTTTGTTTCTATTTCGCACGTCATCTCTACTACGAGTTTAAAATGGTATGCATATTATCCTCCATGCGGTTCGAAACGATACACAGCTCAGCACGACTCTAGATTTTACAACACCACTGCTGGTAGAATCTATATTATGTCCTTTCTAACTCGTAGTAGAGATTTTATGGCGTGAGCAGCAGAAGTGAGGCTGTAGTTGAGATTCTGAATACGGGCCTTGGTGTCGGAATAAATTCTCCCCGAGGTCCATAGTTTAACCCATGTTTCATTCTAGAAATCAAACCAATTATATAATCTTAGAACTTTGTCGTCCATTACCCCCGCTGACTCTCATCATTCTTCTGTGACACCATGTTTTACTTGCTTCCAGGCTTTCTTTGTTTATGGCTGCTTTGTCATCACAAAGTGCATTCCCCAGATATAATCTCAAATGAAGTTTTTCCTTTCCCACAGACTTGCTTCCTGCTTTAAACAGGTTTTTCTTCTCGTAGAATACTCTCTTCGTTTGCACTCTTCCACTATATCTAACGATTAGGTATATTTGCTTTGTCAATCGCTGGTTATTCTGCTTTCAATTAATGAAAATCTTGTAGTTGATGATTTCCTAGATAAATATGGTTGCCCTCAGTCATCTGGGCAGTAATTTTATGCTCGAAAGTTTAGCGATTGAAAAATTGGCACCATCGCCAACTCGGGCTTCCCGTAAACTTGGAGCAATTTCAAAGTTAAAAACCCGACATCCCTATTAAAAAGAGAGAATGATCCACATCATTGCCGTAGGACCAACTTAAAACTTAACCTTCGGATGCTATAGTATCTCAGTTTTTAAGTAGTTGTTGTAGGGGAAGGCGCCTTTATGAAGTGCGCAATAGATAGTGGTAGGATTTTTTAGGGGACGAAGGAAAGGTGGAGAGAAACCCGGCGTTGGGATCAGCCTGTTCTTAACGAAAGGTGCCAAGGGGTTCGCGGCTTAACTTCTCTTCCAACGGACGGAGTACTGCACTCGAAGTGCTCTCCACATTGCACTCAAATAGGATCGGTATATCAATAATAATCCGCCACTGCTGCGATTCGAACTCATACCGTCAAAATGGGAGGTCAGCACTCTAGCCATTACACCATCCTAATCCCCAATGTTTGGCTACGATGCAATTTCCTTTTCCTCGGGACACGTGGCTCTGGTGCTGGAAGGCCAAACGAAGTTCACGAGAGAGAAGATGAAAACAAAACAGTGACGCATGAAGTGCGTTCACTCCCATTTCTCGAGCCAGCCCTTTTTTCATTTTGTATCTCGTTTTATATGCTTCCTGCATTGACTCCCACCCTTGAATCAACTGTCGAATGCACATAGCCAAAGAGATAGGGGAGAAAGGTAATATTTGTTTCATAAATCTTCGAAAATTAAAATTGAAAAAATGCGCGTTAATTTCGACGCCCTAGGGCATTTACGTCTTCCTCCTTTATTTAATTATAATGGATGTCTTTTTATTTTCCTCCGTCCGTATTTTTCGAGAAAATCTTCTGTGTTTCCTCTTTATCATGCTCTCCTGTTGAGGGTCGTTTTTGTGCAAAGCGATCCCTTTTTTTCTGCGGGACCCCGCTAATATTTAATCATTAACTCGCATCCCAACATGATGGTGGGGAAACAAACTTTCGGGAACTAAAACTGGGCGATCCATTAATATGCGTTGCGAAAATTTTGTGGGAAATAATTAAATATTAGAATCATCAGTCCATATCTCATTTGAACATCCTTTTTTTCTTCTCTCCTGAAATATTACCATCGTTCCGCATGACTAACTAATAATTTCCGTCGCTCGTATTTTGCCTGAGAATGAATTTTTTCGTGAGTTCCTTTCCCCTCCATATACGGCACGGAATTGTTGCTAGATATCTTAAATGGGCCAACAAACGGCTGCATTAATTTATGGCACAAACTACTTCGTTTCGTTGAATAGTAAATCCAAAACACTCTTAATTGCGCTGCACAAAATTTTTCAACTCTCCTTTGAGCAAAACCTACAAATTTTTAGTAAAAAATAACTCGGGTGTTTCCGGTCCGATAAATAATGCAGCGCGATTAAAAAATTAATTGCCGCGCGGTTTTGCCGTTGTGAATTTTACTACGCGTAATATTCATTCGTGAGTATTATTCCCAGCTGAATATTTCGACGAAGGTGGTAAAATTTGAATTGGGCGTTTGGAGTGGACCTTAAATTGGTGCGCTCCACTCGGTTATATGAGTGTGAGCGTGTTTTATTTTGCGAGAAAACTGCCTCATTTTGCATCTCGGTGTAAACTTTCTGGAAAAGGGTATCCTCATTTCCAACTACAACAAGATTCGTAAAAGTGATGCAAAATAATAAGCATTCGTGAAAGTTTAGTCTTCAGATAACCCGGGGGTCCAATTAAAAAACTCATCTCGGCGCTGCATCTGTGTGAATTTTAATTGTGTTCATTTCTATAATGTGATTTGGCACAGTACGTATTCGGGCGGAGTAAATGCTGGTTACATTATACGACGTCTCGCAGGGAAATAAAAAGATGAACACGTAGAAATCGCATAACATTCGATATCACATGTGTCTCAATATTGCATACCTATCACGTGATATCGATAATTGTGTGATATCACACATTGCACCTTTTCGCACGTTGCATCGCAAAAGGCGTGATCACTAATATCTCATGATATCACACATCGCTTGATATCACAGATCACGTGAATTCGTGCATCGCATTATCTCTGATGATATCGCTTTACGTGACACATCCAAGTCAATTTGCGATCTCACGTTCAAATCGCAGCCGATATATCGCAGTCTCGATCAGCCCTCGAGTGGCGGGAAATGCGCGGTACGGCGGCGCGGAGTGACGTTGCGGACGGCGACGATGTGGATTTAATCGTTTGCGTCCTCGCTACCGTGGACCTTTCGCAAGCTTAACTTCCCGGGTTCACTTGATGTCTCCATCCTGCTCCCCCCGATGCAATGGTCGTCTATGCAATGGTCAAAATGGTCGCGCGTCTAATTCCATCCTCTCTCTCTCGCCCTCTTCCTCTCAGCACACAGCCGCCTGTGAGGTGTCTTCCAAAAAAGATAAACGTTCTGCCTTTTTCGAGTATTTCACTCTAAATTTTACACTGGAGGCGTGGTAGCGGGGACTCTTAATTCATCATGCACTAAAAATTCTCGGACTCACGTCCGTCCATTCCATATTTATTCCTTTCCGATTCAACCATTCAAATTCTTCAAGTCTTGCGAATTCTAATACTATCACTGTCAGTATCTTCTCTATAAGGAGGAGAATTCGTCAGATTCTGATTCTTGAGATACTTCAGGCCTGGTCATTGAAGAGCATTTTTATTTCCAGCGTTGTATTTTGGACTTAGAATGAGCTAGCGAATACAACACGTTTTGGTCTGACCTCTACACTTGATTATTTCTTCCTCCTTCCATATCCAGAATTTCTGCACCCCAAGTAATAACATAATGATTTCGTTTCTTCCAGCTTCTGTTTCCCTATTACAAAAATTAAATTCTTCTCAGAAATACCTTAATATCAAAATTCGTATCTTCTACACGCATTTCAATATAGGTAAGTTTCTTTTGTGGAATGACAAACACGAGACCAATGCTCAGCTCCTTGTAATGCGTCGACGAGAATTATGGCTGTGTTCCAGTCGGTAGGACTTTCAACATTGCCCATAAATTGTCCCCATCATTGGCATTATCTTTGTTAGCAATATGCATCTGCATTATCTAATGGAATTAATCGCTCATTTCATCGGTATTTAAACCCAATAGTTCGAAATTTCCATTTTATTATGCCTGCTTAAACATTTGCATGGTGTGAGAAAGGTTGAGGGATCGCTTTACCGTAATCAAGACCCATACCTATCGATTAGCTGTGAGATATGTGTCATAAAGCCTGAATTGACGCTAATCTTCGCGTCAACCCTAAGCTCACGTCCACAAGTGGTTGAGGTTTACCGGCCATCGTTAAACCAGTGCTACGTGTGGACTCTGACCTTATTCTTTCTGTATGTAGTGACTTTAGATACCCAGCGACGATAAATCGAAAAGTTTGATCGATCAGTGATGAGGAACATGTTAAGTCTAGCGTGTTCATTATTGGTTCATTTCATATTCATCTCAACGCATCATAATTTTCTTCAGAAGTGCATTTGAGTGTAAAATAAAAGAGTGCCGGAGGAGAAATGAATTCCTGCACGGGCATTTTCAACGTCGCCCGGAAACTTCGTCCGGGAAGTTTTGATATTTTGTATATTTTTTTACCCCATTTCTGTTGTTATGAAGCCTGCGACATCGACGTTATGTGCCGTAATACCTCCCGTGTTTTACAAATTAGAATTTTTCCCACCACCTCACCCACTCTTACTCCCTTAGGAACGGCGTGAAATGGTAAATGTGGGTTGAGTGAGAAGGCAATACTCCTCCTCCTCTTCTCACGAATAGCGTTCTTCTCGTAAGAAGGGAAGAAACGAGAAGTGTTGTACTGTAGGGTCCCGCCGATATTTCGCAGCTGCGGCCAAAGGATGCATCTCCTCTCAGAGCCTCCCCCTTCAATCCCCTGGCCACCGAACCCTTAGCTTTGACCCCATACAATGATCCTCCGCATATCCCCGTCTCTACTTTCCTCTCCGCCTTCATCTTTTTTACGAATCCTAATCGACGGTTTACCAGGTCAGTTATTTCCCGATTATGTTTATGTTTCTACCAGGCTGCTAAACTGTTGCTTACTACCTAACGATTTCGGAGACCTTTCAAGCCGGCCTCCTCCGTATGAGGCATACATTTGGATATTTAATTGGCAAATTAGTGCGCTAATTTAGAGTCTCCCTTCCGTAGAAGGGTGTATTTAATTGAATGAAAAGACTTCATTTTCATATTTTCTTAGTATCTCATTTCACAAAGCAAATATTTTCGAAAAAGCGTTTTTTTCTTGGCTGGCACGTAACGAAATTAAAGTTTCTATGAAAATTAAACTTGCATGTACTCACTTTTATCCAAGAGTAGTTCATCAGGTATAAGATACACCAGAATCTCATTTATTTTTCTCTTTCATGACGTTAAGGTTAGCAGCCTTACGAATAAACGAAGGTATTATTTGATAGCCAGGACATCAGTGAAGCCATTTTTGTGAGAAAATAAGTTGCACAATGTACAAAACAGTTGATGTATAGCTGAGTCAACTTTGGAATACCGACAAATGTGATCGGAACTATTTATTTGTAACCTAAAAAAATATTTTTTTCGCCAGATTTGAAAAGTCGGGTACAGTAAAACCTTGTTATGTTAATTGTGGTAGTGGGCTTTTACTATTTGGTTTATGGATAAGCATTGACGTTATAAATGAATCGGCTTACCTCTGTGATAGTGGTTGTTTCCGACTTTAACATACACAGCAAGGAACTTTAACGAAATATCATTTACTGGCCTATTTGTAACTATCTACACCACGAATTAATTTCTTCGCTTTTTCAACAAATCCTGCGGGGTTAATTTCCCGCCGTTTCTCCCGGTAATGAGTAAGATACTTGGCAGTGCCGCGGTTGTGAGCGAGGCACCTGTTTTTGCGTCCCCGCGAACTTCGCCGTAGACCTGTACGTTCCTTAATGGTAAACACGGCCCCCCGTTTGATCATCTCCCATTTCCATACCGCGGTGCCCTCCCCCTCCCGTTTTTCATGCGACGCCCTCTCTCGTTGGAGCACAGAATGACATTCGGCGGCGCAATTGAGGGAAGAGAAGGACTCCTTGCGAGTAAAGTTTTATGGGAGGGTGCAGGGTGCTCCCGCTGAGACCCGGAAATCCACCCCTATCCCCAACGGAAGCCCTTCGCCCCTACTTCGCCCAGCCTAAAGTTCCATCTCGCCCGGGCTGGCGAAACCTTGAGAGCTTATCTCCCTCCGTACAGGCGAGTGGCTCAGTCAGTACATTCTAATGTTACGGTGAGGCGTTTTGTGGGTGAGCCGTGACATGTTTGCGTCCCTTCGCCCCGAATCACTTTCCGACCATCCCACACACACCCCGAACGCACTACTGCAGACGCGCCGCGGTCCCCAGTTCTGATAATTTTAACCCTCTCTGCCCGCCCAATCCGCATGATAGTGGTGCACGAAGTACTTCATTGTGAGTCGAAATAACTTTCGTAAAAACACATTCGGCGTTTCTGTGGCTGCCCTCCATTAGGAGTATCGCATTTGAAGTAGCTGTTGTCATAAATTGGCGAAATAAAGAAGATTTTCGAACTTAAGATTTACGGCCGCGGTAAATTTTTCAGTATTCTCAAGACAGGGAACCGTGCTAAGAATAAATAAAATCCTCTCAAAATTAACCTTGTGCTATTTCATCTCCAATAAAACTTTAATTTACCAGCAATAAACTTTAACAAACACCACAAGAAAATAAAGGAATCATGAACCGGGTTTCGATGAATGATCATTTTCATTAAGGGTATAATAGTTTTGCTGATTCAGCAGAGAGGATATTAGTGAAATGCTTTTGCGGAACGGCAATTTGGTTCTTTTTCAAACCAGTATCTTGAACTGTCGTTGCCTCTGAATGTTTCATGCGGTTAAACGCGGTGTGATTGATATATTAACGAGGATGATTCTCCTCGTCCACCATCGCATGAGATATTTTTTTTTTAAACGGCAAACTAGTTTCTGTGAAAGATGAATTTTATTCGGGAGCTGCAAATCTCTTCAGCATTTGCTACTAGGAAACAGCCTATCATTCCCTTCGTGTGGATAATATCTCCATCTCGGGCACAAATTATTCTGTTTCCTATGATAAATATGAAATCACAATGATTTCATATGCGTAGAGTATCAAGTAATTGTTGGTGATCATTCTAAAGTTATTTTTCATTGATTTACCCACAGTCACGAAAAGTTTGTTCTTGAGACGTGTGCTATTTGTTTTATAACCAGTAATAAAGTATTTGTTACTATCTTATGTGAAATTCTTGCACGTGTCCATATTTATTATTAGCACGTACAATTTTCCCTTTCAATTAATTTTATCAAAGTACTATAAGATTCTAAACGGAAAACGTCCGAAAAACCGTCCTTCAATGATGGGTTTGTGTGTATGTCGAAGTTACTCAGCCGTGGATTCTGTCTTCAGCCTTTGAAGGTAAAAAGATAACTTCTGTGCTTATTATTTGGAATTTTGGAATTAAATGGGCCCTAAAAGAGACCACAGAGAATAAATCATGCCTTCAATTTTACACTGATCTTAGTTCTCTCAATTTTGTGAAGTCTTAGATCTAAAGGATTAATATCGTAATCCTATTTACGTCGAGAACTCAATGGGTATCATTCCACTCTGACCATCTCCTCTTCTTGCTGAAGCGTTGGCGACACTATTTGAAGAATCCTAATCCGTTGGGGCCGTATTTGAAGTTTCTCTGTCTCTCTCCATTTTCTTGCTTTTTCGCTCGGTGTTTCCCAAAGCTCTTCTCAACCAGTGAAGACAAAATAGATTTTCCCTTCATAGAAGAGATCGTGTCTTGGATCTTTTACTAGGTATCCCTATTCGTGCCATACCTCCTGTCCGTCAGTGACCCAGATGATATAATCCTTTGAAAGAATAACATTTAAATATGTAACTTTAGGCCACATATACTCCCGCCCTAATTTTCCGCGCGGACAGTACTTTTGACGTACGTTTTCCGTGTATCTTATCTCCTGTGACTAGTAATACATCCCTCTCAAGATACCCTGATTATTTCTGGTCTTAAAGAAATGCTTTCCAGGCTAAATGAAATTTCCTTGCTTTGCGTGCAAATATATTTTCATCTTTCTGTCCTCTTGGTCACGGGCGCCCGTGTTTCTACGTGACCTAGAGGTGAAAAATATTTCTCTTAAGTGTTGTGGGCTATTCCTCTCCTTCCTCTTTGGCTGATCTCATTTTCTTCCGCTACCTCCTAATGCTCCTCCCACTCTCCAATGCATTCCACCCACTTTCATGACCATACGCTCCTTCGTAATTTCATTGTATTCCAGTTTTCAACCCCTCCTCCTATACTCTATCCGCTCATTTCTGGGCACACGTTGCTTTTACTCCCACGACCTCATTTAGAACCCTTCTCTTTACCTCACTTCCAAATGCTCCATAAGATACCTTTCCAGTTTCTATTTGTAATAAGTTTTTTTCTTCATTGTTTTAGCATTTTGAGAGTTAGTCTGTTCCTTGTCCCCATATTTTGGTAAGAAAATGCAAAGCGATCTGTTCGTTTTGATTAATTTTTCAAGAGCCATGTTATTGAGTATTAATCATATATTACATACATTGTACTCTGAAACTGAGAAAGACTGATATCGAGCGGCAACAAAGCTAGCGTTTTAATCCCAATACAATAAATCTCTCTCAATAGTTCGAGCTATCTCCACACCCTCCACACAAAACTGTGTTGTAGACAAAATCACAATTGTGTCAGTAATGAAATAAGTAAATTTAATTTAGCAGAGCATTTCGGCATTACCACACGTCCCAATTAGCAAAAGGCCATTCTTCTTCCAGTGTCACGATGAAATTTCATAGAACTTTCATTTTTTATTCGTTAAGCTGATGTTGAGAAAGATGTAGTTGAGAAAAAAAGCAAACTTTCTCCCCAGTGTAATGTTTAAGAGTCTCTGGGTCCCAAAAATTCATTCCAGTCAAGCTCTCCTACCTACGTATCCTCTCCCTCCCTTCTCTCCTTCCAATTTCCATCTTTCTCGTTTGCTTTCCCGTTGAACTTCCGCCGCTTCTACATATTCTCCATCTCCTCATCCTCGTAACTACTCCCACTCAATTTAGCTTCCCGTCGTGGGAAGGCACGATTGAAATTTTCTTTCGCCTCAAATCTAAATGATTCCATTCATCTGTTTTGTCCCGCCCGTCCTCGTCGGGGACATCAAAGCAATAAAGTGATAAGGGTGCGCCGTCCAAACCTGATGGCGGCTTCCCCCTTCCCTCCCTCGCGGGTCCCAACCCATTTCCTCCCACCCTCCTCCCCACCTATGGCGTCAAGCCCCCCTGTCCAGCATTCCTCAGCTCCCTCTGCCTCAGGGGCAGCGCGCTTTTCATGAGCACGCCCAATCTTCCCCAAGCTGCTCCTTCCCTCGACGGAAGAATCACTCGTCATCCCCCCCAATTCCCTTAGGGCAGTCTTCATCCTGCTCCTCTTTCCACCCCCTCCATGCACCCTTCCCTCCCGACAAACTCCCTCCTCCCCTCCCCACACAAAATAGGAAGCCTTTACAATGGCCAAACACTCCCACACACCCTAATTCCGGGGTATGGCCGGTCCACTGCGCGCCCTGACTGCACCCCGCCCCCCGCATTTGCATAATTGTCACTGCGGAAAAGTCGTCCACGTGTATGAATATTTAATGGCCTTCAGTTTCCCTTGCGGAGGGCACTTCCCACCTCCCCTAGCACCCAATTCACTTCGGCCCCCGCTCTCGCCTATCAGCGCGATGACCGCATCCTCGGCAACCTTCCCGCACCCTCTGCTCCCCCACAACCCGAGCCCTGTCTCCTAATGAAGCTAATTTCGAGTGGCCGCCGCCGTATCAAGGGAGCTTCCCTTCCTCCTCCTCCCCGGCCTACTCTTCCCGCCCACTTCTCGTCATGACTCCCGCCCTCCGCCATGTTGTTGCTGCCATTTAATGCGCGTGTCATTGAAATGCCATGCAGCCAGGCTGATGGCGGATTTCACGAAGAGTATGGTGGGGTCTCTCCCTCGCGTGCCTATGCGCTACAGCCACACATAGAAGAGCGAAAATACGGAAGTTGTTTCATTTTTGGTGAATCAGTTTGTTTAAAGCGGGCGCACTCACCCAATGTGGTATTGCAGAAATCTTGTGCATCAAGTTCTTTCCTGCAGTGCTATTTGAATGCAAGTTGACCGCAGAAATCGAATCAAAATCCATAAAATCTTACCCTAAGAGAGAAAAAGAGAGGGAATCTATTCCTTCTAAAATATTTTTTTTTTTGCTGTCCCAGTCAAGTTCTCTCTGGCTGGGAGTAAACCTTTGTCTTGCCATCCCAATCCCAATTACCCAGCAGTTTAAAATTATTGCAGAGAGTTCAAAGGGAATGGTGTCAAGCAATACCCTATGCTTGGCCTATTGATTTCATCTCCATTGTGAAGCATAAATGTGGTTTGCTAGTACCAGACACTCCACAAAAGAAGTTGTCCAATCCTGAGGTAATACCTGCATTTAGAGATTCAAAGCTTACTACATTATAAAATGGAATGTGTCAAATAGGGAGCAAAATGTAAGCATTTTTAAACAGAATTCGAGAATTGGTAAGGTGTTGAATCTAAAACCTTAGGACTATCCAGGAACCTCAGAACCAATCTCAAATTCACTGCATGGGTGGTACCTATGGAATTAGAAAAAATATTTTATAATTGTAATTTTATCAATAAAGCCACTAAAAAGGGTTGTAGGGTGAAGTAACCTAATTTGGTGATACACCTATGTTGGTGATACATTTCGTTTCCCCTCTCACAATCAATGGCGACCCTCAAATAACTTCCCATGTGGATAATAGGTGGCGTAGGTTGACTATTTTTTTCTGCTGAACGTGAAAGCGCAATTTCTTTCAGTCAGCGTGCTGTAGAGGAAGTGAAAGCAATTCTACAGAAGTGAACAGGGCATTTTACATTAATTCGTGAGTATCTTCACTCTTTATTAACTTTAAGAAGTGTATATCAATTCAAAATTCGTAACTGGCCAGTATTATCCTCACAAGACCTTAGGGAAATGTAAATTAAGTTATTTTATTAGTTTTTCTGGTGACTACGTTTTGTGGAGTCTTAGCAATCTAGTGAAAAAATAAGGTTTCTCGAGCTCATCCATGACATGGTCATCCAGACAATATTTCAAAAAATTAAAATAGGCATTTAAAATTAATATTTATGGTTCTCAGTACCACAGAATGTTAGTACCACACTATTAACTATGCTTTTACATTGAAAATATTGTCGTACAGCCTATCACCAAATTAGGTGTATCACCAACTTAGGTGTTTCACCAAATTGGGTTTACCACCAAAATAAATATGTATTTATGCTAATTTTTAATAATTCTTAGATTTTTTGAAATATGATCTGTACGATCGCGTCGTTAATGTGCTGGAGAAACCTAAACTTGACACTTGTAGGGTCTAATCCTTGGTTTAATTGCTATTGCATTAGTTACACATTATGGCTGAGTCTTGTGTTTCTTATTTTCAGTTGATCAATATGAGCAGAAAACCCAACCGTTCATTTCCACAGGAGGGAAACATAACATACCGTCAATATAGTTGTAGTGATATGATAGAGGCCGCAAGGATGGTCCAAGAAGATAATGTTAGTATTTGCAAGGCTGCAAAGGAAAACGCTATGCCTTGGAGCTCTTTAAAAAGGTTTCTGACCGAAAATGAAGATGCTAGTGCAGCTAATGTAATTAAAAAATTAGGTCGCCCATTTGCCTTGGAACCTGGAATGAAACATAGAGTATTAAATGACGTAATTCAAATACAGGAACTAGTATTTGGATTAACTGTGAAAAGAGTAAGGATGATTGTTTCCCAGGTGGCCAAAGCATCTGGTTGCGAACAGTTCTTCAACAGACAGAAAAAGTGTGCAAGCAAGGTGGTGGTTACATTTCAAACAACGGTACGGATTAACTTTGAGGATTACAGAAAACCTGTCAGCCTGTAGGGCTTCAATGGCCAATTCTTTGATGATCAACGATTATTTGGACAAGCTTACTGATGCTATAAAAAAATTAGGATTACCTACTCATAGAAAGCTAGAGGATCACGTGTGGAACGTTGACGAAACTGGCTTGATGTATGTTGTCAAGCCTAACAAGGTTGTGGCTCAAGCAGGGGAAAAGTTTGTAGGTATACAGACGTAGCTACGGAGAACAAGGGGAAACTATGAATTTAGTTGGCTGCGTTTGTCCTAATGGCACCTGGATACCCTCTTTCATCATTTTCAAAGGTTCTCGTTGGTATGACGACTACAAGAGAGACTGTCTACCGAACACCCAAGTTCATCTCTCTGATAGGGTTTGGATTACAAAGGAATTGTTTCCCCAGTGGTTTCTTTTTTTTTTCCTTTAATCCAATAGCACTAGACCCGTGCTATTGCTTATGGATTCGCATGGGGCACACATAACTCCAGAAATCATAGAACTTGCTCGTCAAAATGAGGTTGACATATTGGCATTCCCTTCTCACAACACCCACATACTGCAGCCTCTGGATGCTGGAGCTTGGCGAGATGAACTCAATGATTACATGGCGATACACCCAACAGTGAAGCCAAGCAAACGAAATTTTCACACTGTTTTCAAGATGCCGTTTGTTAAAGCAATGTCTGCAAAAAAACATCAAAAATGCTTTTAAGTCCTGTGGAATCATACCACTGGATCGAAGTGTCATTCCCCGAGAGAAATTGGCTCCATCCGTGCTGACTGAGCGTCCATATCTACAGGAAGACGTTTCTGCCATTGAAGAGTCACCAACTCCACCACCTTATTTAGCAAACGTCATCGTGTCCAGTTGATAACATCCTGAAAGCTCCAACTGCAAATGTTATCAGGAAGCCTACAAGAGCAAGGGTTACCAATCCAAAGGCTCGAGAGCTAACGGAGACGCAACCAACACCTCTACCAGTGATTAAACTCGATTCAAGCAGTGGCAAAAGAGGCAAATTTCCTGATTCAGCTGGACAATCAGGAACATCAAAACGACGCAAAGCATCAAAACCCAAGGACTATGATGATGAAGAATGAACTTGTGGTAGCTGTAATAGGCTTTTTTCTTGGGACAAAAGAGAAAAAAATGGCAAGAAATGGGCGGAGTGCTCGTTCTGTCTCACTCCCTACCTAGCATTTTGCCAAAGTTAATCTGTGATTGGCTATTTTCACATGTGTGATATTTGCAGTTGCTCTGATGACTAAACTTCCAACATTGGAATAACTGAAAAGAATTGCAATGAATTTAATACTTGATTTGTACATTTCAATATGTAAAACGTGTTACAAATATGAATGCAACACATTTTATGCACCTTTTTTATGTTACCTATGATATTTCAAGTTATGTCAAGTAAGACATGTTACTTTACAAATCATACTATTCATTAATCTCTATAGTATGTTTATGCTATAAAAAGTGCAATAATATATCACTTACTTCACAGTTTTTGTCTTGTCTTATAGTATCACCAAATTAAGGTACCCATATCACCAAATTAGGTGCCATGTCACCAAGTTAGGTAGCAATGTAATAGATGTATGAAAACATCCATAACTCCTCTTATATTACTCTAATTGATATTATTTTTCAATAATTATAACAACCAAGTACAAGTTTTATAATCATAGTCATTTTCCACGAGATTTTATGATACAGAGGCTGATTATTTATAAAAATATAGACTTTATCACCAAATTAGGTCCCTTTACCCTATTATTGCTCTTGTTGGTATAGGCTTGAAAATTTCCTGTTTTTGGCAATTCATATTAAATTAATATTAGTTGTGGCTTTATCGTTCTATTGATCCTATTTGTAAATGTATAAAAGCTAATAATTTCCTCCATAAATTTATTTCAGAACCAGATTTTGTTGGTTCCTATGACATTGGAGAATACGTGCTCTTCTTCTTCCGAGAGACAGCAGTCGAGTACATTAACTGTGGGAAAAGTGTGTATTCCCGTGTGGCTCGAGTCTGCAAAAAGGACACAGGAGGAAAAAATATATTGAGTCAAAATTGGGCTACATATCTCAAAGCACGACTGAACTGTTCCATTCCAGGAGAGTTCCCTTTCTACTTCAATGAAATACGTGAGTATGAAATGTGACCAATTAGTACTATTAGACCTATTAGTTCTAAATAGAATCTATAAGATAAAAATTTGTGCCTATGGTCCAAAGAATTTTCGTTAATAAAAAGAGACTTTTCCTAACATATGATACCTATACATTTTACTTAATAAAAATGCTTCTTCCCACTTTAGAAAAATAGGAATGAAGTAGGTGGATCGGTGCATAATGTGAAAAGAATTATTATTAAATGAAAAAAGTGAACTTTTAACAGTTTTAGGCCTTTCTGTAATAAATATTTAAACTAAATGGGAATCCTATTGTGTCTTTAATTGTTGAAATGAAGTTGCATGTAATATTTTTGCTGAGTGTAAGATGAGGATATATTTTATATACTGATGCATAGTATTCTGTCGTGAATAAAAGGATCATGTATCATATTTCATGCTTGAAATACATTTACATTCACATTTTTGTTTGTTTGAGGTTTGATAGATTTCGAAATACATACCTATTAGAAAATATTTGCCAAAAATCTTATTTTTCTCATTCTACGTGCTATTCAAGTGTGATGCTCCAATTAAAGAGATTTTCAACTAATAATTTCATTTCTAGTATTATTTGATATTGATACTATAAAATATGAGACTAATGCCCTTGAAGTGCCAGTATTTCACCAAAACATGAGCTGTCATCCAATGTCCTTTTCACTAATGAGTTCTAATTACAATGACAGATGGGAGAAAATTAGATAAAAGGCAGATTATGCCACTAAATTTCCATAAATTCTATATGAATGTAATCTATTATTTTTTCCATTGATTTTTACAGAGAGCATTTATAAGGTACCAGGAGATGATACAACATTTTATGGTACATTCATCACATCTACCAATGGACTTATGGGATCAGCCATTTGTTCTTTCTCAATTGATGCAATTCAAGATGCATTTTCTGGTAAATTCAAAGAACAAGCCACAAGCAGTTCTGCCTGGTTGCCAGTCCTTTCAAATCGTGTGCCCGAGCCAAGGCCTGGCCAATGTGTTAATGACACAGAGACTCTACCAGGTGAGCGGATATAAATTTATTCATGTTTATTGGGACAAAATTTTGAAGTAATTTTTAAGAAAATTGCTTTATTTATCAATTAAAAATGACTGAGCAGAGCTGGGTCCATTTAAATTTATAGTACCTAATTAGATTTGTGGTTGAGAAAGTGTCTGAAAACAGATAGTTTAATGGAATAAATTAAAGAAATCAATAAAAAGAAAGAGAATAAATTAATTTTGGTGTATATAACATATAGGTACAAATAAGTTTCTAAATTGGTGATACATAGGGACATGACATTTTCGCGAAACGTTTTTTGCGACAGGATTCACGAAATAAGCGACAACCAGGGTTTAATCGCGAAATTAACTGTGTCTTCTTTGAAACGCGATTTCTTTAACGAAATTTGAGATATTTTGCAAATGCCGAATTTTTGTAGCGTGAAATATTTTCTTTAGTGATGGCCGGATCGGACCTTTCATTTTTCTCGGTTCCGGATTCGGATCCAAAGACACGGAGTAAAATCGGATCCGGATCGTAGATTTTAAATTTTCGCGGCTTAGCGATCGAAGTGCCCCGTGAATGGAATATAGGTGCGGTAGATATTGACAAGAAGAGGATATGTAACTAAGGTCACGTAATTAGATGAAAACGTTCCCGTGCAACTAGAAGCAAAATAAAGAAATATGACTTTTTTCCCCCATTACCCCGATATCGCGGGAAAAAAATACGTAGGATGTCACGCGGGTAGCCTACATTCGCCGGGATCAGGCGTACAACGAGAGGAGCTAATGTACTCTGCCAAGTTCGATCCCAATCGCAGTACCACTCATTAATTAAGGATGGTCGGGTCGGATCTCAAGATCCACATGTCTTTCATTTCATTCGCTGCAGAAATCATATCCAGGGACAGTAAAAATTCAGATCCGGATCGGAGATTTTAACATCTCGTGATCGATGCACCCCGCGAATGGAATGTACGTATGGTAGATACCAACAAGGAGAGGTTAAGTAACTCGGGTTACGAAATGAGAAGATTTTTTCCGTGCCACAAACGAGGAAAACAAAATAAAAAATACTCGTCTTGACATTTTTCTCCATAGGCCCGGATGTGCGAGAAAAAAATTAAGCCGAATGTCATGCGGATCGCCTACATTCGCCATATTTCCCGTGAACCAATGAGAGCGTAGTTGTTAAAAATGAGGGCTAATGTGTACTGCCAGTCGCGAGTTCGATCCTTAACACTACCTAAGAATACAGCCGTGCTGTATTCCTAGGGTAATGCTAGTAGGTAGTTAAAAAAAGTAGATTATCAGAAATTTCATGCCAAATTATAAGTCAAAAAATAATTAAATTAGGCGAAAGGAAATGATTGGAAAAAATTTATATTACAGAATTAAATCGTGGAATCATTACGTTAACTTTACAGTGTAGTTTTGAGTGACGCATTTGTAAATCTAGTTGAAGCGATAGAAGTACAAAAAAGTCAGTATCCACACACAAAGGTTGGAAATGAAGGATGATAAAGTTTTTTATTCAATGGTTGTAAGAAAAATTTTAAACAGCGTAAGAATCGAACTTCATAACCTGCAGTCCACTACTCCACTCTGTTATTGTTATTACCATTATCTCATTAATTTGCCTTTAACTTAATTTTGCCTACTGTGTTTTTATGTTGTGTAGGGTAGCCATAACTTCTGTATTGGATCTCAAATGTATGTACTATTTACTGTTTGTTCACATTGGTATGGAGTCTTTATTAATAATATTTAAAAAAACCTTTCTTTTGGACTCCTTTTTCCCAACATTGAACACAGCTTTTACCTTTTTAAAATGATTTTATTTACCGTACTTTTATTTTTAAACACCGCTTTTGATGATTTTTATTCACCATTTTTCAGTGTCCCTAGTGATACATAATGCCTTTTGTTATCTATCTACCTACATATATGAGTTAGGCAGTGGACCAAGCACGTGGTGTGATTTTTAATTCTTCATATGCAATAAAATTTTTATTGATCATCAACTAGGTATAGCATTGCTGTGATATCACTTTGATTACAAAATTACTTTTAAATTTCAGATACAGTCCTCAACTTTATCAGGTCTCACCCCTTAATGGATGAGGCTGTAGCACATGAAAATTCTAAACCTGTCTTTTACAAGAGAGATGTGCTGTTTACTCACCTGGTGGTTGACAAACTAAAAATTAATATTTATGGGAGAGAATTGGACTACACAGTCTATTATGCTGGATCTAGTAAGTACCTTATGTCTAAACCCTCTCAACTATAGATCATAAATCAAGTATTTCAATAGTATACTGAAATTTGACTTATCCATGCTCTATTTCTTGTTGTAACCAATAATGGTTTCTCAAACTTTCTATCCCCTAAAGACAATGGAAAAGTTTATAAAATCGTTCAGTGGTTTGACACAAAAGGAGAATCCCATTCAAGATTGCTGGATGTTTTTGAAGTTACCCCTGATGAACCAATCAGAGTAATGACAATATCAGATCAGGTATGACTTTGTTAAAACTTATGGTCATTTAAAATAATTACTAAATTTTTCTGTCATTGCTAACAAGTCCTTATCCATTGCAGCACAAATCTTTATATGTTGCGTCTGATAACCGTATACGCCAAATTGATTTGGTAATGTGTAATAGAAGATATGACAATTGCTTAAGATGTGGCCATGATCCATATTGTGGATGGGACAAAGACTCCAATTCTTGTAAGCCATATATTCCAGGGTAAGTTGGCAAAATTATTTCATATTCTCTAACTGCAATTTGAGTCATAATAATGTATCAATCTTAACATTGATAATGCTTGATATTTACAGATACCTTCAAGATGTGGCCAATACAACGCATAGCATGTGTGATAGCTCTGCAATGAAAAAGAGAATGGTTGTAACATGGGGTCAGAGTATTCATCTTGGGTGCTTTTTGAAAATGCCTGAAGTCCTAGCCAATCAGCATGTAATTTGGTATCACCATACAAAAGACAAGGGGCGTTCCCAAGTAATTTACAAGTAAGAATTTATTTGCAAATGCCTTTTCAGCTCTAATTTCAGTCTTATAAGTTTTCTTCTGATCACTGGCCATTACCCACGCAGTTTTCATATTATTATAACATAGTTATAGATGTTTTTAAGTATCCTTGTATCTGCTGTGAGTCAGTGGTAATGGAAGGGAAATGCTTTATAAGGATGCATGAGCAAAATTAGTATGCAAATTACTCATTTTTTTCAGTTGAAGAAGGATCTAGTTCCCTATATTTTATGTTGCTCAACAAAATTCTCCCAAGTCATTTCATTTCACATTTCAGAACTCTGTCAAAAGTAAGGCCTTAGGTCGTCATTCCTGCGTGAGATCTGTGATTTTCTATTTCATTACCAAACCATTGCAAAGAAGGAAAAGTCAAAAGCATGTGTTGGTGCATCATTATTCCAATGACCCTGAAGCATCGCAAAATATAGTATTAATGATATAAACTTTCATCTTCATCCACCAGTTATATTTCTGATTACATCTTTATTTGCAACTGAAAAAAGACTGCTGTTAACTGAGTAGGACTTATTCTAATGTAGATCTGTTCATTGTTAGCCTTATCTGAAGAAGGTTGATGCCCACATAAAGGTTAGCCATTGTGGAGTGATTTAACATTGCTGCTTTCTTGAATACATTACCAATGTTTTGGATTGGAGAAGAATTTTTTTTTTTGGCTCTTTCTAATCAAGTTTCACTGGTTTGGGCAGTCTCAAATTTTAAATGTTTCTTTGAGGGCCAAAGATTTGGCATCCCAGTCTATTAAGCATTTTACTACTATCTGAACATCCTTTATTCAAATTTGGGAAGTACCTTTTTCAAGGAGCTTAACCCAATGTGAGCAATTTTCAGGGCACAACTACATTCTGGAAAGTCATCAAAGGCACTGGGAAAGAAGTTGTCCCTTCTCTACCTCCACCTCATCCTTATATTCTGATATATAAATTTAACATGTTATTGAAGTTATTGTTGTTAGTGGAGATGGCCAAGAGCTGAGGCCATTTACAACATTAAGGATCTATATAGGTGTTCAGAAAGAGTTGTGATTTTAGGGATTGGAGGAGGGTGGTGTGAATCCCAGAATCAATAACAGCAATCCAACGGTCCCAAATCCAAATGGTAGCTTCAACATTTAGATAAATATGAAATCCATTCATTGAAATTTGGTTCTTAAAATAATGTAAATAAAGAATCTATTAAACTTATTGAAAAAATACTTGGTAATTTTTACAGTCTACTTTAACACATTCCAGACTTAGTGTGGGCTATGCTCGCAATTATGGAGGAGGAGCTGTGGGTTCTGCCCACAGTTGCGTATATAATCTTGTAGATAAAGAATGATGGGCTGCACTCACATCTCTTTTGATCTACTGCATAGATTGATGTTTTAGTTAGTCAGAAATCCATTTGATGGCAGAAGCTGGTCGAATTTCTTGTCACTGGAAGCAGATGTCTTTGAATCAGTTTAGGGATCACAATTTTACAAAAAACCACCAAAAACCCATCCAGCATGCGAAAAAAGCCCTTTAAACCTCAGGCTGAAATGCGTTAAAGGGGCTGTCAATAAAAGGGGTGAAAAGCAATTAGGTTCTTCAATCCCAAACTTTCTGCCAAAAAATGGGTCTTAATAACTTGAAGTATAAACACAAGTATAAATAGTAGTTGGAGCAGCACTCTGATATATTATTACGGTATATTTATCTACTTATAAGAGTCTATACTTATAAGAGAGTTATACTTATAAGAGTCTATACTTATAAGAGAGTTATACTTATAAGAGTCACCAGCATATAAGATGCACCCTTTTATCTGTAGGGCATATTTCTGAGGAAAAATTTTGAAAAACACACGTTGTTCTATGACCATATACTTGTGCCAATCAATTTTGTTTAATATCTTGCTTGCACCTCCTCAGATATCATGGAAATGAGGAAAACTAAATATGTATCAATAAAATAAACCCTAGTGCCAATAGTATCACAGAGGCAGTGATGTACCTACTGGGGAGGTGGGAGGTATGGTGAGGGAAGGGGGGGAGGGAAGGGGGGTTTAAACTCCCCCCAAAAATATTCCTGTAATTCACTATATTTGGCACTAGTGTTTAGAATTTTGCTATTGGGCTGAAAAATATAGTTGAATTTTCTTTACAAAAAGAGAATGTTTATTTAATTATTGTTATAGTGAATAATAATCTAAATATCATTTTATGATGATGCACATAAATATTAATGAAGAGGTGCAATAATATTTATTATAACTGCAATATTCTTCTTCAAATTATTAAAGCCAAACCTTTACATATATGACCTGAAAGTGATTTTGTTAGCGAATTTTTTTATCTGTATCTTATATTCCAACAAATAAGGTACTAATGACAGTAAGTGGCATTAAAATGACAAGATTTTCGTATAATATGTTTCGCTGGTGGTACATACATATTTTCTGGTGCTTAGTCTATAGATGTTACATTAGGCTTTTGCCATTATATATGAATATATTTGAAACTATTTCACTACTCTTTCTAATTTAATAGATGTGAACAGAAATGAGAAAGACTGGTATAAGTAGAGACCGTTCTGAGGTCTGCCTAAATGGGTAAAACCAATGCCTCAATCATTGTGTCACAGTATGCCAATAATCATTAGCTCTTTAATTTTAATGGATGATCATTTTTGTTTGAATCCTGTTTTTACTAGTTCCTTTTCTCTATTATTGATTAAAGAATTACCATTGCTGTTCTACTCTAACTGCTTGAGTCTCTATGTGTTTAATAATAGAATCAAATGCCATTCAGATAACATTCTTGATTTTTTTGGCAAAATTTATTCTGATACAAGTTAATGTTAATCGCACTGTGAAATGACATCATATTAATCACATTTACTATTGTGCCTCATGTATAGGCCCGGTAAATACATTGAAACCTCTGAAAGAGGTTTAGTTGTAGTTGGAGTCACAGAAGCTGATGGAGGAAGATATGACTGCTGGGTTGGAGGTCAACTTCTCTGTAGCCACAATGTTACTGTTGATGCTCATCGCTGCAGTGCCCCAACAAAATCTCATGATTATCAGAGAGTTTACTCTGATTGGTGTCATGAGTTTGAAAAATACAAAGCAGCAATGAAGACATGGGAAAGAAAGAAAACTGTAAGAAATTCTCAAGTATTTAAGTTCAAAGTGTGAATTAAACATTTGGCTCATAACTATATTAGAGTGTATGCATAATTTTAGAATGATTTGAAATTATTTATCAACACTATCTATTTAATATTTTAGCAATGCAGTAACAACAGAGAAAACAACAGCCTACAAGCATCTCATCCCTTACGCATCCATGGAAATGATTCATAACCCAATAAATTGGTAAGAGACTTTGTAAATAATCTTCCATGCTGGGAGTCAAAATTGACTGAAAGAGTGATCTTGTGATTCATTTAATTTACAGCTTTGAAGCTCTTGTCTGCTTGAGATCAAATGCAATTAAAATGAAGTGTATAGCTTATTATCTATCATTTTTCTCTAATAGAATTAACCTATTGACTTACTTACCATTTTTTCTCAATGCTCACCCCCAAAAGTACCTATTTATTTTTTACATAGTCATCTATTGATAAATATCTTATGAATAATTATCAATAATTATTAAGATATGTTATAATATCAATAATATAACAAAAAATTATATTACAAGACCAGCAAACCACCATCTTTGCAAGCCAATATGTTAATGAGATCAATCTTAAGCCTGAATCGCACAGTCATTTTTCTTGGATTAGTCTTGGGACATTGGCAATGATAGCGAAAATGAAAGCTGAAAAATGAACATCCAAAATTATTATTTTTAGGGATAGCTCAAATGGCATAGACTCCCATCCCTTTTGTCATCATTTGAGCACATTCTTTTTCCCATCCCTGAATATGTACATGAATCTGAAAGGCAGCCAATCGAAGAGTACAGCAGCAATCAGAAAATATAGCACAACATTTGGCTAGTAATAGAATGCCCATTGTTAATATGGCAGAACCATGTATTAAGGTTGTGTAAGCTATTGATTTGAAAAGGGATAAAGGAAGTGACCCTTTGAGTGGCAAAAAAGATATAGTTCCAGCTATCATTTTTCCTGTCGCTGAATTAAGTTATAGCTTTAACAATCCCTGAAAATGTATGTGAGAAATGATCTATTTGAAATTGACTTTACAATCTGAGTTACTCTACCTTTCATCTTCATTACTACTGGTAATGATGACAATACACTTTCTGTTATCCAGTTTGCTAATTACTCTACTGAATGATATTCAAAATTACATGATCACTGTAGCTCTTTCTACGTGTAGCCACTTTTGTACACACATATACATATAATTGATCATTTTCCACGCAGCACTTAGCTGACTGAATGAGGTTGAGTTCTGCCGAAAATAGTATTGGAAACTGAAGTTTGACTTCTTAACTTATTACTTAAAAGTAAGTACAACATATATCTTTTGACCCTATGCTCAATATTGCAATGCATTCATTGGCATTAAATTATAATAACCACACAAATATCATGCTGTTTACACCAACTACTAGGATATTACATTTGCATTCATGACAAAATTGAGCCCTGGGTAAGGCTGCTTTAGGGATTAGCCAGAATTTAACCCCATTATTATCATAATTTCTTCAGTTCATTACTTTGAGAAGATAGAATTATTTAAAAAATTAAAAGTTCACAAAATAGTTGTGAAAACTTTCACAGAGTTACCCACTGAAATTGCTCAATAGCAAGATATACCACAGAAAAAAATCATTCACCTTGACGAGGACCAGGTTCGTGTCCTGGTTAAGGCGAATGATTTTTTCTGATGAATATCTTGCTATTGTGCAATTTCACCAGGTAACTTTGTTTAAGTTTTCATAGATAGTTTGTGAGCTTTTAATTTGTTATGAGTAAGCACCTCAGTTTTTAAATTTTGGCTTTAACCTTGTGGATGGCGGTGCCATGCACACGACTTTGACTGCTTTGTGGCATGATATGTCCAGCAGTCAGGAACATCTTGCTCCTTTAAAACCTCTATAATTTCCACAGAGAAAGAGGATGTCTTGGTGGCTCAACTGGTAGAGCACCTGACCTGAAATCAGGGGGTCCGAGTTTGTGTCGCAGTTACGGCAAAAGATTTTTTCTATGTGGACTATCTTGCGATAGAATTGATGCCTATCTTGTTCTAAATTCCCAAGGAAGCCCCTTGAAATCCACTAGGAAGAAGGATGCCATAGTGGCTTAACTGGCTAAAGCACTGTGCTGGAGTTGGAGGACACTGGTTCAATTCTCAGTCAAGATGGTTGACTAATTCTTTCTAATCTTGCTAGTCTGTCTTGTAGTAAGGTGTATGGTATAGTATTTGCTATCTTCTATCTAGAGCAATATATTAGAGAGATATGTTGCTGTGGTCACAAAACACCACATAGGCTCATTCATTGTTGGCATTTTTTACTCATGTACGCTGCAGACAGGAATCAGAATTTCAACAAGATCAATCATGTTACAATATTGACAAACTTTTACTTTGGTTTCCTGACACCAGGCACGTAGCTAGAAATTTTCTTTGGGAGGGGGCTAAGTCTAGTGTAGCCTAACTTCAAATCAGCCTTGCCCATTCGGTGCCGACATGTTACAAATCTCTTCCCTTAATTTTCAGTGATTGGTATTTACTTTCACAGTGCCCATTCCTATCTCTTCTCACTGGAGAAGTTCACTGCTTACTTTGTTATGAAGCACTTAATTTGACCGGCCTCAGAAGAGAAGTTCAATGCATACATACCTAAATATAAGATCAAAAAGAGCAATCCACACACATGCATCACACTAGTGATCACATTTCAAGGCACTTAGCACTTGAATTTTACACAGTGTAATCCGGATTATTATGCCCAGTTAAAATCAGAACAACAAAATCGCTTGGAAAAAGTTTCGGGGGGAGCTTCAGCCCACCCCGAAACCTCCCCCCTTGGTACGTGCCTGCCTGACACATTATTGGAAAGGATCAATTTTGATCAGTTTTCTACAATGTGAATTAGTTATTGCCTTGAGAGTTTTCTCTAATTAAATCTTTTTTATTCTATTGATCTAATGGTTATTGTAAGACTATGCTTATAATCATTTGTATCTTTCTCTTTATCTCTGAATTCTTCATAGAACTGCTGTGAAGGCAATGAAGGTCATATTTTAGACCTTCTGTATGACTTAACTAGGAGATGGACACCACCACCACTGAATTTCCCAAGTTGGTCTAGACAGTGAGAGAAGTATAGTTGCTCATTGCGAGCAGGAAAGGAGGCTCAGGGAAGTGACCACAACAGGAAGAACTGTCCACTTAGGTATCACTTAAGTGCAGCATAGTGGTAATGTCCTAAGTCATAAATAAAAATAATTTTTTAAACAAACTTTTAATTATTGAGTTAAGAAGGCAAGAAGAATGAAACATGTGGTGATATAATAAAATTAATAGGTGAGAATGTGGAAATTATGACTGCTCAAAGCTTTGTGTGTAAATAAATTTTCTACTCGGTTTAAAGCTACGCATGGTTGATCATGATCAATAGCCTGCAAATGAAAGAAGATTAAGCAAGTGACTTGCTTGTGTTCTTTGTGGCTGGTGCACTTTTATGAACTGCAGTTTCTCTTTCCTCGGGGAAACGCCTTTCAGTTCATACTTGAACAAGAGAGCTATAATTAGGCATAAAGAGACTGTTAGAAGTGAGATATAATTCCTTTTGATTTCTTCAAGTCTTCACTTACTGTGTTACTAACCTGTGTCCCAAGCAACAATACATCAGTATTGAGGAATTGTGTTTCAAGTACTCATGAAGTCTGAGACTATGTGATTGAGGATCTTTCAGACATTTAATGAGCAGAATTTATCTAGAATATTTATGACTCTCACAAGATTTTGAATTTCAGTCACGTTTTAGCCCAGTTTTCAAAATCATTTCAAATAGGAAGCAGAAAAAATGTATGGTTATGTCATCCATTTCTTCTGAGCAGAAGGCATAGGTAACTATAGACCCTAAATTTGATAGCATTGGCTCTCTTCAGTTCAAGAAGAATTAAGAAAACAATGCATTATGAAGATGCATGTTGTTGCCTTGATTTTATTACCATCAGTAATATGCAGTGTGATTTAAGATGCCTTTCATTGAAGTAGGGTTCAAGGTTGAACATGGTGATGATGGTATTTAAGTGTTTCTTTTACTTTTTTTATTTTAAGTGAATGTATCAAGTAGTAATAATTTTAACTATTAGTATCAAAATATTTTTATGTAATAATAAAATTTATATTTAGTTTCTGGTGATCATTCAATATTATGTCACTATGCTGTTCATTTGTATTTTTTTCTGAAGTACTTTTTTAAGTAGGTATTGAATGAAATTTTTGTAAATGGCTTGTGCTTATTGGTTTTGGGAAAAACTTGGTTTTCAATGTCATTTTGAACTTGAGAACCTAAGGGAAGTCTACTCTTCACTCAAAAAATTTACACTGATAAAGATATTCCTTTATGTGTACATGGATTCGCTAAAAGATGGCAAAATGTTTCTAACCAAAAGGAATATTTTATAACTGGTTTATATTGTCATATGAAGTCCAGTACTAGGTACTATTTACTTATCTCGTAAGTAAGAGCCTGTGTTACTATGAGAACCAATGTCCACTGAATTAATAATTTATGTTTAGCTTTAATGATAGTCTTATTTTGTCAAAGTGAACTTTGCATTTGAATGTCATATAAAATTCATTTTTTAAATGAGCACCAAATCATAAAATCAATGGCTGCCATAGAATAAAGTTTATTACTCCATTTGTTCAAATATCATCTTGCTAAGCAGAGCCCTCTTAAAAATTTCATAGATTATACTTGCTGAACATTTCATAAGTGGCATGTGTACTTGGAAGCAAAAAAGCTGGTGTGTTCTGCATATATACTGTTACTAAACTGAAATAATTTCAAGGTGAGGTTTATTTTCAAATTTTAGATGTTTTTTAAAAAAAAGGCTGCCAGCAAAATCATGCTGGTGGCAATCACTAAAATATTTTTTGCCCAATGATGTATAAAAAAGAATTCCTATGCTGAGATTTTTATTGAGTTCTAACAATTGTAAACAATTGACATTTTTGAAAAAATTATGTACATTTTTGATTCTCAGCAAAAACTTGCTGTAATGTATGTATATAGCTATGTGTTAATAAAGATTCCCTTGAAGATTTTTAATGCTAAAGCTTTGTTTATTCATTGCTGATCATGGTAGCAAGATTTGAAATTAGAATATGTACTCATGGCATCTGCAGATCAACTTGTAAAATTTAGTCAATGCCATGTGGGTTGATATATATCACCATTAAAATAATCCACCTGCTACTATGCCTCACGAGGCATATGATGGAGTCTTCATGTAATCCTGATTGTAATTTTTATTTTTTGACCACAAAATCTCATGACTAGGCTTCGTTTTTAACACCTTCACTGCGGGGCTGATTAAAGCCCTACCCCGGCCTCACAGCACGGCGTGACCCACCGGTAGGTCACACTCAGCCTTTTGCATGGGCAGTGTGACCCACCAGTGGGTCACAGTCCTTCCAAGCTTCTGGCCACTGCCTAGGGATGGTGGTTGAAGCGGCAACACTCAGCCTTTTCCTGAGAGTAGAGGAAGGCTACATGCATTTGCGTGACCCACCGGTGGGTCACGCCGCAGTGAACGTGTTAAGAAAGCCAACCACTAAGGTTAGGCTACACCTCTAACTGAAGCTTTAATCTAAGTAAGCCAACAGCTTAGGGAGGATTGGAGCTAATTATCTCCAGATTGCCAAGCCATTGGGTCACTAACCAGACTAATACAGCCTGTTCAAATTGAATAAAGTGCTATGTATAATTTAATGGATAGGATCCATTAATACCTGCTTTAATCAGTATAGCATATTAAAAAAATATAAAATAATGATTATGTTTTCTTGAAAGTTTACATGATTACATTCCAGTTTCCAGGATTCATATATGTATCTGTTTTGTATGGGTGGATAGGTTTTGCTAAATCTTATACAGTGTGTTTTGCAAATCATCAAATTCTCATGCAGTGTATTAATAGAGACTTGATTGATTGTGAGGCATAATTCTAACCAAGGAGGCTTTTAATGTACTGGAGGAGGCTCACAGCTGTTTTGAGAAGCCAGGTGCCATCTTGGTTGGTACAGACATACAAAGTTGCTGTACTACCTAAGATTCAACTACATAGCATAGTTATCAGGTTACAGTTTATGCGATGATGACGTGTTGTCGAAACGTAGTTAGTATATTAAATGTCCTGTATGGAAAACCGAAGTTAACTACCTTGTTACATTTTTATGTTGATTATCACAACTACCATGAAAAATATTTTACCTTTGAATCTAGTATGCTGAAAACCTACATTAATGGTTACCAGTAGACCAAAAATGATGGACATTTGAACCTTATTTAGACCACATTTAGACGTAATGTAAACCAAATTGTGACGTCTACATCTGACATCTATGTCTGGTATTCAGCAAACCTTATGCTGAATACCAGATGTAGACATTAAAATAAGGTTTACATTAGGTCTGCTGCAAACTTTGTCCTCTCAGGTATAACACCCCCATCTGGTTTCATTGACACCCATAGATTAGCATGCCAATGCCTTCTCCAGTACATTCCAACATTCTTTATCCAAATCATCAGATAAAGCTTCAGAAAGCTCTTTCAATGCCAATTTAAAAGTAATGTCAGATAGATGCCTATTATCCAGAAACTGCAAGGAAGGAAGGAAGGAAGATTTTCTTTAAGAAAAAAGCTTGTCTTAGCTTTTTACATATGTAATACATTTCTTTAGAAAGCCAATGGCATTCGATGGCAGTTTGCCAATGTTTTTTTCTGGGGACTGGGTGTCTCATTAAAATCTGATTCATCACAACAAAGGTGAGTTTTTTGTGAGTGCCATTGTTTGTGGAATTCCAATCCACAAAGTCTTGGCACAATTCCACATTCCAACTTTAGCGTTCCACAGGTTAAAGAGATTTATTTCGACAAGTTTCACTTCACTGAAGCATCATTAGGTACATTGACACATGCACCTGATGATGCTTCAATGAAGTGAAACATGTCGAAATAAATCTCTTTAACTCGTGGAACGCTAAAGTTCTTACCTTACATCCTGCAGAACATCAATGTAAACATCTCCGCAGAAGATTGGAGTCATTTCCAAGGCTACATTATATCTGTGGTCATCAAGCATAAAATACTAAAAGATACTTTTTTTATAATAATGTTAAGTCCAAATGTAATTCAGAATGAAAAATTAGTTTTAAAAATGAGGGATAAAAAATATAGTAAAATTACTTCACCTTAAAAATTCGGCTTGATTTGGTAATCCTCAGAGCAGTTGATTCATAGGCCAGTGTCACAAGGTCCACACCAGTAAACTGTCTCTTTCCTCTTCCCCTGCTTGGTGTAGACTGCACAGTGTCTTTGAAGTCTGGCCTTATTACCTTTAGGAGGTATTTTTTTGTGACATGTCAGTTAGTCTTTGAAGCATGTTGTCTGATATATGGCAGCCTGCACTCTCTGTTGTACAGCAGAAATTGTTCTATTGTTTGTTTACTTATTTGCCTTGCATGACAATTAGTTTCCTCCACAATGTTCCTACTAAATTTTTATCAAAGAAAATTCCAAATACATCTTCATTACTTTGCAAATTATTTGCTCTACCTTGTGGACCAGAATCACCAATGAAATTTCCTCATTTTACTTTATTATTGAAAATGTCCTTCCAAGCAAAATCCGAAGATTGACCCTCTACCTCATCCAAATCATCATACATCATACACCAACGGGTCAACTTCGAAGCGATCATTTATGCCATTCTCACTGTCGCTAGCAGAACTCAAAACACTTTCATCACCTCCTTTTCAAGCAAGATGTCTTCAACCTGTTCATTACTCAACTCCTCCGACCTTTACTTTCCTGCCCACACCATAATTGACAGTAGATTAGTAACAACCCTGATAAACACAAACACTCACAAATATTCCACAGTTTGAAGCTCACTGTTTGTGGAACGAAGCACTTACGGAAGAAGTGATATAAAGTAAAAGACTAAAATGTTCGTAAGAACAAAATAACATTCCTAATATATTCCTTCCAGAAAAGCAACTTAGGTTCAACTGACTCTGACTTTGGTAGGCTTACTGAGCTACATTTCTTGAAAGAAATCTTGAGTCTCTTATCTACAATTTGCTCTCCCACGCTCCCTTTCCACGCTGACTTTTCGACACCCTAATCTTTCATCATGAGCACTTGGGTCTAAATGAGTCCCACTGTCCCGTGGTCATCCCTAAGCTATGAATATGGTGCACATGGCTCCCCAAAATAATATGCGGGGATAAATGAAAGGGAAGTGAGAACATCATAACTCTCTGCCCTTATCCATATCTCTTGCTGTCTTTCCAAGCCAAAATGAAGATCGTCCCAAAGGGGCCTTGGAAAAACCAGGCATCAGCGATGGGATATGTTTATGTTGACAGTAAGGTCATCAAAAATTCATCCATGCACTGAGTATACTCTCCCTCATCCTCCCAAGCAGATGGAATGCCGCCCTCCTTATAACTTCAAGAGATATAGATGAAAGTCAATTGCTTATTACACGAAAAGTGTAGAATAGATGCATTAAATGAAGGCGCAATATCTTTCCAAAAAAAAATCTAAAGTATTAGTGGATTTGCTCAAAATGAAGAATAAGGTTTATTATATTAGTATGCAAAAAACTATTGCGCTAGAAAAACATTCAATTCCTCAAAAATCATATCAAAACATAGCATAAAGCAATCATGCACTGCATGTAGGATGGTGCTGAAGGGTTGTTTTCTGTTTCACTTATACTCTGCAAGATGGTGCCAAAAAAAAGCACCCACAAATTTTTTTGGCTTGTTTCCCGCCTACCAAATGTAGTAATTTCCTAATTATGACTGTAGTACTCATGGATCTTATCAACCATTCTGCTGTCTTGAACCAAATTGCTAAGGCTCATTGATGATCACATATACCATCAAATGGTATGCCCAAAAACCCTATTGTAAGGTTCTTGGGTATGCCAGTGCTACCCAGACCTTTTATTCCGGTGGGCCATTAAATTTATTTTCCATGTCCCGTGGATCAGTAGGAAAGATCATCCATACATTAATTTCTATTCCTACTACAAAGTGTCCGTGCCATTATTTATGCTTTTCAGTGGTGTTAGTGAGATAGTGAAGGTTAAAAATGATATTATTGGAATGCATGTGCCTAATAAGACCCATTGCCTGTGGGAATAGAGCACTCTTTGTTCACTGGCTATATCTCCCAAAACCCCTAGCAAGCACAAAACAGTCCTTTTTGCATCTGAAACAGCAACATGAAGACTTTTTTGAATGAATGATTCTCTAATTTTTAAACCTATCCCACGTGGTTTAATGAAGGTAAAAAAATAGTAGGTATTGTTGGAATGCATGTATTTGCCTGTGGGAATTGAAAACTGTTTTAAACTTGAATATATCTCCCAAACCCTTAAAAACACAAAACAATTCTTTTTGTTGCTGAAAGAACAACATTAATACTTTCTAAATCAATGCTTTTATAATTTTCAAACCCTGTCCCACATGGCCGTGACTTTTTTAGCTATAAAAAACCATTTTTTTCTAATATCTCAAATTCAAGTGATTTATATTCACAGTGATGAGATCTTAAATTCATATTTCTTAACATATTCATACACTATAATTTACGTATGAAAGTTATGGTGAGAGAAAACGACCCGTTTTTCAAATTCTGATTTCGTGGTGTAATTCTAAGCTAAAATTGTGAAAAAAATGAATTTTGGACATTAAAATGTATACATTTACAGCAACAAAAAAGTTATTCTTATGGAATGTCCATTTAAAGTACTTTAATTTCAAGTACACCTTATAGACATTCTATTAACGCATTTACACGTGTATATCAAGTAAAGCAAGTCCACTGCAGCCTGTAGAAAAATAGTGTAAGAAACGTTTTTTATTTCTTTAAGGCGTTCATGCGATGCACGTCTGCAGATATTTCAGGGACGAAATATTTTCTACTAAGACAGGGAATGGCTTTTGGCTCACAAAGGTTGGCACTATCTATACACCCATTTTCGCTGATTTCTGGGGCCGTATTCTGTAACTCGTCATCACCGGTGATGAGCCTTCACCGGTGATGAACATCACCTATCACCGCTCTTCCGATTCTGTAACGCGACGAGGTGATGTTCTTCACCGCAAACAGGGTGATATCACATCACCTCCTCAATAGCCGCCCTTATCTCATCACCCTCGTCGCAACTTGCATTTTTCGACAAATGAGCATCGAAATGCGTGTTGGTTTCAAACTATGGCGCGCGAGTACAGATTGCTACGAATAGCTTATATACGTTATTTAGAGGAAAGGCGTAAATTAAGATTAGAGAGAAGACATATACGGGACAATCAAAACCCCTTTGACCTGCCCGATGATGTGTTCACAAGACTTTTTAGATCCAATAAACAAGTGGCTCGATACATTTGCCAACGTTTGGAGCCCGCTCTCCGGAGGAGGAGGAGAAGTGGTCTAACTCCGCAAAATAAGGTGAATAGCAACAAAAATATGTATTTTGATAATTTTGTAATTTTTTATTAAAAATCATTCGAAAGCAATACTCTGTATCTCTTCTTGAGAGAGATTCATCAGTCAACTGAATTACTCAACCCAATACTTTAGGTCTTGGTTGCCTTACGCTTCTATGCGGAGGGTGGATATCAAAGAGGGGTTGGGCAGGACATGTATCTTGGCAATAGCCAAACGTCAGTAAGCCGAACTATCAATAATGTAACCAATGCCATTTGTGACGTACTCATGCCAGAATGGATAAGATTTCCAGCAACCAACTTTCAGAGAAGGCAGTTAGGACAAAGGTTTGAGATGCTGAGCATTATATTATGAACTCGCCTTACCTAATTGGGAAACACCAATGGTATTATTTTCTTTGCTTAAAGGTTTAGAGAAGTCGTTGGATTTCCTGATGTGTTGGGTGCAATTGACTGCACCCATGTAGCTATCCTAAGGCCCCATGAGCATGAAGAAGGTTACAGGAATCATAAGGGGTTTCACTCTTTGAATATTCAAATGGTAACAAGAAACCGGCAGAGTTGTACAACTATTGTGAACTATCTTTTCTGTGCATATTTTTTGTATATCTACTCTAAATGCTAAACATTTTATTTAAGATTTGTGATTATGACATGCGGATAATGAATGTTGTAGCATATCCAGGCAGTGTTCATGACCAATTTATTTGGAATCACAGCCAGGCAAAGGCTTCCATGCGGGAGACATATGATCAAAGGCTGGGAAAGTTTTTTTTATTGGGTATGTATGGCATACTTTGGATATTGAGCTACAATTGTATAAAGTGCTTCAATTTGCTTTGTAGTTCAGCTGTGAAGTAGTTGTAGTTTGTATCATTAAATTTACAGTATATGGATGACAACATTTTCGCTATATCTTTAATACTGATTGGTGACCTAATTATGCAGGTGATTCCGGATATGCTCTTGAGCCTTGGCTCCTCACACCTTTGCCACATGCACCTGCAGGGACTCCACAGGCTCGATACACAGATGCGCATTGCAGGGCACGGAACTGTGTTGAGCGTCTTTTTGGTGTTTTAAAAGGTCGATGGCGATGCATTCTAAAGAGCAGGACCCTCAATTACCAGCCAGAAATTGTCGCAAAGATTGTCTTGGCTTGTGCTACTCTGCACAACATAATGATACATTATCGGTGAATACAACAATCCAAATATAATGCTTAAAACAAGTGCAAATGTGATTCTTACATTGCATAGTAATTGAAATTATGCTTACCTTGGTATTCTTGAAACAATAGGTCATATTTCCCTGTGAAAGTACTAACTTTTAGCAACGCTTTTCCTTTACAGTCTACCACTGCCTAGGGAATTGGCTGATGAGGAAAATGATTTGGCTTTCAATGAACCCCAAGAAGGAGATAGATTAACCATAGCCAGACATAATCAAAATGAGATAATTAATCAATACTTTGGTTAGATTTGTGAAACTTTTTTCTTGCAAAATAAAGTGCATAAGTATGCAGGCCTTACTTAGGTGTAATATTTCTTCAGCCATTGAAATGATGGTAAATGGAATTTAAGTTTTTAAACTGATTTTATTTTTTTGTCAACAATGTCCTTAACATGTCCAACAATATTTCAACAATGTCTGCAACATTAATTTCTAATTTTTCTCATCAATGCATATATTACTATTAAATTAAAGTGTTAGTGTTATAGTATATGTTAAATTGTTAGCATTATAGTATATATTAAAGTGTTAGTATTGTTCTATATATTAAAATATTTCAAACTATTGGACTTTTTTGTCTTTTAATTCTGCGTAGGTTTTTTAACACTCATTAGGCTCTCCGAAAGTTTCACTTGGCTGCTCCTTATGTCCTTTAAAATTTGTAGCATCTCCTTCTGCCTCTCATTATTTTGTTGGCTGTTGTTTGCCATGACACACAAACTATCTGCAATGGACTGAAGGTGAAGTTTTTGGTTATAAGAAATTTAATATATATCTTGAATAAAAATACAGTGAATTTGGATACCACTATACTGAGAGTATGACATACCTTCAATATTGTCAGTTTTTCTGATTCATAGGCATCCATCCTCTGCTGGATGCTCTCCATGTCATGCCTTAAATGTGTAGTTGTTGTGGGTTGTGATGTAGCTGTGGAAAAATTTTTTTAGTAAACATCAGGCAATTAGCTATGCAGTTCCATTATAGTTTCCTACATTTGAACTCTTCATTAGGATCATTTCTTTGCTCCTTCTATTCTGCATGGGGCATATAGTGTTATATTGTTTAGAAGTTTGCATTCAGCTGTTATTTACTTGCCTCGTGGAGGTGATAATGGTGCTGCAATGGAAATAAAAACAATGTAATGATAGTCTTTGAGTATGGGTTCATTAAGAAATAGGACAGTGGAATTTCTTACCAGCTGAGGTATGAGGTAGATTCTCCTCCTCTGTGTCTTCTATGATCACCTAAGTGGAAAATCAAGGACTTCAAAATGTAATTTTGTTCTTATTCACATGGTGGTTGAAGATGTAAAAGAATTTATCTAACTCTTATTCTAGGACTTTGTCATGAACATTATGAATATTCTTATTTCATCAAAAATATGATCAAACAATGGTGATGTGAATAATTACTTTGATTAATGAATAATAATTAGGATGAATGTGTGTTCCTTAGTGTTATTGAATAATAAGGGTTTGCATTGCATTTGCAAATTAAATGCAAAAATGTCACAATTTTAGCATTGCCAACTAGTTCCTTTCATTGCTCATGCTAAATTTCAATGCAATATATATTTATTATTTAATTAAATTCATCTTCTTCAATACGAGGCAATGGGCATATCACGATTTTGCATTGTTGTTGATTCAAGATGCATGCAAAGTTCACCAGTTGGAACAGTACATGAAATCAAAAACAATAATAAACTTATATTAACTGCAGCTCCTACCTCTATAGGGTCCAACATTTCTTCTTGTATCTCATTGGATTGGTCCTGATATAGAAGGAAATATTTGGAGTTGTTAATACTTAAGTTGATATTACCCTTTTCAATTAAAGCCGCAGCCTGAATACAGTATACTTACATGTCCTGAGGTTAAAATTAGTGTTTCCACTATCGGTGTGGAGGTTTTTGTGCCAATTATTGACAAGACTTTTTGTTCTAAGTCTGTCAGGTTGGGACTAAGGATCTAAATGAAAAACATTGCATGAAGTAAGAGCTAACAGGTAATGTAAAAACAGCAACATCTAATAAATTTCCCACCTGCAAATTTCCTGTTTTTAGCCTCTCTTTGTTTATTTTGGCATTTGCTGCCCTTACTTTAATTTTCAAATCTTTCCATGCCTAAGAGGAATATTCTGATGAATATATTGAATACATTTGCATACAACAGAGAATCCACGTTCATATTTACCCTCTTCCACTGCTCAACTCCTTTCTCCGGCCCATGCTTGTTGAGCAAAAAGGCAAGCTCCTCCCACTGCCGTGCCATCTTCACCTTACCTTGCGCTCCTTCGAAAGCACCACACGCAAAGGTCGTATGGTCACCCATGAAATTAACCATTACCTGTAGCTGCCTCTGATTGACTTTCGCCAATCGTTTTTTGTCATTGTCCCTATGCATGAATGTCATACAAATTTATTTAGTAAATGGCATAAAACTCCCGCACATTTACGCTACCGTTAAAATAAGGTTGAAATAGACTACTTGGGTTGATTCATTTTTAATATTGTACGAGTTGAACGCAATACGTGTATAACTTAATTACTTTTCACGAATGATTCATTTCATCAACCCTTTTGGAAAGTGCGTTTAGTTTCCTTCAAATTTTCGTAAAATATTGTCAATTATAACTCAACAAATAACAATTATTCTAAAATTGATAATTAACAACATTTATTTATTCTAATGCCATATTAAACATTATCAGAGAGAAACTTACGCACGGGAATCCATTGTCACAGTTTTCTAATATTCGTATCGGTCATTGTGATTCCTTATTGGCTGGTCTCAGCCAATTACATGTGGCGTTCACTCAACCGCGATTGACCGCGTACTTTTTCATAGCACTCCTCATCACCGGGTGAAGAAACTTCACCACCCAGTTACAGAATCGGAAACGTCAAGGACGGGTGAAGTTTTTCGGTGATGTCTATCACCGGTGATACATATCACCCATGTTACAGAATACGGCCCCTGAGGTGGTGAAGCTATGCCCTATTGCTTGCGAATTTTTCAGTAGCTTCAACGAAACATTTCGGAGAATAACTTTGTGTCCTTATCTGATTTATTTATGTAATTAAAATTCATTTATACCCCTGAACATTAAAATCCCAGTGTATATGATTTGATACACTCCGTGCAATTCTAACTAAATATTTCTCACGGTTATTTACATTTGAAAATGGCGGCTTCACGTTAACTACATTTCAGCGAATGAAGCTCTACCTGGTATAATTCTGATGAAACATTTTCAAATGAAAGTTGCTTTCGACGTGTAGGTGCAAATGTTGTTGTTTGGCAATTAAGGTTTTTCTCAGTTCGTATGTGGATATGTTGGTGTCATAGAATGTTAGTCTCAAGTACGGCGTGGTAAGAGATGTTGAATTTTCGGGTGAAGGTAGGAATTCAACTCGTTACGGGGTTAAGTCTTAGTATGTTTACGTGTAACGTGACTTGTTCCGTACTGATTTCATGAACCTGAGTGGTTTTGCCGATTGTCAGGTCATGAGGTGACTTTGTGTCACTGGCTCTTTTATCGCGAATTGCAGTATCGATACAGTTGCTAAATTATTTCTCTGCCTAAGCTGTGTGTTATTCTCTGTGGCTGAAGTTTAAGGGGCCATATGATTAATCATTCCTGCACTTTTTGTAAAAATTTTATTTCATTCCAGGATGAGAGCTTATTGTCGTAATATTTACAGCACAAAGAAACAACAATAATGAGAAGAAGTCATGCAGGTAATCTGATTTACCTATGTCCTCTGTTGCACTCGCAATTATGGCCTTTCCCATGCTTTAATTAAAGACAAGGATTGCATCAGCCTTTCCGAGGAAAATGAAAGTAAACATGTGTCTACTAGGCTAGTTTAATGATCGTGAACCCACTATAACTCGTGTGAAGTTATGCATCCCGTCTTAATTTTGTCTCAAATGAATTCCTCCCGCTGAAATAGAGATTTTGTGAATTAATTCTGTTAACACTGTAGAAAATTGTCTGTCGATGAAATTATTTGGAACTTAATTTCAGGTAATTTCAGTTCAGGGTACCCTCCCATTCCTTCATCTGGAGATTATGTGGAAGAAGAAAATGAAAGAATGACAGATGAGCTTAAAGACAAGATTGGTGTTCTGAAATCTGTGAGTAATTCCCAAGCATAGATATTGATTAGCTTAGTTCTTTTTAAGGTACTCCTGTAGTTAATTTAAAACCCGCCTACAGCTAAAGTTTTGTGTATTTCAGCTCTCGATTGATATTGGAGCAGAAGTCAAATACCAGGATAAGTTATTGAAAGGACTGGTAAGTGCATGTATGAATATTGACTCAATGTGGTCATGTTATGGCCATAAATAAATGATAGATTTTTCTGGGCTCATTCTGTAAGGTGGACATTCCAGTTGTGGAGGTAACAAAATAATCACTGAGCATTATACATTGAGATACTTGATCTTAAAGGTCTCTTGTTGTGACATGAGGGAATATTCAATATGCTTGATCCAAAATCACTGAAATAAGCTGACTGTAATTGAAAAAGAATGTGTGTGAGCAATTGACAATCGGAGAAAACGATTGTAGCTAAAGCCCGAATCACACGATCATTTTTCTCATCCCTTTAAAGGGATCATTTAAGCTATAGCTTTCAGGGACCGCAAAAATGATAGCTCAAGCTATCATTTCGCTGCTCACACGATCACTTTTACCGTCCCTTCTGGTATCATTTCTGTTCGCGAGATACGGTAAACAACTTCGTAACTATGGATTATTTACATCGTCATCGACAGCTTTTGGCTGCAGCCAAACGTTTCTTTCAGAACGTGCGCTCTGATTGGCTAAATGACAGGCCCGAGGGACGGAAAAAAGGACGAGCTCAAATGACGAAAAAAGGGATAGCGATCCCTATCATTGCCGCTATCCGTGAAGTGATCAAGTCAGACGATCATTTTTAAGCTATCATTTGAGCTATCCCTGAAAAGGGACGTAAAAATGATCGTGTGATTCAGGCTTAAGGTGGCTTAGCTGAAAGGAAGAGTTTTAGCTGTTCAAAAAGTAATGTTTTTGTGATTCATGTTCTTTAGCTCAGTGTGAGGGTAATGGCAAATTTATTACATTATTGTGCAATTTTAGCATTATGAAGAGACCCAGGACTGCACTATCATTCAGGAATGTTAACCCTTTTGAGAAGGCCGAATTTATCTCCCATACATTTCTTCTGATCTGAGAACCAAGAGGCTCTTCTTTCCTTTCCACTCTGACCATTTTCATGCGGCATCCGTCAAGAAAGTTCTAGCAGGTATAAACTCACCCACAGCTCCTACCATTTGCAACCCAACTCTGCGAGGACCTCGCCATTATCTCGGAATCCAGGAACAGGTTAGCTGGACCCTTCAAGGTTTAGCAACCTACCCAGCGGTATGAGTTCGCGGTCAAGTCATTGTTTATTTATTGGTTTTACTACATGTTAATTTGTTGCTTACACTCAACATGTAGACTTTGAAATGAATACCCTCTGTTTTACTGGGCATTTACAAATTTTAAACCAAACTACCTTCAATATTAATGGAATTAATGGCTAAACCATTTGCTATGCAATAATATGTGATATTTATCTTGAAACCAAGATATCTGTTAATATTGATGGTAGAATTTCGCTTAAAAATTGCATAAGCTCAGCAAATCACAAAGAGTTCAATTCAGATTATATATTTTTCAGTAAGCTACAAATATTTATTTAGCAATGTAACTGAATAAACGATCATGACCACGGACCCTTGCCGCAAGGAGGGGGTGCTAATGTGGCAAAGGGTCTAGGTAACTGGCTCCCCAATTTCGAGGGAAAGGCCTGACCCCCACTGCGTTAGGTCCAAAAACTTAGAAGCTTTTATGTACTTGCAAATGCGTGAAAGCGGGGAAAGCATAGCAGCAAAAATATTTGACGTTCGTTCCCTTGCGTAGAAAAATCACCGATGAAAGCATCTGACGTTCATCTTCCTGGTCAGGGAAGCTTCTGGCGTATATTTCAACCAATCATTGCGAAAGTGTTAAGATATGCAGAGATAAATGAGAAGGTATTGTTGTGGATGGAGCATGGCTGCTTGTTTTTTAAAACTTTAATTGATAAGGATGGATGTGTAAAGCAGGGGTTCTCAACTTCTTAGTCTTGCATCCCACTTTCCATTCCGCAGACTCATATAATGAGTAAAGGCTGAATTACCCTAGAGTTTAGCACATATGGTTGCCATTGCCAGTTGCACACGGGTCATTCCATGTCAGTTCATCCAGGCATGACACCCACCGACTCGGATTTGGATGAAACTTGGCAATTTTCATCCTTCCATGTAGGAATGAAACAGTGTAAAATATTTCTTGGCTATCTCTAATAGTTTTTTTTTCACGACCATTTGAAGTTTGGGTGAAACTGCAGTTTTTCAATGAATGCGGTCTCCAAAGGCACTTGTACCTCCAGAGGGAAATAATTTGTCTCAGCCATACTTTTCATCCAATTCTTATGAAAATTTGCAGGTTTACTATAGGAGTCATGAGGATTTCAAATACTAATTGAAAAATATCCTCAGGTATATCGAAAATTCTCTAAATTCATATGTTTCATAAGATTTTAGAAAATTTTGCGTCAAAAACATGGTTCCATAACACATCAAATTTTGACCTAAGGCAATATGTGAATCAAGCTAAATTATTTTTTCTAATATTCCTTAAGATATGACCCACCACCTGTAAAAATAAAATTCATGGCTTTTTGCTTGCTTTGTGGTTAAAAAAATTTTGATGTACCAAAAAAATTTCCTTTTCCCGACTATGGTAGTCAGTGTTGGGTCTACCTTCAACTGTGTGATGAAATGCTTGTGTTAACTGTTTTCTATGTCTTAACAAATATTCATAACATGAATCTAGTACATAATAATTGCAAAAATAAAAACAAATTTTTTATGTTTTTCTCCTGATAAGAAAAATATATTTTTTGAAATAGAATATTTTAAGGAATTCGTAGCACTTACCCATCAATGCTGGGGATAACTTGATTGTTGCTTTACAGAACACATCAAAATACAGGATGCATGTCAATCCAAGTTAACGTTCTCCATATTGTATTGACAAAAAACTTCATTAATGTGTTTTACTTGATTAATGTTGAATGACAGTCGCAACTTATGAATCAACAATCACATTACAGTCACTTTTAAATGTCTGTGCATCAGTTAGTGGTTAAATAGCACAGTATGCAAGGTCTTGACTGAGGCTTATCTCTGAGAAAGCTAATATTTCAGTTGACACTAGTGCTACATTTCTTTCCCAGTAGTGGTAATTCCAAGTTTTCCTTTTAAATTCAACAGCCGTTGGTTCACACGTTCAATGTCTTTCTCTGAGAAGTAATACATTCGTCCTGAGCCTTTTGTGGTAGGAGTTTCCACATTAAAAATGACATTATTTACAGGAACATGGCATAAATCTTCTTTCTCTTTAGGCCAGTAAAATGATCTTGCAGGCCCATAAGGATGCAAGAATTTCACTTTTATATCACATTGATCAACATCCTTTGACATAACTAGCCCAAAAAACCAGTGATTGTCGTACAAGCAGGCCACAAAAGAATTAGTACAAATTATTGTCATAATTTGTTCCCAACTTGGCTTTACCAAGAAATTGTGGACAGAACTGTAAGTGGTATCAAAGCTAATTTTTTTTGTCACAATAATGTTTTTTGAAATTGGAATAAAAGAATGGTAGCTACGTGTACCAGGGATTGTTTTTGCATGGCACCAGCGAGTATCTAATTGTTGCTGAATCATTGATAATTGCTCTTTTTTTAAAACGAAGAATGAAATTTTATCCACTTTGTACTTGCAGAACTCATACACATTTTCAATGTGTATGAGTTCATTCATTGTGTTACCCAGTTCATTCACTGTGTTACCCAGATCTCGTTGAAGACCTTCTCTGGTAAGAATTTGCTTTACTGTTCCTCCTATTCCATCACATGGAGATTTCCCATGACTGGTTGCAAAAAATGACCAAGAAGTATGTAAGTCCAAGTCCAGGTGATGATGGCACAGGTTTATAAAGTTTTTACAGTTCTTGTACTGGCCAGCACAACCATCACTGAAATATTGAATTTTTTTTACTTCGGGGAACTTATCCTTTAAAAACTGAGTGACTATTTTTTGTGTTTCGAATACGAAAGCTACATCATGTTCAAGATCGTCAGAAATAACACACAAACTTGACACATTGAGGTCTTTCAGTGGCTGTCCATGAGTATAAATTACCACTGGATGAAGGGAACAACTATCCTGATTCCAGTGATGACCCTGAACCTCATCTTGTATCACATAATGGTAGTTTTCACTGAAATCCAGCAAAACAATAGCTTCATCTGGGTGTAGGTTATTTTTTAGTTCTTTCAGGTATCTCGCCTGGGATTTGGTTATAAAGGAATGTGGGTGAAGTTTTTCCAGTTTGTTCACCAGACTATTGATGTATTCATCCAGAGTCACTGTTAACCTAATTTGTTGGGTCCGATCTGTAGTCACCCATGCACTGTATGTCACTTCATCTTCAGGGTCCCATTCCTCAAATTTACTTTGCAGATGTTCCTTCAATCGTTTGTCTGACATACATTCTGAACAGTGTCGTAACATGCAATCCCTGTTATCTTTGGAACATACCAAGTAATCGAATAGGTTGCTATAGGTCTCCTCTATGGAGCATGCATGGAGAAGAAGTGATACATTCTGATAGCTCAGACACATACAGAATGGGTTCCAGAGGAGCCTGCCAACACACACCATTTAGGTCGCAACAGACAGAATTTTGAAAACCCTATTTTTACATGTGGGTATTCAAATTTAAAAGCTGCATACAGCTCATTTAGGTTACTTAGTAGTAACCTCTTTCGCATGTGGACATTTTTAGACACACTCACCTTATCTTTCATTCCCGGCATAAGGCGGGAATACTCGTCACTTTGGTAAAATGACTGAACTAAGTCAACTGTAGTTTGTTCTATGTTTTTGTCCCTCCTTGGATCTGGTATGGCTATGATGCCTTTCACTCTCAGAAGTTCCCTAGCTTGCCGAATTGCATATTCACTAAAATTAAATTCTCTGGCTACTTTATTCCTACTCCACAAAGTCGGAGCTAGTGTTGGTAGCTGAATTATCTCTCGCCGACTGCCTCCTGTCGCCAGTTTTTCTTTTAGTAACCCAACTAGCACATCCATATCACTCGCTTTATCAAGAACTTCTGTATCATGCTCAGGAAGGAAATCTTTCTCCAATACTTTGCAAACCTTTTTGTTCAAAGTAAAAGTTGCAACTTTCAGTTTCCTTTTAGCATACATTGATTTGCTATGGGAAGCAAGTGCATGGAGTTTTAAAGGAGACATCCCCATTTCCTTGAATGATGAATTTATTTCCTCCAATGCTTTTTCTTTCAATCAATCTGTGTCCAAATCTACGATACTATCATCACCTCCAGCAATTGGGGTAAACTCTTCAGTGCCACAGTTTTCTTCGATATGGTGTGTGTATTTGTCCAATTTTTCTCTACACGAATTGCATATTTTTTGTCCCGGGATTGCTTTAACAATTTCTGGTATGGAGAAAGTTAACTTGGATTGACATGCATCCTGTATTTTGATGTGTTCTGTAAAGCAACAATCAAGTTATCCCCAGCATTGATGGGTAAGTGCTACGAATTCCTTAAAATATTCTACATATTTCAAAAAATATATTTTTCTTATCAGGAGAAAAACATAAAAAATTTGTTTTTATTTTTGCAATTATTATGTACTAGATTCATGTTATGAATATTTGTTAAGACATAGAAAACAGTTAACACAAGCATTTCATCACACAGTTGAAGGTAGACCCAACACTGACTACCATAGTCGGGAAAAGGAAATTTTTTTGGTACATCAAAATTTTTTTAACCACAAAGCAAGCAAAAAGCCATGAATTTTATTTTTACAGGTGGTGGGTCATATCTTAAGGAATATTAGAAAAAATAATTTAGCTTGATTCACATATTGCCTTAGGTCAAAATTTGATGTGTTATGGAACCATGTTTTTGACGCAAAATTTTCTAAAATCTTATGAAACATATGAATTTAGAGAATTTTCGATATACCTGAGGATATTTTTCAATTAGTATTTGAAATCCTCATGACTCCTATAGTAAACCTGCAAATTTTCATAAGAATTGGATGAAAAGTATGGCTGAGACAAATTATTTCCCTCTGGAGGTACAAGTGCCTTTGGAGACCGCATTCATTGAAAAACTGCAGTTTCACCCAAACTTCAAATGGTCGTGAAAAAAAAACTATTAGAGATAGCCAAGAAATATTTTACACTGTTTCATTCCTACATGGAAGGATGAAAATTGCCAAGTTTCATCCAAATCCGAGTCGGTGGGTGTCATGCCTGGATGAACTGACATGGAATGACCCACACTTGATCAATCCACACCAACACACTCAGTTATGGGTGTTGATTCAAAAATAGTTGCACATCTATTTTTAAACTGGCTGGTTGTCAGCTGTATCCCAATATGGTTTTGCCTTGTAGTTGCTTGCTACTTGTGTTTGCATTCTATTAGATTTTGATTGCTGGCATTTGAATCAGCCGAAAGCCTCAAAATAAGTATGTATTAGAAATTCAGTCAAAACAGGATTTGCTTATTCTCTATTACATATGTTAAGTGTGCAGTAATCACTCAACTGTGTACGTCGTATGCATCTGTCATGCCATTTTTCAATCCATTTGATATGGGTATGCCGTAATATTCCGTCACGGCATCATGAGACTTTTGCCTTCCCTCTAGGAATCCTTTTAGTTTAACATTCCCTCTATGCATACTTTTTGTTTTATCTTCTGCCATGAGATGGAATCCACCATTGCAATCTGTGAAGCTCTACACCACATGGCCAAATTATCACTTTGTGTTGACAGTTCCATTCACCTTGATTCCGATTTAATACCCACCATGGTTTGTACATGGAGAATTTAAATAGCCAGATTAACATTGTATGAATTTCATTAAGGCCATGTTAACATATTTGTTTTATTTGCACTGTCAATATTTTGAGGCTTGAGGTAGGGAAACAAAATGTCTCAGAATGTAAACGCAAGTATCACGTAACCTCACTATATGACACTGTCGGCTTCAGTTGACAACAGGCCAATTGAAAAATAGGCACCTATCTAGATAAAAGTTACTTGGAAAATTCAAGTCATGCAAACCGAAATTGGACACTGTAGACATATTTGTACCCCACATTACATCAGACAGAAGCAGCATAGACAGAAGCAACAAATTAAGAGAAATCAACTGTTAGACTGTGAGGTAGAATAATTCATTTTTCCCCTTGAAAAATACACGACTATGATGCAAACTAAGTGTAATTCTTTCAAACACATGATACACCATACTTAGAGATCCGTGAAATTCGCGAGACGCGATATCGCGAAATACAGCGAAATCGGAAAATAAAACGAAATTTCGCATTTTTCGCAAATTTTACGTGAATTAGCGAAAAAATCACATGTAAAGAGTCATAATCGATTAAAGTCTAAGCCTTCATTGTTTAACGCTGATGACGTTCATTCGCTCTATCTCATTACGATTCAAAGGTCAATTGGCTTGTTTTGTCTCGCGCATATCGCATTCGCGTAATATCGCGCACTGTAGTGATGTCTCCGCCGGAATTTGCCATTAAATTAATCACCGCCTCTCTTCGATTCACATTTATCAATCCTGAAATTCTCGGAAATATCTAGAATGATGCGCTTTCTCTCCTGGAGAATTAGATATTCTGAATCAATAATGTTCTGAACACGGCCGCAGAAGAGCGTAAATTTAAGCTCATGCGCCCAGCTCGCGTCAATGCCGAGCAGTAATTCCGGTGACTCACCGCGACGCAGTAGACAGCGTAATTGGATAACTTGTTGCAGGAAAACCTTTAGTGTGGGCCTAATGTAACAATTTTGTAGACTTAAACACGACCGCTGGCCGGGAACGAAAGTGCTAGCAGTTGAGGCAAGGGGGGAAGTAACAGAAAAGATAGGAGGAGAGGGGGTGCTACTTATTAGCGGTTGATCGTCGGATATTCGGTGCTCCACTGAGCTTCAATGCAAAAACAAAAATCATTTCGACACACCCCCAGTTCAAGTTTCTTTGTTTCCGATTGTGTTTAGTTATGTATGCTTCTTTTTCTTCCTTTCTTGTTATGTAAAATGCTTAGTAAAAGTATAAGCATTCACAAAATGTGTACCAAAAATAATAAAACGCCTAGAAATGCGCAAAAATTGTAACATTATAAAAACATCGCCAAGATTTTCTTTTACACCGAAATCGCATAGTTTTAACACGAATTTTAGCATAAAATAAAACCACTTTCACGGACCTCTAACCATACTTCATCATTAGCCCTTTTACTGCCAGTGGGCCGATATCGGCCCTCATGGTTGCGCGAAAACTGCCAAGGGCCGATATATTGGCCCACTTACATTACATACTTGTAATATATTTCCTTCAAATCAGAGACATCATAAATGATTTTTTCATTCTCATAAAAATTGAAAATGTCATCAACATTGAGACAAATATGTAATTCATATAAAAAAATTAGTGTTTCAAATAATTGTTTAAGTCATAATATAACGATTTTCATGGAAATGTGCTTGACATTTTTTGCAGTCTACTTAAAAGGGGCAGGCAGTAAAAGGGTTAATTGATAATTTTTATCTGTTTAACACGTTCACTGCGGAGCTGTTTAAAGCCCTACTCCTCACAGCACGGCGTGACCCACCGGTGGGTCACACTCAGCCTTTTGCATGGGCGGTGTGATCCACCAGTGGGTCACAGTCCTTCCGAGCTTCTGGCCACTGCTGAGGGATGGTGGTTGAAGCGGCAACACTCAGCTGTTTCCTGAGATTAGAGGAAGGCTGGGGGAGGCTAATCCCAGCTTTGCCCCCAGCCCACCCCTCCCCCGGCCACGTGGGGCACGCTATCAGCTAGACCCTGGCGTGGGATGGGGGAAGAGAGGGCCAACAATACAAGGCATGTAGTAAAGATTTGCTGACGTTCGGAAAACCCAGGAGACTCCCACCCGTCTCTGTTTATTGCGCCTGCCCTTGTTCGCACCCGTCTGTGAGACGTAGATGCCCGTCTGTGCGTACCGATTCCCCAGCCCTGCTCACACTATGAGAAAAGGGAAGGGGGATCCTTTGGAAAGAGTACATAGTGGTTTGTCTCACTCAGAAAAAAGTAGTGTCTGCAATTCGGAAGACATTCACCCGGCAAGGGCACGGTCACTCATCCACCACTGAGGGATTGGCTCAAGAACGCTACGCGACTCTTTCCCAATTGCCCTTCCGTAGAGGGGGGGGGGGGTGTGAAGGGAAGAGAGAGAGTCAATCTCTCAAATAGCCAGGCGAGTGCAGTTCGGACTGTTTAGTTTTGAGCAACTGACGGACAGCCAAGAGGTTGAGGAGAAAAAATTGTCCTAAACATTTTCATTATTTTTAATAAGTTGATATGTTTTACTATATCGAGTATTGTTCATCCTTATGTATAAAAATCGCATAAACTTGAAAAAATAAAACAAAAAATAAACATATTTTGGGTATAATACGCTAATATGTAAATTTGTTCGTGACCCACTGGTGGGCCACACCGCTCACGCTGAAAAAAGTTTCAGGAGGGGCGGCGTGACCCACCGGTGGGTCACACTAAGTGACACATAGCAGTCTGTTATTTGAACTGTGACTAACCTCTGGGTGAAGTCACTCGAGAAGCTCTCGATTCCTACTCTCACAATACTCCTCGCAAGTTGAGAAAATTCAAAGAATTAAAAGGCCACGGCGCTAGAAGGATTAGTGTGACCCACCGGTGGGTCACGCCGCAGCGAACGTGTTAAACTTAACTTTTTGGTTGTGACCTACCACCATCAACCAAACACCTTTGCAGCAAACATATCTATCAACCTCTAGCCTTGGCCTCATTAGACAGTACTGAGCATGAAATGGTCCCAACAGAGAATCCATGCTGGATCAGAACTCCAATGAAAAATATTCTAGAGCTTTATATGAGGCTCAAACTACCGTAGCAACATAATTCCTTGTAAAGACTAACAATCAGTGCATTGAAATGTGAAGTTTTTGTATGAATTTTATCAGAGTTTTTGAATGCTTAATTAATTGTAACCCTTGCCCCGGTTACCTTTATGTATCCGTCGTCCGGCTAGCTCAATTATCCTTACCTTCCGCACACATATACGCATAAATCACTGGCAATAAATACTAATCAGTTGATAAAAGAACACTGCTTATATAATTCATGCATAATAGATATTTTTAATTCTTTTCAAATAAAGAATTGGGCCCAATCTACAGAATTTATACAACTACACTTATCTCAATCAATTAAAAAATCCTTGAATAGTATTATAAAGTGGGCGTAAGTTCTTTGAATAAAAATTTAAGTGTCCCGGTTCCTTTTCACTTATCATGAACGGTGTGTCTGGACCTCCCTCCGTGAGACCGGGCTGGAGTGCGCCTTCCCGTATCAGACTCCCACCGATGCCTCCTTGCTTTCACCCGTACTGCCACGTATCGTCAAGCTCTTGCCTTGCCTTCACTTCTTATCTGCCCGATGTGTCCTCACTCCTATAGAATCTCGATCTTATTCCGCCAACGCGTCCTTTCTTGTAGATCCTGGGGCATACTTTCTCCGATGTGTCCTTACTCATGGAGCGTCCATCTTATTCCAGTGCATCCTCGTAACTAACTCCGTGAACTCCTCTTAACTAATGACGCTCTCCTCTCCCGCATTCTTGTTCATTATTATCGCCGGGCACGTAGCTTATTATTAGGCTGGGTGTAATGCCAACCCGTGGTGTTTAACCGTGGTGTGTGACTGTAGGTTTAAATAATGTTTACTCGGAACCAAAATTGCTATTTTGTAGACAAAATTGTTAGATGAAATAAAAAATGAATTTAAGTGAAAAAATTAATTCTCCAACCAAAGCCATTTACTCACAAATCAAAAATTAAAATAAGCAAAAGGTAATGCCCGCCAAATGAGCTGTGGTAAGGATATCTATGTAATTCCTCCCTCCTTCACTGTTTTGAGGAAGACTGGAAGGGTGTGGAGGTGGGGACAGGAGGTCTGCACGCACATATCCTGTTGCATCCAAAACAACCGAGCAACAAAATATTTTCTCGTACATTATGGCGTGACTAAAAATGTGCTGAAGTTTATTTACTTATTCATAAATTACGATGTAGTATTACGTATTCAATGCCTTTTGAAATAATCCACATGGTGTCTAACAACCACTTCTATTGGTGGAGTCAGCTGTGTGTCCCCCATTGTGGTTGAGCAAGGAGTTTTGCAGTCTCAGTTGTTATTGGATAAAGGGATGAAATACAAGTCCATTGCGTACCCACTTTTCTGAAAGGGTTAAAAACATCAGTTTTTCGCCGCTTATAACTCAGGAACTAAGTGACAGATTGAAGAATGAAAAAAATGGGTATTTTAATTTTATAAATTCTATCAGATTCTGCAAAAAAATATGGTAAATGGCCCCATTCAGCACTTGACTTTGTCACTCTATTGTATGTGATATAGTCAATACAATATCCAAACAAAAAATGTATGTTTTTACTGCCCAGTGAACAGTTTCCCATACTTATATTGCCTCCACACCTTTTCAATTCTTTTAACTTTTTATCAATATTTACTTGCCTACAAGCCTGTGCTTGGATAATGAAAAGAAAATTTTCAACTTCTATTCAATCCTTTGTGTTAACATTGTGTTAACAGAGAATACTGAACTTATGTGCTCTCTCTTGCTCATGTGAGGCTCTCGATTCAGATCATTTGGCTAAGACCAGGCAAAAATTATCATTTTGATTAAGCAGATTAATATGAGTTCCATGAACTCCTGATTTTTTTTATTTTGATGAATATTAGCATTTGGGTTCTGTAGCTGAGTATTAAACCACTTTTTATTCTCCTAATGATTGTCATTTTTTTCAACAGGATGATGACTTTGATAAAGGTCAAGGTGTTCTTGGTAAAACAATGAATCATGTTTTGAGGCTCTCCAGAGGAAGTCACAACTATTATTTATTGTATCTTATATTATTTTCATTCTTGGTGTTCATTATATTATGGATTGGAATTAAATATAAATGATAATTAAGTAAGGCAATTATTATTTTATACCCATCCCATTTATATAGTCATAGCAATCTCACTATGATCATCATGTGTGTAGTTGTCAAATTTTCTCTGTGTGTATGCTCAATTGTCCGCACATCTGTATTTTGATACCATTCTGTCCTCAACATTCCATTCTATTAATTTTATCGAAATAAAATGTTCCACAAATTTGATAATATATTTTTATAAGCATCTGCACCGGTCACTGCAGTGGTTTAAATTAGGAAAAATCACAATGTGATTCAGAAAAAAGCTGACTAGTGCATACATCAGCCGAAAATAAGAAAATGTCAGGAAATCTCGGTATGAAGGAATACCAATTTAGAAAGTGGTTCTTAAGTTCTAGATCATCAAATATTGCTGTGAATGGGATTGTCATAAGAGAAAAGGCACTGTACAAAGTCTCAAGTTTTGGAATTATGGTTTTGACAGTGTCCAATGGTTAGTTGAAAAATTGGTAGAAGTATATGGTACAAAAATAAATGAGGACAGCTATATACTTTAAAAAATAATTAATGATATTGCTCTAATTCAGTTCATCAGTATTTATTATTATTATATTTACTTTATATTGTGTAAGTACACTTGCAAAACTGAAAATTGTCCTTTCCCGCAGTGTGCATTTTATTGCAATTAACACTTTTCTAGTGGTCCCTAGAAAAGTGTAAATGAGAAGTTTTACTGTATATCAGTTCAAACCCCAGTTTTTACTCTTCTATTAAAAATACTGTACATTTATTTGAATATTTATGATAAATTTGTATAATTTCCACTATTTTTGTGGTCAACTCAGCTGAAAAGGGGAGGGAACCTTCCTCTGAACTTTGTGCATCACGAGTCATTGTGTATCCCTATTTTTAATATTCACTATTTTCTCATTTTTTTATCATTTATTTTATTTAAGGCTGATCTTCCATCCCTGGCATAGTGCAAATAATATGTTTTGAGTTGTATTCACATTTTTACCATTTACTGTGCATTCCTTTCATTTACATGAACTGCATATGAAGAATTTAAAGGGTTTTTGCAATTGACTGTTTGAGACTTCACTTCATGGAAGTTATTAATATCCATGTTAAAATGCACTTGTTCAGTTTGTTAGCAAAACTTGTGGAAAAGTACCAAATGCATTTAGTGCGGATAAAGGGTTTTTGTTCATGTCTTATTGCATTGAATATAGGTACTGTAAAACCCCATGTTTGCATTAATAGAATTTAAATTTTCCCACAGTTTAAAACATTTTTATCTCGTTTTGTCAAATATACGCAATTTTTCCAACATATCTAGAACCCTGTATTTACTCTACATTATTTTCTGTTTTCCCACAATTTTCATTTCAATGTGATATATTAAAAAAAAAAAAAACATTTACTTTCTAAGACATTTAGCCATGCGTACTAATCTATATAAAACACTTTGTCACTTAGTATCCTACATTTACTACATATGATCTTTCCATGTTTCAATTAATATAACTTTATCGCTATTTATCAAAATTTATGGCATAAATTCAGTTGTTAGAGAGTCACAATTTTATTTTAGGTCTGTCATGCTTTACGGGGAGTTTTTCTAGTTTATTAATATTTTCCATCACACTAACATTTGTATACTTGTAGTATGGTGGTGGACATAGGTTTGTATGTGTTAGCATATATGTCCGACTCTGACAAAACTAGGGTTATGCCATGCAATCTTTCAGAATCTTATCTATTGGTGCTCATTTAATCTTGAAATTAAAATTTTAAAATTATATTTGTTTATTGTAATGAATTAGTTTTATCGTTAAATGTATGCAGTCACACAATTTGTAATGGGTTCTATGTTGTAGTAAATATTTTCATTTTGTAATGCATATTCTATTATGAATCGGGAGATGCTCTCTCAAGATTATATATGCATAAGTTTCTCATTCAGTAATTCTTTATTAGGGGTACATATTTATAAGACATTTAGTACAGAGTTGAATATTAGAATGGAGTTTTTTCCTCTGAAATTAGTTACATAACAATAGTTTTTTTAAACGAAATATTATTCTATTAATAATTAATCTATATTATTATATTATTTAATTCAGACCATCATTCATTTTATGAAGTAGATGGTGAACTCCTATCAGGCATATCTTCTCTCAAAGAACAGTAAGTATGTAAATTGGTAGCAGGGAATTAAATTCACTTTGTGTACCTCTCTAATTCTGTTTTGATGTTTTCTATGATATTGCTGAAAGTAAAGCAATAATTTAAAATTGAGTCAATTATAGTGGTAAGTGATTACATGTAATCTAATACTAAAAGAATCAATAGTACTGAATGTTTTGAGATGGACTATGTTGTACTGACCATACTTGGTAGTATAAGCTTATAAGAATATGTGTATGCATTCTATTCTAGTCTATTGAAGAATATATATGCATCTGTGTCAGGCTTTCATTGAACTTTTAGTCATTGTTCTGGATGAAAATATTTCTCACATGCAATCAATGATGGAAATCTGGGAAAACATTAGGTGAAGAGCATTGATAAAACCATGCTAATTTTGCTGACCTTACAATATACGTCCTTGTCTGACTCGTGAGTGAATACTGCCTTATATTCATTACTTAAATTAGTTCGTGTGATGACTTCTTTTGGGTGTCGTGATGGTTAACTATTATGCTGTACTCATTACTGATTTGTTGGCTACTTTGCATTAGCAGTACAGGTGGTAATTCATCACTGTAATTTATCATTGAGCTATAACTTTTTTTATTCTTTGGATTAAATGAAGAATGGAATCAAATAAAGGTGTGACTGTTCATTCATCATAATGGTTTCTCACTTAGTTATGAATATTCTTTTATTTATTAGATGCTTTCTCATTAACAAGATGTACACTAGTTTTGGCCTTATATTTTGGAAAAATAAATAGGACTTTTATTGCTACATTTATGAATAAGCATTCTTACTATTTCCTTACCAATGCTTCCATGACACCAAACTAGTTGGAGAAAAGATGTTCATCTCAACCCTTCGCGACTCTCTCCCAGTGCCCACTTGGTCCATGGCACCTGATCTCAAGAGACTACCTATCCTCATGTCAAAGAATTGCATTTGTCTAATTTTATACATAAATTAAAAACTATCCTCTTTTTAAAAACATGATGTGAAGGACTTTTTCAGTGAAAACCTTGAATGATACCATAAAGTAAGTATAATACTTACTCTGTGATGATATTGATTTCTTGCATTGTACTGTTGTTCTATAATGATGTAATTTGAATGCATTTAGGGGTATTTTTTTAATTTTGATTGGCACATTCCATGTCTATTGACCCTAGTACAAATTAAGCATTGTTATCATTGAAAACATTTCAGAGATGCAGTCTTCTACTGAGTAATGTAAACAAATATTAAATATGAAGTGAAATTGTATGGTTTTCAAAAAGAAGATAAATGGATTTTAGTTTATGAGCCTTGCATAAGTAAACACTCATGATCTGTGATCTTAAGTCTGATAACACAGAATGAAAAACATGATCCTAATTCACAGAAATAATTAACTTTACACCTGACGATGCTGTAATACAGTGAAACCTGGGTCATAGTAAAGTTTATTATTTTTGTGGATTTGGCTTGTGTTTTTCTTTCTGTGTTATCATGTTTCGCTTCCACTCCATATCGCTGGAATCTTCAGAATTAGTACTTAAGTCTGAAGGTGGTATTGATGAAGTATGACCCAGGGTGATTTTTAATGTATTTCATGAGGGGAAAATGTTAAAATTATGCATGGGAAATAATGGTAATTGTTTTTTTGTAAACTTGTAAAGCCAAGTATTCAAGACTTATTATGCAATTCATTACCTTAGGTATTGTATGAATTGCACTCTAGGAGTACGTATTATTTTGTAACCGAGTTTGCTGTTGTCAACCTATCTACATCAAATCAACAACCCTAATTAGTGTTACTGAGCATGTTACCCTTTCCCATTTCTTGATGGAAGTCATTTAAACCAATATGAAATATACTAATAATATACTCGTGAGCTTGATAATGATCAAAAGACAGCAGCATAAGTTAACTTACCTTATGTTCTTCAACTCTTCTGATATTTTAATCAGCTTTCCATGGCTCCTAATCAACTTGACAGAGCATGCACAAGCTGACTTTTCATTAGAAATAGGACTTCTTTTTTGTCCTGAACAGCTTGGCTGTGATGTATTTCTTGGAGCGTAGTCTTTAACAATTTCTTGACTCTCACCGTGAACTTCCAATTCATCTAGAAAGATTGAAAATCCTATTTAATGCTACAAAGGTGTGAATGACAAAACTCTCCATGCAGTGGGGATTGTAGGATTCCATTTTAAATCAATTTTTCAATCTATCTATGCTAAGTAATTAAAGAGTTCAACACTGAAAATTATAGTATGTTTTATATTTGAAGAGAAATGAAAGGCTTCGCCCCTTAAAAACGCTTTTCATGCTTGTTTTTGTTGCTTCATTAACTGTTTGTTGTGCTTGATCATTTGAATTCTTTTCTCTGATTTGGTCTGATATCGGACTGTTACATAGTACTGACCACATTGTAGCATAGCATGAAAAATTATTCGCAGCATTTGCAATGCATGGGTAGTTAAGACAGTTTGCTGCTGTGTACCTGATTAGAATGCAAGAAAGTGTAAATTTGCCATCATGTAAGCTGCATTTTTTTCTGATATTAGCCAAAAAACTTGCTTAGTGTATTTTATTTTGATTTGTATCAGTCAAAGTTGCTCTAGAGCTAGAATGAGTCAAAACAATCTTCTGTGCTTCAGTCTCAAATGTAATGGTGCTAAGGGATTGATTTTTTCCTAGTTAATGCAAAATTCATGTAACTTAACTTTAGCTCCTGGGTTCTATGTATCTAGCCACATTTTTCTAATTATAAATCCCTCCATGCTAAGTATATTATACTTCATGAATTAACCCTTTTACTGCCAGCGGGCCGATATATCGGCCCTCTATGGTTGTGCGAAAACTGCCAAGGGGCCGATATATCGGCCCACCTACATTACATCATCATGTATTTGTAATGGTTACAATTCATTCAAATCAGAGACAGCATGAATAATTTTTTCATCCTCTTAAAAACTGAAAATATATGATCAAAATTAAAAAAAAAAAAAAATTCATATATTAATATTAAGTGCTTATAATATATCTTAATGAGCTTGCCCATTGGCTGGGCATAATGGGCTTGGCATTTTTCGCACAGTCTACTTTAAAGGGGCTGGCAGTAAAAGGGTTAAGTGAGTGCTCTCGTTTTGTTTTGCTCTTCATTGTTACACGTAGCTCCATTTATGCCTTCCCCCTCCAGCTTTTCGTCAAACTTCCTTGTGTCTAACCATATGTTACTCTTTCAATCATCAGTGTCCTGTTACTGTCCCAATTTTCAAAGACTTAGTTTTTCCAGTATCTGGTGATGTTGGTTGAGTCCTCTAATCCAATTACAATTGTATTAACCCTTTCGCTGCTGTGAACGTACCTAGTATGATTGCACGGCAGGTTGCTGTGAACGTACTTTTTCGTTCTCACCATAGCGCTTTCACTTTTCCGCCGCATGTGGCGAGTAGGTTTACGGAGAGTGTGCCACAGCAAAATGGTTAATGGCTTATAATGTTTCTCAAATATTGGCCCTTAGGCTGCTTATAGAGAAGAGAATGGAGAAGAACAAACCGACCTTCATTGGATTTGTGGATTTAGAGAAGGCTTTTGACAACATGGATTGGGATTCAATGCTTAGAATTCTGAAAGGAATTGGAGTGTCATACAATGACCGAAGAATTATCCACCATTAGTATAAAAACCAAGTAGCGGTGATTAAATCTGGACCCAGCTGTGAAGAAGCAAGAATAAGGAAAGGAGTGAGACAAGACTGTGCACTGACTCCGTAATTTTTAATGTTTACATCGAGAGAGCCATCAATGAAGTCGATGAGAAGTGTTCTGGAGTGAACATCTATGGAGAAACAATCAGTATGCTACGATTCACTGATGACATAGCTCTCATAGCAGAGACAGAGAAGGAGCTGTATAAGATGCTAACAACCATGGAAAGGACAATGGCCTGTTATCATCTGAAGATCAATAAGAAGAAAACTAAGATACTGGTGTGCAGCAAGAGAGAGGAGGCCAAAACCAACGTTATACTATGAAAACAGAGACTGGAAGAGGTGAAAGAGTTCTGTTACCTGGGAAGCATAGTAACCAACAATGGACGAAGCAAGAAAGAAATAGTGAGTAGAATATCTCAGGCAAAGAGGGCATTCTATCAAAAGAAAAATCTACTTACAGCTGGAAATACAAGCTTGGAAGTAAGGAAGCAATTCATCAAAACATACATCTGGAGCATGTTCATTTACGGGAGTGAGGCATGGATGATGACAGCAGTGGAGAAGAAAAGGGTAGAAGCATTATTTTGTTTTAGTCCAACGTAATCATACAATATGCATTGAACTGTCATGTTTATTCTACAGTTGCTGCATAAAATTTGGAATTAAAAATATTTTTCTATATTTCAAATAAGGTAACATTACACTGCAAAATAGTGCTTTTTTTTGAGTTAATTAGATTTATAAATTCCAATGACTATGTTTTCCAAAGAGTAGGTTTTCTTTTTTTGTTGACATTTTGCGATAAAAAATAAAATATGAATATAAGTCAGAGGAAAGAACAAGAGCATTAACAATGTAAAAAAATTATCTGGAAAGATCTTTTATATATTTGCAGGTGTTAATGGAACTTATGATGCATTTATGTTGAAATGTTTATTGTAGGTATATTTGTTGGCACTATATAGGTGGTTTATACCATCTAGTGGTGGCATGTGCTTGGTGACATGATTGTTGTGGGGGAGTATCAGTAGCTGTGAAAGCCTTAAAGTTATAGGTTTGATGGTCAAATATAACATTAATTTACGAGCTTAATTAAGAATTTACCTCTGCTCTGTGATGAGAGCAAATTTTGTATGTCTTGCTTGGTAAACTTTCCATCATCTTCAAACTTAACGTTATTTTCTGGACTTAAAATGAGTAATTCGTCTTCACCATGAGGCTCAGCAACATCTAGATCCTTACCTGTTGCAGGTTCTTTTTCACCATTCGTTTCGTTTGATTTTTGCGTATCATCAATGACGTTTTTGTTCTTGCATTCGGCAGAGTTTGAATCCTTATTCTCTACATCACTGTTTATTTGGAAAGTATTACTGTCAGTCAGAATTTATTAGTCTAGTGTAAGAGGGATAAAAATACAAATTTACCATTCAATGTTCAAAGGATTTTCCTCCCATTCTATGCGCATCCCAAAAATGTTTTCCTTTCCCTCCGAAACGCAGTCATGGTTTGTACGCAAGGGAAATGGCTGGCTACAAGTAAATAATTTTCTTGCTTCTGTTGCCTCATCTACCAGACTTTTGAACTTTTTTGCTCCAGGAGAATACTTACCGTTGTCATTTTTTTCGTAGCTTTTACCTGGTTTGTATTTTTTTGACAAGGTGGAAATAAAATTATTCCTTATGTTCGCTTGGCCTGCGGAAAATAATTCAAGCACTTAGTAGCGTTTGGAACTAAAAGTAAAATACCTCTGTTATTATATAGAATAAACCGGTGAGGCTGATTCATAAAAGCCTTGGTACATTAGCCACTGGAAAGCTTAGTACCTTTGTCTCCCCTAGCCCTTGCTTTTGAACGAGTTTCCGCCATTTCTCAAAATATAGCGAGAATGCTAGTTGACCAACCACAACCCCACAACCGCTTGCGGTGTCAGAACACGGAGGTGAAGCGCACCGGAATCGTTCGTAAAAACAACTGACATCCATGAGGTGCCCTGCACTTGCGATTAGTTATCGCAATTACGGTCTCGAAAATGCCTTTCATTGCATGCTTAGCAATTCAAATTCCATGTAATCAGATAATAATATGTTTAGCTCGCATCAACACAGTTATAATTTAATGATCGAACTCTTATGGGGGCGTTTCAGATTCTTGTATAATGAATTTTATTGAAGGAGTTGAAATCTTATTCATAGTATTATATACAATAAATTTCCATATATAGTTCATTGAATTTCATTCCATCATCCACCTGTGTGGGAAAGGAAGTTCAGCGTATGAGTGGTTTAAGCATGAATTTGCATATTCATGCGTTTGAGGTTATGGCATCGTCGTGGTTACTTCATTATGAAAGGACGTAAAAATCCTCCTCAGCTGACGAAAAATTTCTGATGTATTTAGTGAAACACGTTTTTCTGTTACTTTCTTTGTTAGCTGTGACTCAGCAATTTTTTCCTCTAAAAACTGAACGAAATTGTATGTTTGTCTGAATGGAATTAGGACAGGTTGTATTTCCCGTTCAGTCATTCAGACATTTGCCCTAGCGTTCGTACAATTTGCCGCTTTACACGGCAGAATTTCCTCATACATGAGTTTGTGCAAGAAACTACAAAATATTGTATCGGCAATTGCAATGCGGCCTTAAGGTTACGTTATCCGACAGGCCATCAAATAGTTGTTTTGATTTTTTCCATCTGTGACAGTTGAAATACGGCATCCGATCGTGAGGAACTTCGTTGTGATTTGTTTTGGGTAGTTAAATGATGTTCGGAGAGAGGTATTTTTAAGTACATTTCAGTATTTGCTGTTTTGGATCAGAAATTGACTGTCTTTCTTGGGGAAATTTTAACTATCACCCGAATTGCCATGGGTTATCTGATTGGTAATCGGTGCTGCGTTTGACATATCTCGCCGGTTTAAGATGTGCTTTCTTTGGAAACAGTAATTTTGTGTAGTCAAGAACTGAAGAAATCCAAGCACAATGTCTACGTCAGGAATGCAGCAGTATCTCGCTGGGTTGAAGTCTCGAAATGCTGAGACTCGATTAAAGGCTGCCAGAGATCTCTACCATTATGTAAGTTTTCCCCAAAAGTTGAGATTCCGAGTTGTAAAGCTTATGTTGATAATGTAGTTTTAACGTATCTGATAACCTGTCCAGTGGAACTCACTACTTGCTTTAGTTTCTTCCATTTCTGCATCAGCTTACTATCCCTTGCAAACATTTTGCATTTATAATGAAGAGAGTTAGTGGTTTAGAGTATATTTGGAAGTTATTAATGTGTTATATACGATTGGTCATGGAAGATGTATGTGAACCTTATAGCCTGCACTTAGTAGTAATGGATTTGCTTGGCAGCCGCGATGCATGCCCGCTCAATTGCATGTCATGTAATGGATAAAGGCCGCTTTACACGATACAATTTTTCGTACAATTTCTTGTACAAACTCTTGCATGAGGAAATTGTACCGTGTAAAGCGGCAAATTGTACGAAAACTTGCGCGATTGTCTGAATGACTGAACAGGAAATACAACGTGTTCTAATTCCATTCAGACAAACATACAATTTCGTTCAGTCTATACAAGAATTTGTACAAGAAATTGTGCAAAAAATTGTATCGTGTAAAGCGGCCTTAAGGAATATAAGTGAAAGATTCCAAGAACTAACAATACCTAGGTGTTTTACAATTTGATTTAAAAACATTGTTCAAATCTGTTTTCAGGAAGTTTGGCCAGTTGCCTTCCGAGTGTTGTTAATTTGTTTAAACAAAATATGTATTTCGATAATTATGATTGCACATATTTCGTGTGTTTGGAAATTTTAATGGATTTATCAAAATATTACATTTATAATAGTCGAATTTAGGGAGGCTGAGAGCCTTACATTTCTCTCGATCATGTCACAAAACTTTTAAACGTATTATAACGTTTAAATGACATTTATTATTGATTTTAGTACAATATTAAATTCTTACGTATTTGTAAAGGGCCGTTTAACAAGAATTTACTTGATCTCTTGTATAGCTATAACTTATAACTTCTTCATTACTTTAACCCAGAACTTTATGCTAAGCGCTTGGCTATATATCTCTCTCTTAGAAAATGTTTTAAACTAAGGATTATCATAACCTGTTTTTTTTCAAGAAATGCACCTGTAATTTTTAAATAAATATGCTGAAATCCAACCCATGTAAACATGTCTAGTGAATAAATGAAAGATTGATACTATAAAAATCGCTTTATATGGTGTTACCTAAATATCATCATAATTGGTCAACGATGCTAGGAGTGGTTTGACGAAGCTTTCCACTCTCCTTCTGTCAGCCAACCTTTTCATTGTGACGTAATTCTTCTCTTTTACATCCCTCACTACCTGTTCCATGTATCACATATGAGGCCTGCCTTTTCCAATCTTCCTATTCACTTTTCCCTCGACCATTGTCTTCATCAGGCCATCGTGTCTCAAGATACGGCCGATTAAGTTGTCCCTTCTTCTTTTTGGAATTGTCAGCGGACTTCTCTTTTCTCCCACTCTTCTTAGGACTTACTCATTACTTACTCGGTTGATTCATTTAATCTTCATCATTCTTCTGTAGCACCAAATTTCGAATGCATATACCCCTTTCTTCTCCATTGCTGTCATCGTCCATGCCTCACTCCCGTAAAGAAACATGCTCCAGATGTATGTTTTGATGAATTGTTTCCTTACTTATACACTTGTATTTCCAGCTGTAAGGAGATTCTTCTTTTGATAGAATGCCCTCTTTGCCTGGGCTATTCTACTAACTATTTCTTTCTTGCTTCGTCCATCGTTGGTTACTCTGCTTCCAAGGTAAAAGAACTCTTTCACCTCTCCAGTTTTCATTAGCAAAATGCAATGAATGTAGGCTTGTTCTTTTCCATTCTGTTCTCTATGTGCAGTCTTAAGGGCCAGTATTGCTCCTCTTGGTCCCTTGTTTCTTTTGAACCCAAAATGGTCCTCATCCAGGAACTCCTCTGTTGTTCGTTCTATTCTTCTGTAGATGATCCTAGTCAATATCTTCGATGCATGTGTTGTCAGACTTCTAGTCCTAAAATTTTCACATTTTTCCGCTCTCTTCTTCTTGGGAATTGGAATTATGATGTTTTTCTTGAAGTCCATTGGTATTTCTCCTGTTGAGTACATGTCACAGATGGTTTTACCTAAATATATTTAAAAAATATCTCTATGCCTGTGCAAAAACAATTGTTCATTTCTAATTCCTTAAAAATTTGGGCCTTTAACTAAAGCGTGCCCTGATGCAAAGTTGACTTGCGGGTTCATGAAACAAATTTTGTACAATATAATAATACGATTTTACAAAACCAGTCTGTGGTGCAGGGTCTTCAGAAATGGTAGGCGCTTGCCTTGTGGGCTTGCTCTGTTTGCACCTGCTCAAGGCAAGTGCAAACAGAGCAAGAATTTGTTTAAATGCATTGATATTGTATTGTAGTCTAATTATTGTTTATTTATTTCTACCTGGACTAGTTTCAATGTTGTAATTCCCATGGTTATAGTTTACTATCAGAACCTTGTATGAATGAATTTGAAAGTAGTGAAGTTTGTTTTTGTTGAATAATGGAATGGAGATTTCAGTGGTATTAATCTTTTTATTATTCTTATTTTATATAAGCTACAGATATACAGCTAATAGTATTTTATATTAGATACAGATTGGTTGGTTACCTCATCAACAGTGGAGGACATATTGTAGTAAGGGATGGAAAGTGTGAGACACCTCTCAACAGTGTGTTACATCCAGTGGAAAACCTCTTATAATCAATAATTAATTTTTTGTGGAATTGCTTCATATGTCAACGTAACCAAAAAACCTATCCTCATACCTGGAGTTAAAAGAGCAAAATATATACATAATACCAGAAACAGAAACTGAATTGTGATTCAATTTTCCTCCTTATCACCAATTTTACTCTTTTTTTCCTCTTTCTTTTACAGTTACTTATGCCAATGTTTTTTTATTGTAAATCCAATTCTCTTCATTTTCTTTCTATTGTCATGATAAATTTATCAACTGTAAATTATTTTTTGTGCAGACATATCTATTTTCTTCCAAAGTAAATCTTTTCTCACAACTCCATTATCCCATTGAATGCGTATTCCTGTCAGGCATCTCTACTTTCATTTTGATTCAGTTTGGCATTTTAAAATTCTCATTTTCATTACCTCTCATCAGGGATGTGACCCGGTACGGAACTATACGTTTCGTGCCGGACCGGGTCGGCACGAAATGACCCGTTATGGTAAAGTGCCGGACCGAGTGAGGCACGAAATTACCCGAAATGGTTTAGTTTTGGACCGTGAGAGGCACGAAATTACCCGAAATGATTTAGTGCCGGCTGGCATTGGTTAAGTGCTTTTTCGTACCAATTCGGGTCACTCTTCGTCACTAACAGAGGAATATTACATCTAATAATCATCAGCAGTAATTAGGATACTTATTATTGACTTTAAGAAAAAACTCAAATATCTCCCATACCCATTGCCCACACAAGTGTCAATGACGCTGGTATCCCTCTAGGCCATGTAAAAGGGTGCCGTATCCGCAATCTGCACCCGACTTACACGCACTGATAAAACTAAGCTGATCATGCATCGGGGTTACACAACTGGATTAGGGATCCAGTAACACACCTGCTCGTCGCCTTCTTAGTCCGCGCCTGGGTGCCGTGCCTGGGGTCCGCGCCCGGGTGCGGCACCTTGAGAGGTTCACGTTCAATGCATCAGTATCTTCGAGTGGTGGGAGTTCGCGTTGACAGTGGATTAGACCTAAGGTTTGGTTTGTTCCTTTCTAAGCCCCTCTCCCTCCACCGGCTGGAATTTCCCCGCTGGGGTCTGGTGGTCGGTCTCGGTGGATAATAAAAGGCGCACATTGGGGATTCTCCCAAAAGATTAACAGAGTGGTAAAGAGTACCTACCTTTTTGAAAGAGGTCTAAGAATAAATGGATGGTTGGCAATAAAATTAACTTCTCGGAAAGTATACGAAGAAGTTTCTTGAGGGATAATACTCCTTAAAACAGGGAATTGTCACGTATTTCGGATTTCCCCACGAATAACCCCCCTAATATTGGAAGTAGCCGCAGAGGAGATTATAAGCTGCAAGACTTATTGTTACTATCTCGATGCTGCCAATTCTCAATTGTATGGACATCTTGGGTGCGACTCCCATATTACCCTCTTCAGTCTTAACGTCGACGACACCAAGGCAAATTGTGTTCGCTCATGCTTCCAACAGTGAGTTGTGTGTGGCAAGACAAGACTCGTGAATACCGGATAGTGAATCTGAAGCATGGGACGACCACTTTTGGATTTTATTCAAAGTTTTTTCCACTTTGATGAAGACGCCCAAGTGTCCAGATGTGAAATCGTAGGTTGCAGGACCGTAATTAAGGTAAATAACAGCTTTAAACATGATTCTTCCGTTTCCAATAATATGTCAATGGATGCCGATTTTTTTATAATCTCCTTTTTGAAGAAGGGTACATATTAAATGCCATTCTTTCTATGTGTTGAATTTTGTAGCATGGCTAATATCGTGCACAAAAGTATGCATGCACTCGAGAATGTAGCTAAGCAACGAAAAGTCCAAGGGTGTAAGTTTTCTTTGATACTTCATAAATTGACGCTTTACGATTTGACGATTGACGATTACTTGACGCTTTGAGGCAAGAAAACCATGATGGTCCGGCATTGGCGGTTAACCGGCACAACGTTCGAGAGGATGTTCAGCGTGAAGCGCATTGCATTCGCTCAAAAATACGGAGAGAAGTGAAGGGAAGGCTAGTTTCCTTGAAAATTGACACGGCCTCTCGCCTAGGGAGGCAAGTATTAGGGGTAAATCTGCAGTATGTGCAAGATGGGAGAATAGTGCTACGTACGCTATGTGTGAGAGAACTTCATGGCAGCCATACTGCAGAGAATTTGAGGCAGGAAATTCTCGAGGTGTTAGAGGACTTTAATATATGTCAAAATATGATATATTCAAGTACAACTGACAACGCCTCAAATATGCTGAGTACTGTACGCCTTTTGTCTGAAGACTCCGTGAGACACAGAGATTCGGAAGATGGTACTGACTACTCAAGTGATGATGAGTTAGATGATGCAGATGTTTCATCGACACATGATGATCGTGGAGTAGAGGAGCATAGCAGCAGCATGTCCAAAGCTTTTAGCTCTTCTGAAGGCCATCTTCTTAAAGAAGGCGACATCATCCCAGCCGCTGTTGCTACATTTTGAGTTGTGGGAGTTCGGTGCGCTGCGCACACACTGCAACTTGCAGTGAATGACTCTCTAAGAAGACCAGAAGTGAAAGAGGCACTATGCAAATCAAGAAAACTCTGTGCATACTTACGCACTCCATCAGTGCAGTCTAAACTTTTGACTCAAAGGCTGATGAAGCCTAAACTGGACTGCCCTACTAGGTGGCATTCAACATATGACATGCTGGCCAGCCTTTATTTATTGAAAGATTTCTGCCAGGGTGCGGCGGTGAGTAGGCAAAATATTATGGAGGTAACATGGAAAGTGCTAGAGGAAGTAATGTCAACGCTGGAATTGGCACTTCCATACGACCCTATCCAAAGAAGAGCGCTTGCAGGCAGAAAAGCATTTGAGGGGTGTATGGGCAAAAATGGAGGCTATACTGAAGTCTGAGGGGGCAGATAACTTTGAATCGTCTCCATCTCCGATTCCTTGGTCCATCAGCAATGACCCAGAGGATGAATTAGAATCCACATTGAGCAGCAGTGAAGCTGCGATCTACACAGGTGCGCAGAGGGGGCAGATGCTGGGTGATGTTGGGCACAAATTGCAGGAATTCATGAGAACTCCTAGGGTAAAACTATCTGAAACTTTCAATGCTCTTCAGTACTGGAGTGAACGCAGTGAATCTCACCCGCAACTTTCAGCACTTGCATCCATAGTTCTTGCTGTGCCAATGACGCAAGTTAGTGTCGAGCGTCTTTTTTCTCACTTGCGGCAGACGCTGTCAACTTTGAGATATAATTTAAGTGAAAAAGTTATCAATGACATCCTGCTAGTTAAATGCTATAAATTGTTTGGAGAGAAATAACTTTTGTTGTCTACGCTGTTGAAGTATTACTAGATTTATCTACTTTACTTTATCATACTTTGCTTGAAGTATATTTTCCATTGTTTCTCTTGATCACTCAATTTGTCTGAACCAGCAGAAATCCACAGGTTAATTGCAGTGGCTTCTCGTTTTTACACTGATGCTAAATAAATAGTTTTAATATTTTAAAATTTTGTGTCTATGCTTTAAACCGACCGTTCCCTGAAAATGTGGCCTATTTTTTTGTATCATAAAAATTATATCTTTTAACATGCCTAGTTAAGAATTGAAGGCGAAGGAAAGGAAAAAGAATTTGAAATTTATGCATAGGAAAGGAGTATGAAGAGTTTTCTTTTCAATTTCATTTCAGAGCCACTTGTAAGCACCCAAAGAACCACATGTGGCTCGAGAGCCGCAGTTTGCCGATCCCTACCCTAAGATATTCACCAAACTGCCACATTTATTCTTTCTTTTTCACCAATTTGTATACAAGCTGGTTTTTTCATAAATCCAAGGTTCCCTGACCACTCCTAAACAGAACTCTTGTTTTTAATCCCCTCCAATGCTCGAAGCGTCCTCAGACCCAACCGTACCCCATGCCTCAGTCTCACTCCCCCTTTCTCTCCGATCGGGTTTTCCCATCTTTTACTAGACAAAGAACAAAGCCTTCCTCAAAGTCTTTAGCACGCATATGTGTCCTTGTATTGAGCCCCACATTCATAGTTGCACCCCCCGCATCATCTCTCCGCATCAACATGCCCAAACTACACCCTCCACCCGCACTCACGTCCCGGCCCGGAACTTTAAAGCATGCTTTGTACTGGGTAATATCGTACTTTTTCGGGTCGGCTGGTGTTTCGCGCCGGGCCTTTGCGGGTCGAATAAGGTTTCGTGCCTTTTAGGGTACGGTCATTTTGTGCCTTTTCGGTTTAGTGCCTGAGGTCCGAAACCTTTAAATATCGGACTTTTTCGTGCTTTTTCGTACCGGGTCACATCCCTGCCTCTCATACACCTCAGCAAATAGCCTGTTCCACAACTGACTTAAATAATTCTACCGTATTACTTTCCTCACCTTTCATCTCCATTCAATGGTCACCTCTCTGAAATGACACTTTTTCATGAAACCAAGAACATTCTCTCGCAGCCAATGACTCCTGCAGCACTCTAGTCTGTGTTGGGTAGGATTTGTAGTTTGAGAAATAATTGTTTATGTACTGAAAAATTAATTGGTTTATTTGAATGTTGTGCTGCCTAGAAAAAGACGATTAAATTTTAAATTATTATCCATAGTAATTTTTTGTCATTATAAATGGTTATTTGGGAGTATATTTTAAATTATTTTCTCTGTAGCTTTACACTTTACCTAAGGATATTCACTCAGACCTATCAATTTTTACATTGCTTATTCCTGAAAAACTTTACGTCCTTTCAGCAGTCACCTCCTTATGTGGCCGTTAATTTTTTAAGCAAGTAGTGGCTGCTTATGACGGGTTCCACTGTAGTTCTCTTTCTGGTTTGTGTAGTTGATTGATGTTCAGCATGTATATATTTTTTTCTCTCTATGATCATTAAATTTAATTCATTTAAGATTTCATTCAGTAATTAAACAGCTGAAAAATTTATCTATTACAGGTTAATACAGAGCTGCGTGAGTTATCAGTTGAAGAACAAAATGCGTTTCGTACTGAACTTAACAACCACATTTATGAAATGGTCTCTGGATCAGATGTCAATGAGAACAAAGGAGGGATCCTGGCTATTGGTAAGATAAAAAAAGTACTACATTAACATTTTGTGAGGCGTATAGTGTTACATATTTGAAATGGGTCATCATTTATTCTGTTAGCTGTCATAGCTGTCTATTGAACTCTCTCCCATAACACACTGATCCCTTTGCACTCCCAATTCAATCATTCATTAGCCTTTCTATTTCACATCTGTCCCCAGAATAGCTGTCCCTACTATTTGTTTCCTGTTACTTTTATTTTATTTTTTTTTCTTGAATATGTTAATAATTTATGTACTGTTATTGGCCACTATAAATTCGCATCATTGCTGTATGTGGTTTTATTTCTTTAAATTAAAAAATAAAAAAATAGATGTTATATGGTTGAATACATGATTATATTTTTTCAAAGACTAAGCAAATTATTTTTGTGCAAATATTGTTGGTAAAGTAACGAGGGTGACATCAGAACTCAAAAGGATTTGCTTTAAATCAAGTGGGGATCGGGTTAGTATGGTATCTAGAGAACTGGCCTCCCATCCCAAGGGCCCGGGCTTGAATCCTGGTGCTGGCAGACTTTTCATTGGTATACCAATTGTTTTGTTGTCAATTGGTTTTCTTGTCAATTTATTGTTTAAGTACTATATAATTAAACATTTTGCATTTTAATTGTCATTAAGCTTTCTGACTTTCATTTAAACACTTACTTAAACATATTTACGGGATATTTTGGATAAATGGGGCAGCCGCTTAATTGGGGCAAAGTACACCGGTCTCGATGTGTCCCAATTAACCGGAATCTACTGTATTTGGAAGGGGGGATGGAAGCAACCCAGTTTGTGGGTGCTGGGGATGCTTAATTTAATTTTTATCATTATATCAGGATTAGAGGTGCTATTTTCTCGTATAACATTGTTTTTTGTGTTAATCCATCAAGTTGGATCAAAGGTTTTCATAGGAGTTTGGGAGTCAAACCCAGACCCTATTTATTATGGATGCCCACTACAAATTCTTATACATGAGAATGATATCATTAAATATTTTTCTCTTCAAATACTATGGAAATGCCTGTGTGGTCCTATTGTTCTCTTTGGTTGACAGCTCGCTTTATCTCCTTCACTGCTTTCCATTGAAAAACCTGTGGTGAATTTGGTGCTAATGTGTGATATTTCCTTGTTTCAGTTTCACTCATCGGAGCGGATGTTGGACATGTCAACACGGGTTACAGTCGATTCGCTAACTTTCTTAGGATTCTCCTGGCATCTAGTGATCCAGGAGTTATGGAGTTGGCTGCTCGGACAGTTGGTCGGCTAGCACTGGTGTTGGGCACTTACACTGCACAGTATGTGGAATTTGAAATGAAAGCTGCCTTTGAGTGGCTTTCAGGTGAAAGACAAGAAGGTCGGGTGCATGCTGCAGTAAGTGGTTTACATTCAGTATATCATCATTATAGAATAAAAATATTCAAATAATCTTTCATTCGTCTATATTCTCCTACTTTTCGTAAACAATGTTTTTGCTGCAAGAAACATGTTTTCTTAAGTAAACTGTCACAATAATCCTAAATGTAATGTGAAAATAGCAGCATTTTTCCATGATTAGGCTTATGCCGAGGCCTGTCAGATCCTGGGCTTTTGTGCGAGTCTGATATGCAGTTTCAACTTACATTATGAAGAATAAAACATAGTCTGAATATTTTTCTGGAAAAATTTAGATAATCTCATGTTTGCTTAGCAATGGAGTCTGAAAAGACATGCTTTTCAATGATTGGAAGAATTTTTTCCTGCAGTTTTTGGTCAATAAACATTTTTGCATATTTAAATTAAAAATCTTGGAAGTCATGTTAATTTTTTACTTCAAGGTTTTATTTAATATTGCATTATTTAAGCAAGCATATTTTCCATTTAATTTTTTCATCAAAATTTTTTATTTCTCATTTTTGAAATAAATTTATATAAAGCTAAAGAAAGACTTTAAATTTTTGGATGCATGAAGTTTTCAAAGATCTGCCTTGGAGTGGTAATTATGAATTAAAGTTAAACATAAATTCATGTATTCTACTGTCATGTCAGGAGAGAAAAGGCATTGCGCAATGTCTAAAGTTTAGGAATTAGGAATCGATTTGACAACATCCAATGGTTGGTTGGGTTGGTTGTAAAATTGGTAGAAATATATGGTACAAAATAAATCAAGACAGCTGTATAATTTAAGAAATAATTGAAGATATTGCTCTAATTCAGTTTATCAGTGTTTATTATTTTTATCTTTACTCTATGTTGTCTAAGTATTTATGCAAAACTGAAAATTCTCCTATTCTCACAATTTACTCTTTTTTCTAGCATTCCCTAGAAAAGTGTAAATGAGGGTTCAGGGTAAAAGGGTAAATGAGGGAGGTTTTACTGTATTTCAGTTCCGATCCCAGTTTTACTATTTTATTAAAAATACTACATTTATTTGAATATTTAGAATACATTTGAACCATTTCCACTTTTTTTGTGGTCAACTTGGCTGAAATTCGATGGGAACATTCCTCTGCACTTAGTTTTTAGTATTTTTCATTTTATTTTTTTAAATATTTTTTTATTTAAGGCTGATCTTCCATCCCTGGTATAGTGCAAATAATATGTTTTAAGTTTTATTCACATTTTTACTATTTTCTGTGCATTCCTTGCACTGCATTTACATTAACTGCATCTGAGGAAATTGAGAGTTTTTGTTTAGTATCTTATTGTATTTAATATGCAGTAAAACCCCATATTTGCATTATTAGCATTTACGTTTTCTCACAATTTACAACATCTTTATCTCATTTTGTCAAACATCCTATTTCTCCAACTTATCTAAAACCCCGTATTTACACCACGTCATTTTCGGTTTTCCTATTATTTGCATCACGGTGCAGTAGATTTAAAAGAAGTTTACTTTCTAAGGGTCTTATTCATAGTTGAGACTTTACAAAAAGTGGCATTTAGATGGGCTAAAGGAACCTTTCCGCATTTCATGGATGTCACTTCTGATGAAATTATGCTAAAGAGTCACTTTACGGTAAAGGCTGGCTCCAAGCTTAATTTACCCCCTAAAGTAGGAGTGCTGGAAAGCAAAATGGCTGCGATTGGCATTGACTGACTTGAAAATCTCGCAGAATGGGTAGAAAACATGGAATGGATGGAATTTCTAGTAAAATAACACCCTATGATATGTAAGGGAAATGGAGAATCCAATGGAGCGTTATCGGGAGGAAGGATTCATTAGGGTGTTATTGGTTTCCAAAAGTTGTTGCCGTATAAATGTTGGAAATGTTTGCCGACGACTTGGAATGAGTAAACAATAGTGCTTTGCCGTATCGCCACCGCTAATTCGACTACTTACGATATTATGACACAGGTATATGTATATGTATATGTATGCACAGGTATGACACTGTATCTATGTATATGAAAATGAAGTTCATTTATGGAATGTAATTAATTTGAATCCTCGAATGTTCATGTTTACATTGCAACCATTCATTCAATTTTTCTCCTTCATTCAAATAAAGAAATTTGTATGACTATTTAAGAGCGGATTAATTCACACTTAAATTATGACAAAGATTAAAGTTGAATGAAGCCCAGTGATCAGCCTTGAATTTTCTTTTATTTATTTGCCAAATCTACGATTTTTTGTTTGACTTATGATTTTGTTTTCCCAGCAGGGAAGATTTCACATAACTGTAGATGATTTTATGATCTCATGCAAAGTAAATGAAGTTCGACCACAATCTTAAAGGGGGCAGCACGTTACAACAAATGCGCATGATGTTTACAAACAACCTTTATGGCGACAGAGCTCAATTGAACGAGAGATCTAGAAAGAAGGAAGAGGAATGTCCTCAAAACAAGGCTGCCCAGAGATTGCTGTGTTAGGAGCTGGGAATGAATAAGTGAATTTTACGTAAGCATTGGAGAGGATGTGTGGGAAAGGTACTTAATTTGTACGTATTTCGTCAATGACAGAATCGTATGAACCATAACTAAGCTACTGAGCGCATCTGTTGCTGTCAACTTTCCCCTCTACCAGTCTACCGCTTACATCGCCGATTGCAGCCACAAACCTCTCGTATGCTGGCTTGTCATTAAAAATGCAGTCATAAATTACAAGCTTCAGTTAACATTAAAAAGGAGAAAAATATAACCCTTTGACGAAATCACTATTGGAAAGTAATTCCCTTTTGATGGTAGAAAAATATTTGCCAGAATAAAGCATGAATTGACAAAAGATTTTTGTCTGATAAAAGAACTTTTATTTGCTCTTAAACTTACACATTTTTATTAAGATGGGGCTTATCTTCTCGTCCCTTGTTCTGGGATGTCTCGGTCCATCAAATTGTTGTACCAATACCTTTCTAAGGAAAAATATCTGATTAAATTATGTGTGGGTTATCAAAAAAAAACATGCACAAAACCTTTCATTTTAACAAATCATGAACGTACCTGACGTCACAGAAAACCTAAGGACTAAAAATAGTCTGAGTTATTCTAATGCATCTCCACCAAAAGAAGATTGGCTACTCTCTGCGTTCATCTGCTCGGCTCCTTTGTTTAGCTATGTTTTGAAATAAGAACGAAGGGTAGACTGAATGGGCTTCTTTTTTTTGCGCGATACATTTCCCTCTAGCTACCCAATGCATCTTCGATCTGTTTGGCACATTTGCTGCTTCTCTCCAAACTGGAATCATCCTCTGTCAAAATATTTACTCCTGCTTCAATTAGACTGAAGGCATCAGACAAGCGTTTAGCGGTCAACTCTGTCACGGATGGTCCCTAAAATGCCACAGTATCATACTCTTCTTGTGTTGCAGTCATTTTTTGTGAAGCTCCAACAAGTCCTCCGTCATTAATTCCTCTCCACTTGAATTAATCAACGTTTTTACGTCATCTTCGTCCACTTCATTGAACCCAGCTTCCTTCGCCAGTTACACAATTTGCTGTCTGATTTCTTTTTCAGGTGCATCTTGAAAGCATCTAGAGCTAACACATTCTGGCCAAACGTTTTTCCAACAACCATTTAGTGTTGATTGTGTCACCTCATTCCATGAAGTGCCAATGTTGTCCACCGCTTTGCTGATGTTGTACTCTTTCCAAAATTCATGAACTGAGCCCTCACCATCAGTTTTTTTTTATTAGCTGGTTCATCACTCGACGAATGTAATAAGCTTTAACGTTGCTATGACTCCTTGGTCCATGGGTTGGATAAGTGAAGTGGTATTTGGTGGAAGGAATACTATTTCAATGTTGTCCGTGAACTCATCCACATTCACTGGATGACCTGGGGCATTATCTAAAATTAACAAAGCCTTGTTTGTGAGGCCATTTTCTTCACAGTATTTTTTCACAAAAGGTGAAAAATATGACAACCCATTCCTGAAAAGTTGCTGTCATCCAAGCTTTACGAGATTTCCTCTATATTCCTCTAGGATTTTCCGCATGGTGTATCAGCAAGGGTTTTAATTTTACGTCACCTTCAGCATTTGCACTTAGAAGGAGGGTGAGGCAATCCTTGGCCACTTTGAAGCCAGGAGCGGTCCTCTCCTCTTTTGCAATGTATGTTTGTGCTGCCATCCTCTTCCATTTATTTCCATCATATATGCCCATTTTGTCAATGTTAAATACCTGCCTGGAGGTATAACTACCCATTTCTATTATCTGGACTGCAATTTTTCGGGAAATAGTTCTGCTGCTACCGTGTCTGTACTCGCTGCCTCACCAGTAACTTTGATATTATGTGGACTCGCTTGCCGCTTAAAACGTGCAAACCACCCTTGCTTTTTATCTGAAGTCTTTCCATATTGATCTTGCCTTTTCCTGAATCACCATCAGACTTATTGGTACGAATCGCTGATTTTGGTCTTCGATCCATATCATGAGGAAGGCCGCCATATCCTCCATAACTTTATCCCTACTCTTGATTATTTTTTGCAGAACTTCTTGGCACCACACTTTATGCAGAGATTTAACTTTTTGTGAATTAGCACGAATTGTCCGCACAGTTGTAGGTGGTAAGTCCTATATGTGTAATATCGGCACCTTGTTCTCCTATTTCGAAACAGCGGAGAACCTCCAATTTCACCTCTAAATTGATTGCTTTATGTGGTCTCTTTGTTGATGCACTTTCTGTAGGTTTACCAGCCGTATTTATGGATAGATGGCAACTTATTAGATTTAAAAATTACTCTTCATGCCTTGACTCAACTTAGCTACGAGAATGCAGAATTTTGAGTTTCAAACGAACGATCTTGGGAAAGAAACCCGGCTGACTCAATTCTTGCATCAATGATAGCTTCGGAAGGATGACAGACAAAATGCCTACTTTGTTGTTTTGTGACGGTGAAGCTTTTTCTTGTAAGCAAAGGAGGGAGGGGAGCACAGGGGTTGTTTTTGGCTCAAACATCACTCTCCTACTAAAGCCTGTAAAATGGATTTTCTGTCACCACTCGAAACCATGTAGCATGCAAAAAGGGCCCCTGTTGCATCCAGAAATCGAGTGAATCGAAAGGCTGCATTTTGCTTGCTTGAAAGGATGCACGTCCATCACTCGTCATCAATGCGGCTCAAGTAAAATGTTTTAATGGGTGCGATCGCATAGCAGGATTTAACCTACGTTTCAAATAAAGAACAAAGTTGTTTAATGTTTTTCATGCTACTTGGAGAGGTGATCGTGTCTTGTTAAAAGTATTTTTTTTATTTTTAATGCATATTTAATTAAGCGTTAAAAAAATTTAACATTCAATCGGGAAAAACTTTTCGACGACTCTTGCTAGCATGGACGTAACGTCGAATCAGACATAAATTGGAATGACATAAATCGAGGACTTACTGTATTAATATTACTTGATAGTCAAGTACATTTAAAGCATTGAACTGTTCTTTGATTAAATTCCACTCACGAAGTTTTTCTTTGGCGGAGGTAGGCTAGGAGACGGAGGCTTTTTATTCTTCACAAAACGTTTTGAATACATTTAAGTTATCAGGTGATTATTCAACCATATCAGTTACTAATGAGTCCAATACTTAATGGTTAGCTCTAGCTGGGTCTTCCATTCATAATTGGTCAGTTGTTGCAATCTCTTACTATCTGTTTGTAGATCGAAACCGAACAGTTAGAGATAATAATAAATCCTGACATACAAAACATTAAAATAGCTTTTACCTAGTATACTAGATATGGCCTATATGAAACCTAGTTAATCATAAAGCTTTACTACCTAACAATAATAATCAAAATAAAACAATAGCAAACTCTACATGAATTTATGATTTCAAACTAAGCCACCACGCTAGTTTTTCTTTGGAAATCACGGGTCGGGTGGGTAAAGATACACTTAACAAAGTGTCACACTTAAGATGTCTTTGAAACACACTTCTCGTAAAGACCCACTTTAGTCTAAAGAGTCACTTTGTTAAGGGACTTGATTAAGTCTTGACTATGAATAAGACCCTAAGACATTTAGCCTTGCTTACAAATCTGTACAAAACAATTTTTCACTTAGTTTCCTGCATAAACACTTCAAAAAGGTGAGAGAGAACAGAAATGTGCTCAGTTTTATTGAAGAATTCGATGTAGCGGGGCACACACACTGCCAGTAGTGATGGAAAGATTAAATACGTACACTCATGATCTCTTTTCCGGGAAAAGATTCTTGGGAGTCATGTTATGTATTGAGTACTATTAGGATGCAATCTATACAATTTAGGAACACCTGTCAGTATATGTGTATTTAATGCACCAAAGTTGACATGAACCAAAGACATGATGAAATTTAAAAATCAAGAACTGGTTGCCAATAATTGAGGTCATTTGCTCTGCCTCGATTCAACAGTTTTACCACCACTTACTATACTCTGTGGTTTTACTATGAAGGGTTACTATAAAAAACACTTGCTGAAACTTGTTTTATCACATCAAAAAACATGCTGAATCAGAAAATTAATGTCTTTAGAAATTTTAGAAGTTGAATAACTGCTTGCACTAGCTGATTGGTGAGGTAGCTCAGATTTTCATGTGTTGTTATGTTATCGTCAATTACTGAGCAACGTAAATTTTATCCTACTTGGCAATTTCAGATCAAAGGGAAATAGAATATTTACAATTTATGCTTGAATAAACATTGTGCAATAAGGGAATTATCATGATGAAACTCACAATTATATGGTGAAATGTCCATGATTTTTGATCTCTGCAGTGTATACCATTATGAAAAATCGTGATGCGATTCTGAAGCATGCTAGCCAGTGCAGATATTTGTTGAAAAATAGAAAATTTCCAGAATTCTTAGTAGTAGTCTTGAAGGAACACTAAGAGAGTGATATTGATGTTCTAGATTGTGAAATATCTCCATGAATGGCGTTGCCTTAGGAGAAAAAGCATTGCACATCATCAAAAGTTTGGGAATTTATATCTTTACTCTATAGTACTTAAGTATGCTTGTAAAATAGAAAATTTTCATTTTCCCATTACAGTCAAGCCCGCTTATATCAAACCCATTTATAACGAAGTTCCCGTTATAACGAAGTTAAGGCTATTCCCCGTTGAAGAGATCCACATATAACGAAGTTCAGTTATAATGAAGCTCGATTATTATGAAGTTAATATATTCATCCCCCTCAACTTTGTTATGAATGGGCTTGCCTGTATTTACGTTTTCCTGCAAATCACACCTTTTTTCTAGTGGTGTCCAACAAAGTGTAAATAAGGGGTTATACTGATTTCTTTTTAATTATTTACTAATATTTTACTTAACATATAAATGGATTGCTGTTTAGTACTAATTTTTTTACTCTGCCTATTACCATGAAGTAGTGGTAGTTCTTGGTTTGGTTGTGCAAATCCTTGAACTTAAATTTTTTACAGGTATTGGTGCTACGTGAAATGGCTGTTTGCATGCCAACATATTTCTTCCAACAAGTTCAGCAATTTTTTGACCTCATTTTCAATGCTGTTCGGCATCCTAAGCCAGCAATTCGTGAAGGGGCAGTGGAAGCACTTAGGGCTGCTTTAGTAGTCACAGCTCAGAGAGAAACAACAAAGCAAGCTCAGAAGCCACTATGGTAATTGTGGATTTACTCTTTGTCCCAATGTAATTTTTTTAATCTATAAATAAATGAAAAATCTTCATAAAGTTCACAAGTGTGGGCTTATTAATTTATTGAGATACAGTTCCACAAAGTAACACTGAAGATTATCAAGTTAAATATCTTTATCATTGCATTACATGCCTCTGAAGCATCACTTCTGGGATTAGATGATGCAAGTAAAGTTGAAAGGTTTTGATAAATTTTCCAGGTATAAGCAATGCTATGATGAAGCTAGGAGTGGATTTGAAGAACCATACACTGGAGGTAGAAGTATCAATAAGGATGATCGAATACATGGCTCGTTTTTGGTTCTTAATGAGCTACTTCGATGCTCAAATGCCGAATGGGAACAACGCTATGAAGAGCTGAAAGCCAGACTCCAGAGTGGCCTAGGTGCTCATACTGCAGGCAATTCAGGATCTGCTGGTGGGGTGGCTGGAATCACTGGTCAGGAAAATTTTGTGAGTTTCAGTGCCTTTATTTTTAAGGATTCCACAGTTCCAGTAAGTTTAAATTATGCTAAAAATGAATATCACTTAATAGGTACATTGACTATCTCAATTATTCTCTGGTGATGCAGTTGCTGAAAAAAGGTGTGAAAACTAAAGCAGTTGTCAAGATTATTATATGAAATTAGCAATCTCATTTATAGTGTAATGACTGGGGGCTTGAATTAAATAAAAATAAATTTACAGTAATACATTTTCTGCTGAAGAAATGTCATCCAATCCAAGCCTCTTATGTTCGAAGAGTAGATTTCAAATAGCAACCACTGAGCAACTGAAGTTAAAAATAGAAGTGATTCTAGCTTTAGGCTTGCTCTGGGGGATAGCATTTCAAATAATTGCTGCACTACATTGAAGAAACCTGGATTTTTCAAATAAATTGTGTGAAAGGTATCCACAGAAAAAACAAAAGAAAGATTCTTTTTATACCTTAGTCAGGCATAGAACATACAGCGAGTATCTGGCATTCATTGAAGTAAGTGTTAAAATATGACCTTTTTAGGATACAAAGGAAAGTAGAACCTTTATTAATAACAAATAATGTATCATTATCTCATTACTAAAAGCAATGAAGTAAATATCCAAATGCTATTCATATTTGTATGATTTAAATTATTGGCTGGATGTGTCAGATGTGTATTCTCTTCTGGCTGTCAACTCTTTTTCAAAATAGCATTCACTTCATTTTTACAGTCTGACATGCTAATTAAGTCAATAGCATTTCAGAGCATAAATAGTTTCATTTAATGTATTATGCTCTACTGTTGATATGGAACTACAAAGTGTATCAGAGGTCTAGATTGAAATCTGTTGTTGGATACTACAGAAGTACTTGGTTCTCATGAGGAGACCATCTTGGAAATCATTTAAAAAGCACTCATACTCATGGCGGTCATATTAAATTTGGAATCCCTTTCACTATTGATTACAGTTGACTGTATTATCTGCTCAGAAAAAGGGTAGCAATTCATTCTAATAATCTGTTTTGCTTATTTTATTTAATCAGGATGCAATGAGTCTAATTACACGCAACAAGACCCCAATGGCATTGAAATCACAGGGTGCAGCTAAAGGTGGTATACAGAGTTCAGTAGTGATTGCACCCCCTCAAACTGTCACTGGTCCATCGTCATTACCTGCTACACCTTCACACCCAGTGACTGCTCCATCATCTACAGTGACAACATCCATCTCTACCCTATCACCTATTCCTGAGAGCAGTACTTGTCGGGCATTAATGCTGGAGCACTTTGAGGATGTTTGCTCAGATGCCATGTCTCAACGAGGGACAAGGAGTCCTCATGTATTGCATGCATTGCTAACATTACTTCCTAGACTTGCTGCATTCCAAAAAGAAAAGTTTGTTCGCATGTAAGTATGAAATTTAGAATTTATATTCGTGTCATTGATCTTACTAGCCTTTTGACCACAACCTTGAGTAAAGGTGTCTCAGGGGCCTAACCACGTTGAAACACCGGTTCCTGTTAGATCACTGACGTTAAGCAACGTTGGGCCTTGGCAGAGGTTGGATGGGTGACCCTCCTCCATCCTCTACTGGGGTGCTCTTGTCCCATCTGTGAGTGGTGGGCAGGTTAAATGTGGGTTGACACATCGGATCTAGAAAGGTCTAAGTGCCGGGAGCCTCCAGAAGGCCCCCACCCACCCCTCCAATTTATGTTTACAAAGGTGCCTCAAAAATGTTGATATAGAGTTTGATGGAGGAGCATTGTGTTGTCTGAATCTGAGACTTGGACTCTAGGGAGAGTGGCAACAATATATTGGAGGCTGTGAAATTAAAATTTTCTCATTTATGGTTTAAAATGAGACATTTAATTTCACCACCAAAAATATAACGTTCCCAGGTGATTCGCTTTACAGCACATCACAGCATATAAGAATATGTTGATAATTGCACTAAATGCATACAATAGATCTAATTAGACCAATGGACGACACAGGTGGGTCTCCAGTATCAATGCCTTGATCTCTTCAGTTAAGGTCACTCAACGGTGGTCTTATCATTCTCGTTACTCTGTCCTGAGACATTCACAGCTTCCTTCTACCTGCAGCTTCATTTGTGTGGAGTCTGTGGTTTATCACACAGTGTTTCCAGTTCTTGCCAGAACTTAGTATGACTGCAGCAGAATCCCCGTGTGAATAGAGTTTTAGAAACGATGCCCTCTCGGGATTCCCTTGCTGCTCGAAGTCGCTTTCTGCTTTCACCGCTGCACTGTCAACTGTAGTTGCCTCAGCCACCTTGGCTTCTGTGGGCGTCAAATGTAACAAGGTTTGATGCTTAAACTGACAGTGACGACACGGATTTTCTTCACGGCATGCTTTAACTGCGTGCCCACTTCGTAAACAGCCTAAGCAAAGGTGTTTATCTTTCACAACACGAAACCTATCCTTTGTGGCCAAATCCTTGAAATTCATGCTCAACTCTAAATAATGATTGGCTCCGCACAATACGTAAGTCCGAGTTGCAGGAACACAATGTGTGTCCATGTTTGTCACCAAAGTACTAGTCCCAGTCAAATATGATTTACTTCTTTTCTCAGTTTGCATCCCCGACATTCTCAGGGCAGGTGAACCTCCCTTTGCAGGACGGCATTTGGCTGCTTCCAGCACCAGGGCCTTGCACTCCAAAAACGAAATGAAACATTTTACAGTCGACAACCCTTCTTTCTCCCACCTTTCTCTCAGCTCAGTACTCAACTTTTTCTGGAACAGAAACAAAAGAAGTACTGCCCAATCTTCAACACAATGTCCCAGTGCTGCCAGCGTGCCTGTATATTCAATCAACAACGTGGAAAATCTTGTTCAGGTACTCGATCAACAGACCTCAAACCCAATGATGCCTCCAAGTAGGCATTCGTTAACAATGATGGGTCATTGTAGTGTGACTTCAATGAATCCCATGCCATCAAATAATTTGCATCTGTAAGTGACAATGACGACACCAACGACAATGCTTCCCCCCTAAGGTATGACCGCAGATGCATAAATTTTTCAACCTCCGATAATTCTGAAAAATTTTGAATCACAGCCTCAAAAATGTCGTAAAAACCCTGCCATGAAAATATGCTGACAATTTTCGGCATTATGGTCTACAGAGATATTTTTTCTGATCAACAGTAGCTCCAATCGAACTATAAATGTGTAGTGACAATAGTTAATCCAAAGATACTGAGAATTGTAAATATATGCCTGCCCAGACTTGTCTTTTGTAGGTATCTCCCCACCGCGGCTTATTCAAAATGGCAATGCTGGCTTGCCTTGACTTAGGTAATTTTTCTAAAATTCCTTTCTGGAAAAATAATGCACCGCATCATACGGAAATATTAGTGTGTCCCTATCTTGTACTTTTACCGCCCCACGATGCCATTGACTCTTCAGCCACCGACCCTCCATCATGGGTGCCGAATAAGTTTGCTGTGGTGGGAATGCCGTCGTGCCGTAGTCATATCATAATGTCGGCAACATATACTCAACATCAGTCCATGAATTTTATAGTTTATCCTTAAATAACTCGTTTTGCCTACCCGAGGGGTTATTGCGACCCGTCAGTCACAGCTTAGGTGGAGCGCTCTTTGAATGAAATTATTACGTCCATTTGACAAACTCTCTTCGCCCAACAGCGAAGACATTTAAGATACTCTTGTCCAGCGTAGTTATTGGTCCCCTTAATGCTATGCACAGACTTACTGAAATCATCTTTCACAAGCGCAATTACTTTAATGGCAACTTCTCTGAAGAATCTTTCTGGATAAATACTATGCAAGTCATTTTGGCAGCACGACAAAAACAATTCGCCCCAACCCCACCACCATAAATGCGATCTAGGGAGACCTATGCAGATATCATGGTCACGCGCATCATCAGACTGATGATTGCGGCATGGTCACGTAAATAAGAATTGTATTTATTCCACACCATGAGTTGGCAAACATTTTTTATTGGCAAACATTACCAGTACTGAGGTAATTCAACGACACTCAACCATGAATAATATGTATGTTCTTCAAATTGATTTAAATATGTGGAGGAACAGTAAATTGAGTTTATAATGTAGACCATTTCTTCATAAAATATTCAATGAATCAATACATCCTGAAGCCAATGACCGAAGAAAGGTTCTCCAAGACTTCTTCCTCCCCCATTTGTATCGAAGTCATTTAACCATTCATATGATTTGTACCACATAAAAGAGAATTGTTAATTTTTTGTACGTAATCAGCCCAGTTTCACAGTTTTCATTACTTTTTGTTTACATTAATTGCAGGCACTTGAAACATTCTATGGTATTTTTGCTGGCATGCTTGCGAGGTCGGGAGAAGGACCGTTGTGCTGCATTTACTTCGATTGGTCTGATGGCTGTTGCTGTTGGAAGGGATATACAGCCTTTCTTACCGAAAATAATGGAAGTGGTGAAAGCATCTCTTCCATCGAAGGTGTGTCTACTTTTTAATGCTCTTCATTTGTTCATTATTTGAAGGAAATGTTTCTATTGATATGGTTTACTGGCTTCATCGGAAGCTTCATCGGAAATCTGTACTTTTGCCTGAGCAGCCAAAAAGCTAGATGATTATGTTCTGAAATTCTATTGCATGTTTTGATTTAAAATATAATTATCTATCCACCATAATTAAAATAGTTTTAATTTTTAAAGTGTAATATGAATGCAATAATGATCCCTTAGTAGTGAAAATAGTTCCAATGTCATTGTGTTCTCAAACGTTGTGAAATCTTAGCACATTTTTCAAAATCCGCTCATATCTTGATTTTATATAACACCCCATCTTTGGGTCCCAAGGTGTTATGTAAAATGAAGACTACTGTAATGCTTAAGCTTAAACTTATGTTTGTGTAAGTACGAAATTAGTACATGCATAGATAAAAGTCTCTACTGCAATTTCAGTGTGCTTAAATCTCGCTCGAGATTCAAGATTTTTTTCAAATTCTCGCTCAATCTTGCTCGAATTAAAGAAACCCCTGCTCGCACAGCCCTAAAATCTACTGTATCAAGTTTTAGGTCTCTTACCTCTTGTCATTATTACTGCACTGTCCTGTGATGGTCTACGAAGCCAAATCAGTCCTTTTTTTCTATGATAGTTGAAGATTCTTTTGTGAGAGAGTTGTATGCCCATGATTGAGATTATCTGTTAATTTATGGCCTTTTACAAATTCATAATTACATGTGATTTTTGCAGTAACTTGTGACAAGTATAGAAAATAAGAGGAAAATTACATTTATGTAAGCTATTAAAGTATCTTTTTATGAGCCCAATGGCCAAGGAGCTCTTATTGACCAGGTTGATGCCTCTCCATCCTTTTATAGTCATTGAGATGGTCACAAATATTGCTCTCACAAAAAGCACGCCTTGATCAGTGAAGAGTAATGTTAGGAAGTTAGATTGTGGAGGGCGTCAAAATGAGATTTTGCTGCCACCATTACATATAAGATTTTTGATTAGGGTGAACTGTCACCCACTTTTTCTGAACCTATCTTAGGTCAATGATCAGATTAGACCACTGCTTATACCACCATTGAGGCCATTTCCCATTACCATTCATAAGTAGAGAAGTAACAACATTTAAGTTGAAATTAGTTTCTGTTGGATTAAGTTTTTATTTAAATCAATGATACAACCATTCTCTTTCGTGTTCAATATCGTTATGCCCCGAATCCTCGTTATCAACAAACTATTTCCACCATGACAACCATGGAAAAACAAAACATTTATTTTAATTTGATCCGCGATTATTATTTAACAAATTTACTTTGCTTCAAATTCCTCCTTTCGCGTGACAAATTTTAAATAATTAAACTCAAGTTTGGAATGTGCTTCTTCATTAATGCTTCGCTGACGTCCTTGGTCAAAACATCAGTTTCCAAGTCTGCTGAACCCACGTGATGAAGAACCACCTCACCATTTTTGATTTCATCCTTGACAAAATGATACATTCTTCTGATGTGCTTGTTTTCTTTGTTGATCTTCTCATTGTTATTCCAATTCAATGCTGATTGACTGTCAGTTCGAACTTTTATTGGTCGTTCAACAACTTCAAATTGTCCCAGCTCTTCTAACAACTCTGTCAACCAGATGCCCTCACAAACTCCATCACATAATGCCACCAACTCCGATTCCATAGTTGATAAAGCTACCATCTTCTGCTTTCCGCTTCTCCAACTGATCAATGCGTCTCCAATCTTCACTGAATATCCGCCAAATGATTTCGAATCCAAAGTGGTACACCAACTGGCATCTGAACTAATCTCCAGTCTTCCAACTTCTCTGCCAATCTTCAAACGATACCCTTTGGTCCCCTTCAAATATCTCAAAACTCTCTTCAACGCCTCGTAATGAATCATCCTTGGATCTTTTGAGTACTGCGATAGTTTGCTGTAGGTGTATGCCAAGTCCGGCCTCGTCCCTCTCACCAAATATCCAATACATCCAAGTATTTCTTGGTACAAATCCTTGTTTGCTTTCTCCGAATCTTCGTAATCGTCAAGTTTGACTCCACTTGCTGCTGGTGTCTTCACTCCATTGCAATTCTCCATTCCGAATCTCTCAATAACTTCTTCGATGTAGCTTGATTGTTCCATGATAAATCCTTCTTTTTCTTCTTTGATTTTTATTCCTAGGAACTTCACTTCATCCTCCTTTGACACCTTAATCTTCAATTGCTTTTTCAGTTTTTCCACCAGTTGATCAATCTTCTTTTGACTGTCACCAACAATTATACAGTCATCCACGTAGCATCCAATTGCCAAAAATCCCTTCTTTGACTCTTCGACAAATACACATGGATCTGCTTTACATGGTTTCAATCCCAATTCCTTCAAAATTCCAGATAATTTCTTAAACCAACATCTTCCTGCTTCTGGAAGTCCATATAAACTCTTCTTTAGTCTAAATATCTTCCCTTCTTCAATGTTTACTCCTTTTGGTGGATTCATGTACACATGCCTGTCCAATTCTGCGTTCAAGTACGCTGCTTCGACGTCAATGAACTCCACTTTGTAATTTTTCTTCGCTGCAATTGCCAACAGTGTCTTCAATGACTCTTGCTTCATCACTGGACTGTAAGAGCTTTTGTAATCCACTCCCATTCGCTGTCGTGAATCATCAGCTACCAGTCTTGCCTTGTATACTTCTGTATCTTTGGTTCCCTTTTTCTTGAAAACCCATTTGCTTTGAATTAATTTTACCTCTTTTGGCTTGTTAACAATTTCCCAAGTCTGATAATTTTTCATATTTTTCAATTCCTTGTTCATTGCTTCAATCCATTTGATCTTGTCCTTGGACTCGATTGCTTCTTTGTAGTTCCTTGGATTGATTTCTTGCACCATATTGACAATGCAATCGGGCTCCTTCTTCTCTCTCGTTGACCTTCTTACTCCTTGTTGTCTTAATTCATCTTCTATTCCTTTTAATTCTTCTTGGTGTCTCTGTTTCAGGACATCGTTCGTGTCACCTTTTTTTCTCCCTCTTCTTCTCTCTCCAGCTTGAACAATTACCAACGGATTTTTATGAGATGAATCATCATCACTGTCGAATTGTCCTTGAAAATCTTCAACAACGTCATGGATAATTCCTGAATTGTTTTCTTCCTCGTGTCGTTCGTCTCGATTCTCTTGCCTCTCAATTGGGATAAAAACGTAGTTAGTCTCGTCATAACCAACGTCTTCTTCCTTCTTCTGAAAACCCATTTTTTCTTCAATGAACTTTACGTCTCGACTCTCGTGAATCTTCCTGTCACTCAAGTCAAATACTCGGTAGGCTCTCCTGTTCTTCGAGTATCCCACGAACACAGCTTCCTTTGATCTCACGTCAAGCTTCTTTTTTTGAACATCTTCATTTCTGTAGAAGACCTTGCAGCCAAAAACTCTGAGATGTCTGACCGATGGTTTCTTGTTTTTCCAAATCTCAAGTGGAACTTGATCCCTCTTCTTCGTAGGTGAAAGATCATGCAAGTAGCTCGCAGTCCACACGGCTTCTGCCCAAAACATCAGTGTTAATCCAGCTGCAATGAGTAACGTTCGAGCCATTTCCACCAACGTTCGATTGGCTCTCTCAGCAATTCCGTTGCTCTGTGGAGAATAGATCGTCGTTCTCTCGTGCTTGATGCCTTTCTTCTTGAAATATTCTTGCAATGTGTCGTTGGTAAATTCCGTACCATTGTCTGAGCGAAAATTCTTGACCTTTTGTCCTGTCTCGTTCTCTTTTCTCTCAATAAACTCGATCAGTTTATCGGCAGTTTCACTTTTACTCTTCAAAAAATCGACGAAATATCTTCTGCTGTACTCGTCCACAATAGTCAGCATGTACCTACTCCCTCCAATTGATTCTTGTTGCATTGGACCACACAAATCCGCGTGCAGTCTTTCCAAGATCTGCTGTGCACCTTCGATTTCGACTTCTTTGAATGGTGCTCTCGTCAGTTTCCCTTGAATGCAATCCTCGCAGTTCTCGTCCTTGATCAACACATTTTCGAGTCCTCTGACAAGATTCTCTTTCGCCAATCTAGAAAGATAATTATTGTTAATGTGACCAAGCCTCTGGTGCCATAAATTACTATTTATTTCGCTTGTGCTAAAGCAAACTTCTTTCTTCAGCTCTCGTTCATCGCTGTCCGTGCTCATTCGAAACATAAAAGCATCTGCTTCAAAGATCCCCTGTGCAACTAATTCTCCTGTTTTCTTGTCATAAATTCCAAATCCATCTTCATCAATAACTATTTTCTTGCCCATCTTGACCAGACTTGGAACTGACATCAAGTTGCTGTTTAAATCTGGAACATAAAGTACGTCTTTTATAGTTAATGCTACCTCACCATCGTCAAGATAGCTGGTTCCTTCAATTTCTCCTCGAAATTCAGCGTGAATCTTTCTGCCTGCTTCAGCCGTCACGATCTCCACATTGTCTTTCCTCTTATTAATCAATAACTCCTCTTGATGAGTCATGTGAGATGTGCACGCCGAATCAAGCATCCAAGTGACTCCATTTTCTGCATTTATCTTGTGATGCTCCCTCACTTCAAATGCATGTTGATTCTTGCCTCCTTTGAAAATTCCCTTGAATTTGCTCTTATTCTTGTAAAAATCCTTTGAATTTTTTTTAGTCTCAATTGAATTCTCCTTGTCCTTGTGCCAGCAATCACGAGCAAAATGTCCAATTTTGCCACAACAGAAACATTTTTTCTTAGTCTGCACCTTCGCCTTAAAAGCCTTGACCTCTCCTTCATTGGTTGATTTCTTGTTTTTCTCCTCATATCGCAAAAGTGCTCCTCTCATGAATTCGAAATCCACCGTTGGATTGGAAGAAATCGCTGTTGCAACTTCACTGAAACTCTTTGGTAGACCCTCGATTACGTACATAATTAATTCATAATCTTCAATATTATTACCCATTTCCTTAAGTTGAGTCTCTAATGTTTGAGCTCTAGTTAAATAACCGTCAATGCTTTCTTTCTCTAATTTTTCTAATTTAGCCAATTCAATCATTAACTGAGTCTTTCTATGTTTCTCAACACCGTCATGACGTTTCTTTAACAAAAGCCACAACTCTTTTGCATTGGAAATACCTTGACATGCTAACGCCTGCTCCGCCGAAAGTGTCATAATGATCAGCATGTTGACCTCGTCGTTCTTCTTTGACCAGGCTTCCCACTTCGCCACAGCCGCTGCATCAGCACCATTCTTCTCTGGTTCATCACCGAAAATGATATCTTGATACAATCCTTTCGCCTTAAGAACTGCAACCAATCTCATGCTCCAAAGTCCATAATTCTTGTTTGTTAGAGGCTCGATTCTTGAAACTCCAAAGTCTGACATTTTCCCTTGTCACTTTTCTTGACCTCCTGGAAATTTCACTCGTGTATCTTATAACCACGCTCTGCTACCAAATTGTTGGATTAAGTTTTTATTTAAATCAATGATACAACCATTCTCTTTCGTGTTCAATATCGTTATGCCCCGAATCCTCGTTATCAACAAACTATTTCCACCATGACAACCATGGAAAAACAAAACATTTATTTTAATTTGATCCGCGATTATTATTTAACAAATTTACTTTGCTTCAGTTTCATTACTCAAGACAGGAAATAACAATATACCTTCACCTTTGGTATTTATTACAATTCCATACTGCTAAGTACATAGTGAATGATTTTAACGTAAACAAGAGTACTTACTTAGTAATACTTTACTTGCAATACTTGCAGTTTTGCAGATGAATTGGAGCTTACATATGCATTATAGTCATTTGGAAACTCAAAAAATTGCTATGAATATAAGTAAAATGGATTAACTAGTCTCAAAATCTGTTTGTCAATCTGCCTTTTGACAAAAAAAATTCTTTGTGGAATATAAAAGAAATCAAGCTGCTCTTAAAAAATAACATTAAAATGGACAATACAAGCCATAAAACGTTTGTCAGGTATACATTTTGATATTTTTAGATCTACATCTCTCAACAGATTCATGAGCAAATTTGATTCAGATACATACCACCTGAATCCCAACTCATTGGTTAACTGTTTCCCCAGCCACCCTGAGGCAAGATCTACTTATGCTTGCAATTATTCAATTGGTGCTGATTAGGCTCTCAGCTCTATGAGGGAAGATGCAACCCATTGGGTCAAAACATGTTTGACAAGGGGTCATATGGGCTTCCACTGAGAGCAATTTTTGATTTTGTATGGGTTTAAATAATGTTCACGTGATTATGTAAATGTGTACATCATTATTTTGTAGTAGTGATGTATGTCAAATTTATCCAAGTAGAAAAATCTTATATTACTTATGTCATTAATTCCATCTTGATGCATTCCTGTAAAGACTAAATATTAATCCTAGTATACAAATCCTTACGGCCGTATTCATAGATTCGTTAGTCTACGACTAAGATAGGTTTAAGGAAGTTCGTCCGGCGATTTCGTTAAACCCGTATTCATAGTGACGTTTTAGCACTGACCGACCTTAATCCAGGTAGCTTTAGTCCAGAGAAAGTTAAACCTATGGCATCATGGTTTAACAATGAGTTTAAGTGCATCGAGTAGATATTTTCTCATCAGCTTTTGTGGAGTGTGATTTACGAAGGTGTTCTCTGAAATATTTCGATTTATCTCCGCTGTACAGGAAGTCTACTGTTGAAATATGTTCGCGTTTACTTAAAAAAACGAAATTTCGAGAGGCGGGGTAAAAATAATACAGTAAAAGAAGACCAAATTGGTGGAGAGATCCGTTGCGAAATACTGCTTCTACTAGACTAACTCATTTTTACAGGGTTAGAACATCTCGTTGCATCAAAATAATAAACAAAACAAATGAGCAACAAAATAAAGTAGGCAAAAGCCAACAGGCAGACAGTTGCCTTATAATTGGACCAAGAACACTGTATATACATCTGTTCTTGAATTGGACATACAATTTTTTTTCTTCCTCCAACACCTACGTGAAAGTTATATTAGTTAGTTGTATCTGTAGTATCACGCCGGATATCGTTAGCTTAATAGTTTAGATTTATATTCATATGTTAATACTTTTAGATTTACTGCAGTAGATTAATAAAGTAGTTTTGTTCTCATGTTAGGTAATTAGTTAATCTAGTTTTTTGTTATTTTCATTTGCGAGAACAGATTAATAAGCAGGCGCTATACTTAAGTGTTTAGATTTTTTGAATCAGTTATTATAGTTCACTTTTATTCTCTTTTTGATCACTTATGAAGGTCTAAATATTAACAAGTAGGTATACTTGTTTACAGCATGATCTAACAAGGGGAGACCACGAACCTTGCTACGCCTTTTTGAATGACATATTTTTTATGATGTTCGGAATGCCAAAGGCTGCTTGGAACACGTCGTAGTTTGGTTGAATAGACTTTAGTCGGACTGTAATAAATTAATTAAAATTCATTATTTTCAGTGCGCTAATCATAACCTTAAGGCAACGCGCACTCTTCAACGATCCCACTTGGCCTGGTGGTTACGATCGCCGGCTCCAGTGTCGGAGGTCGTAAGACCCAGTCGTGATGTTGGAAGTTTTTTTTGTCTCGATTTCATTAATTTTCATTTTTTCTATTATTTTCAAAGATAGAACTTCTATTTTTGGCGCACCTAGTGGCAACATGTTAAAATTGGAAATCAACGTCCTTTATGCAGTGTTATTGCTTAAAATTATTACGGGAGTAAACAAGCTCTTTTCTGTAGAAGAAAAGCTTCAATTCAATTGTGAGCATATCAATCTATTAGAATACAGCAATTTTATTTGTTGCTTTAATTATTAGTGCACAAACAGCCTTTCACATTAATTAATATCAATTTTGATTGAAAAGAAACTTGTATAAAAATTTAGGAGAAGTTTATCGTGACTAATATGATGGTGAATACATAATTATCATGTTTATTAACGGGAGGAAAAGTACCTATGTGTGCTGGATTAACTATCCAAGAATAACTCAAAAGGTTGCATGATCATAATGCCTAGCATGCACATTGTATAGCCTTTATAACAAATACCTATTTTGTATAATAGCACCAAAGGACATAATGATAAACTGGTTATAATTAGTATTCATGAGTTCCCCGGATATCAAATTACCAAACATTTATTGCATATATAGTGTAGATACAAAAAAGCGGACTTTCAGCACTTTAAAGAAGTTGGGAATTCACTGAAAGTCACAACATTAATTCACAATTAGTTCATCATTACATTCATAAGATAAGAGCAATGTGATGTATTTTTAGTAAACATTCAATGAAACTGCCTCAATTTTCTTTTGCAATGAGATTATGATATTTAAATTAATTGCTGATAAAAGCTGCTGATAAAAATTGCTAATATCATCTGAGGATCAATAAGAATAAAACTAAGATATCGGTGTGCAGCAAGAGAGAAGAGGCCAAAACCCACATTAAACTAGGGAAGCAAATCCTAGAAGAGGTGAAAGAGTTCTGCTGCCTAGGAAGCCGAGTAACCAACGAACATAAATATATGGTGGAGTTGGCTAAGGAGAAGATGAAACTGCTTGAGGAGGAGGAGGAAAGAAAGAAAGTGGCGTTTGAGGTTGAGAGAGGAGAAAAGGGGATCTCCATAGGCTTCAAATGACAATATTACAAAAGCAACTTAACTTAAAATGTAACAATTTTCAGAGATAATAATTGATTAAATTGAAACAACCTAGTTTTATTAACTACAATTACAAATACAGTACAAGCAACAAACTTGTTTTGTCCTCATATTTGATACAAGTTTTCTTCGAAGACACTGGAACTTTTGTTTTAGAACTCCATTTCAATGATATTCCTTGTCCTTCTGTTGGCTAAATTGCACCTGGAAAATAAGTTTTTTGTTATCAAAGAGCGTTTTTGTCTTTCGAGAATTAAAACTACATTATATATAGTGGAATACCACATGCATTTGAGCTCCACTCTGTTTAGTTTTCCTAACACTCAAGAAAGTTAGCCACATATTTACTAAAAAATGATTATTATGTTGTGAGAAATCACACGTAAATTACTATAGTAATAGCAATTATAATTACACTAATGTATTAAATATCGGCAGTGTTCTCTCATTATACTATTAATTCAGGGTAGTTGTGAATATTTGGACATACTGTGAACTTACTACCATTGGCAGGAGAGACAAGCAGAAATGTTGCAACATAAAATTTTCCTGCTTCACGAACAAAGTATTGCCACAGTATTGCACTCAATAAATTCACTTTCTATTAGTTAATAGAATTTAATTGTATAGGTATTTCTATTTATTTTACCTGTCATGGGTATATAGTAAATTCATATAATGCCAAATATCCTCAATCACTCGTTAATAACTATCTTCCTACTGCATTTTTTGCATAATTTATGAATGCTGACTCATTGCCGATGCCATTACTTCCATTTGTGATATTGGCATTGGCTGTGTATGTTGTATGCAATCATATTTTTCATTCCGTACATTGACTACAAACACAAAACCTAAAAGTCAATTGTGGGAAAATTATCAATATTGGCATCGGAATAGCGCTAATATATAATGTGAAACAGACAGCATAAATATATTTATACACACCTGCAGAAAGTCTCCAGGAGCATAAAATCTTAGAGCAACTAGCAGTTGCAGCATTTCTGGAACTGGAAGACCCCTGTTTCACTGGCCCTCTTCGATGTCCACAATTGAATAAATACCATTTCAAACAGTGTCTTCAGAAAATAGGCGCCGTCTGTAAAATTCGTCATCCTAATAATATTACATGGGTTCTCATTGTCCCTAATATATCGCTTCGGTACTCTCTTCATCTTCGTCCAAAACGTCCATCAATTTCCTAAATCATGGTACAAAACACCGACCATTACCCATCTAAAATCAAGATCACTTCACCAAGAATCAAATTCGAGGATTTCAGAGTCAGAAAATATAAGAAAACAGGAGAGTTACAAATATGAAGCTGATCGTAATCGTCATCCAACGCCAGGGTGTATTGGCCAAAATTGCACCGTTAAACGATCCATCAGAACAATTTCTTACCTGTGTTAAGCGAAGCCAAGATCAAGAGCGTATTCCAAAAGATATATCCACATCAAGTGAGAATGAAGTCTTGACCCGGTGGAGCACCCGTGAGAACTTTGCGAATTTTATGCGCACCCGATCCGGGACCGCCGGGAAAGCACCAGACCGTACTTAACAAGAGTAATCGTCGTCAAATAATGTAAATAATATCATTAAACGCCTGAATATACAAAAACAAGTCAATAATAGCAAAGAATAATCGCATTAGCGCTCGAGCGTTCATTCACCCAATGTGTTTTGAAGCGGTATCCCAAACAAATAACAACAATCGTATTCACCCGTCAAAGTAATTAAAATGTGGTTTGCCGTTATTGTTTACAACAAATAAGTTAAAATAACTCCAAAACGTCGAAGCGTATGGAATATAAATGAATCTAAAAACGATATTCGGTGTTACGCCATCGGCCATATTGGTGCAAGTTGGTCTTGTGAATACGCTACTACGTTAGTCTCGGAGTTAGTTCGGACTAAATTAGTCTCCGAGGCTATCTCCCTCGACCGGAGCTATGAATACCAACTTTTAGCTCCGTTCTAAACTACACTTAGACCGGACTAAGATAAACCTCCACAACATAGGTTTAACGAGAAATCTATGAATACGGCCGTTAGATTTTAAAGATAGACTAGCTGTTAAGTTAAAAACAGATCAGCCTCTTGTATATTTAACATTATCTCTTTCCAAGATTTTTCCACCATTATCTCGGCAGTTTATGCTAACCCATGACTTAAATTGTTCCCCCACTTAAGGTTGGTGGCTACATCAGGTAAAATGCTTTTCCAGCTTTCAGATTTTTCATCACATTATCTCCTATTACAAAGATAATAAGCTCTAATTTTCTCTATTAGACGTTAGAAAGATACCTCTTGCTACAAATTTGACAAAACTCCACGAAATTAGAGGACTGTCCTAGCAAGATGGTGTTACCACCGCAACAGTTCAGCAAATATGAAGCAGAAAATGTTTTATGCTTTACCTGATTGCTCTGATTGTATAAAACATTCATTAATAAAAAGGCATAATTTTTAAAGATAAAAGATTATTCTAGGTCACAAATGTTTTTATGGCTTCATATTTTCTCTCATATTCAAGGGCTGCTCCCCCAAATCTGAGTGATGTTTTACTATATTTTCATTGTTTTTATTCATTAATTTTCACATACCGTATTTACTCGTAGATGCTGTGCCCTCGTGTATCCCGCGCTCCCTTATTTTCGTGCAGGCTAGTGACGACAAAAATTATCTCTGTCAAAAAAATTGTTTTTGCCCTTGAGTCTGTATCATTTTGTCATAACATGAATGCACGTTCTTTAATAGAAATGCTGTGCCTAAATTACGTGTACGTCTTTCTCTTTAATTGATTGAATTACGTGTTAATATCATCACGATCATCATCATGTCATGAATCGATGCATGGCCTCTTTTACTGTGCATGTTTCTCGTAGCATCGCACAGTAATCACAGTTACATACGATCACATCATCCAGCTATAAAAATGGCATCTGTTCAAAATAACATCCAACTGAAATAACTGCAGAAATATATACAATTTCAACCCGTGAATACAATATTATTTCAGAAATCCGTTGGCATATCAACAAATAAAAGCAGAATGCCATCCGTACCTGATAGCGGTGGTCTTGTATGCTCACTGCTTAGCTGTGGACTGGGACAATTTAACAACACCAGAAAGTCTTGGGAACACATGGAAAAAACTAAGCTCAATGTAATAACGGTTATAATTCTTATAAAACTAAAGAAAAACACATTCCCGGAAATAGAATCATAAATCACTAATGAATATTCATATCGTAACAGTTCTCATTTTTAGTTTTCGTCACTGCTAGATTCAGATACACCATATTTCCTTCCTGCAGCTCGATTTCCTATTTTTTCGGCATCGCTTATAATATGTAGTTTTGTACCCATAGGAAACGATCGCAATTTCACATCAGAATTCATTTTAGGGTGATAATAGCAAAATATTTTTAAATGCTAAATGATCGATTCAACCTTGTTTACTACTCTCATGCTCAGAGAGGATAGCACGGATAGTAAGAAGGTATAATCCCTGAGCATATGACTATTGCCACTGTGTAACAAATTCTTTGTCGTGTCTTTGCAATTTAGCTTTAATGTGTATGCAAAAGGAGCTATCTTTTATGTAAAAATGTTGCTTTAGATACCTAGCGTGATACCTAGAGATCCGTGAAATTCGCGAGACGCGATATCGCGAAATAACACTAAATCGGAAAATAAAACGACATTTTGCCTTTTTCGCGAATTTTACGTGAATTAGCAAAAAAATCACATGTAAAGAGTCATAATCGATTAAAGCCTAAGCCTTCATTGTTTAACGCTGCTGACGTTCATTCGCTCTATCTCATTACGATTCAAAGGTAAATAGGCTTGTTTTGTCTTGCGCATATCGCATTCGCGTAATATCGCGTACTGTAGTGATGTCTCCGCCGGAATTTGCCGTTAAATTAATTACCGCCTCTCTCTTCGATCCGCATTTATCAATCCTGAAATTCTTGGAAATATCTAGAATGACGCGCTTTCTCTCCTGAGGAATTAGATATTCTGAATCAATAATGTGCTGAACACGGCCGTGGAAGAGCGTAAATATAAGCTCATGCGCCCGGCTCGCGTCAATGCTGAGCAGTAATTCCGGTGACTCACTGCGAAGCAGTAGACAGCGTAATTGGATAACTTGTTGCAGGAAAACTTTTAGTGTGGGCCTAATGCAACAATTTTGTAGACTTAAACATGGCCGCTGGCCGGGAACGGAAGCGTTAGCAGTTTTGGCAAGGGGGGGAAGTAACAGAAAAGATAGGAGGAGAGGGGGTGCTACTTATTAGCGGACGGATCGTCGGATATTCGGTGCTCCACTGAGCTTCAATGCAAAAAATAATCATTTCGACACACCCCCAGTTCAAGTTTCTTTGTTTCCGATTGTGTGAAGTTATGCGTGCTTCTTTCACTGCCTTTTTGTTATGTAAAATGCTTAATAAAAGTATAAGCATTCACAAAATGTGTACCAAAAATAATAAAACGCCTAGAAATGCACAAAAATTGTAACATTATAATAACACCGCCAAGATTTCTATAACACCGAAATCACATAGTTTTAAAATTAATTTTAGCGAAAAATAAAACCACTTTCACGGACCTCTAGTGATACAGATAGAAACTATGCTTACGATTTTGAAAAGACATAAAGACGCCACCCCCGTTGCAGCAGCTTACAGGATGCAGTAGATTTAAATGCATATCAGTGCTACAATGTATTGTCCTATGTACGATCTTTTCACAATAAATCTATTGCTTTGTCAAGTGGTGTTTCTGATCTAGCATTTCTTCAAGTATCGTTGTACGCTCAGACTTTGTTAAACATGGATTTTTATTACTAATTACTTCGAAATTTCAGAATACTTTATGATGTATGATTTACTACTAGACCATACTTACCAATTACGTCAATATGTTCACAGAATGCGAAACTTAGGAGAAAAAAACAGGAATTTGAGGAAAAATGGTGCGTGGCTTACACGAAAATCTGGAGGATTCATGTATGCCGCGCACCCCCATTTTTTCACCGGCATTTCGGGAAAAAAGGTGTGTGGCTTACACGAGTAAATACGGTATTATTTTATTAATAGGTAATAATAATAATTCATTTTTCTTTCCAATGTGCTACGCATCAGTAGTGGAAAATTTGGCGACATAGTGGCATCATTCTGGCATCAAATGGTGATAAGTGGAACTTTTTATCTTGGCACCATCATATGTAATGACGGAAAAGCTGCATGTCTGAAAATGCATTTTCAGACATGCAGCAAAATGCATCCACCCCTTAACATGTAAACGCTTTGACCTTCACAAAATTTTAACAGATGGTGATCCTCTAGTGTCTGGTATTGCAATTTTTGAGGGATTCAATAACCTGTGTGTTTTGTGTTAAATTGTTTTGCAGGAGGGCAGTGCTCGTAAAAGAGGTAGCAGTGGTAGTCCAGGGCCTGAGCCTCCTGCATTTGTATGCATCACTCTTCTGGGAGCTACAGTTGGAGACCTAATCAAAGCCGATGTGCAGGAGGTTTTGGAGCCAATGCTTGCCGCAGGCCTCAGCCCTGCCCTTACAGTGGCGTTACGTGAGCTCGCGGCAGGCATTCCTCGGCTTCGTCGAGAGATATCTGAGGGTTTACTCGGAGCACTCTCTCACGTATTGATGCAGACACCTCTCAGGCATCCAGGCACACCATCATTACCAAGAGGATCCCTTTCATCTGGATCTCCTTCCATAGGAGTTGCACCCCAACCTTCTTCTTCATCTGCTCAGTCTGTTGTTGGCTCGATCGTTCATCATCATCCATTTTCTTCTTCATCTTCAGCTTCTTCTTCGTCATCTACAGCTGAGACTCATGATGTGGCGAGCATTGTCCTTGCTCTTCGTACTCTGGGGAGCTTCAATTTTGATGGTATATCTCAATCAATACTTGCCATAGTTGTAGTGTAATCTTGCATCTTCTTTTTCTTTAATACTTAGCTCTTAGATTGAAGGATATGACTTTGCATGTTCAATGGAATAAGAGAAATGGGAGTTTAAGCTTTAAAGTAATATATAAAGTGTATTTTCTTATTCAATTTACTATATAGAATTTTTTATGGTTGAAAGTTTCATGAAGTTATATTTCATTTATAGTAGTCTTTTATGCTTTAATTATTCTCTTGTTGTTGTTTTGCTGCCTCAAAAAGTTGTAATCTATATTGGAATCAAGGAGAAAGTGATTTTCCTGTTACTGTAAATTAATGCAATTTGAACATAATACAATAGAAATGCAGTGGAAGCCCAATATAATTCATATGGTATTATATGTACTGTATTCACCCAAGTGTAAGACATCCCCTCATTTTGGAGTACCCTTGAAAAGAAAATGACAGTATTTAACATTATCGCAGTAATAATTGTTTTGTGTCATGTTTATTTTTTCCTCCACTTTTCTTGGAATAATTGCTTCAGTGTGAAGTTGGAAACTATTTCAAATACAGCCATTCAGGTTTAAACATCTTCAGTGTAAGGAAAAAAAATGTAATTGCAATTGAATTCATGAGGATTGAATCCATTGAAATGAGCATGCCAATCTGCCACTGAGTATGCACTAACTTCACTACTTTGTGTTCCTCAGATCATGGAATCGGCTTAATTTTGGGCCACTGAAGACTTTCTGGTAGATGTTTCTTGCCCTATGTCACCATTTATAGATTTCTTCTTAAGCATATTGACTCCAAATAAACCAAAGTTTCTTCTTGCATCTCAATTATAGATGACATGATTTATGAAAATAGGCATAAAATTTCACATTCATAATGGATAGATAGATAAATCACTAGGTCCTGGCTTTTAATGGCACAAGCCCAGTTTCAACACATTGTGTCTTCTTCTGGTTTTTTTTTAATAGTTTTAGAGAAAATCTTATCTGAGAGTGATTTAGTTTCAAATAGCGTAAACTAGGATTTGAAAAAAACACATAAGTCCAATTGAATTGGAATTATAGTTTGATTTGATTTTTGATGTGTCAAGGTGACAACTTCCGTGAGTCGTCCTGAGAGTATTTTTCTTTTTATACTTTTCAGTGTTGCTTGTAATTTAAATTGTTACCAACAGAGTTTATGCTTCTATGCATCTATGTTTGTTGGATTGTATCTCTAGCATTATCTTGCTCTCACTTAAGTGGTGAATAAAAAAAGGTAATATTTTCAGTTCTTTGATACATTTTTGCTTCATGCGTGTTATTTTAGGTCACTCCCTCCTGCAGTTTGTAAGGCGATGTGCTGATCACTTCTTAACATCAGAGCAGCAGGAAGTTAGGTTAGAAGCTGTCCGAACATGCTCTTGTTTACTTAGGTTAGCTTTGAGAAGTTCTGCAAACCGTCCATCAGACACTGTTACATCCACGGTGGCTGATGTCCTAGGAAAGCTTTTAGTTGTTGGTATCACTGATACAGGTAAGAAATGTGTTTTCTTGGACTCCCTTGGCCATGGCATTGCATGTTTCAAAATGAGTGAATTTATTGTATCGGAAGTTTTGTAAGATTTCAAATGGCGTCGATAACTCGATTGTTATACTTTTTATCCGCAGCTGATGAAGTACGATTTGCTGTTCTTGAATCCTTGGATGAGAGTTTTGACAGCCACCTTGCACAGGCAGAAAATCTCAGTGCTCTCTTTGTTGCAATGAATGATGAAATGTTTGAGATACGTGAGCTAGCTATTTGTACCATTGGTAGGTTAAGCTGTATGAATCCCGCATATGTTATGCCTTCTCTTCGGAAAACCTTAATTCAGGTGTGTATTCTTTGCACATATACTTTGAATTTTTACTTAATATGCTGTACTGTACAGGAGGATAATTATTGAAATGTGTATTACTTTTGGTAATGCACGGAACTATGTAGTGATGCCTAAAATGTATTTATAACTGCATATAAATAAAACTTTTTCTATATTATTGCTTGTATTTACATGGGGCTTTCTTTGGAATAGATTTTATATTTCTGCCTTGGGTTTTTATTGTTCTCCTTGGGTGTCTACCAAAGCAAACAAGTGCAGTGTGAACCTAAGAAGAATATAGTAGTATCTCGGTTCATTTGATTACAGATGTTGAATTTCATGGGGACTTAGGGACCAAAAGAATAGAACATTTCATTAATTAATTCATATTTCTACCAGAAGAATTGTTTTTAAAACCCCATTTCTAGGCTGTGCATAATATCATATAGTATTTTTCTGTTTGTATTGTAGCTATTGACAGAGCTTGAGCACAGTGGAATGAGCAGGAACAAGGAACAGAGTGCTCGCATGTTAGATCACCTAGTTGTGAATGCTCCTCGCTTAATTCGTCCATATATGGAGCCTATTCTCAAGGTTCTCATCCCTAAACTCAAGGACCAAGATACAAACCCTGGAGTAGTGGTTAGCGCACTCACTGCCATTGGTGATTTGGCAGAGGTAAGCCATTTCTTCATTTGTGTGTATTAGTTTCCAGTACAGTATAAATTGTAATATTTCATCCATTGTATGATACATAAAGGCAGTTATTATGTATTTAAGTGGTGAAATTACTGTAATCATAGTAAAAACCTGATGTCACAAAGTCACATGGCCAAAATTAGCCATCATAATATCAAAATTAATAGAAATGAGATATTTTTAACTCTGAGAAAAATTTTAATTTTCTTTCATTCATGATGAGTTTAGCTATTGACGATTTTTTTGGCACAATTTCCACCATCTTTCTCTTTTGCTGAAGCAAATGAAGAAGAAAACTGGAGTGTTTAGTGAAAAGTAATAAAATTACATTTATTATTTTTCTGTTTATTTCAAGCATTGTTGTCTATGTTGTAGCATAATTGCTATGCAGTTCAGTTTTGGCATACTATGTGCATTCCTTTCTTCCCCTACAGTTTAAAGTGAAATTCTTGTTTCACAGTATTCCTAAATACAGTGATTGATTGATTTAAAGAAATTAACTATAGTAATTTGATGATTTCCAAGTGTGGGATTGCATATAACGTGGAACAACTAATGAATGAGCAACTCGGTAAATTATCACGGTAATTGTCGTAAATTACCGTGGAATTTTTCGTAATTTACCAACACCCTTGAAAATTACCATAATAAATGGTAATTTTCAGAAAAGTTATTTTTCAGAAAATTTCTTCCTCATGAAGAAACCAGTGGAATGGGTGATATTATAAATTAAGTAGCTAAATAATTTTGTTTACATTGTGTCCGTGATTAATTCAGAGTAAAATAACAAATGTACATTACACAGAGCTCTGTGAGAAGAGAGAGAGAAGGATGTCTTTGGAATGAAAATTTCTCATGGTGTGACAAAAGAGAGGCAAATTGCATGTTGCTGCCTACTCGTTATTATTTTTTTTGTGAGTTATAATAGATAAACATCATGATATGTTTTATATAAGTGTTGGCATTTATATCTCAATGCTATTTGATTTTGTTTTGAGTCCTCTGATAAGGATTTGCAGCTCAAAACTTAAAATTACCGGAAAATTACCGTAATTTACCACAGTAATTTACCTCAATTGAAAATTACGGTAATTTACCCATCTCTATGTGGAAGGCTGCGTGTGACCTGCATGCAGAATGATTCCACATGTTACCAGGCCATCATTGCCCTTCCCATAGTTTCTCATGCTATTTCTCATATTAGTTCTCATACATTCACAGAAAGTAGTCACCTGAGGGTGATGAAAGAAATTTGAGCATTAGTATCATTGGAAGAATGGCTTTGGGGATGGCATGGAAATCACATATCAGAATAATCATGCCTCCTCATTTTAATGGTTTTTAGCAGCCTTCATTTACAGTTAATGACACTTATATTTTGATGGTGACGTGCTCAACTTTATTATTACATTTGTAATTACAGTTCTTCAATCAGTTTATATTTTTCCTCTGTGCACAATGTGTGAATCAAGTGACAACCTCGTGTTACTCCCAACTCCCTTACCTCTCTCTGCAGATTTGTTCAGCTATATCCCACCTCAATTGTTAGGCATGTTCCCCAAAAAACATTATGCATGGTATGTTTATGTTTCAGGTCACATGGTAGGAAGATAAGACTTTTGGCTTCATCAGTGAAGTCATGACTCGTTAGGTTGAAACAGCTCTTTCATGAGGGATTGATTACACAAATGATCTTTTTCAGATGGCTAGTATAAGTCAGTCCAGTGCTAGTTGTGCTAATGTAAACATGCAGTTAATGCATTGCACTGACCTGATTCTGCAGGAATGCAATAGAGAGCGCTGACCTTTAATTCCATAAGTGTGTCTTTCTTCCTCACAATTGGAGTATAGTGGATTTTAGATTCACATAGGATCTTGTAAGAATGAGAACATACGTGGTGTGATAAAAAAATAACTGGAATTTTCGTTTTCCTTAAAGAATATTTATTTATTAATCAGCATCAATTTTGTCCCCCTCAGATATAATCCACTTGTGCCAGAATTTTTTCCAATCTTAGAAGCACTTCAGGAACTCACTTTGGTATATAGTTCAGCTCCTACAGTGATTCTGTTTTTATATCATCAATGGTGGAAAAACGTCATCCTTTCATGGTTCTCTTCAGCCTCGGGAATATAAGAAGTTACAGAGGGCAATGTCTGGTGAATACGGTGGCTGAGGCAAAATAATGGTTTGTTTTTTACCAAAAAATCACTAACAAGCAGTGAGGTGTGAGTGGGAGTATTATCGTGGTGCAATTTCCACGAGTTGTTATGCCGAATTCTGGGCATTTTCGTCAGATTGCTTCACACGAATGGCACATAACTTCCAGGTAGTATTCCTTATTAACCTTATGACCATATGGCGGGAAGTCATGATGCACTATGCCAATGAAATTTAATAAAACAGTGAGAAGTCATTCCCGTTATTTTTTATCACACCATGCATACAAGAGTGAATCTTGTCAGTCTAAACAGTCAGCCAAATCAGCAAGTTCACCTATTTATTCCTAATTTTTCTGCAATGGTTGATGAAGGAAAGGAATTGCTGTGGTTATAAATTGTCAAGAAGATTTTTCATTAATGAGACAATTAGAACATAACCGATAATAGGAATTTATATCTGCCACTTGTAATGGAACATATTCACTCCTTATATTCAAACCTGCGGCTATCAGATTTTCATAGGGAGAGGGGGGTTTATCAGCCAGAGGACAATGGCCTGCAGTTTTCTGTAGTTAATTAATTCTCTGATCTTGATCCATATGCTGAAGTGTAGGTTTATGTACTCCACTCTTTTATGAAATCTATGTCCAATTTACATATTTTCACATAATATCCTTGCGTAATAACTACTCAATTTTATCCTATTTATGCATGCTGAACTCATGTGTATTGTGTGTGATATAACTTAAAAAGGTTCATTAGTTTTTTGTGTATTTTTCTTTCAGCTGAGTGGAGCAGAGATGCAACCTTGGGTGAATGAGCTTCTGTCAATTCTTCTGGAGATGCTAGGTGATGCTAGCTCACTTGAGAAGCGCGGTGTGGCCTTGTGGGCTCTTGGTCAACTCGTTGGAGCTACTGGCCGTGTTGTCACCCCATATTCTGATTATCCATCCCTTCTGGATACTTTAATCAATTTTCTCAAGACAGAACAACAGCCTTTAATCAGGTGATTTAGTTTACTACCAGAGGACAGTTTATTCTGGCATATAATGCAGAAATGTGTAATATTTAGGGTCTTCTTTTAGTTTTTGACTTGTGCCTGTATGTTTTAGCAAAGTTAATGTCATTTTTATAACATTTTAGGAGGGAAACCATTCGAGTTCTTGGACTTTTGGGAGCATTAGACCCATACAAGCACAAAATGAATCTGGGTCAAATAGACACTCAAGCAGACTCAACTGCCCTTTTATCTATGACGGACCTTAAGTCAGAGGCTGAAGCAAATCATGGTAAGATTTTTGCTTTATTTGTGATCTTATATTGGATGGGGATGATGTCTAACAAAATTCTTTGCAGTTTTACCATCATGAATGTATTAACAAAAACCTAAGAATTGTGATGGCCTAGTGTTAGACTGTTAGGCTACCGACTGTACAGCCCTGGGTTCAAATCCCAGGCAAAAGTTTTTCTGGACACTCCCACCTAAAATCCTTGCAATACAATCCTGTCTGATGAAGACAAATCGTCGAGGGAAAGTGAATGGGAAAATTGTATAAGGCAGGCCTTGTATGAGATACATGGAACAGGTAGTGAGGGATATAAAAGAGAAGAATTACGTGACAATGAAAAGGTTGGCCGACAGAAGAATAGAGTGAAAAGCTGTGTCAAACCAATCCTAGGATTGTTGACCAATGATGATGAGGAGAAAGGAATGGGAAGATAGATGGAGTAGCAGAGGTTTGATTGTTGAGAAAACTAGGAAAAATAGGTAATCTGTGCCTTTTGAACTTTTAACTAGGAAAGAGTGACATGATTGAACTATAAAAACATTAGTTCTTCCTCAGTTAACTCAGGTTGCAGGAAAATAGAAAGGTCCACCCAAAATATATAATAGCTCACCTCATAAACATGATGCTTAATTACAAAAAAATTTTAAACTTTAGTTTTGGGTGTATCAAAGGTGAATAGAGCTAGCCATAGAAAATCTGTGGTCCCCCATTCCTATCCTTATACATTTCATCCCGGGGTGAAGTGCCTATTAGTGCAGAAACAGACTTAAAAACATCCATGAAAAAAAGTGAATAGATCTCTGGGCCATAATATGGCTACTACAAAATGTTATGTGGAAGTCAAAAGGGTGAAAAGGGGAACGAAGGTGAACATGAGCACTCTAGGAGCTCCTAGTGGTAATCAATAGGAAAAATTGTATTTCTGGACCCTGGAAATGTATTAAACATATTGTTTCAGGCTTTACTTTGTGGAACTTCTTCATATTATGTAGAAAAACTTGAAGTAGTATCACATGATCCAGCATTGAGCCATTGAGCGTTATTTATTGTGTGAAGGAGTATATCATGTTAGAAACCGATGGAAAAAGGTCAGGACACTCATTTAAGACCTTATTTATATTTACTCTCTCATGACATTTCATTTTTTTCTGAATTTGAGAATGTCACTAAGTACCTAGTATTTCTGGTATTTCTATGATATTCATATTATTTTCCTGTTATATTATAAAAATGGCAGATGTGAGTCCTAGTACAAAATTTTCAATGAATGGATTCATGTTTCACAGAATTGACTACAAGTGAAATGCTTGTTAACATGAGTTCATCAACTTTGGAGGAATACTATCCTGCAATTGCCATTGCTACCCTAATGAGAATAATAAGAGATCCTACGTTGGCTCAGCATCACACTATGGTGGTTCAGGTATGGCATTTCATTGATTCTTACATCCTTCATATTGACTATTGAATTGTATGTCTTCATTAGACAAGTGTTTTAATTTTACAAATTAGTAGTTATAACTTAGTGTTATTATTGTCATGTATAATTTGGATTATAATCAAGTGTAATTTGGATTATAGTCAGGTGTAATTTGGGGAAAAAATTTTAGTGTACTTGTTGGTAGTTTGCAGGTCATTTTTGGTCATATGTATGTTTGAGGGGTGTAAATACATTTTAGACATTGATATTGTTTTTAGGTATTATACAGAATTTCTTTCAGCATGAAAATTTGGTGTTTTGGATCTGCCAATCCTAAATCCCACTTGATATCCTTGGATATTATTGCTGGAAAGGTTGGAGTCATCGGTTAATAATATATGAGTGGAAGATCCATCACTAATTGTCACATTTCATCTTACCTCCTCTTTTGCCAATGGAGCATATAATGCTCTTGCTCCAATCATTTGTTTTGTCTGTTGCTCTATGCCTAGTTTGAATATTTCAGATCTCATCTATTCCTGGTGCCTTGTTATTTTTTTGTCTTTATTGCATCTCTAAAATAAAGAAAATTAATTGGAGGGGTGGGCAGAGTCCTTCTGGAGCTCTGGCACTTAAACCTCTTAGATCCATTGTTCCAACCCACATTTAACCTGCACGCCACTTGCAGACAGGGGACAAGAGAACCACAGTAGAGGTATGGAAGGGGGTCACCCTACCAACCTCTGTCCGGGCCCTACGTTGCTTATCTTCAGTGATCTGATGGGAACTGGTGTATCAACTTAGCTAGGCCCTTGCCCATTGCATCTATAACCGTTATTAGTATTGGGGATTCTGTTCTATCTTGCGAAGCAGATTGCAAATTCAAATCATGCCTATTTTCTGCTTCCTCAAAGGTTGTCTGCGGATATTTCCTTGCCACAGTTTTTAAGCTTTGAGGTACACTTTCTATCAGTTCCATTTTGTTTATTCATGGACTAGTATGAGATTTACTGCCCTTTATGGTGCTTTATAAATATCTACATGCCCCCTATAGAATCTAAATCCTTAAAATCTTCTTTCATGTTGCTAATAAGCTATTTTCATTTCGTCTTCATTCTGTATTGTTTATCAGCTCTTCTAGCTTTCTCATATTTAAATCTTCTTTCTCTAGCTCACTTTTTATTTACATTCTGTGTTTTTTGTTTCTTTCTTCTATTGCTTGATGGAACATTTGATAAAATCAGGTTAGTCTTTCTTTTTGGCATCTTATATCCTATTGTTGTAACAGTAACCTGATTAATAGTGTTTTGATTTTGTTCTGCTCCTTTTCCTATAGTTAATTTAGTTGGCTTTCTCCATTTAGTTTTTTTGTGTTTTGCTGAAAATTCTTTATTTTATGTGTACTTAGCTTGTCGACATCTAGCTTTTCTTCCTTTCTCTAAACATCCAATATTTCTGGATATTCTGCTTCTGAATCTGACATGTTCTAAATAATGGTCTGACCCTCAGCCAGTATATTCCAAGTTGGTGATATTCGTGTTATTTAATGGATATTTTGATGAGGAAAACATGTGGAGCTCATGATCATGTCTTTGCTAATGGTAAATTTAGTCAGGAAATCTTCCTTTTCATGTGTTTCATCATCTATGTGCCATCCTGTTGTTTCTGCAAACTGTTCCTTTCCTAATCTGGAATTTATATTGCCCATTTTGCCCATTCCAATCTTTGGTTTCAATGCTGTTTCTCTTACCTGTCATGGCTATCTCAAGGATTCAGTGACCCCTCCAGAAGATTATGGATTCTTCAATGCTCATTGTTGTGGTTTACTCTTGTTAATCCTCAACTGTTTTAATGAAAGCAGAACCAAATACAACACAGAGTAAGAAGATTATTATTACCTCTTTGGAATTGGAAGTTCTTTTAAATTGTTTCAGTTTCACATGGAAAAATATACCTGGAAAATCTGGAACTCAGTATCATTCAAGGTTTTCCATTTGGTACATTGTTGTTTTGGGGTTACATTTGCCCTACTTAACTACTAGGAACCTCTTTCATTTAGCTGGTAATGAGAGGTTTTAATATTTTGAAATGAGTTTGTTTCTTTGGACTATTTTTATACATAATGAGGATTGGCAAGATTTTGTTGATCCTGTAATGTCAATTGGGTAATAGTTATTTAAATTTAAATATTCTCAGTCAACTGTCATCATAATACAGTATGTATTCAGGCAATGAATTGTGAATACTGTCAAGAACAGTATTTTTTGCTAAATGATTTTTTATTGATAATTGTTGTGCAGTTTTCCTCATAATATCTTGCACATAATATATGCATAATTAGATAATGAATATTTCTGACTATTAATGTTGATATATTTATAAAAAAAATTGGTGATTTTGTTTTCAAAATGTAGCTCTGAAAACCATGTTTACCTTATTCTTTTTCAGGCCGTAACATTTATCTTCAAATCCTTAGGAATAAAGTGTGTTCCATACATATCACAAGTAATGCCAAGCTTTTTGAATGTAGTTCGTACAGCTGATGTCAACTTTAGGGAGTTCCTCTTTCAGCAACTTGCTGTGCTAATAGCCATTGTAAAGCAACACATAAGAAATTATCTGGATGATATTTTTGAACTCATCAAAGTAAGTATACATCAAAATGTTTATGTCCTCTCTTTTCTAGCAATGATCCCTTCAATGTAGTCACATTATCTATTTTTCCATTTATCATTTTAAGTTATGCTCTCCTGAACTCATATGAAAATCTATAGTTTATTGATAAAATTCATATTTGAGTGGATTGTGTGTGTCTTTGTTGCAAATTTGGAACCTCAAAAATTAAACATTTATAATGCCAGGTGCAAAGATTTTTTTCTTAACATATTGTTAATTATTTATAGTACATATTTATTTACCTATTTGAAACTCTGGTACATTTCTGAGTTCTGAGAACCTTTTGGGCTGTTCTATTTGATTTTATTGTTTATATTGTTTCCTCTCAAAGATTTTAAATTGCATATTGTAAATATAGAAACTTTTGAAGTTAATCTATAGGAAAAATAGTGAAAATTATTGAACTGCTTCATCTTGAGCTTAATTCTTGGTTTTTTGGTGATGGGTTATACAGGTATTGCAGTGATTCATCTGTTGAAGTGGGGAAAACCATTTGTACATCTTCATTGCCCTGGGGGAGTGTGATGTTAAAATTTTGAATTTTCCTTGTGTGTGTATGTTCATGCTGTTAAAAAAATTTATTTTCATGGATGGCATTTGATCAAATTTTTTCATCTGTGTATCATTTATATGAATTGAATGGCAATTGTACCTTGAAAAGGTTTTTTTTATATTGAAAATTTTCCTGCTTGCTGTCATTTTTGTGCAATTTCCATCCTGCCTCAGGATGAATAAGCTTCCATCACAATAGGAATCTAGCAAATATTATGGATTAGGTGCTATTGACCTAAGAGAAAAACTATTACAGCCGTAGAAAACTTTTCGGAAACACAGGGGGCCAAAATACTTCTAAAATGCTATATCCTGGGCACTTGTCACTTTTAAGGGCTTCAACTTTAGGTATCTCAGGTTCTCACTTGGAATAGGAAAGCTTTTCCCGTGATAGAGGAGAAATTTAGGGGGAAAAAGAGGTAAGATTGCCATATAGTAGATAGAAGTTGAATAAGAGATTATTTTCCGTATGATAATGGTTGTAACCCCACAAACAGTAACAAAAAATCAAGATGTAATAAATAATGCATACAACCATATGATCCAAAATGGATTACCTGCAGTGAGATGATCATTGATTGATCAATTAGCAGAAGGAAAAGTCAGGGCTTTGTTATGCTTAACCATGAGGAATATTTGCTTACAGATTTTTTGCATTGCTATTTGTCGGTTAAATCATGTGCTCCTTGATAGTGGCAGTTGCCGGTCTTTTGGTATAATTTGAAAATTTTATATCTTCTTAGAGAGGCAAGGAAATATAATGTGTAATAAATATAAATAATAATAAATAGAGTGCCTTCCACTGAGGCAGTGAGTCACTTATTTGGTTGACTAAATCCTGGTATGCGACTCGTTTCATTTTTTTCAAGTAGTAACAAAACATACCAGTCTTTTTTCTGGCTAGGAGTGAATTTGCAGCAGACACTGTCAAAGATTTCATAACATCAGTTGTCATTTAAGCATCCACATGAAAGAGTGATTTGTATGATTGGAAAGAGACAGAGAAATCTAATGTGAATAATGCAATATTTAATAACTAATAATCTGATGGTTTATGATGAAGGGTCATTATTTAAGCAGAAATTTGACATATCTCATACATGTCAGGCTAATGGACTTAGAGATCCTAGATAATGAAAAAAACTGGTAGAAACCAACTACATACATATTTTATTGGTGAAAAGCAAGTATGAGGAATATCTTTCAACCATTAATATCCTTGAGGAGGATGCATCAAAATTATGTGCTATCCCAATTTAAATTAGTAAAGTGGGCTTTAGGTAAGTATCTAAGAAAGATTAAATGCATAGTTTTATATTAATCAGGTTTAAGAGTGTTAGTGAAATTGTTTCATTTCAACTGTCTTGGTTGAACCTGAACCCTTCCATTTCTCGACAGTTATTAATGTGCATGATGTTTGAATTTTTCAGGAATTTTGGACAATTAACAGTCCAATGCAGGGAACAATCATCCTTCTTGTGGAGCACATTGCTGTTGCACTAGGAGCAGAATTTAAAATATATCTGCCTCAGCTAATGCCCCAAATGTTAAGGGTGTTGACACATGACACCAGTAAGGAGCGTAATGTTACGATTAAGGTAGGTTCACCCTATGAATAACTTCAGTCCACTTTCCCCTTATTTATTATTCTGATTGGTTATTTAAATATTTTCATGGATGTGAATCCATAATAGTGCTTGAAAATCAAAATTTATCCCTTTATTGTTATATTTTGTTTTACTGATAAAGTATACATCATAATGGGCCAAGTATAATGACAGGTAATGGAAATGAATATTTGGTTGCAAAAATAACCAAGCTAGGATTTTTGTGAATCTGGTTTTGAGATAGCTAGTAGTAAGTTAGTAACAAAAAACTTGAGTATACTCCATGGAAAGTATCACTAATCAAAGCAAGAGACAAAAGCTTTTTTCATGGGATTATGTAGATGCTTGTGACTTTCAGTTGCCTCTGTATAGTGGTATGATTTTTTTATCTTGAAAAGTGCATATTAAATTGACTTGCAATTGTTATATCATATCATGTTATAATTTTTTTATTGTTTTTTAATCCTTAGATTGGTTAACTGCCAACTCCAATTCTTCCCTTTTCATTGCTAGCTCAGTTATATCCTGGTACGTCTTCTTTCCCTCTTTATTTTTGTCAATGTACTTACCCCTTGGTCTATGTACATGCTTATGTTTTGGTCTATGTACTTTCCCTTTGGTTTTCCTCGTAGGATTTTCCCATCTATTTTTTCCTCAATTACCAGGGTTATACGGAAAGTAAGGCCCGATTTTTATATAAAAAATAAACCACAGATTTTTTCAAAAACCTTTTTTTATTTAATTCCTTACATCTTTCTCTATTTTTCTACATACTTTCCATTTTTGTTTAATTATTTGTCATAATGTTTTACAAGCTTTTGTTTGCCGAAATCAATGGAGTCTGCCACCTGTGAGGATAACCAGTCTTTAACTGCTTTTTTTCACCCCTTCATCGGAGGCGAAGCGCTTTCCCCCAAGAAAATCCTTTAGGTAGCGGAACAAGTGAAAATCACTTGACACCAAGTCTGGACTGTATGCTGGGTGGTCGATCTGTTCCCATCCAAAAGATCTGATCAGATTTTGGGTTTGAATGGCAGAATGGAGCCTAGCATTGTCATGCAGCAACAAAACTGCAGACATCAGAAGGCCACGTCGCTTATTCTGTATTGCACGTCGAAGTTTAGTCAGGGTAGCACACTAAGCGGCTGCATTTCTTGTTGTCCCTTGCTGCATAAACTCAACTAGCAAGACTCTATGTCCATCCCAAAAAACGGTTGCTATAACCTTGCATGTTGAGATTGTATGCTTGGCCTTGACTTTGACTGGTGATGACGGATGATGTCATTCCATTGACTGACGTTTAGACTCTGGGATCATGTGAGAAACCCACGTCTCATCTCCTGTGACAATGTTCTCTAAAAGTTGATCACCTTCCTTGATTTTGATCCTTAATGATAATGGTCCAAAAAAGCAGTTAGACTGGTTATCCTCGCCTATGTAGAAAAATAGAGAAAGATTTAGGGAATTAAATAAAGAAAGTTTTTTTTTTAAATCTGTGATGGTTTATTTTTTATATGAAATTGGACTTTACTTTCCGAATGATCCTCATACGTTCTTGAAGAATCCATCGTCTCAAGGTGTGACTAATCCACTGCTGGTTCTTCTTTGTCATATTGTTCTTCTTGTTCGCCTTTATCCCTCTGCTCTTCTGTATACTTCATTATTTTTTACTTTATCTCCCCATTTGATATTTAGCATCCTATGCCAACACCAGTTCTTAAAGAGCTTTTAATTGTTTCAAATCAGAATAATTGTACATAATCATCTTATCATATTATTTTGTAATAATACCTACATAGTTGGATAATCATCCTAACTATTCGTATTTATAAAGTACCACGGTACTTTTGGCTCTGTATCTTATGGTGTAGGTACTACTAGGAGGTCTAATTATTGGTTGATGGTGGAAAGATTGTTCTTTTGGAATACATTATTGATGATGGTATTCTACAAGAATGTTTTTTATGCCACAGTTTTTTTGCATAACCTGGAATTTGAAATAATAAAGAGTCACCTTATTTAATATAATTTTTCCCATTAAATTATTTTTGTGTATTGATGACATCAGATGAAACCTTTACTATTGTGTTGAATATTTATTTCTGTATATTGGCATTAGGGCTTTACAGTTTTAAAAGAAACTTAAACAATGGCAGTTTGTCCTAAATGCAGGTACTACCAAATTGGGTTTAACTTTGCCATTCGCATTTTCTGAATTACTTTGTGGGGATTGATTCATGATTACAGCAAGAAATAAGTAGCATTTCATAGTTTCCATGTACATTACTTGTTTGTCAGATAAAACTATACTCTTCATGTCTTGAATAATGTGGTTGTATCTGCTAGTATAAGATATCAACATAGGCAGTGTTGGCTGATAGAAACTTTTTGGGTTTTAAGGTCACAGTCCCTTTGGAATTGGCGGTAGAAATATTGCATAATTGCATTCATGTTTATTAGAGAGATTTACAGCTCATTTTTACGGTAGCATTATATAAATCTTGACCATTTGCTGATGATATTGTGGTTTTAGTGGAAAGGGAAGAAGAGCTGATTCATAGGGACCCTGAAATTTCGCAAATGGGTTTTTTCAGGAATTTTTTTAAGAGCATAAAAGTTGTTATTTTGATGTTTAAAGCCCTAATAAGTTAAAATTTACCATTTTAACGCTAGTGAAATTCACCAAAATTTCATGAATAGCTTTTTTTGGCGAAATTTAGTGGTATTTGGCTGTTAGTGTGATATTTTGCGTGACATTTTACATTTTTTACCCCTATCGTATGATATTTTGTGAAAAAAACATGAAATGCTTTAAGTTTTATTTTGATATGTATGTAGAGACACGTAATGAAAAACATTGTGAAAAGATATTTGCAAACTCATGGTGTGAAATAAATACATAATAATTATTTACATGACCATGCTACTATGTATCATCAGTCTGATGATGCGTGTGACCATGATATCTGCATGTCTCCCTGGATCTTATTTATGGTGGTGGGGTTGGGGTGCATCGTTTTCATCGCACCGCCCAAAATGACTTGCGTAGTATTTATCCTGAAAGATTCTTCAGAAAAGTTGCCATTAAAGCAATTTCGCTTGTGTAAGATGCGCATAGCATTAGTGGGACCAATAGCTATGCTGGACAAGAGTATTTTAAATGTCTTAGATGTTCGGTGAAAAATTGAAAAGTTGTCAAATGGACGTAATAATTTCATTCAAAGAGTGCTCCACGTATGCACTAAGACTGATGGGTCGCAATTACTCCTCGGGTAGACAAAAAGAGGTATTTAGGGTAAGATATGCAGATATCATGGTCACGCGCACCATCAGACTGATGATAGTCATAGTCATCATCATGGTCACATAAATAATAATTATGTATTTATTTCACATCATGAGTTTGCAAACATTTTTTTCACAAAATGGGACGTCTTTCATTACACGTCTTTACATAAATATCAAAACAAAACTTAAAGCATTTCATGTTTTTTTTCATGAAATATCGTACAATAGGTGTAAAAATGCAAAATTTCGTGCAAAATATTGCACTAAAAGCAAAGTACCACTAAAATTCGCCAATAAGAAGCTATTCTCGAAATTTTCATGAATTTCGCTAGCGTTAAGTAAAGATTTTTTTTTCGACGCAACAAGGTCTATATATATATTTGAAGAAAATTTGAATATGCAGAGCAGCAGTACCAAGTAAATTGGTGGTAGGCAACCCACACAACACCGTCCTTAGGCTAGGTATTGGGATGGATCACTCGATTCCTTGATACCTCGATACCCTCGATACTTCAGGTATCGAGCGAGTACTATCAAAATTTCCATAGTATCGAGCAAATGAATACTTTTCGATTTCATTGACTGCCAAAGACAATTACCGTATTTCTCCAAATATTCTCCCCCATTTTTGGCCGAAATCCTTGTGGAAAAAGTCTTGGAGGGACTATACAGTTGAGCATGTTTAATCCGGCACAGTCGGGACCGAAGTGATGCCGGATTAGGGATTTTGCCGGACTATGGGTCATGCTTGGCAACTGGTCTATCTATTTCTAACGTCCGGGATGTTTTCATTGAAAGGAGTCAATTATTTATAACATAACATATTCGTTTGCCATTTACTGAACATTATTTTAAAAAGAGTTACTGAGAATAATCAGAAATAAATGGTTTCTTTATACACAAAGTTATTATTTAAAATTATCAAAGTTGCGCAGTGAATAAAAATAACGGAATCTAAACATTGTACATATAGCTACACATGTAAAAGTTTCATATTGTTATTGGAAAAAGGTATAAAATTTGCTATTTCTAATGCTGTGCTTTGCGTAACATAATTTCTTACCGCGCTCGATTTGTTATCAGCTGATTCAGCGTGATGGGGGTCGTGTGTACGGCTGCCCATCTCTACGTCGCCGCGGGTGACCGGACTGGATTATTCTTTAAAGACCATCATCAATAGTAGTCTTCCTTCAACAATTTCAGGCTGATCATCTTCATCCTCACTCGGATTTATTGTTATTAATTACCATTTCAATGATTTCATCATCTATGATATGTTGTGTGGTGAGAATATCGTGGCCGCTAACTACCAATTCGTATAAATTTACCAATTCCATTTCCTTTAATTCAGGAGTATGGATGATGTTTACAAACTCCATCATCATATTTTTATCCTCAGAAACATGAATTTTTTTTAATCCCCACTTATTTCGTCTTTATCACACCTTAAAGCAGGCCACTATTTAACCCTTTCGCTACGAAGGACGTGTTAAAACGGCGTCAATTTTTCTACCCAAACGAACGAACGACGTGTTAACAAGTCGTAGTCGCTAAGCTAGCCCCAAGCAGGCCAGAAAGGTGTGTGTTTTAAAGGCCCTCTTCTCGGGACGTCTTAGGTACCCTTTCTCAGTCCGCGGGAGAGGATTATCCCGAACCTTCGTTGCTGTGCGCGACCCAATCCCCGCAGGGGTCCGCGGTCAGTTGCTTGTAGGTGCAGTAGAATAACAAACTGAGAAGTTATTGTTTAATTGGAAAATTGAGCATTATAAGTATAGTCCTTATGTTTAGTTCTACAACTGCAAATTTTAAACGGAGCTCTACCGTTATTTTTAACGTAGTTCGTGAGTAAAAGAATCTCCGAACAAATTTTTGTTAATTATTTAGTTGGTTGAGTCATTTTTTATGTTTTTACTTAGTTAGGAAGTTATAATGTTTTTAGGTTCAACAACTGAATGCTATTCTTTCATGTGTTGATGGCCATATTTTTCGTGAGTTTCAATGTTTATTTTTCCCTGTAATTACTCAGTCTAATATAATCATGACAGCTGACGATTTCACTTTCTTTCGTTGGTCAATGCTTTCCGCCTAAAGAACAGTGATTTCTGGCAGTCCTTCGAATCGAAATTAAGGGTTCCGTAGACCGTACATCTCATGAATTAACGTGCTGAAGATTTCTAAGTATCGTTTCTTTGATTGGCGCTCTGATGATGTCAAATGCCTGAATAAGGCTTTTTTATATTCATAATAATTTTATCGTTGAAAAGTGGTCAAAATAATTTAAGACTGTGACATAAAATGGCAAAATTATTTGCTTAACCATTGATACGATTTTTTTGCTAGAGAGCTTAATATTAATGGTAAAATTTCGTTTAAAAGCTGTAAAGGCACTGTAAAACTAAATTAATTCGTTTCCGATACAATTAATATCGACGCTGCAGCAACAATGTTTTTGGCAAAACGATTGCATAAACAAATGGTTGACCGCGACGGCATGCTGTTAAGGGGTCATGAAGCGGGAAAGGGTGAAGATTATCTCGGCCCGGTGGCCGAGAAAAAGGTTCGACACCCCTCTGGGCCACGACCCAAGCTAGGGAAACAGGTACCTAAGAGGATCCTAGCGTAGCGAAGCGAATTTTTGGCATTCGTGAGGGAAGTAGCATTTTCTAACATGTGGCTCCGTCGCGAAAGGGTTAAACCACGCGTGTTTTAGAACAGACGGTGAAATGCTATTGCCTGCAGGTGAAATTTCCCGAATCACGTCTTTTGGATTGATCACGTCTATTTCTGAAATAGTTTATCCTGGTCCATTAGCACTTGGCCAGAAATACTAACTAAGCCCTTCACTTCGATGCAATCGAAACCAGGCTATCTAAATCAGCACTTAAATCTTCTTTCATAGTTTTTCTCTCTGTTATCTACTTCTTCGTGTCACTTTAACAGTAAAATTTTCATGATTTTTCTCTTTAAGCTTCTTAATGTGTTATATTGTTGAAGATCCCACATAGTATGTTTTAGTCAAACGCTTTACTGATGCAACGGCGTCAAGCTTTTACGATGTTTATGATGTATTTCAAACCAAAATATTCTTAAAATTTTCAATTGATTCATATTGTCTGTAGTATCGAGTAGTATCGTGAGTACTTACTGGTATCGTACTTGGTATCGAGTATCGAGAAAAAATGGTATCGATCCATCACTAGCTAGGTATTCATTGAGTCACCTTTGTTATGGTCCGTATTTTGTTATATCTCTGTGTATTTTGTTATATATCAATGAAGATTAGATAAAATAAGTTAGATTTATCAATTTATGTCTAAAATCTAATTTTTAGTTTGTTTGAACTGAGAAATATGTCAATTTTTTTTTCACCGCCTGAGCATGAAATTTGCGATTTTTGCACCACTGGGACTATGATTTTTACAGCGCTTTCCCTCAAGTTTATTTACCACTTTTCAGGGTCCCTACTGATACATATCCTTGGAGCAATGCAACACAAGTCAAATGTGTTGCATTACTCAAATATAATCTTGGGTTGAATCTGTGTAAGACAAAAGTCCTAGTTGCTGACAGAAGAGATAAGGATGTGAGGACGGAGAAATAAGGATAATGTTGCACGGAGAAATACTGAAACAAGTGAGAGTTTGACTACTTAGGAAGCAAAATAACTTCTGATGGAAAGAGTACAAAAGAAATACAGCATAGAATACTTAGAGCTAAGATTGCTTTTAACTAGACTTGTACCAATACCTTTTTTCCAATACCAAACCGATACCTCGATACCACTGGCCGATACCAATAGTAATACTTGCTTACCTTACTTATTTTTCTAAAAAAATTTGATGTGTTTTCCTTCTTGTTAGCACCTTTTTGTAGGGACCCAAAATCCTGAACATGGTAACGAGGAAAATTTGCTGAACAGGTTAGGCCTTCTTTGGCTGTTGAAGATGTATGTATGGGTTGCATAGCTTCCAGGGACCATTACGCGTGCCATCACGATAGTTCATTGATGGCATTAATTTATTGTAACAAAGTTTCATTTTCAATTATTACACCTCCCAAAAAATATGTATGATACCTCGTGTTGATGTGGACTCAATAATTAATGATGACTATAAGACCAAATAGCACGTTTTGTGTATACTATTCATGCAAAAAGTATTTATAGACTCGACTTTGAGGCTTTATATCCTAAAAAAGGTAGAAGCGAAATTCATAGAGAGCATATCAGCATGTAGATAATTTAGCCTTTTGTTTTTTGCAGGTCGCAGACTTTTTTTAATAATTACTTGTGAGGCATGTTTTTATGGTGAGGATGAAAAATGGCACATTTTTTTTAGTTGCAGAGGCCAGCGTCACTTTATAGATTGTCATAACAACATGAAATGCACAAATGAAAGGAAATTTTGATAGAATATGAATTGTACTTTTGCCATGACGTCCGATAAGTTTCAAATATTTACTTATATTTGTTTAAGTTTTTCTAGTCAAAATTTACAAAACTGGGTTTTCTCAATAAGTATGGAATATTGGAGGCATGCGAGCACCTTCGTCTTCATTTTAAATTTTCTAATGCAAATTCATTGACATCATAACACTTGACTATGCCACAATACTTTATTTGCATTTCATATTTTTTAAAATCAAGTTTGAAACGTAGGTGGAAACACGGAACAATGTGTGCGTTCAGCAGAACGAACTTGAGTTAACAGCATAAGTTTAATATTTGCCGCTATCTCACCAAACTTTCTTCTTATGTGGATATTTGTCTACTTTTCGGAGGGGGTTGAGCTTTTTACCTCAGGCTTTCGCATAGCCAATTTTAAGCACTTGTCTCACTTTTATTGTCACCGAAGATCGCAGCTAAGTAAACAAATATGCGACACGTTGGTAAGTCAGTTGAAGAAGGCTGGATTTCAAAATAATATGTTTTTATGCGATTTTCACCAAACTAATACTTTCAAGTAAAAGTATCCGAAAAAAAACGAGTACTCAAAAGTATCGAAGTATTGGGAAAATGGCTGATACTCAATACTCGCTATCAGTCCAAGTCTACTTCTAACCATAAAAGATAACTCTTTACTTCCTACCCCATCAATATGCCGCAGGGGAAAAAGCTGGTTAAGCCTTTCCCATTTATATGGAGTGTTTTGCTATATGGCAGTGAGATATGGACTGTGGGACAAACAGAGATGAAAAGAGAGGATTTTCAGATTCGGTGTTTGTTATAGAAGGATGCGTAAAGTATGCTGGACAAAGCGAGTGACGAATCAAGAGGTATTGAGAAAAGTAGGAGAAGATTGGAATCTATGGACTACATAAAAAGGAAACGGGACGGATGTATAGGTCATCTACTGTGGCATGAGGGATTGGTGAAGATAATTTTAGAAGGGATAATAGAAGTCAAAAGATATAGAGGAAGATCAAGGTTGGAGTATTGGAAGTAGATAATGGAGGACGTTGGATGTGGACGGTTTTTGGAAATGAAGAGGATGGCTGAGAATAGAGAGAATTAGAGATCTGTCACCAACCTATCCTGATGGATTGACAACTGGAGTAGAAGATCTTGATGATAGTCACTATGGGAATGGTGATGTCATCAAGATGCTCAGATGTATTTTAAAGAGACTTGTTCATTATATAGGCTTGGCTCATGACATAATAAATAGTGGATGAAGAATTTTCCCATGCTGTATCAGTCACTTTCGTAGTGGCATGTGAAACATACCTTCTCTATTCATGAAGTGTATAGCGACCTTGAACTCCATATCAAATATTGTTTGATGATTAAAAGTTTCATAAAGGTATTATATTTTGTAAATAACTGTTTAACTCTGTGCTCTTGCTTTTGTTTTATGGTCAATTTATGTGCATCTTCTTTCAATAGTTGCTGTCTGCCCTGCAGAAGTTTGGCAACAACTTGGATGATTACCTTCACCTCATTCTACCCCCTGTTGTTCGCCTGTTTGATTCATCAGAAGTGCCTCTAGCTGTTTGTCGAGCAGCCCTCGAGACTGTTGACCGGCTAGCAGATGGTGAGGGATCAGGGGGACGGGGGGGTAGTGGCCTGGATTTCTCCGACTTTGCCTCCAGGGTCATTCACCCACTAGTGAGAACACTTGATGTGTGTCCACCAGAACTGCGGCCAGTTGCCATGGATACTCTTTGTGCTTTGGTGCTACAACTTGGGAGGAGATACCGCATATTTATACCCTTGGTGCACAGGGTACTGATAAGGCATCGCATTTCTCACCAACGCTATGAAGTTCTGTGTGCTAAGATTGTCACTGTAAGTTATCATCATTTTATTTTGTGCTAGTGCATTTGGGCATTTCGAGAATGCATTGTATTTTTCTGGGCTACCCCCTTAAAATTTAATAATGGTGGAGCTATCAGAATTTAGGAGACTTATCAAATTTCAAGTTCCCTATCTATAGTGAATTGTGTTTGCTGTAGCCACTTGTTGAATGGTCAGATACGGTGTTTGATTAAGATTGGTGATGATATATGATTTGAATTAAAATTTTAAAATAAATTTATAGGTAATTATATTTTTGAACTATATTTCCTCAATGAAATTTTTCTGTGATGAATTTGTAAAATGTTCTCATCAGTTTGATATGGATGTTATAAAAAATATGTTAGATTTTTTAAAATTCTTATATACTCTTGCCAAAATTGTTATAGGTCATATGATTTGCATGGCAGACGATAGACAACAAAGAATAGCCACACCTAATACTGCATAGAATGACATGATAAATATTTGGTAACCAGAAAATACCCAGCTTGATTTTCTGTCTGAAAAGGCCTCCATTAGATTTGAACCCAGGGCTTCTTGGAGCTATGGTCAGTCGGTCTTCTTTTTGAATATAGTATGAAAATAGTATGTACTGCCAAGCTTGTTTATAACAAAGTTAAGGGGACCAAACATTTTCTTCCTTATGACCGAACTTCATTAAACACAGGCTAGTTTTTCTAAAAGCCCTCGCTATAGTGAAGCTTTTTGATGAAGCTTACGAAACGAGTCTTACCGAGGTTGGTGTAAATAATCGTCATGAAACCTATTGTCAACAATTTTCTAGGAATCGGGTTGGTGTGGTGGCGGAAGTATTTCCATCTGGAGAATCTGAGCACAAATCCCATAAGAAGGGGAAAGTGTTTGCCGTAATTCATATCCCTTCTTAATTTACCAACTAACCATCAGATCAAAAAGCTCCGTACCTGCTCCAAAAGATGCAAAAAGCCTCGAATTGCCGACCATTTTCTCAAATGCACAACTGACCAAGCTGCTGTTTTCTATTGCTTGTTCCATTTTCTACTGTTCACTTCATTACTAGCCTTTATGCTTTCCCTTGGTTGGTCCGTTCTTTGCGGAAGCCATTTGGAATAATGTATCGCATTTGTTTCAGCAGACGAAAGGAGACCATGGAAGTGGTGGAACGGATCCTGCCTTGGAGGGAATTTTCTTTCATCTGATATTATGTCCACATTGAAAAACAGTCTGCTTTACCATGTTTAACAATTTTATTGAAATAGCGGTTGCATCACAAGAAGTTCTTTTTAAAGATTTCGTTAGGCCCTTGACGTACTTACAGTAATTTTGTCAGGTGTGTATGCGCAATGGTAGTATGATACAAAGGACTGACAAAAATGGGTCTAATGAAGAGCCCTCCTATACCCACAAATGTGTTAAGTATTAATTCATATATTTGCTCAATAATGGCAGCAAAACATAGAAAGTAATAGAGACGTATTGAAAGTCAATAAACTAAGAGAGCTACTCCTTTGGTACCGCGTTCATCACATTACATCAAGTAGTTACAAGTATAGGTAACATATAATAATTTGCTAACTTCATTAATCTCGTAAATTATAAAATTAACTCACGAAAATGTTCAACATTGATAAATATAGAGTGAAAAAAAAGGAAACAAATTTAGGAGAGACAACTGAGTAGCTTGTTGTTTTTCCCTTCCGTGCATTTTTGGGCCATGTGTCTATCGGAAATGCTCTTAACTCACAGACGTGCGAGTGTGCTCTAGACCACCCGGGAAACAAAAAAGACCAAATACGTATTCGTAACTGCTAATGCTGCAGTATTTCCACCAATATTAACAATAAATTAATCGGATGGTGATTTATAACGTGCAGTTATTGCATTGCTAACAGATCATAAGCTATGATAGATGTTGGCCACTTATGGTTTTTATTTTTTATGACTTGTCCTATATTTTACTATGTAAAATCGCTGGATCAATAAATTATTCATTCATTCATTCATTCATTTGCTGGTGACGGAAACTCTCACAATGGTGGGGGCCAACTCCAAAAGGGTCTCGTAAAAACCGTATATTTTTACATGACAATCATATACGTCAATTGACGGTGCCCCTGCAATCTCTCGTAATGGCGGGGGTTTCGCAATAGGCCATGCTCATACTACTGCAGTTTCACTGTACTTTGTGGAAAATTGCCAATCTTCTTTAATCATGTTAATCCACCACATAATGCCTGAAACAACTCTTTTTAATTAAAAAACAAGTATTTTAACACATTACAGATCAAGCCTTTTTTTCATTTTATCACAAATTAGAGGATTTTTCATTTTATCACAAATAATGCCAGTCATGCTGAAAAGTCTCTCCGAGTCCAGTGTTGCTGGTGGTGCTGAAAGGTACTTCTTGCCAGTTTCGGTAGTACAGTAGAGCCTCCATATAACGATAGCTCTCAGGAACCAAAAAACCACTCGCTAAATCGAACTCTCATTACTACGAAAGATATTTAAATAATCATTCCACAGCCAGCTCCTAAAAATTTAGCTGTAGTTTAACCAATATTTTGGGTGCTTTTGGTGAATAGTGAAGAGATATTATTTAGATAGCTTTTAAAAATGATATTTTTGCTCACTTCATTGACCTGTGGTTGTATTTACTCTCCATGATGTTAAATATCATATAATATGTAGTTATTTGGAATACAAAACGTTGATTTTGCACACCTACCCCCGCACATTATCGTACTGTCTTGAGTTCCAAGTGCATCACGGCAACAAGTATTGTAGCAGTACGATGGACTATCATTGGGAAAAACGTCGGAACCCAGAAAATTGTCATACCTATTGTGGAATATTGTCTCGATATTCAATCAAAATCATTATTGTTTCATGCAAGGCCACAAACAAAAAGTTGTGTGTTCCAAATTGAATTTCATCGAGTTACACACCATATCTTCTACCGCAATGACCTCTAATGCTAGCTGCGCAATCTTTTTTATAATAATGCCATTTCACCCGGCTACTTTCGTATTTATTAATTAAATGAAGTCTGGTTACAGATTTAATGACTTACTTTTCCCAGCCATAAAGTTCACCCTAGAAGTGAACTGAACTCGGAGTAACAGAAGCGGGAGAAAAACAAAAAAGCAACCAAAAGCACACAAACTATAGTGAAATCTACAAGCCCACTTACGGCAATATCCAGAATGTTGAAAATGTACACTTCAATGGCAGAAAATGTGATGGAAAATTTTTTTCATTGTAATGCAAATAACATGTCATGAGTACAAGCTTGTGTACACGCAACGTGCTGCATATGTTTTCTGTTTTCTCTTTTGGGAGCCGCTGGAGAGCTTGTGGAGATTGGTTATCCAAAGTTTTGCGTCCATTGTGGGCCTCATCATCAGGATTAAAACAACGAAGAGGAAGTCTCGGCTATATATTGGCTAGACATGCCCCCTCCCTTACCATTCTTAGCCTTATTTGGTATTGTTTCTCATTGACAATTTCTCCGCTCACTTCTGAAGGCAAGGCCTGTGCCCCGGGTATTTTGGAGGATGTTCCCTCAGGGGGTGGACAAAAGAATCTATTTCGTATGGAGATGAGTATAATGCCGCCATCACAGTTGAAGTTCCATGGATGATTCTCAGTTTCGACTGCCTCGGGTATCAATCTTGGGTAGTAGCAAGGTTCCTTTGCTGTTACCCGTCCCTTTTCCGGTAAAACTTATGTACTCTGCCTGGACCTCCAGAGAGGCGCGTTCTGTGACAGCGAATTCCTTATGATACAGAGTGTCCTGTAATGCCACTGAGCGCCATTGGACAAACAGGGCTCTCGAATTGATGCTTTTGATTTTTACCACGGGCGCTGGCAGTGAAGTTGAATTGGAAGGAATGCTAGGAATTTGTCTGCTGAGGATGTAAGTAACTCCGATTTTTAAGAATTCAGATTTGAGGTGATACTCTTGAGTGGTTCAATGTAGGCCTCCAGCCCTCACTGCAGCACGGAAGAGCACAAGTGAGGTTCCATATGAAAGCATCAACAGTGCTAATCCACTATGTAAAACCAACTTTGCATGAACGTGATGCATTTTTTCAATGTCTTTTGCAGCAGTATATGCCATTGTGTTGAAATTATCTTAAGTAGGCAAATTAGACCGTACACTATCAGCTCAAAGGGTGGCTATTGTGCCAGGGAATGTGATATCAAGGTCAATAGACTAACAGTGAGGGACATCAGATGCATGCGGTGTCATTGTAGCTTTAGCTTATTGTCTACAATTCTCATTGGGGTTAATTGGTAGAAGAGGCCTATTTTGCCTATATTGTAAGCTTAAGGAGGAGTGAACTTTTGCCTAAAATTTTCTTCTGTCTTTAACCACTGTCACCAAGGAGTAATGTGTTCTGAATTTAAATCCTCACTAATTGGGTAATATGCGATACTGTATCAGTTTTTAAACAATTTAACTACCCATTTCCTGGATGGAAGGTCTTAGCTAAGGCTATTAAAAACTCAATAGCTTATGGTATAACACCATAGAAATTCATGGTCACATAAAGAAAGAAACTAAGTTTATTTCCACTAAATTTTATTATGTACGACTGTTTTCAACGCATAGACATTGTCTTCAGGTACCTATTCTAGGTATCTGAAGACAACACCTTTGCGTTGAAACTACATGAAGTCATACATCATAAAATGTAGTGGAAATATACTTAGCTTCTTTCTTTATGTGCCAATTATGAACTTGTCAGCTTGTGCTTTCTCTGGTACACCACTCATCAAAACATTATGGTCTAGTTCCTTTGGAGCGCCTAGTGGCTGCTGCTGGCTGCCACTGACCAATGTGTTGCAATGTAGAGGTCGGGCATCAGCCATTGAAAGTGACACTGCTCAATGTGGCATGGCTGTTGCGTTTGGTGGCTGGCGCCCAATATCCATGACTTGACTACTTTTGAAGTTGACGGAATGTGGCCGTCGGTTGTGGCCGCTAAAGTTTTCTTGATGCATCAGCAGACAACTGGAGAATGAAGGCAGCATTATGGGGATAGGCAAAGGTGAAGAAGTAGAGGGGAGCTTATGACACGTAGTGGCGACATGGGAGTTCTCTGGAGTGACAGTAGGGGGTATAATCCACAGTTCACCTAGACAGGAGGAGAAACAGGAGTTGTGGAGCCAGGGAGAGGTTTTGAGCCTAGCATACATGGAATAAAATGGTTAGCTTTAGACCTTCGTTTAAGTTTTGACATGTAGAGTATTGTATAAAAATATTTATCCCAGCTGAGTAGTGCTATTCAGAGAATTAGATCACCTGTTACTCAAAAAATGTGGTTAAATCAGACTTCTGAAAAAAAAGTATTCATATGGAAGGTTATATACTTCAGAAAGTTGTTTATGAAGAATGATGTATTTGGTTGCTACATTTTTTGTATTGACTCTTCTTTTCAGGACGCAACCATTGCAGAAGATGAAGACTGCTTGTTAACAAGGCACAGGCTCTCCAGGTTAAAAAATCGAGATGTATCTCTCACCTCTTCTGACACTGCCACCATAAAGAGGGTAAATTGCTAAAATTTTCTAGCATCTTGATGTTTGAAATATGTGCTAAACCTTTTTTTTCACTGTCTACATCAGTATTAGTGTTGGTGATCTTTTGCAATTTTTTTCTTTGTGAATTTTCAGTTACATGTTTCTGCTGCTGATCTTCAAATGGTTTGGACAGCCACTCGCCGTGTTTCTAAAGATGATTGGCTGGAATGGCTCAGAAGATTATCCATTGGGCTGTTAAAAGAGTCACCATCTCCTGCTCTGAGGTCTGAATTACATTATGCACTTGTCAATGACACCATAAGTTTGCTGAATACTGTATTTCCTGACACATATGAGTTACCTCAAAATAATTCTAAAATTGATCTGCATCTTGTGGATAGAGGGTGGAGCTAAATTTTCATGCATCCAATCTTGGAACTACTACTAGTGGAAATGACCATCTATTGATTGATATATTATGTTCTTTTGGTTGGAATGTGATGAGAAATTGAAAACATAAATTTCCTTCACATTTTATACTATTGGTAGGGACCCTGAAAAGTGGTAAATAAATTCAAGGGAAAGTGGTGTAAAAATCATAGCCCCAGTGGTGCAAAAATGCCAAATTTAATACTCCGGCGGTGATAAAAATATTTACGTATTTCTCAAATTAAACAAGCAAATAATTATATTAGAGACAATTTGATACATATAACTTAATCTATCTAATATTCATTGGTAGTTTACAAAATACATAGAAATATACGCAAAATACAGGTCATTACATGGGTGACTCAATGGCCACTCAGCCTGTGAGAACGGTGTTGTGTGGGTTGCCTATGGCAAATTTTCTTGGTACTGCTTCTCTGCCTATTCAAAGCGTAATGTGTAGGGACTCTGAAATTGGTAGAAAAAAGTCAAGGGAACACTTTAAAAAATCATAGTGATAGTAGGGTAAAAATGTTGAATTTTAGTGAAACAGGGGTAAAAAGAAAAAGCTATTTAAGATGCGGCTCAAGCAAAATGACAATGTTAGCGTACCTGACTTAATCTTCCTATAATTTATTTGGAACATATATGCGCTGCATCATACGGAAATATTAGTGTGTCCCTATCTCGTACTTTTCACTGCCCTACCATGCCGGCAACTCTCCAGCCACTGACCCTCCACCACGGGTGCCGAATCAGTTCGCTGCGGCATAAATGCTGTTGCACCAGAGTCATATCATCAAGTCAGCAATTCAATACTCAACTCAACATCACATATACTCAGCATCAGTCAGTGAATTCGATAGTTTATTCTTAAATAACTTTTTGCATACCCGAGGAGTAATTACAACCCGTCAGTCACAGCTTAGGTGGAGAACTCTTTGAATAAAATTTTTACGTTTAATTGACAATTTAATTTGTCTCTTCGCCCAACCACTAAGACATTTGAGATACTCTTGTCTAGGGTAGTTATTGGTCCCATTAATGCTATGCGCGGACTTACTGAAATCATCTTTCATAAGCGCAATTGCTTGAATGGCAACTTCTCTGAAGAATCTTTCGGGATAAATACTACTCAAGTCATATTTCGGCGGTGTGACGTAAACGATGCACCCAGAATCCACCACCGTCAATACGATCTAGGGAGACATACGCAGATGTCATGGTCACGCATATCATCAGACTGATGATAGCGGCATGGTCACGTAAATAATAATTATGCATATATCTCACACCATGAGTTTGCAAACATTTTTTCACCAAATGGGAACACTACTTTCGTTATGCATCTTTACATGCATATCAAAATAAAATTTAAGGAATTTCATGTTTTTTTTTCACAAAATATTGTATGATAGGTTGAAAAAAATGTGAAATTTCACAATAAATATCACATTAACAGTCGAATACCATTAAATATCACGAATAAAAAGTTATTCGCAAAATTTCGGTGAATTTCGCTAATGTTAAAATGGAAATTTATAACTTATTAGGGTTTTAAAGGGCAAAATAACAATTTTAATGCTCTTGAAAAAAAATTCTCGAAAAAAACCCATTCAGGGGTTTTCAGGGTCCCTAACTATTTCATAGCTATCATTTTAGAGTTTGCTATTTTTTCTTCCTAACAACTCATCAGATCCTGTTGGGCCTTAGCACAGACGTATTCTCAACTGCCACGGGACTTGCTTAATGCGGCTTTTGTGTCTTGCTGGGCAGAACTGAGTAGTTCTGATCGTGAAGAGTTGATCCACAGTTTGGAGCAAGCCTTAGCAGTTCCTGATTTGCCTGAAGTTACCCAGACCATTCTAAACTTGGCAGAATTCATGGAACATTGTGACAAGGTGAGGGCTGTTAAAAAAATGCCTCTACGTGATTTAAATTTTATTTCAGAGTTTTTCCCTGTGTTCTTTTCTCTTGAAATATGCTTATTTTTTATTTGTGTTAAGGCTTTATATAGTTGTTCTCCATTTGGTCAAGTTAGAGACCTTATCCTTTGTTCCTCTGGCTTAACTCTTACTGCATTACTCACCAGCTTCCCAGTCTCTGCTTTTAGGACCATCACAATCTCTTTTTGCATGTGTTGTCCCTCTACATGCAAGATTTGTCATTCCTCATGAGCATTTATTAGACAAGGGTCAGGCTTCTTAATGACTTTATTTGTCTTCTGTCTTTTACTGAAGTAGGTATGTGTTGTATCCAGTATGTTGAAATCAAGCCATCGTTGTACATTTTCCTTATTTTTTATTCATAGGGTCCTCTACCTCTTAATCCTCACTTGCTAGGAGAGTGGGCTATGAATTGCAGGGCTTATGCCAAGGCTCTTCATTATAAAGAAGATGAATTTCATAAGGGACCAACCTCTCAGGTGATAGAGTCTCTTATATCCATCAACAACAAGTTACAACAAAAAGAGGCAGCTGCTGGTAAGATACGATAGAGAGAATATGTGTTGTATCTGTAATATTATGGTTGTTTCCCAAATTTTGTTTGTATCCTTTTGTTCATACTTGAAATTACCCATTAACACTTGAGAAAACAAATTACTCCAGTTTAATAGCATTAGGTGTGCAAAACATCTCGCACTGGGTTAGATGGAAACTGGCTATAGGATGGTGAGGAATCACTTCAAGAAATGGAGTGCAAGATATATACATGTTAGGGACAAGAATGGAAAACTTTTAATGGAAAATTAAGGTAAAGCAAAGAGGTGGAAGGAGTATTTGGAGCAATAACACTGTGGAAGCAGTCTAAATTTGAAGGTAGTCGAAGAGGAAAATGAATTTGAGAAGGATGATATGGGGAAGACAGTATTAAGATTAGAATTTTACGCTGCAGTAAGGGACCTGGAAATAAGTAGAGCTTCTAGAATTGACAATGGTGTTGCCCAGCTAATTAAAAATGCAGGAGAGAAGACATTAACACAGCTGTGCAATACCATCTGCAACATGCTCGACAGAAGAAATACCCACAGATTACAAGAAGAACATTATCATCTCTGTTCCTAAAAGAGAAGGGGGCTAAGAACTGAGAAATGTTTAGGGCTATAAGCCTGAGCATACATGCCTTGAAGATATTGATAAGGATTGTCTATGGAAGAACAGAATGAAAAGCAGAAGAGTTCCTGTAAGAGGATCAATTTGGATTCAAGCAAGAGTTCAAGAGGGGCAATTTGTATGTCTCATCCTTTGGATACCCATGTAGAAGAACAACCTACCTTAATTGCGTTTGACAGAGTGGATTGGAATTCAGTGCTTGGAATTCTAAAAAGAATTGGTGTGGCCCATAATGACCAAAGAATCATCTGCAGTTTGTATGGAAACGGGTAGCTGTGATTAACTCTGGACCCAGCAGTGAAGAAGAAAGAGTTAATGAAGGAGTGAGACAAGGCTGTGAACTCATTCCTGTAATTTTAAATGTTTACATAGAGAAGGGTGTTAAGGAAATAATCAGATAGGCATCTGGACTAAATATTCACAGGGAAAAAATCAGCATGCTTTGATTTGCTGATGACACACTAGTCAAGGCAGAGAGAGAAGATATTAGAAGAAGACTGTGGTTAACATGGAAAAAATACTGGCCAGATATCATCTGAAGATCAACCAAAAGAAAACAAAGTAATGGTATGCTTTAGAAGAGAGAAGGACAAGGCAATGTTAAACTTGGGAAGCAAAAGCTAGAAGAGGTTAGTGAATATTACGAGTATCGGAAGCAGAAAAAACTAGTGACAAACAAAGCAAGAAGGATATAGTCCATATAATACCTCAGGTGAAGAGGGCATTCAACCAAAAGAAGAATCTATTCGTAGCTGGAAATACAACTGTGGAAGTGAGGAAAAAATTCATAAGAGTATGCATCTGGAGCATGATTCTTTATGGCAGTGAAATATGGACAATAACAGCAGCAGAGAATTCTAAGGTGGTAACACCCAAACTGTGGTGCTACAATGTGGTGAATGGGAAAGGAAGGCCTTGCATGACGTATATGGAGCAGTTGATAAGTACATATGTAAAAGGGAAAAATTTTGTAAATATGGAGACTTGAGCTGATAGAAATACTGAGTGGAGAGCTGTCTCTTAGGACTGCTCAACCTACTCATAGGACTGCTCAGCCTACTCTTAGGACTGTTTACTCATGATGGTGATGAGGTGTAATTTCATTTTTGCATTTCAAATGATACCTGTTCTTGTTAATTGTATTTATGTTTTTATTGGTAGTCACTTACATTTTTTCTTTATTTTGCTTCTTCTTTAATCAGGGTGTCTAGAAAATGGGAGATTTGAAAAAAGTTGAATTTATCAGGTTGTTTTTCAAGTAGGAATAGTATGCTAATTTTTGATGGAAGTGGGAATTTTGGACTATCATACAGAATATTCATCTTTCATTGCATGACTGCATTTCTGGTTGGTGGACAGGTGTAATTTGGCTTAAAACTGAGAAAATTTAATTTGTCAATAAAAAATGTTTTTGACTGCTGGGTAGCGTTCTGTGCAAGATTCAGGGAGCAAGATTTCACTAAGAAATTGTTTTTTTTATAATTTTATTACCTTCTTCAATATTTCAATCATGGACTGATGAATGGCTGATTGAACTACATAAAAATGTAACTCAAATTATTATGGAAACATTTTATACAGTCTATAATTGGAAATCTAGTAGGAAAAAATTTAAAAAATACTGTCACTTGCCATTGTGGTCATGGTAATCACACCTAAACATGGGCAGGAGTCAGAGAATTGATGTGAAACTGATGTTCATTTTATAAGAGTGTTTATTAGCTTACCGGAACTGTGGAACTGAAATGAGTCATAATCCAACTCAGATGGTTAATAATTTCAAAAGCTTATTATTCTCAATTATAATACTTCCATTACTTGCCGTAGCAAAATAGCGTATGTATATAATAGAACTCAGGTTTTCAAACTCTGAGGATTTTATGTGATTTGTGTGAATGATGTGGAAAAAGTATCGGCATTTTCCTTGCCTCCATTTGCCAGAGACCCTGATGATGTTTCTTATCTAATTCAGTTAATGGTTCCAAAATAATCATTGTGATGTGATTCTTTTGTTTGTAAATAGTGACGATATGAATTTATTTAAATTTCATGTAACTTCTGTATCCATTTTTTAAGTTAATTTTTTGTACAGTTTTTGTTATCTAACTGTCAGTAACCTTTGAAATACCTTTAACGTAAATTAAAAATATGCTTCATAATAATTATTATATTTGCGAGAGTTGATGTTGGCAGAGTAGTTTTATGATGAAATCCTTTGGTGTAGAGGACATTATACCTTTTATCTGTGGTATTTCGTTTTCCTAGATATTATTTGCAATATCTGCCATAACATGATTTTTATCATAACTAGGGCTTCTGGAGTATGTAATGAACCATGGTGGCTCTGAATTGAAGCTGCAGGAACGCTGGTATGAAAAATTGCATGATTGGGAGAAAGCATTACATTCATATGAGGAGAAGTTGCAAGAAAGTTCAGCAGACATTGAAATTGCATTGGGCCAGATGAGGTGTTTAGAAGCACTAGGAGAATGGTAAGGCTTTGTTTTAATGAAGTGAATAGGTCATGAATAATAAAAGAAAACATTTACATCTTGCCTAAAACCTTGAAAACTGGAAAATACCCTAAAATTTGTCACCCCTTGAATAATCTTTGAAATACCCTAGGATCTGCTGCAAGGCCCTTGAATTTTCTGAATAACCCTTCAGTAATGCAACTATTTTGAGCTTTACACTTTTGGATTGCATGCAGTTAGTAGAGACTTTAAAGTTAGAATGGAGAGCATATCATAAATCCTGATGGAGATGCTTAGAAATCTTTATGATTTTTTTTAAAGACACGCCTAGACATTGGGTGAATGTGTAAAAATGACCTTTTCATAAGTATTGCTTATGTTTTGCACTGTTCAGTGGTTGAGAAAGTTACTAAATGAACTTTGAGAAGGTTCAGTTTTTGAAAATGTGGGTGATGACAGTGCAAAGAGAATGCAAAAAGAGCATGGCATGAAAGGTGTAGCAACATTTGTAAATGATAAGTTGATCAAGGCAAAGTAGGCATTCTTTGAATCAAAGGCAACATAAGCAGAACCTATCCTCAGAGAGTTTAAGTTAGATACACCAATAGTTCCTTTCCTCTAAAAAGAACATACTTAATGTAACTTTGAAAAACATCCTAAGATTTAGAAGGAAAGAAGGTATGGAAAATACTCAACTATCAAAATAGACTTAAGTAATAGCAGTCTTTTGTCAACTTCACAGGTAGATTTAGGTTTCAAGACCATGGGGGCTTTAATGGTGTATAAACCAAAGCTCTTTGTTGAATCGATTCAACATTTCAGGAAAAATTCTCTCAAATATTACATTTATGTTGTTGAAAAACATTTTTTGCTGATTTTCATCTAAGTATTATCACATATCAAGTACAAGTGTGATTTACAAAGGCATGGACGAAGCTAAAACTCACCACAACACCTCCTTGGATAAACTTTGCGCAAGGTGATCATGGGTTACCAGTTTGGAGATGATCTGAAACCAGACAGGATTAAAAGGAAGTTCAAACTGCTGTGTACTACTACTGGTTTTTAACTCTGCCAAGGAAAGATTAAACGCTTACAAGAGAACTGAAGAGTACTTGGATCATTTTTGGGTGTAGTTAATTGAAGACTGAGGAGATCAATGTGCAAATCTATTTAAAGTTTTTAAAATGATACTAAATTTGTCTCCCGAGAATGTATCTATAGGAACAGGAATTTCACATATCAAGGGATACATTATAAAAAATCTGGAAGAAGGCAACTTGATTGAACAGAGGAGTTGTGCATGATGCTGTTAACATAGGTGGTGGTAATAATTCTTTGTAGATTACTAACAAAATGATGCATGCTGCTAAAATGCTCATGTGGTTTATTGAAATGTGTGCAAAAAGCAAAACGATTTACAAATTGAAGAGGCTAAAAAGCAGTAGAGTGAGATAATATATGCTGATGAAATTAAATACCTCAAATGCAAAAAAAGAAGGAAAATAAGGATGATACAAGTGAAAGTGTGGCAAAAGTTAATGAACAAATCCGTTTCACTACATTAACCTTATTATATTTTGTATAAATATCTCAAGGTGTATGACATAACTGGTACTATATGTTAATGAAACATCTGTTTCAACTAGGTAGTGTAAATTAATTGGACTACTTTGACTCACTCTCCAAATACATATACATATTTCAAAACATAAGAAGTTAATTCTTAACAATTATAATTTTAGCATTCAAGTTGCCTTTCCTACTGTAGATAAATAAGTAATAATTTCTCCTGGCTATATAAAATTATTAACAAGTGTGTATTTGATTTCCTTTGATTTATTATTTTAAATTTGTTAACTGTCCAATTATGTAAGTAACAAGGTTGATGTATACTTTTAAAAAGCTAATATAAATATTCAAAGCTTGAGTCCTGATTTTTGTATGTAAAAGTAATTGTTTAGCAATATGTATTATGAATTTATAGCAATAATCATATGATAAATTACTTCATTAATTGTTGATGGAGGCTTCCGCGGAGTGGTGCAGCATGCGTAGCAAGGTTTTCGGGTTGACCTCCGCATCGATTCATCTTCATGATGACAGTTTCGCCGGCGTTGCAGCTGGCGTCTTCGCGACAGTCTGGCGACTTCGAACCTGAAGATGCCAGCTGCAACGCTGGTGAAACTGTCGTCATGAAGATGAATCGACGCGGAGGTCAACCCGAAAACCTTGCTACGCATACTTCATTTATTAATACATTCACATAATAATCAAGATAATTATTTGACAACTGTATGCCGGCACATTTCAGTGTTTCATCTTATTACAGTAATTAAAACCTGGAAAAATCACTTTTTTCTCTGAAACCCCTGGAATACATTGATTTAAAGGTACTAGACACCTTGCGTCTAATGTATCTAGGCTAGGTCTTGTTTTTAAAAATTACACCAAAATTAAAATATTCTTTATCTCAATGCGATTTGGGGATTGAAAGTAAACCATTTTCATTGCTTTTGGCATGATGACAAATGTGATGCCTTATTGTGTTATGATTGCTAATTTAAGTTAACCTGGTGTGGCGTCTCACTGTGGATGAAGATTTGCACTGTTTGATCCCTTCCTTAGGATAACTGCTCCTTTGCAACATTTATTCAATCAGCATGTGCAGTATTATTTGCTTCATCATCTCTTGAAGAAATAGGTACTTGATTGTCCATAGTGAATGCCTGGTGGCCATTCTCACCTACATCTCATTACCCTATTGCATGGTTTCTTACATGGCCCATCAATTTTTCTCTCTTGAAATGGCTTGCTGGTTATTTATGGTACTGAGTGAGCATTTCAGCATTCCAAGCTGTCAGAACTGGTGTGTATTCTATGATTTCCGTTCGCTGTGCAATGGTGGAACTATCCCGAAATAGTACCTATATGTTTTTGAATGCACCTCATATTTTAGTATGTTTGACATTCGATTAATCATGCTAATGTTTTTTACAACAAATTTGTTCTTAAGGGGACAGCTAAATGATGTGGCAAGTAAATACTGGAGCCAATTTGAGGAAGAGGGACGGCACAAAATGTCCAGAATGGCTGCGGCAGCTGCATGGGGCCTTGGTCAGTGGGAGTCAATGGAGAAGTATGTAGGTTGTATTCCGAGGGATACGCAAGATGGTGCCTTTTATAGAGCTGTCCTGTCTGTGCACAAAGGAGAATTTTCTGTTGCTCAACAGGTAGGCTTGATTTTCAAATAATTTTCTTGATAACTGGTAATAATGGAAGTAAGTTTGATAGTTATGCGTTTGGTCTTCCATTTTATCAAATTTGAATAGGTAATTAGTAGAGATATGAGAATACTACCCGTGAATACTCCAATACCTCGAATACTAGAAAGTATTCGTTATTCACTATCTCGAATAACTGTGCTAAAAGAATTCGATATTTGAGATCTTGAATAATTATGCTATATTTGGTGTGTTGATGAACTACATCATTTAATTCAAAACTGGACAGAACATGGTGTATTGATTCATCATATATGAATCATATATTTTTGCCTTTCTTTTGACACATCATTGGCAACTCTATACTTGTGGCAACAAAGCCAAATGCATTTTTAGTCGTATTGGTGCCATATTTTATGTACTACTTAGCCTATGATTAAAAGACGTCATTAGTATTTCAGCTTTGAAAAATGTAAGTATTATCGACCAAGCAATTCACATTTCATGCATAATGAGCGTGCCAGTGATGATTGATTAGGACCTACTCTGGCTTGGAGTGTCTGAAAAATTTTGCTATGATCCGTTATTATTTGTAAAAATGAGTGCGTTTTTCATGTTGGGACAGGGACCCGAGGTTGGCGATTTCAAAACTTTTTTGTGACGATATCAAGTACTTTTACATGTACAGTGTAATCCCGGTATAGCGAGTGCTCATAAGCCCTCGGAAATCACTCGTTAAATCGAGCGCTCGTTATATCCGAAGGTGTTGAAAAAACCCACCTAATTCTTATAGTCATTCGTATTTAGAGTTTTTATTTTGTTTGCGTGGTATTTGACGAAGGTAAACAGCAATGAAGTCATTTAAGGCACAATCTGGTAGAGTATCAACATATTTCATGAAAGAAACAGGACATTTTCCAACAGCAATAAAGTCATTTCAGGCACAATCTGGTAGAGTATCAACATATTTCATGAAAGAAACAGGACATTTTCCATTATATAATACATTAATTCCTCTAGTTTCTGTGTTTTTCTTCCAGTTCTTCTATTTTTCCGTTGCCGAAGAAAGCTGTAAAGACAGCGTAATTAGTCGGAATTCAAATATTAGGTATACTGTGGAAGTTTTTGGATAATTTTTCGAATATGTCATGACGATAATATCAGCTTTGTCGAGTTTTCGAATGTTAACCGGTACGTGCATCAGTTGATTTTGAGTTTTTAAAATTGACGATATATCGTTGCTTGTTAAATATCATCTTACAGGGTGGCGATCGTCAGGGAAAACTGGGAAAACCTGGAATTGTCAGGGAATTTTGCATTTCTGGAAAAGTCGGGGAATTCTAGTGACGGTCAGGGAGAAACAAATTGAAATTCTCATTATTTATCTACAATTGCGTTCATCCACAAGCCTTCCCCACCCTTTATTTCACCAACTGTAAACTAATATCCGTCGCTGATGTGCGTGGAATAAGCCCCATCGATTTGTGGAACATTCAGTTGTGTCTTTTAGTTACTTAGTTATGAATCAGACGTACAATGTATCCCTTTTGTACATCCTTAATGCGATACTGCCTAGTAGTGTTAAAATTTATAATCACATGCATTCTGCTCATCATAAGGAATCCGAGGCTATGTTGTTCGGAAAATTTTACCTCGTGTTTTTTTTTAACTTCTCAGACTCAGATATAGAGGCAGGTGGAGCACACTAGCTCGTGGTAAATACGTTGCTTGCAGTTATAAAAATACGAGACGATGATTATTAGAATGGTAATACAAGCACGATCACACGTGTAAACAAAATCTTACCTAAGATCATCTTCGATTCCCATACCCCCGTTTGTGAGACAGTAGGAAGAGTCCCCCTCCTTTCCCCACCTTTCACACTCGATGTCATTATTGAATGGTGCCCTTAGCCTCCTCTCGAAGCAATTTACTCATGTCACAAACCACCTCAAATATGATATTCCTGAATACGATGCTGCCGTTGCTCATTGCCTCGTTCGCAGTGGCGCGATTACGTTTTGTTTGTTTATACAAATATTTGTACATTTTTGGTTCCCTCTTACAATCAAGAGGTTATAACCACGTTAATCAAATAGTTATTCACCTCTGGATGTCACTCGTGCCATCCGATTTTGATCCAGTCCAAGAACTTGACTTTGGTTTGTATTTTTCGTGCACCTTAGTGATACCTGTACCGGAGTCCACCAGTTAATTGGCCATTAACTTTCCCTTCGATGCCTTTTCAGTAATCCTCAGCTTCCCATGACTACCATGGCACGCTACCTTTTCCTCTTTCGTGAAGGATTAGACATGGTCAATTTGTAATTTTACCGAAGGAAACATACGTGACCGCAAAAGAATGCTCACCTGGGTCGCGCCAATGCTTGCAATGGTTCAGGGGACTCACTGTAATGTAACACTGTTATTTGGTAGAATTTCAATTTCACTTTTAAATTTGATTTTACAATAGTGAATTAGTGGCCCAGGTCGACTCCTTGAGTATTCTTATGGAATCATTATTTGATTTTACGTGAATTGTTGTAACAATTTTACGCAAGGCTATTTTGGTTCACGGTGAAGGCATCAATTCGATTTTACGAAATGAAGCAACAGATCTTTAAGAAACTTAAAATTGGGCTTATGCCTGTACCGGAGTCCAACAGTAAATCCGCCATTAACTTTCCCTTCGATGCCTTTTCAGTAATCCTCAACTTCCCACGACTACCACGGCACGCTACCTCTTTCTTGAAGGATCAGACATCATCATTGTAATTTTACACAAGGAAACATACACGGCCGAGGAAATACGACACATGGCCGGGTAATGTGTATGAACAGGGCGTATAATTTCCATGAGGGTTTTACTTATGAAGGTTTAATATACTTTTTCATTAGGGGTATACTTGTAGCTTTTAATGTATTGATTTCAGCTTTTAACATTTTCTGAGTTTTGACGAAAATTTAATTCAGCAGAAATTAAATATTAAGATAATAGGAGCCCTTTTGACGATCGGTCAGGGAAATTGCTGAGTCCGTCAGGGAAAAGTCAGGGAATTTAAAAATTGGATCTCAAGTAGCCACCCTGTCTTATCGTGCCCCGATATTTTATCAGGGCACGATAAGATATCGGAAAATGATAAATATTGCGATAAAATACCATGATATCGCATCCCGATAAAATATCACGATATTGCACCCCGATAAAATATCAAGATATATGATCACAATAAATATCTTGATAAAAGAACGTGATATTGCGCTCATTCAAATATCGCATAATCGCGCCCGATGAATTACCGTGATATTGCGCCAGTTAATCGTGTTGGAAAGAGACAGCCATTGGGTTGGCCTTCGCTTAAACCTCACCTATCTGTCCACGCAAGTACGTCATCTATCAGACCTCTGAAATGAGAGAGTGAGAGAACTGCTGGGAATTTGAATTAGCAGATAGCAGAATAGTAAGTTTTCAAATGTACTTGCTCCAGCTTAAGCGAAGGCCAACTCAATGGCTGTCTTTTTCAGACATGATTAACCAGTGCAATATCACGATAATTCATCGGGTGCGATTACACTACATTTGAACGAGCGCAATATCACGATCTTTTATCGCGATAGTTATCGTAATAATATATTGAGATATTTTATCGGGGCGCGATATCGTGATATTTGCACGGGACGCGATATCATGATATTTTATCGCAATATTTATCGTGGTCACGATATTTATCGTGATATTTATCGCAGTATTTATCATACCCCGATATCATATCGTGCCCCGATAAAATAGCGGGGCATGATGAGATGATATTTATCGTCACGATATGAGTTATCGTTATCACCACCTTACGATATGCTAAAATTATCGTATCCCGATATTGAATTATCAATATCGCCCATGCCTAGACCTAACTCCCTTTCCTACTCTCATCTTGCTCGTCGTTCACTCACTCCCCTTCCACTGATGACTGGGTCTAACAAAAGAAGAACGTAAAATTGGAGCGCGCAGAGTGTACTGGAGGCTGTAAATCGCTAATGTTTGGACATAACTGTCTTTAGGTGTTGTAGATATGGCACACATCTTGTATTTTTAGTTTAACTAGCAGATAATACAAAACACCATAGTTTATTTTTGCTAGGCGGTGCATCGCCCTCGAGAGATATCTTTAGTAATTCCGAGCGTATACCGTGGAAGGAACTTTTTGGCCTCGCTATATCTGCTTTATTTTACATGCAAAACATAGGCCTTTTGGCGGTACAAAGACAATCACTCACTATAACGCGATTCTCCCTATAAGCTGTACTCACTATACCAGGCTTCTACTGTATTTAGATACCCTTTTGGTCTGGATCAAGGATTTTGTTTTGTAATGTCAAAATATCATAATTTCATCATAGGGAAGAAATATGTAAATATGAAGAGATTAACTTATAGGAGAATAAAGTGGAGAGTTACATCAAACCAATCTAAGGATTGTTGAATTTTAATGGTGATGATGATGTGCTATTTATTACAGTAGAAACTAGTGATGGGGCAAATCCAAAATTTGATTGAATCCGAATCCCAAATCTGAATCCTGTTTTTTTGTCGAATTCAAATCTCGAATTCGAAACCTCCTCAATTTTATTATTCAAATCTTCCTTTCATCTGTAAATTGTTAATTAATGCTTCCTTTTTCGTGAATTCTCTAATCAAATCCAATTGAAGCTGAATCTTATTTCTTAAAGTAAATAATAAATGAATAATGGTCATATAATCCCCACTCACTGAAATTAAGGGCATGTTTGAGAGCAAATATAAAGAATGGGTAATTTCAAAAGTAAATCAAGTTTAATTTTTCTTAAAATTGAAAATTCAACAAAAACAGATTACAAGTTTTTGTTTAGAAAATGTAGCATTTTGACTTAGTCAGGATCTAATCGATTTCATATTGTATCAACCAAATTTCCATCAGTACTGAAGGCTCTTCTGAAAATACTGTTGCTGGAAGAATTCAGAGACACGTTTTTGTTACAATTTTCAAATTGGGGAATTTCAAAGAATTCATATATGGACAACAATTATTAGTTTACAATATGCTGTGTAAACATTTCCTACCATAGTATTTACGATTTAAATGCTAAAAACTAGCAATTACTGTAAGTCCTCGACTTACGCGGATCCGAGTTACACTGATCCAGAGCTACGTGGATGTTATGCTGGTGACATGCTTACGTTTCTCTTCGTTTCTGTTGCCATGACAGATTCAACTGCGTGATGACCCGTGACTCATTACCAAGCGCGCAAGAGTTGATGCCAAACTATGGGTGTTCTTAGCACCAACTCTAGTTTAAGACATTGCATAGTTTCATAGGTAATATTTGATTATCATGATGATGAAAAAGTCTGATGTGATCGGCATCAGCATCTTTTCTCGGTGCAGTTTGACCTTCCCCCGTAAGTCGATATACTCCATAGATGACGCCTGTTGTCCATTACAGCAAAAAAAAAAAAAAAGAATTTTTCGGTGAATATTATTATTTTAGATGTAAATATATAGTGAAAGAAAGATTGGATTTGTGTTATTCACTACTTTTTGTATTATGTTGACTTAACGGATCTCAGAGGATGGCGTTTTCTGTAATCGTCACTGATTGCTGCTGTGAAAGCGGCATAGCTAATGGTTCAAAAATGGATAGGTAAGTTATGGTGTTTCGACTTGTGTGGATATCTACTTCTTTTTTCGCTGCAATGGACTACAGGTTTCATCTATGGAGTAGTTAATTAGCTATGCGTTGACTTAAGTGGGAAGGTCAAACTATGCCTAAAAAAGATGCTGATGCCTGATCACATCAGAATTTTTTCACCATCATGATGATAAAATATCACCTATCGAACTAGGTAATGTCTTAAACTAGAGTTGGTGTTCCAAACACCTGTAGTTTGGCATCAACTCTTGCGCGCTTGGCAATGAGTCGCCTGTCGTCATGCGGTTGAATCTGTCACGGCAACAGAAATGCAGAGAAACATAACCATGTCACCGGCCTAACTGAACATCTGCGTAACTTGGATTGGGTAATCTTGGATTTGATCGAATCTTTTAACCTTAGATTCGATCAAATCTCGAATACATGGATTCGACAGGATTCGACCGAATCTTTGAATCCCTGCCCCAACCCTAGTAGAAACTAGAAATTACGATCCTGGAATTTTGATATTTTGATTTTACGAAGCAAAATCTTCGGTCTTGATCAAAAAGGTATATAAATATATGTAATGGTACCTGATATTATGAAATAACAAAGTTTTGAAATTATGAACCTCCACCCATTACTCAAAAAAATATACTCGTTTTTATGATTATTGACGGATCATAGCAGTGTGTTTCAGATGCCTATTGCCCGATTAAGGGTCCTAATCAATCATCGTTGGCATGCACACTATGCATGAAATGTAAATTGCTTGGACGATAATACATTTTTCAATGTTAATATACTAATGACGTCTTTGAACCATAGGCTAACTAGTACATAAAATATGGCACCAATACAACTAAAAATTCATACGGCTTTGTGGCCATAAGTCCAGAGTTACCAACTACAAATCAAAACAATGTAAATTAGACAAGTACGGATATACTCGCTCGTGAGAAACTAATTGCTACTACCACCATTTTTCTCTCATGATATCTGGCATTTTTTGCTACCCGTTTTCTCCGAACATAATACCATGAGGTGTATTCCTAGTACAGAAATCGTTTACTGCTTGTGAGACCATGCTTGCATTACCATTTTCATAATCATCATCTCTTAGTTTCGAATTAACAATCGATGTGTAGTTCATGGAAGTGTGCATCTACTTAGATCTGAGTCTTTGAAGTTAAAAATACATGAGCTAAAATTTTCCGATCCACATACCCTCAGATTCCTCAGGATGAGCATATTGTATTGTAATCATGAAAATGCGATTATGGATTTTAACACTTGCCATTAGGTAAGCATCATAAGTATGGACATAAAAAAGGGATATATTTGACGGTTGTGAAGAAGATTCACAACTGATTATTCGTGAATTGATGTGGTGTATTGAATGCACATAAACAACTGCCATTAGTTTTAACTGGTGAAATGTTTTAGAGAAATAATTAGAATGAGCGATTGGTTGATAAACGAAATGGTGGGAAAATAATAAGTATTTCAATGGGATATGCACATAAAACTCAGAGAAACCAAGGTCGAAACTACTAGAATCATAAATATAAGCAGATTATTTATCAGTTTCCCTTATTCAAATGGGCTTCTCCCTCCCTCCATTGCCATGGATAATTGGTGCTTTACTGTAATAAGTCCAGAGGTTGGAAAAATTGCTTCGACTTCGGTCACCATCTTTTAGGAATGATGGTAACCAATTCAGAACTTGGCCTGGCTAAACATGTTTTGTTTTCTAGCAGTTATCTCACGACTCACCCGGCTGTTTTCTCTACATAATAATAATCCATTTATTTGTCCAGAGATTTGTGGTATAGACATATACAAATATAGGACATGTCAAAACAAGAAAATCACACTTTCAAAAATTCATTTACAGAATAAAACATTTCAGTTTTCAGAAAAGTTAATAACTTTTTTTTGAACACAGGTATCTTTGCTTCATGTTTAATTTCCTTTGGTAAACTATTAAAAAGCCTTAATCCCATTGACTTGGGCCCAAGAGCAGCATTTTGTGTTCTAACAAATGATTGATGCAGATCTTTACAAGCTCTCGTGTAGTGAAAATGGCAATTGTCATTTGTCACGTATTCAGATATGTTATTACTAACATACATAATTGCAATATAAATATATATGCATGGAATTGGTAAGATTGACAGTTTTTTAAAAAGAGGCTTACAGGGTGCATCACAAGGAGCGTTGCTAATAAGCCGAACAGCCCTTTTTTGTATTTTGAAAATAGAATCGGCATGGGCAGAGGAACCCCAAAACAAAATACTAAATATAACAATAGAATAAAATTCACTGTAATAAATAGATAATAGTACCTTGACATTTACAGAATTTCTTATATTTCTAATGAGAAAGCATATGGAGCTTAGCTTACCACGTATTTTGCAAATGTGCTCTTCCCAAGATACAGATTTATTGAGAACAACTCCAAGGAAATTAGTGCTAGACTTTTGAGGGACAAGTTTACCATCTATGGCAACTGATATATCAGCAGGCAATTTGTTTTTGTTACAGAAATAAATGAAACTAGACTTATCAATATTAAGTTTAAGAAAATTGTGTTGGCACCAGTCACTCAGAGTCTGGGCAACACTTACAGCTCTGTGAGTCAAATTATTCAGTGATGACGCTGATATTATAACATTTGTATCATCAGCATAGAGTATTGGGTCAGCTCCAGGTACAGAATTTAATGATTCAGGTAAATCATTAATATAAATCAAAAATAACAGAGGGCCCAGAACAGAGCCCTGTGGTACACCTAGTGTTACTTCTTTACCAGGAGATATATATGTTGTACCATTTTTACATAGTATAACATGTTGATGCCGTGCACTTAGATAGGATTCAATCCATTTGTAGGGGACGCCTCTTACACCATATCGTCTAAGTTTCCACAGGAGAAGCTGGTGATTTACCAAGTCAAAGGCTTTAGAAAAGTCAAAATATAAACCCATGGTTTCAATTCTATTATCCAAATTTGAGAGAATTTTATCCACCATATGGTAGGTAGCCGTTATGGTAGATCTGGATTTCCTAAACCTGTGTTGAAATCGAGATAGTAAATTGTAGGATTCAAGGTACATTGACAGCCGGTTATAAAAGACCTTTTCAAAGATTTTCCCTAGCTGATTCAGCAGAGAGATAGGTCGATAAGAATTCATATCATATTTGTTACCTTTCCCTTTGTAGAGGGGTACAATTTTAGCAATCTTAAGGGGGTCTGGGAAAACTCCAAATCTTAAAGAATTATTAATTAGGAATAATAAATGATCTTTAATTACATGTAAAGAATTTTTTATGACAATGCCAGGGATGCTATCTACACCTGAGCTAATTTTAGTGAGAGATTTATTAGTGATATTGGCCAGCTCTATGTCAGTACAGGGATACAAATATAATGAGTGGCATGAGTTAGGAATTTGATAATAATTGTCCGAGGGGATTGAGTTTACAGGCACTTGCTGTGAGAGGAAGTACCACGGCACACCAATTAGGAACCACTGAAATAGATAATAAATACACATCAGCACTTGCCATTTTTTTATTTCTTTATAACTAAGCATGAGGGGTCATGGTGGCCTAGTCTCTGGATATGGACTAGAGGGTCCCGGGTTCAAATACTGGTGAAGCCTTTCTACCACGCCCACACTTAAAAGGGGAAAAATGATTATCTGACTGTCAGGACTTAGTGTGAATTGCAGGTGGCCCAGGTAAAGGAATTGGTTTCCTTAACCTGAATGTGTAGATTTCACATGCTATGCTTAGCAAGGGGTGAGCTCCACTGTCTCCCATCAAATCAGACTTCCGGTTAAACAATGAATGACTGATGGCGTAGTGGCTTAGTCCATAAACTTACGGGCTGTGCACTGTGTATTTACCTTATTCTTCATGCTCAAATCTTCTAGTGGGCCAAAAACAGGGTAGATCAGTGTAGGGTAAAGGCTTTTTCCAAGTAACCATAAGATGTTGGGTACAAATAAAACACCAAGGGTGAAAGTCATGCAGTTGCATATTTTGCTGTAATTAAATTCACCAAGTGAACTCAATATCCTGATCACAATGAAGCACAGGTTGAAATTTTTGATGTCAGAAATGATGCCATAAATAAATTAAGTATATTACATTCATGTTGGGATTAATTTCTCTTCAAAAATGTTATGGTCACCATGTAGCTAGGTCAGCCTTAGTTTGAGCAGATTTGGAAATTAAATTGGCTATAAATTAATTATTAAATTTTAAATGCATTATTGCTTCAAATTAACCACTAATTGATCAATTAAATCATGGCAAATGGCCATATTCCTGAAGATGCGCACCCTGCAATGGCGGCGAAAGCTTGAGTATTGACAAAGTGTCATACGCAGCTAATCCCAGGAACTTATTTTGATGACAATTCTCGCTGCAAAACCTGAGATCCAATAAACCTTCTTATCACTGAGAAAAGATTATAAATTGTTTAAACTATTGTATTCATTTACGTAATATGACAATTTATTTCATGCTCACTCTGTAAGCCTCAGCTAGGATCAGTTTCCACCATGCTTTGCAAATTGATTACATAATAAGTAAATCTTGCATAATATCATTGCAGCTTTTAGTCTCAGAAATATTATTGAGTTTTTAAGGGGTGCTGCTTAATAATTTCCTATGAAAAATTCAACTAATGTATGTGATTTCAACGTAATTGCTAATGAAATCGTTACTTTGTAATACATGCAATGCTTATTTCTTGTCAAGTATACAAAGTTGCTGTGTGAACATGATAGTGAAGAACAGTAAGCATATGGTAATGATTTATTTCAGTTGATTGACTCAGCAAGAGACCTTCTGGACATGGAGTTGACAGCAATGGCTGGAGAAAGTTACCAGCGTGCATATGGTGCTATGGTTGCTGTTCAGATGTTAGCCGAGCTTGAGGAAGTAGTGTTGTATAAACTGATTCCTGAGAGACGAAGTTCCATACGTCAGATGTGGTGGGATAGATTGCAGGTATTTGCTAACTTTTTTTCTTAAGGTTCTGATTTATTTTGTGTTGTTTATCCATATTATTTTTAACATTTGCCATTATGGTTTGAATTTTTTGTAGAGACCAATTAGTGTCATAAAAGCTACCATATTTGATGCAGTATAAGACGCATCCTCATTTCAGTTGGGCACATGCAAGAAAAAAGAAGTCACATTGATGGCACAATCATTGATGTAATTGCAAAAGAAATGTAATTTATTCTGAAAAAAATTCATATACCACAAGATATGATTAAAGTTGAACATAATGCAAAACAAAGCACATAATTGGGGGAAAAATTCCCTATTATGACATTCAGTATTGAATGTTAACCGGTGGAGTTTGAACTTTCACATAAATATTTGTTTAAGCCATAATCTGCATCTGTGCATCTTATATGCCATCAAATACAGTAGGTAGGTTAAAATTTTGTGAGGGAAACCTTCTGTTTATCTCTTATTTCTTTAAAATGAACCAATAAATTTCTTTTTCTTGTTTTTACATGGTAATGAGGACTGTGTCAGTCAAAATATGCAATGATAGCCTCAAATAAAATGTCTATGTGAAGGTCAGTTATTTTTTGTCTTGTACTCTCTTTCTGGTGGTGAGTATTTTTAAATATTCTTTTTAGGGTTGTCAGCATGTAGTTGAGGATTGGCAGAGAATCATACAAGTGAGGACTCTAGTGGTCAGTCCCCATGAAGATATGTATACTTGGCTGAAGTATGCATCTCTCTGCCGAAAGTCGGGAAGATTGCTCCTCTCACACAAGACTTTGGTGATGCTTTTGGGAGTTGATCCATCTCAGGCAGGGGAAGGTGTACCGCTTCCTACCCACCATCCACAGGTCACATTTGCGTATACGAAACACATGTGGATGGCAGGAAAAAGAGAGGAAGCATATAGGTAACATTCACTTCCAATATTCCATCCTGAATATAATCCCTTGGGCTCTCATTTCACCCACAGGTCTGCAGTGAGAATGTCATCAATTTCTTACAATTGTAGGTCTTTGAATGTTAAGGAATAGGGTCAGCATCAGGATATGATATGAAATTGTGAACTTGGGTTAAAATTAATGCATTGTCTCATTGAATAAAATCCTAAAGATTGAAATAACGGTAGGGAGCAAAATGATTCCTAGAATTTCAATTCATCATTACTCTTTTAAATAATTTTTGGCAGCTGTCACAAGAGTATTGGGATGATATTGCGGCTAGGATACTGACTTCCATTCCTAAGGTTCTGGCTTCAAGTAAAGTTTTCTAAAGAATACTTGTTCTTACTTACGTTAACTGAATTGTATTGGCCATACCTTGGAACTGATTGATTCTGAATAAACAATCTGTCAGTTAATGCTTCCACTAAAGATTTATATATTACGACCTAGGTTTTATTATGATACTACATAATTAGGTCCCTTCAAGACCCATTGTCACGTTTCATTAGTAGTAGACTTAGCTTCTTCTAATATCGCTCTCCAACCTTCCCCCATGCCCTATCTTTGTTCCTGCTTATTAATGATGCAGATAAACTCACCTTTCCATGAAAATTAATAATAGCTGGTCAACATCAGTGAAAACATGGTAATGGAGTTTTATTTGGATACTGAGCAATAGTATGAGAATCATGGCTAAGAAGAAGAATTTCTAATGTGCCCTTGCTGTTTTCTCATTGGTTTACTTCCAAGTTGCCTCTCCTTGTAGTCTCCTGAAGTTTTGAAAAGGTGCTGACAACTTATGCCACTTTACAGCCCATACATTCATAATTTGTGTGTCCTAATTTTCCCTGATGATAGTAATATTAATGTCTCTAATTATTTGTTTAATATTTTCTGACCCTGTTATTTTAATATTCTGTGTGCTCCTGTGATATTCCGAATGTTGTAACCTCACTCATTATTAGTGCTGATGAAATATGGTGAATAAAATTCCTGAATTTCGGTGAATAAAATATACATTTCGTCACAAAAAAGTGGTAAAAATGAAATTTTGCTGAAGAAATGTTTATTCGGAAATATTTTCAAACAGAAAATGTTCATAGTTAGTGATATTTATGTAAGTTTTTTATGTAATATTAAATAAAAAGGTCATCAAGGCTTGTTTGAATAATACAACAATAGAAAGGAAAATAAACTATTGGTTCTTAACCACATTCCTGCAAATAAGTAAAATTGACTTTATTCACAGAAATAAAGTTCCGTTAGTGTCACCATATTCTCTGGCTTTATCGATGTCCTTTTGTCAGACATAATGTTATTGTATACTGAGAATGCTCTATTTCTCTTATTACTATTACGGGCTAGTGTTGGATCTCAATATGATAAAAATTAAATCTGGATTTCCCGTAAATACTTTGTTCTGGTAAATATGCAGCATTATTCTTTTTGTGCTACTATGGTAGAATAGATCGCCTGAAATGGCTTCTTTAAACATTATAGAGAGGTACCCATAATCAGTAAGTATTATAATATTTAGACTTGTACTGATACCACTTTTTCTGATACCAAACCGAAACCTGGATACTTGTGGCTGATACCGATAGATTAATTTGCCTATACCTTACTTATTTTTCTAAAAAAAAATTGATAAATTTGATAAGTACTCTCCTTCTCATGAAATCAACTCAGTAATCAAAAGTGTTATAAAAGAGTTCCTAATTAATACGAGAAATGACATTGTGAGAACTCTTTTACTTTGCTACTCTTCCAATTATCACTGGAATTAGATTTCAGACTCTAAGCCTCTTGCATTTGTAAATACTGAAAATTCTTATTAAGAAATAAGAGCTGCTGAACATGCTCATATATGAATGTATTGCTTATTGACATATTAATGACATGGCTGCTGAAGATGCTCCGCAGTTAAGAGGGTTCTTCTATCTGGACCATAGCACCTGTCCCTGAAAACATTTGCTCAGGAAACTCTAAACCTGGAGGTACACCCAAATACAGTGGGCTCTCATTAGCACGTTTTTGTAGGGACCTGAAATCCTGAACATGGTAACGAACAAAACTTGCTGAACAGGTTAGGCCTCCTTGGGTTATTTTGAAGATGTATGTGTGGGTTGGATAACTCCAAGGGGACCAATACTCATCCCAGTTCATCGTAACAAAGTTTCATTTTCAATTATTACGCCTCCCAGAAAAATACGTGTGATACCTTGTGTTGATGCGCACTCAATAATTAATGATGACTATATAACCAAATAATTCATTTTGTGTATACTATTAACGCAAAAAGTATGTCATGAGACTTGACTTTGAGGATTCATATCCCAAAAAAGGAAGAAGTGAAATTCATAGAGAGCATATCAGCATGTAGGTAGATAATTTAGCCTTTCATTTAATGCAGGTACTGGGCTTTTCTCGATAATTACCATTGAGGCATGTTTTTACAGTGAGGATGAAAATTGGCATATTTCTTAGAGTTGCAGATGCCAGCGTCGCTTTTAAGATTGTCATAACAATATGAAAAGCACAAATGAAAGTTTTTGAAAAGCACAAATGAAAGAAATTTTTCTATGTTCTTGAATTCAATTTTTTAGTACAATAGGCGATTTCCCTGAGTATGAGATGAATTTTCCAGAGGTTTACTGGGTAATAATACTTATGGCCTCAGTTTTAGCAATGAAAATATGTGCTTCAAAATAATTAACGTGATTACTGATCATTTTTCCGAACATTAAAAACTGCAAAACATCTATTGCTGATGTGCAACTTCCAAATGTGGTGTCGACGAAATTTTGTGTTAAAACAATAATTTTGCGGCAGCTTTTGCAAATTATTAATGATTTCGCGAAATAGTATGGATTTCGTGAAAACAAAGTGATTAATATTCAACGTTTTTAAGCAGTAATGCATCTGAAATTGACTGTTCAGTATTTTTGAACTTCTTTCGGGAATTTAGTGATTTCGTCAAAAACAAAAATAGCCTACCTCGGCCCATTACTTGAGGAGGGCGTTCATAAATTACATAACACTTAAGGAGAAGAGGGGTAGACAACTACAATGAAGCACTACCGACAGAGAGGGAGAGGAAAAATGCAGCCTTTTATTATGTCCGAAAAAAGATACATTATAAAATTCATTTTCTATTGAAATAATAATGATTATATGCATGATAATTATTAAATAATGAATAGGATAGAAATAAGGTATTTATAAGGAAAGTCTGTTTTAGTATTCACTGAATTGATGAGGTTCATTGGCAGCATTGCAAAATTTAGGAAAGGGGGGTCTTAGAGTATGTTACAGAGCATTATAGTTGGGGAGGAGGGTGGGCAAGGGTCAAAAGAGAAAAATCAGTGTTGTGATGTTTTATATATATACATATATGGATTGCAGTGCACAAACTTGTAAGATGGAAGAGCCAAACCTTTCCCTCGCAGCAATTTAAAAATAATTTGAGAGCCATAACTTCACAGCATCTGGTAAGGATTATTTACAATTAAGTTGTATCAAGTGAATAAGATCCTATAAATTCCATGAATGAAACCATATTAGTTTTATATTCAGTTTTATTTCAGAGCCATATGAACTTGCCAAAGTGCTGCATGTGGTTTATGAGCAGCACTTTGGTGAACCCTGCTCTACTTAAGCTTTTTATCTCAATCTGCTTTACTGATGCATTTTCCTATTCTTGTTTGCTCTTACATAAAGTTTCTGGCCAAAGAAATAAACCTCAGATGTAAAATTTTTGGAAATCCATAATTAACAGGGTCATGTTTTATGATCCTTTGGGCAAAAGCCATAAACCTAAAATGAAAGAAACACTAGGGAATTCAACTTCCTTACAAGGGAATATTTGGTCTGTGAGCCTCTGCATGAATATTTTTTAAGTAAGGTAGTGGGTGTGATTTAAATGAGCATTAAAACGTAAGTAAATGACATTTTAGGAACATATTCATTACTGTCCTGTATTGGTCTGTGGTGATTTGAGCTCAGTTGTAGCTTTTAGAGAGGAGGTGGCAAAGGGGCTTTGATGGTTCATCAGTCAGCTTCCACGCAACAGCTGTATAGATTGCTTTTAAAGAAAGAGATCCGTAGGTCCAGAAATGAAGCAATTGGCCATAGCATTGAAACAGTGGAGGGGTCGGTGCACATCCCCCCTTGGCCACCATATAAACTAGGGATGGGTCGGTTCGGTTCTTGGTTCCACCAGTTCTTGAGCTTAGAACCGGAACCGAGGCCAAAAATAATTGGTACCGAAATAATTGGTGCGAAAACCAGTTTGAAACCTACTCACACTCCGAAAGTGGAGGCTTCACATTAAAACCTGGTGAAATAGTGTACTTAGATGCTTCAAAGTCGCGAATTATTCTAATTCAGTCTCTGAAAATGATTATTGATTACCTTATCTTACCATTGAGCAATGCAAAGTAAGTGGTAATTTAAGAACCGGAACCGAGAATCGGAACCGAGAACCAAAGTTAAGAACCGAACCGGAACTGAAAAAAAGTGGAACCGACCCATCCCTAATATAAACCATTATGATGAGGATGAGGTGGCATGATTTCAGCATTTTGGGGATACCCCATAGAATGGTGCTGAGAAATACAGAGCTCACTCCTCTTATTTTTGTATCAATTCATAAGAAGGATGGAGGGCCTGGGAGGATAGAGTGTATCTCTTGTCATTACTGATGTGTGTAGTGTAAGAATCAGTGAGTGTGTTCATGGCTGTGCATTGCAAATGCATAAATAAAATTGCATTTGTATTCCATTTCCCATGTTCTGATGAAGTCTTCTATAAGGAAGATTATCTGAGATGTTTTTCGGGAAGGATATATTGGGCCATGGAAGCATAGAATTGATGTTCTGTATTTTCTCTTTATTTGTTGTTTCACTTGGTTTTGGTCATACATTTGGAAATGATTCAGAGATTCTACTGTATTTTCTAATTGTTTTTTTTTTCCTCTGATACAGTACCAAGTGGCTTATTTCAATCAAAAGGGGCATATACTTTTTTTCTTAATGGCTATTAAGTGGTAGTCATGCTATACTTTTTTGAGATAGGCCTTCATTTTGCATTTTCTCTTGCATCCTTTGCAGCCAACTGCACCAATTTGTCCAGACATACCTTCATCCTCAGACTATTCAGTTTATTGACCAGGCCGATGACAAACAGCAGGAATTGAGGAGAAGACTCCTAGCACGGTATGAAAATGATTTTATTTTTGCTATGTTGATTCAAATGTCATAGAATATTTGAAGTGTGTAATGTATGAACTTTATCTTGATAATTAGCCTCAGGCTAAATTCAAGTCTTTGGCTAAGTTCATTTCTTAGTCATTCTCGTAAGCATTACTTATCCAGGTTTATATTAAACTATGGCTGTGCACCCTTTTTAAGTGGATGGACTCAATGCTGTTATTTTTAATCACTTGAACAGGTGTAATTTGAAACTTGGTGAGTGGCAAGAAGCTCTTCAGGGAATCAATGAGCACTCAATCCCAGCTGTGTTAGAGCACTATGCTGCAGCCACAGATCATGATCCAACATGGTATAAGGCATGGCATGCATGGGCGTATATGAACTTTGAGACTGTTCTTTTCTACAAGCACCAAAGTGGTGGAAATAACTGTACAGAGTCTACTAGTGGAGCGAACAATGCTGCTGGTGGAAGATCTGGACTTGTAAGCTTTTGAATTTTTTCATATTTCTCCATTGCTTTTATTCATTTGTGTATTCATTTCTTTTTAGAGCCTTAGAGACTGATTCAGGCCTCACTTAGTGAAACTAAACCAAGTAAAACCTCCTATGTACCTAGCTCAGTATTTAGCCCATGCTTGTTTATTTTTTTGGCATGATTTCAGCAAGTCATTGTCATTTTCAAGGTACAGCAATGAATGCCAAAGCCTTGTAATTATGCGTCAGCCAAAATGGGTGAGATAGTTTTCATACTTTTCCTTTTTTTAAATTTATCAGGAGGGCTATTGGCATTCGAGAAGTGTTACGTATGCAATGCAAGGGTGAAAACTTGACTTTATTCTTGGTTCAAATCCTGGCAGTGGCAGAGGTTTTCCATTCATATACCGGTCCGTTTTTGGTTGCTATGTTGAGGGCACGTTGAGTTTGGTACTCAGTTCACTTGAGGAGACGTAAAGAGACTGTGGACTCACTGTAGGCAACTTTCATTTAGAGCATGCCAATGCCACCCGCAGGGTTTTTCTTCACTCTTACTCCACTTTCTGATAAGTTTCTACCTTTTTCCAACTATGCACCTATCCTAACTTGCACAAAATACCTCAACTATCTGATACCTTCCTCAAATAACTACTTCTAGACATTTTGAAACAATTTCAATGATGAAGCTATTCAAATTGTTCTTAAGTTGACCTTCTGGTCGATACCCAATTCCTGCTGACAACAATGATCTTACATACTTTGGGATGTGAGTCAACCTCCAAGGAACTGTGATATCAAGGCCTCTTAGTTCATCCTAAGTGATCCCTCCATCAAACCACCTTCCCACCATTTTTGGCAAGTCTATGTAATCTTTTCAGTGTTAGTCACTGTATCTTGAAAAGGGCAATCATTAGTGGAAAGTATGTTTGGAAGGTTAGAGCAGACAAAATACTAAGTGATTGGGTTCACTCTTTTATGGCTATCTGTTGCATGTGTATCATAATAAATTTCATAAAGAATATTCGTATCAGTTCTTGGCAGTTACTGCATAAATGTACTGGCCTCATATACTTAAGTGTTGTTTAGTTTTATGCTGCATTGTTTTCAGACCTTGTTAGCTGCTAGATAGGCAAGGTATACTTTTGAAGCAGAACTTTTTTAGTTGCACTTTTAAATGAAGCAGAGTAAGGTTCTGCAGTACATTTCTGTCTAATGTAACCTAACTTTTTCCAGTACCACTCATGTGCCATTGGAATTAGTGGATAAAAATTGTTTGTTGCTTTCTATCTTCTCCTTGCTGACTCAGATGTATTCTCATTTGATATTTTTATTTTAAGGGGTCTCAGTACATATCAGAATTTACCGTGCCTGCAGTAGAAGGCTTCTTTCGCTCAATTGCTCTGTCTCATGGGTCTTCTCTACAAGATACTCTTCGTCTCCTGACATTGTGGTTCGACTATGGGCTTTGGCCTGAAGTGTATGATGCCCTCATAGAGGGCATTCGAACTATTGAAATTGACACATGGCTTCAGGTAAGAACAAATCTATTTCATATTTTTTCATGCTTTGACTTAATGTCAATTCCTATTGTTATACTAAATACTATTTGTTATACTAAATACTATTTTTAAGCCCTGGAAGCTAAAATCTGGTGCCAGAAACAATTTTGCTGTTCATATTTAGTTTCCTTGAAAATCTTGACCCATGTGTCAAGGTTAGTTTGAATTTCATTGGTGAGAGGCTTACATGGTCTTAATTTTAGGATAGCCGGCTTTTTTAACCTTATGCTTGAGTCATAGAGTGCAATTCTGCAAGATCTGCTTCATTCAGAGAGTCAATCAAGCGGGTTAAATTGGTAGTTTCATATGCAGAGGGAGTCAAGATTCTATTTCTAAGCATGAATGTGATTAAGTTTGAAGTATAAATTGGAGGTCATTGTAAAAATATAATGAAAGCTTCCTTTTGTCTCCCTGGGTTGTCCTTAACACTTTAAGTATGTATTTAAGTTCCCTGAAGACCCAAGAAATATATTTGGAAGATAAATTATTTGCAAATTTTTTTCAGGAATTGATACCTTAAACATTCTTAGAGAAGTATTATTGGAGTTTAAAATCAGCTACAGAAGTAAACCATAATTTATGTAAAGGGAATCAAATTATTGCCTTCAGGGATGCTGCTCTGCCTTCAGTTATGTGAATTTTATTGCTGCAGAAGTTAAAAGTTGGGAAAATGCTGCTGGCCTGCACATTGTTTTAATGCATTGTGGTTGTTCTTGAAGTCTAGATGCCTTGATTCTCATTTTCCTTGTGGTGTTACCGTGGGTCACATTATCACGTTGATTCCCTCCCATAGAAGTTCTTGACACTAATTATTCTGGAAGCGGATGATGAATCTTTAAAATAGAAAAAGGAATTTTCCTAGAGAATATGCATCAAGAATTTGAAGAAGTTTGTGATGTCTATAATAGTGATAATAATGGAAATGATTTTTGGCCAGATAATGCCAAATTTGAAGTGGATCATTTTGAGTGGTTGATATGGACCTCCAGGAGTCCATAGGACATTGATTGGGATCAACGAGAGGTCGGGATGGATTGAGGGTCGATGGAATATGTTAATTAAAAATGACTGTCTTAATATGTACTTAAATGTTTAGCATGAAGTCTTAAATTAGTATGGTAACGAAATAATACTGGAACAAACTATTTTCAAAGGCTGTGTAATGCTATCACTGATATTTTTACAAAATGAGGGATAACATTTTAAAATAAAATATCAAAAATAAATTGCCTCGGTAATATGTATTTGGTTCTGAAATTCCATAAAAGTTTTATTTTCTATTATGTGATTGTATTTACAACCTACTGTCTGAGAATCAGTTTTGGCCCTTCAACAATATGTATTAAAGGTGTGATTCAATCAAAAATAGATTCATCATCCCAACTAGAATGTCAAGGGGGTCAGTAAGGAGTTGTGATATGTTTTCATGAAAGATTTGACAGCCTAAAAAGTTACGAAATCCCTGATTTAAAGGGTAGATATATTTTGATGTGATAATTATGTGTTAAAGCGGTATTATGAACCATGCAGTAATTAAAAATTTGGTATCCTCTGGAAATAAGAGAAAAATGATGGAATTTTACTGTTCAGTATCTGTTGGTAACATGGTGTGGAAAGAGTAAATCAGAATGACAAATCCAGTGGAACCTTAAATTTTGACCTTTAAGAACTTTATATTTTTGTTGTGTATACTGAGAATAAAATTTTAAGGTTGAGGAATTGATTTACTGTTCTTACTGATGTGAGCAATGTTTTGCAGGTCATTCCTCAGCTTATTGCCCGAATTGATACTCCCCGGGCCCTTGTTAGCCGTCTCATTCATCACCTTCTCATGGACATCGGAAAGCAACATCCCCAAGCCCTTGTGTACCCTCTCACTGTGGCATCTAAATCAGCAAGTGTCCCTCGCCGAAATGCTGCCAATAAAATACTTGCAAATATGTGTGAACATTCCCCTGTTCTGGTCCAGCAGGCTGTGATGGTATGTAGATCGCATCCATAATTTCGTTGTATCTTTAATGGTAATTATTGTCACTGCTACATCATGTGACATCATTTCATGAATTGTGATTCATTTCCTACTGTCTTAATCAGTTTACTTCATTGTTTTGCATCTTCCATTACCAATGGTATGGGTTATTTCATTTTTAATAATTGAGCTTGGAATTGGAAAGAATAACGTAGTCACTAAGGTGACTCACAGTTTTATATAGTAGATTCCTGATATTATGAACTTAGATATTTTGAAATCTCATCTTTACGAATGAAATTAGTTGGCTCTGACCAAAAGGATAATACAGTAAACTCTCGATAATACAAAGTCAGTGGGACCGGATAATTGACACTTCGTAATTTCGAACATTTTAAAAAAATCTTGAAAAAATTGTCTTTTTTTCTCTAACTTCTGTTGTCTTATGGCAACATTGCTAAATGGTTTTCGTCATTATTCGTGAAAGCATTCTTAAAAGATGCCTTTGTGTCATACACTGTATCGCATGTCTTAAAAGATCATAAAATAAATACCTACTTGTATTTTCTATGTAAATGGTTTGAAGTTGGCGATTGTGCTGGCAAAATTCCATCCGAGTATTGGAATTGTATATAATACAAAAGTTGAATGATTTGTAATAAGAATTTAATCTTCGGAATCCGCACTCAGTAGGTACGGGCAACTGGTATAGATGCTAAAAATAGACATTTGCTTCTAACATCTACGCTGTTATGATGGCAGCTGGCCCACTCGCGCTTTGGTTGTCCTCTATCGCTCAATATAGCTAAAAGAAAAGCATGGAACTAAGCCCTTTTCCAGAAAAAAACATTCACTAATTGTTATTTGTGGTGTCTTCCATATAGTCAGCTGAATAAATGATCTTGGGAGGTAATATTGTTTCTTTTATACTACTAATACCTTGATGACAAATGGGGCTGATTCAGCTCATTTTCAACATCATCTCCTCAAGGATTATACAACGTCCGGGGAGTTTGGGTTTACAGTGCGTGGGGGGAAAAGGGTCCAGTTTTGGAGAGGGAAGATGCCAATTGTGGGCATATCTTTATCTGTCTTTCTGAGCTTGAAGGGGGAAAAGCCGGGAGGGGATGGAGGTATCGCAGAACGTCTGTGATGTTCCTTCCACTTCTTCTGGGGGGCGTGTGTAGGTGGTTGATTGGAACTGCTTCGGGTGCTGAGTGGAATGGGGAGGGTCAGGGAGTGGCATCCTTTGTTTACGGGTGGGTCTTCACGTAATGTCTTCATTTAACCTGCGAATTTACGACTCAGTTCTCTCTTCTAATTAACAGGGTAGACATCACAAACATCCATGCCTCGGAGAGTAAAAATCCTCCCTGGGCAGGATTCGAACCCATGACCCTGGGATTGAACGGCAAGGGATTTACCCCGCCACCTTTGTGGTCGGCAGCGTCTGGCAGGGATGTGGTGGGGGGAGGAGGAGAGGGATGGTCTAGGGGTGTCAGAGTGTGAAAGGAGGAGTGGTCAAAGACCCACCTGTAAACAAAGGATGCCGCATTCCTGACCCTCCCCATTTCACTCGGCACTCTTAGTGGTTTCAATAAGCCACCGGCACATGCCCCCCAGGGTTACCCAGAAGAAGAGGAAGGAATGTCACAGACATTCCATGATGCCATCCACTCACCCCCTCCCCCCATTCAAGCTCTGCAAGACAGATAAAGATATGCCTGCAACTGGGACCTCTATATGCTCACCACAACCAGACCCTTTCCCCCCACACACTAAAAACCCAAACTCCGTCCATGCTAAAAGATTTTGGTGGGGATAGCCCCTTTGCAGAGAGCTGATCTAGGAGTGCTCGCCTTAAAAGGACAAGGTAGGATTCACGGAGAATTTGAACTGCCATAATTCCTGGTGCATGGCAGCGAGTATGGTATTTGCCGTCGCATGTAAGTTTTAATCAAAGAGAACAGTGTACATTATACAGGGTGGCGATTGTCAGGGAAAACCGGGAAAACCTGGAATTGTCAGGGAATTTTGGAAATCTGGAAATGTCAGGGAATTCTCGTAACAGTCGGGGAGAAACTGGGATAGGGAATTCTCGTTATTTTTCTACCATTACATTTCCTGGGCAGTCTTTCCTGCCCTTTTTTTCACCAACTAAAACTAATGTCCGTTGCCAAAGTGCATAGAATAAGACCCGTCAATTCGTTGAACATTCAGTTGTGAATCTTAGTATTTAGTTGTGAATCAGTCATACAAATTATCCGTTTTGTATATCCTTAATTCGATATTTGCCTAGTAGTGTTAAAATTCATAATCACCGTGTGTTCTGCTACTCACAAGGAATCCGAGGCTATGTTTTTCGGAAGATTTTACCTCGTGTTTTTTTTTAACTTCCGAGACTCTGGTCGAGAGGTAGTTGTAGCACACTAGCTGGTAGTAAGTACGTGCTTGCAGTTATTAAAATACCAGATGATGGTTATTGAAACGGTAATACAAGTACGATCACACGTGTATACAAAATCTTTTGTAAGATCATCTTCGATTCCCATACCCCCCTTCGCGAGGCAGTAAGAAGTGTTCTCCTCCCCTCCTTTCACGCTCGACGTAATTATTGAATGGCACCCTTAGCTCCCTCTTGATGCAATTTAGTCAAGTCACAAACCACCTCAAATATGGCATTCCTAAATACGACGCTGCCATTGCTAATCACCTCCTGTTTTCGCTCTCAGTGGCACGATTACATTTTGTTTGCTTATACAAATATTTTTACATTTTCGGTTCCCTCTTGCAATCAAGGGGTGATGCGTGACCGCGTTAATCAAGTTGTTATTCGATTTTAAAACTCGTGCCATCCGATTTTGATCCAGTCCAAGAACTTGGCTTTGGTTTGTATTTTTCGTGTAGCTTTGTGATACCTGTGCCGGAATCCGCCAGTAAATTGGCCATCAACTTTCCCTTCGATGCCTTTTCAGTAATCTTCAACTCCCCAGGACTACCATGACACGCCACCTCTTCCTTGAAGAATTAGTCATTGTCAATTTGTAATTTTACCGAAGGAAACATACACGGCCACGGAATACGATGCACGGCCATGAAAAATGTATTAAATGTGTGTACAATTTGTGTGAGAGCTTAACTTGTGAAGGTTTAATATATATTTTTTCATTAGGGTGGAGGTTCAATATATTTTTTCATTCTTATAGCTTTTAATGTATGTATTTATTTCTGCTTTTAATATTTTCTGAGTTTTGACGAAAATTTAATTCAGCAGAAATAAAATAATCCAATAATAGGAGACCTTTTGGCGTTCGGTCAGGGAAAAATCAGGGAAAAGTCTGGGAATTTGAAAGTTGATTATCAGTAGCCACCCTGTTATAGGAATGCTGACAACAGTTAAAACAAAAAATAACCACTCAATAGGATAAGTAATGGCATTAGCTACGATTTCCACATTACTCTAGGCATAAATGATATGCGGAGTTACATGCGGAAAATGATGAGGAGAAACTGGGAAATGTGGGAGATGAATGCACTACTATTCACACATTTCACTTTTGATGAACCACAGTCAGCAACACTGATTTGTTAGGTGTCTACGCTGGCAAAAATAGTTCTGCTGTAGCAGTTTTTCGCCAGTGTTCGTAAAAACAAATTCTATATATTCCTGGGGTCCAGGCCCGAAGTTCATAATTTCAAAATTATTCATATTTTTGGAGATTTGTATTTTCGAATATTGCCATGTATTTACTATAAGCTTTTCATTGGGACCGTCAGTTTTGCTTCATATAATCCAAATATCGTATTTTCGTGCTTCATATTATCAAGAATATACTGTATTATTTTGTGCAGCATGCAGTATTAAGGAATTTTTTAAATTATGTTCATAATGAGGTGTGGTTGTGGTCCTAAAGTGAAGAAGGTACCATGAAGAAAATTGTGGTCTTTGGGAAAAAGGCTATGGGCATTAATCAATTCAAACTGGAAAAAATAGAAATATAATACATTACCAAATGAATATAGTGCCATACAAAGAGGGCAGAGCTCAAGTTTCCTTCACAAGGTAATGTGGCTCCTAGCCTTATGCTATGCACAACAAATGGGATGTGGTAAAAAGTCCAAGTTACTATGTAGTAGCTTAATTATCTCCAAGGCATTAATGATTTGTATTGTCTGCATATGATATTTTTTTAGAGATGTGCAAAAACTACCTGCAAATACTCCAATGCCTCAAATACTGAAAAGTATTTGATACTCGAGATCTTGAATAATTTTGCTATATTTGGTGTGTTGATGAACTAAGTCGTATTAATTCAAAACTGGACAGAACATGTTGTATTAACACTTTCTGCTCACTTATTAAGGCTTATAAATGTTAGCGCTTTCAACAGTCCATAATTGGTAGAAAAATATTTGTCAATTTAAAGCCAGAATATTTTTTTTTATTTAATCAACTTGTAGATTTTTGCTTCAACAGGCAAAAAATTAACTTGCAGAATAACAAGAGTCGTTTCTGGCATGATGTGGTGGAATAACATAATTAAATAAGATTGGCAATTTTCCACAAAGAATTCTTTACTCCGACTGGTTTTGATGTGATAGCAGAATAACATTTAGCATATTGATTGCAATGCTAGTATTCAAGGTATTCGAAATTTGAGATATTCGACTTATGATTTAATATTCGATTTGAGCAATCTGATATTTGACCCATCTCTAATATTTTTTACTCTTTGCTGAAATTTTTGTGTGTTTCTGAAAATGTTTAGAGGAAAAGATCACATAGCAATGCTCATGGATTTTTAAAATTTGAGTATAAAACCCAATTATAATTCATTGCACATTGCTGTGAAGGAAAAAAGGATTTAAACACAATACACATAATTAGGTATTCATGGAAAATTCAGAATATTAAAGCAAAAGAGTCATTGTCATCAGGTTAATATTTTAAACTAGGTGATTAGACTATATTCAATACAAATCTTTTATTACATATATAAACATAAAAATCATTGCAACTTTTATTAAATTTTCTGATAAATATAGTCAATTCATTGCTTCATTTCTTCTTGAGTGTCTACGTTTGGGATGGGTTGCTAATTCACTACCCACTGCTTTTCAACTGTTAACATTCATTAGTAAATAGCAACTGCTAACATCAGGCAGAAGTAGCTGCTAAGTCTTCAACTGCCTGCAACAATTGTCTCCCCTCCAGAAGCTTGCATATGTGAGGCACCACTACTACCCGGTACACTCCTGCTAATGGTTAGCAAGAAACGAGAGGGATTGCATCACATAGCAGTTAATATTTAGCTCAAGCAGTTGATTTAACAGCCAATTTTAGCAGGAGAGGAGAGCGCATGCTCCGGGAAGCAGTTGAATTCAACATTAGCAAGAGAAGAGAGTGGAATAATAGTTTAGCAGTTAATTTGATTAGCAGCATCGGTATACTTTCACTGCTAACTACGGCAGTGTGGCATGTCAGGTTTGTCAAGCCGGCATGGCAGGCGGAATGCCTAGCCCTGAAAGTATATTCACTCGCCATTGTTGACTAAACATGCATTTTTTGACGTTAAAGTTTGCCAGAATTGCTAATTAAGCCTAGTCCATCATTGCATAAAAATAATTTTTCCATGATTCGATTAGCTGTTGCTAAAATTAACTGCTATTTTCAACTACTAATTAGGGCTAGCAGTAGCTGTTAGCATCTGCTGGTTTTGCCCACCCCTAGTCAATATGTTGTATGTCTTTTTCTCATTGGTTCTGTGATACACTTTATTTTTCTCTGATTGCTTCACCTACAGGTTAGTGATGAGTTGATTCGAGTGGCAATCTTGTGGCATGAATTATGGCATGAAGGTCTGGAAGAGGCAAGCCGTCTCTACTTTGGTGAGCGAAATGTAAAAGGAATGTTTGACACCCTTGAGCCTCTTCATGCCATGCTGGAACGAGGGCCAGAAACCTTGAAGGAAACATCATTCAATCAGGTTAGTCATCCAAAATCTAATGAGATGGTAAATTTCAGGAATTTTCTGTCTTCCTTGGGTTTGACCCGTATGTTTTGTGACCCAATTACCTATATTGTTTTCCTTGTGAAGTTGGTGTGTGGATTTTTTTGCTGTTTCCAGCATTAACGCAATGGAGACCAAAGCAAACTCCTATAGATATTACAACATAAATTTAGTTATTGTGATCTGTGAAAAATTCATGAAAGAAGCATCAAAGGTATATTTTGTATCTGTTGCATCTTATAAAAAAAGCATATTTAAGCTTATGTGGAATGCAAAGTGAAGGGAATCAATGTTGTACTCACCCCCTGACAGTTGGCCTACTGATCAGCACCAATAGGTTTACCTGTGTGTGTTGATAAAAGTGAAAATCCTTTTTTTTTAGGTTGATGAGGTTTCTTGTGTATTCTTGTGCTCCAGGAATATCTTTCCAAACCTTTGAAGTGCCCTTGTACTGACCAAGTTCATGTTTGCATCTTACTTCTTTCTCTTGCATCTCCTTTCTCTGGCTCTCTTTTCCTTCACTTTTATATCTCTTGCAAAAGGGAAGGAAAGGATCTCAAGTTTCTTGAAGCTTCTTAAATGCCTGATGCCGGCAAAAATTTCTAGTATATTTTTTATTGAGTATAGAGGCCTGTATAAATATTGATGGACTATATAAGTATCAAATTCTAATGATATATTTATCGTCTTTGATTTTTTCCATATAGGCATGAAGCTTGTCACTTTACACACATACACACACATCTGTTCATACACAGATACAAAAACAATTATGTATGGCAAAAGAAGTTATCAAGCACTTTGACCTGAAATCACCTGCTGGAATGTATTAAAAACTGTTATTGATTATAAAAACTAGAAGCAGTAATATGTACCTGTAACTTCAGCTTAACATTTGTATTCCATGTTTGCACATATTCAGGATCATGGCCATGTCTGTGTTTGCCTTCTGCTGTATTCCTATCAAGGTCATGGATTTCATTCACAGGCATGCTATTAAAACCTTCCTTAGAACTACAAAAGTTTTACTTTATTGTAGACTTGGACCGATACCAAACCGATGCCTCAACTCCAGCAGCCGATACTGATAGTATTATTTGCCAATACCATACTAATTTTTCCCAAAAAATTTGATAAGTGCTTTCCTTCTCGTGAACTACACTAAGTAGTCAAAAGTGTTATAAAAGAGTAATTAGTGAGAGAAATGACATTGTGACAACTTTTATTTTTCTATTCTTACAATTAATCACTGCAATTAGATTTCAGACTCTAAGCCATCTTGCATTTGTAAATAGTGAAAATTCTTTTTAAGAAATATGAGCTGCTGGACATGCTCAGCAGTTAAGAGGGTCCTTCTATCAGAAACACTCTGTCGGGGTCGGGAGGGGGGGAGAGGGAGGGAAGGGGGGGCAAAACAGCATGTTTTGTGCTGTTTGATCCATCCATGCAAAAAGTATTCAGACGACTTTGAGGCTTGATATTCCAAGAAAGGAAGATCGAAATTAATGGAGAGAATATCAGGGTGTAGATAATTTAGGCTTTCATTTAATGCAGGAAATGGAATTTTTTAAATTAACAATCTTGAGGCATGTTTTTGCAGCGAGGATGAAAAATGGCACATTTTTTTAGTTGCAGAGGGCAGCATCATTTTGGCGGTTGTCATAACAATATGAAACGCATAAATGAAAGGAAATTTTGATAAAATATTAATTGTACTTTTGCCATGATGTCCTTTAAGTTTCAAATGGTATACTTATATTCATAAAAGTTATTCTAGTCAATTTAAAAAACCGGGTTTTCTCAGTAAGTATGCAACATTGGAGGCATGCGACAAATACCTTCGTCTTCATTTTAAAATTTCCAATGAGAATCCATTGATGTCATAACACTTGAATATGCCACAATACTTTATTTGCATTTTATAGTTTTTGAAATCGAGTTTACTACGTTTGGAACGTAGGTGGAAATGTCGAACGACGTGTGTGTTGAGCAGAATGAACTTGAGTTAATGGCAAAAGTTTAATTTTTGCAGCTATTTCAACGCGCTTCATACGTGGATTTTCGTCTACTTTTTGGAGGAGGTTGAGCTTATCAATTGATACTTTTGTTTCCACCTCAGGCTTTCCCATGGCCAATTCTAAGCACTTGTCTCACTTTTACTGTCACAAAGTATTGCTGCTGTCAGAGTTTTGATGCCCAGTCAACACTTATAAAGCAAAGAACATTGTGATGAAATGCACAGTTTTTGGGTGCCATTTCATTCTTTCTAAACATTTTTTGACCATATTATACTTATTTTAATATGCTGAACCAGTCACATGGGCGCTAGGGACGTAGCCAGGGGAGGGGGGGCTTCAGAGGTGACTTCTGGGGCTTCAGCCCTCCCACCCTGCCCTCCCCCAAAATATTTTTTTCCCAATGATTTTGTTGTTCTGGTTTTAACTGGGCATAATAATCCGAATTACCCTTGCGTATAATGTAAATGTTAAGTGTCCTAAAAGGTGATCACCAATTTGATGCATGTGTATGGTTAATAATTGTTCTTTTCAATCTGATATACATGCATGCTTTGGACTACTGTTATGGGGCCGGTAAAACTAACTGCTTCATAACAAGTTGTGAACTTAACTAGTGAGAAATGATAAGAATGGGCTCTGTGAAAGTAAATACCAAGCGCTGAAAATTAAGGAAGAGATTTTTATCTTGCCGGCACCGAAAGAGCAAGGCTGATTTGCTTCAAATGGGGGCGTTTATTAGGAACCGAAATCATAATTTTGTACACGAAATCGTTAGATGGAAACGAAAAAAGAATTCTGGTGAAAAAATTAATTTTCTAACCACAACCATTCACTCATAAATCAAAAATTAAAATAAGCAAAAGGTGACACCTACCGAAAATGCTGCTGTGATAACATTGATGTCATTTTCCTCCCATCCTTGACTGCTTTCAGGGGAGGGGGATTCTCGGAAGGTCCGCTTGCACAGATGCTGTCACAATCGCTCCCATTGGCCGAGTCAGCTGTGTCCCCCCCCATTTCGATAAGGCAAAGTAGCTTCGTGGGCTCAGTTCTGATTGTACGAAGTTGATATACGTCAGAGGTTGCACCACGCCCACTTTTCCGAAAAGGTTAAAAAAATCAGTTTTTCCCCGCTTATAACTTGGGAAATAATAGTCGGATCAAAAAATGGCAAAATATGGGTCTTTTTATTTTACAAACTCTATCAGATTCAGCAATAAAAAATTCATGGTAAACGACCCCATTATGGTGCAATAGACTTAGCCCCCCCAAAGCAAAATTATGGCTACATGCCTGATGGGCGCATGAGTCATGAAGATCAGGAGGGCAACAGAGTGCAGCCACAATTCAGCAATCACAACCATGGTCATATATACAATCGCAGCCACATTCATGTGTAAGATCGCAGCAAAGAAAACAAATATTTAGTTGCTAAGTCAGTTGAAGAAGGTGGGATTTAAAAATTAGATGTTATTTGGATGCTTTTCACTTAACAAATACTTAAAAGTATCAAAGTATCGTGAAAATGGCCTATACCCGATATCCTCTGTTGGATTCGGCCCAAGTCTACTTTATTGTCAGTTGTTTGTTTATTGTGAAAATTATTGCTACTCAATACTGAGTTGTCTCTTTTTCTTGTAATTAATGTAACTCTGAAGTAATGGTATAATTTTCTTTTTCAGGCCTATGGAAGGGATTTAATGGAAGCTCAAGAATGGTGTCATAAATACAAAGTTTCTGGTAATGTAAGAGATCTCAATCAAGCTTGGGATCTGTATTACCATGTCTTTCGACGCATTTCTCGTCAGCTGCCTCAACTTACAAGTCTCGAGTTACAGTATGTTTCCCCAAAACTGCTGTACTGCAGGGACTTGGAGCTTGCAGTACCTGGGTCATATGGACCAGGCCATGGCCCTGTTGTCAGGATTGCTCAGATACAGAGCTCACTTCAGGTGATAACATCCAAGCAGAGGCCTCGTAAATTGTGTATCAAAGGTAAATTTCATTCACCATATTGTGATCTAAATGCAATGAAGTCCTATGTATACTTTTTTTCTTTGGACATGAGGGGAAATTCATTCACAGTTAATGAGACAATGAACCTCCTTCAGTGCAGTGATACCTTGTACACTGTACTTCAGTTCGGTAGTTCAGAGCCTATTCTGTCAAATTAACAATCACATTTCCTGCATTACAAGCATGTTTCAGATCATAGATTTCAGAAATTTTCCTGGTGGCCTCTCCGTCTGCCAAAGATTCGGAAAACTTCCTGCCCGCTTGCGAGTTCCCCCTCCACTACACCATGCCACTCCCCGCATAGACAGTGTGCCTGGCATTGCTTCCACTACCACCACGCTCAGTACCCCCTCCACAAGTGGACGGTTCGACTCACTCCTCGTGACTTCCCATACCTTCCACCGGCAAGCTCTGGAAGGTGCAGACGTGGTATTTGAACCCCGGCACCCGACCGCCGGATCACAGTTGGACTCGGCCAGCTTGCTTGCCTGGACACCTAAGTGCTGCTATCCACTTGGCTCTCCGCAATGCATCGCTGCGATGGTAAACCTTGTGTAGTATAGTTTAGTCACACGTCATTATTCCTGCACCCTAATCACCTCAAATTTTCCACAAAGTTCTGACAGTCAGGAAATCACATCGTATTTAAGGTGGTGGTTTTCAGAAAGGCTTCTACTGGATTTTAACCCAGGACCCTTCAGTCTATATCCCAGCATTCTATGCACTAAGACCTCCTTGACCCCCAATATGTAACCATTGATACGATATTCCGTAATATGAGAACCTGTTGATGACATCTCAATTTGATAATGCTTCTTGATAACTCTTGCAAAATGATAACTCTCGCAAAAAAAATGTATTGCAATAGTCTCCCTCCCCCCTTTTTGGCCCATATTTTCGAGGAAAAAGTCTGGGGGGGACTATATTCGAGCTCAAGGCACCTGATGACCTGATGTCCATTTTAAAATTCCATCCCCCGAATTTAAAGGCCAATATCTCAAAAATGGGTAGTTCAATTTTAAAATAAAATATATCGAACTAAAGCTTGTTTATTTATACGTTTATTAATGTCAAAAATATATTTTGAAGTTGGTTATACAGTAGAAACTCGAAAATACGAACTTCGAAATTACGAAAATTTGATTTTACGAAGCAAAATCTTCGGTCCCGACCAAAAGGGTATCTAAGTGTATGTAACTGTTCGCGATATTACGAAATAACGAAGTTTTAAAATTACGAACCTCGGATCTTGGTCCCGACGTGAAAAAGTTACTCGTTTATACGAATAGTGATGGATCACAGTAACGTTTTCCGGCGCTCCTTGTCAAGAGTTAAACATCTAATTAATCATCGTCGCCGAATACATTGTGCACTGAATGTATTACCTGAAAGATATCTAATTTTTCAATGCTACAATAGTAAAGGTGTGGTTTCGCTGGGGCATCCCGCGGCCGCGTGCGGCGTCCGCGTCCAGCAGCCGGAAGTCACTGCCTTACTCATCCAATCTATATCAAACAGGTTCGGTTTCACTGATTCATCTCGGCCGTCGTGTTCGACGGCTGATGCCCGACGTCTGCATCTCGACTGTTTCGAGAGCAGTCGAGACGCAGACGCCTAGTCGGGGAGTCCCAATTTTCGGTGATTTTTCTGCTCTCCTCTCTCCGCATTTTATACTACGCGTCCTTCCCAGGTCTTTTTTGTAAAACTACTTGCAACATTGGTCGTCCTTTTCTTCGTCTTCCAACAAAACTAAATCGTCACCATCCATTTAAGCGTAAAATCAACTCACTCTCAGTAAACACAAACCGATAATAAATTTGTAATTAAACTAAATACACATTCTCCCACATCGCCCAGCCGCGGAAACAGGATGTAGACGCCTGAATGAAACCACCCGGCCACGTCGTCTAGCCGCGACGTCCAGACGCGACAGTTGGACGTGGCCGCTGGACGCCCCAGTGATACCAAACCTTAAGGACGACTTTGAATCGTAGGCATCGTAGCTCATAAAATATGGAACCAATCGGACAAAAAATGCGTTTTGCTTTGTTACCACGAGTCCACAGAGTTGCCAACGAGTAAAAAAATGTAAAGTAGTCATGTAGGTACGGATATACTCGCCGGCGAGAGACTAATTGCTACAACCAGCATTTTCCTCTCATGATCCCTGGCATTTTTTGTTACCAGTTTTCCCAAACATAAATCCATGATGAATATTCCTGGTATAGAAATCATTTGCTGCGCGTTTGCAATAACTATGACATGTATCGGAGATGGTGCTATGTTGTTCGAGCGGTAGATTCAGTCGTGAATATAACCCAAGGAAGCTTTTTTTCTTCTCACTATTTCAGACTGATTACACTCAACCTTGCTCGACAGCATAATTATTCCGGCTGGCAATAGTTATCATCGAAGGACTCATGTTTAATTTACCGTCCTCATTGAGCGTTTTGATGTAGTCATCGGGCAAGGCTCTTCATACGCATTTCCCTTCCCTTCTTCCACCGCCAAAAGCAAACGGCTCTCCATCCTTAAGTCATTGTACGCATTGTCGCATGGTTCATAGGGCCACTTAGTTTAACGCACATTAATTCTAAAGGAAGACTAGTTCTGGGCGCATGCATAATCAATGGGAAAAAACGCCCAAGCACCCATATATATATTTATATCGGAAAATGGTGTACCCTCCTCCCCTTTCACTCCAACATAGCGATCGAAGAAATATCCTAAAAGAGAGATGCGTTCCTGCAGATCGATAAAGAAGCTTTTAAGTGTTTTGTAGCTTTATCCTTATTAGAGATATAAACAAGAAGAGGGTAAGTGGAACCATCCTATGAGATGCCGAAAGTCACGAGAAGGAACAGAAAGCCTCGTCAGCATCCTAGCCCAATTGGAGGCGCTTTCATCTCTTCCTTGTGCTATCGGACGACACCCCCCCGGAGGACATCGGGGGTGGGAGTTAGTTGGTACCTAGCCAGTGCGGAAGCAAGAAACGAATTGGCCAGGATCTTTGGGTAGGGGCGTTGAGGAAAGGAGTTCCAAGTGTTTTAACGGCCATGGACATGGAACCATCACAACCAAAGAGAAAGAGAAGGGGAACATCGTTGGAGGAGAAGGTGAAAATGATTCAAGAAGTTGAATCAAATAAGTAAAAGTGCTTTTTCTCTCTCACTTGCGGCTAACCTATCCCTCCCACACTGGCTATATTTCCCCTTCAATTGACCCTCCGTGTCCCCCCTTCCCGCTCTATGAGTGGGCACGAGCCATCCCCCTCACACCCAAGCCCCCCGTGCCCGCCCTCCAGGATATCAGACCCCTTCGAGTGCCCCTCCGTCCCACCCCCTCAACGCTAGACCAGCATGAGATGCCCCACAGTGACCTTGCAGGCCCCCCATACCAGCTCAAAGTTCCCTCCCCAATCTCAAGGAATCTGTGCACGCCGATGGGTCTAACTCAGCGTAAATATTATTTGGTGGGCATATCTTGATTCATGGTAAAAGCTCCACTCGTCAGAGTCATGTCTTCCCTCTCCGCCGACGCAGCAAATTGAGGTAAGGGAGGAGGAAGATAAGATGCGACTATTCGGCGTAAAGCTGATGATTCATTCGAGGTTTATTCTTCGCGCGCAGCCCTTGGCCTTGAATCCCAGGTGGGTCACCCTCACAACAGACGTAAGATACTACGAGACCATGGGCCTCGCAGCAGTTTTTGTGAGCGGGTGAATGGAGTAACCCCCACCCACAGCGAGGGGGAAAGGAGGGAACGAAGGCAGCTTCCAGCTTCATGTGTGGCCTGACCTGGAGCTGCAATGCTTGGACGCATGTCTCCTTGCTTGATCGTAAGCGAAGGAAAAACGATTAGCAAAAATATCCCACATTTCAATTCAATAGCGAATGTTTAAAAGAATTCTGAGATATAATGAATGAAGAGCAGGCAGGCAGACCTAATCTGAATAGAACCACAACTGAAGCTTTCATGTAGTAGAGTGAAAAACGAAAATTATTGATTTGTAATGTTAGCATCGTTAGTAGCCGATGAAGTGTAAAAGGAACTATCAACCTTCACCGTTGAAGTGCGTGGCTTGTACACCCTACTTCTGAAAGGAGGTACACAGCTGGACTCTTCTATAAGCTCTTCTTTCAGCTCTATCATCTCGGAAATAACCACGCACAAATAAGCTGAATCCAAGGGAGAAAAACGATTGTTATTTCGGGAAATTAATGGGCTTATCATTATTTATACGAAATACATAATGTGTATCCATCGCATAGCATCCGCGAGAGAAACTTATCTTCACTATCTTAGCTTAACGTAGGTAGATACATATATTATGCCTGACGCGGAGAAAGGACCATCTTCTAACGAAATTTTATTCCTCTAATTTCAGTATCTGGTGCCAATGATCGCGCAAGTCACACACTTCCTTATTGTATGCATCAATCAGTATTACAGATGAATAAACATCGCTCACGCTTCAGTTAAAGAGTTCTCCAGTTAGGAAATAATATAGAAAAATGCGCTATGAAGCTTCATAGGCTTATTCCAAACTGCACAAAAATTTTGCAAAGACGCTTCATTGCCTAATCATGCATTGGAGAAAAAGAACGGCAAGTTAGTTGTCGCGATGTAAATTTCCGCGGGGCTTAGATGGGAGTTTTTTATTCTTCCGAGTTGCAGGATTTCCGCCGTGAAAAGATGGAACGATGAGGTGGAAATCCCGAAAATCGGAAGAATCAACCTCCGACAAATAAGTTGCGTTAAACTGTTTGCACCTTGTGGGCATGAACACACATTTAAGTATACTTTTATGAATTATAACTTCGCAAATCATGCAAGTACGTCACGAGAGTTAATCTTAATTTAAGGAAACGAAAAAGAGCTTCATCGCGATGTTTTTGAAAGATACTCGTTGATACGAAATTTGATATTACGAAGTGCCGATTTTTACGGTCCCGTCGACTTCATAATTTCGAGTTTTTACTGTATTAATTAATTTTTCGACCGGGACAGAGGCCAGATTTTTTTCAAGTTCCAGAAAGAAAGTTTAACTTTGATGCCTACTTGAAGATAAACAAGGAAAGCCACTTCTCTTTTCTTCGCATAAGATATGGAACATATATTTATCTTAAGACTAAACAAAGTTTGAAATAGATTACTCAGTCAACAATTACGTTACGACAAATTTGAAAAACATGTACTATCTCAGCTTGCGGAAGTTGGAAATACATTTCGTTTTAAAGGTATTCTTCATGTTGTAGAACTAAGCACGTGTAAAATGACTTAACAAATTGAGAGAATTAGATATGCTTTCAGCATGTATATATTTATTACAGAAATGAATCTCCACACGACAGGACTTTTGGTCAGAAGAGATAAGCTGCTCGAGTTTGCCAAGTTGTAAGCTACCGTAGGTACCACGCACACCAAACACCACGCGAGAAAATTTCTCTAGTATGCATCTGTCCATCCACGTAATTGCACGATTATATGCATCGTGTAAACACGCCTCCTACTCATTGTGAGGAATACGACCATGCAGATTGGCAAAATTTGCTTCACTTTTTTTCAACTTCCGAGACACATCAAGGTAGTTGATTCACACTTGCACAGCAACAGCTCCTTGGAGTCAGGTTCCTTCACCTGAAGCTATAGTAACCCAGGCACACGTCTCTTCTGCAACAATTAGTGATCACCTCCCCTAGAACTCCGAGCTCCCTTATCTTTGTTTTTACTCTTCCCACTGTCGATTTAAACAAGGTCACCGACCACCCCAATTCTGTGGAATGCTTACTATACGCATTGATTCAGGAGTCTCAAAGTAATGCGACACTGTCATCTTGTAGTTGGATAGCCTATTGCATGAAACCTGTGAGTATGAGCAAAATGTAGCAATTTTGTCAAGTTGAACACGGCCGCTGGCTGCGTGTTTGAACAAAAGCTGTAGTAGGAAGGGGAAGTGGACGGATAGTAAGAGTAGGAGAGGGGGTTGTTCCAGGATGATAGACGAATAGTCAGCCGATACCGGCCATATGGCATTCTGCGTTCTCGCCAAATCTAAATACAGTAAAACCCCTCTTTTACACTTTTGAGGGGAACTAGAGAAAAAAGTGTAAATCGCGGGAAAGTGTAATTTGAGGGTATGCAATTTTATATGAAAGTTATGCCTGAAAGAATAACTCCTTGCTTCTTGATTTTGCCTGCCTAATTCTTGCTTTCATTGAATGACAAGTTTAAAATTGAAATATAGTTCCAACAAAACCTCTTTAATAATGCCAAAATCTCTTATTTGAAATGCATGGGGTCATGGGGAGATATATTAACTAGATTACATATGGTTGGGCCAAGATTAGGAAGAGTGTGAAAAAATTGTAGTTGTAAATTGGAGAGAATATCAGGAATTAGTTTACAGGTGTATGAGGGAAGATGCAGAACAGCAAGCAGTTGAGAAAGGATGGAGGGGGGGGGAGGGGGGGGGGAATGGTGTAGTAGACACTAGAGTGGTCAAGACACTGTTCATTACTGTTAAGTCAGGAGAGCTGCTGATAGAACTTAACGAGATTCACATAGGGGTAAGGAAAATGTGAAAAGAACTGCATGGCATTAATGATAGACAAGGGAACTTGGGAATAGAAGAGGAGAATGACATTGATAAGGATGAACTGAGGCCAGGAGTCTTGATCCAACCATGCTAGTAAGTTAGGGTAAATATTATGAGAAAAGAAGGTGTGGAGACTATAGTGATATTCTATCAAAGCTACTTAAGAATCAAGCTATGGAAGATTGAGATGATTTTACGGGTGTGTTCGTAGGATATATGAGGATGAAATTTGGCTGGAGGATTTTTTAAAATCTGTATTAATGCCTCCAAAAAAGAAAGAGAAGACCGCAAATGCTGAAAAGCATACACTTCTTAAATAAATGAAAAATTTCATCACCAATACGATAGCATCAGCCATCCCGCGAGTTATGCAACCTGAACAACAATCGCGAGAAAAACGACGTACGTGTACTGTAATCCCTCGCGGCATTACAATTGCACAGATGAGCGAGGTCACGATAAATGGTGGTATATCTGGGAAAATTTTATCTCTCTTTCATAGTGGTAACTTACTGCATGAGTTTCTACTTTGTCTTTCACGGAGCGTTGAGTCCAACCACTAGTTATGCAACCAGGACGACAATCACGGCAAAATCGTCTCGTAAAACGTAAATGGCGAACCATTCAAAAATTTGCTAGCGTGAATAAAGGGAAGACGTTACATTGCGGATATATGGACATTATTAGGACATGAAGAAAAAGTCGTTAATGGCGGGAAAACGTAAATTGCGGGGACGTAAAAGCGAGGTTTTACTGTACCTGGCATCCCCAGCTATTCTTTTAGATAGGCCGGCCTGCATAGGAAAAATACTATGACTTAGTTATAAAAGTATTTTAAAAATCCTGTTCATGATTTAGCCTACATTAAGTTGCGTTTACACTATGTACCAAAACCTGTTACATAAGTTTTGCTGTATAACATTGTTCTATAACTTTTACTATATAGCATTGTTCTATAATTTTTACTATATAACATTGTTTAATAATTTTTGCTATACAACAAAAAGTTATAGGTATAACATTAGACAAAGTTAGATATAGCATGGATTTGGTTTGATCTTTGCCGGTTCTCAATGGATAGCACAATTTTTGCAATATACAGCAGAACCTGCTAAATATAGCAATGTTATACAGCACTTTTCAGAAGTGACTTTTTTACTTTTAGCAAATGTTATATAGGGTGTCCAAAACCACCCGTCCACCCCCTAAAAGTTGCCAGGAAAGATTATTTTTCAGAAACTGTTGGTTCATTCATAAGTAAATGGGGTATGCTCTATCGAATGGTCATAAAATCAACTTCCGATTTACACCGGAAGTGGGCTATTCAGACCAGAAGTTCATTTTTTCAACCGGAACATGCAAATATTTTTCACAGATTCGGATTCTACGCTGAAAAATATGTAACTTTTGCTGGAAACGTTTTTTTGATAAAATGTGATTTTTGACCTCTAATTGACCTCTAAATTTGCCGAAACCGGTACTTGGTGCTGCAACTAGGCATTTGCATGTCGTGACCCAGAAATCGAATTCTATGTTGTAAATCGTGTGATTGATTCAATAAATGATAAAAAACGACCGCTGCACTTCTGGTAGGAGCAGAAGCGTTTGAAAGTTGTGAGATTGAAATCGGTATACCTATCGTCTTAACACAGCATTTTCTTCATAATAGGTAAAACCGCATCTCTGATCAGGTAAACTATTTTAGATTATTGTAGCCAATGAGGATTCTTCGGTGCCCAATAGCGGCAATTCCAAGTATTTACCAACCCATAACTTTAAACGTGCATTCGTCCGACCGTAAGATTTTTCTGTGACAATCTGCTGGTTGAATATGGCACCAATTACAAAAATCAAGACGTTGGGTTATGTCATTATTATTGAAATATTGGACTAATTCCTTTTCCCTGGGGATGAAACTTATTCCCTTTCAAAATATTGTAAATGGACCCCCTACAAATGCCAAAATAAATTTCCGTCCTTAGAGCATCGTGCGGATTTAAATCGCTGCAGCTAAAATATCTGCTGACTTTTGATCTCTAATAAACCGTTCAATTTTCAGCCTTTATTGTTATGCGTTTGCACAATTTCATCATTTCGTACTCGTTTAGAAAGTCGAGAAAAAAACTTTCCGTGAGTGAGGAAATCGGTCAGGGTAGTGTTCCACCCATAATTGTGCAGCAGCAGAGAAGGAGCCAGCTTAAACAAAATTTGGAGCATGTCGAATGCCTCTTGATTTGAATACACCATCACCCTTCAAACAAACAGTCACTTTATTTGTCTGGATATGGTTAAATAGTAAACAACCGCAACAATTAAATTAAAACACACGATTTACAACGCAAAATTCGATTTCTTGGTCACGACGTGCAAATGCCTAGTTGCAGCACCAAGTACCGGTTTCGGCAAATTTAGAGGTCAAAAATTACATTTTATCAAAAAACGTTTCCAGTAAAAGTTACGTATTTTTCAGTGTAGAATCCGAATCTGTGAAAAATATTTGCATGTTCCGTTTGAAAAAATGAACTTCCAGTCTGAATAGCCCCATTCCGGAGTAAATCGGAAGTTGATTTTATGACCATTCGATAGAGCATACCCCATTTACTTATGAATGAACCAACGGTTTCTGAAAAATAATCTTTCCTGGCAACTTTTAGGGGGTGGACGGGTGGTTTTGGACACCCTGTATAAACTTGCTAAATGTTATGCAAATTTACTATATAGCAGGTTTTGCTACATAGTGTAAATGCGGCTTTACTGGTAGCCTATGTAATATATTTTTTGCAAACTTTTCTATGTTTGTTTGATAAATCTAGTTGCTGATGTTTGTTAGATATATTCAGGATGTGCTCACTTGAATTAGGAGTTTTAGTACATTTATGTTTTACATGTTTATGTTTTATTACATTTATATTTTTATGTTAGAAAAAATATGATGTGGGATACTAAAGGCTGTTAATATTCTACTTTTTCTATGTAGTCTATCGGTACAAAAATGTTACATTCTGTTTCCGAGTGAACAGAATATTGAGGCTTTGAGACTTAAAATAGAAAAGCATGGCTAAAAAATATCAATATGGAAAATCATCATTCCAAAACAGTGGCTGAATGATGAAGACTTTAGCCAATGGGTTCTAAAAGTTCCTATTTTAGAAGAATGTGTAATTTCTCATGGAAATGCTAATTTAGAAAGAGGATTTTCAATGAACAAGTAGTGTATCTTTCCAAACCAACAAAGAGAGTCTCTTACTACCAATAAAACTGCATATTTAATTACTTGATAGCCACGGTATTTGATGGTAAATAATAACAATTGTTTATCATCTCTATAGGAAAGGTGAATAAAGCAAGATTAAGAAATTTACACGACTTGCATCGTAAAGCACACAGAACACTTGGGTGCCCCTGCGATGATGCAACCCGCATAAAACCTACATACACTGAAACCCCCTACAGAGAAGTCATGATTTTTTGGTCCCAACAAATTCGTTGCATGGAGGTTTTACTGTATAAGCCTAGCACTTGATATGCATTCTGCTTTTTCTTGCATTCTTAAAACCTTGCCTATAGATAAGCTGATGTATTTATTGATAAGTGATTATTCCAAGTGGGTGCCAATTTTGAGATGAAAAATTAAGAGTTTTCATTAAATGGTTTGTAAAAAGAAACACTTAGTAGTTTTCACAAAATTTATTAATGTATGACCATATTTGGCTGTTAAGCCAAGTTCTGGTACATGATTATTTCTTTTCATTGTGTATACTTAAGTTTTTTTGGGGAGGGGCATGCAGGAAGAGGGTAAGCATGGTGGTAGTGAGGTAGTAAGGTGATGAGTGACAATGGGGATGGGTTGGGGAAGGTAATGTCATTCAGGAGGTGGTTTGAATTCCTCACAAGGCCAATCAACTGCTGCTCACAGTCATTCACCTTCCTCCTCTCCTTCATACAATGCATTATCCTTGGTTCAAAGTCACTCAACTCTCATGGCCCAACTCAAATGTGTCTAGTCAAAGCTGATGAGTCCTAGTTTTTGATTTGCATCTTTTGTTCCTTTGTTCTGGTTTATCCCCGTTTGTCCAGTGTAAAATCTAATTGCAGTCCAGATGTACCAATTTATGCTCAACACTTATTATAAAAATGTTCTGTCACCCCTTTGTAATTTGTTAATAATCACCCTAAGGCATTATGGTAATAAAAACATACTTTGAAAGCAGTGATGGACGGATCCATGTTTTTCGTCGGATCCGGAACCGGATCCTTGCCTGGGTTTCGGATCTTTATCTCGGTTTCGGATCCTTCGTTTGAGATACTCGATTCTGAATTTCATTCATTTTCAAATCATAGATTTTTAATAAATATATAAATACAGCAACAATAGAATTACCAAAAAAACAAGTAAATTTATTGTAGAAAAAATCAACTTCCTATCATCTATGTGGATAATATTTTCCTGGATCAAGATTTACGGATGCAATAACTATATCTTATTACTTCTAATATAAAGATCACCTTCCTTATCATATACTCATCAAGCAATACCTTTTTTAAACCTGTACAACTATTCTTTAGAGTGCAGTTAAAAGAAACATTGTAAGTTTATGTTCATTAATAAAGGAATTATTTTCCAATTATTAATGAAAACCTTGAATGCTTTCAAATTCTTTTTTAGAAACAAAATATTTTAATGCGGCCAAGAGATCCCATTTATGGAATATCCGGGGATTCCATTATTAAGACGAAAAAATTATTATAGAATATTTCTAGCTGCTAAAGTAGTAATTTTGCAATGTAATATTAATAATAACCTTTGAAGTGAAATTTGAGAATTTTCTACTCCTAAGAAGAGGTTGGTTACTCTGATGAGATTACCCTTTTTTATGCTACTATAAGCAAAATTTAAAAAAGTCTCGGATTTTTTCTCCATTTTTCGGTTTGCAAGAAAAATGTAGAATGGCGTGTGGGGAGCATGTATTCTCCAAAATCAGGTAAGTCGACAATAGCAGAGTGGGGTAGTGGACTGCAGGTAATGAAGTTCGATTCTTATCGCTGTTTAAAATTTTTCTTTCAATAACTGAATCAGAAACTTTATCATCCTTCATTTCCAACCTTTGTATGTGCATACTGACTTTTTTGTACTTCTATCGTTTAAACTAGATTTACGAATGCGTCACTCAAAAATACATTGTAAAGTTAACATAATGATTCTACGATTTAACTCTGCAATAAAAAATGTTTCCAATCATTTCTTTAAATGCCAAGTTTTAATATTTTTTGACTTATAAATTGTCATAAAATTTCTGATTATCTATTTTTTTTAAACTGCCTACTAGCATTACTCTAGGAATACAGCATGGACTGTATTCCTAGGCAGTGTTAAGGATCGGACTCCGGACCGGCAGTACACTAGCACTCATTTTTAACAGCTACGCTATCATAGGTTCACGGGAATCTGGCAAATGTGACATTCGGCTTTATTTTTCTTCTTGCGCATCTCTCCCATATGGAGAAAAAAGTCACGACGAGTATTTATTTTGTTTTTGTGGCACGGAAAAAATCCTCTTCTCATTTCGTGATCCGAGTTATATAACCTCTCCTTGTCAGTTTCTACCATACGTACATTCCATTCGCGGGGTGCATCGATCACTAAGCCGCGAAATTTTAAAATGTCCTATCCGGATCTGAAAATTTACTGTCTTCGGATTTGATTTCAGTAGCGAATGAAATGAAAGACCCGTGGATCTTTGGATCCGACCCGACCATCCTTAATTTATGAGTGGTACATTTGTAAATCTAATTTAAACAACAAAAGTATAATCAAGTGAGTAATTTAAATGTAATGGTTTGAAATTGAAGATGATAACATTTTCGATGCAATGACTGAAAGAAAAAATTAAACTGCGATAGGGACCGAATATCGCAGTACACTAGCTCTCGTTGTACACCTGATCCCGGTGAATGTAGGCTACCCGCGTGACACCCTACGTATTTTTTTTCCGCGATACCGGGGTAATGGGGATAAAGCAAGGAGGTTCTAACCTCCTTGGGATAAAGTCATATTTCTTTATTTTGCTTCTAGTTGCACGGGAACATTTTCATGTAATTTCGTCACCTGAGTTACACATCCTCTTCTTGTCAATATCTACCGCACCTACATTCCATTCATGGGGCACTTCGATCGCTAAGCCGCGAAAATTTAAAATCTACGATCCGGATCCACTTTTCCACTGTGTCTTTGGATCCGAATCCAAAACCGCGTAAAATGAAAGATCTGCGGATCTTTGGATCCGACGGATCCAATCCGGCCATCACTATTTGAAAGTATTCCTCGGGATAGCATTAGAAATAGAATATAGCAGAACACCAGGTAAGGGTATTTTGAACCATTTGATTTTATTTTTCAGTTAGACGGATGATAAGGATCAAGATGTCAAAGATGGTAGACTTGTTAATTTTTTTATGATGATGCATGATTCACCATCTTTTCGATATTCAATTTTCTACTACAGATTTTAAGGGAATACTTGAAATTAGATAAATTGCTTGCAGTAATGGAATTCCATAATAGTCAAGGTAAAACAAAAAATTAAAATGTCTCGCATCCTTGATATATAGTTCTTTGCGATCCTGCCAACCAAAAATAAAATCAAATGGTTCAAATTACCACATATCAGGCTTCCATTACCTTCTATTTCTACTGCCATCCCAAGGGATAGTGATAGGTTTCATGAAATTCTTCTGTGGTAATTCCTTATGATATAATTCTTCTCTTGTATGTCTTTCACAGTTGCTCCATGTATCTCATATGAATCCTTTTGTCATTCCTTCCATTCTCTTCCCCTCAATGACTTTTTTCATGTGACCATCCGGTCTCAAGATATGGGAGATAGGTCCTCCTCTTTAAATTGTTGATCACACATTTATTTATTGTTCATTTAGTTTTATCATTATAATCAAACCATACTGTAAGTTCCTTATATTTGGATACCTGATTTCTCTGCAGAAAATATTTTTTTTAGGATCAGTGTCAAACTATGCAAAAGGTTGAACATTACTTGAGCCTGTATATGATACATTTTAATTGGTGTTTTTTGCATTGACTTTCCATTTTATCTTTCCTTGCTCTTTGCTCACTGTGGAAGATTAAGAACAATTTGAAAATAATTTGGAAGGTATATTTCAATAATGTTCTCTCATTGTAAATTACTTATAGGGAGCAATGGAAAGGACTACATGTTCTTGTTGAAGGGCCATGAAGATCTTCGCCAAGATGAGCGTGTAATGCAACTATTTGGTCTAGTCAATACTCTTCTTTTGAATGATCCTGATACCTTCAGGAGAAACCTTACAATACAGGTACTTTTGCATACATGTTAGCATATAGCATATGTTAGTAGTGATGCCCTCCGTAAGGTGTTAAAATTCTCCACAGGGAAAGGTTCATGTGAATAATTTATTATATCATTAAGTTTTTTTTATTATTTAATGTACAGTGGAAGCCCCATCTAATGAGTATGGCATATAATGAGAAGCTTGAAATAGCAAGGGATGGCCAAGGGACCATTTATTACCCTATGGTTTGCATGTAAAATAAATTGGCAATAACGAGGACGAGGGGTCGTTTGATATTACGAGTAATGAATAGCACACAATTGCATGCACACAAGCTTGTGCTCATGATTTATATCATTTGCATGTGCAAATTTTTCCGCTAAATGTTCTGCCCAATGGTCAAGTGTATATTTTCAACATTCCTGTACATGCGCGTATGGATTTCTCGATGCTTGTGCACATTTCTTAGCTTTTTTGTTATTCTCCCGCTTATGTTGCCAGTTGACTCCAAGAGCCAACTTGATAGCAGGGAAACATTAGTCATTAGATCTGAAAGAAAACTTGGATTAATTAATGAATATGAAAATGGTGAGACAGTAGGGCATTATTATCAAAAGTGTAACATGATTGAGGCCAGAAGTCATTACGACAGAAGATATTTTGCGTAACTCAATGAAATCCAATCTGGAACTTCCTTTTGTGTGTTACCTTGGTAGCAGCAATTATGACTTTGAATAATCAAGAGAATATTCCACATATTGGAATATATTGCTGTCAAAGACTATTGATTAAATGTGAATTGGAGGGGTGGGCGGGGGCCTTCTGGTGCCGCCCTAGCACTTATACCTCTTTACATCCATTGTGCCAACTAGACTTGGACCGATACCGAAGGCAAAGTTTCGGGTATCGGCCATTTTCCGAATACTTCAATACTTTCGAGTACTCATTTTTTTTGGATACTTCTATTCGAAAGAATTCGTTCCGTGAATATCATCTAAAAACATATAATTTCGAAATCCTGCATTCTTCAACTGACTTTCCAATGTGTCGCCTATTTGTTTATTTAGCTTCGATCTTCATGGCAGTAAAAGTGAGACAAATGCTTAGAATTGACTATGGGAAAGCCTGAGGCAAAAAGCTCAACCTCCTCCGAAAAGTAGATGAAAATCAACGTACGAAGAAAGTTTGCTGAAATAGTGGAAAAAATTTAATTCTGCCATTAACTGAAGTTTGTTATGCTCAACACACATATTGTTCGGTGTTTCCGCCTGCATTCCAAGCTCAATTTCCAAAAATATAAAATTCAAATATCGTGGCATGGTCAAGTGTTATGACGTTAATGGATTCGCATTAGAAACTTTAAAATGAAGACAAAGGTGTTTGTCTCGTGCCTCCAATGTTTCATACTTACAGAGAAAACCAGGTTTCGTGAATTAACTAGAAACTTTTGACACTTATTGAAACTTATAGGACATCATGGCAAAAGTATGATTCATATTCTATCAACATTTCCTTTCATTTGAGCTTTTCATATTGTAATGACAATCTCCAAAGTGACGCTGGCCTCTGAGACTCCAAAAAAAGGGCCATTTTTCATTCTCACTGTAAAAACATGCCTCAAAAGTAATTGTTAAAAGAAGTCTGCTACCTGCATTTAACGAATTTGTATATTTATTAAAAATCTAGGATTATAAAAGGATGGAAATTCAAAATAGAGTATCTGAAACTAAGGATCTGAAACCAAGATAAAGATCCCAATATTCAGGCAAGGATCCAGATCCGACAAAAAACCTGGATCCGTTCATCATTAAATAATAATAATGCTTTTTAGTACACCATTAGCAAGTACAAGCATGTTTTTGTTAAGAATTTAGGACAGAACAAATACGCACAGAATTACAATGTCATCATATCAATATTAATGAACGTATATGTACAAAGTTGTTCAAATTACATCATCATCATATCATTATTAATGAACGTATATGTACAAAGTTGTTCAAATTAGAATGTCATCATTAAAAAAATCAATGAGCATATGTAAACAAAGTTGTTCACCTGCAATCACTTTGAAATTCTCTTACATCATAATACCATTTCTTAATTAAAAATTCTTTGACTCTCCTTTTGAAAATCATTGGAGAGGTGATGGTTTTAAATTCATTTGTCAACTTATTGTATAGTAATGAGGCCGAGTGATAGGTGCCTTTAGCAAAAAGGGAGTATGAATGCTGACTGGCATGTATGTTATTGTTTGAGCGGGAAGAATAGTTATGAATTATGGATTTCATTGGGAATTTATCAGGATTTTCTTTAACAAATCAAACACAAGACAAATGTAAATAGAGGGCAATGTTAGTATATTTGCATTAGTGAAAAGTGGTTTTCCAAGGGTACTTTTTTTCTCTCTCTCTCTCTAAAAATCTCGACGAAAAGCATAATATTGTTACTTGTGAGTTCAGCTGCCTATCGCAGTTTCATTTGCAGTGTACAGGCCTAAGTAAGGCAATATTGAATACTCTGAATTCACATCGTGATATTGTATATCGTTGTGATAACTGTCGGGTGATGCCCTCCCTCCAAATTCGCGATGTAAATGATACGATTGAAAAGTTCATTACCAAGCACGAGAATCTCCAGACTACTGTTAAGGACTTGATAGATAAATTCTCGCAGTGTCAAGAGACTATAGTTGCTCAAAGTAGTGAATTAAAATTACTTAAATCTGACGTACACAGTTTGATAACGAACGACGTCGCCGGCTCAAAAATGCCTGCAAAAAAAGTTCGTTTCGCCGGTAATAACGAGGCCAATGCCGAAAGTGAAGGTGGTAATTCTAGTAATACAGTAGAATCCTGATTTAAGGTTTTTCAGTGGGGACAAAATTTAAAACACTAAATGAGGACTTGCCATTTTTTTGAGGTTTTAGGGTCTGTAATGATTAGAACACCTTTCTACGAAAAGAAAATATAATTATAATATAATAAATAATAATATAATAAATATAAAAATATAAAAGTCTCTAAAAGGGGTCACATAAAACAAAAAAAAGTTTTCATTAGTTTTATATGCTCTTCCCAAAGAAGGTTGGATTCAGTGACAAAACGAAAATAAATGAAAAATGAACCAAAAATGAAAATGCCTTAACCAAAAATACAATGCTTTAGCCTTCTGACTACTCAGGAATTCAATATCAATTTTAAAACTTTTAGGAGAGACTAATTATATTTCTGAACAGCTACTTTTTTAAATAATCTGAAATTTTACTCTGCTTATTTTTTTACTATAACTAAGAAGTAGCTCTTTTCCAGTTTTGAAACTGTCAGTAAAGTAGATTGTTCTCAATGGATGAAAAGTATGATTTCAATTTTTCAAGTCCAACCACAGCCTCCGAAAAGGAATAAGCCACACTCGGCACTTCCTCATCCTAATTCTCACTGCAGTTAGAATGTTTCATTTTATGTACCACACAATTCCCCTATTGAAACAATGCCACTGATCTGCAGGTCATCATCACATTCAACAAAATCACTGAACGATATTTCTGAATTCAAAGTTTGCCATTCATTATCGTCCACAAAAGTTTGCAAATTCAGGAACCCCCCTTTGGCAAAACAATTTTAGATGGTTGCACTATTCACACTTTCCCATGCGCTTGCAATGAAATGGATTGCCTGTAACAAATTTATTTTGGCTTGTTTCTGCCCACAATTTATTGATACAATTGCCTTTCTCACCAATGCAATGTAAATGGCTCTCCAGTTCCTCAAACGAGGACTTTTTTGGGTGTTTACGACGCTTAGATAAAACACCCAATGCTGTGGATTCTATTAAAATTGCTTCCCTTTTCATTATGATGTTGTTCAATATGTTGTTACTGGCATGAGCAGCTTCTTCGCCAAGTCAATTATCTTTAAGTGAGGATTTTTATCCACCTCTTCAATAATTCTTCTCTTCGAAGCTAAGAGATTTCCTTTTTGAAGCCATCCCAAAATCAAAGCCAGCAGCTTCTGCTCTCTATAAACCAATAGCACCCAGGAGACTGGTACAGGTCGATCAGTGGTCTTGTTGAAGAGTTTTTCATTGTAACACTGCCGAGGAGCATATGATTTACAAAGAAGTCGCCAACTGTCTTTTCTGAGCCACTTCTCACTGGCTTCAAATTTGGCTATATAATAAATTCTATTTTTTAATGTTACGCAACTAAATAAACCCTTACTACCGACCATCCAACCCTAACTCGTAAAGGTTGTAATTTGAACCTTCAGGCAAAACACATTGTAATTCAACCCTCCCGCCTTTTTTTGTGCGGCCGTAACTTAGCATGAAGCTAACCTCTGCATTTTCAGGGGTTAAATTTTACTGTCGTTGTCACTGCGGCACCTAATAGATGTTGGAAATTTTCGTAAGAAAAACGGAGTTAAGGAAAATTCCCACTGGGAATGTTAGTGTGGACGGTTATCAACGTTAAAAATTCCATTTTTACACATTTCTCAGTGGTCTCGATGCATTTTTACACCCATTTTATTCTGTAAAAGCGAGGTGTAGGTGGCTATGTACTCGAAAAATCATCATCATAGCATCATTAAAGACGAGCGAAAGAAAGACATTTCATTTCGCAAAATATTGATACTTTCCGATTATGAGAATATTATTGATGGTACGTCATAATGAGAATGCCTTATTTAGCAATCAATTTTGATTTGTAGCTCCGAGAAATTAAGCTGCTGTTGCACATGCATGTTTCTCACATGGCGCGCAGTTCCACATTCATTTTTTCTACACAGCGCCCGGGAAAATTTCGACGATTTCAACTGCGTAATATAGCATATCATCATTGGGTTAAACCTGCTATAGGGGAAAATGCGGTTTTACATTTATGTATGTATTACCAAGAGCATACAATATCTTAATGTTCGTATGTTCATTATACATTCATTCATTGTACATATACAAGCATCTTAAAGCGATACCTTAAGGACCGTCGACCTATTGAAAACTAATGATGGTGATAGTCATCACTGATGTATGGATAATCATTTGCATGAATCATCATGAATAAACCTTAAATCGGGTAAAAAATCTTGTGCGGGAAAATTTTTTACGACCTAGAATGCGGAAAAATGCAGAATGCGGAGACGCTAAATTAGGACAATTTTTACATTGTTTTTATAGGGAATGAATCGGGACCTCAAAAAATAAACCTTAAATGCGGAAAAACGTTAAATGCGAAAACCTTAAATCCGGATCCGACTGTACCTATTCTGCGATGGTGAGAGTTGATTATCCGAGAGCTGCAGATGTGCATCGTGAGTCAACCATACCCCAGCCCTCCAGTTGGAGTTCCACGAGAAGCAACTTACCGTGTCACAAACTCGGCGAATCACTGCTGATATGACGTCTGATGACGACAGTGAGCATACTACTCTCCATCCATCTGAGGATTCTCTTCCGGAGGGGAAAATTACCCGAAAGGAAGATGGTTACAAGGTATTTTTGTCGCGCAAGAAACGCAGAGCAAGTATCCGTGGTACTGCAACTAATGACTGCCCTTTGCTAGCCAGCCCCAAGAAGGAACACATTCATGTGTGGAATCTGGACAGTAAAACTAAATCCTTTGACGTTGACAAGTATTTAAAATCGAAATTTGATTTTGACATCAATGTGACAGCTCTTAACTCTAGGGGACCATACTCATCATTTAAAATCACAGTGAATGGTGAACATTATGAAAAGGTGTCCAATCCTTCCCTATGGCCTGTTGACACGGAAATCAACCGGTTTATTGTCTTTCGAAGGAAAGACAAGGAATCGGTTGGAAGGAAAGACATTAAACCGGACAAAGAAAGAAGTCAACGTAAAGAGGAGACTCTGAGTAATCTATCCATCAATAATAATTTATCCAAAGGTCGGGACGAGCCTGAGGATAATGTGCATTGTTCCTGACTATCAAACAATGATAGTGCATCAACACATTCCTGCATCATTTCGATTCTACATGTAAACATACAGTGTATTCGTAATAAGTTACTTGACCTTGAGGTTCTAGCGTGTGATTGTAAACCAAATATCATATGTATCAACGAGCACTGGTTAAATCTCCACGTAATCAATTCTTTCAATCTGCCTGGGTTCTTCATTGTGGATGCGTTCTGCCGTACTATGTATAAAAACGGTGGTGTTTTGGTTCTTGCATCCGAAGGTATGTGCCTTGTTCCTCCGCGTTTTGCCCACGAATTCCTCAATGAAGAGAAAATATTTGAATGTAATGTCGTGGTCTCAGTGTAAATGATGTTGTATATCACATAATAACTATTTACCGCTCACCTTCGAGTGATTTTAATGCTTTTTTGAGCAAATTCGCAAACTTGCTAAAGTTAATATATGAGTCATCACCGAATCCTCATCTAATCATAACAGGTGATTTTAATTGTGACTTTATGGTGGACTCCAAAGCAAAATGTGACTTGTTCGAACTACTGTTATCTTTTAATATTTTTGTTACTAACACTGAACCAACTAGAGTTAGTGGTAATTCGCAGACTGTTCTAGATAATATAATGACAAATATAGATCTGATGAATGGATCTGATGGATTAGATGGTATCCCCGGGAGTGTTGTAAAAAGATGTGTCCTTGTTATCAAGGATCAAGTTCTATTCCTCATTAATGAATCTCTAAGGCTTGGAGTTTTCCCAGACTCTCTCAAAACTGCCAAATTTGTTCCTCTCTACAAAGGCAAAGGAAGCAAATAGGACATGAATTCATACCGTCCGATTTCCCTGTTGAACCAGTTAGGTAAAATTTTTGAAAAGGTGTTCTATAACCGTCTGGTTATAGAACACCTTTTCTCATACCTTGAGTAATTCAGTCTCTTGTCCCCTTCTCAGAATGGGTTCAGGAAATCCAAATCCACATCCACAGCCACCTATGAAATGGTGACCCACATACTCTCAAATTTAGACAATAAAACAGACTCTGGGTCTTTTCTTTGACTTTTCTAAAGCATTCGATCTTGTCAATCACCAACTACTCTTGATGAAACTGGGATACTATGGTATACGAGGTACTCCTTATAAGTGGATTGAATCATACCTGAGTGGACGTCACCAACATGTTGTATTATGTAAAAATGGCACTCAGTTTATCTCTCCTGGTAAAGAAGTCCTACTTGGTGTGCCGCAGGGCTCTGTCTTGGGCCCTATTCTATTTTTGCTGTACATTAATGATCTACCATTAGGTCTTGGGCCCTATTCTATTTTTGCTGTACATTAATGATCTACCAGATACTCTTAAATCGGTTACTGGTGTCAAACCTATACTCTACGCTGATGATACTAATGTTATTGTGTCAGCCCCATCACTGAATAGCTTATCCCTTACAGCAGTCAGTGCCACCAAACTCCTATATGGGTGGTGTCAAAATAATTTCCTTAAACTGAACCTTGACAAGTCTGGCCTTATCTATTTTTGTAACAAAAATAAAGCACCTGCAGCAATGCCAATTGTTGTAGAGGGGAAACATCTTCCACAAATTTCCAGTTCACAGTTCCTAGGAGTTACCTTGAATAAAAATGTAACATGGGTCGAGCACATCAGTAAATTACGCAATAAGCTTAGTTCAGCATGCTTTCTCATTAGAAGCATCAGGAATACTGTAAATAATGATGTGTTATTATCTATTTATTATAGTGAATTTTACTCTCACATTATCTTCAGTATCCTGTTTTGGGGTTCCTCTCCCCATGCTACTGTAATCTTCAAAATTCAGAAGCGCATTATAAGGCTGATGTGCAATACTCCCTATGATGCACCTTGTCTTACTCTATTTAAAAAACTGTGTATCCTGCCAATTTCATGCATATACATCTATGTCAAAATGTAAAAAATAACATTCTTCAGTATACATCCAATTATGTATACCACTGCCACATCACTAGAACTTGTAAAGACCTGCATCAAAACTTTATCAGGACTCATAATACTGCCCAAGGTCCTAAACCTATGGGCCTGAAGATTTTTAATGGTTTGCCTCCAGAGGTGACAAATGAGAGGAGAACTTCGGTCTTTAAGAAGAAACTACTGAAGTTTCTGAACAAAAATCTATTTTATTCCGTTGATGATTTCCTGCACTTGTAGCACATAATTTATATATTCCAATTCAATTTTTATTGAATATGTATCTATACTGACGTGTCCTATATTTGTATTTTGTGTACAAGCTACAGATCTTTGGACAAATAAAAAATATTATTATTATTATTACGTATAGGGACTTGGAACATTGTTTTAACTGCCTGTTGTATGGATATAAATCCTGCAGGGAAATATCTTGGGCATGCCATTACCTATCATTGTTGCAAACTATAATAAATAGAGCTTTCTTTAATCCTTTTATGTATTTTTACACCTTTTATAGAGGCAGTGCAAGAGTAATGACAATTTTCTGGTTTTTAAACTTTTTTCCGATAATTGTCCATCACATTGCTTTATTACTTGCTGTCACAATGCATCAGGAACTATAAAGTGCAATAATATGAGGAGTCCTCAGTTCCAATTGAGGATGTTTTATGTTCCAAATAATTACATATAACATGGAATTGAATGCCATTGACAAAAAATAAAACCACGGGTCCATGCAGTGTGCGAAAATATAATTTTTAATGGCTACATATCTTAATGGAATCTTTGGCCATTCACCCAAAACACCCTCAGTATTGGTTAAACTAGCATTAAAATCATAGGCATTGGGTGTGGAACAATTATTTAAAAATCTTCCATAATAAGGAGAGTTCAATATAATGAGTGATTTTTTTGTTTCCAACAGCTCTTGGTATATAGAGCTTTTACTGTATTTAAATTTATATTATGTTCATGAAATAATTCCATTTGTCATACTATCTGTCCACATTTTCATAAATTTTTCATTGAGAAGGAGCCACATTAATAAATAATTAGCCTACGATATTTTATAATAATTATTTAATGATTAACTTAATAACATGAAACTTTTTCCCACAGAGATATGCTGTGATTCCATTGTCCACAAATAGTGGACTCATTGGCTGGGTTCCACACTGTGATACTCTTCATACTCTCATACGAGACTATCGAGAGAAGAAAAAGATATTACTCAACATTGAACATCGTATCATGCTTAGGGTAAGCAAATGAGTGGAATTGACCTAAACACACCCTAATATGTTTCATAATGCAACTAGTGAGACAGATGTTACTGTGTATACTTGTGTATAGGTGGACCCGAAATATAAAATTTCAATGAAAACAATACTATTGTTGACTTATACGTGAGAGATATGTTATTTGAGATGTGAGTTAAACTTCTTCAAGGTCACATTCTGTAATTTACCACCAAGCAATAATAACATCACAGTTGTGACTTTTCTTACCCAAAAACTACTGCCGCTCTTGTTGCCTGCTTGTTGCTGCTTATACCCAGTATTAAAAAAATTGAAATTTTAAGTGGAAAAGACATATGCACATGTATATATGGTGTATTTAATTTCCACAGATTTTTATTTCTCTACTTTGTTATGTAATGGAGATTGCTTATTTTTTCTTTTCAGATGGCTCCAGATTACGACCATTTAACACTTATGCAGAAAGTTGAAGTTTTTGAGCATGCCCTGGAGCATACCCATGGGGACGACTTAGCTCGGCTCTTGTGGCTTAAGTCTCCTTCTTCAGAAGTTTGGTTTGACAGGCGCACAAATTATACACGATCCCTTGCTGTCATGTCCATGGTGGGATACATTTTGGGACTTGGTGATCGGTAATATATTTTTTTCTTTTCATTCATTCAAGTTAATATATATTTCCCATTTACTTTAGAGTGACATAAATGAAGCATTTAATACTAAGTACATATTAGCCAATATTATCATGTGAATCAAAATTTGAATGTAAAGAGCATAAGGAATAGTATTCAGTCAAAAGAGGTAGAGCTGAAATATTTTGTAAGAATTTTCAGACATTTCCTTGTGATTTTTAAACTTATGTCCTTGACTGTTGTCTGAACAGTAATAAATATATATCAAACTTTCAATTGAGTCTGCTATTGAGTAAGAGTGCTTATTTTTTATATATACAGTAGAATCTCATTATTCATGTGACCAAAAAATTGGTGGCTCGTAATATCGAACTTCATATCAATGTTTATTTTTAGGAACATCACAAAAATATTTGCAGTTTTTCTTGTTTGTTCAACCTTTTTGGTGTTACAGCCATGCTGTGGAAAGATTTCAGATGTGCATATATATTTAATGCTCTAATTGCACGCAAGGATATGAAATTCATCATATTTAATTTGTAATTGGATAATCACTCTCCATCCTAACTTGGCATGTGAGCATGAATCCCTCAATTGCGGACTTCAGACTAGTTGAGTGTAAGAAGGCAAACTTTAACCCCCTTAATAGCCCATGTGTTTCCAAGTTTCAGTAGAGACTTCCTTGCATGGGCTTCTCGGTGTGCTTGTGAAACAGGGTGTTTTGCTCCACTTGCTTTATTTCATGCTTTAGCACATCTGCCTTCAGCAACAAGATTGAAAGGTCTCTTGCGACTCTACTGGAGGTAAGATCCAAACCGAGGCCTTATGCTGCCTGTTTTGCCGCATGGAATAGGAATGCCCCAACATTCTTGTGCTTCTTCATGAGGAGCATCAGGGGGTCAGCGCTGTGGAACATGCAGAAGTGGTATTAAAGGCTATTTTGTAGTGAAGGCTCCCTAGACTTACTAGCCATCTACCACCTAGCTTTCTTGGGAGGTACAATCTGGTAATGGAAGACTTCAGATGAAGACTTTGATGGATAGTCATGATTTTCCTCATCCCCTTGTCCATTTTGCAGCTCATTAACATTCCACTCCATGCAGATGAAGGTATAGAGCAGTGTTAGAACCACAAACGTGTTGTTGCAAGAACCTTGTTATTGCCAGACAGGTCAGAACTCCAGATATGCCCGAGAGTCTACCTGTATTTGGCAGTGAGTCTTTCCTTCCCTTGTCTCACCTCCTGCATCTGGTGCTGGGGGATGCCAAGATATTCATACACCCTGTCATCATGAAGGTGATGGATGGTATTTCCTTCAACGAACTGCACATCTTTCTTGTTATCCGAAACCCTTCCTTTCGCCAAATGGATGGCCATGCACTTGTCCAATCTGAACTCCATCCCTATATCCTCACTGTATTTTTGCACTGTGTCCAGTGCTCAGTGCAGATCGTTCAAGCTTGAAGAATAAAACTTCAGGTCATCCATGTAAAGAAGTGGGTGACCAAATGCTTCCGATTTAATGGGACACCGCATATATATCCCCTTCCACGAATCAACTGAACTGACAGTGGGAGGAGAGATAAACAAAACAGGTGGCTAAGGCTATCACCTTGAAGAATGCCATGGTGATATGCTATCAAATCTGTGTAGACCCTGCCACATGAAATGGCAAAGCGCTTCTTCCACAGCAGTAACAGGCGTTTGATGCGAGACCAGCCTCTGGGTGAACTTTCATGCACTTTCATCATGGCTATAATCAGCTCATGGAAGTGGTATCAAAAGCCTTCCTGTAGTCCACTCTACAATAATGGAAATTTTAGTTTTTTCAATTGGTCATTTAACTCTACAATAACGGAAATAAATGACACAGGAACCTTCAAGAAGTCGTCAACTTTCACTTTGGAAAAGACCCATTGATTAGTGCTTTGCAAAAACTTAACAGCAGAGCTTATACTTGCAGGCTCAATTGGGAGGAAATGGAATGCTTTTGTTTTGAAAAGTACATGTAACATTGCTTGGAAGCTTCATTATTAGGTTTAAAAATTATTATACCATGGTTGGACTTCAGTTTTCTTTAATAGTCTCTTGCTTCCACTCTGTTTCCTCCTCAAATTTTTAGCACTCAGGAATTCTAGCAATTGTGGGAAAACTTTCTATTATTTAGACATACATATATGTACTTCTGTTGTACAAAATTACAGATAAAGCAATTTTCTGCTGCGTGAAGTCTAATATTTATTATTTTTTTCTTTTAGGCACCCATCCAATTTGATGCTGGACAGGTTAAGTGGAAAAATCTTACATATAGATTTTGGTGATTGCTTTGAAGTAGCCATGACGAGAGAAAAGTTTCCGGAGAGAATACCTTTCCGTCTCACCCGTATGCTAATCAATGCCATGGAGGTAATCTCATTAAATTCATATGTACAGTCATGCCCACTTATATCAAACCCGTTTATAATGAAGTGAAGGCCTAGAAGACTATTCCATATCAAAGAGAGGCTAGGAAAAACTGGTCTACATATAACGAAGTTCGGTTTTTACAAAGTAAATATTCGGCCACCTCAACTTTGTTATAAATGGGCTTGACTGTATTGCTTTTTAATGTTCAGTTTGACAGTTTCATTGGCTTCGTGTAATGTTAGCAGTTTATTATGTTTCCTTATTGGTTAATAATAATAATAATAGTTGATTTATGAACTGCAATCATGTTTTCAAATTGTGCATGTGTACATATTTTATTCTCATATATTGCCTTACTTCCTTAGTTTTATCATATGCTAACCATTAATCTAACTATTTCATGGCATGTGGTTTTTTCAAGCCAACAAGCCAAGAACAACATGATTTTCATTATGAATAATGAGCCCTGGCTTATATGCATATGCGGTCCAGAATATTTATGTTGCATAAATAATTATACAGCATGCACATGCATAATTTTGAAATTATACCTCTTTACAGTTAATGGCCAATGTTAGACATTAAATTCACTTTGAAGTTAATAAATATATAAATGTACAAAATTGTTAAAGATTGGATTGGTGGTAAATAATGAAATATTTTATTGTTTATCCTTCTTTTATATGATCTTCTGGATGGGAATAATCCTGAAATATTTCCTTGATTATTTTTCTGACTCTTCTTACTTTTCTACAAACTTTCTTCTAACTGGAACACAGGTTGGCTTAAAGCAGCCGAACATATCAAAGAAATTATGTATATATTAGTTGTACCATCAACTTTCATGAAATCAATTGGCAGAATTCCATAAAAATTTTGATCAATAAGAAGCTATTTTGGAAAGTGTGAGATATTTCAGGGAATGCCTCAGATGATTAAGCTATACAAGTGTTTGTTTACTGATTATAAATATTGTGGGGGTGTGCTACATAGTATAGTTTTCATCCAGATAAAAGTTGGTTCTTAACAAAATTTTGCTTTTGTTTTAGTCTTACTTCTTTCCATAACAAAGTTTTGGTGGGTCAAAGAATTATTCGATTTCTTTAAGAATGGTACAGTGTTGTCCAATATTTTTGCTAATATCAGTTGTGTATTGTCTGGTTTCGTGTGTAAAAACAATGAAGGAATCGTGTGGTTTGTAGGGTGCTTCATCATATTGCCTTTTGAAATGGTCTTTATTTTTTATGTTTTCTATATCTCTTGTTGATGTGTCAAAGTATTCTAATAAAAAAAAAGTATATTTTCTGATAAAAATGTAGTCCTCATTTTGTAAAAATGTTTTATACATATTGTACTTTACTTTTTTTTATACAGTTTGTTTCAGTATTCTTTCATTATGTACTACACTAATAATAAATCATTAAAAGTTGACATTGACCCCTGGGGTTAATATTGACTGTTTTCAACATCCCTTGCTTAGAGTTTCCTAATGTAGATGTATTGTTTCACTCCAATCTTCCCTGAAACATTTCTCTTCCACCCAATTTCCCACTAACCTTCAATGGTGCAAATCACCTCAGCTGTCAGCCATCTTCCCTATATTAATTCTACTCCAATTGTCATTTGTTGATTTCTTATGAGAGTGAACTTCTTGCAGGTTACAGGGATTGAAGGCACTTACCGACGCACATGTGAGTCAGTCATGTGGGTGCTGAGGCGTAACAAAGATAGTCTCATGGCAGTACTGGAAGCATTCGTGTATGACCCCCTCCTGAACTGGAGGTTAATGGACACAGGCGGTGGTGGTACAGCTGTTGGAGGAGCCAGTGTCCCCTCCTCAAAGGGGATTGGCGGAACATCTTCGAAGGCCAGGGCACCCACAGTTGCAACAACTGTGGCATCCTCAGTGTCATCATCCAAGGTTAAACATACTTCTGGAGACGGAGCACCTGCTGCCGTACCAGCAGAAGTGGTGGCCATGTCGCAAAGTACACGAGACCTCAGCGATGCTGGTACTGCAGTTCCACCTCCCAATGGAAACTCAAGTGGAAATGCTCTGAAGAAGGGAAATACTACTCTGCTTAGCAGTGTTGAAAATATTGGTGAGTATCTAGTTTAGTGCATATGTTTTCTCTTGAATAGGTTCATTCCTCCAAGATTAACTATGTAATCTGCTTTGTTAGGTTGCACTTTTAGTTGAAATCAAATGATTTATGTGTTTGATTGCTTGTGTGGATGTGTATTGGGTTGATTGCAAACAAATAATGATATCAACAAGTTCTTGAGTATTATTTATAACACTGGGCTGATAGTGCTTCCTTGTGGAGTGCTAGAAGTGAAATAAACCATATGGGAACCATAGTCATTCGTTGATTTATGTTGTATTCAGCATGTGAATGTTCGACTTAGGACCAAGCATTCAGCAGCAGCATGAATGGCACTGCTTGACTGGATAACACTGCAATGCTCGCCATTGTATATGTGTGTTATCAGAAACAATTGTGACTGCAATCGGACTCATTTGAGTCCTAATTGAAAGGACCTGTAGAACAAAAACCAACAATATCAAGGATACTTTAAAAATAAGTTTTTTGGTGACATTGTACAATAATGCTGCATAATTTTACATTTAATGTGATTAAATCCACTGGCTGGCACTCAATAATGTTTGGATCTGAGAGATCAGGGGCATATGTAGAAAGTAGTTTTATCGAGACTACCAATACATTATGAATATTTCAACTTATGTCCAAATAGACATGACTGGACTGTCAGAACCAAACATGGTCTTAAGTTGATGACTCAATCTACTACCATCTGTTACTACTCTTTGCTTGTGATTAGAAAGGAAGTCCTGCATCAAATGTATTACTTTTCTCTTTATACCATATAATGGCAATTTGAATATTAGTTTTTTAAGTTTTTATTTTGTTTTGCTTTATTTCTGAGCTGAACTTTAGTTTTTAATGTATCTTTCTAGGTGATCATCATAGTTATCAACCACCAGAAGCTCTCAACAAGAAAGCTTTGGCAATAGTTACTAGAGTGAGAGAGAAATTGACTGGGCGTGATTTCTCACATGAAGAGGCTCTGGATGTCAAGCGTCAGGTTGAATTACTTATTCAGCAGGCAACATCCAATGAAAATTTATGCCAATGCTATATTGGATGGTGGGTATAATTTTCCTAAGTCATATCTATTATCCATGAGATATTATTATGATATTTTATGTGATACTATTTTTCTAATTGCATGTTGGAATTTTTACTCTCTAAATTTAGATTATGCTCAAGTTGTGGAAATTTTAGGGATTAGAAAAAATGTGAAGTTGGTCTCAAATTTTCACACATTTATTAAGAGATTAGCAGATTTTTACCCTACCCTAGAAGAAGCTTCGGAGAATTTGTTGTTAATTTACCTTGGTAGTTTTGAATTTTTTTTTAGTTTTTCCTAGTTATTCAGGGGAGGTGATAAACAGCTAAGGTCATTAACTCCATCTAGGATTGGTGGGCAATTAGTTACAGGTAGGATTTTCCAGAGAATGGGGAAAGAGTGGAGACCTCTCCTTCTGGTCTGATTCTCATCTAAGTGCACCGTAGACTTGAAAACCCTGAAGACGAAGTGGTATTTGTGTGTTGGGTGGTGACTTGTGGTGTAGAAAATGCGTTAGTTAGTTGTTGGGGGGAAGGTGATTGACAGCTAAGATCATTAGTGCCATTTCAGATTGGTGAGTGATAGATAGGGACACCGAAAAATGGTAAATAAAAATCATCAAAAGTGGTGTTTAAAAATGACAAATACGGTAAATAAAATCGTTTTAAAAAGGTGAAAGCTGTGTTTAATGTTGGGAAAAAGGAGTCTTAAAGGAAGGTTTTTTTTTAAATATTATTAATAAAGACTTCATACCAATGTGAACAAACAGTTAATAGTACATACATTTGAGATCCAATACAGAAGTTATGGCTACCCTACGCAACATTAAAAACACAGTAGGCAAAATTAAGTTAAAGGCAAATTAATGAGATAATGGTAATAACAATAACAGAGTGGAGTAGTGGACTGCAGGTAATGAAGTTCGATTCTTACGCTGTTTGAAATTTTTCTTTCAACCATTGAATAAAAAACTTTATCATCCTTCACTTCCATTCTTTGTGTGCATACTGACTTTTTTGTACTTCAACTAGATTTACAAATGCATCACTCAAAAATACACTGTAAAGTTAACTTAATGATTTAATTCTGTAATATAAATTTTTTCCAATCATTTCCTTTCGCCAAATTTATTTATTTTTTTGACTTATAATTTGGCATGAAATTTCTGATAATCTACTTTTTTTAACTGCCTACTAGCATTACCCTAGGAATACAGCACGGCTGTATTCGTAGGTAGTGTTAAGGATCGAACTCGCGACTGGCAGTACACTAGCCCTCATTTTTAACAACTACGCTCCCACAGGTTCACGGGAATATGGCGAATGTAGGCAACCCGCATGACATTCGGCTTAATTTTTTTTCGCACATCCGGGCCTATGGAGAAAAAGGTCACGACGAGTATTTTTTATTTTGTTTTCCTCGTTTGTGGCACGGAAAAAATCTTCTTCTCATAACCTCTCCTTGTTGGTATCTACCATACGTACATTCCATTCGCGGGGCGCATCGATCACGAGGCCGCGAGATGTTAAAATCTCCGATCCGGATCTGAATTTTTACTGTCCCTGGATATGATTTCAGTAGCGAATGAAATGAAAGACCCGTGGATCTTTGGATCCGACCCGACCATCCTTAATTTATGAGTGGTACATTTGTAAATCTAATTTAAACAACAAAGTATAATAAAGTGAGTATTCAGATGTAATGGTTTGAAATTGAATATGATAACATTTTCGATGAGGTGACTGAAAGAAAAAAATTAAACTGCGATAGGGATCTAACTTCGCATAGTACACTAGCTCTCGTTGTACGCCTGATCCCGGCGAATGTAGGCTACCCGCATGACATCCTACGTATTTTTTTTCCCGCGATAAATCGGGGTAATGGGGGGAAAAGTCATATTTCTTTATTTTGCTTCTAGTCCCACGGGAACATTTGCATCTAATTTCGTGACCTGAGTTACACATCCTCTTCTTGTCATTTTCTACCGCACCAACATTCCATTCACTGGGCACTTCGATCGCTAAGCCGCGAAAATTTAAAATCGACAATCCGGACCCGATTTTACTCCGTGTCTTTGGATCCGAATCCGGAACTGAGAAAAATGAAATATCCGATCCGGCCATCACTAAAGAAAATATTTCATGCTACAAAAATCGGCATTTGCAAAATATCTCAAATTTCGTTTAAAAAATGGCGTTTCAAAGAAGACATGGTTAATTCCGTGATTAAACCCTAAAGTCGCTTATTTCGTGAATCCTGTCGCAAAAAACGTTTCGCGAAAATGTCATGTCCCTAGTGATAGAGTATGAGTAGGAATATTACAGGTACCAGAGGAAGGTTGGAGGAAAAACAAGCGTTGGCATTAGCCTTCTCTCAACGACCAAGAGGTTCGTGGTGCAATGTGACATATGGGCAGGGCTTCCACTGACTCACTTTTCTCACTTATACTCACTTATTCAAAAACCGGGTGACTTTTCTCACTATTTTGAAATAATGCTCACTATTTTGTAAAATGCTCACTTTTCTGGCAAATGCGAGCCTATCCCACAAGAAAATCCATCCTTTCTGCGGAAATCACTTGCCTTTGCGCTTGCGCCACGAGTGGTGGACTTAGTTCACTGCAATTGCGTTAGCATAGTGGCCACTCTGCGGCCGTTGCATTGGAAGGGTGCTGGTGTCGCGGGCTAGCGGCGGTCAGGCAGGCAAGCAAGGAGATGCTACGGACCACTGGTAGGCATATTGAAGCATGTTTGTGTTGTTGCGTGCCGGCTGGCCGCTGCGGGCATTTGTTTACTTTTGCTCTTTTCCTTTTCAACCCCTGCGCAAACGCAACCCGTGCCACAGTATGAACCGAGGGGATGGGGAATGTAGGTGGAGGGGAACTGGGATGGGGGAAGTAGGGGAGGTTTTTATCATATATGGAAAAGAGTTTCTGCCCACGACCACTGCCACCACTCTGGTGCTGCACAACTTAATCGTCTGCTATTAGACTGTCTCAATTGTTTAACGTTACCTCCTCGCTACTTGTCTACACAAAAAAGCGAGACTCGGCAATTGCATTTGGCATCGTTGGCTAATGTGCTGATGTCGGGGCAGGCCCCGTGCCTCGACTGATGCAGCATGTGGCTTGCTGACAGCCTCTGCAGTCTCTGGGCTGGTGCTCCGGCACGTGCGTTAGACCTGTTGCAGCGTTGTGGTTGAGTAGCTACTGCTCAAGCTCGCAGCAGCAGCACGCGGAAAGTATGAAGAGTACCTGGAGGATCAACAGAAACTAAAGGAAGACGAGCTGAAGAGATTAGAGCTCGCCTGGAGAGGCAAGAGGCTGCCCAGTTAAAGGAACGACAGGTGTTGGGCAAGCTACAGGGTGACCTGCATTGCGACAAGTAAGAAAGAGATTGAGGAGCGCAAGGCCTCTGATCAACTAGTCAACAAGGCAAAAAACTGGAGGAGGCTATTGCCAGCAAAGATATGACAAAAGTCAAGATCGCCCAAGGTATGCTGGAGGGTGCCCAAACACTGCAGTCACGGGTGGATGACTTGCTTAAGAAAAAGGAGCCTTTACAAAAGAAAGTAGAGAAGAGGACATCATCTCTACTAGAGCAGCTTTTTAAGAATCACAAAAAGGGGCGGAATGAAGATATTGATGATCTCAAGGAGCAGGTGGACCCTGCCTAGACTAAAATTATTATTCTTTATTTAAATTATTATTGTTTATTCGATGTCCTAATGTATGGTACAATATGTGCCTCATTCTCATCTATTTTGTAGTGTTCATCTCTAGCCGAGTTTTATTTTTTTTTCATTCTTCAATCTTTCTTGAGTCTGAAATACATGTTTTCACTATCCAATTCTTTGTTTTGTAATCTTTATCCCTACTGCTTTAAATAAGAGTTTCTGTTTAAAATATTGAATAATGTAGGGGTATAGTAATTGCCAGAAGTATAACATGGGGTAAAAATCACCAATTTTCTCATTATTTTCTCACTTTTTCTACATTTTCCCCTCACTTTTTTGGCAAAAATCACTCACTTTCTCACTTTTCTGTATCAAAAAGTGAGTGGAAGCCCTGCATATGGGAGAACTGGACATGTTGTTCACTTCTCATTAGTGATAGGTCGGTTCCAGCATTTTTTCAATTTTGATGCCATTGATTTCTAGAAAAATATCTCTTAATCTCAATCAGCAAAAAAAAAAATTAAAAGTTATTACTCTGTGAAAGAATGACTTTACACCAGCACTAATAATGTGTCCATGTTATTCAGGTAGTTGAACCATTAATGGAGTTTCTAGTGCACCTTCTTTCGATGATGAAGCCTCTAAAAGGGATTTGTGTTGTTTTATAAGGTGTTTGAATAAGTTAGACATCTTTTGTTGAAGTTCCACCTTGGGAAATTCTTGCGTGGCAGTAGATGCATATGGCTTACCCATCATTTATAGATTCAGTTTGAAAATGTTTCCTTACTTCTGACATTGCAAAGCACAAATATAACCTCTACAACAACTACTTAGAGCAAAACTCATTAAAAGCATCAAGTATGTCATGTATCTCGAACTATGCCAATTTGAATGTGTTTTGTTATCTCGAGTATGTGGCACAAAATACTAAGGATCATTGGAAGCATGGCTGTACATAAGCTCATGGTGTGGTTGGAAGTTAACTGTAATCGGATCAATTTTTCACCTCTTCAAGTACTCAATTCTGATTCTGATTATTGGCCTAGAATTGAATACATAATTGAGTTGACCCATCACTATTTCTCACAGAACTCAAGTGCAATTGGTATATCAAAAAACAATCACAGCCACAGCCTGGTCCCTTGGGATGGGAATCCAGTACTGTAGTCACCATCTCAGCAAGTTATCCTTGGATCAATTTTTTCGTGGAGGGTGGAGAGAAACCCGGTGTCAGCATTAGCCTACTCTTAACGATAGGCACCAAGGGGACCAAGGCTTAACACACCATCCGACAGACGAAGTACTGAACTTGAAATGGCCTCCGCTTGGCACTCAAGTGGGGACCGGTTTGCCACTGAAAAATCCACCGCTGCCGGGAATCGAACCCAGGCCCTCGGGATGGGAGGTCAGTACTCTAGCCACCGCACCAACCCGATCCCCAGGAAATTAAAAGGTCATGTAATGATCAAAGAATTAGCCACAGTTTGTGTAAAAAATAGGCAGCTGTGGTTAAATATGAACCCAGCATGGAAGAATTAACAATGAAGAGAGGAGTGAGACATGGTTGTGTGCTGACTCCTGTAAGTTATAATAAACATTGTACATTGAAAAATCCTTGCTGAGGCTATGTCAAAATAATTATTATTCCCTCAGAAACAGTATAATGCCTATCACTATTAATTGTTAAGTGTAGTTATTAATTACTGACAGCTTTATTACGTAATCATAGATTATATAAATTCATTGTACAATATATTGCTAAAACACTTTGAGTTCATTATTCCTTCCAACAGATTAGATGTTAAACCATGGACCCCTTGGGACATTTTGTGAAGAATAGGCTAATGCCAATGCTAGGTGTTACTTTGCCCTTCCTGTTCCATGAAAAATCCTCACCTTGAACCAATATCCCAAGTATGCTATATTGTGCAACTGACTAGAGCTGTGTCGCCTTCCCCAAAATAACTACTGCTCCAAATTTGAGTATGAGAGATACATTGTTAACACATTTGTTTTTTTTGTTATATTTTTTAATTCTAGTAGGTATTTTACATTTTTAGATCATTACCTTTTAAAAATTTAAAAAGTATCTGCCATACCTTTTTTGTGTTTAATTAAACTGGATTTAAGGACATCCATTTTCTCCAAATTCTGTTTGAGTAGGATTAGTTGCATTTTTTCTTCAGGATTTACTACTGCTCAAAATATTGTTTTAATTAACTTTCCTTTTGTTATAGGTGCCCGTTTTGGTGAAGAAAGTTATGGAGTGGCTTTGAGTTTGAGGCTTTACAAATCAGTGTATATTTTGCATAACACGTTTCTGTATAGAATTGTAAATGATTGTTTTTATAGGATTTGTTTTAAACTAGTGGAATAAAATGTATTATTACTATTATTGTCATAAGACTTTCTGGAAGCATTTCCACACGTTTGGTTGTTAATGCATTTTCCAGTAGCTTTTTTACAGTAATGAAATGCATTGCAATTACACAGAATGAGAAGGAATAAAATATTAGTCCATTTTGTCTCCATAATTTTTTTTATTCAGGTGTGGAAAATTATGTTTTACGCAATTACCTATTTGTCATGCGAGTATTTTTGCTTGGTTTTTGATTATCTTTTGCCAAAGGGGCTGTGATTCTGAGGCTGTGGTTGCAAGCGAAGGGACCACCATGTAAAAAATTAATTATAAAGAGAATATTAAAATGATCATGTTTGTCTCTATTGGTATGAGAGATATAGACCTACTACACAGGTAGACCTACTATTAAACAGAAAGCATACAGTGGGTGATTTAAATTATACATGTATCACCGCCTTTGGAACTCATGGAATAAAAAGAATTTTGGAGAAATTGTGTGTTTAAGGTAGGTAACTTTTGCCAGGACTGATGATTGAACATCATAGTAAGCTTGCATAATATTTTCCCATTATCGATGTTGCTATCAGCCAATTTTGTTGGCTACTTGATGGTTACTTTCCCTTTAGAGCTTACCTTAGAATAATAATCATATACAGTCAAACCTCTCTTAATGGACACTCCAAATGGTGGATGCCTCCTAAAAACAAGAGTATTTCAATCCCCGGCAGCAGAACATGGTATCTTATGGAACTAACACCTCCAAATAGCAGACACTTTCAATAACAGACACGGACAACAAAAGGAAACATTTTTCCTTCAATTGCCTTCATTAACGGACAAGTTATCCTGTAAGCATTTCTCTTCCCCTGAACAAAAAAACCCATTCTTGAAGCATGCCTACGTGAGGAATTTTTCCAGATAAAACTTTATCTTAGCAATTTAGGAGAAATCTGTTGTGTATCTACAAGTTCTTATTCTTGATTCCTTTCCACACACTGCTTACTACAGTGTTTATTTTTATCATGAGATAATTCTATGAATAGGTGGTCCTGCTATGACCATCAGGAGAGACGGTGGATATGCTTCCACATGTGATAGCTGGGAGTGTAGGAGGGGAAGAAGTGAAAGGGAAGGCTCTAGAGCAGCATGGCCAGATGAAATCCTCTTGGGTGATTTAGATGAGAATGTGCAAGTTATGAAGGGGAAATGGGGGACCTCAAGGCATCATAGCATCAGCTTGCTGTGTTATCTGACCTTAGCTTCTATGCTTTGATCTTGTTCTGCCTTCTTGGCCCCCATTTTTTTCATTTCCTGATGCTAGCATTCATATGGTTACTGAAGCCTCAGCGGCTCAATTGAATTTCATGAGATAACACATGAAATCACAGGAGTTCAAAAGTGCTCTGAGATTGTCCATTAAAAATTGTTTCGTTGCATATAATAATGGCTGGAAAAAGAAAAAGGCTGTGCATATGTGAAAAAGTTGATATTTTGCATGTGACAAAAGCAAGAGAAATTTAGTGTTCGTGCAATCAGAGAAATATTTGGCATTGGGAAGATGCAAGTGACATTATTAAGAACAAGGAGAACTCTTGAAAGAACAGGCTGAAAACAAAAGGGCAAACTTCAAGAGGCAGTTTCCAAAAACTGACAGGCTAGTAATAAATAGTCTCACATACGAGTGTTTTTGTAGGGCTTGCTCATTTAATATCCCTATATCTGGACTATTAATCCAAGAAAAAGCTCTTGAAATTTCCTAAGAAATGGATGTTTCTGACTTTAAGGGATAAAATGGCCAGAAAAAGTTATATGTATTTCGTCATAATGTATCATTCAAAAGTGAGTGCAGAGAAGCAGTTTCCATGAGTGAAAGAACAATGTTAGAGTGGAGGTCCAAACTGAAGCACTTGTGCAAGACTTACGGTGAAAGGAACATTTTTAACTGTGATGAGACAGGGATTTTCTTTCGAGCCTTGCCAGAGAAGACCCTGTGATTAAAAAATGAAAAATTTTCAGGTGGAAAAGTGACCAAAGAAAGAGTCACATTATTGCTGTGCGTAAATATGATAGGCGACTTAGAAATGCCTCTTGTAATTGGAAAGTCTCCAGACCACATGGCTTTAAGAACATAAATATGAACAATCTTGGGGCTGACTGACTCTCTAATAAAAAAGTGTGTATGATTCACGATTTCATGACTAATTGGCTTACTTGGTTTGACCGGAAAATGGGAAGGGAGAGAAGAAAGATTTTGTTTCTAGGTAATACTTTACCACATCCAGGCTTGAAGGTAGAAAATGAGAAATTATTTTTTATTACATCCAATGTAATGTCAAATTGTCAGCCTTTGGATCAAGGAGTAAATTTATTATGGGAAGAGGGTACTGAGATACATTTTAATATGAATTGAAGGTAGAGAGTTGAGAACAGAGAAGAGAGTCAATTGAGAAGTCCAGGACTGACGACCACCTCATTTAATATGCGGATCAATAACCATAGGAGCAGTGTCACCCGAAATTTAAGGTTGCCAGTAGCCGAGCACAACAATTCTCATAACCTTCCCTTCAATAACTGCTTCAGAGTGAAGGTAATCAGAGCATTCCCACCCGACACATCTACATTAGAGCTCCGCCACTGGGAGCTCGCCTTTATTTCCATATTAAAATCAACCACTTCTCCCGGCATCAACATCCGCTAGCTTTCTCCACCCGTCCAATTTCCCTCTCCCTTTCCCCTTCCCAGTCCAGCCTCTTCCCCCTTTTTTCCCTAGCCAATCCCCTTTTCACACACCAACCGAAACCCTTGACTCCAGTGTGACACGCCAGTAGTAATCTCCTCCAGCTGAAGAATGGTTCGTGACCCGAAAGCTCCAAAGCGCAGTGGACACCAGGCTCCCCATGGGTCATCTACTGGTAAGTGTCCACTGATTATCCTTTCCTTCACCCCCACCCTCAACACCTTGTTGCTAGCATTTATTAGGACATCTCTCTCTTCTACATATTATATATATATGTTCACACAGAGGACGCACTAGGCGGATACACAATAATTCGCATAAAAGGACACTTAACACAAAACATAGATACACGAAAAAAGGAGACACTCACAAAGTAAACTAGGATACGTTTAGACGCTCATGGCGCCATTCTCGATCCGGAGAGAGTGATGTTCTCCACGGAGAGTGAGGGGGTGGAAGGGGAAAAGGGTGGGGGAAGTGGGGCTGGTGGTGGGGAGGAAAAGGTGACCAATGGGGACTCTCAATGTTGAAGATTGAGACTTGGATACTCCCATGCCTTAGAAACGAAAATGTGGGCGGATTCTCTGGTTCTCACCTCTATACTACCGGCAGATTCAGGGAGGACTTCAATAATATCAAGGGAAAAGCAATGGTCGAAAGGGTGACCGTGGGAATCGGTGTGCTTCGGAATGGGATCGAGGAAGGGGGGAGACTTGGTGGAATGACGATGGCCATTCATACGAATTGACAGTGGGGTGGTGGTCTCACCAATATAAAATGATGGACAAAAATTGCAGGAGAGGCGATAGATGGTGTTGATGGAGGTGCAGGTCGCTGTAGTGGAAGACCGATTGATGGGACGTGTGGGGCGGAGAAGATATATACATAGGACACGTCAAAATTATAATCATATAAGAATAGAAAATATGTAGTTACAATTGATTGTCAAATCTTTTTACATTAAAAAAATCATTACATTATACGTAATAGCATATTTTGGCTAGAAATTTCTCTAAGGGATACGTTCCATAGTATGAGGCTCAACTAGGTGGAAGTTGAATTTCGTAAATGAAGTATTAACTTTGTTTCCTTCCACAGATTTATTTCCTTGGTACGACATGTTTCAACACATCGGTGTCATCATCAGGTATCATTTCTCTAAGGGAGATATATATTCTCTCATACAGTTCATAGGATTAATGTCAGCTTTCAAGAAATTAAAACTAATTTTTACTGCCATAGCCATGGGACTTTTTGATGCCAAGTATTTTTTATGCAAGGTAACATGTACTTTGTGATAAATTTTTTCCATCCCAAATGTCCAGAAGGTTTGAATGTATCACATTTATTTGACCATGATTTTCCATTTATGAATAGTTACTCTGGCCTGCTTTAGATTAAGCGTTAGATTTCTCATGTGTCACAGTAACCTTATCAACCTCTTCTCTTTTGCCTTCTAGCTGTGTGGTAAAACATTTTATCAGGTGGAAGGAACAGTATTGTGTATGTAATGCTTATCTCTTGGCATTCCTAAAAATTTAAGACTTAGTAAAAGCAGGAAGTTGATGCAGAAATAGATGGTCTTCTACCTGCAGAATGTTATACTTGTCAACTCATAGCTGTAAAGGGGAAGGTGGCATGTAGAGGAAATGTGATCAAGTGGTGCAAATGATTAGTGGCAAGTACTGGTTCATAATGAGTTTTTATGTGTAAATTGGGGTAGGGAGAGCTGGGGTTGACAGTGAGGGGGGACATTGTTCTGTAACAAAAAACTATGATAGGTACTTAGAAAACTGCCAAGTTCCCTGAGAGTTATAGTTGTTTATCAGTACATACCAAGACTTTAAAGAAGGCCCTCATGGTAAATTACATAAATAAATGGATTTGTGGTCTCAGGTGTGACTTGGTAGAACTAATTCATTTCTAAAATGAAACACTTCAACTTGGTGATCCCACATGGTTTTATTGAAAAGAGAAACAACACCCAGGTTTCAACATCGGACGTCAACTATAGGTGAATATTCGTACACGCAACAGTAATTATATAGGTTTGCTGGTCTCCCTATTCCCGCTCGGTAGAGTGGCTGGGAGAGGGAGCGTGCAGGTCATGGTACTAATGTGCAGGTCAAGGTGCAGCGGAAATAACATACCACGGGATTCGGCGAAAAGGATTCGACTTTTTTTGGGCGTCAAATCGACACGAGCTCGCATCACAGGGAGCGTCGTCTTACGCGAAAGTTCCGAGCGAGCGCTATGTGAGAACTCTCTTGCAGGCGAAGACAGCCTCTGTTTCCTCCGACAGCGTGGCCTGCCGGTGACGGAGGCGCCACATAGGCATGGAATTGGGGGAGGGAGGGAAGGTAGAGGCAGATTAGAATAGGGAAAGGGGAGCTACTGTGGCCATCTAAATTGTTGTGGGTTGACATTCACTGGATGTGACATAATGTTAAGGGAGCATTTCAGGAACGCTTAAATGGCTGCAGAATAGTTAAGGAGCATTCTCTGATAATTTCAGAATGGTTTGGGAGCATTCACGGGACGTTATTGAACGCTTTAGAATTGAACGTTCACTGCGACTATGATCACAGAGACATCATGATTTGTGACAACTTGTCAACATTTTCATCAAAAACGTAAGGGTTGTTGCTAAAGCGAAAGTCATTTATTTACTTTTCTTCTTGTACAAAATAACCGTCCTTAAAATGCTGCAACAGTGTAAGCAACATTAGCAACTTGTTTACAATCACGAAAAAAGGTAGCACACCCTTCAACCGAAAATAATGTTCTTAAACACAAATCTTCTTCACTGAATGTAGTTCGTCCTTACCCCATTGGGGCCAGAATCGTTCAGAAGGAGAATGTTTTCGGTTATGTCCAAGGCTACTTTGAGGGCGACTTGTGTTTGGTACGTTAAAATCAACCTGTTGATTTCAAAATCTTTATTTATTTACATCAGTATCACAAAAACATTTACTGCTTTTTTTGCTACTATTACTTGATTTTAATAGTACTTTAACAAGCATATGCCTGTTACTGCTGCCACACGAATCTTTACAATGCCTTTTTGATTTTCCGTCCTCACTCATTGACACAATTAAATTCTCATATTCTCAGCCAAGGTCCCTATGTAAAATAAGGACTATGTTCTCAGCCTTACCGCCATGATGAAAATAAATTCCTTCTCGGCACGGTCGTAGAGAAGAGAAGGCTTCTCGGCTCTCGCTGCATGTGTTTAATCTTTGCTGCTCCCGCTCCCTGCCCCCCTTCGGAAACAAACAAACACGCACGACGCGCACTGAACAATAGAACGCTGCATGTGTTTAATCTTTGCTGCTCCCGCTCCCTGCTGCCGGGTCTACATTACAATTCCACTTAAAGTGAGCCTACTTAAAGATATCTTTAAGTCATGGACGTCTTCTACACATGCACTTTAAGTTGACTGCAGAGTCACGGCTGTTCAGGATTAAGAACTAAAAACAAAGACGGAAAACATTCGAAGATATGCAAGCGAGCTCAGTGTAAACGACTCGCTTGTATATTCATAATTTAATTATTCTGAGTAACTGATTAGTAGAAGAGCCGTTACCTAATGGAGGACCTTTAAGAAATCATATTTAATTATATGACGAGTCGCCACGTACCTACATGTGTGATATTTTCAGCTACGAAAATATTTCAGACTTTCAGACCCGTACCCGTTGATGAGTACATTGTAAATGGATAATGTAGTGATTCAAAGAGTAACATTTTGAACGAGAAGCCCTTCTCCCAAACGCTTTTAATTTTGTGTCACATAATTATTGCTCAAACTGCGTTGCTTGTTTATATATTCATTTACCTCGCAGGTTTCTTGTGTTCACATTATTTCATTACCATTTTGGGCCAGAAAAATAAAATTTCGCCATAAAAACATAAGCAAACCTTTGAAACGTTAATGCAAAACAAATTGTAATGCTTGGTGTGTATTTTAAATTTGCCATTTACGGCATAACTTTCCCTTATTTTAAAAAGAGAATCAATTCCTTTAAACTATAAATGTCCGCTCTTTTAGAGGTCATTTTCTTGGTTGAAATCATTCGGAATAGATTAAATGCAGTAGTTATTAATCAGGTTGTTTAGTTTATCTTAACTTTGCATGGTTTTATTTGATGTTTGTGATCATAGGGATTATATAAATTATGGATATTATATTATTGTAATATTCATGGTTGTGATAATTGACAAGTTGCTCACTGACTACTTAACTCGTAAACATACGTTTGTATAGACATGACTTGACTAAGGGAGTGTGTACATTTAATAAATTTGTATCTATATGTATCTATTTCATTAATTTGGTATCCCACGACTTGATTTCTTATAGTCACTCAGTGCGCTTGACGACATATTAACGGGTAACAACTGACTACGCTCACTTTAAATGGGGGGTATTGGTCAACTTAAGTGGAGGTGGACTTTAAGTAAGCTGCTGACACCTACATTAACGCTTTAAAGTGACTAGTCACTTAAAGTGGACTTTAAAGCGCTAGTGTGCTAGTGTAGACCCGGCATGCCCCCCTTCGGAAACAAACAAACACGCACGACGCGCACAGAACAATAGAGCTGTGCGAGATTACCCCGATACTGCCCGATACCACTAGGGAGATTCTAATATCCATGGCACGGAGATTATTATTTTAATGTCCATGATCCATGGATACCACTATGCACTGCACGCACCGTTCCACTCAGGAAACAAATTTTTTGGTTCCATTCGTCTCGGAAGTGCGGTGTGTGTTTCCTTCCTGGAGTATATATAAGTATAATAATTATTGTTTCCATCATAAAGTTTTAAAAATGTACGAACATCCACGTTCATGCCTCCGTGAACGGTCACTCTAGGGACCATCCCTCCATGATTGGAGCTGATTGGAGCTTAATGAGTTTGATCGTGAGCTCTGACGAGGCACAACGACTTCAATTCACCGAAAGAAGAAATAATTCCATGCTATTTTGCTGCAGGTGATCATTTTCTGGATACAGCAATGGATTCAATTCGGTAATGGATTATTATTTTTTCTTTTTTATTTATTTAATATTTTCCCAATGCACCAAGGGAAAGCAATTTTAGTTAAAAAAAGTTTTGAACGATGTAACCCTCTCGCTCACATTTACCACAATAATTCTTCCAAAACAAAAATGTTAAATTTTTTTAAAAGTGTAACAGGTATAATGTAAACAAAACATTAAGTATCAAAGCATATATTGGTTCATGATGAAAAGTTTGCCGTCATGCTGTTATTAATTTTATTCTCCGACGTGTAATGTGCAGAGATGACTTTGAGTGAGGCATCGAAATAGTTTTTAAAAATTCTACACTTCGGAACGGTGAATTATTAACGATTTCAATGCCTCGCTCAGAATCTATCAAATTGGTTGCATTATGAATTAGTCAAACATCATTTTCAAGCCAATGGAATTAAATACTTGTATACGTATGTTATTCTCATGGTTAAATCATTCACGCACATTTTGATACCCAGATTTTTTCTGGATGTCAAATGTGTGGGTGTCTGTGTCAAAAACAACCTATTCACATAAACGTCTGTTCAGGATAACTAAACCTTATTGTCATAAATTCAGTAGTATCAGCATGGGCGTAGCCAGGGAATTTGGCTGGGGGGGGGCCATGGGACCACCCACCCTCCACCCATGGGACCACCTCCGGGGGGTACCCCCACTTCAAGAGGGGGTGTTTCTCCCGCGGAAATGTTTTTTAATTTAACCATCTCAGAACTGAAACTAAGCCAAATTGATGATGACATTTTTGTAAATTACTGAACGGGATTGTTGTAGACTAGAAAATGATCACACCGAGTTGGAAAATAAAATAGCTTTTATTTTCAACGAGGAGTCACACATTTTCAGAGGGATCATAGTAAACTTTGGGATGGTTATCTGCTAATAAATTAAATACAACTTCAATATTAAAGTGAAAACAAAGAAAAGAAACAAAAAATTTGGTTTAAAGGAATTTTTTTTTTTGACAAAAATTTTCAATGATGGTAGTGATGGGAACCCTTTCTTTAACAATTTTTTTTTCGATTTGGAAAATGGATGGATTTGAAAATCTTGATTGGCCGGTTGTAGACCGAATCCACGACTTGATTCTTCGCATGACTGAGAAACTTCTTTCACATCCACCCGAGCTGACAGGCAGGCCGATTGCTACTTGGAGAAGTCTGTAAATATTCGGCATGATATCTTCATTTATTTCTGCTCAGACATTTTTAAGTTTGACCTCTAGTTCCTTGTTTTTTAATATTTTTTTCAATAGTGTTGCCTCGGCATTTAAGGAATGGGTATCAATATTCAAAATTTCTTTTTAATTATTAATGAAATCTTCAGCTTCAGTCAAGTTCAACTGTGTAAAGGCATCCGCTGCCTTTGCCACGGGAACGGACTCAAACCTGTGCTGAAAATGTGAAATAACGTTATCCAAAACCCTGTTGTACACCTTGATTTTCCAGTAATCTCAAGTGTTGGGGTTGGTCAGATGGCAGATCGGTCAGCTAGCTTTTTCCTACGGTAGTTTCAACATAGTAATCGCCCATTTTTGCGGACGACTGCTGCCTTCTTTTCTTTGAGACAGACACAGGCTCTGGCAAATTGTCGTTATTGTTCGCAAATTCTACTATCTCGGCCCATAAACCATCAAAATTATTTCTGCTCTCTGCGAAAGTAGTTGGAATGCTGGCAACAACTGAACTTGCTCTCCCAAGCGTCGCATCTGGGCCTTGCAAATACTTACTCAGCACGTTGGTCACCGATAAAACTGAATGGATTACGAAAAGATTAACTACGAATTCAGGTTGTGCGATAGATCTCAACAAACCGATGGCCACCACCACCATGGCCCCCATCTCGTGCAGCGTTGATTTCCTCCTCAAGGGCTTCTTTGATTGCGTTGAAGTTATTTATTACAACGTTACAATTCGTGTAACGGCAGCACCATCTTGTACTACTTAAGTTCCCCATTTCTTTCCCTGCAGAAAACGGCTCTGCAGACCCTTGCGTAATCGAAGATAACGAGTTAGCCAAGCCTTCTAGCCTGCCTAGCTTCTTTTGAATCTCTTCTGAGATGGCATGATTACCAGGTTGTGAATAGTGCATATGGAGGGCTTCAAGAGTATTGGAGAAAATGTAAGCTGACTGGATATCGTTGCAGGAATAGACAACGGCCAAATTTACTTTGTGAGCTAAGCAGTGGATATAAATTGCCTGTGGGTGTAGTTCTTTCATTTTCACCTGGAGACCTGCATTCTTTCCTGACATTACGTTGGCAGCATCGTATGATTGTCCAATCATTGGTATATCGTCCAAGCTGTATTTAGTTAAAAAATCTTGAATCATTTGGCTTAGAGACTCGTAATCTCTTGCTGTGGAACAATTTAAGAAACCCAGAAACCTTTCGATGGGCTCCAATCCTCTTACGTATGTCCCTCAAAACTGCTGACAACTGTTCTTCTTTGTAACATTTGGCTTCAACAACCATCAATGAATAAAACCCACACTCCCGCACTTCCTTTACAATTTCGTGAAGAGTTAGACCGGCTGCAACTTCTATTATTTCTTTCTGAACCGTTGGGTTGCAGTAGTTAAGGCACTGCTCAAAATGTTTTGCAAAAAAGTCATCATACTTCGCAAAAAGCTTACACAATTCAACAAATTTTCCCCTATTCTGAGATTCAGAGCTCTCATCATGTCCTCTCAGTGGCATGCCTTGACAACTGAGATAGGAAATAATGTCAGCTACTTCTGTCAAGTAACGTTTTTTGTCTTCAATCACTTCTTTACTCTGATTTACGACTCTCTCGTGTACAGTATCAGATGCGTTAGCTATTTGGTACCCCAAATACTTTTGATGACAATCCGAATGAGATCCTGATTTTTCGTGTTTTTCGATCGCATCTTTTAATATTTTCAAAACCACGTTTTAATAAACTTTTCGTTTTGGTCTCGCACAACCCCGGTAAAGAAAAGTCTACACACAAAGCAGTATGCTTGATCTTTTTCCACACTGTTTTCCAACCACTGGTGTTTACATAGTAAGCATCGGCAAATGATCGGCTTCTGTCTCCAAATAGTGTTTTCGGGAATTAATTTTCAGTTGTTTCGGTCCAGTTTCCAAAGTACCAAGATCCATCGGTTCAGATGCTCTTTCCTCGGTTACTTCCATTTTTTCATCTGTGGGTTTAGTTGAAGTTTCAAATGTTGATGGCGCAGAGGAGGGGAATGTGCGGTCGTCTCTAGGAGGATCATCATCTTCACGTTGATCATTTCTTGGAGGGGCAGAGAGAGTTTTATTGAAAAATTATCTAATATATCTGAAGCTTTCTTCATCTTGCACCTAAAGAAAAACAAAATAGAAGGGAAAAATCACAAGATTTCGCGAAACTTAATCAACTTCACAACACTTATAGTGCTTTCCGCATTTAATTGACAGTATGGGCTCTCATGGAGATTCGTTTCCCATGTTAATCTCCACAAGGGCGGAGGTGCGCTGTTGTCAAATGCAGCATTAAAATTAATATTGCACTATGCACTGTATAAAAATGTGCCATAATGCATAAAGAGACGCTTTATTTAGTGGTGCCAATAGTTTTTCGACACAGTTTATAAAAATTTTTATAAAAAATATTTCCTTAAACTTCCCCTAGAAACGCGGTTCTTTTCACTTTATTTTTTTCACTCGATTGTCGGCAAACCGCTGGATTAAAACTTGTACATAAAGGTTTCTCATACTATTTTCTTAGTAACGATGCACATGTTTTTTGTGGTTAATTGAGCTAAAAGGTTGTTATACTGATGTAAATATCTTAAGGACAAAAATTTGAATTTTTGTAAGGTAAAAAGTAGTCGCCTGCTAACTTAGTGAAAAAATCATTCCTTTATCTCAATCGTGAAGGGAGTTACAACGTTTTTATCTTAAGAAATATTATTACGGCGCCGTCGAGGCGCGATGTTTGCTCAGTCTGCAAGTGAAGACAGGAGACAATTAGTAACGACAGCATCATATATCATATTTGAGGTGTTTTGTGACTTGACTAAATTGCTTCGAGAGAGAGGTAAGGGGACTATTCAATGAGCGTGAAAGGTGGGAGGGGAGGAGGGCTCTTCTTGTCTCACGAAGGGGAGTATGGGAATCGAAGATGATCTTGCGTAAGTTTATGTTTACACATGAGATCATACTTGTATTACCATTTTAATAATAATCGTGCTTTTAGAACTGCAAGAATGTATTTACTACGAGCTAGTGTGCTCCCGCTACCTCTCGGCCTGAGTCTCGGAAGTTAAAAAAAAGAGGTAAAATTTTCAGGACAACATAGCTTCGGATTCCTTGTGATGAGCGAAATACATTGTGATCATGAATTTTGACACAACTAGGTAAATATCGCAACACGGATATACAAAAGGGATTGTACCTACATCTGATTCACAACTAAATAACTCTAAGATTCACTACTGAATGCTCCACGAATTACTATGGCTTACGGCCATGGAGCTTATTCCATGCACGTCAGCGACGGACATTAGTTTTACATGGTGAAATAAAGGGCGGGAAAGACTGGCCGATAAACGTAATAGTAGAAAAATAAGGAGAATTTCCTATCCCAGTTTCTCCCTGACTGATACGAGGATTCCCTGATTTTTCCAGAAATTCGAAAGCCACAAATTCAGGTAACCTGCGCCAAACCTAGCAACTCAAGGGTGGTAAAATCAGTTTACCAGCGTTTCTCCAACCTGCGTTCATAGGACGAACTTGATACTAGCATATAGGCACGGGTTACTGGCTTTCCAACGTAGTAGTGTGAACGGGGCCAAAGGGACCGGACCGCCGCGCGCCGTGCTGTGGCTCGGCCGCAGGCGCGCGGTTGCCAGCGCTGTGTGAAGCGTGGCCACCACAATTTCGATTTGTAAAATTTTTTTGGGGGGGGCCACGAGCCTTCTGGGGGGGGCCGGGCCCCCCCAGGGACCCCCCTAGCTACGCCCATGAGTATCAGGCGAGATGTAGTGATACAGCACCTTTGAAAAAAGTCAATTTTGAGTAAATGTTTGGATAAGGGTGGCACTTTTCAAAAAAATTCCCTGCAGAAAAACTGTACGTTAATAATTCCCTGATCAAGCAATGGTATCAATATTGTCGACACTCTTATGATGTGACCGAATTAATGAGACATTTTTTGTGCACAATTTTTCATGCCTAAACAGTTTCAACAATACATTCTACACTGAACACGGTTACTTAGAAGATAGTGCTATATTACAAGTAATTCAGTAGAACGTATGCTGATCACTGACATCCTGAAATATTCACTGATAAATTAAACTATATGAACAGATGCTGCATATGCAAAAGTATAAAGTAACCACACAGTAACTAAAGAATCTTAGCTCCAATGCAAAGTTTACATATCACAATCATATGTTTGGTGCTCTAGCCTACATTTAACAAAAAATAGGGTTCTAAATACCCAGAAAGAAACTTTCTTTCAATCTCGACCATGGCTGGTTGCTGATGGATGTACGTAGATGGACATTAGGTGAAGCATGATTTCAACCAAGATAGTTAGAATGTGCTGTAGGAGGCATTGGCTTGCTAGCCTATGGAGGACACTGAAGCCAGAATGAGGGTGCTTGGGAACAATGCCTTCAACCACCTATGCGTAAAACATCATTTTATAAGGCCTCTAGAATTCCTCTGGGGAGAAGGAAGCTTCAGTTTCTCAATTGGCAGAATACTTTAATGGGAAATCAGAGGTTTCCGGGTTCGTGTCCTGGTTGAGGTGGATTTTTTTCCTTGAAGAGGTGCTGCTCTTGCCTCTTATTATGACTGCATGTATATTAAAACATAAATAACAATGAAATCATACTCGAATTTCATTACAGCTGCATCACATAATTTCCCTAAGGCTCTTTAAGGGAGTTATTAATGCATTTAATACCCTTGAGAATTAATTTTGATACTAAAATTGGCTCTAATTTAATCTATTTAAACTACATATTTGGTGCTTGTTGGTGCACTTTCCTACGTTCTTTGACAAATTTTAAAAATGAATTCCATTACTCATCATACGATTCAAAGTTATACCATGTACAAAAACAAATTTATTTGATGGAATATCGTGAGTTGCAAGCCTGTACCTACCAAGATGGCTGTTGGCTTCTCAAATTAGCTGTAATATCTTCTCCAGTACATTTTAACATCCTTGATTGCACAAATGTTGAAAATCACAAACTAACAAAACAGTTTCCAGCTTCACTATTGGTAGTGTCTGAGCAATAGGGTAGTTTCCTATTATTTTTTTATTTTCTTGATCGAAAGTTTATAACCTCTGGAGTATGCATTTTAAGCCGTTCGATTTTTAAATAACGTTAAGTATTTTTCCTCATTAATTAAAAAGTGAAAAAAAATCAATGGCGCGAAAACGCGACGGCAAACTATTGCATGCCGGTTAATCCTACGTGTGACGTCGAACTATTTCCTCTACCTGCCACCAGGTGGTGCTGCGGATGCTTCCATATAGACGCCGCACTCAGTTAAAACTTATGAACAAGTATTGGAGGCTTATTTATTCCGTTAATTAATTATAATTAACTTTTATTTATTTATTTATTTAACATTACTTATGCAGTTGATTCATTTAAAACCAGTTAGTATTCCTTTCACAAGCATATCATGTAGTTTGCCTATCGCCCCACGACCTTCCCGCCATGCTTCGTCGTAGTAGAAGACACAGCGAGCAGGACGTCCTTGAGCCTATAAAATGACTAATAATACCATGTTTAACTGAGAATTCTTTTCCAACATTGATAGTTTTTACAGGTATAATACTAATAAATATTCACTAGAGCTGAGGGGCCCTGAAATACAACGGTAAGTTCAGAAGACGAATTTTCCTATGCTTCGCAACGTAAACTACCTACCTGTTACGTCAGCATGAAGGCAGCGCACCCCGCCTTTTCAGAGCCTTTTCAAATGGCCTTAAAATTAACATTTAATTTTCTAGTAAACTAGGATTTCTCAATACAAACTTTTTGTGTAAATTAAATACACTTATGGTAGGGCACAAATCGCAATTAATGAAGTCTGTTTTCTTTGATGAAGGAAACTACCCTATTGACCTCCAAATGCAGAAAATCTGCCAAAATTGAACTTATCATGCAAAATACAAAAAAAGAAATTAGCAACTACTTTCAGAAAACTAGTATTGGATTATGTGTAAGAGATGCTTATTAAATAGCGAGCGCTATTTTTCAAATTCGATTTTTGACAAAATACTAAAATGCTCATATCTCAGGAACGGTTCAAGATATTTTGCTCCTTTTTGTTTTATTTGAAAGATAATAATTTTGTGATTAAAATGATATCCTTGATTTGAAAATGTGTGTCCACATTCTCTTGCTGCAATTTTTTTATTTTATTTTTTTTTATTAAAAAAAATTGTTTTTCTTAAAAACGCCAATCCTAAAAATTTTTATTTTTTTACTGTTTATCGGCACCATAGAGTACTACAATCCCTGAAAAGGAGAACTTCCACTTTTCAGTTTAACAGGTTTTATACAGGTTTTATAACAGGTTTAACAGGTTTTATAACAGGTTTAACAGGTTTTATAACAATTCAAAAAATTTCCAAACATTAAGCCAGTTTCCATTACCACATTCTCAGATATTGGTCACATAAAATCAAAATCTCTAGTCTTACTTGACATTTTTTTCTTCTTAAATATGGGTAACAGACACAAGTTTCAAACATCAATAGCTTTCAAAATATATGTGCAGGTTAAAAAATGTACAGGTTCCGAAGCATACTTCTGTGCACTCTGCTTAGAACTGAATTTAACAATTTAATGAACTAAAAATTTGTTCAACCGCATTAGTATCTTCCTTTGATATTGAGTGATGTCTTCCTGTTGAACCAATAGGAACTGGGGCACCCAAAATCTTCAAAACATCGCGAATTGGAAGTGAGCACTGGTGGTGGTGTTGCTGTCTTTCATCTGGGAATCTATATCCAGCAGCTGGTCCATGTGGCAGCATAAAGTTAACAATGATTTCACTTAACTCACAACTAATATCTATAATCTCTGCAATCCACCAGTCACAGTCATACACACAGGCCACAAACATTCCTTTTTGTAGTTCGTGAATTTGAATATTCTCTTGGCATTTATGAGATATTGGTTGGACAAATGAAATTTCTTCTTTCTTGCTCTTTAAAGTTCGTGCAATATAAGTTCGCCCATCAATTTGAGTCCAGACATGTGTCTTCTGAATTCCTTTCACAGGGGTAGTTTGGTTTGACCATTCTTTTATTTTCTGCAGGCGGAATTCTTCAACTTCCTCTTTGGGCAACAGAATCAGGTTTATTGATGTGTGTGACTGCACCTCTCTTGTAAATTCCTTGGCATTCTGAATTGCAGCTGTACTTGGGCTGGAAAGATTGTTTTGTTGCATGGTGCTTCAGCAGGCCTCCTACACCATCACAGGGCCCCTTACCATGTCCAGTAGCACTGTATACCCACTCCATTGGAACAAGAGACTTTGCCAGTTAAAATAGTTGGTAACGGTTTTTGAAGTGACTAGGGGCACCATCAGAATTATGATCTTTTCTACCTGTGATTGCAGTGGTTGAATAATTTTGTGTATTGCCAACAATGCATGTGCTGAGTCATGTCCTCTGTCATCACTTATAACTGCAACACTTGTGGTCTTGTTCTGAAAATATGTCACTCCTGTAAAAATTGAAACTTGGTCATTACTCCAGTGATATCCTTTAACTTCTTGTGGTAGAACCACAGACCAGTTCTCAGCAAAATCAGAGTGAAGCACTAAACATGCAGCCTCTACCCATCCCTTCACTTCTGCAATGTGTTCTTGTTGCAATTTTTTCTTTTCTTCAGATGTTGGTGTGTTACTGCTTTCACTGTCCACCTCCCAAGTTCGTCTAAGAAGGTATCAATGGCAACATTTTTCTTAATGAGTTTATTTTCTTCCCATGTTGCATATGTAACTTCAGAAGAGTTATCTGCTACACTATCCAGACCAAGTGTCTGTAAGTCGAGTCCCCTTTTCCAGGGCAGTCACCACAGTCCTGAAACAAACATATCTCTCGTTCTATGTCACAGACCACTAACGACTTCACATGTCCAACCAAGGTGTCATATGTCATATCTTCAAGTAAGTTAAGGTAGTTGTTTCAGGCTTAATTTGGTGGAATATCATAGCGAAAGAGAAACTGGCAATTTTCCACAAGAATAAAGATATTTAATTTGACCGGTTTCGGTGTACAACACCATCTTCAGGTGAACCAACACCATCTTCACCTAAAGATGGTGTTGTACTCCGAAACCGGTCAAATTAAATATCTTTATTCTTGTGGAAAATTGCCAGTTTTTCTTTCGTTCAAGTAAGTTCTTCAAAGCTACCACACAGTTCAAAATTTGCACAGTACAAACATAAACAGACATCTCTAGGTGGATGTGGAACAACCCACTTAGGTCGTAATGCATAAAATTTTGATCTTCCAATATGCAATGTTGAATGTTCCTTCTTATATATGGCAAAAGTTTCTTTAATGCTGCGGGTCATATATCTTTTCACTTTCACCACTTTTTCTCCTGCAACTGTCATAGTCATAATGTCTTTTTTGTTGGCACTCTGGTGAGAACAGTCCCACTTATCTTCCAGATAAAATGACTCTGCAATTTGAACATTTGCGTCATTCACAGAATGACCATAATATGGATCTGGTTTTCCAAACACTCCTTTCGCTGACCTCAAATTTCTTGTCTTGTCCACCATGTATTTTGATGCAGATGGAATGTGGTGCAAAATTTGGTTCTTTGTAAAGGATACTGGAATAATTGTTAGAACTTGAACCTTATCATTGTAGGATGCACATGATTCAACAGCTGAACTGATGTTTGATAAAAACTCTTGGCAGGTTGCACAAGCTCCTTTTGGTTCATTTTCTTCTGAAGTTGGAATTTCTACTTTGAAGAGTTTGGTCAGTTTTGTTCTGGTATGCTCACCCACTGCTCCAGAAATGTCTCTGTGTTTTCTTGATGCATACATCTCATGAATTGACTTCACTGACCATGGTTTCTTAACAGGACTAACACCAACCTCTGTAGCCGACTGATTCAGGATATGTAGTTCTTCCTCTGCAGTTACAAAATCTGCATCACACACAACATTGGGGGCTTCTTGTTCACTTATTGTCATGTTTGATATTGTGTTAAAGCATTTATAACACAAAAAGTCATTACTGGAAACATTTTCACTTTGAAACAGAGTCTTAAAATGAGCACTCTTATTTCCCACCTGAAGTCTTTTTGCTGGTCTTATGTATCACTCTTTTATGGATATGAAAATAGTCAGCACACTTCACTCTCCTATGGCCCCAGTCAGAAGACATTTCAAATAGACTTTTCCATAGACACCACAACCCAGTCAGTCAGCAGAATTCTCAAAAACCTTCACAGGTACTGTTAACAAAAAAAATTTTTAACTACTCTCTTTGTTTGCCTGTTGACAACTGAACTGTCAGTTCATGTGTCCTCCCTTTTATATGCTAGGTCAAACATTTAGAATTTTCTGGTTAGTTTCAGATTGTTCTAGAAAGTTCTGTTACATTCTTTAATTATGTGGAAGGTTCCACATTGTCCTCAGAGGTTTTCAGAAGTTATCTGGAAGCTTCCACATTGTTCTAGAGTATTTTGTTACATTCTGGAATTATTTGCAAGGTTGTAGATTGTTGAAGTGTGTTCTATTATGATCTGAAATTATCTGGAAGCTTCCAAATTGTTCTAGAAGGTTCAGTTACGTTTTGGAATCATCTAGAATCTTCCACATTATTCCAGAAGATCATTAATGATTTTGAAGGTTATTAATAAAGAAAATCTAAAAAAATTATCAACATTTAACTAGTTCCTAACTTTGTTTCATTTGTTGTTTTTAGTTAATCACAAACAGTACAAATTTTTTGAGATTGGTGTATTAAAATAACAAAATTATAAAAACTTGCAATCAAGAAATTCACCATGGAAGGTAAAAAATTACATTAATTTATAAAACCTGTTAAACTGAAAAGTGGAAGTTCTCCTTTTGAGGGATTGTAGTACTCTATGGTGCCGATAAACAGTAAAAAAATAAAAATTTTTAGGAATGGCGTTTTTAAGAAAAACAATTTTTTTAAATAAAAAAAAATAAAATAAAAAAATTGCAGCAAGAGAATGTGGACACACATTTTCAAATCAAGGATATCATTTTAATCACAAAATTATTATCTTTCAAATAAAACAAAAAGGAGCAAAATATCTTGAACCGTTCCTGAGATATGAGCATTTTAGTATTTTGTCAAAAATGGCATTTGAAAAATAGCGCTCGCGGGCCCATGTTCGGTGGACTGTATCTCGGGCCAAAAATTTTTTTGGACAAAACTAAAATATACGTATTACTTACTTTGTCCTGAAGTTTGACATATGTTAAATTCAATAACATCTGAGACTATGAAGGTAAGGCCCCTGCCTGAATCGATATGGACTGGGCCTAATGCGATATTTGCCTAGTAGTGTTAAAATTCATGATCACCGTGTATTCTGCTCATCACAAGGAATCCGAGGCTACCTATGTTGTTCGGAAGATTTTACATCGCGTTTTATGCTACGTGCTTGTAGTTCTAAAATACGAGACGATGATTACTAAAACGGTAATAGAAGTACGATCACACGTGGAAACAAAATCTTACGTAAGTTCATCTTCGATTTCCATACCCCCCTTCGCGAGACCATAAGAAGAGTCCTCCTCCCCTTCCCACTTTTCGCACTCAACGTAATTATTGAATGGCCACCTTAGCTCCCTCTCGAGCAATTTAGTCAGGTCACAAACCATCTCAAATATGATATTCCTAAATATGACGCTGTCGTTGGTAGTTGGAGCACACTAGCTTGTAGTAAATACGTGCTTGCTGTTCTAAAAATACGAGATGATGAATATTAAAATGGTGGTACAAGTGCGATCACACATGTAAAGAAAATCTTACGTAAGATCTTCTTCGATTTCCATAACCCCCCTTCGCAAGACAGTAAGAAGAGTCCTCCTCCCCTCCCCAGCTTTCACGCTCAACGTAATTATTGAATGGCCCCCTTAGCTCCCTCTCAAAGCAATTTAGTTAGGTCACAAACCACCTCAAATATGATATTCCTAAATATGACACTGTCGTTGCTAATTGCCTCCTGTTTTCGCTCGCAGTGGCGCGATTACATTTTGTTTATACAAATATTTTTACATTTTTGTTTCCCTTTTACAATCAAGGGATTATGACCACATTAATGAAATTGTTATTTGCTTCTAAAAGTCACTCGTGCCATCCGATTTTGATCGAGTCCAAGAACTTGCCTTTGGCTTGTATTTTTTGCGCAGCCTAGTGATACCTATACCGGAGTCCGCCAGTAAATTGGCCATTAACTTTCCCTTTGATGCCTTTTCAGTAATCTTCAACTCCCCAGAACTACCACCTCTTCCTTGAAGAATTAGACATTGTCAATTTGTAATTTTACTGAAGGAAATATACACCACCATGGAATTTGTGTGAGGGCTTAATTTGTGAAGGTTTAATGTATATTTTTTCATTAGGGTGGAGGTTCAATATATTTTTTCATTCTTATGGCCTTTATTGTATTTATTTCTGTTTTAATATTTTCTGAGTTTTGACGAAAATTCAATTCAGCAGAAAAAAATATTCCGATAATAGGAGACCTTTTGGCGATCGGTCAGGGAAATTGGTAAACCCATCAGGGAATTTGAAAATTGGTTATCAGTAGCCACCCTGTAACTATCTTTTCACCATAAATAACGTGAGAAAATCTGTCATTATGTAAAGTTGAAGAATGTTTGTATACATCGTCGATGGTTGCTGCTTGATACAAGCTTCATTAATAATACCGCTTCACTTAATATCAGGGTGGCGATCGTCAGGGAAAACCGGGAAAACCTGGAATTGTCAGGGAATTTTGAATTTCAGGAAAAGTCAAGGAAAATTCAGGGAATTATCGTGAAAGTCAGGGAGAAACATTGAAATTCTCGTTATTTTTCTACCATTACGTTTATGGGCCAGTCTTTCTCGTGCATGGAATAAGCCCCATCAATTTGTGGAACATCAGTTGTGAATCTTATTAGTAGTGTCTCTTAGTTACTTAGTTGTGAATCAGACGTACAATGTATCCCTTGTATACATCCTTAATGCGATTTTTGCCTAGTAGTAGTACAAAATCTTACGTAAGATCATCTTTGATTCCATTGCCCCGGTGTGAGACAGTAAGAAGAGTCATCCTCCCCTCCCCACCTTTCACGCTCGACGTAATTATTGAATGGTCCCCTTAGCTCCATCTCGAAGCGATTTAGTCAGGTCACAAACCACCTCAAATATGAGTGGCGCGACAGTATCAAATATCGCAGTGGCACGATTATGTTCTGTTTGTTTATACAAATATTTTAGATTTTTGGTTCCCTCTTACAATCAAGAGGCTATAACCTCATAAATCAAATTGTTATTCGCTTTTGAATGTCACTTGTGCCATCCGATTTTGATCCAGTCCAACAACTTGGCTTTGGTTTGTATTTTTCGCCCATCTTAGATCTAGAACTGTACCGGAGTCTGCCAGTAAATCGGCCATTAACTTTCTCTTCGATGCCTTTTCAGTAATCCTCAACTTCCCAGAACTACCACGACACGCTACTTCTTTCTTGAAGGATTAGACGTCGTCATTGTAATTTTACCGAAGGAAACATATACGGCCACGGAAGTACGATACACGGCCGCGGAATGTGTATGAAAAGTGCGTATAGTGAGGGTTTTACTTATGAAGGTTTAATATACTTTTTGATTAGGGTATACTTGTAGCTTTTAATGTATTGATTTCAGCTTTTAACATTTTCTGTATTTTGAAGGAAATTTAATTCAGCAAAAATGAAATATTCAGATAATAGGAGCCCTTTTGGCGATCGGTCAGGGAAATTTGTGAGTCCGTCAGGGAATAGTCAGGGAATTTAAAAATTGGGTCTCAGTAGCCACCCTGAATATATTTTCATCATTGATTTTTAAACTGCAACATTTCTTCCAAATCTGGAGTTTTTGCAAGAGTAGTTTTTGAATTTTATGTTAGAGTTTCTGAACTCAACTAGAATGTGTATGACACCTGCTGTAATGACTTATAAAATATAAAATTTGAAAGCATTGAATATGCCTACCATAATTAGTAATAAAATTAGGTTTACTTTCGGTTCGCAACTCATGATTCTAATAGTTCATAAAATATATGGTGCCATTTTCAGTTAGAAATTATTAGAAATAGAATAATTTGCTGTTTGCAACCATTATGCTTGTTAAATATCGAGGGGAGGAAAATCCCATTCAACTTCTCTTCTATGGGCTCATCTAAAGAAAAAATATGTTAGTTTTTGAAAATTGAGAAAATTATTCCTCATCCACGTCCACATATATGATATATCTTCACTGCTTGGCGGGGCCGGGAGACCAAGGGTTATCCACCGCTTGGCCGGGCAGGGAAGCAACCAAGGGTTCCTCACTGCTTGGTGCCGCGAAAAAACCAAGGGTTCTTCACCGCTTGGCCGGGCAGGAGACCAATGGTTATTCACTGCTTGGCCAGCAGGAGGGAGCAAGGGTTCTTCACCGCTTGGCTGCCTCTCCTCTTCCGATTTTTCGGGGTCCGGAGTGCCCTTTTTATACCCCTTCAGGATGGACCACGTGAGCGGAGTTGTCCAATGAGGCCCTAAGGGTCAAGGAGTGTCGGCGGGAAAAGAAAAATAAAAAGGGTGGGGGGTGGTAAGTGGGGGAGGAGTGGATGGATGATGGGGAAATCCGGCAGGAAAAGGGACAGCAAGGGTGGACACTGACCCTAACAGGACGAGGGACAATGGAGACTCCCACTTCAAGGCAAGGCGAGGGACATGGCAGGGCACACTTTCGGGCAGGACAAAAAGATATGCCGAGCGGAGCGTATAAAACTTAGAGCAATGAAGTTAACTTTAGATGCTAAATAGACCAATTTTAGATGTCTAAAATTTTTTAGGATAACATGATATTACCCTCGGCTTAACTATCATAAATTTTATATATATATTTATTTCATTTGTTACAATGGAAGTGTCATTGGCATTCATGATTATGGTTCCTGCACCACCATTTATATTGATGTTCATTTCCTCATTATGTTTATGAGAAACAATAGTGATGCTAGGAACACTTTTAATATTTTAACTTGATATTACAAGCCTCTTGACTTTTATCAACTATTTTTGGTTTGTTAAATAAAATTTTAAAAATTTGAAGCCCGTCCTCTGATCCATAATTTTCCAATTTACTCCAGAGTAATTTGTGATTAATAATCAAATGCTTATGTCAAATGTATGTAGCTATCAATCAAATTCATATGGTTAGCAGTGAGTAGTTATTTATTATGAAATATTTCCTCAACCTTCTGTCTAAAAGGAAATTAATATTAATGATTAATATTTTTTAGGTACATTGGTCTTTCCATTAAAGACAAGGAAGAAGCTCTGAATTGGATTACCCAAGCAGCAGTTATTCAGAAGCAGTATTATGAGCAAGACAGATGGCAGAATATTAAGGGAAAAAGAGAAATATTGGAGATGGAGCTGCAAGAAGCTTTTTATATTGGCAATTCCAGTGATGAAATGAGTGGAGATTATTCATTTAACAAGCGAACCGTGGGCATGATAATGGATGTGATATGTAAACAAGTGTATGATTTGTCAGAATATAAATTTAAGTTAATTATGCCACTTGGTAGGTGCAATGGAAATATCCGGTACCCTATATTTGCAGTGTCTTCTCGAAAGCGCTCATTCATTATTGATCAGGATGCAAAAGTATATAGTAACTTGCTTTGCTTCCACGTGAAAAATAAATTTAAAGAACTGCATTTCTCTTCTAAACCAAAAACACTAAAAGTTCATGACTTTCAGGCTTTGTTGAGTGAAATAAAATGTGTTTTCAATCAAAGTGACTGGAGTGAAGAGGGATGGAATTCTTTAATCACTCATAGTGAAGAAGATGTGGCAACAAAATTAAGTAATCAGATTTACAAAAATCTTGGTTTGACTGATGATTTTGCCGTGAGGCGCCTTTTTTGCATTGGAAGGAGCAGTGAAAATTGCCGTCACTTCCCTGTCATTCAAGTTTCATGCCTAAATCCAGTAAAACTATTTTATGTAGATCACATTGGTAGAGTATATAAAAATTGGAAAGATTTTTTAAAGCATAATGTTTATCCAAAGGGTTTGGTGTGCTACCCCCGCGATGGAACTTACCAAACTAATGTGCAGGGCAAGGTATTTTTAGATGTTGCATATTCACCTAAGTGCGGTATTTGGGAACAATCCTTGCCTTACCTTGATGGAGGAGGAACTGTAGTTAGTATAGGGGCAGCAGCTTTTGGTACTGGTATATTTGGAGCTGTGGCCTTAGGACTTTCTGGTGCTTGTGTAATTGTTGCTGGAAGTGATCATTTGATTGATCGCTGGAAACATAATCAAAGCATGTGGAATCTGGAAGCATTGCCTGGTTGGATGAATGTGGTTGGAGGAATGTGGACTATTGGACGTGGAGCGACAATGGCTGCAAGTAAAGTGCTAGTTTTGGAACAGGCATTACAAAAAGAAAAGATCTTTCATAAATCTGTAAACTTTATTTCTTCCGCATTTAATTCTTTACAGGGAGGAGTAACTGTAGCAAATGAAATTTCACAGATGGTAGCCAATAGGGATTTAAAGGGCATTAAAATAACAAAAGAAGATGTTAAGTCAATATTTAATTTCATTCCTAAGCAATTCATAAAGCTGAATAATGTTATTATTGAATGTACTGAGGAAGTTAAGATGCATTTGGTGAAGCTTTGGCACAAGTACTTCACCCGTCGGGAATATTCTGAGACTGCAGCAAGTATATCAATGTTCATATCCCAGTCTCAAAAAATAGAAAATCCCCAGAAACCCTGTGAAACAAACAGTGACTTCTACAGTATTCTTGAATTTGTCTTGGCTCATAAAGCCAGGGTTTTGAATGATAAATTCCTCACAGAGATTGAGCAAGAGAAAAAAATTCTTCGAGATAATTTTGATGAGGCACGTTTTCATGACAAATGGGATGCAATTGAAAGAGAACATTTATCATGTGTTGATGAGATTTCGGACAAAACAAAAGAATTATATTCAGAATACTCAGAAAAAATCTCTATCCTCAATGGTTCAGGTGATATAAAATTTCAATCTGATATTGTTGCCATCAAATATTGCTTTTGCAGTTGTTTATGTGATGAGTACAAGTTAACACCAGATGATTACTTTGCCATTATTAGGAGAGTGGCTGCAGATGATAAGTTAAATGTGGTATGTGAGGAACACGGAGATGTACAACACATCATATACTTTGATGAAACTGTCCCTGTAATGGTCACAGTTAATATAATCTGTGGGAAAAAATTTTTTATAGATACTCATTTTGGTAATTAGTCTTTGGGATAAAAACAGGATTATAGAGACTGATAATGGGGCCAACTGGAGTAAATTTAAGTTCTTATTTTAACCATTGCTTGCAAAATATATTTCATATCAGCCTTATGTACATTAAAATATTATGCATTATAAAGAGCTGAGTGATACGGTTGTTTTGAATTTTTGTGCATTTTCCTCTAGATAATTTAGTGGCCTGAGAACAAATAGTATTAATTGGGATTAAACCATTGATTATTTCTCTCTATTTTTCTAAAGTTCTCCAGAGAACAGTATAGTTTTCCGAATAATACTCCAGTAATATTGGAGTTGAAAATTAATGAATTTGCTAATTAGCATAGTAATACTAGGTGCAAATCTGCTATAGCAGATTATATAATCTGCTATCTATAATGCTATATATATATGTAGGCACTCGACGAACGAGGAATAAGTCACTAATACACAATAAATAAAAAACATAGACACGAAAAAAAGGACACTCACATGTTATGTAGAACTGTTTCGGCGGTGACCATCCGCCTTCATCAGCTAGAGAGAAGTGAGGTTCGAGGACTGAGGATAAGGAAGTTAACGGTGGGGGGGGGGGGGAAGAAGAGGCGAGAGATTAAAGGAGTAGGGTTCATCAATGTGAGAGGTTGAGGCCCGGAAATTCAAATTCTTAACCGTGGCTGTGATTCATGTTGTTAACCCTTTCGCTGAGATGGTGTTTTAATGATGTACGCGAAGCAGTATCTTGGGTGCTGTCTAGTAAAAATTTTCACTCATGACATTTGCAATGTATATATAAAAAATTTGAAAGTGACAGTGACTTCATATAGTGAATAAAATACAAGTGTTTTATCAGCCTCTGCATTTCCACACATGGTAGAGTTAGAATAAAATATGCGGAGAAGACAAAAACACAAACAAATATCAAGACGAGACATTAATGTCACTCTTAGTGAAAGGGTTAAATCAGGTTATCGGTTTGAGATTATTCTGTGTGTTAGATGATTGAGTGAGTCATATATTGTGTATTATGTTTGGGGATTTTGTGAAATAAATGACTGCATTGCTAATATTTCAGGAGATCTATGGAAAACGGATGGAATAAATTTGTGTTTGTTTGTGATGAGCTGAACTAATATTGTATAATTATATTTCACCATGTAATGTGCCTTAGAGCTACTGAATGAATAAATTTCAGTTCAAATGTATGATAGCAGAGATTTTATCTAATTTCTTGTGAAAAAAAAATATTTTATCAAGGTCCCAGTTTGGTGTCATGAATGCCCTGTATAATATTCTCCTACAGGAGGAGGATATTCTGCAGGATTTTGCGATGATAAATGTATGAATGCATTTCTTGATTGCCTTGAGGCTATCAAACCAATTGCAACAAGAGGCAACAGCCATGGAAGTCACCTCAATTCCATATTAGCATTTTAATGGTGTTTCTAACTTGCATGCACCTCCTTACCCTGGTCAAAACGTTCCATATCAAAAGTCCATATGGGCGATGTGGACGATGTGGAAAAATGATGTGGGCAATGTGGACGATGTGGAAAAATGATGTGGACGATGTGGAAAACCCCTCTTAGCACCCCTCAGTTCCCCATCGTCCACATTGTTCCACATCGTCCATATGGACTTTTGATATGGATCGTTTTGACCAGGGGAGAGCATTTATAAAGATAACATTTTGTGCAAAATTATTCAAAATTTAAACAAAAAAACGTAACTGAGATGAGAGATCTCTCATACTTTCCATAATTCAATTCCATCTCACATTCAAACTCAATCAAGAGCTGGTTACCTTGCTTTTATGTTCAACAGATACTGAAATTTGTAGCAGAATATGCATGGATGCAACTATGTAAAAGCTTTCAGTGTTTCAGTAGGTTGGATGAAGTTCCTGCAAGACCATTGTCAGGAAACCTGCAGGAACTTCACAGGGTTCCGCTAAACGTAGCTGGAATCTAGCAGGTTCCTGTGAAATGTGGCAAAAACTTAGTACAGAATCCCGATGGAATTACATCCGAAAGTGTCATTTACCTTAATACTTCGAAATTTTCTGTAAATCTCATAGTTATTCCACCATAATTACCTTCATTGTAAACACTGATAAGTATAATTATAGTCAAGAACTAGCTGAAAACGTGGAGAAACGCTATACTTTTTGGCTGGCTGATAATCATTTAAAAAGTTAGGTTGCACTGACGATTTAGCTGTATTAAAATTAAAACCAATCTTTCGCTAATAGTATGAAAATGGGAAATAAAATTCTTAGTGCCCTTAAAAATAGTAGTGTAGTAGTAGTCTTACAATTAGTGTGCCCTTAATTGAGTTTTAATTTTCAATGATGAAATTCCAAGTCCGTTCTGTTCAAATAAAGTTTAGGAAACATCTTTCTTAAAAAGAACTAAAATATAAATAACAACTTTCGTGCCCACGAGTAATTTTAACGTGAATATTCACATTTTTATAGTTCGCGGTTAGTGGAAAGTTGTATCGACCCATATCGAATCGACTACTATCGATTAATTGCAAGACCACTTCGAAAACAAAATGGCTGTCATCCTGGCGAGAAACCTGAGAAAGAATTATCTCCTCAAATAATTACGTTTTCTTGTAATTAGTGATCATGGAAGCTTACTTTAAAATTCTAATAGACAACTACGTTACGGTGAGTAAATGATTGTAATGACAAGCGATTGTGTTGAACGAATTTGTCATGTTTTCATCTGCCTCCCAAGCAGGATTTCTGAATTGCTGACACAGGCATTAACGGTATTTTTCATTTTTCAGGCACATTAAAGTCATACAAAAATTGGAACATTTGGAATGATCCAAGGACAATTCAGATCATCATTCAGTTACATGATAAACGTGAAAATTTGTGTGTGTTGTGATAGTGAAGTGATGACTTTCGGTGATATTTTAAACGAACTCCCCGTACATAGTTTCACTTTTAAGAGGAACGTTATTTTTTAAAAAAGACTTATGGGTTGTTGAACACCTTGATCAACCATTAAAATCTTATGCATTAACAAAGCTCGATCACAGCTTTTGATTCTCGTTCCATGTATATTTAATATTGTTATTGTCACATTGGTTATTTTTGACATTACGCCTTAGATTTGGAATCTTAGGTGTTACAAAGGCAAGTGAATGCAATGATTGAAACTGGAAGTATCGTCAATAAATATAATATATTTTATTTATAAACTGTCCTGTTCGTTTAAAATTTTAACTCGCATAAGTGTGTTATTAAAATTGTGAATTCGTTATGTGACATCAAGAAGCGCTAGACGTTCACGGATTTAGGTCGGTAGTTATGTTTATAGTGTGCGTGTGCCAAATTATGCCGAATCAAATTATATGTGATATGCTATATCCGATCCGAGGTCGTACTATGTGTTATTACAGCTATCTCTAGTTCCTCAGCTTTTTTGGAGTAGGAGAAGGTGGGAGTTCCATGACGTATCTCCGGGAACAGCTTATAGGGTTTTTTGTAAATACAATTAATTTTTGTAATTCTCTTAAGAGAACAGCAGGGAACCGATCCTCCTGGAATGGTTCCAGGGTGGTTCCCCTCCCAAAATCACCCCGGAACCATTACCTACCCCGGGGGGAACCTTATAGCACGGCTAAAGGCCTGGTTACACGATACATTAACATGTACGAGTTAATGTGTAAATGCATGAACACAAAAATGCACCGAGTAACCACACCAAAATGTACAAATGAATGAATGCGTGAACAGAAAATAGAACCTGTTCTATTTGGTTCATGCATTCGCACAAGTTGAGCAGAAACCATTCACACAAATGTACATGAACCCATACGTGTTAACGTATCATGTAACCAGGCCTTAACAACCTGCAGGATAGAATCGTAGTTTTTCTTCATTGTCAGCTGTCAGAACATACCATCTTATTCTAACAAGCTGACCAGAATCAAGAACAGCAAAAGAGCAGTCTGTTTTTTCATTCTTTATCTGATCACTGGTGAAAAGCAGCCCATTCTTATACATTCGATAGTATGCATAGCCATCGGGGATTTTAGGAGGAGCATCCACCAACTGAGGCTTTGGCTTTCCTAAAAAGGAAATTCCCTCCTTTCTAAGCATCCTTTTGGAGGATGCGGTGTTTGATATGGGGTCCAATTGTCATGTAATCATGTGTCATTATGGTGTTGTATGGAGTATTCAGGGTTATAGTATTTAGGATTGAAGCTGGATTCATGCTAGGCTACAAACCCTCAGAGATTTCTCACCACTTTTATTAGGTTGAGGTAAGGCGAATTATGTGCATGGAATTATTTTTAATTCCTTAATATCATTCATTTTTTATTGAAATAACTTTTTTTGCTGATGTATATTCACTTAAAGTGAATGGTGATCTGGTAGTAATGGTAAAAATCTGTGATAAATGGTTGATGTGGACATGCCATAAGGAAAAATCTGTGGTTCCATATGGACGTCCGCATGGGAATTTCGTTCCACATCGTCCTTATGGACTGTGTCAAACGCCTTATGGCCGTCCACATCGGTTCCATATGGCCATGTTCCACATTGGCCACATGGAATTTCCATGTGGACGGCCACATGGATTTTTGACCAGGGTATACATTAGTTGATTATGATGTTAACTTTAGTTAATTCACCTCCGTGCATTTAGAGGCAAAGGAAATTCAAGGATTGCAGGCTTAATCATAACTTTATGTGAAAGACCTAGCTGATAAGCACTGTAGCAAGATACTCAGGTAAAAATATCTCTTTTACTATTCATTTTAAACTGATTTTCTTTACTCATTTGCAATTCATCTGTAATTGCTTTGCAAATTGAAACACGAAGCATATCAGTTGTAGATGACCTCAAGACGAAGAAAATTCGAGTTGCAAGCCAGATGAAAATTAGTTGAAAATCAATTACAATTAATTTTAAAATATTAGTGGAAAATGAGTTGCAATGCAGTTGCAAAATAGTTTTTCAGTAAAAAGCAGTTGCAGCACAGTTTTATTTAATATGAGTTGTAAAACAGTTTTAAAATCAGTAGCGAAATTGAGTGAAAATCAGTTGCATAACAGTTTAGCAGAAAATCAGTTGAAAAATAATTTGATAATGTGTTTGATGTGCAAAATTGAGTGAAAATGGGTTCCAAATGAGCATGACACCAAAAATTGGGATGCAAACCAGTGAAAATCAGTTGAAGATGAGTTTATTGTGTTTAAAAGAGTTTCAAATGAATTGCAAAAGAGATATTTTTACCTGAGTATTCACATGTAAAAAAAATAATTCACCTCCACCCTATTGGAAATTTCTTATCAGATAATGGGCACTTTTCTTATAAGATCCTTATCAAAAATTTCCTTAAGGCCGCTCCTATAGGAGTTCTATTGGATTTAGGCCTTTAAGACCTATAGGAAATTTCTATCAAACCTATAAGATTCCATTAGGGAATCTATGGGACTTATAAGACTCCCCAGGAACCCCACATAAAATTCTACCACAGTCTTATTGAGATGTAAGTCCTCTTTTTAGGCGTCTTGGAGATACCCTGGCGAAAATATTGTAGAGGGAAGGGTAGTCAAACGAATTTGGCTCAGTTCGGAGGTACCTTCGAGCTTCTTAAGTACATTGAATCAAGAAATCATGAGGCTTGAAGGTTTTTAGCGTAAGCATTAGCGATATAATTGTACGTCGGTAATTAGGAAGTTTTGTATTACAAGCACCTCGATCAGTTTTAGTCGACTCTCTAACCAGCTCCATTCCGAAACTAACTCCAGTAGGCTTTTTGCAATAGAATGATTGTGAAGTAGAAAGTTATAACATTATAAATGGTTATAATGCTTAATATGTCTAATAGCTCCATTCCGTGTGGCCGGGTTAATCGTGAACTTCCAGTTAAACTTGTTTACTCGGATCATATGACTGGTACCAAGACGTGCGGTTCAAGGTTACCTCTTCGTTATCTGAGGATGACGTTTGTGCTGTGATTGGTTACACGACTGTCCAAAGATCTATCTTATAAGTACGCACGGGATATCGGCATACGCCAGATCGGCATTCAGTTCGAAGCGAAAGCGAAGGGTTCAACATGTCCTCGTTAGTTAGAAAAATAATCAACACCACTCTCGCTCCTAAGCCCGTCGGACCGTACAAGTAAGTATGCCGAGAGCAATTAAATGTTTAATCCCTTAAGTTTTGGATAAGCATCACGTCTTATATACCTATTTCATCTTTAATCTTAAGTCAAGCAGTACAAGTTGGACATACTCTGTACGTGTCTGGAGTCGTCGGTTTAGACAAAGATACCGGAAAATTAGTTCCCGGTGGTACTGTGGATGAAGCGAAGCAAGTATTAAAAACTCTAGGACACATCCTGGAGGCTGCCGGTAGCAGTTTCGGCAATGGTTTGTAGACAGAAGAGAATATTTCTCATTGGCGTAAAATAAATGCACCTACGGATTTCATTAAACAATTGCCAGTTTAATTTTAAAAATTTAAGTTTTGTAATTATGTTTATTTTTCAGTCGTGAAAACTACAGTATTACTCAATGATATGAGTGATTTCGCGTCGGTAAATGAAGTATACAAAGAATGTGAGTATTATTTCAAGTTCTCATTTAAGACAAACGGGTCATTAGAGATGGGAAAAAATACCCTAATTTTCAATTGAAGTAAACTACGGTAATTTTAGACAATTAGGTACCGTAATTTTAAGTTTTGAGCTGCAAATCCTTATCAGAGTACTCAACACGAAATCAAGTAGCATTATAAGATATAAAAGCCGACGCTTATATCCAACATATCACGTCGTTTATCTATTATAACCATGATTATAACTCATTAAAAAAATTATAACAAAGTTGGCAGCAACATGCAATTTGCCTCTCTTTTGTCACACTATGAGAAATTTTCGTTCCAAAGACACCTCTGCGCAATGTGCATTTGTTATTTTACTCAGAATTAATCATGGACACAATTCAAACAAAATCGTTTTAGCTTCTTAATTTATAATATCACCCATTCCAATGGTTTCTTCGTGAGGAAGACATTTACTGGAAAAGAACTTTTCAGAATGAAAATTACCTCGGTAATTTACCAAGTTGCCCATCTCTAGGGTCATTTTTTGTCAATGCATCCAGAAAAATGAAGTTTTGACAATTACCGACTCAGATTTCAATGAAACTTAGCATGATTTATCTTTTCATGTAGATATGAAAGAATCCAAAGTTTTTCTTCTCTATCTCAACTCGTTTTATCTTTACAACCACTTAAAGTGTAGGTGAAACTGTAGTTTTTCCATTCCTGATGACTCGGTGGGCACTTGAACCTCCAGAGGAAAAAATGTTTGCTTCTTATTTATGTCGTTGTTTCACTTAAATAATTCGTAATTTAACTATACTTTCACAGTCTATACACACTCAACACTTCGTTTTATTACATTCAACTCACTTGACTACACATAAACAAAATTTGTTTGTTACATAAACTTTCAATAATGTATTCTTGTAAAATATAACTTTCAACACTCCCCCTTAACAAATCAATTTTTGAACCTTTAAATTGACACACAACAATTAATAACCTTTTTACAAAAAACACAGTCAAATACAACTCAATCCTAATTCATTAATAAAATTTGAAGTTTTTACTCCCCCTAAATTTTAACTTTTCAAAAACTATCCCCAGCCAAAGAACCTCCTAACAACTTCCTCTCTTGCTCCAAACGCAACCGCTCCAGCCGCGTTTGCTCAGCCACCTCCAGCCTCTTGAGGCGCTCCTCCTCTCGTGTCAACCGCTCCTCCTCCTCCTTCATCTTCTCCAGAGCCTCCTGCATGGCTGCTATCGTCTTCTTTCCAGGCCCCTTCTTCTTGTCATCCTCTTTCGCCTCCTTGGCACCCTTTTTCTTCTTCTTGTTGTCCCCGTCGCCATCCTCTTTGGCCGCATCTTCCTTCTCCTCTTCGTCCACGGCAGCACTCCCAGCCTTCACTTTTTCCTCTGCTGCCTTGGCGCCTCAGCCTTCCCTTTCTCCTCTGCTGCCTTGGCGCTCTGCTCCTCTGTCTCGAGGGCACCTTCCCCTTCTCCGCTGCAGCCTTCTCCACAGAAGCCTTGGATGCTGGTGCTCCAGCTGTTGCAGCTGCTGCACCCTCTTCCACCATGCTCTTTCCATCTTCCTGACCCTCTTCTGCAGGTTTCTTGACCCCTTGCTGCTTCTTCACGGCCAACTTCTTCTGCTTTTCTCGATCTTTCTTCTCCTTCTTCTGCACAGCCGTCTTGATGGTCCCCTCGGCACCCTTAGCCCATTCCTCCTTTGGTGGTGCTGCGGCATCCGCCCCCTCCTTCCCCTTCTTCTTTGGCACTTCCTTCTCCTCAGCCTCCCCTTCTTTCGTGATACTCTCCCCCTCATCCTTCCTCACGCCCGTGTACTCAAACTCCAGCTCTGCCAGCATCTTCTCTACGTCCTCCTCACTACTACTTGCACTACTTAACGCTACTGCATTGTAAATTCCATTTTTGTCACTATCATATTTCGATTCTTCACACCCTGTCGACATCATGGCCTTGTTCGACATTGCTTCTAGTATGTAAAGTCCCTCTCTCTCTGGAGCTTTAAAAATATCTTCTCCCTTGAACCTTCCCACACAGAAATCAGCAAAAGTTTCGCATGAAATTCCCTTTTTCGCCAACTTTGAGCAAGATATAAGGTTATAATTGAAATCAGGTACATATAAAACAGCCGTAAGTTCCAAAATTACGTTACCACACTTAGATGCTAACTCTACTCGTACCGTTCCCGTTCCTTCCACTTCAACACTGCCCCTTCCCATATGTACGTAGCCTTTTATTGGTTTTAATGAAATAAATGCCGATTTGTCCTTGCAAATGTAGTCAGTCGATGCGTTGTCCAATATCCACTCATTGTCTTTCATTCTCATAGTCGTCAAATTCACTGCGTTTATACATGATATCGTCTTCATGCCGCTACATACCGATTTAGGTTCATAATCTTCTTCCCCCTTTTTCTTAATATCTAAATCTCTATTTTCCGCGCAATCTCTCGCGAAATGACCACTCTCTCCGCAATTGAAACATTTTCGATTTCGAGGGCAATCTCTAGAAATGTGTCCCCACTTATTACAATTATAACACTTTCTATCATCATTGCTTCCATTTTTCTGCTCCATCGGTGGCCTGGTTTGGGTTGGGTGATAACCGCGATAGCTTTCCTGTTGTCCTCTCCATCCTTGGTTGAAATTAGACGTCAGCGCTCCGTGTACTGCCTTTTTTTCGTCACAGGCCATCTCGTCTTCTTGCAATAATACAGCTTTAACTTTTCTTGTTGATAGCTCCCTGTCGCCACCCAGAATTGCAATGGTGACTCTGTGGGTATCGGGAAGACCTGCCAGGAATAGGCCTGCCAGCTGCTTGTCGTTGAGCTCTAATCCGTATCCTGCACTTTGGACCACTCTGTTCAAACCTTGTATCTCAGCCATATATTGATGCATCGTTTTCTCCGGCGTTTTCAGTACGTTCATCATTTGCTTCATGACCTTCAGGCATTTGGTCAATGTAAAAGATGTATGGATTTCCTTTAAAATGTCCCAAGCGTCCTTTGCAAAGTCGTTATCACCAATATCTTCAACATATTCCTTAGATACGTGTTTCAGTAGGAATGCTAGGGCCTTGCGATGCAGTCGTGCTTGATCAATATTTAAATCATCAACTAGTTCTTCATCAAAACCGGGGTCTATGGCATTCCAACAGTTCTTTTCTATTAATTCAGCTTTCGCTACTTTGGACCAAGAATAATAATTTGTAGTATTTAGCTTTTCAATTCCATATTTCGTTGTGTCTCCGTCCGCCATCTTGATCTTTCCTTTATATTTTTCGCCGGCCGTCTATTCTTTCGTTTCCGCACTTTCTAACAAATTTTTTCTCTTCTCAATTCTTTTTTACTTTTCACTGAGCGCCCTGGGCCCATAACCTTTCATTGTTTCACTTAAATAATTCATAATTAAACTATACTTTCACAGTCTATACACACTCAACACTTCGTTTTATTACATTCAACTCACTTGACTACACATAAACAAAATTGTTTGTTACATAAACTTTCAATAATGTATTCTTGTAAAATATAACTTTCAACAATTTATCACTCAATTGTTATAAAAATTTGCAGTTTTATCGAAGAAACCATGACGAATCCAGAAAAAAATTGAGTTGTATTCTCAAAGGTATCATACATTCTCAAAACACTCGAGTTTCCTAAGATTTAAGAAAATTTCTTACCCAAAACATGGTTGTATAAAAAATTTAATATCTACCAAAGGCAGTGTGTTCATAAAGCAAAACTATTTTTTCTCATAATCCTAAAGATATTTCCCACCATCTCTGAAAATAAAACTCGTGGCTTTTTGTGTTCTTTCTGAGATAAAAAATATTAAATATAAAAAAATGTGAGGAGGATACACACGTTTTATTGGATATGATGAATGGCATTATTAACTAATTCCATTTTTGTCGACAGGATCTTGTTAAAATAACTTTTATAATTATAACAGGGTTTACCCTTAAGTATACTTACCTCTTCTTTTCCTCCCATCTTTTATTTCCCCATCCCATTGATTAGGGGAATACTTTTGCAAACAACCTATGGATTTTAGTCCCACAAATAATATCAAATTATAAAATCTATTTTTCACGACTATAATAGCTATAACTTTTCCCATAAGTAGAACTTTGAATTTGCTTCAATCGTGATGGCATCGTAGGCCGTGGAAAGTTGTATGGGTTAATCGGCTCTAAATCGAGCCCCTTTTACCCTCATCTTTTGGAGCAATTTATTTATTGTCCTCCATCAGTATTGCTAGCTTCGACACTCTGCGAAGATTATGACGTCTTCTTCTGCATCTACACATAATAACTACCGATATCTTAGGTAGATGATGAAATTGTTGGTAATACGATTTGCCGCAAAACCGCAGAGTAGGTAGGTATCTATTTTTCAAAATACAATCATTTTTCTATCATAATTCGCTGGTTTTTGAGTTATACGGTCATAGTTAATCAAATTCGTGTTGACCAGCGAAACTCTAGCAGTCATGTGACGTTCAATCGTAACCATAGTAACAATAGCAACCAATAACAGACTCGGCACAAATAAACTGTATAACCAGTCATATTGATAACAGATATTTGTTTCTAGTAATCTTTGTTGCATCAGAGGAATTTCACATAAGGCCATGGTGAGCTTTGCGTATGTATAATGTTTCGCGGAGAGAGTGGAAAGGCGATAGTGCCGATATCTATCATAAAAGACTTCAATAAAAAAGAATGTAGTCCAAAAACACTCTACCAAGTTTTCAGAAGTAGCATGGAGGACGATTCCCCGAGGGAAAAGCTACAGTGAGAAGCAGGGGCATCGGAACTATTTTTGCTGGGAGGGGCCAACCTTGAAAAGGACCCGGCTCTTAAGAAAAGGGCCCACATTTTTTTTGCAGATAGGAGGGGGTAGAGACTAGAATTCCGCTAAAAGTGCATATGAAGGTGGTAGAATGTGCATCAGAAGGGAAAAGGCAAGCTGGAAACAAGTGAAATTTAATTTTTATTAATGAAGACTCATTTCTCAGGGGCCCAGGGCAAATTCTGGGGGGGGGGGCCAAATGCCCCTCCTGCCCCCCACTGGTGGTAGTGCCACCGGTGTTCCACTCAGTGGTACCAACCAACCAATTGAGACACTCATAACAGTGGATATGTGTCTAATGGGCATTCATCATTGTGCTGATTTGTAGGCTGAACTCATATGGTATGTTGTGTGACCGTCCAGTACATGTAGTCAGTTTATTTGCCGATAGAAGTCTTAGAATCTTAGAATGCGGTATCCATGCTTCTTCATTGTTTGAAAGTTTGAAAGCAGTGCCTGGGCCAGCAGGGCGAAATAAGTGAATATTAAAATCATTCTTTTCTTCACATTATTGATGCATGCCCAACCACCAACTGTCATCATACACACAAGCAATATTATTGTTTATTTCAATGTTTTTCATTGATTTAGGAAATGCTAGTTTTGAGGTAGACATTTCACGGAACAAAAAATATAATGATGTTTGTCGAACCTGCATTGTTTGTTTGTTTATTGGGAGGAAGTTGTGATTTTCACAAGTGTTAGGTGCTTACAGAGCATTTTCATGTTGTTGTAAAAGAGATATACCACATTCCTCAATTTCTTCTGTAGCGACATGAAATGAATGATATTCCCTTTATTTTGCTGGTGTAAATTTGAAACATTTTGTCAGGTGACAATATATTATCGTTAGTAGTTTGATGGAGGCTTGTTTTTGTAGTTACCATCTTGCCAGTCCTTCCTATACCATAGCATGGGCCATATCCATGTGAAGTGGCAAAGAACTCTCTGCATCATCTAGTCCAAAATCGGATTTGTGGTGACAAGAGGTTTGTAAAATTTTTCTTGTTTTTATGACTGGCAGCCCCGTCCAAAAAGTAGTGAATTTTAGTTACCTGAGGAGCCAATATTTTTAGTTTATTTATAACTTGCTTATGGATTGTATAAACTGCTGTTGTGTTGTGCTGAAGGCTTTCACTTATGATACAAATACTAACAATTTTTGTCACCCCTTTATCACGATAATAAATTACAAATTGGTGCAAGGTTTCCTGAGCATTTACCCAGCAGTAACTTTGTATCTCATCTTGCACAACAAATGTAAAGTTTTCAGAGAAATCCCCAGAAATAATACATTCATTATCTGTCAAATTTTCACTCCTCTTCCTCAAAAATGCTCATTACTGATTTGCAATAGAATGGTGTTGCCTTAAGATACATAGTTTTCTAGAAGCTTTTCAATGAAGTCCTCTGTTGCTTCAGTCACAGTGACTAAATCACAGCATTCAGTAGTAACCCACTGTACTACATATTTTACTTCACCTCCCAGCTGTTCATCCTCATTAGAAAATGTTAACGCATCTCGTACTGTTTGAGAACCTGGACACTCCATGTGGAAAGTGGCAAGCATACATTCTTTATTGTTCATGTCAGTCACCATTGACTTTAGCAAATATTTTTAGGAACACTCAGTTTTAGCCCCAACAACCATCAGATTTACGTTCTGATGTGTAGCACAAACTCAAAGAGCATGGGTTCCATGTGGTCCCACAAGCACACCTTTTTAGGCATAACTGGGCAAATTAGGAAAAAACTAATTTGATTTAAGAATGCTTTTGTTTAAATTCTACATAAAGTTCCTTTAGATTGCATAGAACTAGTCTTTTCTGTTTTTGTTCTTTCCTACCATCACTATTTCTAATTGACATGTAATGTTTTTTTCCGGGACACATCCTACTACTCCCTTCCCCGTGGACTATGCCTTGTCGTGTGGGATTGGGGCTTGCGTGTTCCTGTGTCCCCTAGAGCTGCACTGATGGGAGCAACTAATATTGCTTCTGGTAGGGTCACCCCTGCCAGATAGGTTAAAGGGTAGGAGCTTGACGAAAGGTAGTCCACGTACCGTGCTCGCTGCGTTTGTTCCTCAGTGAGGCGGCTGTGAGAAGGCATCTGACCCCAGTGGGGCGGCCTATCAAGTGATGGTGTTACGTAAAAAACACTATTGAGGCAGGCAATGGGAAACCACCTCGATGAAACTCTCCCAAGAACACAATGGACTTGAACAATAGAGAATTGAATCCTGGCAACTACGGGGCCAGGACCAAATTAGTGGGATGGGTGTCGTGCCCGACAGCAGGGTAAGCAAGGACTCAGCAGTCGTCATCTCACGAAATCCTTGCACGAAAAGAAAGACAGCAACAACAGCAGCAGCAGCAGTGGCAAAGAAGAAACCAGAGAAGAGAGAAACAATGCTAAGGATCGGAACATGGAACGTTAGGGCAATGTTAAGGGCAGGAAAACTAGAAAACATTAAGCATGAAATGGAGAGGAGAGATAGATTTGTTAGAATCAAACGAAGTAAGATGGGAGAGACCAGGGGGACTTTTCGAGTGAAAAGTACAGGGTTATATACAGTGGAGGGGAAGAGAACCAGCGGGGAGTAGCAGTTGTATTGAATGCAACATTAGGAAAAAGGGTATTGAATGTGAACAGGTAAGCGATAGAATACTGGCTATCAAAATCAAAGCGAAGCCGGCGAATGTAGTCATAGTACAGGTTTACATGCCGACAGGGGGACAAATAGAAGAGGAAGTAGACGAAGTATATGACCAGTTGGAAGAATTAATCGGGAAGTAAAGGGCAGGAAGCACCTAATAGTTATGGGAGATTGGAACGCTGTAGTATGGGAAGGGAGGGATGGAAGTGAAGTAGGGAAGTATGAGCTGGGTGTAAGAAATGACCGGGGCGAGAAAGTATTGGGAGTTTTGTAGGAGGAATAATTTAGTGATTACAAACACGTGGTTTAAATGATGGAATGGATTGAGGAAAGAAAGAAATGGAAAAATGTAAATACAGAGCTAGGCAAAAGGCATTATGAGGAGATTAACAACAGACTTAGGAAAGAAACAAAGAGAGCAAGAGAAAAGTGGTGGAGTCGGCAATGCGAGGAGATGGAGAGACTCCAGAGAGAAGTAGAAATAGGCAGTCTGTACTCAAAGGTTAGAATGTTATTGGGAATCAAAGAAATGGAAAACGGTCCCATGCATCAAAGACAGAAGGGGAAATTTAGCAATGGAACCAGAGGAGATCCAGCATCGTTGGAGGGAATATGTTGAGGAACTACATGATAGCGAAAATAGGCCTAGGAACTTGGACATAGAAGAGGAATAGGACATATATCAGGATGAAGTGGGCCCCAGAATACTGGATAGTGAGATAGAGAAGGTACTGCGAGAAATGAAAGCAGGTAAAGCAGTGAGGATAGATAACATCCCAGCTGAGCTTTTGAAAAACCTAGAAAGAGGGGAAGGGAGAGATTATATGAACTTTTTCGTAGAATATACGAGGAGGGGGCTTGGCTGGAGGATTTTGTTAAAACCGTGCTGATACCTATACCGAAAAAGAGGGTGACAAAAGAAAGTGAAGACTGTAGAACGATAAGTTTGATTTCTCATGCGGCAAAGGTAGTGCTTAGAATCATCAATAGGAGACTGGAAAACAGAGCCAACGAATTTCTAGCTGAGGATCAGTTTGCATTTCGGAAGGGGAGGACCACTCAGGATGCGATTGCAGTGATGAGGATACTAGTGGAAAGGAATCTAGAATACAATCAGGATGTATTCGCATGCTTTGTTGATTTTGAAAAGGCATTCTACAGAGTGAGTTGGAACAAGGTAATGGAAATATTGCAGAAGATAGGAGTAGACTGGAGAGACAGAAGATTGATCTGGAATTTATACATGGTGCAGAAGGCACAGGTGAGAGTAGCCAATGGAGAATCGGATTGGGCCACAATAGGGAGGGGATTTTGGCAGGGCTGTCCGTTATCGCCAGTACTTTTCAACATATACTCGGAGGAAATGGTGAGAGGGGGATTGGGATGAGCTGGCGGCAGGAGTAACGGATGGGGGAAAATTGATAAAATCAGTGAGGTTTGCGGATGGCCAAGCACTAGTCAGCCAGTCAGTCCATGGCTTGCAAAAAATGCTGGAAGCATTGCAGGGACAATGCAAAAGATACGAGATGAAGATAAAGCAGAAGAAAACGAAAGTAATGCGATTAGTGCGAAGGTTTCCTCGGCGTTGTTCAGATGTTCTCTGCATCTCGGGTTCTGCGTCCGCGTTTGTTGACTGGGGGTGACAACAGTTTCGCTAGCCGACCTGCTAGCGTCTTCAGGTCGAAGGTGAGGAAAGCTGCTTTTTCGCCATCTTATATAGGGCTGGTAGAGTCCGTGCTGTGCTGTGATTGGCCGGGATGGATGATTCTTTTCCACGCAGTGTTTAGGGGATAGCCATCTTCTCTGTTGAAATTTGTGGGAGTTTTCCATATCTCTATTGACTCTCTGATGAGCCTGGGATAATAGCGGCTCTCCTTGGCTATTATTGTCGCCTCCTCAAATTTAATCCCATGACCAGGCTCGCTCCATGCATGTTCAGCAATGGCTGACAGTCTGAATTGCTTATTTTTGGTCGCCCTTTGGTGTTCTTTCATGCGTGTGCCCATGGCTCTGCATGTTTCGCCAATGTAAGAACGACCGCAGGAGCATGGCACTCGATACACACCTTCGGATAACTCTTGTGGCAAGTTGCCCTTGGGTCCAGGCAGGGCGCTGGCAATCTTTTTCACACAATTGAACCTAGTCACCCCATCATGCTTCTTTAGGTTTCTGGCGATCTTTTCTGAGGTTCCCGCGATGAACGGGATGGTGCAACGGGCTCTAGGTTTGGTGGTTTCCTCTGCAATTGTGTTTTCTGTGGGTGGCTGGCTTAGTCTCTTCTCCACATTCGCGGTCCTTTTTAGGACCATATCATCAGTATAGCTATTCTTGCGTAGTGCTGAAGTCAGGTGTTTCTTCTCAGTCTCTAAGGAGTCTGCATCGGATAGGCTGTATGCTCTGTGGATAAGAGTAGTCACTACTGAAGCCTTTTGACAGGGATGGTGATGTGAATCACCATCCCTGTCAAAACCACTGTCATACCACTTCAAGGAGAGTCGCTATTATCCCAGGCTCATCAGAGAGTCAATAGAGATATGGAAAACTCCCACGAATTTCAACAGAGAAGATGGCTATCCCCTAAACACTGCGTGGAAAAGAATCATCCATCCCGGCCAATCACAGCGCAGCACGGACTCTACCAGCCCTATATAAGATGGCGAAAAAGCAGCTTTCCTCACCTTCGACCTGAAGACGCTAGCAGGTCGGCTAGCGAAACTGTTGTCACCCCCAGTCAACAAACGCGGACGCAGAACCTGAGATGCAGAGAACATCCGAAAGTAATGCGATTTTCAAGAACAAAAAGGGCCTGTTTAACGATAAAAGTCGGAGGTTAGAAGCTAGAGCAGGTAGAGCAATTTAGCTATCTAGGTAGTGTGTTGGAAGAAAAAGGGTATAGCAGCATGGAAGTGAGAAGGAGAATCAATCGTGCAAGGTAGTGCCAAGTTACCATCAAGAGCCATGGCATACGAATCTGCACTGTTAGCACTTCGTATGTGCCAAGAACCCAGATATCAGGCCCAGATGAATGCTTCCTAAGTCGCATGTCGATTAATGAAGTGCTATCGAAATGCGGCATGCCTATCGATATTATATCGTACGTATCGATATTTTAAATATATCGATAGCTGGTGAAATTACGCCTTAATTTACTCACGCGGTTGAATCCTTCGCAATATCTTCCGAAGTGTGGAAATACTTTTCTTTTGAAGTCTTTTAAAGTCTTTTGAAGGAGGTGATTGAGGGAAGAGCGTTGGGTAAGCAGGGAAGAGGGAGGAGAAGAACGGGTAGCTTGGATGTAATGATGGGTGGCAGGAGGTATGAGGGGCTGATGAGGGACATCGTGTTAAATTTAGGGGGTGGGAGGAATTAAATGTCCATTTAAACCTACCTTCACCAGTAGAATTCCGCAAACCAACGAATACTGACCTCTTCCTCATTGGTCATAGCCATTACCACCTATCACTGAGAAGAGCAGTTTTATCGACCCTTTTCAATTGGGCTCAGAAAATAGCCAATACAGAGAACCTTCCCAAGGAGATACAACACCTGAGGAAGAGTTTCCGCCAAAATGGTTACAGTGAGAAAGAAATACATTTGGCCTTAAAAAAGACCTTCAGACCAGGAGACGCAGCCAGAGAAGAGGAAAAGCCTGAAGTCCTAGCCAGAGTTGGATTACCATATGTCGTGACGGTTTCCGGCAAAATCTCCAGGATCCTTAAAAATCACGGAATTGAAACCTTTTTCAAACCCGGCTCCAGACTGAGAGACGAACTTGTCAGGGCAAAGGACCCCTGTGGCCTTGCTACTCTGGGTGTCTACCAAGTACCGTGCGAATGTGGACAAGTGTACATAGGGGAGACTGGAAGAACGATCATGACCAGGATGAAAGAGCATCGGAGACACTACAGGCTCTGCCAAACGGAGAAATCTGCTGTCACCGAGCACGGAATCATGCTGGACATTAACATTCAGTGGGAAAATATAAAAATCCTATGCCGGAGGTAGAAATTCTGGGAGAGACTAAGAAGAGAATCGATAGAGATCTGACTTGCGGAGAAGACGTTCAGCAGAGACACAGGCTACTCTCTTAGCAATGCCTGGAAACCCGCATTGATCAAACTTCTGGTGGCCAGAAAAAGGTGGGAAGACCACAGCCAATCAGAGGACACTTGACATCCCGGCCATGGGTATATATACAGGCCAATTTTCAAGTCTCGACATCAGCCCTGAGGATGGAGAGTGACTCTCCATCCTCAGGGCTGGACGAACGATATGGAAAACTCCCACGAATTTCAACAGAGAAGATGGCTATCCCCTAAACACTGCGTGGAAAAGAATCATCCATCCCGGCCAATCACAGCGCAGCACGGACTCTACCAGCCCTATATAAGATGGCGAAAAAGCAGCTTTCCTCACCTTCGACCTGAAGACGCTAGCAGGTCGGCTAGCGAAACTGTTGTCACCCCCAGTCAACAAACGCGGATGCAGAACCTGAGATGCAGAGAACATCCGAAAGTAATGCGATTTTCAAGAACAAAAAGGGCCTGTTTAACGATAAAAGTCGGAGGTTAGAAGCTAGAGCAGGTAGAGCAATTTAGCTATCTAGGTAGTGTGTTGGAAGAAAAAGGGTATAGCAGCATGGAAGTGAGAAGGAGAATAGCATTGGCAAAAGAAGCTTTTACTTGTAGGTGTGAACTAATGACAGGGACGTTGAGTAGGGAAGTGAAGAAAAGACTAGTGAAAAGTTTAATATGGAGAGTTGCACTATACGGGGCTGAAACGTGGGCTTTGCGAAAAGAAGATGAAAGTAGACTTAGTGCATTTGAGATGTGGGTGTGGAGAAGGATGGAGAAAGTAAAGTGGGTCGAAAAGGAAGACGAATGATGAAGTGCTAGAATTGGTAGGAGAGGAAAGAAATTTGATGAAATTAGGAGAAGGGAGAAGGTGTGGATGGAAAAGTTAATAAAAAGTAGCATGGGTCGGTTCGGTTCTTCGGTTCTCGGTTCCACCGGTTCTTGGAATTTGTATCTCAATGCTATTTGATTTCGTTCTGAGTCCTCTGATAAGGATTTGCAGCTCAAAACTTATATTTACCGGAAAATTACGGTAATTTTCGAAAATTTCCATAATTTACCACAGTAATTTACCTCAATTGAAATTTACGGTGATTTACCCATCTCTAGTTCCAACGCCCCTGATTATCATGACCCAATCGCTATATGCTATTCTGAATGTAGATATGTTACTGGAAGTTGTTATTCTACTGATTAGCCATGGTGCGGTCTTTATTTGTTACTCTGAACAGCAGATAGCGACTGGCCGGGTCACTATTAGCTCATATATCCTATATGAGTATGGTATCTTATTAAAAAAGAACATAGTGAGACTGGTTTATTAAATAGGATCTAGAATATGGTAATAAAAGTATTATTTATTATTATAAGCATTAGAAGAATGTGTAAAAGAAACTTGAAGCTTAACACTGCGTAGGAATTCATGCCAAGTAAGCAGATATGTGTTGTTGTTTTAGTCACTAGGATAAGGCAAAGCTACGTCTAATTGGATTTTGTCCAGCAGAAAATAGAATGTGTTCTATAATCCAATATTGGGTTAGAAATTGTCGATGAGATTGTGGGATAGGGATTGGCCGGGAAATTGGAATGTGTCAAACTGGCTTTAATTCATTCATGTCAGTGATTTGAGTCTGCTTCTTTTTACCATAAGAAACTGGTCAGTCTGGTTGGTTTTGTGCTGGTATTCTCAGGGAAGACACAACTTGCCCTGGATCACTGCTTAACTTAACACACTCTGGAGACTTAGTCCACTTTTTCATCTGTTGGAAAATACTGACTCACATAGGTTTTTACAATTAGTCACATCTTCATTTAAAAGGCCTTCATACCGGTTTTTTGTACTTCAAGCAAAGTTGATCACTAGCTCTGATGACAACATTTTGTAATATTTGATGCAGCTTCAAAGGCATCTGCACCACTAGTTTAAATGTCTTCTCATTTTTTTAAAACAATCTATCCTGCCTCCTTTGATAAGTCTCCTTCTCATTTACTGTATTCTTTATGATAGAATAAATATAAATATTCTGAACACATTGTAACATCCTCCGTTTTCGGTCAGTAGCAGTGGACACTTGCATACATTTGAAGTCATTGATGTACGCAAAACTGAACGTGCATTTAGTTGCTGGAGGTGTTCAATGATTTATGTACATTCTACATATTCATTATGGATTCCAAGTAGACAAACTATTTTTGCAATCGTTGTATTGCAACTCTGATGTACGAGAACGAGTGAATTTACAAATTGGGTGTAAAACATGCCTGACCTAAATATGTCACTAGACAAAAATATAAAGATACTACCTTTTTTAGTTTTTCTTTGTTAGTACAACAATTAATTTAGCAATTGTAACATTTTTATGAAATCAAAGTTGGTCTTTTATTTGTTATCAATTACATGAAAGCTGTTGTGTAAAAAAAAAGAATTGCTGCTCTACGTGCAATAGTTTCACAGTTATTAGCTTTTATGCAAATTGTTATGATTTGTGCAGAGCCTTGACGCAGCAGTATTCAAATGTTCATAATTTTATTTTGGTCAGGCTCTGTGCTCAGCAGGCATCAAAATTCATCATAGGAACACAGATTTCACTTATATAATTTGTAGGAAAGTTGCTGATGGTCACCTGACATTATTTCACAGAATTTGTCTAATTTGAAATGAAATGGTCCTGCTCAATTCCTACAGAAGCTAATGAACCTCTTCAGTGTAAATGGTTGAATCTTCAACTGTTAACTAGTAAAATTCAACTGCTATAACTGTTGAAGTCCAACAGTTACTGTTGTACCTTATCAGTAATCTGTTAGATTTAAGCGGTAACTGTTGAAAAGTCCAACAGTTACAGCTGAAATGCCACAATTACTGTTCAGATCTAAAAATTTGTTTTGCAAAGGGTTATCACCTGCCTGAAACTGAATTTCACATGCAGTTCGGATGAATAACTCAATGCTCTTGTCTTTGCCTAACATCAGATTTTGGGCATGTATGTCACTTACGTATACCTTGATATATTGATTTTGTGGAGTGGTCAATTGGTTGATAAAGAAAGAAATCGTTTAGATGGAGGAGAGTATAGGATGTAGGAGGTGTATGCTTTCCAATGTCTTGGTAATACTCTGAAATTCATTATTTAGCTGATTGACAAGCCATTTATGTTTGATTTAATCAGGTGTGATGAGAATGTACAGTTTTCTAAATAATTAAATCCAGTAGTTTTTAATTGCCTCTAAAAATGTACAATCTCATTTAATGGCTTAGGTCATAATTCTTTTTAGTAGCAGGCATGGCATTTTTTAGTAAGCAGTATTTAGATTGATTGCCAGAAAAATATTGTTGAGTTCCATATTTTTCCTGGTATATTCCAGATTTCAAGGAACCATATCCTGCCCGAGTAGCATATCAGGTGGCAAAACTTCCTGTGGTAAGTTTTAAAATAATATCTATCAGTTATTGTACATTTTAATAATGGACTTGACACTAATAAATCATAAATTTATAATTACTGCAGAATCCACTGTGGACAAAATGGACTCGTTTGCTTTTATTAAGTACATATCTGCATTCAGAAGTGCCACTAAGTATCAGTGGAGTGCACTTCAAAATGTATGCATGTCTGAAATCTCCATAACAACCCTGGTGAAAATAAACCGTGACAGACAGTGTGACAGACAATGTGACAGAAGCGTGAACACAGTGTGCTTAGAATGTGACAAGAGTGTGATTACAGTGTGCATACACCGTGACAAAAGCGTAAATTGGGACTCAAAAGCGTGCAGAAAGCGTGATAGACACTGTGACGGTACAGTGTGTTCACAGTGTGAGGACACCGTGCACACAGTGTGAAGACACCGTGCACACAGTGTGAGGACACCGTGCACACATTGTGAGGACACTGTGACTAATACCCATGTACAGTGTGCTGCACATTGTGGTCACACTGTCCATCACGCTTTGAAGGGAGCACAGTGTGCGTACACTGTGACTAATAGCCTTGTACAGTGTGCAGCACATTGTGGTCACACTTTCCATCACACTTTGAAGGAGCACACTGTGCACACAGTGTACATACACTGTGACTAATACACTTGCACAGTGTGATACACATTGTTGTCACACTGTCCGTCACGGTTTATTTTCACCAGGGAAAGGAATAAATGCTCTGGATATTGTAAAATTCCACTTGACACTTTTGACCTTCAGGCTGAAGAGTACAAATTTTGGTTGACTTTTATTTGTATGCAATTGATATTGGGGGGGAAGTAGTTTTTATATGTGTACTAAAATTTGACCTCGTCACCTGAAGATGACAGAAAGAGCTGACAAAACCAAAACCATGCAATATTGGCTAATTGGCTAGTTCAATTTTATGACATCAGGTAAATTTATTCTCTTAGGATAAATTCCACAAAATTAAACCTGAAACTGTTTCCTTGACTCCTCAACAAATTTGGCTAAAATACATACAATCAAGCGGCAGGATTTGTGGAGAGATACCATGCTGGAGGAGCTTCCTGGAAGTCCTCGATAAAATAAATCCTCAAACACTTCTACTCCTAAAACACCCTTCTGAGCAGAATCACTCACAGCCATTCCCTCCGCTCCACCTACTTTCCAGATGTTCTGTCTTATGAACTCAAAAACCATTCACTCTATCCTTCTCAGCCACAAATCCACATTATATCTTTATCCATTCACCTACCCCCATCACCTATAAATATCCTGCCAAAGTAACCGATTTGCTGAAATTAAAGTCTCTCTCCTGAACTCCTGCTACTTCCTAAACCACACCCTCCACAAACAACTGAGATGCTAAACCTACTCTATTTTCAAAATACATACCTACTCTCCTTAGTGTCCTCATCTGTTTTGATCTGTCAGTGTTCTACCCTTTGTGTTTACACCTGTTTTGTTTCAAGCATTGCATCATAGTATATTATCATTTTCTGTCGTTTTAGGGAGCCAGTATTGAAATAGAAGCTGTTGCTATTGTTGGAAATTTGGAGACTTGCAAAATGTAAAATGATGATGTACGTCCGTAAAATGATGCTGTTTAGAAGGCCAGTGGTGATATCTGTGGTGAATAAATGATGCAAAAGTTTTTAGATTGTTGGCATTCAATTTTCACTACAGTGGAATATATTTTTGAATCAATACATTCCATGTGTTTTATGTACTATTCCTGAGGAAAAGGATGGTTACTTGTATATTATTAGAATTAAATACTCAATTTGTTTAATTCTATATTTAGTTATTTAGCAAATTTGGTGGTTCAAGATTAAATTGTCTCTCATTCAAGGTGAGGGTTGTGGATTGCAGTCCCAGTGTTACTATATTCTTTATTCACTTCTTCAGAAGTATGCGTATTATTGTAAAAATCTTGATTTTCCAGGAACTGGGCCACGCATTTAATGATGAGTTTTAATTGTCTTTTAAATATGCCTTCATTTAATTGTTAGGAGAAATAATTAGTCAAATCGTTATTGATTTTTAAAAATTATGTGAATTAATCCACATAATCAATTATTGTTTTAGTTATATAAAAATAATACATAGTTGGTGAGGTCACATCATTCCTCTTTAACTTACTAAGATGGCTTTGGAAACAAATGTAAATATAGTGAAATCTCCTATTTACATTATCATAATTAATGTTTTCCTGCATTTTACAATGTTTTTATCTGGTCCCGTCCAATTTCCTATATCTCCAATGTATGTAGATCCCATTTTTACACCATGACTTTTCCATTTTCCCACTGTTTGCGTTAGATGTGGGTAATAATGCGATAGATTAAAAAAACAAAATTCCCTTCCATGACATTTAGCCGTATATACCAGTCTGTATGAAACACTGTTTTACCTCGTTTCTTGCATATACACTTTGAAAACTAGAGAGAGAGCAGTAATGTGCTCTGTTTTATGGAAGAATTTGAACTTACTGGCATATCGGGGCTTCCCTTTATCAAGCATTATGAGCTGAACACAGCAGAGTTCTTTCAAGGCTGAGGAATCTGTCAGGTCTAAGAGAAATGATGAAGCACAAGCTAGCATGTTTCTGTAACACATCGTGATGTTTCACAATTGCATCGATTCTAGAGACTGGCAATCTTAGATGTTTCACTATAGCAGAGCGAGTGGCATCATGAGAATCCACAATTTTTATTTACCCCTAAATTGAAAATATTCTAGTTGCTGCGAAGGCTTCCACGGTGATTAGAAGATTACTTGGGGGTTCCGCTTTTTTTCTGTGTTGGTCCATCTTACTGCACGACAGTTTCGCCGCTTTTCCCAGTAATAAAACACATTAGTCTACGTGATCACTTCCGAAGGTGATTTATATCTTAAAGTGGACTGTATAATTTGCATTTATGAAAATTATTAGTGACAAAAGGTTGAGCCACGACAATATGCCACTTACTGAAGCGTGCCCGACCGACCGATGGCTCTGCGGCAAGCAGCAAGACTCCACAGGGTTGCTTCTTTCACATCCACACTGCTCAGTGTTCACAGGTAGACTCACTTACACACTCATTCAACATCCACTCACTAGGCACACAAACAAATGATAATCGAAAACCGAAGTCCAGTGGCACCGCCAAGTGGTGGCGCAGCTCAACCTTGACAAACCATTTGAAAACACAACTGAACACTACGTAACATTCCATAGCCACATCCTCAACTGATAGAGTAGGCAGATGGCTCATGGACATTATTGCCTTGCTTTGGTGAAGCATCTTACTGAAGCAGGTAAGTCGCCACTTCCCTCTCTTACCTTCATAAAGGGCAGATCAAGCAATATGAGTTGAACACAGCAGAGTTCTTTCAAGGCTGAGGAATCTGTCAGGTCAAAGAGAAATGATGAAGAACGATACTGCATGTGCAGTTTATCAGTGTTTCTTATTTTGATCTTTACTCTATATTGAGCAAATATGCATGTAAAACTGAAAATTCTCCTTTTTCTGCTTATTGCATTTTCCCACAATTTACACTTTCTTCTAGCAATCCCTATAAAAGTGTAAATAAGGGGTTTTACTGTACGTACCAGCCAAAATTATTTTTCACTGTAAAGGAAATAATCATGCCTTCACTGTTGAAATGCGTGGCTTGTACAATCTACTTTTGAACGGAGATAAACATTAAGCTGAACTCCTTTTTAACCCTTTTACTGCGGTTCACTCTCCGGAAACATACTCATCACATGTGGCAGAAAAGTGAAAGCGCTAAAGGGAGAACAAAAAGGCACGTTCACAGCAGCCTACCGTGCAATCGTACTAGGTACGTTCACAGCAGCGAAAGGGTTAAGCTCCTCTTTCAGAGCCTTGGTCTTGGGAATAACCACGTAAAGTTAAGCTGAATTCAGGGGAGAATTATGGTTGCTATTTCGCCAAATTAATGGGCATATGATTATTTGTGCGAAATACATGATTGAAATAGCATGCGTGAGAGAATCTTTTTCTGTTTTAGCTTAATTTAGGCGTAATCTATTATGCCTGACGTGGAACATGTGATTTATTCTAGTGGAAATTTATTCCTCTAAATTCTATATCCAGAGCAGCATCTAGTTCCAAATGATTGAAGAAATTGCACACTTCCATAGTGTATGCATACATAGCTTAAAGATATAAATACACTGCTCACATTTAAGTCTAGAGATTTTCAGTAAAGATTAAAATAATAATGAAAAATGCAAAATGAATCTTCATCTTCATAGACCTAGTCCAAAATGCATGAACATTTTGCAAAAGATGCTTGATTGCCTAATTACTAACTAATTGGAGAAAAGGAACAAGTTAGTTGTATTCAACTTTATGAACCCTTTTGGCATGAATACACATTTAAACACACATTCATGAATTATGACATCTGAAATCATATAAGTGTGTTGTGGGAGTGCATATATTTCAGGGAGGGAGGGGGTACCTACCAGAGTAGGTGGTGGGTACCTTCATGTTAGCTTCAGGGGGTAGCAATGTTGATGAAGGATACTCATTCATACGATATTTGATATTATGAAGTGAAGATTTTTCCAGTTTGGCTCTTTGTAATTTTGAGTTTCTACTGTATTGAAAATTGCCAACCTTTTCATTGTGACGTAATTCTTCTCTTTTACATCCCTCACTACCTGTTCCATGTATCTCATTCGAGGCCTGCCTTTTCCAATTTTCCCGTTCACTTTTCCCTTGACGATTGTCTTCATCAGGCCATCATGTCTCAAGATATGGCTGATTAAGTTGGCCCTCTTCTTTTTAGAATTGTCAGCAGACTTCTCTTTTCTCCCACTCTTCTTAGGACTTCCTCGTTACTTACTTGGTCGATCCATTTAATCTTCTTCATTCTCCTGTAGCACCATATTTTGAATGCTTTACCCTTTTCTTCTCTGCTGCTGTCATCATCCATGCCTCACTGCCGCAAAGAAAAATGCTCCAGATGTATGTTCTGATGAACTGTTCCCTTACTTCTACGCTTGTATTTCCAGCTGTAAGTAGATTCTTCTTTTGATAGAATCCCTTCTTTGCCTGGGGTATTCTACTAACTACAGTGGAATCCCGGTATAACGAGTGCTCATCATCCCTCGAAAATCACTCGCTAAACCGAGCGCTCGTTATATCCGAAGGTGTTGAAAAAACCCACCTAATTCTCATAGTCGTTCGTATTTACAGTTTTTCTTTTGTTTCCGTGGTATTTGACGAAGGTAAACAGCAAAAAAGTCATTTCAGGCACAATCTGGTAAGAATATCAACATATTTCATGAAAGAAACAGGACATTTTCCATTATATAAAATATTAATTCCCCTAGTTTCGATGCTTTCCTTCCAGTTCTTCTATTTTTCGATCGCCGAAGAAAGCTGTAAAGACAGCGTAACTAGTCGGAATTAAAATATTAGGTATACTGTGGAAGTTTTTGGATAATTTTGCGAATATGTCATGACGATAATATCAGCTTTGTCGAGTTTTCGAATGTTAACCAGTACGTCCATCAGTTGGGACAATTGGCCTGAAGGTTCACTGAAATACGGCATGTTTCGGGGGTCGTAGATATTTTTCAAGCTAAGCGAAGGCCAACTTACGGCTGTCTTTTTCCGACACGATTAACTGGAGCAATATCACGATAATTCATCGGGCGCGAACACGCTATGTTTGAACGAGCGCGATATCACGATCTTTTATCGCGATATTTATCGTGATAATATATAGTGATATTTTATCGGGGCGCGATATCATAATATTTTATCGCGATATTTATCATGGTCACAATATAATGATATTTTATCGCGATATTTCTCATGGTCATGATATTTATCGTGATGTTTATAGTGATAGTTATCGCGATACCTATTTATAGCGATATCTTATCGTGCCCCGATATCTTATCGTGCCCCGACATCTTATCGTGCCCCGACATCTTATCGTGCCCCGACATCTTATCGTGCCCCGACATCTTATCGTGCCACGATATCTTATCGTGCCCCGATATCTTATCGTGCCACGATAACATATCGGGGCACGATATGACGATGTTTATTGTCACGTTGAGTTATCGTTATTGCCACCTTACGATATCGCCCATGCCTACACCTAACTCCCTCTCCTACTCTCATCTTGCTCGTCGTCTGCCCACTCCCACTGATGACTGGGCCTAACAAAAGAAGAACGTCAAATGGGAGCGCGCAAAGCGTACTGAAGGCCGTAAATAGCTAATGTTTGGACATAACTGGCTTTAGGGGTTGTAGATATGGCACACATCTTGTATTTTTAGTTTAATTAGCAGATAATACAAAACACAATAGTTTATTTTTGCTAGGCGGTGCATCGCCCTCGAGAGATATCTGTCGTAATACCGAGCGTATACCGTGGAAGGAACTTTTTGGCCTCGCTATATCCGCTTTATTTTACATGTAAAACATAGGCCTTCTGGCGGTACAAAGACAATCACTCGCTATAACGCGATTCTCGCAATAAGCCGTACTCACTATACCGGGCTTCTACTGTATTTCTTTCTTGCTTCATCCATTGTTGGTTATTCAGCTTCCTAGGTAACAGAACTCTTTCACCTTATCAAGTTTTTGTTTTCCTAGTTTGATATTGGTTTTGGCCTCTTCTTTCTTGCTGCACACCTATGTCTTAGTCTTCTTTTTATTTATCTTCATTTGATATCTTGCCATTGTCCTTTCCATGTTTACTAGAATCTTGTTGGTTTCTAGTACTTGGTACTCTTCACTCCTCTCTTTCTCTGCTATGAGTGCTATGTCATCAGCGAATCGTAGCGTGCTTATTTTTTCTCTGTGGATAGACACTCCAGAAGACTTCTCTTTGATTTCATTGATGGCTCTCTCGATGTAAACATTAAAAATTATGAGAGACAGTGCACAGCCTTGTCTCACTCCTTTCCTTAAGGATAATTATTCTTGCCTCTTCACAGCTCTGTCCAGAGTTAATCACAGCTACTTGATTTTTGTACAGACTGTGTATAATTCTTCAGTCATTCAGGACACTCCAATTCCTTTCAGAATTCCAAGCATTGAATTCCAATCCACGTTGTCAAAAGCCTTCTCTTGAGTCCACAAATGCAATGAACGTCGGTTTGTTCTTCTATATTCTCTTCTCTATGAGCAGCCTAAGGGCCAATATTGCCTCTCCTGTACCCTTACTTTTTCTGAATCCAAATTGATCTTCATCCAGGAACTCCTCTGCTTTTCGTTCTATTCTTCTGTAGATTATCCTGGTCAGTATCTTCAATGCATGTGTCGTCAGGCTTATAGTCCTAAAATTTTCATATTTCTCAACTCTCTTCTTCTTGGGAATAGGGATGATGATGATTTCCTCGAAGTCCCTTGGAATTTCTCCTGTTGAGTACATGTGGCAGATGGTTTTGTATAGATGAGTTAATGTCTTCTCCCCTGCATTTTTAATTAGTTCTGCAGGAACATCATCAATAACAGAAGCCTTATTCATCCGAAGGTCCCTTACTGCAGCGTCGAATTTCGATCTTAATATTGATGCTCCCATTATATCATCCTTTTACACTTCACTTTCCTCTTCAATAGCTTTTGTGCAGAGATTTTTTTCGTTGAATAGCTCTTCCAGATATTCTATCCATCTCTTGACTTTGTCCTTGTTTTCAATCAAAATTTCTCCATTCTTTTTGCTTATGGCATTGAATGTTGTGCTCCTTGAAGTGGTTCCTCACTAACCTGTAGGCAGCTTCCACCTTTCCAAGTGCAAGGTTGTTTTGTACATCTTCGCATAGTTTCTTCATCCACATCTCTCTAGCTTTCCTTGCTTTGCAACTTATTTCGTTCCTTATTCATTTGTAGCAAAGCTGCCCTACTTCAGTTTTCGCATTCTTGTACTTTCTTCTTTCTTTTATCAAGGCTAAGACTACCTCCATGATCCATGGCTTCTTCTTGGCAACTTTTCTTCTTCCAAGATTCTTTTGCGTCTTCCAGTAGTCCACATTTAATGTTTTCCCAACGCTCTTCCACTGATTTCTCATTCAGGTTTTCTCTTATGTTTTTTCCTACTGCTTTTTGAAATGCCAGCTGATGTTGAGCCTCCTTTAGTTTATCTACTAGCCATATATTCTTTTTTGTTTTCTCCAATTTTAGGTGGCATTTCATCATCACTAAATTATGTTCACTGTCTGTGTCTGCCCCAGGGTAGCTTTTGCAGTCCTTCACTTGGCTTCTAAATCTCTGTTTCACTAAAATGTAGTCTATTTGAACTCTTCTTCTGTCTCCAGGCATTTTCCATGTGTATCTTCTTGGGTGTGATTTTTAAACAATGTGTTATTGACCACTAACTCATGTTGAGTGCAGAACTCCATCAGTCTTTCTCCTCTTTCATTTCGGTTTCCTAATCCCTATTTTCCAGTTATTCTTTCAACTTTACCTTTGCCGACAATAGCATTCCGTCTCCTATAATAATTAGGTTTTCTTCTCCTCTTACCTGTTTTATTACTTCCGTGATATCTTCGTAGACGTCTTCCACTTCTTCATCTTCATAGTCCGTCGTAGGCATGTAAACCAGTACCACTATGGTATCTACAGGTTTGGTTTCGATCTTCACCATTATTATCCTTTCATTGTACTGCAGGAAGCTCTTCACACACATTCCGGCGTTCTTTCTGAGTATGATCCCTACTCCAGCATTACCATTTAATGATCCTGTATGTATAATCCTTAAGCTTCCACTCCAAAAGTCTCCATCTTCGGGCCACTTCATTTCACTGATTCCTAATACATCGAGGTCCATTCTTCGCATTTCCACCTTCAGGTTCTTCTGTCTTCTACAGATCTGAAGCAATCTCACGTTCCATGTTCCTACCCTAAACTTTTTATCACATTTGACTTTGCACTCTCTCGGGTAGTCCTCGCCCGGAGATCTGAATAGGGGACTATTTTACCTCCGGAATATTTTACTCAAGAGGTTTCCATCATGTCTTGATAAGAAAGAAAAGAGTGGAGTAATTGCGACTCCTCGGTATAATAATGTTGTGGTTTCCCCTTGCCTTCCACATCGCAGTACTACAGCCATTAAAGTAAATGTTACCACGCCTGTAGTGAAATGAGTGTCCCTGTGACCACTGTGGTCTCCACCTTCACTCGTATGAAGAAGAGCTGCTGCCCTCTCCAACCTCTCTGTATAATGCCATAAGATACCGTAGAGTAAAGATATCCATAGTACATGTTTAATAATACAAAAGAGCTGATGGTATATTTCAACACAAAATAAATATAAAACTGAATTAAGTTTTGAAGAGAGGTAGTCAATGTGATTACACCAGGTTAGAGATCAATGGTTAATGTTTAGCCCTTGAAACTTAAGGCCAGTGGGCAGTTCACATTTATAGCCATCAAATGTTAGATGAATGAATGAGTTTAGGTACCTAATTTTCCAGGTAGATATTGAAAACTATAACAAAATAACAGTAAAATGAGAAAGAAAACTTGTTCCAGTCCAGCTAAAGGCATTGCTGTATTAGTAACAAGTAAAATCTACATGGCATCATAAATTCATGGTTACTTTTATTGCTTTCTGGTTATTACAGTCAGTGAAACTGAGAGAGAGAGCATGTGTTTTCGCAGTATCCCTACTCAATTCTTTTTTACCTACAAGATTTAGGCATGGAAATAGACCTTTTTCTTGCATAGGTATATACAACCCAAGAATCATTTTTATTTAAGGCAATAAGAATTTTTTTCTGTGCTTAGAGAAAGTGGAGGTTTTAGCCCTGACTCCTTTATTTGTGTACAAATGGTCATGTGTAAAAAGGTCTAATGAGTAATGATAGAATTATGTATAGCTTTGGCAGGAATTATGAACAAAATTACAGGAAGAAATTTACAAAATAATAACATCAGAAATGGAAATGCTTCAGTAAAATGAGACCTAATTACTAGTGATTCTTTTAGAGCACACAGGTGTGCTCTTCCCATTGCTTATAAGTGTGTATTCTATTGCTTAAACAATGTTTAGGAAATTGATACAAATTTCTTACTCTTGTCTTTTCACCGTCATTAATGGGCTTCAACTAATCCCCGATAGTCAAGATTCAAAACCAAGAAAAGTTCATAAGCATCGTCGATAGTTGCCACTCGAAACAAGCTTTGCTTTCACTCTGTTACATATTAATTAATGTGTAAGAGGTCACACTATGTGTCTCCTTTTCCAAATTGTATTTTCGCAACTAGTTAATGAATTTTGCATATGGAAGTGAGAACTCATATTCTTCTACTCTGCTATCACTATGAGCTATTGTCGCTGTTTTCAGTCATGACATCATTGTGTATACACCGAGACCCCAGAGTTTGATAAGCTGATATAGTTATATAAGAGCAAATCAATTTTAATGCAGTAAAATGTATCTTATACAATGTTCATTTCTGCCTAGGTAAATTAAATTTTTTTGTCAACTTAGATAAACTTTTACTAGATTTTATTTGGAATAAAATCTTGTGGTTTTTGGCTTAACTTTATGTAGCCTATTCATGATTGAAATGAAAACTTGACTTTGTAGTTGCACAAATTTATTTAACGAACGACCCAAGTTTCGACGTCCAATGTCATAGTCTGATGTAGACGTTAGACGTCGAAACCCGGGTCATTCGTTCAATAAACTTAAGTGAAACTACAAAGACAAATTTTCATTTCAATGGAATAAAAGGGTTTTCGCGACTTAAAATCTGATGACCAAGCTTGCTGATGCTTGTTATTCCGTTAGCTATAATCCTATTAAATTGAAATTACAACAAAGTAGCACAATTGAATTTTTTGTCCGTTGAAGAAATCAATTTTTATGTATTACAAAAATTAGTAGTAAAATTAGTAATTTGGGTTCAAGTTTCATAGTATACTATGAAACTTGAGTGGAATCGTTGGGGCCACAAGGTTGTCAGCATGAAGAATATAGAGAAGCAGATCAATAATAATTTCTAGTATTACTGAATTGCAATAAAATTTGTTTCCTGTTATGGAGGAGATAGCTTCTCAAGCGTAGGGCTCTCGATGTACCTACGTACTATACCGACAGGAGATCCTTACTGCATCATGTGCAATGTGCAATGTGCATCAACTATGCAAATGATGTTTACCTTGTCATAGTAATACTCTAGTTCAGGGGTGGCAAACCTTTTGCGATTGAGTTCCAAAGTTTATGAAATAGGAGTATATTTGCTCGACTCGCGTGCCAACCCATCAATTGAGATAGAGGTATCGATCGAGCGCCTTCCTAGTTCTGCATGCCATAGGTTCGCCACTCCAGCTCTAGTTCATTCTGTCAGATCCAAGGTTGCTAAGTTTCATATTTTCCATCAATTTTCTATTTACTTGAACTTTGACCCTATTCTGTGGTTAATTCAAAACTGGACAGTACTTGAAGGTGTATTGTCATATTCTGCTAGCTTTTAAACGCTTGTAAAAGTTAATGTATTCACCAGTCCACAATTGGTAGTTATGTATTATAACTAGGGATGTGTTGATTCTCGATACCACCGATTCTTGAGGATCGGTATATCCGGATTGGATCCAAGGATCTGCGAATCTATCATTTTACTCGGATCCGGATGCAACTACACAGAGTAAAATCGGATTCGGATCGTATATTTAAAATTTTTGCGGCTTAGCGACCAAAGTATCCCCTGCAATACTAGGTGCGGTAGATATTGACAAGGAGAGGTTGAGTCACTCAGGTTAGCTGAAAATTTTCCCGTGCAAGTGGAAGCAAAATAAAGAAATATGACTTTTCCCCATAACCCCGCCATTGCGAGAAAAAAAATTTTATATGTCATGCGGGTAGCCTACATTCATCAGGATCAGGCGGACATCGAGAGCTAGTGTACTAAAGGAAGTTCGATCCCTATATTAGTTTAATATTTTCTTTCAGTTATTGCATCTAAAATGTTGTCATTCAATTTAAAAGGCTTACATCTGAATACTCACTTTTTTATACTTTTATTGTTTAAATTAGATGTACGAATGTATCACTAAAAAATTAGGGATGGTTGGGTTGGATCCAAAGACTCGTGGATCTTTCATTTCATTCGCTACTGAAATCATATCCGAATACTTTATCGTATCCTGATCGAAAATTTTTTTATTTTGCGGCTTGGTGATCGATGCACCTCACGAATGGAATGTAGGTACCGTAGATACTGACAAGGAGAGGATTTGTAACTCGGGTAATGAAATGAGATGAAAATTTTTCCGTGCTACTAGAGAAAATTAAGAAATGCATGTCTTGGCTTTTTTTCTCCTCCACAGGCCCAGATGCGCGGGAAAAAAATAAAGCAGAATGTCACGAGAGTCGCCTACATTAGCCAGACTCGCATGAACCGATGATGATGAAGTTTTTAAAAATGTGAGCTAGTGTTCTGCCATTCGATCCTTAACACTGCCTACTAATACCGTCATGCTGTATTCCTAGAGTAAGGCAAGCAGGCAGTTAAAAAAGTAGATTATCAGAAATTTCATGTCAATATATACGTCAACAAAGTAAATATAATAAAGTTTGGCATTAGTGAAGGTGATAGGAAAAATATTTTACTACAGAATTGAAAGCATGGAAACAGTACGTTAACTTTACAATGTATTTTTGAGTGATGCATTTGTAAATCTAGTTTAGGCGATAGAAGTACAAAAAAGTCAGTATTCACATAAGGGTTGGAAATTAAGGATGATAAAATTTTCGATTCAATTGCTGAAAGAAAACTTTTAAACATCGTTAAGAATGGAACTTCTTTACCTTCAGTACATTACCCCACTCTACTATTGTCAGCTTACCCCAGTTCAGAGACTCCCCGCATGTCATTCTACTTTTTTCCTTGGGATCCCGAGCCAATTTCTTTATTTTCCTTCTATCCCTGGTGAAAATATCCTGGGCAGGAAGCGTGCAATACTGTGCAGGAAGCATGCAATACTGTGCAGGAAGCGTGCAATACCGTGCAGGAAGTGTGCAATACCATGTAGGAAGCGTGCAATACTGTGCAGGAAGCGTGCGTACGCTTCATGCACGATAACTGCACATTACATGCACACTTCCTGCACATTCAAATGTCTGAATTCACGCTTCCCGCACACTTCCTGCACATTCAAATGTCCGAATTTACGCTTCCTGCACACTCCTTGCACAGGATATTTTCACCAGGGATGTAGTAGCATGAAAAAAGGCTCATCTCATTTCATGATCCGAGTTACACAACTTCATGAGTATAAAACTAAAAAATTCCATTTTAAGGGTTACTATTAATAAGACATTGCAAAATTACTAGTTTAGCAGCTTGGAATATTCTATAATATTATTTTCTTCAAAATGGAATCCCCTGATACTCCATAAATAGAATATCCTGACTGCATTAAATTTTTTTTGTGTTTCTAAAAAAAAGGATTTGAAAGCATTCAAGGATTTGATTTACAACAGCAACCCAAGTTAATGTGAACCCATTGTGAACTGAATGAATATTAGGTTTTTGATTTTGTTTATTATTTATATTATTCTTGGCATGTGACATGCTTGGAAGTCTTTTGTGTATAAATACATTTATACCTTTCTGGATAGAGGGTGATACAGTATGGCATCACTAGGATCTTATATTTTGGAAAATAATTCAAATATTATAATGAAAATGAAGTTATGTTTCTTTTAACTACACTTTAGAGAATAGTTGTACAGGTTTAAAAAGTGTATTGTTTGATGAGTATGTGATAAGAAGAGTGAACTTTATATTAGAATTAATAACATATAGCTATTGCACCCGTAAATCTTGATCCAGGAAAATATTAAGATGATGGGAAGTTGATTTTTTCTACTATAAATTTACTGTTTTTTGGGAATACAATTGTTACTGTTTTTCTGTATAGATTAAAAGTCCTAAAAGAATACGAAACATGAGAGTTTCTCATAAAAAATGAGAAGCATATTTAGCACATTAGGAAACATTCGTGACCAGAAATGGAAATTGCCTTGATCCAGAGAGGCTAAAAATTTTGGTTTTTTGAACAAAAACCTGAAGTAGGCTCAAGGGTTTGTGACATGACCTTTTATTCTTATTATATAATGTTGAATTATAATTTAGGTTAGTGTTTTTATTACTCTTATAACTAATTATTAATCATATTAAAATTCAATTTATTACACGATAATCATATTCTTTTGAATGTTGTGAAATTTTTTATCTGATACCAAACTTGCTCATGTAAAAAAAATATAAAACCCTTTTGTTATCAAACAGTTTTTATTTTCGAAAAGTCCTCATAGTGGATATCAGAAGTTTTTTCCCAAAGTAAATAGTATATTCAAATTATTGTTTCGTAAAATTTTATTATTAGATTTCATGGAAAATATTATAATTATAAATAGGAAAAGTAGGTAAAAAACGTATGTATGTATAGGTTGATGGTATTTGTATCGATTTTCCAGGAATCTGTATCGAGAATTGATAAATTTTGGTATCGACTCATCTCTAATTATAACGTAGGTGTTATTTTATAATGAGAGTTAAATGTTTTAATTCAATCAAGTAATAGCTTTTTCCTTCAATAGGCAACTAATAAATTTGCAGAAAAACATTTAAGATACTAATTGAAATTCTAGCATTCGAGGTGTACGAAATTCATGTTATGATTAACATTTGAATTCAGTATATCTGCTATTCATCCCAGCTGTAATTAAAACCCTGTAACCCATGCCAGGACTAATTCTTTTTTCTGGATAAGTCTGTATTCCGTTTTTAGGTCAGGTTCCACATAAAACAATTGTGTCACTGTAGTCTCTCTTTAGACCTACCCAAAGTACCTTTCCATAGCCAATTTGATGAATTCTTGAATCAGTACCACACATACATACTTCAAATATGATACTCCTATGGTAGCATTTTAAGTGCAGGAAATGTCAGGGTTGCAGCTTCCTATTGCCAGCTGTATAAAGTTCAGTTTGATGAAATAGATGTAGTGAGAATCACATTTACATACTTCCTTTGCTTCACTTCCATCTCCCAGTCACTATATCAATATTAAAGATTGTGAACATTTAAAATCTCTAACAGCTTTTAGCTAATATATGAATGAGAAACCTTGGAATAGTAAGAGAGAGGGACAAAGAAAAGCTGAAGGCTATGTTGATGGTCTTTTATAGACTATGTTGCAGACTCACTTGGACATCAACAAACTAAAAATGTGGAAAGAAGGAGAAAAAAGCAAATAGGACAAACCCTCACTGATGAAATAGAAACCTGCAAGTGGAAGTGTCATGTCCATGTTAGAAGCATGGCACATACAAGATGGCCAAGAAGAGCATTTGAGTGGCACCAAAAAACATAAGAAGGAAGATGAAGGGCAGAAGATGAAGCAAACAAAAAGATGTGGAAACAAGAGAGCTTAGGGAAGATAAGTATAAGGGCAGAGAGATGTGAGAAAAGGCCATTGATCTAAAAACTCACACTTGTATAATATTTAATAGCAGAGTCTATAAGGTAGTTAACCCTTTTACTGCCAGCCCCTTTAAAGTAGACTGTGCGAAAAATGCCAAGCCCATTATGCCCAGCCAATGGGCAAGCTCATTAAGATATATTATAAGCACTTAATATTAATATATGAATTTTTTTTTTTAAATTTTGATCATATATTTTCACTTTTTAAGAGGATGAAAAAATTATTCATGCTGTCTCTGATTTGAATGAATTGTAACCATTACAAATACATGATGATGTAATGTAGGTGGGCCGATATATCGGCCCCTTGGCAGTTTTCGCACAACCATAGAGGGCCGATATATCGGCCCACTGGCAGTAAAAGGGTTAAGGTAGGTAAGGAACCTGTAATTATTATATTTGTTGTGATTGGAATGGACATAAGGATTGTAAGTAAATAACTTAATGTCAGTGGTGATTTTGTAATAGATATCAAAAATATAAACAATGAATTATGCATCAGTTTAGCTAGAGAGCTAAATCAGCTCTTTACCTACGTGTTATAATTCAAGCTCCTTCCTTACCTTTCCATTCATTGATAAATGACAACCCATACAGCACATGTTATGTAATTATTCGTGTAGGTTGGGTCGAAATCTAGACTAAGGTGTATCCCCATATTTATCTAAACAATACTCGTAGTTGTTCTGGGAAAATTGAGTTGAACAAGTTCAACTCAAATTATCCCAACATTACACTAACTTCAAAATAAACTTTTAATGAAGATTTTCTGATCGAACACTTGAGTTACGATTGTCCATGTTGATTACTTACTTCCTAGCCAACAAGCAAATTTTAATATCTTAATACGAAAGGCGATGAACAAGTTATGCATTCTTATTGTATTTTTCGGTGAAACATATAGTTTTCTATGTAGGTATGTATTAAGATTGTCTTCTGTAGATGTCTGATTAATAAGATTATTAGAGTTCCGTGAATTTCATGCTGACGGAAATGTTTTTCAAAGTCTAAAAACTTACGAAGGGAGTGTCCGATGCTGACGCTAGTCTGATGTTAGGATGCTGACGAAACTTGGCAGGCAGGTATTCCTTGATTAATGAATCACCCCCTTATCGGGTTATAAATCCAATACCTTCAACAGAAAAGTTTTAATTATTTTGTTACCGTCATAATGCTTAAAATTACACATCTTCCATCATGGGAAGCTTGGTCAGGGGTAAAGTAGGTATTTCATTAGTATTGAATGCTTAAAATTACTCATCTTCCAGCAAGTGAGTTGGGTCAGGGGTAAAGTGCACAGATCTCAAAGTGGACGTTCATAGTTCGAATATTTCTCTCGACTTTTTTTTCCATCGCAGTTTTGTTGTACTACCGTCCCTGGTTATTAATATTTTTAACATGTTTATCCAGGATACCTATATCTTATGTATTAATTGCGTAAATTATGTAATTAATACATAAAATTACTCTTCATTTAATACCGGTACCGGATTTGACCATAGACGATCAGTATTATCCGGTTTGGGGGCAGACAAAGAACCGTATATAGACTGAATTTAATCCTCTCGTGAATGTGTAAAAACAGTTTTTAGACGAGATAATTCCTGGATATTAAACGGTCTATAGGCCAATTTGCGACCGTTTGTGCTGTATGGGAAATAACATGAGTTATAGCAAGTAATTGATGACTCCTCAATGCCTCTATTTATGCTGTTAGATTTATATGTAAACAAATTTCTAAAATGTGTCCCTTCACTAGACTAGTCATTATTTACTACCTTAATAACTTACTCCCAAATGCACACAGCTTTTCAACTGAACGTGAAAGTAATTTAGATTCAGTTTTATGCTCTATGCAGTTTATAATCATCAAACAGATAACAAATAGTTTATTGATTTTATACTATAAAATATTTAAATACAAAATTTTAAATAAAATATCATAATAGATTGTTTAAATTAGCAGAAATTAGATCAGCTATCTTGGATAGTTCTGAGGAAGTGTTGTGATTTTTTCGAAGACCAACTGATACTTCCAGATCGAAATCAGGTCCATATCTCAGAAAATACTGCAAGTAAGAAATAAATACATTAGAATGAGTACAAGTATACATAATTGACAGTAGAAGACAAGTTTTAACTTACAGAGTGATCAGGAATATCGGATGATAACTTCTTTCCAACAATTACAGAGGTCAAAAAGGTCCAACATTTAGCTGTATTAGTTAAATTGTATCCTCCTAATAAAGAGAAAATATAGTTAAAACTAGGTTAAAACAAAAACTGCCATCATGGACAATGAGATCCATGTGCTAAGTTAATTGACATGTTAATAGAGATTTGTGGACTGCCATTGCAATTTTCTTCCACATGCAAAGAGTATAATGATTATTTTCTTATTATAAATTCAATTTCATTTAATTTACAGAAATGATTCTTTATTTTTTTGCTTACTAGTGTTAGAAAACAGTGCTAAGGAACGTACTTTCCCCAATGCTATGCAACCTGCAATATATGTATAATAATTTTCATCGTAATTCTATTATTTTAGCCATTTCTACGGTTTTCCCATTGAATTTCATAAAATAATACTCATATTATCCATCACCAAAGTTTTGCATGAAAATACTGGTATACATAGCAAATTATAATCGAGAACAAATTTTCATTTTCCAAATTCATAAGTTCGGAAGCTAAGAAAATTGATATTAAAAATAATTTCTTTTAAGTAATCCAAATTATATTTTACATAATGTAGCAAATTTGAAATTAATTACTTCTAATAATAATATAGATATTTAATAATAAATACACAAGATTAATTTAATAAAAATGCTATGTAAAATAACCAAAAACGTAGTGACACTTCATAATGTATGCCCATCAAAATATTAAAGGCATTAAAAGGATATATTGTGGAATGCAGCGCTATGATGGGTCAAAATTAACTATTATGCATCCAATATTGATTGAATATTCAATCCATATTAGCTGCATACCGTCAATCATAAACAGGCTTCCCCAGTTCACCTCACAGAAAAACATTACCTCCACCAAGAAATAAAGTGGGCAATTGCCAGCCTAGCACTTTCTGAACACATGCTTCCAGGGCATGGGGTGTCAAATTGAAGGGTCCCACCGGATCACCTGTGAGACAGTCAGCACCACACTGCACAACAACAGCATCACCATGGAATGCAGTTGTAACCACATCTAGCACCCTATAATGATAAAAAATTAGTCACTCTACTTATATTTATGAGATTCATTAACTCATTTCAATGATTGATTTACAAACCGCGTAAATATCCAAGTGTATTGATCATCAGTCACGCCATCCTTTAGTGGTACATTGACAGAGTAATATTTTCCAGCACCAAAACCTACTTCGTCTATTCCTCCTGATCCTGGGAAAAATCCCGGATCATAATAGTGAAAAGATACTGTCATCACTTTAGGAGAAAAAGAAAATGCGTTTTCTACTCCATCCCCTGTTGGGTGAAATATTCATATATAAATATGAATCAAATGATACATACAATAAACCACACTTAAAAGAGCTATGGTTAGGTATCAGCACAAATGAACAGAAATTAAAAAATATTAAGAGCATCTTGGAAAATGTAGTGACCAAACTTGATTTTCACCAGCAACCATCATGTACTGGAGCAAGTCCTATCCATTGTGCTCTCTGATTGACAAAGAATTGTAAAATATTAAAAAAATCATTCTGTAGCCTGATGGAATTTATATCTCCTTTGGGCCTTCGGCTTCATTATATTCCAAAGAACAACTGATCTAATTGAGAAGTTACCATCCCCATCAGTCCTTCATCCCCTTATGGAATCTGAATTAAAATATATAGCGCAGAACCTAAGCAGAAAACGAAGCTTTGGTTTTGATGGAACTCCTAGAAGTATTATTAAGCCCTTTCACTGTGGATTTCGTTTTCAGCACAGTTCTCTATGAAGTGTCATTTAAACACTGAAAAATCACGATAGTAAATTTAAGCTTTAGGTGACACTGCACTACAGCGACTTGTTTAGTATAACTTCCTATTTCAGCACATAGGTGGCAGCATAAGTCCTTCCAATGTAAAGCTCTTGATAGGAAAGTACAATCAACCTTGCGCATCTAGCCATGATTGGCCCATTTTTACATGGGAGAAATAGGGACTAAACATGTTTTCACGAGATAAAAATTAATTAACTATATTTCATCGAATTTGAGCCATGATAACTTTTGAATGATAAAATTACCTATAATACTACATCATTTTTATATCAAGTTTCTTCTCCAAAATGCGGGAGTCGGCCTGTATAATACGAGCCCAGCAGATGACGTTGTCTGCAATATGAGTGGAACGTCGCTATATTTTCCCCACTCGTAAAGTGACTTCTCGTTGATAACTGACGGAAAGGTATTTTAAAATGTTATATAACTACAGAAATATTAGCTTACTTGTCAATTAGGTATCAAAATCGACTAGGTACCTATAGAATATTTCTCTGCAATAGGAGTAAAACGTCAAGTCTTCCTCGACCATGAATCCTCATAGAGAACAGACGCACAGTGGGCTGAAATCGAGCAAAGCTGGCCAAAAATCAAATTTTCGACTTTTTATTTAGAACCGGGAATGAAAAATCCACATTTTAGAAGGGACATGTGATGTAAAACTGAAGTTTATTTTTTTTCAAAAGCATATATTAAATTATTACAGTCCGCCAAAAGTTAAGAAAAATCCATGAAATCTGGAATGCGCGATTTTTCCGAAACATTTCAATGTTTGTTTCCCAGGCATTGGGGTATCATAAGGAATTAGGCAATTTTAATAAAATATGTTTATAGTATTATTCTTGTAGATATTAAAGAGATAAATGTTTTGCGGTCAACCCTTTTATTTAATAACTTTATAATTTGTTTAAAATATCACTGTTTTTTGATGATTTTTTATCTGTTGCTAGGATAAAAGTACTTATCGCCGCTTGCCGCTCCTGAGATATAAACACCAGGAGTTAGATTGAAGTCTATATTATCAGACGGAAAAGAAATATCTTGCACCAACTTGCACCCCTTCTTTTTTTTCGAGGTAAAGCAAAATTATGTCTGGCGGGTCTCGCGCCCTTTGACGCGCCACACCCGTGGCTAGGCCCTCAGGAACTTAGTGTTAAATTCGTAGCACTCTGTTTGAGAAGCTGGATTTTCCCTAAAACATGAGTGCATAGTACTTACCACTTATTCTTTGCGCTGCTGTCATGGTATGTACCCTGTTCTAATGCTTTTACCCTTGGGTCTAATCCGCACCCGCGTGTGGGCGGCAATAAACCAAATGGTCCGCGCGCTCCCCATGCCCTTTGTCCGTGGCGGCTATTCCCTTATGCAACCAGATTTGTTCTTTCACTTTCAACACGTGCATGTTACCATTCTGCAAACTGAGTTTTTCCAAAATATGTCCTCAATGCGATTGGCTAGAGTCTTCTGTTCATTTGTGGCCGAGTGCTTGACATCAATGCTTCAGTATTCGTTGTCGAGGTTTGTGCCGAAGGACGTTCACAGTGTCATTGCCCAGCTATGGATTCAACGAAAGTGACTCGCCAAGATTTACATAATGTGCTCTTGGAAAAAAGAGGAGTGTCAATGGAGCAGAATAAATCGTTCGTGCTAGAGTTTTTACACAAGAAACTTAATTTGGAAGGAGAGGGAAAATTACAAACTTTGCTTGTGACCTTCATTCAAAAAGGGTTTTTTCATCAGTATTTCCGAAAGTGGGCTGAGTACTCCAGATTGAAAAACACATTGTAAGAAAAATAGAATTTGGTTAAAACAGCCGATAAGACTTCCTCCCACTGTGTTAAAATATCTCCCATGTGCATATGCTTCTTGTGAGTGTTAATATTAGCGGAAAATGATAAGACGGAAGCAACTAGCTGAATATTTCATTCCTTGTTTTCTTATGTTACGAAATATTATTATCTACTTCTTTAATTATCATTATTTTAGGCTTAACCGAAATCACACCTCGTGGAAGGCGTAGAAAAGTAGTGAAATTTAGAAGTTCCATTTCACTAGAGGATTTAAGTGTAACGACTTCCATGGAATTACGCACTGCAGGAGACGATATAGCAGTGAAGGTTGTGAAAGAGGTGACAACTACAACCTCAACAGGAGGAAAGCGATGGAGGGCTAAACACGCTCCAAAAAGAGAGCTCTCGGAAGAGGAAGCTGTTTCTCTGATTGCGCGGCGCAATTGACGAAGGGTCAGTATCTCCTCATTCGGGAAACTGTGAAATTTCATGGGCATGATATATATCCAAATTATGAAAGGGTAAAAGCAGCAAAAAAGGTGGCTTATCCGGAAGGGATAATCATTTCAGAAGAAAAGAGTGAAGTAGAAAGTGCGAACAGTCTGTGCTTTATCATACAGCCGCAAGAATTCTTCCTTGCACTGAAGGATCAGGCAAGGAAATTTTTGCTTCAGGGTGTAAATTGATATGTAAGTGGGCTTTCGATGGAAGCTCTGGTCACTCTCTCTACAAGAAAATGTGGCAGAAATCAGAAAGATTGAAATCCAGGGTTTATAGGAACCTGGAAATCCTGGAAAACCTGGAAAGTCAGGAAAAATGAAAACGGTCATGGAAATCCGGGAAAAGTCAGGGAATTTAACGTGTGGTCAGGGAAAAATTGCAAAAGGTCCAAATTTCGGAATTTATCACCTGAAAATGCCAAGAGATCAAAAACTGCGCATAGGAGCGGAGGTCGGGGTGAGGGAGGGGACGACTGGCCTCAGGCTGGCTTCGCTGTGGAGGCAACCCTATTCTGGTTCTTTCTGGCTATAGCCTGCACAATTTGGTGAAAAGATTGGCGAAAGGTGTGCGCATCTCATTTTCATTCGCTAGCGATTTTTGCCAGGAATGCTCTGCTTTGTCCCTCTGGTGACAGAAAAATTATTCTCAGTCAAATTTGATTTCTTTTAGCCAAATTTGTAGAAGGATGTGAGGAAGAAAAAATCAAGATTGATTCAAAGAGCTACGTTAACATGACATCAGGCTTGAAGGAAAAGCCAGGTTAGCCCTCTTTGCATATATTTTTCTGCAATTAAAACCCTTTCTGTCAATGTAAGTAATCATAATTTTTATTTTGTGGACTTAAAGTTGTTGATCTCTTATTACAGGAAGTTCATATGATTAGTATGAAAATAAACCTACAATTTTTCATAAGTTTAGACTTCTCTGCTTCCTCACTACCACTTTTATCTCTATAAATGACCGAAATCTTGGAGTATTCAGGCGCTCAAAAGTCAGGGAAAATCACTAATAATGGTCTGGAAATCCTGGAAAAGTCAGGGAAAATGAAAGGGAAAAACTCCTATAAACCCTGAATCATTTGAAAGATGACAGCTTGTTGTACACAAAAATGAGTAATCAACTGTCCTAATCATGTGTCATGTAAAATCCTTTTCTAGGAATTTCCGAGGAACTCATTTCCCGCTTCTCAATAATTTTGAGAGCTGTATCTACTGGGCTTCAAATAAATGATGCCGTTTTCACAAAGTATTGTCTTAACACAGCTAAATTGTATTTGAACCTTAATCCAAGGTATTATATGCCACCGACTATAAAGTTTTGATACATTGACCGGAAACTGTGAAACATGCCATTCTTCCGATTGAACAGCTTTCCGAAGAGGTCTTGAAAGCCCAGCACAAATATACGAGAAGTTATCGAGAAAAACACACCAGAAAGGTATTTAGGTTAGCCACAAACCATATAATTTTCCACAGGCTTCTGCTGACATCAGATCCTTATATTTCTTGTTCTAAGGGATTTCCATGTAAAGTGACAACATCACCGGAGGAGGTGAAAAATCTTTTTGTGATAGAGGAAAATTTTCTGGAATATGACGAATCTTCATTCTCTGAGTCAGAATATGAGATTTAATGGCATACTATTGTTCTAAGCATTGAACAATAAAAATTATTCGTTAATAGCATTTTTCTTTATCATCACGCTTTAATGGTGAAAATTTCATGTTTAAAGACCTCACAGCAATTTTTAATCTTTAGTTATTCTCTTCTCAGTTATTTACTAGCTTTAATGTTGTTATCAATCAAAGGAATTTTTTCTTTCCGTTGATATACCAGCACAACAATTTCGCCTTGCCCCTTACTTGTATATATCCCGCATAACTTATCACCATTTTTAGCTGTGAATGCCCTCCTATACAATATTATGTTCTAGATCACCCCAAATAAAATCCTTGCATCTTTGAATTAGATGTTCTGTAAAATATTACATTTATTTATCAATATTTACGACTACAGAGATTTTTGGCCAGTTTTTCTCAATTTCAGCCCACTGTGAGACGGTGACTAACCTTGTATTGTCACTGGAATCTTAATCATTCTCTATTAAGGCTAATTTCACGTTCACAACTCCCTTAGATTCCCTGGCACTTCAGCTACTGTGAGCGGACATGATTATCACATGGGCGACAATAATTGTGAGAGAAATGAATTTTGAGATACCTTGGCTTCGTTACGGATCTTACTCCGCACCGGAACAAGACTTAACGGCGGCTAAATTTAACATGCTACTTAATTTACGTCCTGCAAATTGCCTCACTCGGTAGAAAGACACGCAGGGCAAATAGGTAGTAAAGTGAGAATTTTGACAGGATTTACACGATCAGCACTTCATTTTTAACTAAGATTCAATTCACGAGGTTATAAAAAAGTCAGGTTATTACCGGTAAAGTTTTACAGCTATCCTATCAAGAGCTTTATTCCAATGCTTGTTCTCAGAAGAAGAATCTTCAGTGGATTAGATCGTGTTACAAACATGTTTTTTTCGAGATTGTGAAGTAAAGTTGATCAGCATGTTCCAGTGGAAAAAAAATTAGTGGACTATATTCGATTTTCACAGTGAAAGGGTTAAGAACTATTTTGATTTCATGAATCAGCCTCTTCATTTCCTTATAAATGAGTTTCAGGATAGGAATGCTTCCATCCCCTCTTTAGTTTTCCAAAGTAAACCCTCTTTACAAGAAAAAGGGTAGGTAATATCCACATCAAAAACACTTACTGACCGCTTTCCCTCATAAACCAATTTATCAAAATATTTGAAAAGGCTGGTTACATACAGCTTACCTAGAGGCTTCTAATCTCCTTTGCTCCCTGAAACCATCCCAGCATGGTTTCAGGGAACAAAGGTCTACCTTTTCTGCTATCAGTAAATAACCCAGATATTAAATGCTCTTGATCAAAAAATGGAAGTTAGTGTAATATTTTTTGATTCTCCTGATGGTTTTGAATGTGTTGACCATCAACTATGTCTCAAAAACTTATCAGGAAGAGTATACATGCCATGCCAAATGCATTGATTAAATCCTATTTGTCAGATAGATTGCAGCGTATATCTATTTCAGCAAATTGTGAAAACTTTAACTCCCCGGGTAAGATCCCAACTTGTGGTGTTCCTCAAGGCTCTATATTCTTGGCCCAGTATTGTTTCTTGCGTGTATAAATGGCCTTTCAGGTAGCTTTCATTGCATAAATGGTGCTACCCCCTTATCTATGCTGATGACATTAATATTATTCTTACATCACCTACTTGAGATGGCTTGGTTTAAACTGTAAACAAGCAAGTCACGTTCTACATACTGGTACTGCAACAATTAACTTGATTTAAATACTGAAAAGTCACACTTGATATACTTCTCTATTAAAAACAAAGAGAGCAAAATAGTCTCCATAGAAGTTGAGGGGAAGGCAATGCCACAGGTATTGAGTAACAAATTTCCGAGTTTCAACACAGTGAAATTGTGGGATTCTCAAGTCTCGTGGGTCACTTGATGCTTTATCCAGGAAGTTAAGCTCCACCTGATTTCTCATCAGGCCCATTAACTGTTTCGCAAGATGTTCTCAGAACTTCTTGCACTATATTATGGGGAATTTTACTCTCATTTACCTCATACTATTCTATTTTGGGGCTCATCTTGGAAAACCACAACCAACTTCACATTGAAGGACCACGAACATCTAGTTCCTTTAAGGCCTCCAATATTCCACAGGGAAAGATGACGCCTCAGTAGCTCTACTGGTTAAAGCACCTGGATGAAAATCATGGAATCTGGGTTCGAATCCCGGTCAAGGCAGAATGATTTTTTTCTCTGTGGAATTTCTGCTACCATCTTCAAAGTTTAAAAAAAGAGCCATTAGGCTCATGACTTATGCACCTTATCATCATGGTGCTGCCTACTCTTGGTGGTTATGTCCTCTCTCCTCCAGAGGGGATCTCAGACATTATGAAGCTCTTTGTCGTCCCCTGTTTAAAAACAATGTTTTTGCCTAGTGCATACATTTTCCATGTCATTCTACAAACAAAAAGAAGTCTTGACAAGCATGTAAAATTTGTGATGTACTCCAACATTCAACAAGACAGACACATTGCATAGTCTATATGTACACACATAGAATGCGGGAACAGGACCCAAAATTATGTGACTGCTAATGTATAATAAATAGCCTGCTAATCTTAAGGCTCATCATAGTATGACTGCTTTCAAAACAAATCTTTTAAGGTACCTAAAATGTAATTGTTTTATTCCATTGATGAATATGTAAATAATGCTAAAACAGATATACTTACAGTGTTTTCCTCATTGTTTTACGTGTCTTATATCAAGAGGAACATGATTGTAATTTCCTGATCTCTGGACAAATAAATGAATTATTATTTTTATGCTGCTTTATGTAACATCCACCACTGAGTCTATGGTTAGCATCGGGTTTCATTGCTGTCATAATGGCATGAGACTCGAGAGGGGTTTGGCAGTTTCTATAACCACTTCTGAAGAGTGGTGGATCTTTTGCTTTTGGATCGTGCTTATGCAGTAGATAGAGAGAATCCAAGATGATGGACTTCTGCATGTGTGCTATAAGTGATTCTGCCTGTGCCACGAACTCGGGAACACACTCGATGTTATCCACTAGTGATCCCTTAACTCTACCAAGCACAACTTTTATGAGGACTACTAATTTAACAGTGTGTCTGGGGTAGATCTGCCTAAGCTCAAATGCCAGGTCTTGATATTTGGTCCATTTTTCCTCCTCCCTCCAATCCATGTTCGTTTCAGAAGGTACTTAAAACTCAATCACGTACAGTGAGCAGGAGAGGTCGTCGAGGAGAACGATATCAGGCAGTCGCCATCAACTGCCTGGTGGTGAAAAAGAATAATTCTAACAGATTTTACACTTATCATTCTCCACAATGGACTTGATCACTCCAGGTGCATAGGGCAGTACAGGTGTTTCGCCGATGCCATAGGTGAAAATATAACACCCGCGAGTCGCATTGTGCTGAGGTAAACACGCTTACTTAGCATAGAAGCTACTGCCGGAGAGAAGATGACTCAATGTCTCCAGTGGGGCTTTGTAAGCTCTGCATCTCATGTCCGCTACCTCTACCTTAAAACGTTCGCTGTGGCGTGACCCACCGGTGGGTCACGCAGATGCATCTAGCGCCGCGGCCATAAAATTCCTTGAATTGTCGTAACTTGCGAGGAGTATTGTGAGAGTAGGAATCAAGAACTTCTCAAGTGACTTCACCCAGAGGTTAGTCACTGTTCAAATAATAGACTACTATGTGACACTTAGTGTGACCCACCGGTGGGTCACGCCACCCCTCCTGAAACTTTTTTCAGCGTGAGCGGTGTGGCCCACCGGTGGGTCACGAACAAATTTACATATTAGGGTATTATACCCAAAATATGTTTATTTTTTGTTTTTTTTTTCAAGTTTATGCGATTTTTATACATAAGGATGAACAATACTCGATATAGTAAAACATATCAACTTATTAAAAATAATGAAAATGTTTAGGAAAATTTTTTCTCCTCAACCTCTTGGCTGTCCGTCAGTTGCTCGTAAACTTAGCAGTCTGAACTGCACTCGCCCAGCTGTGTGAGAGATTGACTCTCTCTCTTCCCTTCCTCCCCCCCCCTCTACGGAAGGGCAATTGGGAAAGGGTCGCGTAGCGTTCTTGAGCCAATCCCTCAGTGGTGGATGAGTGATCGTGCCCTTGCCGGGTGAACGTCTTCCGAAATGCAGACACTACTTTCTTCTGAGTGAGACAAACCACTATGTACTCTTTCCAAAGGATCCCCCTTTCCTTTTCTCATAGCATGAGCAGGGCTGGGGAATCGGAACGCATGGACGGGCATCTACGTCTCGCGGATGGGCGCGAACAAGGGCAGGGGCAATAAACAGACGGGTGGGAGTCTCCTGGGTTTTCCAAACGTCAGCAAATCTTTACCACATTCATTGCATTGTTGCCCCTCTCTTCCCACATCCCACTCCAGGGTCTAGCCGATAGCGTGCCCCATGTGGCCGGGGGAGGGGTGGGCAGGGGGCAAGGCTGGGAGTCGCCTCCCCCAGCCTTTTTCTAATCTCAGGAAACAGCAGAGTGTTGCCGCTTCAACCACCATCCGTCGGCAGCGGCCAGAAGCTCGGAAGGACTGTGACCCACTGGTGGGTCACACCGCACATGCAAAAGGCTGAGTGTGACCCACCGGTGGGTCACGCCATGCTGTGAGGGGTAGGGCTTTTAACAGCTCCGCAGTGAACATGTTAATTACAAGGTGGCGGTACACAAGGATGTTCATGAAACCATCCTGACATGTGTGGACCAAACCTTTGGTCTCTGACTTCAGACCCATGAAGCATAGGAAGACAAACATCAGCTCAATCGATAACCCATGCTTTTGATAGAAACATCCATGCATAGGCTCATCAGTATGTGCTGTGGGCAAACTCTTCTGCTCATTTTTCTTTATCTCGAGCTTGAGGATGTCTGCTTACAATGACAATTTAGGATTACTTCAAAATCCGACTGATTTCATCTACTTCCCTCTTTGTCGCCTAGAAGAGAAATGCCTCTGTTCCAACCAATTCATGTTCTCTTACGAGACACATCAGGGGGTCCGTGCTGTTGAGCACTCAGCATGATGTACCCTGGACAACTCTGTTGTGGAGACACTCCAGACTCAATAGGCCTTGACCACCTACATTAACAGGGAGATACAATCAGGTGATGTAAGACTTCTGAAGATGGTCGCCATTTTCCTCGTTCCCCTGCTGAGATTCTGCAACTTATTGGCATTCCATTTCAAGCAACTGGAGGCTTACTACAGTGTTGGAACCACTACCATGTTATGGTCTGAATCTTTTTCAGGCCGAACAGCTCAGAACTTATGATTTTTCAGAGAGTTTGACGGTACTTAGCGGTAAGTTTTTCCATCACCGCTGCCACCTCCTGCATCCGGCACTGGGGAATACCAATATATTCATAGCTTTCGTCATCCTAGAGGTGACTGATGATGCTCCCATCAACATCTTGCATGCCTTTCTTGTTTTCCAAAAGTCTTCCTCTTGCCAGATGAATGGATGGACACTTATTCAGTCCAAACTCCATCTCTATGTTCTCACTGTATTTCTGCATAGTGTCCAGTGCAATGCGGAGTTCATTCTTGTTTGAAGCATATACCTTAAGGTCATCCATGTAAAACAAATGGGTGACCTTTAGTTCCTGTCACCTGGGACACGGCACTTGTATCCTTCCCTCATCGCAGCCTGAAAATCAGTGGGAAAAGGAAAATGCAGAACAGAAGAGCTCAAGCTATCGCCTTGGAAAACACCATGGTGGTATGTTACCAACTCAGTCGAGACTGATCGCTTGCCTGAGTTTAGGACAAAGCACATCTTCCAGATTGGCAACAGGTGTTGGATGCAGGTTACAACCTAAGGATGGAATTTCATCAGCTTCAACACAGTGATGAGTAGCTCATGCGAAGTGAAGTTGAATGCCTTATGAAAGTCCACCCATGCATTTGATAGGTTTCACTTATGTTGGATGGAATCTTTACATATGTACCTAGCAATGAGCAGGTTGTCCTTGCATCCTGTGATTCCTCACTTGAAGCCCTTCTGCTCATAAACTTCCTCCCACATAGGCTGGTTATGGTGGAGGATAAGGTCACCCAAGATGGAGGTGAACACCTTATACCGTATTTGCTCGTGTAAGCCGCGCACCTTTTTTCTCGAAACGCCGGTGAAAAAATGGGGGTGCGCAGCTTACACGAACCCTTCAGATTTTCGTGTAAGCCGTGCACCATTTTTCCTCAAATTCCTGTTGTTTTTTTTCTCCTAAGTTTCGCATTTTGTGAACATATCGACGTTAATTGGTACATATGGTCTAGTAGTAAATCGTATACTGTAAAGTATTCTGAAATTTTGAAGTAATTAGTAATAAAAATCAGCGTTTGACAAAGTCTAAGCGTACAACGGTACTTGAAAAAACGCTAGATCAGAAACACCACTTGACAAAGCAATAGATTTATTGTGTATAGATCGTACGTATGACAACACATTGTAGCACATGGGTGGAAGTGAACTTCTTCCATCAGAAGTTGTTCGCTGTGCCCATTCCCAGAGCAGTGAAGTTCTTCCTGCTAGAAATAGTGTAGTGTAGAAATAGAGAGGAGTCCATCCATGTCTTGTAGGTGGTGTTCACAAAACTCTTTAAAGTGGCCAAAGTCCACAGAGTCTCCATTGATTGGCTTCAACGTTTTATAGATGTCCTTCCAGAAATGCTCGACCTCCTGGACGGTTGGCGGAGTTTTGATAAAAGGAGAAGGTGGCTGAAAGAGTTGGGATGGCTGGAGGAAATAGGCTGCTTTCTCCTTCATGGATCTAAATCTCTTGAGTTTTTTCTTGGCTGTGGTGAGCACCCACACACTGTCAACCTGGTGCTGCCAAATGGTAAGCAGCACAGTTTTATTCAGCGTCTGATAGTGTAACCTGAGGATGCACGCAATGCACCAAAGTGTAAATCAAAGATTTAGGCCAGCAGCCTTGAAAAGGTTGATAGCCAAACCTCTTTTTATTTTGTGACTTAATATTTCAATTGGAGCTATCATCTCCACCAGTAGTTGCATTACATTGAGTTAGGTTCTCCATACAAAAAAGGGCATATTCTACATTCAGCACAGCCATAAGTCCTGGGCAATTATCTATTTAGTGGATTCAGATATGGTTCCAACCAAATGGAGACATTTATCACTTAATAGATGTGCTATAATGATGTTACCTCTATGCTGAAGTGTAATAAATTTGGAACTATTCACAGAATAAATTTCAATATCATTTCATGAATGTATTCATCTTCAAGGAGTAACAGAGAAATATCATTTGCAGACTTTATATCAAAAAATATGACCAACCTTGTTTTTGACACTATGCCATCTTCAGTTCAGATGGCATAAAGTGCCTCTGATAACAGTATAACATTACGGTTGAGGTTTTTTATAAAATGTTTGGAAGCATACAAGTGTTATTTCTCTGTTCCTCCTTCAAGATAGACATTAAGAGCTTCCACAAAATGAGTGCCTATATAGTTGGCTTTCTGGCATCAATAATGGGTTCAAGAGATGGCAATAACCAAATAATTGCCATTTGTGCAATGGTGATCAGGATTTATCTCTAAGGATTTAAATATAAAACCACTTACCATGGTGAGCATCAAGGTCAATGTAGAGCACACGATCAAATCTTTCCCGTAACTTTTGAATAGCAATTACAATATCATTAACATAGCAAAATCCTTTAGCTTCATCTCTGAAAAAAATGGTAAACATCTCTCAAAATATTCTCATATATGAACTACAAATGCATTCTTAAAATTTGCTGGCACACCTTTGAGCATGATGCCATCCACCACACCAATTAATTGCAATTTCAGCATCACCATCAACTAACACTTTTGCAGCAGTAATTGACCCACCAGCAACCAATGAAGCAAATTCGTAAATATTTGTAAATGGTGGACAGTCATAACCTGCAACAGGAGAGACAACATTATGAAAAGTCCATGTATAATACATGTCATAAATACTTATAAAAGCCCAAGTTTTTTTATCAAATATGAAATAAATTTATTTTGTATGCATAGGCAAGAAATCATAGAATTTGAATATGGCTACAAAACTTAAGAGGTAAAAGTTTGAGGTTACAATTTAAAGTAAAATTTCATTCGAGACCTTCACAACTTTTCTTCACTATGTGGGAAGGCTTCAAAATGTTCTTAAAGTGTGGGTTTGAAATAGATTTGTATTTCAAATACATAACTAGCGTGTATTTTGTACATGAAATACAAATTTGTAGCATTTTCTCATTCTAAAATACAAAATAAAATAACTAATTATTATGGAAGTAGGTTTTATCACAGCTTTTTAAAAACTATGATTAAAATATTATTTCAAGAACAGGTATCCCTTGTACTGGAATAGAATTCATCATCATCGGTCAACAATCCTAGGATTGGTTTGGCGCAGCCCTCAACTCCATTCTTCTTTCGGCCAACCTCTTCATATTGACATAGCTCCTCTCTTTTACATCCTTCACAACTCGCTCCATATACTTCATACGAGGCCTGCATTTTCCTGTTCCTTTTCCCTTGATGATTGTCTTCATCAGGCCATGTCTTAAGATGTGGCCTATTAAGTTGTCCCGTCTTCTTTTTAAGGTTTTCAGTAAACATCTCTTCTCTCCCACTCTTCTTAAGACTTCTTCGTTTGTCACTCGATCGATCCATTTTATCTTCATCATTCTTTGGAAGCCCACATTTCAAATGCTTCCAGCTTGGACTTCTCTGCTGCTGTTATTGTCCATGTTTCACAGCCATATAGTAGAATGCTTCAAATATATGTTCTAATAAAATGTTTCCTCACTTCCAAGCTTGTATTTTCAGCTGTAAGTAGAATCATCTTCTGGTAAAATACCCATTTCACTTGGGCAATTCTTCTGGCAATTGAAATAGAATTAACAAACATTATTAATGAATCACCTAATAAAACAAGCTGTGTATTAGATGGTATACTTGCTACTGTCTTTATAAAGTCCTTGAATTTTAGTTAAGGACCAATAATTTTAAGTAATGTATCACTAAGACTTGGAATCTTCCTCAACCCCCTTAAGACTGCCAAAATTATACCTCTCAACAAGAGTAAAGGAAGTAAACTGACATGAATTCTTATCGGCCAAATTCTCTTTTGAATCAGTTAGGAAAAATCTATGAAAAGGTTTGACCTCATACCTTGAATCCAATAATCTGCTGCCCACCTCTCAACATCGATTCAGAAACTCTAGGTCAACTACAACTGCCACCTATCATATGGTCCAGCAAATATTGACAGATTTGGATAAGAGATTGAAAATTAAGGGTTATTTTTTGATTTCTCAAAGGCCTTCGATTGTGTTGATCACCACATACTTTTGTTTAAACTGGACTGTTATGGCATAAGAGGAATTTCATTTAAATGGATTAAATCCTATTTGGGTGAACAGTCCCAACACTCAGAGCTCTCTAAGAATGGTATGCAATTCATTTCTCCTGGCAAAGAAATTGCACTAGGCATACCCCAGGGTTCTGTATTATTTGTGATGCACATTAATGACCATCCCAGTGTATTAAAATGTCTCTGGAATAAAACCGACTCTGTATGCTGATGACAGAAATGTTGTCTCTGCACCATCTATAGATAGACTGGCAGTCAAAGCAATATGGGTAACTCAATCCCTGTTAAAAATTCTCCATAGAAAATTCCAATAGGGACATGGAATTCCTTATAGGGAATTGGCATTCCCTATAGGGACACCTATAGGGAAATGAAATTCCCTATAGGGACATGAAATTCCCCATACGGATTTTATGTTCCCTATGGGGAACTCCATTAAAAATCCCTAAAAGGACATGAAATTCTCTATAGGGATTTTATGTTTCCCCATTGCCATTCCCTATAAGGACATGCAATGGGGAATTTTTATCAGGGAAACTTGCAAGACTGGTGTCGTAATAATGTTTTTGAGCTCAACATCCACAAGTTCAATCTCATTTATTTTTCAAATAAAAATAAACCTCCGACTGACATTTTAATTGTCATAGATGGTAAATCCGTCCCCCAAAATTCCAGCACTCAGTATCTCGGAGTTATTCCAACTAGCTCTGTGTTATCGGATGAACTTTATATACATAAATTACATAGTAATCTATGTTCCATCAGCTTTCTTAGCAGGAGTGTATGACATTCTGTTAACACAGAGGTACTTTTATCAGTTTACTAGTGAATTTTTACCAATTCCTAGCATTTACCTTTATATTGCAATAACATTCACAAAAATATTATTTCACAATATCCAACTAATGATTCATACCACTTTAATCACATCCTGGAAAGATCTGGACCAACCCATTATGCAGCTTTGGGCCCAAAATCCATGGGATTGACTCTTTAATAAGCTACCTCCAGAACTGAAGGGAGTTACTAAGATGACCTTCTTCAAGAAAAACTGGCTGAACTTTTTACACAATCTGTTTTATTCAGTAAAGGATTTTCTATAAACGTAATTAGTGCCTGCATTAGTGTGTGTGTATATATACCTAGATATAATTAAGTATTTCGCCTGTATATCTTGAAGTGTCCTATATTTGTGTATGAAATGTATATCATAAATCTTTGGACATATAATGTATTATTATTAGTGTATGTAGTGCACAGATGAAATATGCATATCCAAGGGAGGGTTGTACCCCCCCCTCCCCCCATTGGTAAAAAAATGTAGTTTTTAAAATTGCCGGAAAAGTCTCAGCATAAAATTGTCTCTTTATGTCTTGACTTGAAGTCAGACACTTGAGTTAAGTGGAAGCCATAAACAGCTCAAATTTCCACTTTATGGAATACATCGCATTGAAGTCATTCAAGATTTATAAGGATATCTGTTATAGTTCCCTTGTTCCATAAGGTGGAATTCTTATGAGGCATTCATTACTTGAACATTTGATGATATTAAACGTGAGTTTACAAGTGATGGAGAGGATGATGCCTTTTACGTGATTTCAATTACTAGTGAAAAAAAGCCATAATCACAATTTAAGATAGAGGTAATCAGCTACTTGAATGAAAGAAACAGATCTCGGTCAAGTTTGCAAAACTATTCTAATATTAAGAAAATTTTATCAGACTTGACACTAGCCTATGATCATCTTCCAGGTGATGTCTGTTTGACACACCTGAAAAATAAGCCTCAAGGGGAACAATTTATTCAGAGAGAGCCATAGGTGCTTGATAAGTTTTGATACTAAGAATGCAAGAAAGTTTTTTCTACTAAAAAGATCTCTTTGCTTCTTTTCACATGGTTTTAATAAGTATTTCAATTACTTACAGGAAAGTAATTTTTATTCCAAATACATTTGGAATAGTATTTGGTATCTTGTATTTCAAATTTCCTTGCTCTGTATTTTGCCCAGCCCTGCTTACAACGACAATATACCTAATCACTAATTCGATGGTTACATTTCCGTTACTTAATATTATCTAGAGCAAAGGCTGGGAAAGAAAAATAACTAGCACTTCAAATGTGTGGGATTCGTTGCTGAGTTTGCCGATAGCAGCTTCATTAGGGATGTGAGCAGGATTGAATGAATGGGAAGTGAGGTAATTAGGGCGACGCCTAAATTTGCCATAACGGACGTTTAGACCCAATCATGATTTCTATTACGATTCATATGACTGGCTGGTAAACTCTTGAACGCAAGCAGGTTCTTAAAAGCTTGGAAATCAGCCCTTCACACTTCTCTTCTGCGTATTCGTTATCTGTCACGTCTTCCGACAATATTGAGCCTGAAGTATAAACTACCTTCGCATGCTACTCCCCAGATAGCAATCCAGCTGAACAAAACGCCGAATCCAGCTGGAATATGTAGCTTAAATTCAGCAGGTTGAGGCTGAAATATTAGCGTGAAATCCAGGTGTAATTCAACCTGTTATCCAGTTTAAATTATGTAAAAAGCATAGCTGGATTTACGCTAGAACGCTGGTGAATTCCAATTGGATTCCAACTGGCTTTGCTATCAGGGTCAAGCACCGAAACCTTATTTTTTCGCTGAGATTATCGATGAATTATATTTACCCAGGCCATATTCCAATTGATCTTCTTCTCGAATATCAAAATCTAACCACTCATTTGCCTCTTTAAGGAAGTCCACATAGCTTTGAGAATGGAATGAAACCAAATCTTCGCGGGAGGCTGGGGTGGCAGCAAAAATTGTCATGTGCTTCATTAATCCATAAGCTTCAACGAGTTGATGAACAAGCTTTCCCTAGTAGCAATGAGGAATCAATTAGCTTACATTGTAATATAACTATGACGCACGTTAGTTTCAGTACGTTACCCTATCTTTCACGTTCGGGATATTACTGCATGTTTCGGTCAAACTATCATCATTAATATAAGCTACTCTTGGTAGCATATCTAATCCCTTCGACTAATTATTCTCGCACAATAATAAATTAAGACGCCAACAGCAAATTGTCAACGTTGTTAACTATCTCCCCAAACTTTTCGCGCGCCCAAATCATGTTTCGAACAAATAAAGCTCGTTATACGCTACACTTCGGTGAGACTCCCGCACGAATTGACAAATTGTTGCCGTTACTGGAGAAACAAGACAATATCGCACGTCCCGTTTATTTCCAAGCAATCATATTTAAGCTATCAGATGCACTTTCTACATTGCCGTGGGTTTTGGCCGTTTTGGCTGTGGAGTGTGGGGGAGCAAGGCATACGACTCGCACATCGATATTCAGACTTTTCAGCTGAAGGCGTGACCACGTACTGTTGTGCGTCGTGTTTTTTTCGTACATTTGACAAGTGAGAGGGTGTGGTTTGCTGTATTTTGTCAAGGCTTTGAAATGAATTCCTTGGCAGCTGGTGATAATAACTCATTTTCAAATGATTCCGAAGCCAAAAGTGAAAGTACCCCGATTCCTGTACGTATTAAAAAACACGATTTTATGCAGATAAGCTCTTTGAAAGTAAATTTACGGCTCAACCCTTCGCAGGTAAATGTCGCAGCAGATAAACACGATGACGGTAATAACAAAAGATCTGGCAAAATACTTCACTTTTGTGATGGTACTTTAGAAGAGTGTGACCCTGTCGAGGATGAAAAAGATGGCAATAGTCAACCAGGTGTTGATCCTGTGAGTTTCTAGTTTATTTATTTTGGTGTGTAGATATTTAAAGGTGATGTGTTATGTTTGATAACTATTCTGCTTTGCAGTCGTCTCTTTCTTGGGGACCATGGATATTCAGTCAGGTAGCCAGTGCTGGCTCGAAGACATTGAAAGCTGTTGACTACGTCGGAGAATCTTTGGCCAACTTCTTTGGCATTACAACGCCGAAGTATCAGTATGAAATTGATGAATATGAAATGTGTGCCGAGGTAATCTCTGAGAGTAGCTGTTTTTAAGGGTTTCATTGCTGGTCAGGGGCAAACGATGACTCTCCTTTTATTTTAGGAAGAGGAAGAGAAGAAGAATGAAGATCTCGAAATGGGAGGATGGGTGGAAGGGTCATCCCAGACCGTAGGGAATGAATCCAGGCCATCACACTGTACGGAAGTTGTGTATGACGGTCCCATAAAGTTGCAGCCCAATACGGTGCAGAGGTATGTTTCAAATGAAGTTTCCTAGACGTGATATTTCGAGCCTTGTAAACATACAACTGATCAGTTCAACAACATCAGATCAACAACAGATCTCGCGAGAATGTTAACGTTGCAATTTTAGAAAATTTATGCTCATGTAACTGGGCGAAATATACTTAAAATGCTCGCAATCTTATCGGCGCGTCAGATTGCGCAATCTAAAGCATTCATTCGAAGACATATTTAGCGACTATATTGTAGTATAAAACCAACAGTAAACCCTGAAAGTTCTAACACAGTTTTTTTTCATCATTATGGTATATTTAAATCGAATTTGGGTTAGTAATGTTTTTTCTTCGGTTATTTAATTGTGGCTTACCACATATCAAAGCAAGGTGGAATCCAACAAAGTCACCAGTGTGCCACCCTAAATGCAGCTGGATTTATCTAATGTGAAAGCTGGATTCCAGCTGTGCCTTTTTCATGATTCAAGTTGGGTAACGGGCTGTGTTTCAGTGGGAATCCAGCTGGACCTTAAGCTAATATTTCAGGCAGGCTTGACCAGCTGGATCCCAGGTTTTATTCAAACTGGAATCCAACAGAATTTTGAGTAATTATTCCAGACTGGCTAGACCAGGTGCCCCTGATTCTTATTGGTTTATACAGTAAACAGAAGTCACCGTTGCTAAATTTGTGAATGTAGCTCTTCCCTATATCACATAGCGAAGTCATAATCTTAAGAAAACAATATGTGTGAAGGTAGTTTTAACAAAAACGGCTGTAGATTAAAATGTTTACTGACACTACTTCCAGTTTCAATAACAGCATTCACTTTTTTATGCAGCACATAAGACATAAGTACATCGATACACAAGATGGTTTCACAACTCAGGCATCTAGATGGCATGAGAATCTAGAATGGGGTCATTTACCATATGTTTTTATTACCAAATCTGATAATTTGTAAAATGAAAAAAACCTGTAATTTTCCATTTTTTGATCCGTCAAGTAGTTCTTGAGTTATAAGCAGCGAAACAATAATGTTTTTAACCCTTTTGGAAAAGTGGGCGTGCATGCAACCTAGATCGTCATCCACTTCGTCCAATCACAGAGCCCACGAAGCTACTATACCTTATCACAATGGGGGACACCCCCCTCCACTCCCTTTCCCTAAAAGCAGTCAAGGACGGGAGGTGGATGACATAGTAAGTCTCAAAGCAGCTTGTTCGGTGGGCGTTACCTTTTGCTAATTTAAATTTATGAGTGAATGGCTCTGGTTAGAAAATTAATTTTTTCACAAAAATTCATTTTTTTGATTCCATCTAAAGATTACATGTACAAAATTGCAATATCGGTTCCAAGTAAACACCCTAATTGTGATGGAGCTTGCTTCTTGCACAACACTATATTTTAATAGCTTTTCCGTAAAGGAACTCCTTTTAAATTTAATCTAAAATCATTGCTGCACTGAGGTTTGTCCACAACACAATAACAAGCAATTGCATTTTCTCTCTCATAAGCTCACTTAAAATATAACATTAATGGTCTGGCACATGATTGGAAGATCCATAGCTGAGTTGATGGGAGGTGATTGGGTGCCTTTGGTGCTGGGGTAATTATTGATTAGTGGGCAAGTTTTTGCAGCATGGGCGGTTGCAGAGCGAGAGGCGGTGGGCAGTGTCATTGATGGGGTATACCAAAGGGTTTTTAGATTTACAGATGTCTTTGAGATTGGCAGTCCATTTCTAATAAACTGAGAGTATCGTGGCAAGAGGGAGGATGACTTATCATTATCTTTTAGGATAGGGAAGACATTTTTGAAGATCGCCTTCAATTTAGGGGGCTTTGGGAAGAAAGTGGTACAGAGGTTAAGGGCAGCTGGTGCTGATATTTTGGTGCAGGGGTTGTACTGGGAGGAAGGTGGAAGAATTGTCTTTTTCTCAAGTTGGTCTGGATATCCATGTTTATGAAGTGCAGAATTGTGGTTGTCAAGGTATTCACATAAGGTGGAGATAATGTTGCAAATCTGGTGCCCTCTGATGGAGAGGGAGTTTGAAATGGAGTGTTTGATATGGATAGGGTGACAACTGTTAAAGTGTTGCTAATAAAACAAGGTGGCACTTTTTCCACAAGTTTTATGTCGGTACGACACATTTCAACTGTTAGGTCATCATCAGGTACATACACCTGTGAAAGGTGAAGATACTCAACGTGGAGAAGAAAGGCCAAAGACTGGACATGTTAGAAAGATTGTGAATTGTGCAGGGAAGAAGCAGTACCCTGTTGAATGAACAAACGTTTCCGTGTCACTCCCCACTCCACGCCATTCCATTTCCCAAGCGTCCGTCCTTTCAATAACCACTTCACCCCTCCCTCATCCTAATTATTCCTTTCCCACCTCCCACTTCTCCCTCTGCGTGGTATATATACGGCTTACAGACTTTTCACAGATGATAGTACCTGATTATGACCTAATGGTTGAAATGCGTCCTACCGACAAAACTTGTGGAAGAAGTGCCATCTTGTTCTATAATCAATATGTATACTTTCCACTACATCTCGCCTGCCTCAGTCAACTGTTAAAGTGTTGATATTGCTGGTGGTTTGAGGGTTTTTTGTGGATGGAAGTGATAAACTTCCCAGTCTGTAGGAAAATGTTGATGTTAAGGATGGTGATAAAAGTATTAGAGGTATCAGATGTGAAATTAAGAGAGAAGAAAGGGTTAAGTTCGGTCAGGAATTTGTCCAAAGTTTCTTGGTTGTTGTTTAGAGGAGGAAGATATTGTCAATAAAATGAAGCCATGAAAGTGGTTTGAACGTTTGGCTGGACAGAAAAGTGCCTTCTAGATGGCTCATGGTGAGGATGTGCTAACCTATAGGTTAGCATATGCTGGAACAATTCTAGTTCCCATTGCGGTGCCTTTCTTTTAGAGATACTTTCTATCAAAAAAGAAAGCATTTTTAGTGAGGATGAATTTATATAGTTCAAGAAGGAATTCAGTGGATGGAAGGTGAGGAGTAGGGCAAGTATAAAGAAAGTAGAGAAGGGAAGACAATCCTTCAGAGTGTGGAATGGATATGTGAATTGTTGCGATTAGAATATCTGAATTTGGGAGAGTAGTAATGGAAGTGGTGGAGGAAGTCAAAGGTATCATGGATAATGCAGATATTCTTTCAGCGGGAGAGTTAACAGGATACAGTGGGACATCCATAGTCGTTTGGCTTGTGGATTTTAGGAAGGAAGTAGAACTGAGGCGATCTAGGGTTAGGGAGAGAGAATGTGGAAATATATTTACAGTAGAGGGCTTCATCGGGTCTAAATTGGCTGAGGAACATTGGCAGAAGGAAGATATTTCCTTCTGATATTGAGGGTTAAAGGGTCATCGGTAAGATGCATTCTGGTTTTGATATTTTGAAAAGTGGAAAATTGCTACTGACATTATCCATGACAGAGATGAGCAATTATTTGAATTTGAAAGGGGAAGTGGTCACAATTCAGTTAACCCTTTCAATGCGGCACCATATGATGGTGCCTTTGCCGGTGTCGGAATGTTTTTTTGCCTAATTCTATTTAGTTTGCCTAATCAAAACATAACATACAGAAAATTGCTTGTACTTGCCTTTTTTCATCTCTTTTTAGAAATTTTTTTTATGACATTCAGGAATGTCATCCGCTCCTAGCGAAGTTTCCTGACTTATGCAACCCGCACAACTGTTGCGGTGATTCGTTTCTTTTGCGAAATTTTAGAGAAAAACTTCAAATTACTGTCTTTTTTAAGTTCAGTAAGAGGTTAATGGTTGCGTATATCTAAGCAAATAAGTTTTCACACAGGTATTTGTCTGCTTATATTTTAAATTTAGATTTTTGTTCTGTAAGAATGCATATAATTTGCACTTATCTTGATCGCATTTTTTTGCTGTAAATATTTCGGCTTTGAGTTGAGTTGTATGAAGATGAAATGTGTTCTCTATTCGTAATGGTTAAATACATTTTACTCAGTAGTGTTTTAAATCTTCCTTCTCCTTGTACTCCTTAAATTTTCCTTCCCTAATGTACAAGAAAAAACCCCATATCTCTAGGTGCTTCAAATTTGTTGCCTCCATGAAAGCACTATCACTAGAGTTTTACGCGCCAGCCTAACTGCATATACTCTCTGGTTCGTATTTACCATAATATAATTAGCGATCACGCCAAATTATTTTGGAATCCCATGATATCACTCGTCCGCTGGGTGTCGCCCGCTCGCCCCATGCCTGAGAATTCGTCATGGCAGACATTCTGCAGTTGTCCCTATGAAAAACCCACTGATTCTATTAGTCTCCTTGGAAAAACCCGTCCTCGGTAAAAATGTTTATGAGCCGCTGAGTGCCTCGGTCTATTGTACCCTTTCTGTTGTCCTCTCTAACCCCTGACCATCCAAATTCCTGTTCCTTCTATCTTTTTTCCTCGATTTCATTGTTCACTTCCTTTTTTTACCCATTTAGAACACCCAGTTCTCTGAATTTTAAGCTTGCGTATACACTTGAGAAATACGGAACTGTAACGAACTCAGGAGCTACGTTGACTTACTAGCGATTTTAAACATTGGATAAATAATTGCATTACTTACAATAATAATAAATCAATCCGATGTGCATTGGATAAACTGTAATTTATCATAGTATGCAAAAATGCTCAATGCAGTACAGTATTCTTCCAAATGTAATATCTCTCAAATTTATGTATGCATACATTTACACACTCATTCAAACATAGCAGTTTTGAATAATGCAATGGTACACAGTAAAAAAATAAAAAATAAATCCTGAAAATAAGTCTATAACAGCAATGATAAAAGAGATGTCACCAATAATTAAATGAATTACAATATTTGCTACAGGAAAAATGTCTTTACGGAAAACCTTGAAAATCATGAATTATGAAATATTATAATAACAAAAACACAATATTTACAGACTAAAGAATGAATCGAAACTTAATACCTTATGAAATTTATTATATTGGAATCCACAATTATGCAAACAAAAATCCTACGAGAATAGATTTTCACGAAAACTAAAATATTTTTATGAAATTCCTGAAAGCAAGGGCGCAAGCAAAGTCACGGCTCGCCCTCAAGTTAGGACAAATGTACACCACAGATTTCCGTACTCCCTTAGTGTGAGATACTCTGCATATCTCCTGCTATTTTTCCCTTTCTCCCCAACAGCTGTTATAGCGGGAAAGTGGGCGAGACCCCTTTTTGGTTGCGGAAAAGCAATCAAGGCCTTTGGCCTACTGGAAACTAATGACTCAATTAACTCAAACCTAAAAGCATAAAGGCTCTTTTTATTCCCGCTATACTTGTTATAAAGCATATAACTGTTCACTAGCATAATCTGAAATATGTGGATTCCTACCTTCTTATACCACCTGAGCGTTTTGTGCTCACAGGTGTAGTATGACAAACAGCTGGTCGCAATGATCCACCCCCCCCCCCCCTAAACTTATTCTAAGTAGCTAAGGCTTCTGGTTTTCCTCTGCCTGGTCGTGAAGTTGGTACAAAGTTGCTTCCAATTAAAGAAAATCATGGCAACGTCTGCCTTGTCTTTCCATCGAAAGACGCAAATTCCATACTTATTCCAGCGAGTAATGACCTCTCCCTTTGGCAATTTTCAGCCGAAAACCCCTTTTAAATTTTCTTTCCTGTTCGCTCGCAGGGTTCCTGTGCAGTACGTTTCACTTGAAAGCAGATCCCTAGTTAAACGTACATTGTTATAATAATAGTTTAGATAAACACTGTCCATTATGCTTTAAGTTCTCTAAACGTTTATGCACAACTTGATCTCCATGTCCTCGTCCACCCAACTCATCATCTCCGGAGCCCGCGTAAATAATCAAGCGGTGGACTAACCCTGCAGGTTCACAAAGCATATACATTTTTATGCCATGCTTGTGTTTTTTACCCTGAAGGTTTTGGCAAAAAACCAAGCGGCATCTCCAGAGTAGCATCGACTCGTCCATGCACAATTCCCTTCCTCCATCGCCTCCTGGAAGCAGTTTAGAAGTATAGTTTAGTCCCCTGCCACACACCGCTATGGTGCCTTGCAGGGAATTATGTAGATGTAGAAGGGATCGTATTTTATATACACGATCTCTGCGAGCAGGATTATTCTCATCAGGGTTATTAGCAAAGTGCAGTGCTTGCAATACCCCTATAAAACGATCCCTCGGCATCGAATCCCGGAATATTTAAAAAATTGAAAAAGATAATGTTTTTCAATAATCGGACATCCGGTTTGTTCTGATTGTCCCCATGTTGAAGAGCAGGCCCAACCAAACATTTAACTCCTCCCTATCCAATGGCTTCCAGTCCGTTATCCTCCCTCTAGGAGATGGGTTGTTAAAAAATATGCACTCCGCATTCCTCTCCGTCTCCTGAAGAATAAGGACTTTCACCTCATCGTTAAACACTAAAATACTGACGAAGAATAAAACGCTACACTGACAATCAATTGGTAAAACTCGAATGCCAGTAGTTGTTCAGTAGTCACATGTAACACACAAAAAACAACGTGCATCGGAAAATATCACACTGAAACTACAGCGAAAAAGTCGCAAAAACTCGGCTGGGAGCGGATGACAGCCAGGGCAGTCATCCGCATTGAATGGGTTAACTAGTTGTGTGCCTCCCAAAACTCATTTCTATTAGAACACAGGCCAAGTCTTACATCTGGCAATCCAAGATGCAGGGTGATTTTCTGTGAAATTCTCAGAAAAACCTCAAGTTGGCAGAAAATTATGGCTATAATTAATTGCCTTAGAGAAATTCATATTTCTGAATGGTATTGTTGTGGCATTTCTAGCCACTTAGAACTGTGGGTCACTATGCAGTGAGGATAAGTGAGATTAAATGTTTTCCATGATTCTCTTCTAATGATATGTAGCAATGGCAACTTCAGTATTCCTCAACTTGTAATAATATTTCTAATGATCTTGCTTCATGCATATTATATCTATGACAGGAAGTAATAAAGGGAACAATTGTCAGAAATCTACTAGGAGGTATCACTGTCCATCTTATTAATTTCATGTGGGAAATTGGACGGAACTGTAAATAGCAATGATTGATATCAATATATTACTGACGTCTTTTACAGCTGTCTCTTCTTAAAACAACGTATCACTGAAAAAATCTTTTGAAGGACTGTCTATAATATTGCAGATCTGGTTTGTGACCTCCATTTGTACTTTATAGACTGCTTGCTAGCTTACAGAAATATTATGTGCACTCAGCATTAAGTAATATTGTGCACAATACAATTTTGAATGTTTTGACTTAATTAATTTGCTTCTTGCTTTCAGTTGAGCTTTGGCCTGTAATGCTAATGGAAATTAAGAACATCATGTTCTCAGCTATCTGCAAGACTGACTGCTCAGGGGACGTTGATGAAACCTGTTGCGACAAATCATCATCATATTTGTATAATTTTAGTTTTTAACTTATTTAATTGTTGCTGTTTTATATGAATCATATGGTTAGGTTTTTGTGTTAACTTTAGGCTCAATTTTAATTGTTGACTTTACAGTGATAGTTTACCGGATGTTAACGGAATGTTGATTTTGTGTATTCATGGCATGAAAGTAATTTCAAATGAATTTCTCCTTTTTGCAACCGTGATTAGAATTCTTTTGATATGATATTGATCTCTGGTTTTCTTACTATTTCATGCACCAAGGATCCTCAGCTATTTGGCACCCTCAATGAGTACAAAGGTAACCTATCTTTGATTGTGCTACATATTTCAGCATATGCCAGTGAAGTAATGGAAACAAAACAACTCTTAGTTGAGAGGTTTCAAAATTTAATCAGCTTAGATATTTTTACTTTGGGTTTTATCAAGCAGTAGAGCTATAAGTGGTCATTGCATTTATCGAGGTAGCTTTTTATTGTGAACCAGTATTTTTATCAGATGATCATTGTATACTTGGTTGTGACTGTGGGCTTCTAGCATTTTTTACTGCAGTGAAATTTTATGCCAGAAGTGGGAAGCAGACTGATTAGCTTCATACTGTGACATTGTACCCCACAGACTTTATTTATTGTGAGTATTAAATGGCAGTAATAAAATACTCAAAATTTACCATACGTATAATATTTTTGAGTGACTCGCAGATTTTGCTAATTGGTGATTATGGGTATCTACCCTCCTGGTTTTATACCATTTGGTGCTAATGCTGTAGCCTCACCCTCAGACTAGTCATATCTGTACTGTACTAGCTAGCTAGCATCAAGAAATATGCCAGCTTATCTCTGGATTTAATATGTGGAAGCCAATTTATGTGAAAGGGAATTACTGACCCAGTTGGTGGATGAAATGAAATTTTAGCCCTCAAGCTCATAGTTTATGCCTATGGTATATTTTGCTAGCTTTATCTCATCTCCCTCATTGATATCCAAACATTAGTAGTACACCATTATACAGATGGAATATTTTTTCCTGAGTAGATAGTACACCTTAAAAGTCATGAGAGAAGTCGTTAATGAAATAAGCTGGCTGAAAAATTAACATTTCAGGGCAAAGGTATATTAGTATACATATATGTATATGCTTATTATAGTCAACTCTCTTCCTCATGGATTATTCCTTGTCATGGTGGGATTGGGGCTTGCGTGTTCTAGCAACCCCTGGAGCATTGGCAGGAGCAACTACCTAATATTGCTCCTGGTAGGGTCACCCATGACAGATAGGTCAACGGGTAGGAGTCTGGTGAAAGTAGTCATGCACCATGCTCGCAGCGTTTGACCCCAGTGGGGAGGCCTATCAGGTATGGTGTTACGTTAAAAACACTATTGAGGCAGGCAATAGGAAAACACCTCATTAAACTCTCCCGAGAACACAAAGGACATGAAGAATAGAGAATTGAATCCTGGCAACTACGGGGCCCGTGTCCAAACCAGTGGGGTGGGTGTTGTGCCTGGCAGCAGGGTAAGCAAGGACTCTGTGGTAACCATCTCACGAAATCCTTGCACAAAAAGAAAGACAGCAGCTGCGGCAAAGAAGAAACCAGAGAAGAGAGAAATAATGATAAGGATCGGGACATGGAATGTTAGGAGGATGTTAAGGTTGGGAAAACTAGAAAACATTAAGCATGAAATGGAGAGGGGAAGATAAATTTGTTTGGATTAAGCAAAGTAAGATGGAGAGACCAGGGGGACTTCTGGAGTGAAAAGCACAGGGTTATATACAGTGGAGAGGAAGAGAGCCAGTGGGCAGTAGCAGTTGTATTGAATGCAACATTAGCAAAACGGGTATTCAATGTGGAACAGGTAAGCAATAGAATACTGGTTATTGAAATCAAAGCAAAGCTGGCTAATGAAGTCATAGTACATGCTGTGCAGGGGATACAAAGAAGAGGAAGTAGATAACCAGTTGGTAGAATTAATTGGGAAAGTAACGGGCAAGAAGAACCTAATAGTTATGTGGACGAGAGCACGTGGTAGTGAGAGAAGGGAGGGATGGAAGTGAAGTAAGGGAGTATGGGCCGGGTGTAAGAAATGACCGTGGCGTTCTGTAGGAGGAATAATTTACTGATGACAAACAACACTCTAGATGTAGGTACACATGGAAAATGCCGGAGGATACTGGGAGATACCAACTAGATTAGGGAACACCTTGAAGAATTCGCGTAGTTTCCCAGGTACACATACAGACTCCAACCATAACTTGGTGGCAATGAAATGTGAGATGAGACTAAAAGGTTGAAAGTAGGAATGAACATAAAAAAGTGCGACGTAGGAGCACTGATTGGAACAAAAAGGAGGGAATATCAGGAGATTGTGGATAGAAGCATGAGGGAAGAGGGAAAAAGAGCAATAGATGAAGGGTGGGAAATGATAACGGGCATAGAAGAAGCAGCTGAGAATACAATGGGAACAGTAGACACTAAGAGAATCACAAAACCATAGGTAACAAGAAATGATGTAAAGGATTGAGGAAAGAAAGAAATAGTAAAATGTAAACAGAGCTAGGCAAAAGATATCATAAGGAGATAAACAACAGGCTTAGGAGAAAAACAAAAAGAGCAAGAGAGGGAGGTGGTGAAAGTGGTGGAGTCGGTAATGTGAGGATATGGAGACACTGCAGAGAGAAGGAAAAATATCCAGTCTGTACTCGAAGGCTAAAATGTCGTTGGACATCCAAGAAATGGGAAATGGTCCCATGCATCAAAGACAAAGGGGGATTTCACATTAATTGCCATGCGAAAAAATTCACCTGGTCCGGGAATCGAACCATGACCTTTGCTTTCCGGGCCACTGTGCAGACCACTACGCTACCCAGGATCCCTAATTCGCACGGCAATTTTACCGAGGTTTAAGATACTAGATGTTGTGTTGGGATTAAGCAAATTAAGATGGAGAGACCAGAGGGACTTCTGGAGTGAAAAATACAGGGTTACATACAGTGGAGAGGAAGAGAGCCAGTGGGTAGTCTATCAAGGATTGCAACGCAAGGGAGAAAGGGCTTCAAAGAAGCCACGATCAAAGGTGAACCCCATCCAGTGCTAAAGCCACGCTTGGTGGTAAATATAGGATATTTCGATCCTGTCGTGTGAACGGCGGTGACATTCACATTAATTGACATTCGATAAAATTCACCTGGGCCGGGAATCGAACCATGGTTCCAGAGAGGCAATGGTTCGATTCCCGGTCCAGGAGAATTTTTTTGCATGGCAATTAATGTGAATTTCACTGCCATTCACGCGGCAGGATTGAAATATCCTACAAAAGGGGAAATTTAACAGTGGAACCAGAGGAGATCCAGCATCAGTGGAGGGACTATATAGCGAGGAATTGTATGATAGCGAAAATAGTCCTAGGAACTTGGAACATAGAAGAGGAAAAGGATGTAGATAAGGATTATGTGGCCCCGGAATACTGGATATAGAAAGATAGCAAAATATGGCGAGAGATAGAGAAAGCATTGTGAGAAATGGGGGTGGGTAAATTGGAGGGGATAGATAACATCCCAGCTGAGTTTCTGTAGAATCTGGTAAGAGGGGGAAGGGAAGAGATTTTATGAACTTGCTTGTAGATGATATGGGGGTGTATGGCCAGAGGATTTTGTAAAAACCGTGCCGATACCTATACCGAAAAAGAGGACGACAAAAGAATGTGAAGACTATAGAACGATATGTTTTTCCCATGAGGAAAAGGTATACTAATTAGAATCATCAACAGAAGAATAGAAAAGAGAGAAAACTAATTTCTAGGCAAGGATCAGTTGGGATTTTGCAAGGGGAGGGCCACTTGGGATGCAATAGCAGTGATGTAAATTCTAGTGGAAAAGAATCTTGAATATAATCAGTGTACATTCACGTACTTCGTTGATTTCAGTGTGTGTTCGATAGTTGAAGTGTGTTCGATAGTTGAAGTGTGTTCAATAGAGTGAGGTGGGAAAAGTTAATGGGAATATTGTGGAAGATAGGAGTAGACTAGAGAGACAGGAGAATAATCTCGAATCTATGCATGATGCAAGTGAGAGTAGCCATTGGAGAATCAAATTGGGCCACTATTATGGAGGGGAGTTGGGCTGGGCTGTACATTATCGCCACTACTTTTTAACATATACTCGGAGGAATGGTGAGAGAGGCTGGGGCTGGAGTAAAGGTCGGGGGACATTGATAAAATTAATGAGGTTCGTGGATGACTGAGTGCTAGCCAGCCATTCAGCCCGTGGCTGGCAAAAAAATGCGGAATGAGTAGCAGGGAGTGTGATAGATACAGGATGAAGATAAACCAGAAGAAAATGAAAGTAATGCAATTTTCAAGAACAAAAAAAGGCCTGTTTAACTATAAAAGTAGGAGGTGAGAAGTTAGAGCAGGTGGAGCATTTTAGCTATCTAGGTAGTATGTTTCAGCAAAAAGGGCATACAGTGAAACCTCTCACTTACGGACAGTAACGGTCCTAGAAAATGTGTCCGTAAGTGAGAGGTGTCAGTAAGTTGGAGGTGACCCACGTAAACTCTCATTTTTACACATCGTTTTACCACACAAATATTATACTGTAGGAATTTATGAAAGAAATCCTTTTATTTTAAATACCACTTCTTAATAATTTAAAATAAATTTATATTAATAAAACAAAATAATGCATTTACTCACATATTTATGCATATTTAAAATTCTTGAAGCATCTGCACACTTTAATATGTATGCATACATACAAATATATAGCTCCCTTTGGCGTAAAGAAATTATTGATTTTGGTTTGCTTATTTCTTTTTCTAACAAATTCTTTTTCAAAATATAACTGTACATCGACAATGCCTCGCTGTTACCTTTTGAAATGCAAAATTGTTTTAACTGTTCAATTTGATGCAACGCACCAGCATACGATACCACAAGCATCTCTTCCACAATAGGCTCAAGCTCACTGTCATCCTTATACAAATACATATACTTGTGCCGGTGAATTGAAAACTGTCCTTAAGTCAGAGGTGTCTGTGAACAGAGGTTTCACTGTATATAGCAGCATAGAAGTGAGAAGGGAAATCACATTGGCATAAGAAGCTTTTACTCCTAGGTGTGAACTAATGATGGACGTTGGGTAGAGAAGTAAGGAAAATATTAGTGAAAAGTTTAATATGGAGCATAGCACTACATGGGGTGGAAATGTGGGGTTTGTGAAAAGAAGATGAAAATAGACTTGGGGTTTTTGAGATGAGATGTGGTATGGAGAAAGTAAAGTGGGTCAAAAAGAGGAACGATGAAGTGCTAGAATTGGTGGGAGAGATAATAAATATGATATATGAAATTAGAAGAATGCAGGTGTGGATTAAGGAAGTGAATGAGGGAAGAACGCTGTGTAAGCAGGGAAGAGGGAGGAGAAGGACAGGGAACTTGGATAGAATGATGGAGGTATGAGAGGCTGAAGAGGGACTTAGTGTGAAATTTAGGGGATGAGAAGATTTACTTGTCCATTTGGACCTACCCTCACCAGTAGAAAACTAATAATAATAATTATTGTAGTCGGCTACTAGTAATGACTCCCCAAACACACTACCAGGATGCCTATTTGCCATTTTTGAAATGTCATTGGCTTATTTTGACTTCTTATTTGGTACTTCTCCATTACTTTTATCAGCCTTGCTAATTAATTACCTTAAGTGACAGTCAACTGAAGACTCTGCCTTATGTATTTAGTTGGGGCATACGGTGGGTTGAATGTAAAAGTAGGTGTAATGGATGAGGTTTTTCCCCTTTCCTAATAAGAGCATTATACTCATGGATCACTATTATCATTGATGAGACTTATTTTGCCATTTTTTCATTCATCTTTATCACTGTGGTGCTATATATCAGAGAATTTTATGGTTATCATTAGTTACTCAAACAGCTTCATAAAGTATTATTAGATTGGTCAACCATATGGAGATTGTTAGGACCTTGGAGACCTCTTCCTTATCACAAAGTATTTCCCAAAGCATCCTCCTTAAATCAATTAAGTGCTTAGGATGTATCCACATGCTAGGGGGAAGCAACATAACTTTTTAGGATGTGTAGCACCATATCCATAATTGAGAGTTTTGTTGAGCCACAAGTAAGCTGAGAATGTTTAATGATTCCATATTTAGATCAGAGAGAATAATTGCATTCAATACAAAAAATTGAGAAAATTTAATCTATATTACTTGATATAATTTAACACTTTCAGTTTCACTTTGCAAATGTTCCATCATAAGGGCATCCGGATTATATGGAGGGAGCTCTTTCACCCACTGACTCAATTCTGATATTTCAGATTCATTCTGAAAAAGAAATAAGCACGAGAATCAAAATATAACAAGTAGCTGGTGATGCACACTGAAATTATAATAGTATTTGTAAATCATGACAAAACAGTGATCACCTCCAAGAGTGAAATGAACAAGGGTGAAAAATTTTCACAGTTCAAATACTTGCCTTCATTTGTAAGTGAGAGACAGATAAAGCAGGAGAAGTCACCAAAAATGCACCACACTTAACATGTTTCCTAAGAAAATTCCACATCAATGACTGAATCTCTTGTGGTACAAAAAATTCAAAAACGTTGTTGAGGATAACAACATCAGCAGCATTCACTATTTTACTGCAATCTAGAAGGTTTCCTTCGATGATTTCAATTCGATTCTTGAAAAAGAAACAAAATGTAAAGTGATTGAGCATTTAAACTTCCAAACATGCAGTAAAATCATATGGCAATACCTGAAATCCATATTTTTGCACTATGTTTCTTTGTAGATCACATAAATCCTTGTTTATTTCTATTCCCATTATTTTGGGGGAATTGGAGTATATATAAGCCTGGAAATAAGAAATATGTCATTGAAATGAGACCACTGTTCTGTGAATAAATACTATCAAATGTTTTCAGCATTTGACTACTGGTTATGGCTTCATGCCTCTTTTTCCAGACTTTGTTTAAAAATTTTGACCTCTTAGTATAGACGGATACAGGCAATATGATATTTTCAATAGTAGATTCCTATTATTGCTAGGAGTCTCAAAGAATGCATATGGTATTCATCATAAGTGGTAACTTAACCTGAAGAAAATCAACCCATAGTCATAATGTATAACAGAATTCCTCAGATCACTGATTATGCAGTGTTTGAAAGGATTGGTGGTGCTGAAACAAATTATGCAAGTGGACATTTTTCTGAGCCCTGCTTACAAGGTCTTTAGAATGAGTAATTTTAAGCATTGAAAAAATTACCATTGTACATTAAAAGCTTGAATGACACACATCTAATTTTGTAATGTGCTGGATCATGGTAACTTTCTAATGGGAGTTTTATATTATACATCAAGGAGAGCTAGTTATAAAGTCAGATTAAAGAGTCAACTCCCTACTTAGACCACCTTCCACCACCCACTGCAGAACATAAAAGAAACAAGAATGTAAGAACTCTCCATGAACCAAATAAGACTATGCATTAATAAAGCATACATGATGGCAAACTTAAATTATGTGTGACCATGGTTCCCATTTTTCACTTGATTCATCAATCAATTCAAATGCTACACCAATGCAATGGATTTTGCTATGGAGATCCCATGTGCATGAACTGGGTACTCGAAAATTTCAGCTCAGCTTAGCCAATGATGGCCTTTTGGTGCTAAGGAATAAGTTTAAAAATAGATTGGCATCAATAATAGAAATTCAGCAATTTTTTGAAGCATATACTCGATTGGTCATTATGTAGAGGTTACGATTACTTATGAATCAACTTATACTTGGTTTTTCCATAATATTTTGATTGACACATAAATATGACCTAAAAAGTCGAAACCTGTGGCATCAATTAAAATATTGTGGAAAAACAAAGTGTGAGAAGGTGGGATTGCAGTTATTTTTAGTGGTTGTCACAATCTGGAATATTTATAATCATTTGATTTCACCACAACAGAAAAGAGCATACATTTAACAGACAAAATTTGATATAATCGATTGCAAATTAATTATTTTTGTCAGCTATTCTGCAATCATAATATTTCAAAGTACTTTTCCTTAAATTCCTACCAATTTATGAGCATTTAACATTCAAGAAGGCACTATAGTTACTGATTATTAATAATCATCACCCTGATAACCGCGAAATGATGCTTCATCTCCCTACATTGTCACTATTCAACATGTTCTCACACACACGTAGGCATACGGTGGAAAACCTTCAAGTATTGTCAAATCTTATTTTACAGGCACTCACCCCATACAAGATAGCACCGAGACGAGAACCCACATCAAGAATTACTTTTTCATTTAATGGTCCGAGGAGGGCGGTGAAAATATACAGCAACCTTTCTCTCGACGCCGAATGAGATATAAAGGCTGAAAAAATACGACACTTTGAGGGCAACACACATTATGTCATTTAAAACACTACATTTTTCCATTCTTGCACTCACTTAGCGGCTTGGTACGGTGAGAACCACAATCAATGCAGTAGTTTCTTGACATTTCTCCATTCTCGCAAAGATCATCAATTAAATCATCATCATACAAGAACCCATCAACGTGCACGGTGAACTTCGGATCCAAAAATGAATTCTAAGAATAAAATAATAGACAATGAGGGGACTCATTGACCGACAGGGTGACCCTCGTAAAAATATCGGATGGAAACTGGAATATGATGTATCATGTTCAATTTTAAAATTATTTTATATATTTAACTATTTAATGATCAACTTATGCAGGGAGTGAAGGACCGCACATTCTTTCTCCACCCGCAGTAAAAAGGTAATAAAAGAACTGTACCTCTCCAGACTTAGGGAAATTGATGCTTTCACTAGGGAGTATAGCTCTCGGAGGCATTGTACTTCTTATGTCCGAAGCAATACATTTTAATATTTCTTCGCGAGAATCTTGTGAATTAACTATATCATCTGAAAACCATTGTGCCTAATTTATAATTTGTACACAAGATGCAATTCATGAGCAATAAAAATTCATCAAAAGTCCACAATATTAATTGTAAAACGATGTTCCCCACCTTTCAGCCAGTTGGATTGAATCCACTTTAAGAAATAAATTTTATCTTGGCTTTGAACCATGGTCATCAATTGAATAAATGACTCCTGTGCTTGCGACACACTCATTCCCTCCACATTCATGTCCTTTACCTTAAGTGGACAACAGCTGAACACGAGGAAAGCTTATGCGTAAATTTCACCCTGTAAATTACAGGTTTGAATGCACAATTTATACTTGGGGCTCGCGCACATTCATGGGAAAAATGTTTTCATATTCGTTTTGCCACGATGAAGACTGCGCGCCGTTTCGCGACCGTAGCGCCGCTGTGGAGCGTAGCAGAACTCGGAAGCTCGTGCAGAACAAATGACACGTGAATAAGAGATCAGTTGAGGCGGGTGTCTTGAAGCACATACATTATTTAGAATGGCAGCCGTACTCCTTGAGTTTGGGATTACTCAGCACGAGGTAAGTAACATTCAATATTGGACATTTTTTCATATTTTTTTTATTCCGTACGTTCAGTATACGTCACAGAACTGGAATATTACTTTTTGTTCGATTTTACTGAAATATTTGATTGTTTTGCTTCTTTACTCCACTTGCGTGCGTCGTAAGTGCGGCATTTCTTTGAAGTACTAGCGATTTGTGACGCACGCTGATCTTATCAGCTTTCTTCTCGTTATATCAGATCGAGCTATTAACATATAATGATGTAGTTTGCCTAAAATTATTATTTATGTGCCCTTCCTTTCATCCCGGATGTAGCACTAACGGTTGGGCCAATGTTGAGAAACGGTTTCCTCTTCAGGTTAGAACCTGAAGATTCTGCCCCGAATAGGCCGCCAGCATCGACCAGGAAATGTTGGTGGTAACCTACGAAAACATGGAGCTGCCCAAAAAGCTATATTACCATAGACATGGACCGCGAAAGTTTTAATCAATTGACGATCAAGTTTGATTTAAAAGAATACATATATTTTTAGCATAACCTCTGATAGTATAGAGCAGATCACGTACTTTCATCTCAACATAAGCTAAAATAAAACCGTGAAAAATATCAAGTGATTATTATGAAAGAATTACATTAAATCGCTTTCTGTTTTGGTGCAGGATATGACCCGCTATAAGTCAAATCCAGCACTGTGTATACACACGATATAAAACGATATGTGTTGAAAGTCCCTTGAACCAGTGTTGAAACTGTGATGAAATGCTCTAAACTTTGTCGAAACCAACTTGAACTCTGTTGATCTCTCTTGTTCCTTGGGCACAAGCATTTAACTCTGTTGAAACTCTCTTGAAATCTGTCTTGATCTCTCTTGAAAATAGCTCTGTTGAACTGCCTTGTTTTTAAGTGTCTTGCAACTACCTTGAAGTGCATTGAAACTCACATGTACTCAATTCACCATCATTTCTCTGTTGAAACTCTCTTGAAATCTGTCTTGATCTCTCTTGAAAATAGCTCTGTTGAACTTTCTTGTTTTTAAGTGTCTTGTAACTACCTTGAAGTGCGTTGGAACTCACTTGTACTTAATGCAGCATCTCTTTTGAAACACTGTTGTTCTTAATTCCATGTCTCAGCCAGATATGTTCCCACATCTGTTGGTGTTTATGGTAACAAAAGGACATCTTCTTCGATGCTCAATTACTTTCTCGCCATTAACATAATTTGTTCTATCCATAGAGCTTACCTTCAGGTACCTGTAAGCTCTATGGTTCTACCCCGTACTCTCCTAATTCAGTCCAGACCCTTCCCTTGTAAAAACTGAATTCCAACTCTTCCCATTAGTTTTTCCTACCAGGGACTCTTCCAATTAATTCTTTTCCCTTCTCATAATGTATCAACCTTTTCCTAAATATGCTTGGAGTTGGAATATGATCTGTTCCACTAAGTCAGTGGTGGAAAATGAAAAAGTGGAGTAGTGTCGGAACTTCTAAAATCTACAAACACTTTAGTGCATAAATTTATTTTTAGTACATAAATTCCATCACCTATATCCCTTAAGGGATAAAGGTGATGGAAAGTGTCTTCCAAGAGGTACGCAAGCCAGAAAAGGTTGAGAACCACCTGCTCTATAGTATTTACCCTTCTATCTACGTTTCCATTTAACTGCAGAGATACTCCATGATGACTTTAGTCCTTGCTCCCCTGCAATCACCCTTGGCAGTAATAGGTCAACCAATTTATATAAGACTTATTCAGAGTCAACTTTTTTTGAAAAATATTTTAATAAAAATAGAAAAACTCATGGTATGAACACATATCATTCTGCCTTCACATGGTTTATACGTGGGGAGCAGTATTATCTTCCTGCTATCGCTGAGCAAACACAGACATTTCTTCACTTCGGACCTAAAGATGCCTACTGGAATGCCGGCAAAACTGTCGTTCAGCAGAATGAATCAACGCTAGAGGAACCCACAAACCCTTGAGACACAGACATTTGTTATGCAGTTAACATTAATACTTGTGCTATATTTCGACTCCAAAGCTTCAAAAATGAATGGATTATCTGGGATGGACTGAATGACATTTTTGCGACATTTTTTTCGCAACAGCGCAATATAATGTGCCTCACAAACAAAGTCGAAATTGCACCGATATAACTTGAATTTAACAAAAACATTACTTCCGTTTTGTTAATCTTTGATGCATCAGAGGAATTTCACATAAAGCCATGGCGAGCTTTGATTATGTACAACGTTTTGCGGAGAGAGTGGAAAGGTGATATGTAGTGCTGATATCTTTCATAAAAAACTTCAATAAAAAAGAATGGAGTCCAAAAACACTAGGTACCAAGTTTTCAGAAGTAGCATGGAGGACAATTGCCCAAGGAAAAAACTACAGCGAGAGGTGAAAACCCCGGAGTATGACAAATTTCGCGCCTTAACCAGTGCCAACGCTTGTGGATATTGCTTTCTTTTATCCGCTTCAACATGTCGATCCTCTAAAATTTTAGTGGACTCTGATATTGCCACCATTTGTGGATCCAGTAATTGTAGATCCACTAAAATTTTAGTGGATGCCGAAACCGCCACTAATTGTGGATCCACTAATAGTGGATTTTTACCCATGGGTATGATATACATTAGATATGCGTGAGATTCGCGATCTTGAAAACGATTGAACATTAGTCCACGGATGATTTTTTTTCAGTCCCTCGTGGACGGTATTGAACTTACGGAAAGTACTGGTGCACTTGCCAGAAAAGAAATTCTCAGCATTATGGACGAAACTCTTATTTATCTCTCCTGGAGTTCAAAGAATATATGTTATGTATATTCATAATGGTCGTGCTTATTTTTATCCACAAAATGGTTATTGGAGAAATGTTTTATCGGCGCCAATTACCCATGTCAATCTTTTAGTAAAGTTAGTTATCACAAACAACTTAATGCCAGCCAGCAGCTGTATATATATGGCTTACCAGTCTCCCAGCTTTTCAATCTGAAGCTCGCTTCGGACCTTATCCTATCCCCATCCCTTCCATTCCTATCCTTATACCTTTCCTCCCGGTCTGAAGCGCCTATTAGTGCGGAAACAGACTTGAAAACACCCGCGAGTACCCCAGCTTTAACATGTGTCAGGTCGCTTAGCAAAGGATGATAGGATAGGCAGGGTAGTTAGGTAATTGTAGTTGTATGCATGAGAAGTTCATCTTGTGTTACCATATATTATGTAAGCATACTGCATCTACCTCTAACCTTATTTTTTTTAATTATAATAAGTCCCAACACATAATTTCAAGAGAGTCCCAACACAAACTTTCAAGAGAGTCCCAACACAATTTCAAGAGTCCCAAAACAGAATTTCAAGAGAGTCCCAACACAAACTTTCAAGAGAGTCCCAACACAATTTCAAGAGTCCCAAAACAGAATTTCAAGGGAGTCCCAACACAAACTTTCAAGAGAGTCCCAACACAATTTCAAGAGTGTCCCAAAACAGAACTTCAAGTGTGTCCCAACACAGAATTTCAAGGAAGATTCAATAGAGTCTGTGTTGGAATCCTGTAAGTATACTTACAGAAAAAAAACAAGCGGAAGTACCTTTCCAACAGCACACTTGGATGTCCACATATACTGAAGTGGATTGTATTACATGACCTCCATAGTTGCTAATTATGAATATATTATGACTCCAGCGACAATTTAATTGCAATATTGTGCTGATTTTGGTGATAACTTATTATTTATCCCAGATCATACAATTTCCTAATCACTGATATGACTCAAAGCCAGCTGGACTCTTGCTTTTCTTTTCCAGGGTGTAATCTGAAATCCAATCAATAGTATATAGTTGATACCTGCTAATGACCTTAGTCGTTGACGCACCCGTAATCCCCCGTAGTTGATACCGTCGATACCTTTCTAAAAACCATGAACTATTGAATGAATATTCGGGTTAAAGTTGTTCGTGTGCACCAAAGTTCTGATTTAAATTAGATGATAGTGCTCTATTTAAAAAAGATAATTTTTTTAAACGGTAGTGTGTTTGAAAAGACTATGAATTTTATCATTGAATATTAAAATGCCTTGTATAAAGACATACACTTTTTGAACCTAGAGAATTTTAATTCTCATATTAATGTTATTATCACAGCAATTGTATAAAGTTTTTTAGAACAGAATTCTTAGTCCGTACTGATTTCTTAAATGGTCATCAAGGAGGTGAAAAGATAGCATTTCGGCACTTTGACAAGTCCTTGACAACAAGTAGATTTTTAGAGGGTTTTTTACTCAGCTAAAACTCTCGTATTGCAACCGCAGCACATTGAGCTGATAACAGAAAGTGTTAAGTGAGATGATATCAAGCTTAGCCATGCACAGCACTGTAATCCTGTAGCCCTCCTTTCACAATCTGCCAATGTTGGCCCAACAGTGAAGAAATAACTTTACAAATGACCCCATTTCCCGATGTTGGCTCAAATGTTTGTGCTGCATGGGTATTCTCGTACTCTTCAAAATAAATATGCAATAAGATGAAAATTATTTTTTAAATTTTATGCAGTCAGATGTCTTGTGTATTACCATCCGTTTGTGTTCTTTGTACATGACCAAAGCTGTTACATTATGAATACATGCATATAAATGTTAACTAAATGACTACAGTTTCAATCATTGTTCAAAAACACAAACAAGTGGTAACATATATTACTCAAGCAGCATATGCGTACTGATATGAGTGTTTTGGGGAAGCATGGTGAGTAATAAGTAGTATTGAACTGAATTTCAAATTGATGATGATGGCTGCATTATAATTGTATAGCAAATTATGTTAGCATCTTGTGTAATTTCAATGTATTCAACTAACTGCTTTCAAACTAACACTTTTTGGTGACAAGTATATACTTTTGGGTGTAAATTCAGCGGAAGTTTTATCTGTTTGGTCCAAAATATTTCCACACCAAATTTTGATACAATAGGAGGGATCACTCAAATTTATCAATCGGATTAGAACCCTCCTAATTTTGAGAACTAATTTTGTTGTCACCTTCGTTTCTCACTAAGTTAATCAACTCCTCATCTGTCAACTTAATTTATCGTTTGATAAGAAAAAGACTAGAAACTCCATCTCTGCCTGTGCATATAAAGATACGAGCCAAGAATATCTTGGGAATTGAGACACTCCTGCACCAGCCGCTACCTAGGGACGACATGGTGGGGCGCTACTATAAGTGTGGGAGAGCATGAGATAAATCCACAAGAAAGTACTGTGACAAGATTTGTCCAGAACATTCTGGTTTTGTAATCCTACTTAGTATGAATACAATTGACTAAAAACAAACATTTTTAGCATACTATTGCAAATATGTATAAGTACACTCTCTGAATGTGCATTATTTCACTGAGGTAGATATTTTATAATGATATTTGTATTTTCCGTAACAAATTTTTATACCAAATGTTCACAATTAATATATATCTCAAATATTTCAGTACCATTATTTGGAGACTTGACAAAAATTTGAGTTTTGAGTGGTCAAAGTTGCCCATATTAAGAACTTGAAAAAACCAAAAATTATAAAATATTTTTTTATAACTTTATATGATATATTTTAGCCAAAACAATTTTGCAATCAAAAACATAAACAGAAGAAACAGATAAGTAAAAAAATAACCTTAAAAACTGTAACTCATTCCTTAACCCTTTCGCTACGAATGCCGTTTATAAATGCAGCAGAATTTTTACTCCTGTGAACGAAGGCCGTGTATAAACGCCGCGGATTTTTCTACGCAAGAGAACGAAGGGCGTCTTAAAACGTCGCTAGGGCCAGGTAAGCAGAAAAGGTCCAAGATGTCATAAATGACCCTTCCTCGCGGGTCTGAAGACCCTTCCTCGGCTTAGAGGCCGGGATTATCTCGACCCTTCTTCACAGCGTGAGCCTCACTCTCGGCAGTTGTTCGCGGTCACTTTTTTGTTTATGCAGTGGAAAAACCAAAATAATATTTGTTTCTAATTCGCATTATTGAGTTCCAGAAGTCAATTCCTTATGTTTTTTTGAATCTCTAGAAATTTTAAACGGTACTCTAATGTTATTATTAACAGAGTTCACCTGTCAAAGAGACTTCAAACCGACTTGGTAGAATTTTTCATTGCATGTGAGGAACTAAGACGTATGTTTTTTATGATTTGACGATAAGGTAGTACCAATATTTTTCTCTCCGGTATACTCGTTTATGAACATGTATTGTAAAACAACTGTAATGGTAATACCGGTGACATACCGCAAAATCTATTATATCCACATGATAGGCTGAAAGTATCGCTGAAGGGTGTGGTTTATGCTAACATTAGCAGTCAATAAACTTTAGTTTCTTGTAACTGAATCTTTTTGGTGTAACTGCCATTCAGCTATAAAAAGTATCTTTAAAGCTGAAAAGCGTTCAAATTTATTTTGTGTGATGTGGCAAAGAGTGATCATTATGTTGTAATCATTTATGTTATAACCAGAAGAAAACCGCATGCGTGCTTGATGGAATATTGGGAGGTTCAATAAATAATTGCTAGGTGGAAAAATCTATCTCGCGCTTCCATTGCGAATATATTTACATAAAAATGTTTCCTGATGAAGGTATAGCACCAAAAAAAGTGCATGTACTTTTATGTAAAACATTATGGATTATGCGCGGACGTCTTCTATTGCGAAAGAACACAAATAATTATTATTGTAACCATTGATATGATGTCTATTGTGCTAAATATCTTAATATTAACATTATTGTAACCATTGATATGATGTCTATTGTGCTAAATATCTTAATATTAACATTAGAATTTCGTTTAAAATCTCTAAATGGTATTAATAACAACAGGAATTTATTTCTGTATTAACCCTCACTTAAGGTCTTACTATTATTTATTTAACAAAAATCACTGAATCAAAAATAGTTGACCGCGGACACAGGCCGCGGTGGGTTCTCATTTGGAAAAGAGCAAAGATAATCTCTGGTCAGTGGCCGAGGAAAGGGTCGGGAACCCCGCTGGGTCCGGTCCCAAGGCGGGGAAAAGACATACCTGCTCGAAGCCTTGCTTCAAGAGAGCTTCGTACAGGGAGTGGAAAAATATTCTAGGGGAATCCGTGAGAAGGAAAGCATTTTCCTGCGTAGGACTCCGGTGCGAAAGGGTTAAAAAGTACAAAAATTGTTGTGGGATACAACTGTAGCCCGGGCGAGTGTTGACGTATCAATTACTCGTGCGAGTACCGCAGGGTTAAAGCTAATTTTAAATAATTCCAGAGAAAATATGAATCCTCTGTGATGGCGAGTTAGGTATTTGCAATACACAAAATGATACAAAAGGAATAGAAATTACCAAGAAATAGTCCGCTTATTTTATGAAATGGGGCATTGTTTACGAGAAGTAGACTTCGTGCCATGCGTTTTTGAACATTTTTTCCCTAGCTCATATAATTAGGATTGAATTGCGATTTGTATGATCAGTCTCTGGGATTTTACTACAGTTTAAGCACGTCAAAAAGCAGTATGCTCACATTCGATTTTCCCATATAAAATATTTGGGCCTTTGGGCCCTCTTAACATGACAGATCTGGCTTCAGATACTCCTGTGCGCGGTATACTGCGATTGTTAATCCATTGTACTGAGTTCAATTCTACAAAATCATTTCAAATACTTTGTAAAACAGGGGTCAGTCACTCCTAGGGACCAGCCTCTCACTTTGTAAATCAGTAGAATGGAGGTCATTTTACATGGTTTTCCTATATACAAAGATTGGGCCCAGCAGAATGGTTCGTAAATTGGAGTCATTTCATAAGTTTGAGGTTCGTAAAAAAGAGGTTCTACTGTATATCACTTTGCGCATTGATAAATCTCTTGTTGAGGAAGTTGTTGTGATAAATATTTTTAAATTACTCCATACTAGAAGTTCCACAGAGGAAAAATCAATAGACTTGACCGGGACTCGAACCCGAATCCGAATCCCCTGATTTCCAGCCAGGTGCTTAAACCAATGAAGCTACCGAGGTGTCATCTTTCCCTGTGGAATTATTTGAGGCCTTAGAGGAACAAGATGTTCTCGAACTGCTAGACATGTACATGATGTCATGGATATCATGCACGATGGAGCAGTCAATATTGTGTGAATGGCACCACCATCCAAGAGGTTAAGGCTGAATTTTAATCTGTGGAACTTCTGCTATTGTGCAATTTCATTTCTCGTTCCATTCTTGCAGCCAGTTCACGGTCCTTCAATATGGGTCCATGAAGAGATTGATTAAATATTCTTGTAAAATAACCAATGTGAGTGTTCACAGTGGTAGATGGTACACTGTAAATGGAAAATTTTCAATTTCCGCAGTATATATCGATCATTATCGATTCACTCGCTAATCTTGAATTGAACCTCATTTGAACCAAGAAATTGTGGACAAATTTATCATCTTTCAACATAGTTTGCAGACAATCAATTTTGGACTAAAATTGAGGACATATGGCAACCCTAGGTAAGATGGCAGCATTGCGTATCATGTCATGCAGGTTGTGTTACTTTAGCTTCAAGCTCCCTCCTTACATGATCCATTGTACTGCCGATCTATATGTATCTCTATATCTGTGGGTAAGAAGAAAGTACATAGTTTGGAGGAGGAGAAGTTAATGGAGCTGGTGAGAAGTTAAAGGGTAGGTTGGGATCATACTTCTAATTACATCAGTCTAAGTATGGGTGACATTAGGTATTGAATTTGTTGGGCTTTTTCCATTTTAATAACAGTATTGAAAGTATATTTATTTACATTTAGAAATTTACACACCAAAATACACTGCAAATAGTTTTATTCCTCGTTAAATGTTTTTTGATTGATTGGAAATTTTTCCAGAGTGAAATTTATTGCTAGTTGTTTATGCAAATGCTAAAAATAGATGGTGCAGCCAGAAATAATAACTTTAAAAGTTGTTTCACTTCTTAAAAGATGACCTGCCTGTTTTTCAGAGAGCAATGAATGATTTTCTTTGGAGGTATGTTGATCAATTTGATTACATTGTATGGGTACAGTCATGCAGTAAGTTACTTATATTGTTACTATGACATAGTATTGTCTTGCAAAATTTTCCACCTTCCTTTGTAACTTCAGTTAGTTTTCAACATCTAAAGTATACTCCTTCAGGTACCTGCAGACTCCCATTCATACACAAAAATCATGAAAATTAGGCACTGTCTCCATTCAAAGATTTTTGGCAGTAAAATTTTCTGAGATACCCAGGATATCTCCTAATCACCTCCATCTCAAGGCTGGATTCTTCTTCATCTCTTCTCCAGCTTAATGTTGATACCATTGCAGGGCCTCAGTACGAGATCATGCATGAACGAGATGTCATTGGGTGTGTCCACAGCAATCAGGTTGTAATGGCGAAGGATTGAGCACAGCACTGATTTGACTTCAAGCATAGCAAACCTCTGTCCTGTAAAGTAGAAAGCATCACTTATGTGCAAACCTGGTCTCATATCATTATACTAAAAAAAACACATAGTTGAACCTCAGTTCATTCTTTCCAGTCATGATTTACTGCACCAGAAAAGTCACCAGATGAGCTGATAAAAAACCCAAAGGAGTACACCCTGGTTGGTGTAAACAGGTATCAACAAGTAATCGTGTAACTAAATGGAGGTGGGCAAAGTCTGGAAATATATCAAGTTCCAGTAAAAATTGAAAGTATTCATGATTTTTGATTTGCATGTAAAATATGGAGAGGTGTGCTGGACTTCTGGTACTCTTTTTGGCCACTAATCCTTTGCTTCCATAATCATCTTTTTATTACTCCTTCCTTGCCATCTTTACCACTTTCCTTATGCAATCAGCACTGCAATTTTTGGATTTCTCTGTACCCAGTGGCCTCTTGAGTTGCTAAAAAAAGTTGACTTATGCCTGTGGGAACCAAGTAGCAGATCACCTTTTGACTCTCAACCCTAGCTGTTTTAAGCATGACTGAGGAGAGGAGAGGATCCAAATATGATCTGGCTGGCTAATTCACAGAAAAGGCTCAAGCAAAAAATTGTCATTTTGCTATTTTTATCAATGGCCCCTCCGGCAAAGACCAAGGGAAATATTGAAAGAGAATATGTTGCTATCATGTAAAGTTCAGCCCTAAAAAAAGATAGTGGCAAACAGAAAAAAAGCAGAAAGGAATTAAAATATTAAATTATAGCAAAAAAAGCTTGAATGAGTGATAGTTTTGAATTTTGGCAAGCGGAGAAAAGCAATGGAGGAGAGCAGAAACCAGGACAGTAGGCTAGGCTATAAAGTCTTCGTGCCATAGGAAAATATGCTAATACCAGGATATCCAAGCCTAGACTGTAAGAAATCACTATAAGAATGTGTCTCAGCATCAAGCTCTTTAATATCAATTAGGCTTAAAAATTCCATTCACTTTGCAGTGTTTCTATGAGTGGAGGCCATTTACCAGTCTAGCACTTTCAGTGTGCTATGCAGAAAAGTCAATTTCCATTCATACATACCAATACAATTTCTAGGTCCTGCAGAGAAGGGGATGTAGGCATAAGGGTGCCTAGTCTTGATAGCTTCAGGGAGAAACCTGTCAGGATTAAAAATCTCTGGATTTGGAAAAACTCTGGGGTTCATGTGGATACCACTGATAACCACATTGACCATTGAACCAGAAGGTATCACGTAATTTTCTGAAAAGAGACAATGAGATGGAATTAATTTATTACAGTGGAAGCTCGGTATAACGAGTGCTCTCAATGGCTGGGAAATCACTCGCTATATCCGAAGGTGATGTATTAAGCCTCTCAATTCCCACAGTTGTTCTTACTTTCCATTTTTCGTTCGTTACCATGTTATTAGAAATGGGTAGAAGGGCCATTTTCATGAAAAATTTCATATTTATCATTTATTTTGCGAATTAAATCTTCTAAATAAATAATTTATGCTTTGCTGAAGTATTCGAATGTTAACCAGTACGTCCATTGGTTAGGAAAGTTGCCGTAATCATTCACAGAAATACAGCATTTTTCGGCAGTCAAACTAGTCGGATAGCGACAACTACTCCTGCACTGGCAGACAAAGACAGGTGGGCTGAACTCCACCCCTTACCCACAGCACCACTCTCCGCTGTCATGTGATTGACCAGATGCTTTTCCACTTGTCCATCTTCTGCCCATTCCGCTCCTATGTAAACTCGGCTTAACATTAGAAGAACTAAAAAGTGTGAGCATGCTCAAGGAATGCCAGGGCCGGCTGTAAATCATCACTGCGTGGACTTAATTGGGCATTAAATAATGTAGAGATGGGACAAATATTGTATTCTAAGTTGTAATTGACAAATAATGCCACTAAAGATAAATACCTTGCATTAATTTGTACTTTGCAGTGCATCACCCTCAAGAAATATCCCTCGTAATACCGAGCGTATGCCATGGCAGGAGCTTCTTGGCCTCATTATATCGGCTTTCTTTTATATGTTAATCTTGGGCCTTTCGATGGTACATTGTCAATCACTCGTTAATGTGAGATTCTCGCTATATGCCGTACTCACTGTAAAAGGCTTCTACTGTATGCACACACCAATAGCCAATGATCCACTGTGAGAAAAAGTGAATTTGCACCATAAAAATGAGATGACATTGCTGTTGGTATAGGAGAAGATGGGAGAGAATTTATAGAGGTGATACAGATGGATAGTTAATTGAAAATGGGCGTCTCACTCTATTACAAAGAGTTAGCAGTACGTTCAGTACGATTAAGATTATCACATTGTAAGACTTTGACATCCACCTTCTAAACATCAATTTCCCTTGCTCTGTTCATAGAACTCCAATATTAGGCATCTTCTCTTCGAAAAGTTTCATCCATCAAACTAAGCAATAAAATGCTCCATACCATTTTCTCTCTCTATTCATGCCAATTACAGATGTTACCATGCCGCCTCCCTGGAAGATAAGTCAAGTAACCAACACAACTCTCACTTAAAACACAGGTACCGAAACAAACAATTTTATAACAAATCACACTCTCCACTTCACAATACACTCTATGAACCTAAATGTGCCCTTTTGAAGGCCTCAATTTGATTAAAAGGTCCAATATGAACTCCATTTTATCATTTAAAAACAATGAATTTGTCCCTTTCCTTACTGGTACTTCTCTACATTTACTTCTTATATGTATACTCAGCAGTACACATTACAATCAGAATTATCCGGTCTCTGCCCACCTAACCTCCTCCTACCCATCTGAAATGTTGAATTTTTACTTTAGTATAATCCGAAAGTTGTTTTCAATTTCAATTGTTTATATGGAGTTTTCTGGATGATAAAATTTTTCTTTTGACCTTTTCCAAACACAGTAACTCACCAATATACAAAATATGTAGTAGTGCTCTGAGAAAGTGTTTGTAAGTTGGCATTCTTTTTAAGTTGAAAAACTTAAAGACTCTTGAATGTTATATGTAATGTAGATGCGAATTTGATTTTTTGTGCACTCTGCCACCTATGGTTACACCTTTGGTTTGCCACCTTTGACACTCACCCATTTCAAAATCTTCTGTGAGTACACGTGAAATGAAAGGCACACTGGGATACATCCTCTGCGTCTCCTTGATACACCTCTCAAGTAGATGCAACTCATTATATAGCTTTGCTGTTGAAGTAGTTGAGCTGCCATTTTCTGCATCATTGTACTCAGCAAACTTGGTTTCTATCTCTTTCCTCACTTCTTGCTAACATGAGGGATGAAAAATGTTTGAATAATTCTAGTTGATAGTTTTGATAATGTGCCGTGACATATTGGGATTGTACTTTTGGTTCTTTAAAATAACTATTTTCATATTTACTTCAGCTGCGCTAATTTTTTTTCTTGTTGACCAGAGTTGATAACAGCTGTGAACACTGAATTTTTAAATGATTTTTTACGAAAGCTATGCAGAACTCTGTAATATCCAATTTTGAATGTATCTAAGTCATATACTCAAGTGGATAACATTTTTGAGAGCACTATATTTGTTTATGGAGCAAGCCTTTACCTCACAAAGTAGGTATCTCATGGTTTCATACCTGTATCTCAGGGTGATTTGCCAGCATAAAAATAGTCCAGCTGATTGCCATGGATGTAGTATCATGACCCTGGAATCCAAGTATTAGTATTAGTTACAATATATGTGTCATTTTTTTAGTTAGCAACTACTTGGCAAATTTGGCAATGAATATTAAGATGGATAAATTAATTTGGGCTCTCAAAATTAGTATGAAAAAAGTTTTCCTACCTACCACATTGAATTTTTTGTTTGAAGTTTTAAAAATGAAATAATGGCTTGCAAATGTATAGAAATTAAGCATTTAGCAAGTAAATGTGAACTGTGTTTATTGTTTTACATGAGAATGAGTTCAGTGCATGAAATGTAGATATTGATTTAGCTTTTACAGTAGAAGTCCACAATAGTGAGTATGGCTTCTGGTAAAAATATCGCATTAGCAAAAGATTTTTTATCTTTAGTTGGTCCATGGTGAAAAGCATTCTGAGTATTGTTTGTTATAATGATTTGTTATTTCCATCAAACTACTATAGCAAGTCTATTTTGCCATGATTGTCACCATGGGTGTAACTCGTGGAACTCAATATCCCATTAAAGACAATGTTGCATGAACTTTCAACATATGCAGTAAGTTATCACTATGAAAGAGAAATAAAATTTAGTTAGACGAATTACCAGTTATCACCACCTAGCTCCACCCATACATTTTGATGCCTTGAGAGATTGTAACTCGTCGATACTGCCGGTGTTGTCATCCTGGTTGCATAACTATAGTATATATACACACTGGCTATTGATATAGAAATCCTGATGAAATTTTATTACATATTTATTTATGAATCGTGTGATTTACAGAATACATACACTCAGTAGTTCATCTTTGGTCTAACTAGTCGCTATGATGCATAACGATAGGGAGCATACAAATTTATGTTGGTTATAATGAGTATGCATTATAACAAGTGAATTTGCAAATTATAACAAGCAAATTTTATAAGCACTCGTTACTGCGGACTCCTAATGTATTTTATTGGGCATAAAAATATTTGCCACGTAATAAATAAATTAGAATCTTTCAAATGTTCCTTAAAGAAGTACTGCATAGATGATGGATGTAGTTTTTTGACATATATATTCGGTATAAAATTGGAAAGTATATAGGTTCACAATTAATACTTTCATAGGACTTGACATCTTGGCTCTAAAAGTTCATGAAGCTAATTATACTGATATTTTGTGGTGGTAACTTTGTTACATGATGGCTGTATCATATTAACTGACTATATTCATGATCAACATCCTACATGAATCATGAAAAGATAAAAATGGACAATATTTGTTCCTGCTATACAATCATTACCCACTAAATTTTTCTCTTGAAGTCAATACTTCTATCAGCATCTTTTTTTTTCAAAAAGGAGAGATTGAGGAGCCTGCCGTGCACTGTAGAGGATACCCTGCAAATCTGATAATATACATCCCTTTACAAAAACAAATGACCAATGAAATTTCTGAATGAATATAATAAATCATTCTTGTTAGTTTCCCTGAAGGCATTAAATCATTAATTAATCAGAAGTGATGAAGTACTTTCATAGTCATGTATTTGTTTATCATTCAGTAGTTTTCCTTTTCATGAAAATAACTATGCTTAGTATATTCCACACTTAGTTTATTCCTCACAAAAAGTGTGGAATATACTAAGTACATATAGTTATTTTCTCTGAGGAAATTTTTCACACTGTGATTGGCGAAGGAATCTCTTCAATTTGTTTTTATTTTAATTTTTCAGCTTATAAGATAAGTACGTTTTTTTTACCAGAGAAATCAACAAAAAATCAACTGGCATCTTATATGACTTTATGCTGTCTGTCTGATGCACGCAGCCAAAACTAGGGTAATTCTAATATGCCATTGTATAAGCAGGCAAATATAGAAATTTAAAACATAATATGTATGTTTGTGGCAGGGTCCACCTGCTTTTATTGACAAAATTAATTTTTTTCACCATAGGGTGAGCAGTTAAAAAAATTGTACTATATGTCTCATGAATAATTTTTAATGGCAATGTTTAAGTGAAAATTTGAGTAATGAAAGTCTTCTTGGAAAGGTGACAATAGAAAAAGATTGCGATCTTTTAAGAGGGCTAAATTCCAACTGATTTTCCATTTCAATGAGCAGAAGGGAAAAGGTGGTAATTGGATACCTAAGAATTGGCTGCAGAGCATTTATGAACTTGTATGTCATTTCATATTTGTAAAGAAATTGCATATATTTTAGCACATGACGTTGAAAAAAGATAAAATAGTAAACCTCCTGAAAGAATCAAACCTTCTCTGATACATGCTTTATTATCAAGGAGGTTAGAAGGATACTTCTAACTATAATATACTTATACTAATATACTAATAATACTTATACTTCTAACCTCCTTGTTTATTATGTATCGTATGTTTTTTCAATGAGCATGGAATAGGAATAATATAGGTCTTCTTGAGTTTCCTTTCCCATTTTGTTTCAGGTTGTCCACCATACACAATTAGGTATAAATGGCATAAACTTACCTCGAACATGAATGTATCCACTTCCTCCCTGATTTCTTGGTCTGTCAATGCATTCTTCTCTTCTGATAATTCTATCAGTAGTTCTAGGAATGCTTTAACCTTCTTTCCTGAAAATAGAGTTGAGAGAGTCTGTATAAGCATAAATGCAGATGGGAAGAGCTCTTGAGAAGTTGCTGCACCAAAATTAAGTGAGCAAGTCAAGGAATGACTGGCTATCACGAAGTCAATGTTTCAGGAGAATGCAAGTTTGAAAGGAGGGCACTTTGCTTTTTGCATTTTGGGAAAATTAGTGTTATTTTAACTATGTCATTATTTCAATAGGTACCAATTTTTTTTAGTTAATGAGGCAGTTTAGGTCCTTGTGGTCTTTGTAATCAATACCTCTGTTGGTGTTCTATCACATGCTTCCAGGTATCCTCTTCATAACAATATGAATGACTTAGAAAATGACCATTCATTCATTCTTTATTAATCCAAGGATTTTGCTACACAAAATATGGGACAATCAAAAGTCAGACGGAACAAAAATAAAATAACACAGATTCAAGACAGCAGATGCCACGTCTACAATTTTCTTCTACAAGTCTTTTACATTATAATAAGATTTATTAAGTAAAAAATGTTTTAGTTTGTTTTTTAAAGTTCCCCTTGAGGAGACATTTTGTATAATACATGGTAAATGGTTAAAAATTTTGGTAGCTACATAAAGTGGACTCTTTTTGTACATTGTGGTAGAATGACAATGCAAATGCATGACCCCTCTTTGGCGAGTGTTATGCCCATGTATTTGTGCATTAATGGTTAGTTGGTTCATGCTGTCTTTAACATCACTACAAGGGTAATAAATGTGCAGGCAAGTTAAAGTTAAAAGTTTTAGTTGCCTAAAATACGGCTTACAGGATTGCCGTGCAGGTATTTTTGCCATATACCTGATGATTATCTTCTGTATTGTCGTACGAGGCTTGATTGTGAGTAAATAAAACTCGTGGGTAAATACATCCAAACTATTTACTGAGCAAGAGTTCTCACTCTAAAGACACAACTCAGAGCAGCGGCATAACTCAAAACTATACTGCTGCACGACTCTAAACAAAATGCGGCACTACTCAGAACGAAATGCGCAGAGCGCACGACACCGACCTCTATTTATACGTCCACACTGCCTGGAACATTCTAGACTCAGGTTCCAGAAAGGAAAGTACAGTTCCAGAAGTCGGTATGGCGCAACAACCACAATAACATGTGAGAAAACAAAAATTACGCACATGAATAATGAAGAACCCATAGTAAATTGCACCATAACAACATGTATTATGAAAACTTTGTGGAAACTGGGAGATAATCCCCAGTAAATTAACCCATAGCTCAGGTGGGACTGGAAATTTCCAAAATAAACCATTTTCAATACGTCTGTATTAACGATTTCTGCTAGATTCCGTGTTATATAACCACTTTTTGTAAGTTTAGAACTTAGATGGTTGATGTGGATCTCCCATTTCAAGGATTCGTTGATTATTAGGCCTAGAAACTTTGTGCACTGAACTCTCTCTATTGGTAGACCTTCCAAACAAAGATCTAACTGTGGTACTTTTCTCTTTTTTTTTAAATTGAATACAGTTGGTTTTGTTTTCCTTCACTGAGATTTTATTGAGCTTACCATCATTGAGAGTTTATTTTGGTTGAACCATTTCGCCAGAAACTGTAAAGAGCTATCCAGCTTAGTTTTTAAGAACTGTGGGTCCTTGTGGCCAATTGCTAGGGACATGACATTTTCGCGAAACTTTTTTGCGACAGGATTCACGAAATAAGCGACTTTAGGGTTTAATCACAAAATTAACCGTGTCTTCTTTGAAACGCAATTTTTTTAACGAAATTTGAGATATTTTGCAAATGCCGAATTTTTGTAGCATGAAATATTTTCTTTAGTGATGGCCGGATCGGATCTTTCATTTTTCTCGGTTCTGGATTCGGATCCAAAGACACGGAGTAAAATCGGATCCGGATCGTAGATTTTAAATTTTCGCGGCTTAGCGATCGAAGTGCCCCGTGAATGGAATGTAGGTGCGGTAGATATTGAAAAGAAGAGGATGTGTAACTAAGGTCACGCAATTAGATGAAAACATTCCCATTCAACTAGAAGCAACTTAAAGAAATATGAATTTTTTTCCCCCATTACCCCGGTATCGCGGGAAAAAATACGTATGTCATGCGGGTAGCCTACATTCGCCGGGATCAGGCGTACAACGAGAGCTAGTGTACTGTGCGAAGTTCGATCCCAATCGCAGTTTAATTTTTTCTTTCAGTCACTGCATCGAAAATGTTATCATATTCAATTTCAAACAATTACATCTGAATACTCACTTTATTATACTTTGTTGTTTAAATTAGATTTACAAATGTACCACTCATAAATTAAGGATGGTTGGGTTGGATCCAAAGATCCGCGGGTCTTTCATTTCATTCGCTACTGAAATCATATCCAGGGACAGTAAAAATTCAGATCCGGATCGGAGATTTTAACATCTCGCGGCCTCGTGATCGATGCGCCCCGCGAACGGAATGTACGTTTGGTAGATACCAACAAGGAGAGGTTAAGTAACTCGGGTTACGAAATGAGAAGAAGATTTTTTCCATGCCACAAACGAGGAAAACAAAATAAAAAAATACTCGTCTTGACCTTTTTCTCCATAGGCCCGGATGTGCGAGAAAAAAATTAAGCCGAATGTCATGCGGGTCGCCTACATTCACCATATTCCCGTGACCCTATGAGGGCGTAGTTGTTAAAAATTAGGGCTAGTGTACTGCCAGTCGCGAGTTCGATCCTTAACACTACCTAAGAATACAGACGTGCTGTATTCCTAGGGTAATGCTAGTAGGCAGTTAAAAAAAGTAGATTAACAGAAATTTCATGCCAAATTATAAGTCAAAAAAATAATTAAATTTGGCGAAAGGAAATGATTGGAAAAAATTTATATTAAATCGTGGAATTATTACGTTACAGAATTAAATTGTGGAATCATTACGTTAACTTTACAGTGTATTTTTGAGAGACGCATTTGTAAATCTAGTTGAAGCGATAGAGGTACAAAAAAGTCAGTATCCACACACAAAGGTTGGAAATGAAGGATGATAAAGTTTTTTATTCAATGGTTGAAAGAAAAATTTTAAACAGCATAAGAATCGAACTTCATTACCTGCAGTCCATTGCTCCACTCTGTTATTGTTATTACCATTATCTCATTAATTTGCCTTTAACTTAATTTTGCCTACTGTGTTTTTTGTGTTTCGTAGGGTAGCCATAACTTCTGTATTGGATCTCAAATTTATGTACTATTAACTGTTTGTTCACATTGGTATGAAGTCTTTATTAATAATATTTAAAAAAAACTTCCTTTAAGACTCCTTTTTCCCAACATTAAACACAGCTTTCACCTTTTGAAAACGATTTTATTTACCGTATTTGTCATTTTTAAACACCACTTTTGATGATTTTTATTTACCATTTTTCGGTGTCCCTACTTATTGCTAATGAAGTATCATCTGCATACAAAACTTATGTTTTCATTTTTTTTAACTGTTGGGCATATCATTCATGTATAATAAAAACAATAGGGCCCCCGCCAAGGATTCCTCCCTTAGGAACTCCAACATTTGTTGTTTCCATGGGAGATAAGTATTTAGTCACTGTGTTGTTGGGTCCTATGTTGTCGATCTCCACCATCTGTTTTCTATCCTTTAAATATGATTCTAGCCATTTAAGCAATGCCTCTAATTCCATAACCTTCACATTAATTCAAAAGAATTTTGTGGTCTACTGTATCAAAGGCCCATGAAAGGTCATTGAAGATGCCAACAGAGTATTCATTGGAATCCCACGAGGTCATTATCTTTTTCAGAATACTTGCTAGAGGATCATTTGTGCCTTTTCCCTTTTGGAAACCATATTGTTCCATATTTAAAATTTTACTTTTTAATGCTATAATTGATGAGCCTATCTCACATTAAAGACTCCAGAATCTTAGAAAAACTAGTCAGTAACGACACCAGACGATAATTATTTATATCATCCTCAACCCCTTTTTTGAGATTTTTAAGTAGTCTGGAAACTCACCATTTATGAAAGTTTCATTTATAATGAAAGTCAATGGCTTAATTATTGCAATAGCACATTTTTTTAAATAGTGACAAGAATGTCATCAACTCCAACTGATAATTTACTTTTGAGACCCATAATACACTTCAAGAGCTCATTTTCAGTAGCAGGAAAGAGGACCATAGAAGATGTTACTACATGTTTGTAATACTGTATATTAAATCCATCCTTACTCCCTATTTTTTTTGTAAATTCTGAGGCACATTAACTAGGCATCTGTTAGCAAAATCAGCAACTTCTTTTGGATTGGATAAGCTATCCCCATCCTCATTTTTTATCGTTAAATTTTATCTCTTGGTCAGCTTTGTCCCAATCACACTCTTCACTACGTTCCATGACGCTTTAGTCACATTTTCTGATTGGCAGATAAAATTATTGTGGTATGATTTTCTTACCCTTAAAAGAAAGGACTGTTAATCTTTTTTACAGTTCAGAATATAGTTTTTAAAATTCAAATCATCCATAGTTATTTTCAATGCACAAAGTTTCCTGAATTCATTACTGGCAGTTCGAACCTCATCTGTGATTCAGCATTTTGATCTATTTATACATCTCTTATGTACTACTTTTTTGGGAAAACACCCATCAAAAATAAGTTTAACGTTGCTCATAAAGTAGCTGTACATTTCCTGAAAATCCTTCAAACTGTACCATTCCCAGAAACTTAGGAGTTGAGTGTTAAAATAATCATAAATCTGTTTTATTTTGCCTAACATCCCTAGTAATGTTAACAATACTTTGGAAAATATTCTGATATATGTGAAAATTGATGCATAGGTACATTGTACATCATGAATACTTGAGAATAATTAAGCCTCTTATATTTAATAGCAATCTTCAAATAAGATATTTAGGTGCACACTTAACTGCAAAAGTGTGTTGCACAAAAGAGGACATACAGAGGAAATCTTAATTAAATAAAATAGCGAGACATAATAAGTAAATACTCTTACTTCTTTCAACTTTTGGTTCTTCTGAACTTCGGCTTTCATTGACAGCCTTATTTCTAAGATATACCTCCTTTTTGTCTTTGATTACCTGTAAAAGTAATATTAGATTTTAGTACACATCTCCAAGGAGGAACCCTGGTGAAAATATCTAGTGACCCAGTAGAATGAAACTGTGAGGACTTCTCAGTGTCTCAGACAGTGACTCCTACAGTGAGAGTCCATTGAGAGAAGTGAGAGAGAACTATTTAAAGCCCTTTAGAAGTTTACCATACATTGCTTTAACAATGATCCAGCTAGTTACTGAAAGTCACTGTGCCCAGTGGTTTTTGGGACCTAGCCAATGAGTGAGATGTATAGACATTACCGCACTGGGTGTATCACGGGGTGCCCACTGATTTTCCCAGGGACTGAATTTAATAGATGATGCCATTGCTAAAGATCTCATTGTCAAATTAATACTTTTAATCAAAAGGAGAGGAGTACGAAACTCCAAAACAAACGTTCAATAAGTTCGAAGGATTCAGGCTTAACTATGCGGAAATCCATTGTGATAGAGAAAAGTGTGTGTGACTGGAAAAATTTTTGTACCTGATGATGGTACAGAAGCGCTGAAACTAGTAGTACCGTCAATAAATTTACAAGTGGAGTTCAATAAGTTGTTTAAAATTTAGCAAACAAAGAGTTTCCAGGGACATCCAGTGATTTGATCTGAAAATTCTTAATCACTGGCTAAGTCACCATGTGGGTCACAGGATATTTTCACCATGGGAAGTAATATTATATTTTAAGTGTCAAAACTAGTTTTATAATTTTTTAACAGAATTTTATTCTTCTCTCACCTCAGTCATATTAAATTCGAAGTCAAGACTTGTGCTATAAATATACATTTTCAATAATGTACCACCTTCCTATTTATGAATGCATGGTTTTATGCAGTAAGATAGCTTTAGAAATTACAGTTAGCATAGAAATTGTGTCCTTGACATCCAACTTCCAACTAATGAACCCTCACAACACGGGATATTCCAGGAATATTCTATTTTCATCCCCAATACTCCTATTTGGTTCCAGGGACTTTGCAAAACTTAAAAGAATATTCCAAGAATATTCTATAAAGGTTCACTTAAGAATATCCCCAGTGCAAATATTTGAGAATATTCTATGAATATTCTCTTATGGTTTGCATGGGAATATCCCATTGAGAATATTCTAGGAATATTCTACAATGTTTCGCATTGGAAGATCCCACTAAGAATATTCTAGAAATATTCTACAATGTTTCGCATAGGAATATCCCCATTGCGAATATTTGAGATTAGGAATAGGAAAAAATATATACAGAAAATATTTTAGGAATATTCAGTAACAGTTTGTGTGTATGTGTGTGTGCACTATGTATTATGTACATATATTCCATAATGGTTCGCATTAGCATTTTCCCATTGCGCTCCGAATGCAAGTAGCATACATAACCGTAAATTATTTTTGGAATACATTCGGGATACAATTACACATATAAAACATTTCCCGATTGAGAGCATTATGTCTTGACATTTATTTCCTAGTGGAACTTACCCAGACAGCAAATAATCTTGCAGCAACATTTCATTAGGGCTTTGGGAACCTAGGCAATGTTGCAGGAGCATTGAAAGAATAAGGTTACAATGGCAATGGCAAGGTTGTTTCTGCAAGCTTTCTTTTGCACATGCGTGAAAGGGCCGAAGATGGGGAGATGTCTTTTGAAAACCTTAGCTTTTTGATATTCGTCATGCATTGATTCTTTGGTCATTTTAAGTACCTAGTGTGCCAAATAAGAAGATTTTTGGTGATGGGAACAAATTAAAAGAGAAAAGAAAACGTTATACTGAATATAATTTTTTAGATAGAGATGTTAATTTACAGAGAATCAGATACCTTTATCACTAGTTAGGAATTCCTGAATAGAATAAAAGGAATTTTTCATGAGCCTTTTTCATGGAGAACACTTAAATTTTGTGGGACTAATGTCTCTTGCCTCAGATGGCAAAAATAGGTGCGACTTAATTATATTAAATGAGTTGCAGGCTTTGGATACCTGGCAATAAGAAACATTAAGAATATCCTTGTTTCTTGTGAAATGGAAGTGTACATTTCCCCTTATCTCCAGGGAGTTTAAATTAGCCTTTACATCACAAAGAGTGCTGTCAAAAAATTAGTCAAAAAAATTAGTCAGCAGGCTCCCTTTTTTGGTAAACATAGCCTGTGTGTGTTTTGTGAGTTAGCCAGTGATGGACTAAAGGTAACTAACAGGTAAATTTATTAGCCACATTAGCATAACTGCTACATATGTAGCAAGTAGTTGAACTGCTGCTGGCAGGTACTTTACGTAGTGATTACCCACATAGCAAAGAAAACATAGCTGCAGCCCTGCAGCAAGCATGTCATTGCAAGATCGCAAGCTTGCATTGGCAAGATTAAAGATTGCAGCAAGCATGCTGGAATAGGACTACTGCACCTGCTGCAAGCTTGCTGCAAAGTTCCACTGCAAGTTGCATGCAAGCTGCACATAAGTCCTGTGCAAGCTTCAACTCTGGCAAAAATAGAGGGCAGGCCGAGGGTAGGGAAGCATTCATGAGCCACACATAAAAACGTTGCCTAGAGCATGCAATTGTACAAAGAAACTGTACCAATGCTGAGAAACAAATTAGCTATCACCAAAAAAATCACTACTTGCATGGGTGCACCTAGCTCCAAAATTGAAAAATACATTGATCATAATAGGTCCATTTTCACTTACTAATATGCAAAATATATTTCTCATTCATACAATGCATACATATATCCTAGCCCTAAATGTCCCATGTACTTTCGTTGATCAACCTTACGACCTACTACTTTCGACAACGGCTATTATTGCTTCTCCATTACTGACCAGCAGTTGGGAGGCAGTATATACACAGCTTCTAGCTGGAATTAATTCGTTAGTGATAATTAACTTTACAAAATATTGACACTGGTATTTTGCGCCCTTAAAACATTTCCCCTATCACCATTTTGTAGCTAAAAATAATCATGACCATTATGAATATACATAACTGATATTCTTTCAACTCCAGGAGATATAAATAGGAGTTTCCTCAATAACGTGCCAATCACCGTATTCATTGGACAGGCAACGGGATCCTAGGCGATACAAGTAGGAACCTTGATGTCAATACTGCTGATAAAATCAATCTGTATTCACAGACTTTTCAACTTTAAGCTTCGTTTACTTAGTGCTTAAGTTAATTTCATGTTAATTTTTTGTATAAACTCGCCTTTCTTCATTATAGCTTTAATTGTTTTTCTCCTAAGGGAAAGGTAAGCGGCAAGTAAGCCGTGCTCATTTAAGCAAGGATAGAGCTAGGGTAACTCTACTCCTCCCTTAGTAGGAACCCTATAGTTCCAATTGCCTTGGGTCTTGCACTATTGCTACCAATATTGCCAAGTTGCTGGAGTCTTGCAGCAAAGTTGGCAAGGTTAGCACACTTCATGCAGGTTGAGTATAACTTGCACCGAACGTGACAATAATGGCAAACTTGCAGCAGGCTGCATCTAGATTGCCAATCTCGGCAAGCCGTATGCTAACCTCAAGCAAAATTGCTGCAACCATGCATGCTATGTGAGTACCCAGCCCATTAGTTCATTATTCAAGTCAGTCAATATCTCTGGACATGATGGTGAAATTATAAAGTAACTTGTCATGTTACCAAACTTACTCTTTGGGTGAAGGAATGGAGAATCTTCAGCACTCTTTCTTGTTTCTTGTAGAGAGGAGTCAGTTTGAAAAGAAAATCAATGCCATTCCATGGTTTTGCTATCCGGTTGTAGAATATTTCCCCAAATCTATAGTGAAAACAATTTGCTTTGGTTATCTAATGATGGAAGACATCTACTTTTACTCGTCACACTGCAAGGGGTGCAAGGCAGGGGGTATTTGGGCACCAGTCATGAAAAGTGGGGAGAAGGGGGAAAGAGAATGGAAGGGGATGAAGTGAAAGGGAGATATTTTCTCATGTATCACATCCAATGGTGATGATGCAAAATATGACTAGTGTTATTGTTATCTCACAGTTTCCTACTGTAAATCTAAATTAGGTCATAGAGCCCAAATGAATTAAACAAGCCCAAAACATCAAAGTTGTGAGCAGAAAACCTGCAGAAAATATGTATATAAATGCTGAAATGGTTGAGTACTGCAAGCCAAAAGTGAGCACTTGGATTATTCTTTGTAGCCTACAGAGGTATATTGGTCCCAACATGTACATGAAGATGATATTGAGTCAAATGAGAATGGTGTGATTTCAAAATATCCACAAAATAGGTACTAACTAACATCATATAATGTACTTCTATGTAGGTTGTTTCTGATACTATGTTTTTGGCAAATATGTAATTGGGTATTGAACCAGTGTGTAGTAAAATACAATTGCTTTCACAGTTCTCTGCCCTCATGACTTAGTTAAGTTTAAAAAGAAAACAGGGTGGCCCAGCACCTGGAAAAATACCTCCAGCCATCCACAGAACAAATATCATGTCAAGCATTTGGCCCACTTCATAGAAATCATCCAAGAGACCAGAATCAACAATGGAAACCTAATTGTTAGCTTTAATGTAGTGTGCCTATTCACAAACATGCCTATTGCTAACTCCTTGGATAGCATCAAAGGGCTTACCACCAAAGGCCTACCGAAGTATGTTCCAGATGTATAGTAGAGTTCTGCCTATGAAACTCATATTTCCTGTGGAATCGCAACTATTTCCAAAAATTTGAAGGCACAGCTATGGGTTATCCTCTGTCTCCAGTAGTGGCAAATATCTTTATGGAAGAATTTGAGAAAAAAACCATAAATTCATTCCAAAAGAAACCATCCCTATGGTTGAGATATGTAGGTGATACATTTGTGGTGTGGCCTCATGGAAAAGAAGACCTTCAGCTCTTTGTAGAGCATCATAACACCTTCATTCCTCCTTAAATTTCACCATGGAGGTAGAAGAAAGTAACCAGCTGCACTTTCTCGACCTCCCGGTGAAGAGGAAATGAGATGGGACCTTAGGTCACTCAGTCTTTTGGAGGAAAAACCACCTCTTGGTGTCATCACATTAGCATCCAGCCCAAAATTGGTCACTCATTAGCACCCTTATACATCGTGCCTACACCATCTCAGACTCAGGTCACTACCCAACGAAAGGAAATATGTGATGGCAGCCTTGGAGAAGAATGGATACTCCGAAAAGTTGGTCTTGAGAAGGACCTTGGCAATGGAGAGAGACCTCAAAGAAGGAGACTAGAAAAAAAGGGAACACAACAAGCCCTCATCATATGCCACTATTCTTAATGCTGCGGAAATACCAGAGAAAATTTAAAGAATTCTTCAGAAGCACTAAGTGACAACGAGATTCATGGCAGTCAAAAGGATAGGGGACATTCTTTCTAAGGCAAAGGACCACTTACCCCAATAACTGAACAAAGGAGTTTATGAGGTGAAGTGCTCCCGTGAAAAAGTTAATGTAGTTCAAGCAGACAGAGCAATGAAATGCCAAGTTAAAGAACATCAGAGAAGCAATAGAGATAATGAAGAACCCTGAGGGTTTCAACAGGGAGGACGGGTATTCACTGGCCATGACATGAAAGAGACTGTTAAACACCTCAGCCAATTAGAGCAAAGGAGCCACCCAGAGACTGTCTATGCATACTGGCCAAAATCGAGCAAACACCACTTCGACCTGAAGATGCCTCCTGTAACAGGGAAGAAACTGTCATCACTCAATGCTGACTCACGCAGCACCACCATAAGAAAGGAAGCAGATAATTCAAGATGCTGCAGAAGCCTTCAATTTAATGATGAAAAGATAAGTTTAAGGCGGAGTTTAATAGTATTAATTCAAATGTATTTATAGTAACCATACCATGCAGTGTTACGTTGATACTAAAAATTGTAAATAACAATAAGTTTGCAGGAGATCCAATCAAGCAAGATGCTCCCAGGTTCAAGGTACCTTTCTGGGATTTAACTATAATATGCTTACGTCTTAATTGCCATCATGTACTCCTTCTGACTCTCATCCTTAGCATCCAATTTTATTCCCATGGCACTTTCTGGAAGTAAAGGAAAGTTTTTAGCTTACAAAATGATAAAATAATCATGGTTGAACCCCATAAAGTGAAGTAGTGATCATTAAATTGTTCAAATTTTGTAAATTGAGGTAATCACACTTTTTTGATGCAGTGTTACTGGAAGCCAAGTACTTCATTGGCATTAATGTGCAGTTGATTCTATTCCTAATGCTGAGGACTACTTTCTGGACAAGTATATATCAGCATAGGGATGGATGTACCTTTCGTGTCATAGATTTGAGAAACTATCCTTCAGCTCAAGAAATGAATGCGTAGAAGAAACAAAAAATATAAAGAAATGGTGTTTTGATCAAGAATTCAGTTAATGTTACCAGGGATGATCTCATTGGTGATGGTAAAGCTCATCACTGACCAAGTTAAAAGGCAAAATTTGTACATCAGAACAGGGAGGCTAGTTCTGTGTGTCATGTGGACACTGTGACATCTATAGTTTTCCCAAAAGAAGCTGATGCCCTGATAATTGCTTGGCTAGGGTTTAGTTGGATGTGACAAAAAGCATTACCATAGTTAAAATAGGACTTCCAGTCAGCAGCCCAATGATCTACCTACTGCGCTGACACAAAAAGCCTTAATCTAACAGAAAGAATGGAAAAAGCAATTTTCCGTTATCATTAAAGCTTTTAAAGTAGGATGTAAACAATGCCATATCTAATCACAATTACCACAAATGATTTCCAAGGTGCACTGTGAGATAACTGGCACAATGTCAAATGCTTCTCCTGATGAAGCCTCCACAGAAAGTTTCTCTACAATGGAAGCTCCATTTTCAGCAAACAAGGGCACAAACTCTTCCAGTATCTTGAAGTGGAATGCAGGAGTCAGAAATTTTCGATGAGAGAACCATTTGTCACCTGATAAGAAAATTTTGTATGGGAGATTACTCATAAACTCAAATTAAAATTACAAAATTATGGTTTAGCTACCTGGGGTTTAATTTTAGCTGCTATTATTGGCTCAGGGGAGTGGTAATGTTCAGGGTAAACATCTTATGAGTTTCCTCCAAGGGGATTATATTCTAATGATTTTCTAACCATCATTGAGGAGGTTTAGTACGATGAAAGATGCATTAGTATTTTTACTCTTATGTTGCTAGTATGGACAAATGGGTACTATCCATATCAATGGAATCATAGATTTCAACATTATAAATTCAGAAGATTACACCATAACACTTGCTTAAGAGATGAGCATAGGAACTTTTAAATAACAAAGCCTTAATGATGATTTAAGTGCTCACAGTGTTTCTGAGTTTTATCGAATTAAGTAGTTTTTTATGGTGGATGTTTATTAAGAATTCCACATAGCATTACTGATAATATGGTGAGAAATGGGGAGTTACTTACTCAGGCAAAGTGAGCTATGAAAGTACACGTAAAACCTCATATTTGCTCTGTTGAAATTTACGTTTTCCTGAAATTTACAGCGTTTTTATCAGGTCTTATCCAATTTCCTATACCTCCAACATATAAATAACCCTGTATTTACATCATGACTTTTCCGTTTTTCCTGCTGTTTGCGTTAGATGCTGGTTAGAATGTGGTAGATTAAAAAAACAAAATTCCTTTCTATGACATTTGTCCATATATACCAGTCTATATAAAACACAGTTTTACCTCATTTTGTGCATATATACTTAAAAAACACTAGAGGTAGAGCAGTAATATGCTCCATTGTATGAAAGAATTTGAACTTAGTGGCGTAGCGGGGCAGTATACAGTGCTACTAGAGATGGAAAGATGAAATATTTATACTTGCAATCCTTTTGCCGGGAAAAGATTCCTATTATGAAATGAATGCCTATAGGATGCAATTTATAATTTAGGAACACCTGCGGAAGTATATTTAAGCTAAGATTTCATGTTTTCCCGGCAAATTGCAGTGATGAACTCTTCTCGGGCTCTACACCGGGTGAGTGAATGTAATGCTGCCGACGTTTCAGGTAGCGACTTGTTACCCATCCTCAAGGCAAATGTCACGTAACTAAACCGTCCGTTGGTTTTATACGGATGCTGGTGGTGGGGGATTGGTCGAGCCCCGATTGTTGAGCTGGAGGACCGTTGACCGTTGAACTTTGGCCGTTGACTGTTGGCTTCGCTCTGTCAACCTGTATTCTTTTCAGGATTCTATTCCATGAGCTGCTGATGGTATAGCCCGAATCCCGGTTTACGTTCCTCATCTCCATTCTTATTTCTATTGCTTCCTTTGTCAAGCGATCCCAAAATTTGTCTGAGCGCCAGAGAACCCTTGTATCGTCCCATTTAATGCGATGGTCTAGACTGAGGCTATGTTCAACCACCGCTGATTTCTCCGGCTGTCTGAGTCGAAAATGTCTTCGGTGTTCCTTCAGTCGAGTGGAAATTGTTCGACCTGTCTCTCCCACATAGACCTCGCCACATTCACAGGGTATTTTATAGATCCCCGGAGTCATGAGGCTGACTGGGTCCTTCGCTCTCACGAGACGATCCCTTAAATTGGGCATTGGTCTATTAATGGTGTCGATGTTAAACTTCTTCAGAACCCTCCAATTTTTTTCAGATATCGTAGAAACATGGCAAAACGGCTCTGGCTGTCGGTTTTTTGTGTTCATTCTCTGAACAAGGATTTCGGGTTCGGGAAGCCTTTGCAGCAACTAGAATATTTTCAATTTAAGCGTAAGTAATAATTGCGGATTTTCATGATGCAACTTGCACTGATATAGCAAAACATCTAATATTAACGGTCTCTACAATGGATGCAATTATGGAAAATCACAATATGATTCAGAAACATTCTAGTTAGTGCAGACACCTGATGGAAAAAGAAAATGTCAAGAAATCGTAGAATCATAGTATGAAGCAACTTAAAAAGTGATTTTTAAGTTTTGGATGGATTCTTCATAAGAGAAAAGGCTTTGCACAATGTATAAGTTTGGGAATTATGGATTTGACAATGTCCAATGGTTGGTTGGGTTGGTTGAAGCATTGGTAGAAATCGTACAAAAATAAATCAGGACAGCTCTATACTTAAAGGAATAATTAATAATACTGCTCTAATTCAGTGTATAACTGTTTCTTATTTATATATTTACTCTATATTGTTAAAGTATGCATATGAAACTGAAAATTGTCCTATCCCACTATTTGCATTTTCCTGCAATTTTCACTTTTTTTAGCAGTCCCTAGGAAAATGTAATTAAGGGGTTTTACAGTAAATATGGATTAATATCACCTCAGTAGCTACTTAAGTTATTTATAGCTTCCACAAAGATTACTGCACTTAGACATTTTTACGGAGCTCTTGGTATCAAGCAAAACTGTTTTTTAAATGGGACTTCATGGAAATAAAATGGTAAAAAGTGATAACCAACCTCCACTGGTTAGCAGTCCATCTCCAAGCCAGGGTTGCAGAAACTTGTACACCCATCCTTTATCTATGTGCTTCGAGCTGTGAAGTATTGCCTACATAGGATAAAGTGAAGAAATTTCAGTAGCCAAACTTAAATGAAGATATTTTTATGACATTTAAAATTTTTTCTTGATTCTCTCACCAAAATCTGGCAGATTTATGAAATTTAGGAGTAAAAAATGGTTGACTGAGAATCACTGCTTGTGGAGGACTTATATGTTCCAGGGTAGAGATTGAAAGAGGCTTGCCAATTAGTCATTGGAAACCTTTTTGATCTTGCTCCAGAAAGAATTTACCAACTATGAATCCTCACATCTAGTGACTATAAAGGGCAATGATTAAGATAAGAAACATCTCATCTGGTATACCCTATAAACTCATGTAAGATGCACATCCCTCTTTAAGTTTCGAAATTAAGAAAAAACATTTTGGACTCAACGTCCCGTAAAAGACTAAGTTAGAACTTATGCGGCATGTTATCACTATGGAAGAGAAGCAAAATTTTCAGTTACACTTCTAGTTAACGTCATCTCACTTATCTGTGACATTGTAATGCCTCCAGAGATTAAATTTAGTTGATTATGCCACAATTGTCAACCAAGTTGCACAACTTACAGACCAGCTTATGGTATCACATTGATGATGAAATTTTATTTCTTTATGAAGTATATGATTTTCAATACTCTCACAGATGGTTTATTGCAGACACTCGAAACAGTTCATCTTTGCCCCCACTAGTCTCTATGATACTTGAAGAAAAAGATTGAGATGCATGAAAAACCACGGGTATATGTAATGGGTGTACCTAAAACGAGCAAATTTGTTACTCGCATCAGCTCTTGTTAAAAGGGATTCCTACTATACAGTAAAACCCCTCTTTTACACTTTTGAGGGGAACTAGAGAAAAAAGTGTAAATCGCGGGAAAGTGTAATTTGAGGGTGTGCAATTTTATATGAAAGTTATGCCTGAAAGAATAACTCCTTGCTTCTTGATTTTGCCTGCCTAATTCTTGCTTTCATTGAATGACAAGTTTAAAATTGAAATATAGTTCCAACAAAACCTCTTTAATAATGCCAAAATCTCTTATTTGAAATGCATGGGGACATGGGGAGATATATTAACTAGATGACAGATGGTTGGGCCAAGATTTGGAAGAGTGTGAAAAAATTGTACAATTGTAAATTGGAGAGAATATCAGGAATTAGTTTACAGGTGTATGAGGGAAGATGCAGAACAGCAAGCAGTTGAGAAAGGATGCAGGGGCATGGGCGTAGCTAGGGGGGTCCCTGGGGGGGCCCGGCCCCCCCCAGAAGGCTCGTGGCCCCCCCCAGAAAAATTTGACAAATCGAAATTGTGGTGGCCACGCTTCACACAACGCTGGCAACCTGTCGCCTGCGGCCGAGCCACAGCACGGCGGTGCGGTCCCTTTGGCCCCGTTCACACTATTAGGTTGGAAAGCCAGTAACCCGTACCTATATGCAAGTAACTTGAGTATCAAGTTCGTCCTATGAACGCAGGCTGGAGAAACGCTGGTAAACTGATTTTACCAGCATTGCGTTACTAGGTTTGGCGCAGGTTACCTGAATTTGTGGCTCGTGTGAACGCAAGTTAGTAAAGAAAGTAAAGAAGAAGGTTAAAAATACAAGATGGACGTGGTGAAATGGAAAAACCTGGAATTGTCAGGGAATTTCGAATTTCTGGAAAAATCAGGGAATCCTCGTATCAGTCAGGGAGAAACTGGGATAGGAAATTCTCGTTATTTTTCTACCATTACGTTTATCGCCCAGTCTTTCCCGCCCTTTATTTCACCAAGTAAAACTAATGTCCGTCGCTGACGTGCATGGAATAAGCGTAGGAAACTCCATAACCGTAGCCGTAGTAATTTGTGGAGCATTCAGTGGTGAATCTTAGAGTTATTTAGTTGTGAATCAGACGTACAATCCCTTTTGTATACCCGAGTTGCGATATTTGCCTATTTGTGTTAAAATTCATGATCACAATGTATTTCGCTCATCACAAGGAATCCGAGGCTATGTTGTTCTGAAAATTTTACCTCTCTTTCTTTAACTTCCGAGACTCAGGTCTAGAGGTAGTGGGAGCACACTATCTCGTAGTAAATACATTCTTGCTGTTCTAAAAACACCATTATTATTAAAATGGTAATACAAGTATGATCTCATGTGTAAACATAATCTTACGCAAGATCATCTTCGATTCCCATACTCCCCTTCGTGAGACAGTAAGGAGAGCCCTCCTCCCCTCCCCACCTGTCACTAACAATCCCTACTCTTCTTAAAAGAAGAACAGTTGTCAGAAGTTTTGAGGTACGTAAGAGGATTGGAGCCCAACGAAAGGTTTCTCGGTTTCTTAAATTGTTTCACAGCAAGAGATTCCGAGTCGCTAAGCCAAATGATTCAAGATTTTTTAACGAAATGCAGCTTGGACGATATACCAATGATTGGACAATCATACGATGGTGCCAGCGTAATGTCAGGAAAGAACGCAGGTCTCCAGGTGAAAATGAAAGAGTTACACCCACAGGCAATTTATATCCACTGCTTAGCTCACAAAGTAAATTTGGCCGTTGTCTATTCCTGCAGCGATATCCAGTCAGCTTACATTTTCTTCAATACTCTTGAAGCCCTCCATATGCACTATTCACAACCTGGTAATCATGCCATCTTAGCAGAGATTCAAAAGAAGCTAGGCATTAAGGGTGGGTAAGAAATGGGGTGCTTAAGTAGTACAAGATGGTGCTGCCGTTACACAAATTGTAACGTTGTAATAAATGACTTCAACGCAATCGAAGAAGCCCTTGAGGAGGAAATCAACGCTGCACGAGATGGTGGAGGCCATCGGTTTGTTGAGATCTATCGCACAACCTGAACTCCTTGTTAATCTTTTCGTAATCCATTCAGTTTTATCGGTGACCAACGTGCTGAGTAAGTATTTGCAAGGACCAGATGCGACGGGGAGAGCAAGTTCAGTTATTGCCAGCAATCAAACTACTTTCGCAGAGAGCAGAAATAATTTTGATGGTTTATGGACCGAGATAGTAGAATTTGCGAACAACAACGACATTTTGCTAGAGCCTGTGTCTGTCTCAAAGAAAAGAACGCAGCAGCCGCCCGCAAAAATGAGCGATTACTATGTTGAAACTACCGAAGGAAAAAGCCAGCTGACTGACCTACCATCTGACACCAACCCCAACACTCGAGATTACTGGAAAATCAATGTGTACAACAGGGTTTTGGATAACGTTATTTCACATTTTCAGCACAGGTTTGAGTCCATTCCCCTGGCAAAGGCAGCGGATGCCTTTACACAGTTGAACTTGACTGAAGCTGAAGATTTCATTAATAATTACAAAGAAATTTTGAATATTGATACCCATTCCTTAAATGCCGAGGCAATAGTACTTATTGAGAAATATATTTAAAAACAAGGAACTAGAGGTCAAACTTAAAAATGTCAGAGCAGAAATAAATGAAGATATCATGCCGAATGTTTACAGACTTCTCCAAGTAGCAATCGGCCTGCCCGTCAGCTCGGGTGGATGTGAAAGAAGTTTTTCAGACATGCGAAGAATCAAGTCGTGGGTTCGGTCTACAACCGGCCAATCAAGATTTTCAAATTTATCCATTCTTCACATCGAAAAAAAACTTGTTAAAGAGAGGGTTCCCAGCACTACCATCATTGAACATTTTTGTCAAAAAAACAGAAAATTCCTTTAAACCAAATTTTTTGTTTCTTTTCTTTGTTTTCACTTTAAATTAATATTGAAGTTGTGAATATTTAATTTATTAGCAGACAACCATCTCAAAATTTACTATGATCCCTCTGAAAATGTGTGAATCCTCGTTGAAAATAAATGTTATTTTATTTTCCAACTCGGCGTGATCATTTTCTAGTCTACAACAATCCCTTTCAGTATTTTACAAAAATGTCATCAGCAATTAGGCTTAATTTCAGTTCTGAGAAGGTTAAATTAAAAATCGTTTCCGGGGGAGAAACACCCCCTCTTGAAGTAGGGGTACCCCCCAGACCCCCGGAGGGTAGGTGGTCCCATGGCCCCCCCCAGCCAAATACCCTGGCTACGCCCATGTGCAGGGGGGGGGGGGGATGGTGTAGTAGACACTAAAGTGGTCAAGACACTGTTCATTACTGTTAAGTCAGGAGAGCTGCTGATAGAACTTAACAAGATTCAGCATAGGGGTAAGGAAAATGTGAAAAGAACTGCATGGCATTAATGATAGACAAGGGAACTTGGGAGTAGAAGAGGAGAATGACATAGATAAGGATGAACTGAGGCCAGGAGTCTTGATCCAACCATGCTAGTAAGTTAGGGTAAATATTATGAGAAAAGAAGGTGTGGAGACTATAGTGATATTCTATCAAAGCTACTTAAGAATCGAGCTAGAGAAGAATGAGATGATTTTACGGGTGTGTTCGTAGGATATATGAGGATGAAATTTGGCTAGAGGATTTTTTAAAATCTGTATTAATGCCTCCAAAAATGAAAGACAAGACCGCAAATGCTGAAAAGCATACACTTCTTAAATAAATGAAAAATGTCATCACCAATGCGATAGCATCAGCCATCCCGCGAGTTATGCAACCTGAACAACAATCGCGAGAAAAACGACGTACGTGTACTGAAATCCCTCGCGGCATTACAATTGCACAGATGAGCGAGGTCACGATAAATGGTGGTATATCTGGGCAAATTTTATTTCACTTTCATAGTGGAAACTTACTGCATGAGTTTTTACTTCGTCTTTCACGGAGCGTTGAGTCCAACCACTAGTTATGCAACCAGGACGACAATCACGGCAAAATCGTCTCGTAAAACGTAAATAGCGAACCATTCAAAAATTTGCTAGCGTATATAAAGGGAAGACGTTACATTGCGGATATAAGTAAATTATTAGGACTTGAAGGAAAAGTCGTTAATGGCGGGAAAACGTAAATTGCGGGGACGTAAAAGCGAGGTTTTACTGTATTTGATCCTTGAAATTTGGTTATTAGCCTTGAAAACCATGAAAGACCTGGAATTTTTGTTTTCCATTTTAGTAGATACCCTATAAACATCACCATGTAGATCAAACTGATTGCATTGATGTTTTAGTATTAATAAAATTCCCATTTTAGGATTACAAAAATGTTTGTAATCCTAAAATGGGGAACACTATATACCTATATAGGTATATATTTTTCCACATCTGCTTTCAATTTGTACATTTGAGATTGGTTTTGGTTTTGCAGCCATTTATTTATTAAATTCTTGGAATATTAATAGAATAAAGTAGTACTTCAGCAAACAGTTTTCCACACACAAAAACACCTTTGTACTAAAAATTAACATTTTCATGAACATCAAAACACTTTTTCTTTCCTAATAATCAGTTCTCTTCCTTTGGAGACTTCTACAGAGTTTTTCTCATAAATAATTGGTTTTCATCAACTTCATTACACATGAGTGTATATTATTTGGAAATGCTATTTTACCAATGTTCCAGGTCTTCATTCAGCTCACCTGAGGAAGCTGACAGGAACACTGGTGAAATATCATCATCATATTTCGACCATCAAGGAATGAAACTACCCACACAGCACAAAGGGAATAATACGCACATTCTGTTCAAATATTATGCACCAAATATACCATGGCAGTGGTATAAGGTGTGCATAAAATTTACATGAACTGTCTATATAGATGGGCTAATGTCCCCATAGCGACCACTTTTATGTGCATAATATGCTGAATCTAGACGGTGACTGAAATAGTACGTTTCATAATACTTCAATATTTTGTGCATATAATTTAATATTATATATCGCGTGCATAGTACTGTAATCGCATATTATTTAATCTATTGCACACTTTATTAGGTCCATTATATATCTAGTTAGACCATGGATCCATGTCAAACAATTTACAGAAAACTAAGGACATACTTCTTTGCAGAATAGGCACTGAAAAAGTTGAACTGGCACGATCTCGGATTGGATAAGGCAGATCACGTAATTTGATACGGCATGATTTGGCACACGTTAACTATACACAGACTTATACCGTGCAAAATTTGTGCACGTCTGCCGTTTCTTGATATCACATAGAGAATTCAAATTTCAATAACACATTTATACGAGTTAAGACGATTACAAACGAAAACGTCTGTTTCTTAATAAAATTAATTACATTTATTGACACTATTTCCATTTTCAATCATTGCATTCACTAGACATTGTAACACATAATATTCCAATACATAAGGCATGACCTCAAGAACAGCCAGTGCGACAATCACCAATATCAAACTACATTGCATGTGAACACCGTTTTGGCGGGACAAGTGTTTGAAGTTCGATACACTTAAGCTCACATCTACCAAATGTTTTATCTGGGTACACAAAAACCTGCTGTCTTTTAAAAAAACAACGCTCTTCTAAAAATTGAAACTATATTTTTCCAACAGTTGGTTCGTTCAAATATCACCGAAAGTCACTGCACTGTCATAACACACGCAAAACTTTTCACGTTTATCAAATAGTTGAATGATGATCTGAATTATCGCTGAATCATTCCTAATGTCCCAATTTGTTAAAGACTGTATGTGCCTGAAACATGATAAATAGAGTCAATTGGCAGCAATTAAAAAAATCAACATGGAAGGCTGATGTAAACAATGACGAATTCGTAAATAATCAACGCAATCACTGGTCATAACAATCATTTAGGTACTCACCGTAACTTAACTGTCCATTAGAATTAAAATTAAGCTTCTACGATCACAAATTGCCAGAACACGTAAATATTGGAGGAGCTAGTTTTTTCTCACGTTACCGGCTTATCAACAGGACTGCCATTTTGATTTTCGAGATGGTCCAAGTCGATCTTGTTTGCAAGACATCGATTTGCAGTGCGCGCATATTATTCAAATTAATGCTAATAATTGACGGAATATTGTTTACTATTTATACCAATCCATTTATGCATATTTTATACGGCATAAATTTTCTGTGTGCTGTGTGGGTATTAATATCAAATTCTTAACACCTTGTTCCATTCTACAAAACAAAAGTGTGTTTGAGAGACATAATAAGGAGTGAATTTCTCATACTAGCCATGAGTTGGTTCCATCTATTGGACTACGTTACCTTCCCAGTAGAAGATTTACAAGGAATATAGAAACATGAGAGAATGCATACCGAAGCTCTTTCTCTCATCTGCTGCTTGTTTAATAAATTTACAAAACTTTTGTTGTGATCAAATCAAAGAAAAAATGCAGTCCTTGAATGAGTGAATAATGAGTAGTTTGTATTATGGAAGCTTACCAAGTCTATGAAATAGTCACTTTTTTCACGCAAGCTTAAAGATTCAAAATTAAAATTGTTCCACAACTTTTTCATGGCAAAAATGAGAATGATAGATTTGTGTTAAAGAAGTATGTTCTAAAAGGGCTTATGTACTGAATTAGTCTCAAGCCACAGAGGCAAATGATTTTAAGGTTTAAGGTCTTGAAGTCATGAAGAAACTCACTTCAACATATTCTGGTCCAACAACATTCACCATAGGTTGCTGAAAATACCACAATCTGTACACTGGGTAATACTTGAGGCAGTTTTCCTTTCTATATTGGAGTATCCCTGAAAATGAAACAATAAGTTCAAGATCTATTGTTCTGAATAAAACCTTATGATAAAGAGCTCAATGAGTACCAAGCCCAAGCAACTAGTAGAATTAATATGTACATCAGGTTCGGAGGTACTGATCTCTTCCCTGTGCTACTTGAAATTCGCCCCAAAGATTTGGTTGGAGGGAGACAGGGACAGCAAGAATGGGTATTGACTGACACATGAAATTGGAAAAGAAAAGAGTATTGTCAACTAATCATGTTCCCTTCTCATCATTGTATTGATCCACATGGGGAACCAGGGAAAATTACCTCTCTTTGATACAGATATTGATTAACATTGCACAACAGATGATGGTGTACTTCAGCAAATGGCAAACCATTCTTTCTCTTAGCTCTCTCCTGTCAAAAGATGAAAGCTGTCATCATTAATTTAGGTTGTTATTACCTTCAGATGGGCAGCATGCTAGCCCACAAGATCGAGGTATCAGGTTATGAACAAAGTATCCCATGTTTAAATATAGGTGAAGCCTCTTTTGGGAACCTTATTTGAAATAATTCAAGAGTGATTTTTTGAGCATAAGAGTATAGATGCTTATTATTGCTGCCTTAGGGAAAGGATCAGTTACCCAAATCCTGTTTAAATTTCACACATATGTTTGCCTAGTTAGAGCTCAATTAATCCTCACTGATTCTAACAAGATATCGGTCAGTCGCAGTCATTCATTATGGAATTACCTTTACGAGAGAGGAGGAATCCTGCAGCATTGCCTATGAGGGGCTGAGTTGGTGGACCAGGGATCATATTGATGAGTTTACGGGACCTCCGTCCCTTGGATGTAATGTATGACAGGATAGCTGGCCCAATTATCAGCAAGACAGGCAGGCTAAGAAGCAGAAGGCATGTTGCCAGTGAATATATTAGGATACTGGCCCAAAGAGAATCCATTGTGGGGCACAGTGATGTTAATCAACCTGAAACGCTAGAAAAGAACATGAAAGGCTATAAAAAAATATAAATTTTAGTCTTCACAGTGACAAATGTTTTCGAACCACTTCTTACTTAGTGCTTTGTGGAGAGTACCTTAACTTTACATTTAAGAACTTTGTATGGTCTCTTCTTCATATATTGACTTAGAGACCCTTTTATCAAATTGCTCTTACTAACACTTCCTTGGATATCCCATGACATGACCCAATTTCATCGAAGAAACTCCTGAAATAGTAAACTTTTCCATCTCTTTTATTTTATGTCCACCAAATAAGATATTTGGTGGACCTTTTTGTTCTGTAGGAATCTAATTGCTTTCATCTCCCTGTGATCCACCATAGTATCTTTTAGACTGCACTTATTACATACAAATCATTGCTTGCACTGTTTTATGATAATGGGGAAACTAATGCTGTATGTAATCAAACTGCCTAACAGTTCTCCCCCATAAATATTCCCTGTCCATGCTTCTCTTAAAATTAGCTAATCTTCCAATGAACTCTTTCCATCTGCACTTAATTCATTAGTTTCCATCAATTTACTCCATGAAATGCTTTCTCTAAGTCCACAGAACAAGTCAAATCATTTAACCATGTTGATTACTTATTTAGTGTCCTCAATACCCTGTGGGGTATTGGCTCCAGTTTTCATTTTCAAAAGTTGAGATTTGTTTGTTCTACTCTCTCCATTTTATTGGCAACTCCTAAAATTACCTTTCCTGCATTAGAAATTAAACTAGCTGATCTATGATCCACATATGCTTTTGCTTATGCTGATCAAGTCATAAGTTCACAGTTGCAAAATAATCTCTCTTTAGTTCTTTTTTCTTTTTGCTTTATGATATTTGTAGACATTAGGGATCATTCATATAGTTTGTAATGCTGATTTTCCTCTTCTATGAATCCCTCCTTTCCCCACACTTGGTAACATTCCCTAAATCCCCCCTCCCCTCTAAACTGCATAGCACTGCCAATGAACCCTATCCTTATTGTAAATCATAAAACAAAATTTAGATAGGGAAGCTATTTTTTGAGTGCAGTTAGTTTTTGAAAGGCCTTGGATAGCATGGAGATACAGTCCTGTACACTCTGGAAACATGCTTCCACATAATGCAACCCTGACACCACCACAGCTTAGTTCTCAAACTGCTGTTTAAGTTCTTTTCTTGTGGATTTACTTCTCATTTTGTGATATAATATTAGCAGATTTTAAGTACCCACCTCTCCCAGTGGCATCTTTTCAATGACACCCTTGCTATCATCATCTTATATATCGGTTTATCACTATGTATCGTTGTTTTTAAATCCTAAGATTAAATAGGTGTTTCCAATCCATTTGGTTCTTCTGCTGTACAGTGCTCCACATAGATATTTGTTCCTCAGCTCATCTGTGTATTTAGTCATTTTATCCATCCATTTAATCTTCAGCATCCTGCACCAACACAGAGTCTTGATGGCTTCTTTCTTTTCTGATCAGCCTACCAATGGTTCATATTTCTAACCCATCGAGTGTCACCTTCCATGGGGAAAGTTTTCATTTACTACCTCCTCATTTCAAACTGCACCCTCTTTGAGCACAGGAGTGGTCTCATCATTATGAATATTTTCTTAGCATGAGCTATTCTTTGCCTGACGAAGAATCTTATGTGTTTTTGGCGAGTAATGCTCATGCAGTCTTCTTTGCGGATTTCCCATCTGGCCTGTTTTGTCCCATGCAATAATGAGCCCAAGGTATCTTCATGCATGCCTCTGCAATACCAATTCACTTCTTCTCATGCTCTGCTTGTTAGATATTTTCCTATCCATATCAGCCTTATGGATACCAATCTGTACTTTCCGTGAAGGTGACCTACAGTCCAGGTGATTCTCGCCTTTAAGGAGTGGGTAATGATTATAAAGAGGTGGGTAATTGGTTAGAGGAGAGAATTTTAGAGAAGGATTGGTATTAGCTTACTGTTAATGAAAGATACTGATGGAACCACAGTATAACAGCGCCTTCTATGAATGATGAAGTACTGAACTTAAAGTGCACTACTCATAGCTCTCAAGCAGGGACCGTTTGACCGATGAAAAATCTCTATCGATGCCGGAATTCGAACTCGGGCCCTCATAATGGGAGGCAAGTACTCTTCGCACCACACCGACCTGATCCTCACCTATGGAAAGAAACATTCATAAATTAAAAGGCCTTCCGGGCATTCTTCCGCGTTGGTTTGTCTCAGAGCGACAACTGTTTTCCAGCCATCCTGCTGGTGTCTTCAGGTCAGAAGTGTTGATGCGTTAAAATTGTCAATGTTATATGGGGGCCCGTGGTTGGCTCTGATTGACTGAGGGGCCTTTGGGTCTTCCGACTGGAAAACTTTCTTCTAGGTGCTGCCGAGTAGGTACCTATGTATCCGTCCTCTCGATTGTAGTTCTCTGGCCGTGTTTCACAATTTTAATCCCTTCCCGGTTCAACCTAGGATAGTATCAGCTCTCATTGAAAATTGCTTTTGCTTTTAGAGCTCCACTTTGTGACCGGGTTCTGACCTCACGTGCTCCGAGACAGCAGAGAGGCGGAACTTGTTTTCTCATCGTGGCGCGTTCATGTTCGCGTACCCTGCATTTGATGGTCCTTCGCTGTTTGTCCAATGTACTATATTCCACACGTGCATTCCAGCTGGTAGATCCCCTCGAAGTACGAACGCGGAATCCTGTCCTTGGGTTTGGACAGGCGCCCGCCCTAGGGATGGGCAAAAAATACCGGTATTCGGTAGTACCGAGTACTATTTTTTTTTTACTCCGGTAGTACCGGCCAGTATTTAAAATCGGTACTACCGAAGGTACCGGTACTAGAAATACCGGTACTTCGACAGCCCTGCCATCTTATGTATTGTCAGTAAACTAACTACTAAAACAATTGAGTGTTGATAATAGTTCAAAGCGAAGTTGATGTTAATGAACAGCACCAACAGCACTAATAACAACAACGGCATAAACAACAAATTAACAGTATTCGTGAAGAATTGACTTTACGATTATGATTTTTCTGTATGAATATAATATTCCATGCCCACTTTGAAGTATCATTTAGAAGTAAAAACATTCGAATTAAATATAACTTGCTCAGTAATTTTAGGTGAATTGGAGCCAAAATTCTAGTTGTACAATAGTGACAATTGATGCGTGTTTTAACTTGATCCCAAGGTATGAAGAATACAATATACGTCCTAATGAAGAATAGAATATGAATGAATGAATTATTGTTTTATCGTCGTGTCCTTATTGAATTGGCTAATTTGATGAAGGCCGGTATATTGTTGCCATTGCTTTATTATTTCACATCGTGTTTCATAAATAGTAGTTTCCTCGCAAGTCGAAATGACTATGTTTGTCCATACTTTAAAATGATAACTTTGCACCGAAGTGACATAATATATTTATTATCAATTGTTTTTTATTTCTTATATATTCTAGTAACAAAAACTGGTGTGCTTGAATCGTTCGAGATTGATTCCGGTACGGAATAATCTCGAACACAATGTAAAAACATACGAGTGAGACCTTAGTTACGTACCAGAATTAATCCCAAGCGATTCAAGCCAACGCCACCTAGATACAGGCCGGAGCGCTTGGGAGTGACGTCATCAGCAGGAGGCCTTTCAGCCTTATGTACGGCGGGGCAAGATTCTACGGGTGGATCAAATCTTTTCAAAGTGTTTCCATATCTGAAAGACTGAAACTGAATTCATGAAGTAACTTAAGCAATAATTAATATCGCTAGTATAAACTCAGTGAAGCTGATGATGAAAACGTAAAAAAGAATGCAATAGGCATCGTGACCGACATATTTCATACTCTAATTGCCACTGAAACACTTCTATGAGGCTAATGTTGCCAGCTTCCTGTTCTTTGATAGTTATGACCGAAGGGAACTTGAATTTTCCCTCTTTCTACAATAATTCTTCATAAGAGTAGCTGCAAGTTACACCTCAATACGCATCGATTGACAGTCATTTTCATTTGAAAATCTGCGATCAAAAAAACTAAAGGAATCCCTGCACACTCCTTTAAATATACCCTCGACCAGATCTTATCACTCAGTCAACCACTCTACTCGGGTAAACACAAGTTAAACAAGCTACACATTGGTTATAAAACGAATGAATTCACCTACCCGAGAGTTCTCGGGTAATTTTGTAGTCCTCCCTGGGGATTGAAAAAACCCGTTTCCTCTTTAAGTTCTCCTCTCAGGGAATCTTGAAAATATGCTCTTTTGAACACAGCACTTATTAACCGCTGAATTCACTAAACAAGCACTAAAAAAAGGTTAACGAAGTAAACTATGAAGACCAGAAAAGACTCGATCACAACACCACTCAACACCAGCACAAAATCTCGATAACGTTCAACTGCTCACTACGTGGTCTTACAAAAGCAAGCTCTGGAATACGTAAGAATTACTTTTTACACACCCTTTAAACCGTCTAGAAGTACGTAACAGAGTAAATAATTGTATTTTTCGACAACTGGCAGTAAAGTTTACTTACGTAGACAATAAAAATTGTTTCATTTATCTAGGAAAAATTCGCTGATTTTTCAGAGCAATTTTCCATTTCTCGCTTGTTCTGCTAAAATGCGTAATGCTACAAAATATTCCTTATTCATACACAAACTTGGATACAGAACTTTTAAAAACAGGTAACTTTCACCGACCCTTTTGCCGGCTTCGTCATATAAAAATCTATCAAGTAATTTAATTTTTATTAGTATTACCGAAAAGCAGTACAAGGGTGAAACAAAAATTGTTGCCGGTAAAAGATATATGTTCGATGAAGACGGGAACCTCATTTAGTTCTTAGCGAGAAGCACTGCATAATAAAAACGCTACGGAGATTTTCTGCATTCATAAAGTTCTCGGCAGCCATTTAACCACGAATACAAAGTGAATAACAAAGGTGGTGAGAAACTAAAAGAAAGTAGCTGTCAAGCTTACCCCAAGGTGAAGAATACTGAATAAATATTAATGCGAACATGAAGTAAACAAGTTAAGTTATATTAAACCCCAACGGCTTTGAGGAAACTGAATGAAATTTAACTTGCAGCCTAGTACGCTAATCTAAAGAATGATATAGGTATGCTGATTACCTGTCTAATTTTGTTTTCCGCCGCGCACTTCACCGTCTTAGGATACCAAAACCACAAAGAAACATGTAAACTATTAATATTGCACAAAAAAAGGCCAATAAACGCTTCTACACACGATTAAAACAGCACGTTACACACTCCCAACCATGAGAATACAAATATCAACAATATAAGTCCTATAAACAAGCCGGTAAACAATTGAGCAACAACGGACTTGCCTAGGCCTCCTGGCCGTGACGTCACCGGACTTTCGGCCTCCTGCGTCCCGGCCTGCATCTAGGTGGCGTTGTTCAAGCACACCCCCCCCAGGCCCTCCAAAACCTTCCTCTATTCCCCACCCGTGTCATTCAATATTATAATATATATAATAACTATAATTTCATTTATTAAATATGTGCACTACAGTTATTCAGAAGTATCTCTTGGCAATGCGATAAAATTAATTAAGATATGACTTAGGTACGCCGTGGGCATGTATGTACATACATACTATGACTGCGTTGGAAGTGCAAAAAAGAGAATTTTTATCAAAAATAATGGGGATCCCCATATGCCTACTGCAGCCTACTGGTTGTTTTTCCCTTTCTCACGGAACATTTCAAAGGTCCTATTACCCGACATGTCGGACGAAATGTTTATAGGACAATTGAGATCTGAAGATTCTGTGATTAAATCCTTCATGATTAAGATTCCTATAGCGTGAAATGGTTCCCTGGCATATGGCGATGGAAGAAAAGAGTAAACAACATTGTTTGCCCCTTCGTAACCAATCGTTAAATTTTATTCGTATCTCAAAGGGTCTTCCGCGGTGGTCATGGGCGGATCCAGGGGGGGCTTTCAATTGGAGGCCCCCCCCTGGAAGCTTAAGCTGAATTGTGCATGTGCAGAATTTTCTGTATATTGTTTTTAATTGGCAACGACCGACTGTTAATACTGAACATGACGATTAGCAAACAAGTAAAATGGCGATACATAAAACAATGATTACAATAATACATATCGATAGTCTGTCTTTTCATTGGAGGGGCGGGGGTAAAGGGGACAAGACTGGTGACCGTCCCCCCCCCCCCCCCCCCCGCCCAACCTGGTGGTGGATGTTCCTCAGAGTAAGGCCCACCCTTACTCTGATTGAGAGAGATGTTCACCCATTCTCTTCTCCACCACCGTTCCGCTGGAGTAAAGGAGTGCGTGTAAGTTTTAAAAAAACATGCTTTTATGTTAATTAAGGTAATTTGACATTTTACTATGTAGAAACGGTTGGGAACTGAAGAGGAATACACCCACCAGTATCAAATTACGGATTAATTTCCAAACGCCTTCCGTCCTCAAATCGGGCAAATAATATTTGCCGCAGGAAAAAGGCGTCCGTTGCGAGAGGGGCGGCGATCCTTCTAAGGCCCTACCTCGAAAATCAATGTTATTGGACCGTACAAATGCATTTATTTCTCTAAACTAAACGGAAATGCGACCATGACTACAACATTGAAATTTATTCGATGGCAGTATTTTAGGCATAACTAACACCGATTCTTGTAATGTAAAATCGTACCGTCAAATTTCTTTACAAGAGACGAGTGTAAAGATATTTTTACACACGTATATACAACAAAAATTAAAATGAGTTAAGTTTTCTCGGGCACCAGGTGAATGCTTTTTGTACAGCCAAAGACTGTCAGACTGACACCGACAAGTCTTAATGAATAAGAAAACTTATTATTCATTAAGATCATGGTAGAAGACGTCCTGATGGCGGTGTCAGAGTTTGACAAAGAAAACGCTGGCTGTAGGAAAAGCACTCACCTGGAAGAGCTCCCGAGAGAACTTCACACATATAATACGCCAGGAAAACACCAAAAATCAAAATGTATCTACCGAAATCGTTTGTATGACTTTGTCTTTACCAACGACATCGCTATCCACCTTCTCACTATTAGATAATCGAGCCTCCGATACATTTTTCCAATGAATTTCCGTAAAAAATGCCTGTGGATAAGTTTTTCAGTGTATTCTTTCTGTCTGGCATTCTAAGTTGCCGAAATACCGGATAATTAGGGTAAGACGAACGTTAATTTTCAAATTATTAACATATTTATTCAATCACGAAAGTACCGGTATACCGGTATTTTTTCGCCGGTACTACCGGGGGAGTACTATTATTGCTTTTTAATACTCATCACAAAAATACCGGTACTTTTTTAAGTACCGCCCATGCCTAGCCCGCCCGTTTTCGGGCAGCGAGTGAATCTTGTCTACTCGTTGTGCTTGGTCGGGACTCTCGCGATTCCCTCATTCGTACCAGAACATGTGATGTGATAAACCCCGCGGAAACCTCTGATCCAATTTGAAACATTCATAAGCCACAATATATGATACTCGTGGTCCATGAAGCCTACTTGGCAGGAGAAACATCTGTACTCTATTACGCTACGTGACATATGGCATGATTCGTAACATCAATATTTCATGTAACATTGAGCCCAAGGTACCTTCATGCATGCCTCTGCAAATAGCAATTCACTTCTTCTCGTTCTCCTCCTGTCAGATATTTCCCCATCTATACCAGCCTTATCTACTCCAATCTAAATTATCGGTGACGGCGACCGACAGCCAAGGTGATTTGCACCTTTTAAGGCCGCTTTACACGATACAATTTTTTGTACAATTTCTTGTGCAAACGCTTGTATAAACTGGACGAAATTGTATGTTTGTCTGAATGGAATTAAAACAGGTTCTATTTCCGGTTCAGTCATTCAGACAATCGCACAAGCGTTCGTACAATTTGTCGCTTTACACGGTACAATTTCCTCAGACAAGAGTTTGTACAAGAAATTGCACAAAAAATTGTTTCGTGTAAAGCGGCCTTTAGAATAGGTGGGTAATTGGTTTGAGGTAAGATTTTTTCAGGGAACGGAGGAAGGGTGGAGTTAAACCCGGCGTTGGCATTAGCCTACTGTTGATGAACGGTGCCATGGGGAACCTCAGTTAAACAACATCCCATCTGAAAGGCGGAGTACTGAACTTAAGGCGCTCTCCGCACAGAACTTACGTAGGGACCGGTTGACCCATGAAAAATATCTATTTCTACCGGGATTCGAACCCGGACTCACATGATGCGAAGCAAGTCTCTTGGCACCATACCAACCTGATCCCGGCCTTTGGAAAGAAACATTCATAAGCCACAATAGACGATACGCTTGGTCTATGAAAACCTAACTGGCAGGAAAAACATCTGTACTCTATTACGCTACGTGTTTTTTGGTATGTTTCATAACATCAATGGGGCTACTCGGTTCCTTTTTGTCGTGGAACCATTAATGGCCACAAAAGCTTTCCCCAAGTTAATTAAAGTTAAATCAGAGGACTAACCTTTTTGGGCTGGGAGCCCCACCGCAGTGCGTAGTTCGCCGGTATTCACGACTGCCTTCTTTCGACCGACAGCGAATGAAAGGTCCCAAGTTAATCTCCAAGGACGCGGTAGGGGAAGAAAGAAAATCTAGCCGCTGCATCCCTACTCCGCTACCACCCCTCCCACATGCTACCCACACCAAACACGGACTTCACACATAATGCTTTGGTTCTGACGATCTCTGCTGAGATGACTCTGATGTCCAGTTGCTGAAGCCGTCCTTGACCGAGACCACTGAGACAGAGGAACAGTGGCAATGGTGGCAAGTTCCTAATCAGAATTCTTCCAGCCGCGGAGGGTCCCACTCACCGCAGCATAATGCAGCATTGAATTTCGTTGAATTCGTCTGACGGGCAGGGCGTCCTTTCCAGTCGCATTCAAGCAGGGATCGGTTATTTAAATAACAAAGAAAATTTTCCGCCTTGTACTTTTTTGAAACATTCGAATCCAGTTTCGTATCTTCCCTGGTAGACTTCCAAGAGCTGCTATTCCCACAGGTCACACCCAGTTGGGGCCATCTAATGGGGGCGTTTACTCGGAACCGAAATCGCAATTTTGTACACGAAATTGTTAGATGGAAACGAAAAACGAATTTTAGTGAAAAAATTAATCTTCTAACCACTACCAATTGCGAATAAATCAAAAATTTAGCAAAAGGTCACGCCTACCGGAGAAGCTGCTTTGATAACATTGACGTCATTTTCCTCCTGTCCTTGACTGCTTTCAGGGGAAGGGAAGGGAGTGGAGGGAGGTTCCCGGAAGGTCTGCTCGCACAGATCCTGTCGCAATCGCTCCTATTGGCAGAGTCAGCTGTGTCCCCCTCTTTGCGATAACGCGAAGTAGCTTTGCCGGCTCAGTTGTGATTGGACGAGGTCAATGCCGTCAGAGGTGGCACCACGCCCACTTTTTCGAATGAGTTAAAAACATCAGTTTTTCTCCGCTTATAACTTGATAAATAATTGACGGATCAAAAAACGGAAAAATACGTGTCTTTTTATTTTACAAACTCTATTAGATCCGGCAATAAAAAACATGGTAAACGACCCCATTATGGGGTAACGGTGATTTTTCCGTTTTCCTCCACGCCCTCTGTACCTTTTATAACGCTCCGTAACATTCTCTAATCCTCCTCAATTACGTAACGCTGCTAATGAAATTCTCAAATATCAAATCCTTCAATGTCATTCTCTTTTTTGTGACTGATAAAACATATTTTTAGACATAATTTATTTCTAAATCTATTATTATAAATCATTGTATCTAAGGCTAATATCTTTTCTCTAATCGTTATTTTATCTTCACTACTATATGAGCATGGAATGAAATTATAATAGAGGTGTGGGAATAATACCCACGGCTACTAGAAAGTATTCGATATTAGAAATCTCGAATAATTACGCTAAAAGAATTCGATATCCGAGATCTCGAATGATAATGCTAATTACGCTACATTTGGCGTTTTGATAAACTGCATCATTAATTTCAAAACTGCGCCGAACATAGTGTATGTATCAAAACTTTCTGCTCACTTATTAAGGCTTATAAAAGTTGTATTCAGCAGTCCATAATCGGTAGAATAGTATTTTATTATTTATTTGACATTTTAAACCAGAATTACATTTTTTAATTTAATCAACTTGTAGATTTTTATTTGAACAGGCCAAAAATTAATATTCAGAATAATATTTAGCATTTCAATTGTAATTCTAGTATTCGAAATTCGAGGTAATTTAATATTCAAATCCGAGAAATCTGCTATTCGGCCCATCTCTAAATTATAATCAATCTTTTTCACAACGGAACGGAAGGCTGGACCCCCTCCCCCATCATTCCTGTCGATGGTGTATCGTTACAGTAGGCCTGATCTCCCCTTTAGAAGACGATGTGTGTGGACGGTCCATAAATACTTAGTGGAGGTGAAACAAAAGGCAATAACAAGCTTTTGATAGCAAAATTTTTTCTGGGTAAATGGTGGGAAGGTGTTTTATTTTGAATCTTCATCATCATCAGCAGCCATCAGTCCTAATATTTGACGCAGCTCTCCACTCAGTTCTCCTATTGGCCAATCTCTTTATTCTTACGCAAGTCTTCTCTTAAAAGTCTTTCACTATTTTATCCATAAATTTCAGACGAGGCCTTCTTTTTCCATTGTTTCCGCTCACTTCCCCCTCGACGACTATCCTCATCGGCTCATCATGCATCAGAGATTAAGCCGATTTGGTTATCCTCTCATTTCTTTAAAGTTTTCATGAGACTTCTCTTTTCTTCCACTCTTCTCATGACTTGTTTGACAGGACTTGTCTCATGACATGATTGACCGAGTAACAAACTTATGTTTGCTACTCGATTGGTACAATTTGTCTTCAACATTCACAACAACACCACATTTAAATTGCTTCCAGTCTTGACTTCTCCTCGGGTGTAATCGTATATTGCTGACTCCTTGTGAGAGGCATGCTCCATATTTAAGTTTTGACAAAGTTTTTCTCATGATACTACTATATATTTGTATTATGATGTTGCCCTACTTCCAAGCTAGAATTTTCAGCTATATGGAGGATCTTGTTCTGGTGGAATGCCCTATTTGACTTTACAATTGCATTGGGCTATTCCACATCTTGCTTCCCTCATCAGTGAATCCTCGGCTTAACAAATTGTAAGCTTGGGCTTCACCTCTTTCCGTCTTCTCTCCTACTGTATACCTTACCTTAGTTTTCTTTTTATTGATTTTCAGGTCATCTGGCCAATCTCATTCCCATGAATTCCTTAAATCTCTTTGTCTCTGCCATGACTGCTATGTCGTCGCCGCACCGCTGCATACAAATTTTTTCCTGAGGATATTTAGTTCTGAATCCTTATCTTTTATTTCGTTAATGGCTTTCTGAATGTTACCATTAAAATAACGGGAGACAGTGCACAATACAGCCTCTTTCCTTTGTTAATTCTTGCTTCTTCGCTGCTCGGTCCAGATTTGATCTCAACCAGAATTTTTTATAGAACCCAGAGATAATTCTTAGGTCATTGTACAACACTCCAGTTTCCTTTGGAATTTCAAGCTTTGAATTACAATCCATCCTAATATTGCACTTTTGTGTTATGGTTGATATTTGTCTGAAATTCCGTTTTTAAATTCGCCGAGTGACTTACCAAGCTTACTTTTATCACGTATCATAAACTGCATCGTTAGAAGTAATGTTCAACCCTTAGTTAGGTCTATTTGGTGAGGGCGGAGTTCAATAATTACTGAGCCCAACAGCATGAGAAAATCACACCTTCAGGTTTGAGGTGCAGATTCTTTTCCTTGGGAAATGTACCATCCCATTGCTAAAATTGATATAATTCTGAAAGACGACGAATACCGATTTTTCATACCAATACTGATGACCGAACTCGCTTACCTGTAATTTTGGCGAAACTTTTATCAGATGGTTTGTTCCTCAGCCTTCACGACTTTTTTTAAATTTCCGTCACTTTTCTATAGTTCTGTATGAGTTCTTTGCGCATAATTTTCAGAGCTTCAATGATGTCTTTGGTGACTTTCAGCCTTGATGAGTGGCCGGTAGTTATTGGAACAAATTGAGTAATGAGGACGAATTAGCTTCAATTCAGGGACTTTTGTAATAAAGAGCGATTTCATGGAGATATTATCGAATAATATGTGATTCATGAAAGTTGCTGTAGCCTTGGAAATGCCTGTGTGGACAAGTATGAAAAAATGAGTTATGCGCACTCAGCTTATGTGTCAAGGGAGCGTAGTTTTCTTTAAAAAATCTTCCCAGGATTTTAGCATGCGAGAGGAATTATTTCACTAATGATAAAATTTGAATTCAAGGTTTTGTAATCTGATTACCCACATAAGACGACTATGTAGTTGGTACGCATTCTCTTCGTCTAAATTTTCTTGAAACTTAATATCAAGAAATTTTCTATCATTTTCGATGATGAAAAACAAAATAACTCTATAGTTCGTTGGTCATCGCGGCGTAAAAAAAATTTGTTTTTGAATTATACTGAAATGGTGTCGCGCGTTCCTCCGGCGGTCGAAACTGAACCGGTGGAAACCGCTTCAAGTTATTGCTAGAATATATGTAGTTGTATCCCAAAAATATATTTTGATTTCAGTTTACTTTGTGAAATACGGCATCTCATTGCTAAAATTTACTTTGTGAAAGATGAAATAACCGAAAGTATATGCCATTACTGAAGCGTGAACTCGCTGACTTGCTGATTTTAAATTTTTTCACGAGATATTTTACAGATAAGAAATTGATTATAAAAGAAAAAGAATGACCATTCACAAAAGATATGTGCAGCACGACTTCGCGAAGAATATAAATTAATAGGCCTGCATACACGCTAATGCGGGACAAGGTAGCGAAATTTGTGTTAGAGTTCGCCAAGGGCGGGAACTTCTGTTCAGCAGACAGAAACCAACTGTTCTCGGTAGCGGCATTCAGGCGCGCGCACCAGTAGTATTCTTCCTCAGATAGTTGAAATTCACCCCATTAGAAAATGAACATTTGTAATATTTTTAGCGGGTAGAGGCATACATTCTTCTCCTAACGTTGAGAGAAGACGTAGGCCAGGTATTATAATTAAAATACGAATGAATCTCACATACACATGTTAACATAACTCGTCCGCACATTTCTGTTTTATTTCGAACATTCAGTCTGATGTCCTAAAATGAGATAATTCTGTCTGAAATGATTGCGATGCTCAATGATGAATTGTGACTTTGAAACCAAGTTTGCAATAAGCAAGTTTATAGTAGGTAATTGCAATAATCTCTGACAGAATATTTCTGTTTTCGGAAAAAGTTCTCCATTATACAACCTCTTATAGTTGGTTCGATCTTAAAATAAAAGGGTGTGTTTGTTGGTGGATTTGGCAAAAACAGTGACGGACTGTTTCAGGACTTCCGCAAGGGAAAAATATTCGAAGCTAGGACACTGAAAGTTTCGAGTCTGAAACAACCTCCCCAGGCTTCTAAAGGGTTCTTTGTGGAAACTGTGATGCCATGAAAACTTATTTTTGCGTGTATTCACGATGATGTATTTAATCAAGTACTTTGGTTCCCCATGTTTCAAATGATTTTCTCTTTTTGCGCGTCCCTAAAATGTATGATTCACGTTGAATGGGAGAAATAACTGCGCTGGCTCTCATGCCTTGGAAGGGGAAAGATTCACTCATTCGTCCCTCTGGGGGCTGATTCGTTAAGAATTTGAAAATTGCAAACCTGGTTGTAACGTCAAAACCTCGATAGATCCATCTGCGCGCGTCGCAATCGAGGGTTTCCGGGGATGTAACTTCAAAATTTCATTACTTTCGAGGCTCGAAAATGATGTTTCCTTATGGAACTTTGTCCATTTGATATTTATTCGGTAAGTATTCGAAATTCTGGAGCGTCTAGAATTCCAAGGTTCTGACACCAGACCCTCTACATCCATTTGTTCTCACGTCAAAACATGGAGTTTATGAAGGAGTGACGTCAATGTGTCAATTCTGAGACTCGAAATTTCGGATAATTTAGAAAAATTAGTATCCTTGAATCCACTTTTTTCGCTTCGAATAGAGGGGGAAGAATTACTATCCCTTCTTCCCCTTACTCCTTTCTTACGTCACACCCCGTGAAAGTGAGGGACGCCAAGGTAATTGATATCCGTAACATTATGTTGCACTATGGCCCAGCAAACAATGTCGAGTATTTTTCCAGGGCATGGACACATGTATACAAGAAGTGGGCAGCAGCCAGCCTGCCTTATTGTGTTCCTCTCGGATGGTCTTCGAGAAACCGAGATCTTTCACATCACGCACTCCTAGGAAAATCTCTTCTCTCTGGGTTCCAACCTGATCTTTATACCCTTGCTTGGTCTTAAGACAATGTCATGCATCAGCTCAACGTTTTCAGGCTTATCCACGGCGATGATTCTGTAGTTCTTGATGAGAGCCGAAAGGACAGCTTTCATTTCCAGCATTGCAAATCGTTGCCCTGAAAATATAGATAATTAAAATGAAAAACAGCTTGATTAAATAATCAACTCTCCTATAAGCATTTTCTGTACCCACCAATTTGGGTGGCTTTGTGATGACACCCCATCCTCCTTAATGACTATTAAATTAGGCAGAGGAAAATGAGTAGTTGGTGATGTAGTTTTTCTATCCACAAACGAGGGATTCCTGATTACTTGTAGGTGTTAACGGCATCGAGTGTAGCAAATTATTTACATGATTTTTTAATGGCATTTAGGATGATTCAATTATGTGAGTGGTATCATTTCAGGGAAAAGTGAACGGAAAGAATGGAAAAGGCTGGCCTCGAATGAGATACATGGAGCAAGTTGTGAAGGATGTCAAGGAAAGGAATTACGTCAGTATGAGGTTGGCCGATAGAAGAATCGAGTGGAGGGTTACGTCAAACCAATCCTAGGATTGTTGACCATTGATGATGATATAATTTTCAGGGTCGATTGATTTCGTTTTAATGGTATTGCGTAGACAATTGTTGAAAGAAAGTAAATGGGGTTCTAGAGGAGTGAGCAGGTTAATTGCAACGTCGATTGTAACCTTGATTAAGGGATGGAAAACAGGCAGAAGCCCCAGCTGTGGATGTTAGGGGTAAGTATTTGGGCACGGCTGTCTTCCTTCATTAAGATCGTTGAATTTGCGGTGGGTGTTAGATTTCACGTTTATCTCAGTCGTAAACTCAAGTTAAGCAAGCATTAGGCATGAGGTAAATAGAATCGGCTTCATTGTTTATGGAAATCATGTGCAATTAAAACAAAAAAACCAATGTAAATATTTTTACAAGATTTTCTATTTCGTGCTTCCATTTTCAACGCTCAGGTATCATCACTTGATGATGGTCCTTTGTGTTGAGTCCGGTGTCACGATATAAACAAATCCTCTGAATAAGTTCACATTAGCTTTTGTTTTTCAATTAAAAATCAGTAGGTACATTTTTCCTTGACATTCCGCCCTCAGATTTACTTGCCAATGCAATTCCTGGGTCCGGCTGAGAAGGGGATGTAAGCATAAGGGTGTCTTGTTTTCACTTCATCTGGAAGGAACCGGTCCGGGTCGAATTTTTTCGGATCTGGAAATACCAGAGGATTCATGTGGATGCCACTTATAGCCACATTTATCATCGTCCCGGATGGTATCATGTATTCACCTGTAGAAAGAGAAAAGAACGCTATTACTATTTTATTCAGGACCGTACTCCGTAATTTGTATTCTTTAGGACTATTGAAGTCATTTGTGGTACTGAAATGGAGAATTTACACTGAGAAAAAGTATTGACGATAGATTTTTTACCTTCTACATTCACTACTTTATGTTATTGAATTGGAGAATTTCCACTGAGGAAATCGTATTGATGATAGATTTTGTACCTTCTACAGTACTTCTACCTTTATGTTACAGGCATCTTTGTGAGTTCTCATTCATCATGCGAATAAATCAGATTTGAAGGTGATGGACAAGTAAGTAGTAGTAAAATGGTTTAAAGAGCTCCAACTACCTAATTTGTATCGCACCACCGAACCCAGCTCTGTTTTAAGATGAATACAAAGGCCATGTCTTTGGTGGTAGATGAACTCGGGACCTTCAGGCTGCTAAGCTGAAGTGTTACCGACATGAGGGGCGTATATTTACAGTGTTGTAGGTAAGAGGGGGTAGTGAGTATTGTTAAGGTGCCCTAACGACAGGGAGGGGTGAAGATTCAACCATTCGTTACGTTGGAAGTAATATACATAGATACATATTAAATTCATTCCTTTTTGAAAAAATAGTAAGTAGAGGACCCCTTGGCACCTTTTTTCAGAGCAGGATAATTCGGATGTCGGGTTTCCCTCAGCTCTTCCTTCGCTCCCAAAAACATACACCCAGCCATCTACCCAACCTGGTTCAAACAACCTAAGTTGTCGATCGCCTTCCTCGAATAACAACTTCCTGATTCTGTGATTCTTTCTTCCATCCAGCATTTCTTCCATCTGCAATAAATATTTCCCACTTATTTCCATCCCACCTAAATTTCTTATTCTTTTCCTCCAGTTAGCTCGTTCTCCCAGGATTATCCATTCAATATCGGCCTTCCTCATCGCCATTTGGAATGTATGTATCTAATTAACTACCGGCTGAGTTAGTCAGGCTGGTAACGCACTGGTGTGGCTACGCAAAGGTCACGGGATCGAAAGCAAATTCAAGGGACCGCGGACTGGTTTCAATTACCGAAGCCGAGTAACTCGTTTACAAGCACGGCTTGGTTTTGTTATTTGTGATTAAGGAATACATGATTGTGCTATAATATATACGGCTTGATAACGGAAAGTTTCACAGAGTTGCGGAAATATAAATTCAACTTTCCAGTTCTTTAATTTCGCTCGGTTTATCAGCAAATGGCTGGTACAATAGGGTAGTTTCCTTCATCAAAGAAAACGGACTTCATTAATTGCGATTTGTGCCCTGCCATAAATGTATTTAATTTACGCAAAAAGTTTGTATTGAGAAATCCCAGTTTACTAGAGAATTAAATGTTAATTTTAAGGCCATTTGAAAAGGCTCTGAAATGGCGGGGTGCGCTGCCTTCATGCTGACGTAACAGGAAGGTAGTTTACGTTGCGAAGCATAGGAAAATTCGTCTCCTGAACTTACCGTTGTATTTCAGGGCCCCTCAGCTCTAGTGAATATTTATTAGTATTAACCTGTAAAAACTATCAATGTTGGAAACCAATTCTCAGTTAAACATGGTATTATTAGTCATTTTATAGGCTCAAGGACGTCCTGCTCGATGTGTCTTCTGCTACGACGAAGCATGGCGTGAAGGTTGTGCGGCGATAGGCGAACTACATGATATGCTTGTGAAAGGAATACTGACTGATTTTAAATGAATCAACTGCATAAGTCATGTTAAATAAATAAATAAAAGTTAATTATAATTAATTAACGGAATAAATATGCCTCCAATACTTGTTCATAAGCTTTAACGGAGTGCGGCGTCTATTTGGAAGCGTCCGCAGCACCACCTGGTGGCAGGTAGAGGAAATAGTTTAACGTCACACGTAGGATTAACCGGCATGCAATAGTTTGCCGTCGCGTTTTCGCGCCATTGATTTTTTTCACTTTTTAATTAATGAGGAAAAATACTTAACGTCATTTAAAAATCGAACGGCTTAAAACACGTACTCCAGAGGTTATAAACTTTCGATCAAGACAATAAAAAAATAATAGGAAACTACCCTATTAAGGGAATGAGGTTAAAAACTCAATTTATTCAATGCAAAACTGTGTAGATATCGTGTATTTATGCAGCAAACCAACTATAATAAAGAAAATAATATGAAATAATATAAATAATAAACTTATAATTTCAATATCTTAATTTAAAATGATCCTTAGGTAAAATCCACACTTTTAATTCAAAACCGACTCTGGTATCAGCAACTCAGGATCATTTTCAAGGTGCTAAGTTGCTGAAACCTGTGTCAGTTTAGAATTTGAAGTTTAGATTTTTACCAAGACATCCTTTTCAAAATGGATACTCGTAATTTCCATCAAGTTACGCTTGGAACCTTTTATTATATTCAATATCTTATTATTTCTGTTTTTTTTGGTAGAAAATTGTGTAGCAATCAATTAAGCTAATTTTAACTTAAAAATTTAGTGTTCAACTCAGAGGTTGTTTTTGGTAGGTCAGGGTAGAGCCCACCCCGTAAGAAGGCGTCTCGTTCCCTCGCTACAGCCCTGGTGCGTGATCGCGGTTAACTTTATTTTGCGTTATTGTTTTCGTTATCAATGATGCGAACTCATCTAGATGTGCCTTGCTCACTGTAACCGTTACAATGACTTCCTCTACCAACTAAGGACGGTGCTTTGAAGCGCTGGCCAAAATTAGAGGAATCGACATCTTTTCCCTCATGTGCCGCGCAGCGTGAATAACCGTAATCGGATCCCTAGTCTCTGCACAGCAATGGGGGCGGTGAAACCGAACCGAAACCGATATTTTGTACTCGAAATCGTTAGATGAAAACGAAAAATGATTTTTTGCGAAAAAATTAATCTTCAAACTAGAGCCATTCACTCTTAAATTAAAATTAACAAAAGGTGACGCCCACCGAACAAGCTGAGTTAAGGATATCTACATCATCCACCTCCCTTCCTTGACGGTTTTGAGGGGGGATGGAGGTGGGGACGGGGGAAGGTCTGCTCGCACAGATCCTGTCGCCACCACTTCCATTGGCAGAATCAGCGGAGTGTGCTCCATTGATGACTCTGACCGCGAAGCTTCTTCGCGGTCTCAGTTGCGATTGTACTAAGTGGATGACGTGCAAGTCTTTTGCACGCCCACTTATCCGAAAGGGTTAAAAGCATCATTTTTTAGCCTCTTCTAAATCGAGGACTAATAGACGGATCGGAGAACCAAAAAAAATACGGGTCTTTTTTTTACGTACTCTATCCGGTTCGGCAAAAAAATGTATGCTAAACGACTCCATTCATCAACCGCTGAGGTTCAATTGGCTCACCCATTTGTAAGTCCTCGTCCAACAGTCGCGCTATGTACGGGACACTCGGGTACATCCTCAGCGTTTCCTTGATGCAGCGTTCCAAGAGCTGCAGATCTCCCATGGCCTCCACGTTGGAGCCGCTAGAAGCCGTACCAAAGTCGAAGCCGGACTGCACCTCCCTCCACACCTCTTCCTGTGGATTCGAGTTTTGTCTGGGTGAAGAACGGTCGGATGTTCTGAGCCGAGGAAATAAGAGTAAGGTGGGGTACTTACTTGGATTTTTGGGTTATTTGCCAGCATGAAAATTGTGTAACTGATCGCCATTGATGTAGTGTCGTGACCCTGAAAAATAGAGCAACCGTCGTTTTATTTGATTATCGCAAGTTTCACATGAAAAACGAAGTCAGCTGAAACATTTTTCGCAAAAATAACATCGCTGGTCGTTATTGTTTCGTATCATCCACCAAAGATTCATTCTTTAAGAAAAAAACGTATAGTTTCGCGTGTTATTGGCGTATTTAAGTTGATGGGAGAAGAATGGCTTGCGTTTCCATGCATGTAAAATCTCATTTAAAAATAGAATATGAATAGAATTTCCTTCTTCATATGGTCCGGAACAAAAGTAGAGATCAGTTAGTAGAAAAAACCTTGGGAAGCGCTAAAACAAATCTTGGAGAATAGCGATTCTCCCGCATCAAGATTCTCCTTCACTATCTTTTCCTACTGTCCCTACTTTCATATTTTTGATGACAGTCCTTTGAAAGAACGCATCTCGATGCTATCCGCGTGTAACAAGTATGTTGCTTGGTAGAGGATTAGACTTCCAGTAATTGTAAAATGTTCTTTTGTCCAACTGACATTTTAAGTTTCGAAGGCAAGTTCTGAAAGATAAAGTGTCCGTCACGTAATTTTTTTCAGAATGTGATAAGGTAATGAGTTAATGACACATGGAGAAGATTGGAAAAAATCGCTCCCCATAGATAGAGTTCCAGTTCGAGTTAATTGCATTGCTCTAAAATGATTTCTATTTTACATGGTACTTGATGACATGAACACCGTGGTAGTTCAATGATTAAACTCATGTTCTGCTAACTATAGGCGCCTGATTCCTACCTTGAAGAAGCTTTAATAATAGTATAATAATAAAAAGAGTCGTTTCATGCGTTGATGATGATGATGTATCACATGATAGATCACCCGATGATCACATGACCTGATGATGATGTATCACATCGAAACCGGTCGCAGTAAAGATTTCTTTGTGGAAAATTGCCAATCTTATTTAATGAAGTACAGGGTGCGGCAGAAAGACCTCCCCGATTTGGGATGCAAATAAAAACCAAACCAAGAAAGATACAAGAAGAATGTATATCTTTCTAAATAGTGCATACAATGCAGTTTTCAATTAATTAATTTCAAAAATGACGTTATTTAATTGTTGACCATTATTGGCAATACACTGATTAAGTCTCTCCCAGTAGTTTTCCATGACCCTGTGGGTCATTTCGGGTGGAATAACAGCAACTTCTTACGTTATTGCCTTCCTAAGGGCTTCAATAGTTTGAGAACGATGTTGGTATACCTTGGATTTCAAGTAGCTCCAGAGAAAGAGAACAAATCAGGAGAACGAGGGGGCCACCATATGTCACCAAGCGAGGAAATAAGGTGCCCAGGAAACATTTTTCTCAGATTTCCGAGGGATTGACGAGAGGTGTGGGATGTCGCACCATCGTGTTGGAACCACACATGTCCCTTTCCATGTTCATGAAAAGATTACCCAATCTAGGCATCAGAAAGTTTTCGGTCAGAGCACAATATCGAGTGGGCGTAACCGTTACAGTAACACCATTCTCTTAAAAAAATCACGGAACCCACACACACCAAACTAAAAAACGGCACACCATACTGTAACCTTAGGACTGTAGAGTGGCCAGTAAATGTCCGTTGTAACGCACTACCTGTCTGTCTGAAGTTTGACCCTCAATTGCGGATTGTTTCTTATCAAGAACGGGATCATGTCGAGCGAGCGAAAAGCGAACACGCAAGGCACACTGTGTCGAAATCAGCGATCCGCCATTTTTTATAAATTCCACTACCATGAAAGCACGCTGTATTCCCTACCACACCATGCTGTAAACTGTAAATGGCATGAGCAAAGCTGTCTTTATACGCAAGCGCCAACGCAGTACCCCCACCCAGCCCCTAGCGAAAACGTTCTCAAATCAGGGAGGTCATTCTGCCGCACCCTGTATAATAATAATTTATTCTTCCATAACAATTTGCATAATATATAACTTGCAATTTGGAAATTAGGAAGCTAGGCACCCTAAAAGGCAATAGGCCGGTTTTTAGGGTGCCGTCAGTTCAGTTTTACATGCATTGCTCTGAATTGATGTAAAGATTTTTTAACAAAAAAAGACACTTCAGCAAAAAAAGACAATTTATGTCAACGAAGCTCAATTTCTATACTGTCACAAAGCATTAACCAATATTTTACCAATCTAAGGAAAAGTTTACTGTTGGTTACCTCTTTAATTTTATTTGATAATTGACTATATAATTTCGGTCCCGTGTATAAAAAGGATCTTTTTAATAGCGTTAAATATACCTTAGGTGTAGGGACCCAGTGGGCTGTACGTAGATTAAACATCTTATAACTGTCCATAACTTTTGGCGCATTGCCGCTTCTTGCATAAAATATTTTCAGTGCCTGGTAACAAGGAAGATTTCTTAATGGAAGAAGCCTTAGACAGCAGAAAGGGGGTTGGGGTATGCTCCCGCGAATCTTTCAAGAGCATCAATCTCAATATCTTCTTCGGTAATATTATAGCAGCCCCTATTGTGTAATAGTATGTTCCTCCCCAACATATCAATTCGTAATCTAACTTCGACTGAACTAGGGAAAAAATAAATAAGTTTACGGATATGTAATGGACACTTATCTCGAGGAAAATAAAATTTTAGGACATGTCCAGTAAAACAAATGCAGTTTTTAATGCCAATAAAGTTAGTCTGACCTCGAACATGAATGTGTCCACCTCTTCGCGGATCTCTTCATCCGTTAGAAGCTTTTCCTCCACTGCCATCTCGATCAACAACTCCAGGAAGGCTCGTAGTTTTTTCTCTGGTGGTAGAAAGTGAAGGAAATCATTCCAAACAGTACTCTATTCATGAGAGAGGAATTCTGCAGTTATGGGACATGCTTCTACATTATGTACCAGCCAGCGTACCCTGGCCGTTTTAGTAAAATTTTTGTAAATATTACGTTTACCGAGAGGGGAAATAGTGAAATATTTCTCTACGTTTTACGTAATAGTTACGTTCACTCAAAGAGCTAGTTTTGTACTGGTAGAAATGTGCTCACTCAGCACAATAAATCACTCACTAAACTTTTAATGTATGGTGCGCAACTCGAAGGGAACCAAAAATTTCACATCAAGAAGGTCGAGATTAATTACTAAGGTCTTGAAAGATTAATTTTCTTACTTGTTGGTTTAGTCTTATTTCCGTCCATTTCTTGATGCTTATGTGTTTTGCTTAGGATGTATTCCCTTTTCTTGCTTTTGATCACCTGAGGAAAAAATCAACAGTTAATTAATTCTCTGTCGCTAAGTAGGTATTAGTATTGTATGGATTATGTTTACTATGAATATGGATCAATATACGTTCTAAAATTCCTTTTTATTGACTACTCCGTGCCATATAACTAGAAAGATTAATTATCGGTTTCAGGAGACGCTGGATCATAGAGCAGGTCTGCAGATCTGTTGTTTTATATAAAGGCGACCTAGGCCTAAGGTCAATTGCACCATTAAGGATAGGCAGAGTGCTGAATGTGGGTAGGAAATTAATGGTGTAGTGGAAAGGCGGAGCGAAACCCGGTGCCGAAATTAGCCTCCTCTTAATGCAAGGCTCCAAGGATCTACGCATTACGTCTCATCCGATGGTCGGGGTACCTACCTTGATGTGCTCTTGACCTTGAATAGCCACTCCGCACTTACTGTGTAGCAGTGTAGCACTGAAATATTTTTCATTGCCTTGATTTAGACCCTGACCCCTGGAATGGGAGGCCGGTACTAAATTCACCACCCCAAAACTATCCCCATTTTCATCCATCCCATGTCTTCTAGATTTAATATGGGCGAGTCAAGGGCTTGGCATTTTTCCTTGGATAATTTGTTCCCGATCCGGTGACAAATGTTTTACACACTTACTCCCATTAATCGGCGTGCATTTATTAATTACGTGTTCCTTAATGTCAGTCGGACGTCAAGATAAATTGTGACCATTTTTACGGAACGTTATGGTCCGCTTCCCTTTCATGTCTGTTTTTCTCTTCGGCTCCCCTGAGCCCCAGAAACCTAATATTTGTGTCATTCCCCTTCTCAATAACTTTGGAGGTTGATTGCAATTTGCTCTAACGGGAGCGAACTCATCGGGATATTTTCGTGAAAATTCGATTCACTCGCCTCAATGAATACCGCTATTTCTGATGATCATAAGGATGTCTTTCATTCGTCGAAAAAAGTCGAATATTGCTTTTGGTTGGGAATAACGTGTTTGAAATTTGGAGTCTTTGACCGTTCTGGGACATGTTGAAAAATGACATGCCCTTTTCCTTTGAGGAGGGAAGCAAACTTGAGCTGTTTTTCTTGAAGACTATTACTTGGCTTGGCGAAGTATTTAGGTTGGTTTTACCGATATGGTAATACGTCAAAATACGTAGTTAAAATACGACAAGTAGCGGTAGAATTAGGTTTTAGGGTTCTATTAACTGTTCAGTTTCGTCGCACGGCCCAAACTAACTTAATACTGAGCTTAGTTCTAAGGCAAACGCATTATCCATGCCCGAGGCGGGATACAAGCTCACGATATTTTGTAACTAGAGCATGCCCACTCAACGTGACTACAAGCTGTGTGTTTACAACCTCCCCGTTGAACCGAGGATATTATTTTATGTGGACATCCAATCAAGAGATGTCTACCGCGAGAATTTGAGACAATTTTAAAGCTCTATAAATGATAGAAGTTAGACAGCAATGAGGAAATCAAATCATCTATCCAAATCTTATGTAATACATGAGATGATACCACATTGTGGAAGGGGTCGGTTTGATGTATTGGTTAGAGTTCTGGCCTCTCACCTGGAGGACCCAAGTTTGAATCCTGGCAGTGGAAGATATTTTTCATTGGTAAACTGACCCCTACATGAGTGATTTGTGGAGAGCATTCGAGTTCAGTACTCCGTCCGTAGGATGGGACGTTAAGCCGTGGTCCCCTTGGCGCCTTTCGTTAAGAGTAGGATAGTTTCTCTCCACCCTTCCTCCATTACCTGAAGACTCCTACCATTACCCAATTACCCAACTATCCTAAATGGCGCAAATGACCTCAGCTGTCGGTCGCCTCACCTGAATAACCAACTAACTGGTTTATAACAAATTGAAGGTTCGCGAACTAGCCGCAAAGACCTTAACGGCGTTACCCGCTGAAAATGCACAGTAGCAGAAATTCCACAAAGAAAAAATCATTCGCCTTGACCGGGATTCAATTCCCTAATATTCCACACGGAAAAATGACGCCTCGGTAGCTTAACTGGTAAAGCACCTGGCCGGAAATCAGGGGATCCGGGTTCGAATCCCGGTCAAGGCGAATGATTTTTTCTTTGTGGAATTTCTGCTACTAACTGGTTTATATTTGCAAATGAAATTCTCCCTCTCTTTCGTCTTCATGTTCCTCCTCGTCCCTTACGTAGTTGCGATCTGCTTCACATTCCCCGTTTCCGTCTTTCTATTTCCCAGCACTCTCTTTTCCACTGAATCCCCTCCTTAGCCTTGAAATATCCTTCCTTGGACCTCTTCTCCCCTGCCACCGTTTTCAAATCCTCCCTGAAACGCCACTTGTATAACTCACCCCCCTGCAATCCCCAAGTTCATTTCTTGTGATTACCTCAATACTTTATGCCTACTTTGTGTGTGATTGTCTTTTATTTGATTTGATATTGATATTGATTTGTTGTTTATGTCAGCCAATGTAATAGCCTTTGTGCCGTTTTTGTCGATGAAATAAATAAATGAATCTATATAATACCCTGCAAACCACCATAAAGGTGGTTGTCAGGGGGTGAATTCTCATCAAACATGCACTACATATCATGCATTAAAAATTAGTAATAATATACTAGTCAGTACTTCACTTTTTAGAAAAATAAAAATAGCAAAGCAAGCATGCAAAAACATGCTGTTAGTTGGGTTAGCGTAAAGTCCTTATACCAACATGCAACTACCAATGCTATCCATTGATACACTTGTATGGGATATATTACCGCTATTCATATCCCTAATTGTACGAGGAAAAAATGACATTTTGAATCTGTCAGTTTGGCTATCAATTTCTCTAATTTTGTGATTATGGTCCAGTCTACCATAGTAAGTTGGGGTTCGCAAAATATTTTTGACATCATCAGTGAAAATGTTATCTTGGAATTGGTTTAAGAGATTAAATCTAAATTTCAATCTACGATCTGACAATGATTCCTATTTTAATTCATTTAATAGACTGGTTACGATAATATAGTTATCGTACCGTCCCTTTACAAATCTTGCCGATCTTCGCTGCACACGTTCAAGTTCGTCACATTTACCCAGTACTCTTTTGATAAATCTCAGTTTACGATTAGCTTGACCCATTATTTCAGGTATGTGTTTACCCCAGGAGAGATCATGTGTCAGTCTTATTCCAAGATTTAATGGATTCAACGTTTGTTAATTTATTATTACTTATTTTAAATCATGCATACAACAACATATCATGCATAAACATATCATATAAGTGCGATAATAGAGTTGAAAGCACATACGAGCTCTCAATCCTAAACCCTCTGAACAACAGCTCACGCACATTTTCCGAGAATGAATGGAGGACTTTCAGGATCTTCTTGTGCTCCCATCCCAGCGGAGTGAGGGCGAACACCCAGTCCAGCACGTACCACGGCGTGATCGCTCTCTGGTAGAGCACTTCTCCAAACCTAAAAGTGGAGATAAAGTGAATTATTCCAATCTTGTTTCATTTGTTCCTGTTAGGTTGCGTTCCGGCACACTCCTGACTAATGCATCATGCCTAGAGATGGGCGGTAATTTTCGTAAATTACCATGGTATTTTTCGTAAATTACCAACACCCCTGAAAATTACCGTTTATTACGGTAATTTTCAGAAAAGTTCTTTTTCACAAAATTTGTTCCTCACGAAGAAACCATTGGAATGGGTAATATTATTAATTAAGAAGCTAAAACGATTTTGTTTACATTGTGTCCATGATTAATTCCAATTAATTCTGAGCAAAATAACAAATGCACACTGCGCAGAGTTATGTCTTTGAAACGAAAATTTCTCATAGTGTGACAAAAGAGAGGCAAATTGCGTGTTGCAGCCAACTTCGTTTTAATTTTTTTAATGAGTTATAATAGAGAAACGTCGTGATATGTTTGACATAAGTGTCGGCATTTATATCGCAATGCTATTTGATTTCGTTTGGAGTCTTCTGATAAGGATTTCGAGCTCAAAACTTATAATTACCGTAATTTACCTCGGTAATTCACCTCAATTTAAAATTACGGTAATTTACCCATCTCTAATCGTGCCTGTTGGAAGCGATTCCTTGGACAGTGAGTGAACTTCCATGTCAAACTTTGGAAATGTGTACATGCGATTGAATCGGGCTACATACTTGTTTTCTCCGGAAAAACTGAAAATTTTGGAGCCAAATGTTGCGTAAAAGTTAAGTCAACATGAGAACAATGGACAAGATATCTATGAATCATCGTGGGACGATGAATGTATTTTAAAAGGGACTAAATCTAACATGCAATAGGCAATCGAGAATTCGTTCGCATGCGCAGTGTGAATGAATGATCGATTCCAAGTAATCGCCCGATATATGTTTCAGTGTCTGTGCCTCCGACAGATAATTTTTTCCGTATTTTTCAGTCCTTCCGAGCGGATAAAGAGGTTTGAGGAGTATTTATTCAAATGAATCTACATCTACATGACACCCTGCTGGCCACTGCTATGGTGTGTGGGAAGGTGTGAACCATCAACAGGCATGCGTTTTAAATCAGGTAAATCAAGTTTACACTTACTACCTTGAATACATTTTTTTTTAAACTAGTGGTGGACAAGTATTCCAGTCAGGTTTATAATGCTTCGAATTTCGTTTAAAGAAATTTTGAAAATATCCGTGTGACAGATCCTCTCTTAATATTGTATCCCATGGCGGAATAGCAGGTTTTCCCAACAATATTTCTAACGTCACAGAAAAAGACCTCAGTTAAAAAAATGATTAAAAAGATTTATTCTTAGTTTAAACCTCCGCTATGATATCGATTCCCGTTCGAGTTCTTTTGTAACATTGTGGCTCTAATACAATTATTTCCGGGCCTTCCCCGAATCTCAGCGATCCTCACTGTACACGTTCGATTTTTATCATCAAACCTGCCTCGTGCGGTTACCATAGCCGCCCATAGTGGCGTATAGGTACCACATAAAAATTGAGGAATTGGTGGAACTTTGACTCAAACCGGCCTGAAATCACCTTTATCTGCTCCGGTGTCTGTTTTTTTCGAAGAATTTTTATCTCGGAAGCGATAAAATTCCAGTATTCGGCAGTAACGGCTGACTGTTTAATCAGCTGCGTGTGATTCGGCGGTGGAGAGAGTAAAAATGAAATGAATTGATGATCTGAATTGCGCTCATCAGGGTCGGGAGTTGAAATGACGTTGAAATGCACCGTGAGGTTCGTTGAGTAGGCCTTATCAGGCGTACAGATTAACATGCCTCAAGCAATGGACTGACTCGCGGAACGAAGGAAGCACTTACTCTGAGAAATTCTGATCGTTGGCATTATTTTTCAATGAGCCTCTCTTCTGCTACGAATTATGTATCCTAATGCGCAGGCAAATTGGTATCAATAGAGTTAGAGCTAGAGTAGACAGGAGTTTCATCAGGATTATTGATCTCCTATTGCCTCGCTTGGGGTAAACTGCTATTAAACTTAAAAAGCAATGCGCTGCTTAGATATTTTGTAATTGAATACCGAGTGATTTAAACATGAACCGATTCCATGTATGTACGAATTAGTTACCTTTAAAAACTGAGAATTAAAAATGTAGCCATATAAGCTGTCTCTAGAACCTTTACTACTTTATAAACGCATTCTTTGATTTTAAACTCAAACTTGAACATAAACTGCTTATTGATTAATGACTTTTGGGTCAGTTGTAGCCCTGCAAAACAATTTAAAATTCCTAGAAATAATGTTAATTAAGTAATTATTAACTGCTATTAAACTATGGCATGTTGTGCCTGGAGACTTTGATTCGTTTTGTAGTGCTATGACCTACTCAAATACATTATTCAGTTCGTATTTTATGTTCACGTTTATGTAGCATTTCCTGGGGCTTTGTACTCATGAACAAAAATTTGGAAATTATTTTGGGATATCAACCCTTGACCTGATTGGGTGTCAAATGGTTATATAATAATTTTTTTGTCTCCGCGTCATGTTAACACAGTGATTACCTGCTACTGCGATTGACCAAATGGAACAAGTATGATTTATTTCTACTGCCACGTGAAGTTTGCTTTTCGTATTTCGTGAGCTGTCTGAGCTCCTGGCTGTCCACTACTTGCGTATGACAAAACAGCCAAATTACACTTAACAAAGTTTGTAAATGTCACTTAACAACGTTTGTAAATGTCCCTAACATGCTGTATTTTTCTTATCTTCACAGGATATATATTAGTTTTAGTTGATTCCCTAGAGTGGAGTTTGGAAGATTAAAGCTACATAATGGGTGTTTTCATTGAAATATTTACCATGGGAATGGAAAAATACACAACTGAGCCTATTGAAGTAGATATTTCATTAGGTTGTATGTTTACAGATCTTAAAATATCTAAATAATTGTTTAGGAAGAGTACGATTTTTCATCTTTGCATGGAGTAATAGATGAGGAATAAATGTTTAAATTCCCAAGAAAAGATATAGGTACATATTCATTTTTGGAATCATTCATCAGGATTATTGATCGCCTATTGGGGTATTTGTGATAGAAATGACGAATTTGTAATTATTTTAGCGTACCTTGCTTCCATCATACAAAGTAGATAATACTTCACTTACCTGTAAATGGCTGTGATGTAGTCGCGTTGCTCCTTTTTTTCTCGGTCCAGTTTAATTCCCATTGCACTTTCTGGAACAAGATTTTCATTGTTGAGTGTTATTTTTTTAACTCCTTAAAAGATGTAATGGAAGCAATAACTTCTTTACGTCGTTGCAGTGGATGGTAGAGGCCAAGACTTTGTGGAATTCCATAATATAGGATGAGAAGTAAAAACTTTAGCGTTCCACAGGGTAAAAAGATTTATTTCGACATGTTTCACTTCACTGAAGCATCATCAGGTACATGTACCTGATGATGCTTCAGTGAAGTGAAACATGTCGAAATAAATCTTTTTACCCTGTGGAACGCTAAAGTTTTTACTTCTCATCCTCTTTACGTCGTTCCTGATTCGCGTGTGTTTCAAAGCCGTACGGCAGGGTTATCCAAACTTTTTAGTCTTTCCAAACTTTCCACCCTCAAAAAATCCAAATCCTAACAAAGGTACAAGGGGAATTTCAGCTTTTCCACCATTTAGCACTTTTATTGGTAAATAAGTCTTTTCATATTTCAAGTAAGTTCTCAATTATCACTCGATTTTACTTCTCGCTGGTATCCCGGAGTTGGATCTCTCGGGAGAATTACAAAAGGGTTTTCGCGATCAAATTTCTTCATGTCACTTATGTAGCTTGGTTTGTCCAAAATTACTATGGAATTTCCGTTGTAAGCTTTTGTAAAAGTTATATTTTTATGTAATGTAATATAAGCACTAAAAATATGTGGTTCCGGTCAGGACTAGTTAATTTTTTAATAATGATTGATATGCACCACAATATCTGGCTGGAATCTGTTCATTTTCTGAGAATTTCTTGTGTATACCACCTTTAGAGTCCCCTCTACTTCTACAGCACGAGGTACATACTACTGGAAGTAAACGTTGTAAATCACTGGAAAATGACGCTTGAGCGTTGGAACGAGTGGTGATTTAATGAAAGTCAATGGGCAGTACAGTTATCTCTCTTACATCAGTCTGCATCATAATATATCACCGGAATCTGTTCATAAATTATTAAAAAGATTTTCATCAGTCTGTAAATGGGTTTTTAAGGACAGTAAATTTTTATTACTCGAGCTTTTCCCTATCTCTGTCAGATGCAAGAGAACTAGGGAAAGGTGTCAAACTTCTCATGAAATTTAACAAACTCAATTAGTAATCATGAAAAGTTCAACTCCGTATGTAGAATGAAAAACAGAATCTGATCACCAGATTGAAGTAGCTTGGTAAAAATTGGCCATTGGCCAACTATGTCAAATCAGAACTGACATAGATAAAATTTTATACAATCTGAAAATTTACACAGCCGATCGTATAACAATATTCCTTCAAGATACAAAAATGTGTTGATCCTTATGCCCCAAAGTATCACGGATAATTTAATGATTTTTCAGTAGCATCTACCTAGTTTTTTACTCTTACTTTTGAAAGGTCTAATTTTTCATCGGTTAGCTGGTTAAGGTTAAGTCAAAGAAGCTTATTATTGAGACATTTCCCATGCTCAGATTCGAGAGTAATACTGGTTTTCATCTGGATTTGTGAGGAATTGGTGAACGTTCAGGACATATTGGAAAGCCTAATATTTTATATCGCACTTGAAGGTCAAGACTTAATGTGCATACTAAATGACTTACCGCAGATCACTTCCAGCGTGCACTTTGAGATAACTGGGACGATATCGAATGCCTCCCCAGAAATAGCCTTCTCGGACAGCTTTTCTGTGAGCTCCTTACTTCTTTCGACGAACATGGGGACGAATTCTTCCAATATTTTGAAATGGAATGCAGGGGTCAGGAACTTCCGGTGCGAGAACCATTTCTCACCTATATTTCGAAGGTAAAATACAAAAATACTAGTTTTTGCGAGTCTTATAGAGTATAATTTATATTTAATTTTGCAAAGCGATGTGGATATATGGAAAGCTGAGATGCAACATTGATATGCTTAAATTGCGTGACTTAATGTTTCAAGTACAAAAAATATTTTGGCTCTGCCAACTTCCCAATTTGTGGCGGAAATAAACAAACTTTGCAAATTTCGCTTTATAAATTATTCATGACCCGGGTTTCAACACATTGTGTCATCTTCAGGTGAAAAAACACCTGAATGAAACCCGGTTGAAACCCGGGTCGTGAATAAATTTATAAAGTGGAACTTTATGCATTGCTAGAGACTAGATGGAGCTATAACATTTTTATTTACCAGATTTTGGCGTGTTTTTCATGGAAACGGCTTATATTATGGGTTTGCTCAAAGAATCGATGCGATCAACTTATCGAAATGGCACAAGATTTCATTATTGAATGCTCTTGCCCAATCCCGGTTAATTTAATGTAGGGGTCAGAACTTCCACTTACCCTTGCTCGTAAGCAGTCCATTTCCCAGCCACGGACGGAGTAAATTGTAGACCCAGCCCTTCTCAATGTGCTTGGAGCTGCGGAGAATCGCCTGCGGTCAGAAATTGCGAGGAGAAATTTTGTTGATACGATTCAATGGGAAGTGAAGATATACTGATGTACCTTGAGTGACCCCCTGCCACACACCCTTGCGGCGTCTTGTGGAGTTTAATGTAGATGCGTATGCATAAAATCGTCCAAATATTTTATTAATATGTCTAATAATTCATTCATGGAGTACAAAAATACTAACCATGTAAGTAATTTTGAGGTTGAGTAATTGATGGTAGCACTTAATATATATGATGGTGATAATTGTAGTAATTACTAAAAAAAATTTCATGTATAGTCCCATGCCGATGGCCTAAATTTGTAACCATTTTATCTTTTGGTGGACCGAAGTTTTAGTGCAAATTGGTTAGCAGAAATGGTACTTATATTTTTATTTTAAAAATCTGACTTCTAGTCTGATATTTATTCGTAATTAGCAAAAACAGTAGTGAGGAAATATAGATGTTTTCAGCAAGTTGATGGAACTTTAATTTTTCTGAACAAATATCTAATATGAATAAATAATATCCACATACTAACAAAGTAAATATCCTTGCAGTTTACAAATATTATAACGAGATTTATCGTCTAAATCTTTTTGTTTGTATGCTATATTCTTTAGGATTAGTGTGTAAGAATTCTAAACTGTTTTCGTTGTGAATCGGGCTTAAGAGATTGCTAGGGTACTTGCTATCTTCTCCAAGGGGCCGGAGTAAGAATTCCGGTAGTGGCATAACTTCACTAGGAAACACTGGTTCCAAATTAAAACTATGTGATGGTTGAAGTCGACTTCAATTTGATCACTCTGTCTGTGAGATGGGATGTAGGATCTTGGATTCTCGAGCGATTTTCTCTTAGGTAACTGTTAAACCTGAATTTGTCTACTCCTAGTTCCATTCCCTTGTAAATCCTACCGCGCCGGTATCGGCCTTGAACATACACCATTACCAGCATATTGGTTTTCCCTCGCATTTCCCCGCCATTAAAATGATCGTTTTTCACGGAAAAGTTAACTAAAGATTAGTTAGCCATGTTAGTAGAATTACTGGGAAACCGACCTGTTTTATTTTATACTTCAGACTATATATTATTTCGATATAAGTATTTATCATTCAAAACATTTAAGCTAAGTACAAACTTAAATGCTACAGTTTACTGGTTTTTATGACAAAGTACGTTAATGTCGAGGCCAAGATCTGTTGGAGTACGTTAGAGTAGCTGGCCAAGATCTATGCCAAAGTGGTCCAGCCATAATTATTTTTTAATGCTGTAAATACTAATAGTGAATTGAGTATGCATCAACTGCATCAAAATTATTTATCCCCTTTCGAGAAACTCTATTTTGGATTGAGTCTCTACCAAAATATCTCTGGAGATATCATCGTAATTGAATCATATATATCATTGGAACCATAGATATCAGTGGACTGGATATTGGATTTTTGATATCATTGAAGTTTCCTGGTTAAAGAGAAAAATACTCTGGCATTCATAATGTTTGCTGAAAGTCAAATTAACATTAACAATGAACATATCCAAAAACAAAAAGCTTCCAAAATAGAGTAGGGTTTAACTAAATGAAATTGGTCTTGTGACTCGATGCTTATTTAAAGATGTTAATTCGTTTCTTATTCGTATTTCCGATATATTCTCCTGCGCTACCTTATTTCAAAAGAGTGCACAAGGGGGAAAGGGGAAAATTAGAAATAAATCGAATGCATATTAGCCTTACTTCGACATATTCCGGCCCGACTGGATCAATCATGTAGACTCCCAGGTACCACAGCTTGTAAAGAGGGAAATACTTTATACAGTTTTCATTCCGATACTCGAGTATTCCTGGGGAAAAAAGATTGTAATATGATTCAATGCTTCCTAATGTAACAGAAAATTATTAACATGCCGTATTTGTACGAGAATTGTGTAGCTAAACCTAAAGCCTCGATTGAATTTAGTAAAGTATAAACATCATCATTAGATACAGTTTAGCGTTTGAGGCTTAACTTTGTGGAACCGCGAGATTGGAAAAGAAAGGTTGCTATGTACTACATTCCACACACATTATTAACTTCAACCATGGTTTCGACATGTACCTAAATGTCATTTAATCCTTGATAATGGAATTTACACGTCGAAACCATGGTCGAAGTTAATAAAGGAGGTGTGTTTGTGGAATGTATGTATATACATAGTGACGTTTCTTTCCCAATCATCTTTAAAAATAGAATTCAACTTGCTTAATTTGAAAATTAACTTGCAGCGTGGTAAAGGTTTTTATATTTTACAAGATTCTAAACTATTTTTTGCCTAACTTGAATATTTGACTGGGAATTTTCCCGATAACTTGCGCGAGTCGATCAAGATTTCATGGTCCATGTAATCTATCAGCGAGATTAAGTTTAAAGTCGATGATTAACAGTGAAAGACATCGTAGAGGAACCGACCATCAAAATAATCAGCCGAATCATTGTTTCCATGGAAAAATTTCAGCAAGCTTAGCTCTCACCTCCCGCCCAACAACGTGAAAAGGCTCTTCCACCGTGCAAAGAGATTTTTGATTATTTTAAAATTTATTGACTTAATCCTTACTAAGAATATGTACTGTCTCGCGAAGGAATCCATACTCCTCAATGAAAGAATCGAAACGTATCAAATAGACGCTTGCCATTCTTAATACTAACCTCAACGCATTCGAAACGTAGTGCTGTAGAAGAATGCTGCAGATCGAATGGATCGACCGAGTGACCAAAGAAGAAATCCTGAGAAGAGTGTGAGGAAAGAGAAGAAGCCTGCAGAAAGTTTTGAAAAGAAGACAGGACAAGGAGAATTAGGATAATTGACTTATGATGATGAATGTTAATCTGCATTAAGTACTTTAATTTATGACTGGGATCAGAGAAAAAAGTGTTCATAACTAATCTAAGGACCTCTATATTTCTAAATATTATGGAGTTGAAAGTGTAAATATACGGATCTTCTTCAGCAATAAATATTATGTAGCGGATCTAAATTGCTTGATATCCCGAATGAGGGTTCAAATCTGGGAAAAGCCTCTTTGGACACATCCATCTGAGTGCATTTTCTGTGTGTATCAGATTTTTTTGTGTAACGGCAGGCGGCTCAGAGAAATTAGATTTTGTCATTTACCTAGATCTTTGAAATAGAAATGTCTGTGGCAAAGTAACATTGCATCGATTTTGGGTTGAATATAGTGGTTTGTGTTTGGTGAAACGAATGGAGTATTGTGGCGAACCTAATCTTAGGACGGTGGTGCATATCTGGGGAGAGAAATCACCCTACTGGTTGACTATGAGGAACGTATGTGGATACATGTACCAAATCGTCTTAGACTCTACTTTGTGAAATTATCTCATTCTTAAACAGTGAAAAATAATACATTTTGCTATTCCCATAACTGTGTTAAATATTCAGATGAAGATATTACGAAGCCGGTCGTGGGTGATGAAAAAGTGTGGAAAAGAAAAAAAATATTATACAATAAGCTTCATGAGAAAATACATTGGTACCTTTTAGGATCAAAATTTGACCGTTACATTGTACCTATCACTGGAAAAATGCTTTTAAAATACCAAAGAATTTATTATGAGAAAATGGGAAAGGTACCTACTCCATAGGTGTAGATTAGGAATGTTACCATTGCACGTTAAATCTCGTTGCTATTATCACTGTTAGAAAGCTGCATTTCTCGATTAGTGAGCTTTTTCCCAGTTGACAGTCACTCTACACCTCCATTTTGAATTGCTCAATATTAATTTGGCTGTTGACAACTCATCATAACATCAGTATATTAGCCCTAAGATTGGATGCAGTTTTGCTGGGCCTTGCACCGGGTTTGGCTTTCCAAGGCCGACGTTTCGAGGGGCAGGTCGTTCATCTTCTTCAGAGCAAAACAGTCTAATTTTAGTAAACTGCAGCCTTCCATTCTTTCCTATTCCATGCAAACATTTTTACTTTACTGTAATTCTTATACAGCATCCCTTTTCGGTTATCCTAAGTATCCATCCCTGTCTTCCTCGGAGGTATTTTCCCTAGGCTTTCCCCTCCAGAATGTTATTTACGATGAAGACAAAATTGGGATGGATGGATGAAGACAAGATTGGGACAACTTTTTACTCTTTAAGATCCATTAGATATTCCGAACTCCTTGTGTCTCGAGCTTGTGACCAATTAATTTTCGTATTGTCATGTTAGGCATATTTCTTTGTTACCCGTAAATTAATCATGGGTGTTAGCCGGTTTCGTACTTAGGTATTCGATTGCTGTAAGTACTTACTTTCCCTCGATACCCAGATGTCAAATGCGTTCCCGAGGACGGGCAAGTGCGGAGGTCCGGGTATAGAGTCGATTAGTTTCCTTGCGCGCCTTCCCGCCGGGGTCAGGTAAATGTAGAACAGGGGCTTCACGATCACTATCACGGGTACCAGCACCACCAGCGCGGCAGCCGCTGCCAAGCCCCACGACAGGAGGCACAAGACGCTCACGTCCATCTTCAGTGTATAGGAGGAAGAGAGGGAAAGTTTAGGTAAGAAAAATAAAAATTAAGTTTCAAATAATTTGAAGAAGTTCTATGAGAACAAATACGCTGATAGTCGTAGGATTGATGTTGTGGAACTGTGGCAGGATTGAAAATAAATCACACTTCTTAATAGAAGTAATATATCAACTTTTTACCTTTGGTCTCAACCGGTTTGTACGTTGCACACACGTCTTTGTTAGGTCATCTAACTTGGTTATGCAGTTTTTTAGTTAGAAGAGTATGATCCCAATGGCAGTTGCAGTTAAAATTTTAGCATTCGTGAATTAAAAAATCCTATTATTGGTTTGATGCCACTATCCACTTGATTCTCCTTTGAGCCAGCATCTTCATAATAATATATTTTTCCTCTTTCACATCCTTCACTGCATGCTTCATATAACTCATGCGAGATATTCCGCTATTGTTCTTCCCATTTAACATTTTAGGTTCCCATTTTTAAAAAGACAAAGTTCTTATAATCCCAAGGTTTATTAGAAACTTTTACAAAACCACAGATTTTAAAAAGGTGAACACGACCGGGTTTCATCTTCAGGTGAAGATGGCGATCATTCGCTGAAACCCGGGTCGTGTCCTCTTTTTAGAATCTGTGGTTTTGTAAAAGTTGCTAATAAACCTTGGTTCAATGCAATACCACAAAGTTACTTCCGAACGTATTCTTAAGATCCCTTTACACGACAGGAAGTGGTCTCAAAGTCCGGTAAAATGAGAAAAAGGAAGGAGTAAGATTGCGGAGGGGAACTGCGTGTCGGCGTTTATTCTATTCCTATTGTGGATAGCAAATTATGCAAAAGGAAGAGGATTCTTGATCTAGATCTTTTAGGAAATCAATAGCTCTCGTGTTGTCACTATTATCTGACTCACTTCTTTTTGTGTTGCTTGGATCATTTCACTGTGTGAAATTCATCCTGATGATATTTTTCAATATGTTTGATATGACATATTATCACTGCGTTCATTCGAGATTCCCTCTTCATATTCACCACTTTCATCTTAGCTCTGCGTTATATCATAGTTCTTTTAATAAATTAACGAAAAATGAAAAAATATGATTTCCCATTGCGTTCTATCATAGTTTTTTTTTATAATTTAACTAACAATGTAAAAATAAATTGAAGTCATATGATTTCCCATTGGGTTCTGCATTGCATTGTTTTTCAGCCCTTTGAACAGCGAATTTGTACACTCTGGTCATGGAATAAGATCGTAGGTTTTCCCGGCGAAGAAGCTGAAGAAAATCTTCTCGGGTTTTCTACCGGGTCAGGTTGTCCATGGCCGACGTTTCGATGCTCGACTTGGGCACCGTCATCAGGGCAGATTTGTGTCGAACTGAGTTCAAGTTCAAAAAGGTGTTTATACATCTCTCTCTCATCTTCTTAACTCTCCCTCACTCTCCGTCTCCCTCCTGTATTTCCAGTAATGTTATTTCAGAGGAAATATTGACTGTCATCGTAGGACTCCAATTCCCCTTCTATGCGCCTGGTGTCCCTTCTACACCATCGAGCTTTCGTAGAAGGTAAGCTATATGTTCTAAACATAGCACATGCGTTATTACACAGCTGAGGACATTTAAGCACTAAAAATGAAGAAATAGGCACTTCAAATAGGACCTTAAAATATTTTTTGCATTTCGACCAATTCTGTCGGCCCTGGAATCTCAAAAGGCTAAGCCTGTAATCAGGTATTCCAGGGACCAGACAAACAGAACTTTACATACATCTACGCCTTTGGTGGTGAAATACCCACCCAGGCAGGACTCGAACCCGTAATCCCAAGATTAGCAGGCGAAGACTTTACCCCTCCGCCACCGCGGCCAGATAGAAACATAATGCGGCTTATTGCCACAAAGAAGCATCTGAAATCTAAAGTTTGGGCTGAAATACCCGATTACTTTTTGGTAAAACTGTTGGAGAGCAAAGATGTTAAAACTCCAAATAAAATTGGCTTATAAATTGAAGAAACATACAACACAAAAGATTTACTTATTTAAAGTTACATTACAGTATATTTTTGTAAATGTTCTCCTGTAAACTGATGACGATAGTCAGTCAGGATTATTTTTTTGGAATGAAAATGATTCCTCAACCTCACGCGAGGTGATACGGGATTGCTTAAATGATGCAAGCTCTTCTGCTGTCATCTTTGGTCCTGGAGCAACCGAAGTCCCTGATAATTAATTTAATGACACCAATGTGGAATGGTACCTTCAAAAATACTTTTATTACGCTTGAAATCACCGCATTTACATAGGGAAACTTGGATCTTATCTCCTCTACTAATCTTAGTAGAGCATGTGCGACGCATGTGATATGCATCATCTTGGGGTAAAAGACTCAATCCCTGCCAAGCTTTTAACATATGCAATGCGTTATCCGTTATTAGCTCTAAAAACTTCTCATCATTATTTTCTGTTGGCCACAGGAATCTTAAAGAAAGGAAAATTCAAAATACTTAAAGAAAATAAAAATTAGTCAGTCAGGTCAGGACCTCCGGAACCAACTCAACCTCCGGGCAATTGGTCATCCATTAAAGATTTCTGTCCGTATTATAAAGTGTCAGTGCCACTATTCATACTTTTTATCGGTGTAAATAAGATAACGAAGGTTAAAAAATGGTGTTGTAGGGTTGCATGCGTGTGATGAGGCGCATTGCCTGTGAAAAATGAACACTGTGTTTACATCGATTATACCTCCCAAACCCCTCATAAAAATTAAACATTTCTTTTTGTACCTAATTCAGCAACATTTAGACTTTCTAACCCAATGATTTTTTAAGTTTTAAACCCAATCCCACGAGGATTAATGATGGCTAAATTATAGTATTGTTGGAATGCGAGTCTGTGTAGGGCCTTTGCCTGTGGGAATTGAACACTGTTTATAGATCGACTCCCAAACCCCTCATATACACAAAAAATTTCTTTTTTACCTGATTCAGGAACATTTAGACATTCTCTCGCAATGATTTTTTCTATTTTTAAACCCAATTCCACGAGGATTAATGATGGTTAAAGTATAGTATTGTTGCAATGAGAGTCTGTTTAGGCCCATGCGTGAGGGAGTTGAGCACTGTTTTTAGACCGTCAATATCTCCAAAACCCCTAAAAAACACAAAGCAATTCTTTTTGTATCCAAAAGAACAACATTAAGACTTTCTAAAACAATGATTTTATAATTTTTAAACTCTGTCCCACGTGGACTTTTTTAGCTCCGAAAAACCAAAATTTTCCAAATTTCTCAAATACAAGTGATATTTTCTCAGTGAAAAATGCTCACGTTCCGTGTTTATTAATATATTCATACACTAGATACATATAAGTTCTACGGTGAGAATAAATGGCCAGTTTTCAAAATTATTTCTTGGTGTAATTTTAGGCTAAACTTTTGAAAAAAATGAATTTTGGAAGTTGCATTGACAAGGACAAAAAAACACTTATCCTGGCGAAAAGTGCATTTAATACTCCTCTGGTAACATGTAGACTTCATATGCTTTCTATTGACACCTTTTACATGAGTATGTCACGTAAAACCAGTCTGCTGCAGCCTGTAGAAAAATAGTGTATAAGGACGATTTTCAGGCGTTAACTCGATGCATACTTGCTTATAATTCAGGGGCGAAATTTTTTCTGCGAAAACAGGGAACGACTTTAGGCTCAGGAAGGCCTCAAATTTCAAAAAAGAGTATATATGCACCAATTTTAGTTGAAATCTGAGGTGGTGAAGCAAGGTATTTCTGAAAAATTTGTCGTTTTAAAATGGAATCTCCAATACCTCCAGCGATGACATGATCGATGATAGTTAGCCAAAATTGCATCGATAAACGCAGGATCTGCATCGAAACCGAGATATAACTACAGCTTTGGATTCGAGAATGCAGTTTGCTTCTTCGTCCAGATATTCTGTGGCCTATAGAAGACCTACTCATGCGCCATGATGGCTTAATTTTCTTATAGACAGAATTGACACGTAGTATAAAAGAGGAGCAAAATCGGTTGCAATAGTGTACATTTAAGTTGGTGAAAATGACGTTCGAACTGATGTATCGGAGTCGCACATTATTCCTGTCACATGCCTCACGTATTTCAATTATTTTATGAGCAGAGTATAATACAGTATTTAGCCATGTTCCCCATGATTATCAATACTGGCTGTAAAGGCAGAGCAACTTCGGGAAGTACCTATCTATTGAAAGTAAAGCTTAAAATTCTTTAAATAAAGCTTCAAAAACAAGTTTTTGGCAATTGTAACCATCGCATTAACGGATCACGTAAAATCACTTTAGTTATTTTCCTACTCTTTATATAATAATACTTTGGATGATTTTTCTTCATGCATGTTTAAAGACATTATTTCAACATTGACAGATTAAAAAATATGAAGGAAAAAACTGAAATAACAGAATAGCTCCGCACTAAAGAGAAGTTTGGTGACGTTGAGAAGGATATTGCTTTTTTGGGCCCTTAAATAGGCGATATCAGCAGAAAAAGGCATAAACAGGTAAAATAGGCATTTTTAGGCAGTAAAAAATGCCTTAATTTCGCCATAAATGATCCTAAATGAACTTCATAAAATTGGTTTCCTGATTAAAAGAAAAAAATAGGCATTTTAGGAAATGTCCTCAGCTTAGTTATTACGCTCGGATCATCCACCCAGCTGGCCGTAGCTTGTAGAAGAGGCATAAACTGATTACGTGCACCAGCCGCGTATAATCCGCAACGCAGCTACTGGCCTGTTGAAAAAACAATTTCGGAAGCAATGGAAAAGGGAGATTGACGCTAGCGACACAGCGGCGATCGCTCTCGGTTGAGAGCCGCGAAAATAGTCAAGCTATGTGATAAGACGATAATTTTTTCTCGACCTTGACTTCCTCTTGAGAGTCAAGGGCGAGAGTATCAAGTCTGTCTAGTTTTTATGTTATCCGCGAATCAAAAGTCTTAATAACGTTCTGCCTAACTTTTTTTTTGATACTACCCACGCAAACGGAAGTGTGGCTCATTTATGTTGAGGTGTCTGATAGATTCCCTTTTCCACTACATTTGCCACATAATCAATAGTCATTTCAAAAGTTTGACCCTCTTCCACCAACAAGGGAGGAGAGTGGAGGAAAATCATTTGTCAATTCCTATATTCTGCTCGTACTATATCTACCGATCGGTGCGATCTGATGTAAGTTTATTGACTAGGTTAGAAACAAGACCTGCGTTCGCGGTTTTAATCCCCGGTCATCCAATGCCTGATATTCCGTTAACATACATATTACAATTCTGTCGCGGTATAAGGCGTTTTAATTTTGCGAATTCCCTCGCCAACTTTAAACTTATAACTTGTGAGCTTTGCGGAAATGGTGTGACAGGGTAGCTGTAAAACCGGAAAAATATTGCTGTACATTTGTATTCCATATTTCATTATTTTTTTGGAAGGTCACATCGCTCACATATTAATTATTCAATTTTCAAAAACCATTAGTTTTCAGTATTTGAAGAACATGAAGACATAAATAATCGAAGTAAACTCATTGGTCACCAAAACAATGCAGAATCGGGTGAAAAAACTTAGTGATTTAATGAAATCTCTTGGAACTTTAACGTCTAGTTTTTCTGTCTCCATCAGCCACTTTAGTACACAGATAGTGTACTAAATACTACACAGATAGTGTACCTACTTTCACCATATAAATTACTAAGCTAAACGTGCTGCACGTATATTCTATTGAAATAGATCACTACTTAATTAGAGATCACTTAATGAAACCATCCAGACAGATACAGCGTGTTTCACTTTTTGCACAACATGAAAGGATATGACGAAATAAATTTCACCTATGCGCGTGAAGTGGCTCATCCAAATACGCAACAAGCCTAATTATGATTCATCTCTTTCCCGGCCAATAATATTTTTAAAATCTTCCCGGTCTCTCCAACGGTTTAAAATATCCATGGTAGCCAACGTTTCAAGTGAAGAGCCCGAGAAGATTTTTCGATGCCCAATTATCTCTCACAAAACAACTTACATTACCTACCCTTACATTACCTAACGTACACGCATGTCATACAATTCCATATATTGCCTATTCTAATTGTATCCCTGTTATCTTTTATTTTTTCTATCATTTTTCACTTAGGTCTCGCGGATAAAGGACATTTTAAATCTCTCTGTCCTACTATCGGTCTCTGATTTTATCCTCATGATCTAACTTACCGTAGAAAGCTGTAGTTTTTAGATCTATTTTTAAGTTTAGTATGGTTAGGTTATTTAGATATCCAGAATATGTATTCGTCTTACATGCATGCAGTAATACACTATACATTACACACTTACGATCTGGTTCCTAACCTTACTCTCCCTAGGACTTTGGACACACTGCTAAACCGAACATTAAATTATCTCCTAAAAAGGTGTCTATCGAGACCTTTTTACAAACCAATCTTTTCTTCGCCACGCACAATTCAATTCCGTGATCAAAATTACTTCGTCTGGCTCACATATGCTGTCTGAATATTCCAGGTGATACAAACTCCTTGCAGAGGAATGAATGGTATTGTGGATGTAGGCACGCGTAAACAAAGTCATGTGAGTGAGAGCAGCCATAGAAGTACAGCTGGAAATTTGTTCGTCCGGCATTTCAGCCCTTCGTGATGATTTATCATTACTCGTGTCGTTTTTATATTCCCTTCACTTCATCCACTCCAGAAAATGAATTTAGGTATCTTTTTGAAACTTTGAAGCGCAATGTCAAACTGAGACGAAAGATTAGAATGTAAGATTGTGCTCTACTCACAATGAGTCTGTGAACAGCCTCCTCGAATGCTCTCTCTCCTAACGTCTTCCCGCGTGCGACTGGCATCCGCCAGTCGTTTATCGCTCTCCTCTTCAGCGTTATCAGTCAGATGAGTGAACTTGTAAATCTCTCATGGGAGAGCAGACTGAAGAGACCTAGAGATAGCTACACAGCAGCATTGACAGTAGCGGGTAACACAACTTGAAGAAGACTTGGATGTCGAGAAAATTTCATAGCGAATGTATTATTAAAATTTTTTCTTCGCTTTTCCTGTCTTACGTTGAATTCATGTAGTGATATATATTTTTCTCATTGATTATAATTGCGGTTTGAATAGATAAAAATAATATTTTTTCCAAGAAATACCTACTTACTAAGCCAAATGACGAATGGAATCCATGTTCATTTACTAACGATGGAATGGGCTTTCATGAAAGAACTTAAACTAATGTGATTCAAGCTTCGGTCCCTTCGGTCAGTTGCCGAAAGCTTGCACTCGCGTAAGTCGTGTATGTAATGAGGCGCTGACTCACAGCACAAGACAGCTATCGGTCGATTTGATGGCTACAGTCTTGCCTAGTTGACTGTGATGAAGGGTGGAAAATCGACCCTAGTGTCAATGAGAAATCAGAAATTATACCAGCCCTCAATTTTTTCATTTTGATGAAAAAGCGTGTGTTTTCGCACAGGCGTAGAGAATGGAATGTGTGGAAACCATTCTTCAGGGCAAATAAAAGACTAAAATATCCCCAAAGCCGTAATCTTAAGGGGCGGAGGAATACAAAGGGGAAGTGGGGGAAGGAAGGAGTATATACCAAGTAAGGGAGCTCTCAATCACTCGTACAAAATCAATCATGCGAAGAAATTTAAATGGAAGTAAATGACACACTCGCACGTTCACTCATATTGTTACAAACAATCGTCACACTCAAAATTAAGAGAATCAAGGTAAAAATAAAAATGATCTGTGACTCACACAATCACTCACTCACTCAGGTTTGTATACTAAATACAGTCACCTTCGTGAGCACGAAGGTCGATTGAACCCGAGTTCAATCGCACACACAAGCAGGGTTTACGAGGATTTCTCCAAAGCTAGTTAAATATAAAAGGCAAGATAAAAATAAAAGTGGGAGATAGTAAATTGATGAGAATAAAAAGAAAAACTAAATAATTAAAGTAAATAAAATGAAATTGATAATAATTTATTTTTCTATGAAAGGACAGTTGATGCCAAAAGAAATAATTTTTTCACTAATTCTACTTCTATTTCTTCAATATTTAAAATATTACTAGCAATTCAATTCTCAAAGTCACCCGAAACATTGTATTTAAGAAACTCTTGTTCAACATGGTTAGTCCAACCTAATCTCAGGACTATTATTTTTGGGGTACCATTTTCATTTCGGTACTGTTTTACAGGCAATGATTAACGGTCCCAAAAAAATGCATGCAGTATTTTATTAATAGTTTTATTAGTAGAGCTAATTATAAGAACTCAGTTTACCTCCAAGGAAGTTCCCTGAAGATCTCGCTGTTGAACTATCAATACATATGTGTAATAATTCCCTTTGGTACATTTTAGTTCATACCTAATTTTTTACATAAATCTACTTATTGAATTAAAGTAAAATAAATGGACTTTAAATGAGTTTAGAGAGCCTTTAATACTTTCAGTTTCCAGCTTAATGTGAGCAATTTAAATGAGATTTTTATTTCGGCAGCATCTTCCAACGCTAGTATCCTTTCGTTAGATGGCAACATGTTTCTTCCGTTGAGTCATCGTCTTCACTTGCATTTAAAGCTGTGCCGAGGTACGATTGTTCGTTTGTGAAATACTGCAGTGTTCATCCGTCTCCTATTTTCTCCTTGTCAACTGTTTATTATATCTAAAGCTCCTACCATTCGATTTTTTCGTCTCTGTTGGTATATTTTTATCGAAAACCCAAGGGCTGCAGATTCCGGGGATACCACAAATGGTTCCGATAGTTTAGTGCCACACCACTAACGTCACAGTCGGATTTTCTGTATTATAAAGATTTTTGAAAAATAATGAATCTCGCCTAGGTGCCTCTTCTGCATTTGGTGTTGTAATCAAGGCCTCCACGTAAAGACGCACAACAAATAGGCACACGTCGCGGATTACAGTCTCCTCTACTGCCGATAAAGGGAACTCCTTGCGGAAAAGAAATATTTTCAGGCAATATAAAGCTTTGGACATCCACCTAGTATGATACAAAGCTCCGGGAACGCGAAACTATATCCCTCGTGGAGGAACGCCACCTAACAAAATTAAACCGTTAATTCAAGGAGTTTTCTGTTGTCCTCTCTGGGGTGATTTTCCTGTAATTACTGCAACGCAAATTTCAGAATATCTCCGACTGGGTCCTGCAGCTCTTCTCGAGAACGCCTCTCTTGCGTGCCTGATTGGTAGTTTTCCACATTCATAACAGGACATGCCTCCTCGAAACTTTTATAAAGTGGAACCTTTGGGGCCGATGATTTTCCAAATTTTTCGTCGGAAACACCTCTTAGAATTAGTTCATAAATGTGGTGCCTGCAATGTAAGAACAGAATATCCTTTTTGAGCGGCTGTTCTAACAAACACAGGCCCCATAGAGTCTCCCTGTGTTTGCCGCTGTCGTTCCACAGCAGAATGCTTGAACTTTTTCATCCAGGTCCCATTCGTCCAGTTTCCGATGCACAAATTAATCTTAAGTTCGCGAAGCAATGTTTTCGCTGTTGACAATATAAAATCTCAGCACGTACTGACTCTCCAGGAGTGTGTGTGAAGACTTAATACAAAGGGTCGAGCGTCAACTAGTAACTTTACTGCACTGAAGGAAAAAATTGCGACCGAGAGCTTGTACAATGACAAAAAATAATCGAAAGAAAAGTCTCTTCACCTTCTATTTAGTGGTAGGTATAGCTCTCGGAAATGGCACTTTGCATGAAAATTGTATGGGATAAAAAAAAGTCTGTCAGAAGAATTCTTATTCACTAGTTATCTAATGATGTTAAGTGAATAAAATTAAACAAATTTTATTTTCACTCTCATCTTGCTGAGTGTGACGCACATGACTGTCGGAGACGACCTTATTGGTGTAACTAAAGCTTTCGTGCTGTAGCTACGGCTCGCAAAAACCGAAGGCTTGTCATGCTTTCGATGATTTTACAAAAATGTGAGATTTGATTGCATGGATAGTAAACAGTGTAAAATATCAACCAGAATAGACTATATTGGTTTCATTGTTCTTTAAAGAAGAAATGTGATACAACACGCGACTCACGATAGGCATTCGAGCGTTGGAGGGCGCGACAGAGGCGGCGCGAGCTCACTCTTGGGGCTGTATCTCTGGAACCAATGGACAGAATACGAAGATATTTGAATTGATACACCACAAATGTCTAAAAAATCGTTGTAAATAACAGAAAAGCAACGGAAAAATTAGAGAGTTCCATTATCGTCAGTTATGTCCGAAAAACGGCCGAAAATACCAAAATTTCAAAAGTTTAAGTGCGATGCGGCACGTTTTCCCGTTATCCGATTGCGATAATATTTCTCATGATTTATTTTCTAACCATAAGGAAATAATGGGGGGGTTGTCCCAAAAGAAATTCGAAATTTAAAAATAAGAACCACCCTAGTGTGATATGCTAAAGATTCCAAACTTCTTTCGACTAGCCATTTGGGCATACTGTTAAAACTATAATTCTATTGAACCTTTTTTGTGAACCTAGCTGCACATCATACAATTCCGAGATAAAAACTACTCCCTGGATCCCGCAGACTGACAGCATATTCTATTTGGGGCCGAAGATGTGGCAAGCATCTCCACTCTTTCGTGTTCTAATAAAATTTCGTGAATATGCTGTTATGCCCTAGATTTCTGCTGTCTTGATAATATGTTCCCAGATGTTTTTCCCCCATGATAGGTCTCTAACAACGGTGTATTTCTATTGGTGTCTATTTAAACTTTATTGTGCACGTACGTAGAGTATGTTTGGCGCATATCCACCCTCGAGCCAGACACCCTCGAGGTGGCTTTCAATGTATTCTGTAGACGGAGACAGGTTATGTACGTTTCTGTCCTTGGGATCAGGTGGTCTCTAACGTACAAGATGTTTTTCAGGATCAAGCATCGCGAGACATCGTGCATGTTTACAATTCCTCTGGCCAATTGCACATACTTACTGATGCAATTCCTTGATCCGGCTGAGAAGGGAATGTAAGCGTAGGGATGTCTTGTTTTCACAGCATCGGGAAGGAAGCGGCCGGGTCAAAGGTTTACGGGTTAGGGAACACCAATGGGTTCATGTGGATGCCACTGATAGCCAGGTTAACCATCGATTTGGCTGGGACCTTGTATTCACCTGTGGAAAAAGAGATACGTATTGTTCGGGGAGGCGACAGGCAACTGAAATCTTTTGCTCCATGGAAACTAGGGAGATATTTGGGAATAGGTATGGATATTTTGGGAGTGGAGAAAAATGCATGCTCTTCACGGAAGGCGCCAAGGAGTGCACAGTCTACCGTCCCATCCGACGGATGGGGTACTGAACTTAAAAGGCTCGACCCGAACCGGTTCACATATCACAGAACAAGTAGCCACTTTTGCAAGTTGAATCCGGGGTTTGGGTTAGGCAGATAGTATTTCGGTCACCAAACAACCTCAACTCCCAGGAGTAATTCGTCTAATAGTTGTTGCTAGGCATCATCCATAAAAAAATATTAATCCCATTTTTCAGCAGTAGCTTTACAGTTTTTTTTGGCAGCAATCACATAAAACAAAACGCCATCTGTAGAGCCCTTGGAAGTCCTTATATATCGACAATGAAAGATTAATCACATCCACAATATTTCCATGCATATATTACGCAACGCTGATTTTACACTTTTTTTACTTCCCCTCTCCCCTCTATGGAACTCTGGCATTCTGTAAGCCCCCTCCCTCGCCCTAAATTACTCTCTCTTATTATGAGCGATTAAATAGACTTATTTTATGAAAACATTCTTTATTTCTCAGTGCTATTATTTATTAACAGCCAGCCAGGTTGGGTAGACCCCCTCCTCACTTCTAGCATTGCGTAATATGAGCGGATCCTCATTAGGGCATGTGATTGACAGCCGAAGCTATTTGCGCCATGGAGGAATGATATGCAGATGAATGTATAGCAACTGTATCTAAATGGGTATCTAGAATATAGTTGTTAGGGTTAATCATGATGATTGGGGTTGAATGCAATTAATGTCGTGCGACCTAACTTCTGTTATTCTAGCGCATCAGGTTAGCAGGCCACGCCATTTTAGTCGAAAATATAGGCATGAACGAGAACTGTTGACATAAGGCATGTATCTAAGGAAAAACTTTTCGTTTGCGCGTAGTTACCTGGAATTCAGGAGTATGAATGTAATCTTGTCGTTATAAATCACACATATCTTGCATTTTTGTTAGTTTTAAGGGCTAGAGTGGGAAATAAATCAATTAAAAAATTTAAGCGGAGAGTATTAAAAAACCTGGTGAAGATTACTAATACGATTCACGTTTGTAAATGCATTCTCTTAGTTAAAGAAGATTGGCAATTTTCCCCAAAAAACTTAAAACCGACCGGTTCGATGTACTATGTCATCATCAAGTCTCTTAGATCAGCTCATCAGGTGAGCATACTCTTAGTCTAAAATACTAATGGTATAGGGAAAAATACAAAAAGAACGCACACACAATTTGATGACGGTAGAAAGCAGCCAGAATTCAACAGAAAGAAAACTTCGATTGATTTGAACTTGGGTCCTCAGCTTTCCGCTTTGGTGTGGACGAACATCACCCAGACAATAAGTATAGGAGGGGATTAATGCTACACATAACTAAGAAGCTGGTCAAGAAGTGGCTTTTTTCGCCCACCACCTGAAAATGTTTGGGAAACAAAAAAAAAGAACAGCAGTCGTAAGAAAGATATTCGTACTAATTGAAAAAGTGATAAGGATGTGTGAAGACACGCACAGCCGGAGAGAAAATGGATTGGATGACCAAACACCGCCACAGTGGAACCACCGCCGAACACTTTCAGTGAGCAAATGCCCGAAATAAACATTTCATGTCGCGGAATAGAGCAGCAGTTAAAAACCATAAGTAAAAACAAAGCACCAGGTCCCGATCAAATTCCTTCCAGAGTTTATAAAACATTAGCTTCTGAAATAGCCCCCTATCTAGAAATAATATTCAATAAATCACTAAAGAACCACACAGTACCCAAGGATTGGAAAGTAGCTAACATTACACCTATATTTAAAAGCGGTGATAGGGAAGAACCTAGTAACTACAGACCCATTTCACTCACGTCAATCTCTTGTAAGATATTTGAGCACATAGTAGTCAGTTCGATCATGGGGCATTTGGATAGTCAGGGATTACTCATAAACAGCCAGCATGGGTTCCGGAAAGGTAGATCTTGCGAGACACAATTAGCTTTATTCGTACACGATATTTTAGTCCACGGCGAAAGCAGTACTGAAGTTGATGCGATATTTTTAGATTTTAAAAAGGCTTTCGATAAAGTTCCTCATGACAAATTAATCATGAAGTTAGAGAGTTTTGGTATAAATAAAGACGTTGTATGTTGGGTAAAAGAATTCTTAAGTGGGCGAGAGCAGAGGGTTGTCATAGATGGTATCATGTCGGACACAATCGAAGTCACATCGGGAGTTCCTCAGGGCAGCGTAGTAGGTCCGCTTCTATTTCTTTTATATATAAACGATTTGGGTACCGTAGTTAGTAGTAACCTTAGACTTTTTGCAGACGATGCGGTGGTGTACAGGGGTATATCGAACGAAGAGGACACGAAATCACTTAGCAAGGATTTAGATGCAATTCAAGAGTGGTGCGACAAATGGCAGTTAGAACTCAACCTTAAAAAGTGTGTAGCTATCAATTTTTGGAGGAGGAATAATTCGATAGAGCGATCCTATAGAATTAATAACACGAAGATCGAAAACGTTGAAACCGTAAGATATTTAGGTGTAACAATCACTAAAGATTTATCGTGGGGAAGACACATAAGGGAAATATGCGGCCGAGCGAAGAGAAAGCTAGGATTTATAAAAAGAGTACTTGGGAAATGTGATGAGAAGACAAAAGAGCGATGCTACTTTTCACTAGTTAGGCCCCACCTTGAGTATGCAGCCAGTGTATGGGATCCTAATGAATTAGGTTTGATAAGAGAACTAGACAGTGTGCAGCGTAGAGCAGCTAGGTTCGTCAAAAGGTGTTACGATAGGTTGAGTAGTGTATCAGAATTAATACAAGAATTAGGGTGGGAATCATTATCAGAGCGTAGATTAAAGTTCAGATTTAATCTATTGCAGAAATTTCAATCGGATAGCTTTACTGAAGATGTTAGGCACATATTGAAAACACCAGCGTATTATGCTAGATTCGACCAGATAAATAAGATTAGAGAGATAGATTGTCGTACAGATAGATTCAAAATGGCATTTTTCCCCCGTACTATAAGAGAACAGAATAGGCAGCATAGGAAAGGGATAGGTAGGGGAAATATTTTAGAGTATTCTGTAGTGCATGATGCATGTATTAACCCCTCAAATACTATAGATACTAACAATCTAGTTGCATGAGACCCTTTAGTTGCTTGCTTGCATGCTAGTAGTGAATGCTTGGTGACCTTCACCCCCTGCCACACACCCTCGCGGTGGCTTGCAGGGTATCGTGTAGATGTAGATGTAGATGTAGATGAACACATTCAATACAATAGCATTAAAAAAACTCCTTGGATCCTAGAAATCGGAAGAGAATGGGGAGTGCATAAATGATTGCACATTCTATTTCTTAATACTATTATTTTCGAGGACTTCCATCACGTGTTTTGTTTTTCCAGCGACGCCTCAAGGATGTCTTCAGTTCTTTAGGTCGGAAGGATATTTTAGCAAATATTTATTTCGGTTAGTGGTAGTTAAGCGGTGCCGTCGCTCAGGTAGCTAGGGGGAGGCCATTAGAGGGGTCCACCTTCGGTCTCCTCGAAAATCGAGCCTCGCCCATCCCGGGAGCCCAACGAATGTAGACCTTTTAGAAATTGACCACCAGACATGGTTCTTCGAAGTTTTAAACTTTGAAACGTATCAGCAATTTATCTTCTTCATCGTATCGTTCATTCCAAGACGTCGAAAAATGTTTTTTGATTCACCGTCTCTCTAAGAATCAGGTCTCAACAGTACGAATGAACGATGGAAGGAAAATAGAAGCCAAAAAAATGAGGAGTTAGACAAATATACAGCCTCTCGCCATTATTATTCTATATGTACCTAAAAGAATATCGGTAGTGTATGCTTGGTAATCTTCACCCCCTGCCATACACTCTCGCCTTGGCTTGCAGGGTATCGTGTAGATGTATATGTAGATGAAAAGAATCAAAACGAGAAACAGAAGAAATTGGCATAAAAGTAATCAAGGTTAATGGTGAAGAAATAAACATACTTCCGGTTCGCAGATGGCTATCGCAGTTCTAACAGAAAGATAAGTGGACCTGTAAGCACCTTAGAATACTATGAACCTAGTAATTTAGGAGTATAATGAGAAGAAACAAAAAGAAAGGAGCGAGGCACTCTATGGGTCAGACACATGGGTGGAGCATCGGAAAAACATACCAGCGAAGAATTGGAGCTTTCGAAACATAATGCCGGAGGATAATGATGAAATTTAATGGCCCGATCAATCGAAGATATATATATGGAAAGTATATGGAAAAGCAGAATAAGAAACAGATGTATTGGACAGAATACGGAAGAATGGAGAGCCGCAGTAAACCAATTCTAGGGTTGAAATACTGATGAAGGGAACTTTATTAAATGACTTTCGCAACTCCAGTTTCATATCGTCCTAATCAGCCCTATCAAGCAAGTAATCAATGACTCGCACAGCTCCTCCCCCGCCAATAAAGCTACTCATGTGACGAACATTGAGATCCCCGAATAAGACATGCACAGTCTGTTTTTTCCCGCTCTCTTCTTCGTAAATCTCCCTCTCGGGCAGCAACGTTGCCACATCCCATCCGCTTTTTACACGAAAAAACAAAAATACTTCATTTCCATCGTAGAGTGTCAATCAAAAAACGTTTTTCGACGTTTTTCTTTGCTATGTATTTGGTTGCTATTGCGCCTGACCGTTCTGTTAGGCTGTCGGACTTCGATTAAAAATGTGTCCCCGATGGTCGCTCCTCGCTGTGATCCGATAGTTATATCCTTCCGACTTGAAGACGCCCACAGAATGATGGGAGAAATTATCGTCGGAAACCCTCAAAAATAATAATATTAAGAAAATGCTTATAATTCGCGGAAACCTTCAAAGAGATTCGAATTCAGTATATAAGAATGATGGGTGAAATTGTCGTCGGAAAAAAGACCGCGGCGGAAACCCTCGAAAATGATAATGTTAAGAAAATGCATATAAGTCGCGGAAGCCTTCAAAGAGATTCTAATTCAGTATATAAGTTTCGTGTGCATGAGCCAGGTTTCTGGTTCAAATTACAGATTAACATATTTTCATGTCTTCCCTATTCTATTCAAATTTCTATAATATGACGTTTTACTATAACCATTTCTAGATTTATAATTATAAATCAAGCCATATCACATCAGAAAGAACTTTGACTCAGTCGGAATAATATGAGTGAATAAAAGAAGTGGATTTAATGTATGGGTCATTCCATGTCAATTAGACCAGGTTATTGCCCTTAAGGTAACCGATTTTGACCAGACTTGGCAAAACATCATTTGACAGGAGAATGAAAACACCTAAGCCATTTTGCAATAGTTGCAACCATTGACGAAAAATCGATGAGAATAAGGTGAAAGAGACAGACTGCTGAGATCTGAAGACACCGGAGTACCGTGCGGTGATCGGTTGGCGTTACGTCCTAACTCAAAACTATTTTTCTTTTTTAAGTGAAATACCACCTCTATTAAACTTTTTTAATTTTTCGAACAGGATTGTATCGACAATAATATAAAAATGAGCAAAATAGAAGATATAAGTACATCGTAAAAAATAGATTTGAAAATTTAAAATAATTGTAATTGTTGCAAAAAAGTTGCAATTTCTCGTAAACGGTTGCACCTATTGCAAAATGGCTCTGGGGTTTTCATTTTCCTATAAAATTATGACGTTTTGCCAAGTTTGGTCAAAATCTGGTACTCTAAGGGTCCCATTTTGCCGATTTTCTGGTCGAATTGACGTGTAATGACTAGAGCGCGGAAAAAAAGTCTTTTGACTTTTTGTAAAAGTGGGACTTTTGTGGTTTTAAATACAAATCTTCACCAATCTCATCAAATAAAACTGTTTTTAATGACTTTCTTAGAGACTTTTTGGGACTTTTTTTTGGCGTGGCGGGACTTTTCTGATTAAAAGAGACTTTTATGGGCCTTTTTATTTAAACCACATGTCTAAGTTAATATTTGGCTGTTGTGATCACATTTTTTCAACTGTGTGTTGGACGCATCTGTGTTTTTTATGCGGTACTACACGGAGCAGAGATGTACTGTAAAACGTAAGCTCCTAACAATTGTTAATGCGAAATTTTAATAATAGCTCCGGAAACTGCAATTAATTCTTTCTATTGCTCCACCGTTCATGAAATAATCACACTTACTCAGTGCTTCAACCCGAAGGTTGGTTTGGATAGGTCAGGGTAGAGCTCACCCCGTACTTATCCATTTGCATGTCAAATTCACATATTGTTCCTTTCCCTGGGCCACCTCGCACTTCGAGTTTTTTTTTGCTGAGGGTGTCCAAAGACTTCACAAAGGGATAGATTGATCTGAAAGAATGGATTGATCTAATTATGAACCAGCTTTTTTGAACCCGGGTGGTCTGCTGACAAGCCGACAGCGCTACAATGTATGCTAGCACTCCGCTTTTGTTTAGGAGATTAGTGGAAAAATGATACAATTATATGAAAGATCACCTATCATTTCCGACGAGGTGAACGCGTCACATTGTGTGCAGATGATACTTAAATGAGCCTACATTGTAGCGAGGCAAGCATGAAGTAGATGAACCTGGACCCTCGGCTGCGATCAAGCGGAGAAGAAGATTTATAAATTATCGCGAAAAACAAGAACAAAAGGTCCTCAGCTTCCCCGAAAATAGGGGTCCTGACCTGTACAATGGACAACAAATAAGTACTTTTTTCTCATTTTCGGTTTTTCTTGAGCAGAAAACTAAGTTTTGAACTATTAAATCATGTTTCAACTGCCTTATAACATTATTGCTCCTATGTAAAAACTTGTTTTGTATTGTATATTATAAAATTTTCCCCTTTAAATTTGACTGAAAAAACGCCCTGTTTCCAAGGTTTTACAATGAAGTGTACTTCCACCCTCTTTGTCATCTAATGCCTTTTTAGTAAGAGTTAGGGTGCTGGGGACTTCCATATATTGAAATAGGGGAACAATGAGATGGGAGGGTGAGTTTCGAAGAAATTGAACCATGGGGAGACGGGAGAGCGAATATAAATGACGTGATTGGTTAAGCGGGGTTGCATAACTTGGAGCATACAGCTCCGCGACGCCGAGGCGCATGTTTCAGGGCGCGCTGGCGCACCCCCCCCCCCCCTGTTCATCCTACGTCAAAATGTTAGAATACCTTTTTTGTTGCTTATATTATCTACTTTCCGATTATCTGATTTGTTTTTCCCAAAATCAAAACTAAACGATTTAAAAACTAAAAAAGCGATTTTTTGAGTGTTATTTTCAAAATTTGGGGGGGTTGCGGGGGAATTTTTGGTGGGAAGTTTGAAATTCGGATTCAGCGACCCAAAAAGCGTAGGATAAATCAATTCCAGAACTACCTCTAGTTTTTCCAAGTAAAATCCCCTAATGCCTGGACTAGCATCTCTAGGGTCTTTTCTCCAACAATTCAGTTAAATTCAGCAACTTTCTCACGGAAATAACTCAGACTTTTGAGAGACTTTTTTCAAAAATATTGGTGACTTTTTAGGCGACTTTTTTTTTTGCAAAGTTGAAAACTTTTTTTCCGCGCTCTAGTAATGACGGTAATGACCCATGTAAAACACTCGCCCATTTGCATATCCTCTAACAGTAGTATGTATGGGACGCTCGGGTATATCCTCAACGTCTCCTTGATGCAGCGTTCCATGAGATTTAGATTTCCGAGGGCCTCCATGTTGGAGGTAGTGCCGGAATCAAAGCTGGTCTGCACTTCTTTCCACACGTCCTCGTGGGGAACCAAATTTCGGTCTCTGTCACGAGAGATTTGGAATTGGTACGAGAGATTTTCGATTTTTGTATGAGATTTTCTTTTTGGGAACATAAGAGGCGTATATAGAGGCGTCTTTACCTCAAAAATCTTTCATTCCATTGCTGTGCACATAAGTGATGGATTACTGATTTTGTGAAAATTTTCACACAATCAAAAGAATTTTCACCCTTGCTGATAGATTACACTATTGCTAATATGGCCTTTATATCGCTGTTATATAATAGGGTCACATGCAACTAAATGGTTAGTATCTACACAGTAATAAAGGGTTATTAATTATAATGGCACCTATGTAAATATATTTATCTGTATTTACCTATCACATGGGCTAGTAATGTCAAGACACTCATCATGCTCTGACTATTCTAACAATATTTCACCTACCTAGTATCTACACAGTAATAAAGGGTTATTAATTATAATGGCATCTATGGAAATATTTTTATCTGTATTTACTAATCACATGGGTTAGTAATGTCAAGACATTCATCATGCTCTGACTATTCTAACAATATTTCACCTACCTATCCCTTTGCTATGCTGCATATTGTGTCCTCTTATAGTACTGGGGGAAAATGACATTTTGAATCTATCGGTACGACAATCTATCTCTCTAATCTTTTTTATCTGGTCAAATCTAGCATCATACGCAGGGTTTTTCAAGTATATATCTACCATGTTCAGTAAAGTTTACAGTTTCTGCAGGAGACTTAATCCTTCCTTTTACAAACGATCTGATAATGATTCCCAGCCTAATTCTTCCATTGATTCTGATACGCTACTCTATCCTATAGCTACCTACCTTTTAACAAACTGCTCTTTTTTAGCTGCTCTACGCTGCACACTGTCTATCTCTGTGATCAAATCTAGTTTATTTGGATACCATACAGTGGCTGCATATTCAAAGTCTGGCATTTCAAGGTTAACCCGAAAGCACATTTTTGGATAAAAATTCAAGAAATAGGAATGGGTTAAAAAATAAGGAACAGGAGTTGAGGAAAAATATGCGATGCAAACAATAGGAATTTGAAAAAATGTGCGCGGTTTGCACGAGTAAATACAGTAATCATTAAATCCGCATTAAGTGTATGATTGCCTTTATAAATAAACTTGCTCAACGAACTTCTAAATACATGCTACGTACATTTTTCGAGAATGAGTGCAGGACCCTCAGGATCTTCTCATTTTCCCTTCCCAGCTTTGTGAGATTGAACAGCCAGTCCACCATGTACCATGGCGTGATGACTCGCTGGTGCACCAATTCTCCGAATCTGAATTTGGAGGGAAAGGGATGACGGGAAGGAGTCATGAGGATCAGAAGTTGGAGATGCGTTCAAATTTTCTTGTTAAAGTAAATGGGGGATCGTTCGGGTTGGTGAATAGCGGGCTTCTCATCTCGAGGCCTCCGGTTTGAATCATGTCAGAGGTGAAAATTTTCAGTGGCGGACCCACGGGGGGAGGGGTGGGCCAAAGTGGCCCTGCTCCCCACCCCTTAGCTCTCTAAAAAGCTCTATTAATATTTAATTGACAAGTCACAGTCACATCGTAGCAGAAATTGGAAAAATAGGAAAAACTCGTCACATCATTTTAATCGAGTATGACTAGACCAAGGATAAAAGAAAGGCTCTTTTATCTGTGCTGTGACACATAACTATGTCTTAGTCTGTAAATCTGATATTGCTACTTTTAGGATGCATGTATGTAATAACTAAAATGGCCGACTACAGCATTAAAATTATACTGATAAAAATAATATCTTGGTTACGTTTTGGTTACTTTTTGAAAAAGATCCGGCAGATGGCGGGCTACCCTCGTGAAAAATTTTTGGGTGCGCCGCTGAAAATTTTCAGTAGAATTCCGTTCCATACTTGAATTCGGAGAGCATATCCTTTGAGTACTTTCTCCTTCAGATTGGACGTTAAACCGTGGACCCCTTTGGCGTCTTTCGTTTAGAGCAGGTAGATGAAAACACCGGGTTTCTCTCCATCCTTACTCTGCGCCTAGAAAATTTGTAATTCTATCCTTTTAACTTCCTGTCATTTATGGCACTAACGACTGTAGTTGTAGGTCACCTATGTACTTCCATGTCTATCCCTCAATAGGTGTCTGCATAGGGACAAAAAGATGAAACTAAGGCCCCATTGTTTTGTTCTATTAGATTGTCGACAAAGCTCCATCCAGAAACTACTTGATTACGTATGGCTACATTTATATCATTGTTTTGCTACATATTTGGACTCTCATATCTGTTAGCTGGGCGGGGCGATCAAGCGTTAGGTAGTGCATTTGCAAAAACATGCGTGGCAATAATAACTTTGCTGAAGGTGTAATGTGAAAGATATGGAATAGTTTTTATGGCTGGCACGCCTAAACTAGAACCTATGGAAAAGGTATTTAGATTTGAGACAGAAACCGGTATTGATAATTTATTTATCACGCACATGTTTACCGCAACAAAGGGGCTGTAAAATAAATATTTTTATCTAAAAAAGTCTGTTATACTTGTAATAATACTTACAATTAGTCTGTTGGTGTGGTGGCTGAAATACTGGTTTTTATCCCGAGGCTACCAACGGGGGTTGATAGCCGTAGTCGTTATTCATCTACATCTACATAATACCCTGCAAGTCACCATAAAGGTGTGTGGCAGGGGAAGAACTCTCGCCAAACATGCACTACATATCATGCATAAAATTTGTAATTAAAAATTAAAATAGCAAAGCATACATGCAAAAACATGCTGTTAGTTGGGTTAGCTTTAAGTCCTTGTACCAACATGCAGATACCAATGTTATCCATTGCTACACTCATACTGGTTACATTTACCATTATTCATATCCCTAATAGTACGAGGAAAAAAGGACATTTTGAATCTGTCAGTTCGGCAATATATTTCTCTAAGTTTGTGATTATGGTCCAGTCTACCATAGTAAGTTGGGGTGCGCAAAATATTTTTAACATCATCACTGAAAATATGGTCTTGGAATTTATTTAAGAGATTAAGTCTAAATTTAAACCTACGATCTGAAAATGATTCCCAATTTAATTCATTTAATAGACTGGTTACGCTAATAAGGTTATCATACCGGCCCTTGACAAATCTTGCCGATCTTCGCTGCACATGTTCGAGTTCGTTATTTAGACCGATTTCGTGGGGATCCCATACACTGGCAGCATATTCCAAATGAGGTCTTACAAGGGAAAAGTAGCTGATGTCTCGTACATGATCGTCACATTTACCCAGTACTCTTTTGATGAATCCCAGTTTACGATTCGCTTGCCCCATTATTTCACGAATGTGTTTACCCCAGGAAAGATCATTTGTCAGTCTTATTCCAAGATATTTAATGGATTCCACGTTTGTTAATTCGTTATTCTATATGTATAAGATGTATTATGCCTTTGTTTACTCTAGGATAAATTATGGTATGATAAGCTGGGGTTGTGCTTTCATAAATTCATTCTAACGTGTAGAAAGAGACAAAAAAACAATCGTACGAAAAATAACCAGAGTAGGTCATCGTTTAACCTCTTTCCAATATTCGTGGACCTGCAGATACGCCCCTTAAGACAGTTATACATCTAAAAGGTGATAAGGCTCTTCTACCTTCGTTGTGGAAATAACCCAAAAGTCTCGGATAAGACTCACTCTTAGAACCTGAGGACAAACATTTCTTGCGTTGTACCCAAACCAGATAAATACAAATTCAAATGAAGCTCTCTTTACGTGGGGCCAAAAATTTTCAACTGCTTGTCACAGAGAATTCAAATGAGCACCAACTTCAAAACTATTAAAAGCAGGTGAAACTCTGGCTTTTTACTAGAGAAATCAAGATTATGGAGCTAATTTAGAGGCTGTTCGCAATATTTATCATTTTTTTGTTTTCTATGTATATTATATTCCTGTAATGTCCATATAACTGCTATATAACTGTAACCGTAATGTATATAAGCTGGTATGTGACTGAATATGTAATTTCTGTAACTAAGTTTTCTTTTTCCAACAGGAGACATTTGTTATATGAGAATGTATGCTAGTATTACTGTATATTTTGAAGGTGACCCCACCAATTGGCAATGCCTTAGGGTTTACTTAATGCTCCAGGTCGTAATTATTTCTTGTAATGCGTATAACTTGTTGGAGCAATTAACATAGTATGATTATAGTAGTAGCATTGTACCCCTTCAGTAGCATATAAGTTGTGCATGTCAGATGATGGTTCTCTCCCTATCACACATCTTCCCGGTGGCACACAGGTTATTACGTAGATTTAGATAAGATCGTCCAGTTAGAGAGAATTTGCACAAATCTTGCATAAATATTTGTTGATATATGACAAAGCTGCAATGAACTGTCTAAAATGATTACAGTCTCTAATTCACGTCCATGAAATCATCTGTCCTCCCTTGACTTGCATTATAAATGTGTAGTATCCTACTTGGTAATGTATTGCAGTGGCTAAAAGAATGTTTGTTACATAAGGTAAGTGATATTTCGACTTACGAGCTGGCATAGAGAAATTGGTGATCAAGTAGAGCTTATGGTTTTGGGTATTCGTGAAAGACGGTTTTACTCACCAGCAGCACACTTTTTGTATCCCCATCACGATACTCGTATTGTTTTCTCTTCCTTTGGTTGTAATGATAAGGTTAATGTAAACCTTTTGAACATTTTTTTCCATTTCCGCTCATCAACGCGAGATGAACAGTCAAATTTATGGTTACAGTCTAATTTTTTGAAACATCACACAAGCTTCCCATTTTTTTCTTTACCTACATTCATACAATCGAAAATGTTTCTCATTTTCCTTGCATCTAGCGGTTAAGGTCCGTGAACTCTGAGGCATTGACTATAAATTCCGTTGCGAATGATGAACCACATAGTGGGAGTCGTATAAAAGTTTCGCATGCTTCGAAAGTAATTTCGTTGGTAGATTACGCAATTAAATTGCGTAATCTACCAACGAAACTTGTTTCCGGTCGACAAAAGTTTCCTTGAATATAATCATTTACCTTGAGAATTTGCATAAAAAAATATAAAATCGGGGAACCATATCACTCTCATCGCTCTTTCCTTTCCTAATTTGACCGGATGCGTTTTTTTTAGACAGCGGTGAAATTTGACATAATTTTTTCTGTTCCGTGATACATATTACATCGGGTATAATACAGGATGAAGGGTGAATAGCGGATCAAATTGATTCATTTGCGTCTGAAAGCGGTGTCATTGTTATGTAACTTCCTCAATTTGAACACTTAATAATACCGACTAACCTCAATAGCTCTTTTGCTCATTGCGTAAAAGGCGGGATAGCATTCCCTTCAAAAGAGTATTTTTGACGGTATCCGGCTATTACTTTGTTCACCTTCAATATTCTCATTATTTCAGACCTTGATGCAAAGCTTGACTGATTTATATCTCTATGTTATTATCATACAAGTGCCTCTTGCTTCAATTATTAAGTACTTTTCCTTCTCTCATCTGTGCAGTATTGCTTAAATATGTTCAGCTCCAAGGCTTTCCAATAACATCTTTTCAACTTTCCGCGCTGACCACAATGAAACTGACTTATTCTGTGATTTATATACAGCCCGTACCTTTAAAAGTGGGGAAATCCGCGGGATGTCACCTTTGGAGACCACTAACTTTTAGTTGAATGTGCCACAAATCGAACTGAATGAAATATGAAATTATTTGCAACTAGCTGATGTTACCCGTTGAAATTCAACGGTAGGGACAAATATAATAAATACGAATAGCATTAATAAATTTAAACTTTTTTCATGAAAGGCAAAAAACAAAAATTGTGTTATGGAGTTAGCTATGGCTCCATGTCAGTATCGGAACCATAAATATAATTTAAACCAATGTATACATATAATTACTGCCTGGACTCATACCTGAACCTATACAAACATAAGAATACTATTTAGAAACATTCAGTCCAGAAGAAACAAAGGAGGTTAGAAAGGGAGGTGCATACGAGTGTCTGTCTATTGTTGACAGTGAGGCCAGGATTCGGGTTTTCGGGAATGACACACGTCTTTACCAAAATCATGTTCTCTGGCCTTTTATGTATATTATATTTGTCTCAATTCTCCAAATGCATGACAGTGGCGTCAATGAACTTCCTATGGATACTTATTGATGCATTTTATTCCAATTACAGAAAATTCTATTCCTTTAACCTAGTACAGATTTAGCCTACTTAAACCAGGTACTTGTCGCTCAATTGCGTATATTCACACCTTTCACTGTATATTTGACGTATTACTATATTACAATTTTTTTCACCCTGCTTCTCTTATTTTTGATTAGACATCACTTAAGTTTCTTATCACGTTCTAGTGCATCAAAAGACAACAATTTTGAAAGCGGTCTACTTCGGAATACGGTATAAATCCATAAAGTATTCACCTTTTGAACCCCGCAGAAATTTTCATTTAAATACTTTTGGTTTTAACGAATGCAAACAAATTTTATCTCGAAGTAGCGCGAAAAGTAAGCCCGTATGATTTTTATGAATGAAATGGCCGATCTAGATTCAGGAATTAGCTGCGATACCTTTATTAGTACCTTTCAATATCTTCACTCAAAGAACAATACTGTTTACGGCGTTGCTTTTGGACGAACTTTTTTAGCATCATTGAAATGGCATTAATGAGCATCCCACGGATACGTAATTAGGCATTATGCTCCATTTGAATTTTATTCCCTGGTTTATGTTAAACTGTCACAAATCTCAAGCATCGCCATCGACGACGATTTCGGAAGCCTTCCATCTCTTCTCTTCATGTCCCAGGTCGGTTCAAATGCTCAAACCCGTAAAGAAAAAAAAACATTCACAATTTGAACACCGCTGAAGCATTCATTTAAATACTCCTAATTTGGACCGAATGCAAACCTTCTAAATCCGTGAGTAGCGCTAGCAGTCAGCACGTATCTTTGCGCGGAAAAATATGGCTGGAGTTGCTTCACGAATAGGCTCAATGCCGTTTTGTTTTCATTTCGGAGACGACAATGGCAATGGCCTTAGCAACGATCGGGAAAGAATAGAACAAAACAGTAAATATCAACGTAAATTACTCATTTCTCAGATTGAAGAATGCAGGGCGGGGTATATCAGTAGAGGAAAGAAATGAGTTAGTTCAAAACTATAAAAAAATGAAGAGCATTACCAAGGAATCATGTCGGCAAGCGCTATCACATTTCAAGAGCAAGATGTTAGGAGAATATTTAGATAGCAATCCTAAAGCGTTTTGGTCATAGGTGAGAGAGCTTCAGGAAAATAGGTCCACAGTGCACCCACTTAAATACGATAAAGGAATTAGAGTCACCAGCAGTGTAGAAAAAGCCAATACTTTAAACACCTTCTTCCAAAGCGTATTCAACTTATCGTCACACTACACAGTGGAACCACCACCGAACACATTCAGTGAGCAAATGCCCTAAATAAAAAATTCATGTCGCGGAATAGAGCAGCAGTTAAAAAACATTGGTAAAAACAAATCACCAGGTCCTGATCAAATTCCTTCCAGAGTATATAAAACTTTAATTTAAAAGCGGCGATAGGGAAGAACCTAGTAACTACAAACCCATCTCACTAACGCCAGTCTCTTGTAAGATATTAGAGCACATTGTAGTCAGTTCGATCATGGGGTATCTGGATATTCAGGAATTGCTCATAAACAGCCAACATGGGTTCCGGAAAGGTAGATCTTGCGAGACACAATTAGCTTTATTCGTACACGACATTTTATTCAACGGCGAAAACAGTACTGAAGTTGATGCGATATTTTTAGATTTTAAAAAGGCAATCGATAAAGTTCCTCATGATAAATTAATCTTGAAATTAGAGAGTTTTGGTATAAATAAAGACGTTGTATGTTGGGTAAAAGAATTCTCAAGTGCGGGAGCAGAGGGTTGTCATAGATGGTATCATGTCGGACACAATCAAAGATTGGGAGTTCCCCAGGGTAGCATAGTAGGTCCGCTTCTATTTATTTTATACATAAACGTATTGGGTACCGTAGTATTAAGCTTAGACTTTTTGCAGACGATGCTGTAGTGCATAGGGGTATATCAAAAGAAGAAGACAGGAAATCGCTTAGCAAGGATTTAGATGCAATTCAAGAGTGGTGAGACAAATGGCAGTTATAACTTACGCTTAAAAAGTGTGTAGCTATCAATTTTTGGAGGAGGAATAATTCGATAGAGCGATCCTATTAAATTAGTAACACGAAGATCGTAAGCGTTGAAACCATAAGTTATTTAGGTGTAACAATCACTAAAGATTTATCGTGGGGAAGACACATCCGGGAAATGTGCGGCCGAGCGAAGAGAAAGCTAGGATTTATAAAAAGAGTACTTGGGAAATGTGATGAGAAGACAAAAGAGCGATGTTACTTTTCACTAGTTAGGCCCCACCTTGAGTATGCAGCCAATGTATGGGATCCGAATGAATTAGGTGTGATCAGAGAACTAGACAGTGTGCAGCGTAGAGCAGTTAATTTCGTTAAAATGTTTTACGATAGGTTGAGTAGTGTTTCAGAATTAATACAAGAATTAGGGTAGGAATCATTATCAGAGCGTAGGTTAAAGTACAGATTAAATCTATTAGATAAATATCTAACGGATAGCTTCACTGAAGATGTTGGACACATTAAAAACACCAGCGTATTATGCTAGATTCGATCAGATAAATAAGATTAGAGAGATAGATTGTCGTACCAATAGATTCAAAATGACATTTTTTCCACGTACTGTAAGAGAACAGAATAGACGGCATAGCAAAGGGATATGTAGGGGAAATATTTTAGAGTAGTCTGTAGTGCATGATGCATGTATTAATACCTTAAATACTATAGATACCAACAATCTAGTTGCATGAGACCCTATATAGTTGCTTGTTTGCATGTCAATAGTGCATGCTTGGTGATCTTCACCTCCTACCACACATCCTCGCGGTGGCTTGCAGGGTATCGTGTAGATGTAGATGTAATGCTTAATTTTTCTTGATAAGAAAGTAAACTGAAATTCCACCCGACAATTTTTTCAGTAATACATTCATTCACGTCTCCGTTCACCTTTCGCTTGTGTGGAAGCATTTGGGACGCCCGGGCATGCATTATTTTCTTCACGCGAGCAGACGCACACTGACGCAATGCTTCTCCTAGACATGGTATTTCAGTGGAAAAGAAGTTCTGCATAAATGCGAATCAGCCTTAAGCGATTTTAAACGGTCACATTCCTAAATCTATGTTGTACAGGCAGCCGGAAAACCCCTGCAGGCAGAATCACAGTCCAAATTCACTTAAAATTACACATGTATGTAGGATCGCTGTAAAAAAACACTCGTGAACCTGGTGCTTCCAAAATTTAGACTCACACTTAGGCTACTAGTGGTTGCAGAACCTAGATTCGTGAACAGCGGACCCTCACGCGTGGATAGCGAGCCTTTACGTGGCGCACACGCTAAGTGATGAAAGGAAGTCATCCTACGTAACAAACCGATGTCTTATCACCAGGTCTCGGCTCTCTCGTCTTGGAGGAGAACCGCCAAAGTAACCAAATACTATGATGAACTTATTTCTTAAGAAAATTATTCATTCATATGAAAAATAGTGAGATTACTACGTGCTTACGTCAAGTTAACTATCAAAGGTAAACACATACGTGAAATAATGTGTCAAGCGAATCGTAAACTGGGATTCGTCAAAAGAGTACTGGGTAAATGTGAAGATCATGTACGAGAAATCAGCTACTTTTCCCTTTTAAGACCTCATTCGGAATATGCTACCATGGGATCCCTACGAAATGGGTCTAAATAACGAACTTGAACGTGTGCAGTGAAGATCGGCAAGATTTGTAAAGGGACGGTATGATAACCTTATTAGCGTAACCAGTCTATTAAATGAATTAAATTGGGAAAAATTGTCAGATCGAAGGTTGAAATGTAGACTTAATCTCTTAAACAAATTCCAAGACCATATTTTCAGTGATGATGTTAAAAATATTTTGCGGACCCCAACTTAATATGGTAGACTGGACCATAATCACAAAATTAGAGAAATTGATTGCCGAACTGACAGATTCAAAATGTCCTTTTTTCCTCGTACAATTAGGGATATGAATAACGGTAAATATATCCAGTACGAGTGTAGCAATGGATAACATTGGTAGCTGCATGTTTGTATAAGGACTTAAAGCTAACCCAACTAACAGCATGTTTTTGCATGTTTGCTTTGCTATTTTTATCTTTTTTAAATGGTGTAGTTTTTGAACAGTACCTATATAAATGCTAATCCTTTTTTATGCATGATATATAGTGCATGTTTGGTGAGAATTCACCCCCTGCCACACACCTTTATGGTGGCTTGCAGGGTATTATGTAGATAGATGAAGGGAAGCAGTATTTCCAGTGCTTATACTGACGCTTCGCCACTAGACAATGTAGTTTTCGTCCCAATTCATGCTCCCTTTAGTCATAGAGGAATTCAGGTACCTTCGATGTCTAATGGAATATAGCTAATTCCAAATAGCTAATAAATGTTGACACACGTTAAACCTCGCTCCTGGCTAAAACATCGGTATGATGCATTTGAAATCAGCGTGTCGATGTTACATCTACCCTCCTACCACTTTATGTTTTCGACGCTTCAGAAAAAAATCATCGAATAGTCCGAGACATCGATGTTGAATCGGCATCCCTAGTACGTCGCACATGTGGTAGGGCCTAATTGCCTGAACCTTTTGATTTGTATTTGAAGGTAACTCCCCTTTTTTATAGCAGTATTTGATTTTATCATAGTCGTTTAATGTAAAAATCAAACATGGTGTGCAGTTAATAAAGTCATACCATAACTATATGAAAGCATCCATAGCAGTGTTATGGATGTACCAAGTTTCGAACGGTGTCGTCGATGAAACTAATACTAACCGAGATTGACCGAGTTTATATATACATCTACGCGATGCGCTTCAATCCACCGCGAGGGTGTGTGGCAGGGGTTGAATATCACCAAACATACACTATTGACATGCAAAGAGGCTACTACGTGGAAACAGATAATAGGGTTACATGTAGCTATATGGTTCACTTCTGCATAGAAATAAAGGGATTGGTTGTTAATACATGCATCATGCAGTACAGACTTGGCAAAAAAGTTGGAGGGGTGGGCGGTGTCCTTCTGGAACCCCCTTGCATTTAGACCTCTAATTTCATTGTGTCAACCCATGTTTAACCTGCCCGCCACTTGCAGACAGGGAACAAGAGCACAGCTCTAGTAATATTTCACCTACCTATTGTGTTCTCTTGTAGTACGGGGGAAAATGACATTTTGAATCTATTGGTACGAAAATCTATCTCTCTTATCTTATTTATCTGGTTGAATGTAGCATAATACGCTTGTGTTTTAATACATATCTATACACATCTTCATTAAAGCTATCCGTGTTAAATTTATGCAATTAATCTGTACTTTGACCTACGATCTGATAATGATTCTCAACCTTATTCTTATATTAATTCTACATCTACATGTACATATTACCCTGCAAGCCACCACAAGGGTGTGTGGCAGGGGGTGATTTCTCACCAAACATACACTACATATCATGCATAAAAAAGGAATAGTATTAATATAGTAGTCAGAACTACACTATTTAAAAAAGATAGAAATTGCAAAGCAAGCATGCAAAAACATTCTGTTAGTAGGGTTAGCTTCAACTACTCATACCAACATGCAGCTACTAACGCTATTCATTGCTACTCTCCGATAGGACATATTTACCGTTATTCGTATCTCTAATTGTACGAGGGAAAAAGGACATTTTGAATCGGTCAGTTCGGCAATCAATTTCTCTAATTTTATGATTATTGTCCAGTCTGCCATAGTAAGTTGGGGTTCGTAAAATATTTTTAACATCATCACTGAAAATATTGCCTTGGACTTTGTTTAAGAGATTAAGTCTAAATTTCGACCTGCGATCTGACAATGATTCCCATTTCAATTTATTTAATAGACTGGTTACGCTAATATAATTAATAATTCTGATACACTACTAAACCTATCGTAACACATTTTAACAAGCGTAGCTGCTCTACGCTGCACACTGTCTACCACTCGGATCTAACCTAATTGATTCGGATCCCATACACTGGCTGCATATTCAAGGTGGGGCTTACTAGGGAAAAGAAACATCGCTCTTTTGTCTTCTCATCACATTTCCCAAGTACTCTTTTTATAAATCCTAGCTTTCTCTTCGCTCGGCTGTATAATTCCCGGATGTGTCTTCCCCACGATAAATCTTTAGTGATTGTTACACCTAAATACCTTATGGTTTCAACGCTTTCAATTGTCGTGTTACTAATGCCATAGGTACGCTCTGTTGAATTTTTCGTCTTCCAGAATTTAATAGCAATACACTTTTTAAGGTTAAGTTCTAACTGCCATTTGTCGTACCACTCTTGTAATCGCTCCCAATGCTCTCACAGAGCCTCAGCCCCCATCAAAGACTTTTTGAGTGAGCTTCATGTGGAGGCTAGGACATTCCTTATAGGACGTAAGGATTTTGTGAATATGAGTCAAGGTACCAGAGGTCCTGATTTTCATGGAAATCCCGGACCTCACGTGCGTGTTCTCGAGGTCTCCAATGGGAAGGGACGACCTTGGTAAAAAAATATCGAGGATACATTTTCGAAGGTGTAAGGCGCGGGAGACGAGTATGTCCTTAAGGCAAGCACTGGAAAGAACTGGTTTTCGACTCATGTCGTGAAGTGCACTGTTTCAGCTTTTCCGTCAGAAGACTGGTTTTCCTTGTGAGGAGAGTGGGCTTGATTCGCTATTAGTGAGTGGGCCGAACGAAACGCGAGGTTTATATAATTATATCAAGGCAATGATGGATTCCCTGGACTTTCTGGGATCTGCGAAATTTGACGCAAAATGCCTAAGCCGTTCTCCAATGATACCGTGCCCGTGTGATAATTCTTTGGAGGGGAAACAATTTATTTATCCCGGTACTAGAACCCGGAAGTTGAAGTAAAAATCCACGATGAAAGAGGACTCTGGCCACGATGGAAGAGGAGGCTGGTGGCACATCTGGCCGCGGTTCGATTCAAGCCCCGGTTTTTTTGTAGGAGATCGGATTGGTTCGGTGGGTAGAGTACGGCCTGCTTCCTACCCCAAGAGCCCGAGTTCGAGTCCCAGTGCTGACAGATTATTACTTGAATTCCCGTCCTTGCCTGGGTGTCATTTGGAAAGCACTTAGAGTTTGCTTTTCCGTCCGTTGGATGGGACGTAAAACGTTAAACTCTTGGCCCCTCTCGCTGTGAGCCGGCTAATGCCGGCGTCGAGTCTTCTACACTGTTCATTCACTCCTAGTGAATATCTTTCCTCTACCCAATACTCACCTATCCCCTATAGCAAGGGTGACCTAGGCAGCGGTCGACTTCCCGAAGAACAACTGCAATGTGGGTGAATTACAATTTCCTGAGCTTAATTCTGGTATAAACTCTGTGTCACTGAGCGTAATTCTGGCATAAACTCTAAATAGTTGTTGATTATTATTTAAAAATTGTTAATGAAGTATTGTATAGAACTTGCAACCTACCTTTCGTGTACAATACGCTATACAAAAGATACATAAACAAACACAAAATGTAACATACCATAAATATGTAATCTAGGTTATTAGCAAACAAACACAAAAAACACATACATATGCCAAATTGCCAACAAATCAAATAAACCCCTGTATGACTATATGTTGCCTTGATAATGACGCTCTAGCCGTCGAAACCGCGGTCGGTTCTTGTAATAAAAGGTGTGGAATATGCCAAGTCATTTTTATTTTCACAAATCAAATAAAGCACACCAATCCATCAATAAATTCCAAGACCATATTTTCAGTGATGATGTTAAAAATATTTTGCGGAGCCCAACTTACTATGGTAGACTGGACCATAATCACAAAATTAGAGAAATAGATTGCCGAACTGACAGATTCAAAATGTCCTTTTTTCCTCGTACTATTAGGGATATGAATAACGGTAAATGTATCCAGTACGAGTGTAGCAATAGATAACATTGGTAGCTGCATGTTTGTATAAGAACTTAAAGCTAACCCAACTAACAGCATGTTTGTATAAGGACTTAAAGCTAACCCAACTAACAGCATGTTTTTGCATGTATGCTTTGCTATTTTAATTTTTAATTACAAATTTTATGCATGATATGTAGTGCATGTTTGGTGAGTTCACCCCCTGCCACACACCTTTATGGTGGCTTGCAGAGTATTATGTGGATGTAGATAGAATGCATTTGATCTCACTATACATTGCGGACGTGCATCCCTGTCTCGGTGATCGTCCGGCCGCACATCTGAACTGTCACCCACGGGATTCCCTGCCACAGTCCGATATACACCACACTCCCTAAAACCAGCTCACTCGCAAGAATCCCCCAGGAAGACAGCCCCAGTGCATTGTTGGAGTCTGACGACAGTGCGGCGTCAACGCGCTGTTGAGGCGAGGCAGCGCGAACATATCGAGCCATTGTCATTTAAGTGTTTCGTGATAAACTCATCAACAGTTATTGATAGAGCATGTTGTCACACTTGACACTTTTTATTCTTCAGCTCAATCTGTTTTAGCACCTACTCTTAAAAATGATGTGTTTTCTTTGCGACTGATTTACGTAAAGAGTAATGATCGTATGTAATTACAAAGTTTTTTAATTATTATTTTCCCATCATTATTGTCGCGAGATAAATTATTGAAATGGTATCATTCTGAATTTTTCTGTATTCTTATCAAAGTGGCCACACTTCCAAAGTTATTCTCTGCAAACGCTTCCTTGAGGAAAATGTGCTACGAGGATTTCTTTTTCCTTTGACCTTCGATATCCTTGCGCGGATGGCTTTTCTACTTTAAGCATGTGATATAATCATCGTCAATCCCTTAACTACAGCCTAGAAGGTCATCGAAGGGCACAGTAAGCACTCCCACCGCTACATGGTTGGCCATAGCCCACGAAGGAAAATTTAGAGCTAAAATGAAATGTGAAATATCCGAGGAAATAGTATACGATGACGATGATATTTTCCTTACGCATGAAGGCTGTTTTTGAATCGGATGTCTTTGATTTACAGGGAAATAGGAAGAAAATAAATAATATAAGGAAAAATGTTCCCGTCCCTGAATTTCGGGTCTCATGATTTAATTCGTGACCCTACAATCGAGGAAATTAGCACGTTCTTGTGCCAGAAGGGTTGGTACTTTACGCAGCTTCATGGAGAATTCTAATGGCCCACAATACCCTAGTTGCTCGATTGAGGTCATCATCATTGGTAAACAATCCTAGGATTGGTTTGACGCAGCTTTCCACTCGATTCTTCTATCGGCCAACCTTTTCATTGTGACGTAATTCTTCTCTTTTACATCCTTCACAACCTGTTCCATGTATCTCATACGAGGCCTGCCTTTTCCAATCTTCCCGTTCACTTTTCTTTCGACGATAGTCTTCATTAGGCAGGCCATCATGTATCAAGATATGGCCGATTAAGTTGTCCCTTCTTCTTTTTAGAGTTTTCAGCAGACTTCTCTTTTCTTCCAAACTTCTTAGGACTTCATTTGTCACTAGGTTGATCCATTTTATCTTCATCATTCTTGGGTTACACCATATTTCGAATGCTTCCACCCTTTTCTTCTCCGCTGCTGTCATCGCCCATGCCTCACTGCCGTAGAGCTAGAACTAGCTATAACTCGTACGAAAAAAATTACAATGCAACATTTATGAAACCTCAAGGGAAATCTGCGGTATCCCGCAGAGAATATGACAAGGAAGCACACTGTTAAAACTGAGCCAGAATGAACTTTAATATAGCCCAACCGAAATAAAGACTTAGATATATCTGTGATATGAAGGATTTACGAACACTATAATCTATATCAACGGCAAAATATTATAATCTATAGTGCGCATTCAGGTAAAGGCGGTAGGTCAGCAAGGGATTAACAAGGGTACAGGTTTTTCCTAGATTCCCATCCTCGGGTTTGGATAGTGCCTTTTGCCTTCGAAGGATCTCTTATCCTCCAGAGAGGTTGCTTTTTTATAAGCATCTGAATGCATCGATATTACCACTGTTGGAAGAAAGTAAGATCGCAGGCCAATGCCTTAGCTACTACCGATGTGCCTGGAGGTTTGACCGCTTACATTGGAGGAAAGATGCGAAACACCATTCGCTCATGGTTGAATAATATGAAAATGAATAGTGATCTAAATATATTATGGAAACGACTGATTCATTTTAAGTCCATTTCTAATGTTATCCTGTTAATAATTCCTACTATTAATAAAAATCCATGATATTTTCCTCCTAGAACTTTACCCTTGATATTAGGCTACCAAAACGACAGTGAATAGTTCAACTGAAGAGTTACAACAGGTGAACTATAGGTCAGTGAACTATTCCCTAAAAGAAACTTTATTGATCACCACTACTTGCAGGGTATGATGTAGATGTAGATTAATTGTAGATCCTGTAGGTCTTTAAAATCTAATTATACTGTTAGAACTTGTTTTTCTCCGTGCCCACCCATCGAAAGCAGCTAGTGAACTATCATACTCCAAACATGGTCAAAATGTTTAACTCGACGACGCAGAGCTTCCTATTATCAAAGACAAAAAGGTGTTTATTTTAACCAAGTTATTGGACAATACAAAAAATATTGGCAATAGAAAATTATGAACAATACACTATCACTGGCTTCCCTGTTTTAGGCATATGCCTCTTCGGGGTTTACGTATGTGAAGTTAGTGGTCTACACAGATCTGAAGCAAAAGTACAGTTGATCGGTCCAAAACGGAAAATGCAATTTCCATCGCATTTAGTAATTTCTACTGTCAGTGTTGTCAAACGCATAGTTTCTGGAGATCAACGTTGACGAAACGTTGTCGGATCTCGTAAGCCGCTGTGTCGGAGGCCTACTTGAGATCGTTCGTAGTACAGCTAGCGGAAGGAGGAGGAAGTCTCCGCGGCGCTAGAGCTTGCCGTCCGCGAAAAAGATCAAGGTCTACAAGCTCCCTCCTCTTCTTGCCCTGAACGATTCAGGGAAAGGGAGCTGAGGTGGCGGAACGTCGGCTCACAAGGGGAGGGACTGCTGTTGGATATGTGTCCAAACCCGAATAGCTCGAAGAAGAGAGGTGATAGAAGTTATCCTTCAATTTTGGCTCTCTTTTTAGGTCAGACAGTTTTCATAACGTGCATTTAGAGATTATTTGATCCATCGAGTGAAAACGGCTTAAAAATATCTGTTTAGGGAACTCGAATGTTCCATCTAAACTTTTTCTCTGAAACATTTTATCCTAATGATAAAGGGAGTGTAGACGTACTGAATGGATATTCTACGATTTATTGAGGCAGATTTGACTTCTTTGCATCAGAATATGTATTGAATATGATTAATTTACTATTTATTTAAGAAGATGCTAATTTTTGTCTCGCAATTAAGTCGTAAATCAGGAACTTTTAAACAATGGTATATCAGATACCAACAAAATATGAAAAATATGAGCAAAAACCTGAACGACAAAATGTTGTTTGCATTATATCTGCTCAGAGAATTTAGGAATATCAGGGCAATTCCGAATGTAACTCTCATCACAGAACTGTAAAAAAATCATGAACTTGCCGGCATACATATGCGATGTCTCAGAATGAATAGATAAATACTTTCTTCTAAGTTTAACCACATCCCCAATATTGTGTAAGTCCTAATGTTTCTCTAATCACATCAAAAATATAATTACTAGGTACTGAAAAACTAAGTCATATGTGTTGATATTATGCGAATGTTATAAGCGCGTGGAGATGTTAGTTCTGCTACGCGATTCTTTATTCTTCTCGTGAATATTTTCCTGTGGAAGAAAATAAAAATATTTTCAGACATAAGATATTTTAAAATCATATGACGCGTTTAAATTTTAAAGTAGAAACTACCAGTCCGTTTAAAGAAGCTTACACGGATATATAGTTTCAAAGTAGGCATTTTCTCTCCTTAATCTTAATTATTTTAAAACTAATGACTCAGAAGCTTAAAAAAATATTAATTTCCCCTTGTGGAGTTCAAAATTCACCGACCCCTTTCCCAGCGACACATTTACTAATGAAGACACATTCGTTAAAAGCGTCCGAATTGCGTCAGAGACGGAGGAATTTTGACGGATGTGCATTTTTGTTACGCCCCAGCAGGTTTCGTATGGTGCCACGCTAGTTCGGGAATCGAGGGGAAGGTGGAGCCACCGTCGCCCAGTTTCCCCCCACCCCCTCCACTCCCACCGCGAAACAAAACGCTCCACTGCTCGCGCAGTGGCATTCAACGATTTCTCCCCTGCCTGTGTACAGGTGTTGGTGGCGAGGGATATACCACTTGCCCGTGCTCTCCTCTGCGCTCCGCAGTGGATCCTGTGGTGGTGTTTCGGTGACAGTGCTCACGACGTGTGTGGTGAGAAGGCATCATCAGTGAACTCCGAGCACCTTTGACCAAAGGATTACCGCGACGATTGGCAGAGCCATGGTTGAGGATGGAGCCGCGCCGCAGGTCTGCCCAGTGTGAGTTTACAACATCTCTGTAGTGCGGCGTCGGTCGTCGAAATCTCCCGAGTGCTTTCGCTTGTGCTGGGACGAGGAGGATTCATTGATTCTAGTGTAATAGTTGTGCGGGATGTGGAAGGCGTAGATATTTCGGATCATCTCGCGAGGGTTCCGGTCTAAATATTTGGCAGACGCGTACGGAAGCACACAGGTAAAGTCAAGCCGTGTCCCTTTTTTTTGACCGTGGAATTTTTTGGAATTCCCCTGGCGTCTGAGGTGACGGGTCTGGATCTTTAAAATCTCAACGTACACATTTCGTACAATCAGGTTTACAAGTAATCAACCTTCGATTGGGATCGAATGTGTTCATCTGCATCCACATAAATTCTTTTAAGTCACCGCACGTGTGTGTATCAGGGGGTGAGCCATCACTTGCATTTTAAACTAAATTTACCCTTACTGTAATAAACTGCCTGAAAAATACATGTCCATCCATTCATTGCTTACGCGTAATTGAGAGGTATAATTCTTCTTTGTGATAATTATTAGATATGCATTCATAAGATTAGAGAGAGAGAGATTGCCGTACTGATAGATTCAGTACGTAGTGAATGTCATTTTTTCCCCGTGCTATAAGAGAACACAATAGGCAGCATAGCAAATGAATATAGGTAGGGGAAATATTTTAGAGTAGTCTGCAGTGAATGATGCATGTATTAATTCCTTAATTACTGTTGCTACTATCTATACAATCCACAGTAGTAACAATCTAGTGGCTTGAGATCCTATAGTAGCTTGTTTACATGTCAATAGTTCATGCTTGGTGATCTTCACCCCCCCACCATACACCCTCGCGGTGTCGGTTTTGTAATCGCGGTGGCTTTTAGGGTATCGAGTAGATGTAGATGAGGAACTTGAAATTTTTAGCTACAACACTTGTGTTCCACCTCAAGTTTCGTTTTTGATAGGTAAGAGCAGAGCTCACTAAGCCATCGGCGTGTGAAAATCTCACATTGTGGGTAGGGGGGCAAGTTGCTTACCCTGGGACACCTGCGATTCCCTATGAAGTTGTGCCTCACCTAAAATCGAATGGCGAGGATTTTTAGTTGGGGTATCTAGAAAAGCTCCTGCCCGGGATTTGAACCCATGACCATCCGGTTGGTAGCTCAGCGCTCTACCCAGTAGGCCACCACGACCCACATTTTTAGCTATTGATGACATGAAATTGGTAGTATAATACTAAGTAATGCAATATTTAGTGATTAGTCGGGAATGTTCACAAATTAATCATTTTTTTAATTAATCATTACCTTGTATTTCCTGAAACATGCATGAGTTGGTGATGTTAATCATTTCCAGATTGAATAAAATCTCTTATGCATCGGAATGTACGATAACTATTTTAATTTCTTATTAAGGGTAAATTCCAGGTTGCATCTTCTTCCCAGCCGATGCGTCGATAACATATATTTTTCAGAATGCATGTGTCCACTACTACGTATAGCCCAAATACGCCGTAATACAATGGCGAGGTAGGTCGAAACCGAAGAGAGAGGATTGTTTTGATACAATGGTCGAAATGGTTGCTAAAGAGGCATTTTGGATCGTCTACAGAGATGTAGGAAATATGCTGACATGAAGAGAGAAATGGCATAGGGTAGGAGCCGTTTGTAGAATGCATTAAAATATAGTAGGGGTACCGACTTCATTTTAATATACCGTAACCTCTCGAAAACTCATAATACTGGTGGTTTGAGCTATAGCATTCCATCCTAATGGTTCTAATTAGAAATAGAACCTTATGATCTCGGCAATTTAGGAGATTTTTAAGTGGTGTTGCGGTTCCTGCTTAATTGCTTGTGCTTTGGGGTGAATATTAAGCGCAGTCCAACGTGAGTTTGGATGGGACCCTAAACTTTCGACCTACTGGAAAGGAATTTTGTGAACATTTGGCTAATGTTGGAGCCAGGCTTCATTATACCATTCTTCCGTTCATTGAAACGTTCCTCCCTCTACGAATTTGCCCGCTTAATATTACCAGCGTATTTGACCAAGGCTGTCTATCCTCTACCCCAAATAGCAACCAAGATTATTTCCATTACATTCGATCATTGCTACGGCGGTAAGCCTTTTTGCAGTTAGGTATTGGATGAAAATGGGAACCTTAAACGCATCAAAACTTGAAAATCCAGTTTGAGGATTGTCAAGGTTGCTGACCCCTACCTAGGCTATGTAGCTTGTGACCTCACCCATATTCCGATCATCTGGGTCTAGACTGATTATTTCAAGAAAATTTTCTTCACTTTTTATTAAGTTATTGAACTTGCTTGGTTAATACATCAGTTGTTATAAACATTGAGTTGACTTATACGTGATGTTTTTGTAGCTGAACGTATATTACTCGTAATACATATGGTAAATATCAAACTTATCGAACGTATAAATAATTTTTATAGCTGATAACTTCAGGCTTGACTATGTGATACCTTTCCATAATGGAAAATAAAAGAATAAAATTTGTAAGGTTCACTATATATTTGGATAAGCACGACCCGGGTTTCATAACATAGTTACATCTTCATCACCTGAAGATGTAACTATGTTATGAAACCCGGGTCGTGCTTATCCAAATATATAGTGAACCTTACAAAGTTTATTCTTTTATTTTCCAGTATAAATAATTAATTTTCGCGTCATTTATTTCGTTGTACAGCATCAAAATCAAATGTTCTCAGGGTAGTGAGGATGTGTTGTTATATGAAATGAAAAGTGAGTTTTTTTCCTGTCAGATACCAAAAATATTTTGAGTTTGTGGGTCCTAACACAATTTCTCTAATGCATATGGTGTGATGTAATTTTAGGTTTGCATTTAAAATTGTAGGGTTAGTTTTGGTATGGATGAAGATATATTGTCGAAATTCTAGTACATATCGCAATGTCACTCTTCTCGCGATGCGGCTTTGAACTTGAAGGCTCCCCTTAGGGAAGTCATATCGTATGAATAAAATGCAACTGACAACCCTCTTTTTTTCACCAACTCTTTTGCTTTGTACCCTCGTGCGTGCCTTAGGATTGATATGCACAACTTGCTATTGCGGGTCAATCACTGCGCTGCAGTAAGTACAATGCATTCATACATTGAAATTCATTCTACACCCCTTCCTTCCGGATCATGTCTCTGCTTCAAATTGCGGGTGATCATTGTACGCTATTCTTTATACACGATGTTTGATTGTATGGAACATTTTGATGCCTTCTTCTCATGCCGTAGTGAATACTTAAGGAGTTTCAGTCCCCTAGAATTCTTTTCTTACTTCGTCATCGTATGAGTAGTTTTTGGTGCGTCGTAAACTAAGGTTGCCAGCACCAGGCACAATGTAATTGAAATTTAGTTCAGATAAATGTATCAGTTATGTATAACATTCATAGTTACAAATTGTGAAATGAAACCATAAGTTTAATTAAATTTCAATGGCCAAAAGTCTTTTAGGGCAAATGCTACGCAGCTTAGGCAATCACAGTCGTTGTTTAGAACGTATTGTAGGTCCCTCCTATCCTAGACGATCCTGTCAACATTGCATCTACTTATCCCACTCGTCTAATTCAAATGATTCTGGCAATGAAATTTTGTTAAATCCCTCAAATTGTATAATTATGTATACCTGGGTCCAGTGTGATCAGTAACTATACATTACCTTTAAATCTTCCGGAAATTCCCTGAATTCGCTGTTCGTAGAATGGTAAAATCTTCTGGAGTCGACAACCTTGACGTCAGGAAGTGTAAAACACTTAAGAGGACAGTAATTCTAGATGCATTGAGGTATCGACTGAAAGTACAGTGAATAGATACGAGTATGACAGGGCGTAGCCAAGTCTCCTCTGTGTGAAGAAGACTTCCTCTCTGCGACTACTCCTGACGAAAAGGGTGGCAACAATAACGTAACCGGTTCAGTCCACCGCTACACGTTGTCATTTTCTTCCGAGTCTTGTTTATTTTCTCCAGGACTACTTTACCTCGATCATGCCGTCAAAATCGACCGTAAAACTCAAACCAGGAGGCTCTTCGTTTATTTTTTCACTTTTCCTAATTTGAAAAGGAGGAATTTGTATCGAATATGACATATGATTATCGAATATATATTCCTCGATACAATTTGCTCCAGCTGCTCACGCTTGCAACTCTTGTTCTCATTTTTCTGGTGTTGGACGGCTGGCGTAATATCAGTTTTGAAACTTCGCCAGATAACATCGATTGTGTGACGCATGAGGAGACTTTTAGGGTAGTAAGGCAATTTGGTCATTATGTACCATTAGGCGGTTTCAGAACCCAATGGTAACTGTTATGACTTAACTAGCTAATCGTTCTTGGAAAAATTTCATTAGCGAAAAACAGGATAATGAACCTGCGTTGAGGAAACGAAGAACGTCACTCGCTGTAGAAGGAGCGGATAGTCTTATGAAAATGTGATACGTATGAAGACTCAGTGGTATATTTTTTCCATGATTTGCATGGAAGTTTAAATCTAAATACATCTGAGATTTACCCACACGTCTATCGCTATTGTGTGAGGCAAGGCGAGCATTGTCGGCTGACAAAAATACCACCCTTAGTTTTGTTCCAATGTTAACTCATCGAAATTCATTCTGGGACCACAGCGACTTCACATGCTACACAGCACCCCAATTCATACTAAGGTCACTCTGGGAATATGCTACAAAATTCGCTTTTTACACAAAATACTCGGAGAAGAAGAAGAATTACATTTATGCGATTAATATTTATTGGTTCATGCAGACAAGCTTATTGTTTTTCCGTGTTGGGGCAGTAATAAATTAAATCGAATTTTCTTCATCCTCATCATCTATCCGGTAACTAATAGTGGGTATAGCTTGTACATTATACAAGTAATGTATTCACGTGTTTTAATTACCTCTTTAGTCCATTACCGTCTCTTATTGCACACAGGAAAAGAGAAAATTTTAATATAGGTATTTGCCTTAGTAAGTTTTTAGTTAGTACTGCATTATACACTGGGGTTTTTCATATACGTTTAGTATCTTTATTAATTATTTCAACTGCGGTTGACTCAGAAAATGGGAATAGTGCCGGGTTGTTTACCGTTATCCTCTTTTAAGATTTCACTTTTGAGGAAGGTAGTAGGTATGTCTTGTCATTTCGAAACGTGGTGACTACCTCGAGAGTAGATCTCGCGTTGCTCGCGGCTTAGCCGCTCAGACGATCTTAGTTTTCTCAGTCAGTGTGCTTCAGATTTGGGAGAACCCTGTACCCTCACAAGTGTTGTATCGTCTGGCAAGATTCCATTTAAAAAAGAGAGGTAGGTATTAAGAAAAAATGTCGGTAGTGAAACATTATACTCCGTAATCCCTCCTTCATTGCCTCTTAGTTTAGAGGATATAAGTTTTTAGTTACTTATTTTTACAATTAGTTATTTGCCAGAGGCTGCGTTCTTTAGTTCAGGGGTGCAAGGGCCTCCAAGACCTTAGCATATATAAAATTGTTTGATAGGCAATAATATTAAATTATGCCCATTAAAAGAGAAAACAAAATATGTCACTGTATATAAAAAGTCTCATTTATTAGCCAAATATATCCTTTTATATTAAAAGTTTTAAAAAATATTTGTGCTCATGTTTTTTCTCAGGGCCGTATAAATCACCGTTGGGGGGTTGTATTTGAAACCGTCGGGATTATCTCGAATAGGTAACCAAGGAGTCACGTGGTATAAACACGAATGGTTCGCGAACTTTTGTGTGTGAAAACCTCTGATTATAGCCTTATTCATTGTTTACACTTGTGTTTTATCTCATCTCGGAGCCCTACAGCCAAGACAGATGAGAAAAACTCAGGTGAAAGCAATTGATGATGTTGTAACGAGCGATTCAGGCACTGCAAATTTGCGAACCATTCGTGTTTATACCACGTGACTCCTTGGTTACGTATCCGAGATAATCCCGACGGTTTCAAACACACCCTCCCTGGACAGCTTTCGGCCTATTCAGAATAAGACTAGGCAGTTAAAAACGAAGAGTAAAGGAATTTTTGTGATTATGGTGGACTGTAAAACTCGTGCCAATTTAATTTCCAAAATTATTTTCTGTTAATTTATATGTTTTTTTATGTATTAAAATGAAACAATGGGCATAAACAAGTAAACGTTCTACCATGCTATTGATGCCAAGGTGTTTCGTAGCTTGAATTGCGCCACTTCGCCTATCTCGTAATGTCTCATTAATTTACTCTCTTAATGAATTTTTATAGCTGTTTCAATTTTTTCGGATAATAATACTCAGTTTTTACTCACTTTACTACGCAGAGTGTTTGTTATAATTTCACACATTTCATTATTTTAGAGGACACGTCGATATATATAATGTGGAACTATACATAAGGGTTGGATAAGCCCGTAATAAAGTAGTGACGACGAGAACATATCAGCAATGCTAGCGGGGAGTAGAAAATTTTACCCATAACCAGTGCAACGTTGCCTGGTAATGTTAATGACTTTTTTAATGATAAAAATACGTAGGAGCCCAGTTTTCATAGCAAAGCAGTTCGAAGGATGTCTCGCTAGCTTTTGCGGTCAGTGTGAAGCTTTCAGGGAAGTTGGTTGAAGTCGCGTGATCACCACCCAGAAACATTAAAAAGGATTCATCTTATTTTGCCGTGACAGAACGCAAAGATTCGTGGTTTGCAACAAGAGGCGTCTGTGCTCATTCCTATTGAGTAAGTTAAAACTTAATGTATACAACTCTCTTGAATCAAAAGTCTAGTTAAGATTATGCCTGCGGTTATTGTATACAGTACTATGTTGCTTTGTTACGCCGTCACTGGGAGTAAAAATACTTTGGTAAGGTTGCCAACCTAATCCTGTCGAACTAGTAGTCTTTTCTAATTGTTGACGACTGAACTATTCCTGACGAGGGTAAATAGTGTTCATTTGTCTAGCGAACTTAGTTTGCCCCTCCATAGGTGTAATTTATTGTGTCATCAAAGAGATAAATATATATATTCGTTCAACAATTTTTCCTCCAACAAATTCATACGAATTAGATATGACGATGTGTGGCATAAACTAATGGTAAACTAGAAAATTATTTTATTAAGTAAATAAAAAAGCAGCAAATGAGACAAATTCCGGGGAGCGAATGAAGGAATGTTAAAAAAACACTTTTTATCATTAATATTAGCTACAAAACCCTGCACGATATTCGATCAAGTGTGGAAACGCTTCAAATAAAGTGGCAATATGCAAGTAGTTGCGTAAATTTTATTCATGAATGAAGTGGTCGTTCATCACACCAGTCAACAATCCTTACATTGGTTTAATTTGACGCAGATCACCACTGGATTCTTCTATCGGCTGATGTCTTCATATTAACATAATCCTTCTCTTTCACATATTTCACTCCACGTTCCACATATCTCATGCGGGGTATGCCTTTCTAATCCTTATATAATCATAAATTACGTAGCGGTGAAGAATCACCGCCATTAATTCCATAAAAAGCTTCATAGCGAACTAATGTGTAAGTATTACATGATATTCCCCGTTGCCAAGGCTGATGGCTTAGAGAATCGAGTAGTTTATTAACACTTTAATGGCTCTAATAACTATTAAACTTTTCTATTGTATGCTGTAATTATTAGGTATTTCACTATGTGTAAAAAGTTGCTAACGAAAAATTACTGTTTGCAAGCATAAATCCATACTCTTCGAAGTTCTTTTATAGGCAGCATAAGCGGCGAAACATTGCTATGCTGGCAATTTTGATTGTTAAAATATTTACGACATAAACACATAGACTCAAAGTAAAATGATATTGCATTTCCATTACCTTGCCGGCCTAAATATTTCTCGTACCTTTAGCTTAATCCGTTTAGCTATCCGTTGCCATTGGAAATGCAAGCGCATTGCCGTAATTTACTGCAGTCGCCAATGAAATTTCGTCAATCCATGGACAGTTCTCGCAGATAGGTGTCAGATCGTTTGCTGATGACAAACGGTGTATTTTTCAGAGCACAGTTGAGCCATGAATAATATGAACCTTTTTTCCTCGTTGGTCGTCGTAGGATGCATAAGATTGTGGACATCGCTTTTCAACTGCATTCCGATCCTTGGGACCCTCTTGTCTAAGGAAATTTTCCGCGGAACGGCGTGCATGCATTCGTACCCAGTGAAAATCCAACTGCGGCAATCCAAACTAAAATCATTAAAAAACTGATAAAGACTCTTGAACAAAAAGTACAAAATAATCGATATTTCTTTTGCATTGCCACTGTCATTAACCATAATATTGACCTCGTGAAACATTCTCCTTGTAGTCGTTGCCAATGCGACTCGCTTTTAAGTTCTTGCTTGGTATTCTGAGAGCTTGAACAACATTTGTTGAGCGACGATGACGGTTTGACTCTACTAAGCTTGAGTACAATCATGATTAAAAGAGCTCGCGCTTTGTGAGGACCCACCGCTGATATGTATTGCTTGCATAAGAAACTGTTCTCATCTGAGCGCCACTTTCCTCCGGGGATTAGAGTCCATCTTGATTCGCGCATTGCCTTGTGCAGTCGCTTGTGGTGTAGGTGTGTTTGGTCACCGGCCGTAAGAATATAGAAATGAGGGAGAAAGGGATCTACATTTTTAAAAGTAAGAAATGTAAGATGTAATTTTTTGCTTAGTGTGTTTAGGCGTGGTCATATTCTAGTCGTAAATTGTACATGGTTAGAGCAAATATGTACTTGAATCTTTCCGCTCGATTGTAATCTGTCCCTTTTTGCCGCGTCAGTTTATCCTGCTGCTGTTGTGTGAGGATAGGAATTATCGTTGCCTTTTAGAAAGAAGGTCTTTTGGAGTTTCTTCCGCGTCTATTAATTGTGTTATGTACATGGCAGTTTGTTTACCTACGTCTTTTGGTTAGAAATTTGCTGTCCCTGACGTGAATAAACTGCTTGGAACGAAGACTGCCGCTGTTGACGGCGATGAATTGACGCGGAAGACTCCAAAAGACATACTTCATAAAATCCACGCCGCGGAACCTTAAACTCCAACTTGTAGCCTTGTCATTTTGTGAGTTGATGTGAATGCTATAAGGGGCCATCCATTTATTACGTAGCATCGATTTCTACTTTTACGCTTTCCTTTACCGCCATAAGACCTTGTAACTTTACGAATAGAAAGAATTCTCATCATAATTTTATATAGCGCTATCTAATGGCATTTTTTTGTGGGTGATAAAGCTGACATTCTTAAAAATTGCCTAACATATTCATCACTTCTATTAATTGTTCATTGTATATCATGCACATTAGCTTTTTATTTTAAAAAGGAATGAGTTTATAATATATCTTTCTCCGAAATGGAAGGCTAGACCTACAGTTTCCTGTTGATAGTGCAATGCAACGGTACTACTCCAAATTTATCATTAGGTAATTTTTAGACGGCCCCTAATATTGAATTACTATCCCAAGCACCGGAATTCGTGGCGGTGATTACTATTAAATTGAATACCGGCCCCAAATTACCGTGTGAGTGAGCGTTCGCAGTTCAGCATCCAGTCTATCGAATGAAACGAGAATTTTTGAAGCCCTTTCTTCCTTTTATTTTAAAGACCATGTTATAGCCGAACTCAGGTTTCTCTACTCCCATAAGCCTTTCCCTTCCGGTTCCACAGTTATATCTTTTCTCCCTTTCCGAATAAATTTGAAGTTCACTCCACTCCATCGGTGGATATGCCAAGCATCCGCGCATTGTTTTCCACGAGTCCATTGAGATAGAACGCGTGGAGCGGCGAAAAGAAAGTAATATTCATGTTTGCGTACTTTCACCCGAGTAACTCGGGTTCAGTGCTTGCTGTCGTTACCCGTGGAATGTTATCGTTGCTTCACTGAATGGGAAGTAGCCTGTTTGCTCAGGGAACTTCACTTCAAACGGCAAGGTCCGTGGTTAAATTATGTCTTCCTTCGTACCTGTGTTAAGATTTGAACGGCGCTGTTTTTTGGATGACGAAACCGATAGTGCTTTATGAAGAGGGCTCCCCTTAAAAAACCCTGTGCATATGTCATTGATATTGATACGAAAGAGATCAATCAGAGCCTCTAATCACTCGGATTGAGCCGTGAACTTCCAAAAGGGCTCGTTTCATATTTTTGAAAATTTTCAGGAGACTCGATATAAGTAGTGGTTTCAGGCGCAACTTTATGGAACCTACTCATTATTGAAAATAAAACTTAAGTTTGTAGTTGCACATGAATCTATTAGAACAACCCGGGTTTCGACGTCCAACGTAATCATCGTTCTTCAGCCTTATCTCAGTATTTTTCGAGCCTTCGTCACCTGATGATGACGTTGGACGGCGAAACCCGTGTCGTGTTTTAATAGATTCATGTGAAGCAACAAATTTAAGTTTTCTTTCAATTCAGGAAATTCATTCGTTTAAAATAAGGGAGCAGATGTTTTTTGAAACACATCATTTCTGTGCTACATCACGACTTATTGGAGTGGTTCGCTCATAAAACATCGGTATATACGTGCACACGAAAAAATAGGGAAAACATTCCATTTTCAAAATTTTCCCAAATGAGCCTTTTTCGAATTCCATTATTCAGTTGATCCCTGCGTCATTACTTAATTGTAATTGTGTTACTTATTTCAATATTTTCTCTGCTGCGATGGAATACACCACAGGGATCGAGATGTTGAAGTGGCTAAGGTGCAACTAATGGCTATACATCTACATGTACGTAATACTCTGCAAGCCACCATTAAGGTGTGTGGCAGGAGGTGAATTCACGCCAAAAATACATTATATGTCATGCTTAAAAAGGATGATTAACAATATTCTAGTCTATAGTTAGTAATTAAAAAATTATAGTGAGTGCCAAGGTTCTAACCCCGGCATTTACAGAAACCGGTATCTCTGCTGATAGCGGGTATACCGGGTTACCGGTTTGTATTCGGCGGTATTTGAAGAGCACTTCGGATTCAGCGTAATGTCCGTCGGCGGTGAACCGTGAACCCCTCAGTGCCCTTAGGAACCTCTCTAAATGAGCAGGCTAATACTGACACGATTTACTTCAGCCTTTATGCGTATTCTGAAAAATGTCTGCCCCTAAACGAACCTTTTCTAAATGTTGCAAATGATCAAAACTGTGTCGCCTCTCTCGAAAATATCCAGAAAACACCGCTATTCTGGGTAGACGAATGGCATTAGTTCACTTTTAATCGTAGGGGGAGATTTGAAGAAATTTTAATCCAGTTATTTCCACTTATAAGTAACTTTTTTTCGAGCGTGGTTTCGGACTATAATACACCGTCACCGTATGGTTTCCATGGTCGGAAAAGATAAAGTTACGTGCGGAAATAGGAGCGTTAAAATTTCTTCAAATCTCCCCATGAAAAATGATTTGCACAAAGTTAAGCCCGCTGAACTTTTGATCAGTTAAACGGGATTCATAGAAAATTACTATCCGTAGATCTGCTTTAAAATATAAAACGTTACCATGTGGCAAATGCCGAATGGATTCTTAGATATGTTAAACTTACGGGTAAAAAAACAAATTTTCGACCTGCAACTTTGTGCGATACCCTTGAAATTAAGATCTCAGATGAAGTGGAAATTCTTATCTCCATATTCATTCCTTTAGTGTTTCTTTTTCTCCGTCGGTCAGGCAATGCCTCAACTGCCGACTTTTATTGCTGGCAATGAAAACTCTAACCTCCTCAAACAATAACTACTCTTAATGGGAGATGTTACGTCACATTCAACGGGGTTGAGGGTGAAGAGGTTGCGCAAATGCGACCTCGGGTATGGCTGCAATGGATAAGTGGCATTGCTCGCAACGGCCATGACACTGCACGATAAACGTGACATACCTCCTAAAAATAAGTCACCTTTATGATTCAGCGTTACTTAATGGTAGTAGTGAGTACTTCCCATGTTAATGTTAGGATACGTCTAAGTAGTGGGTACAGGTTTTATTCATACCACTTAGTGAATATAACACGCAGCAAACCTTAGGAGGTTTGTAGGGAGATGGAATAAATTGAGAACTAACGAGAGCTGTCATATAAAATGAAGGAAGTGTATTTTAACGGGAAAGGTTGCAGCCGATTTAACGGTAGGGGTAATTTTGGGGAGGAGAGTCAAAAACCAAGGAATTAAAAAAAATAGTTATGACTATTATGAAAAATGTTAGAATTTAGGTTTCTAGAAGTTAATGATGTTCTCATTTCCTATATTTTGATCGCAATGTGGAAAAGGCACCGCATACAACATTTAATTGTGTATTATTACTAAATACTGAAATGAAAAAAGTATTTAGTAAGAGATACACGTAAGTATAAATTGAAAGAGCTTGTTTATATATTTTCTTTTTCATGGTTTGCGTATGGGAAGCTTAATTTTGTGCATAGGATTCTACTTAATTAGGAGGATTTATATTGGTTACCAAGTGTTATTTATCGTGTTAGCCAAAGGATAAAATCGTTGTCAGGCACTGTATAAATACCTCTAACATGATAGTGAAGTAGGAGGGCATTGAATAGAACATTTGAGTGAATTTTGTACTGGGATAGCGTGATGAACGAATGAGCGTTGTGGAAATGATATTAGAGTTGCTTTGGTCATAAAAGCGTTTACCAAAAGAAGAAAACTTCCGACAAGAACGATTTGGAAGGAATACAAAGAAAAGGCAGGTGAAGATGTGAAGCGAGGCTTTGGAATATGCATAGTGACTTGTATGTAAATATGAAATCGTGGGATAGATGGCCAGAGAAGGCATTAGACGGCTTAAGATGAATAGATGTGGAGCATAATGGAATCAAGTTCGTAGGATGGGAAGGAGAACAAGTGAAGCTCTATCATAGCAATAATTGGCAAGTTAACTTTGTGGAAAGGCCGCTTTACCAGATAAAACTTTTTTGTACAATTTCTTGTACAAACTCTTGTATGAGGAAATTGTACCGTGCAAAGCGGCAAATTGTACGAACGCTTGTGCGATTGTCTGAATGACTGAACAGGAAATAGAACCTGTTCTAATTCCATTCAGACAAACGTACAATTTCGTTCAGGTTATACAAGCGTTTGTACAAGACATTGTACAAAAAATTGTATCGTGTAAAGTGGCCTGAATAACTGCATGACTCAAAAATAAACTTTGTTATATTCCAAACAATTAAGAAGTGTTGAGCATTGGGGTGAGGGAGAATATGGTTGTTTCCGTAAAGGAGGAGGCGGAATAGGTGAATTCAGCCGTTACTTTGGACCAATAAAGTATTCATCGTCGTGATTGAAAGTACAATGCTACGTGAGCAAGGAAGGAAATCATAAGGCGATTCAGATATTGTGAAGAGAAGTAAGGAATATACTGGTCTAAAAAGTACAAAAAGAGAGTTTAGAGAAGAAGCCGCTAAGGGAAAGCATTACAAAGAGGTGTGGGAACACTCCATCGAATCCATCCTAACCGGTGGAAGATCATCAAAATCAAAGCATATATAAGAAATATTTTGTATAACTCGACAACCTTTGCCTACTTGTTTCTCTGAAATCTGCCACAGATGCACCCAAATGATCTCAAATTTTTGTCGACTCTTGATTTCCAAAATGTGTCGTTTCTTTGGGCTGTCGGAGAAAAAACATGAGTCGCTACTGGGTCATTAAATTAGGACAGAGTGGCGCAGTTGGAGTTGTCTGGGCGAGAGGAGAGAACGTCAGATCTTCTAAAAAATGTACATTTTGAAGGATTTCTTATTTAGTGACTGGTCATTTCCACGAATTTCATTTTAAGTGAAGTGAAGAATCGGGTAATTATGGTGCCCACGAGTAAAGGCTTCCCAATCCGAATGCCGGGGTTCGAATCCAGTTGGTGTTAGAGAGTTTTCTTTAGATTATTGTTCCTTACTTCGGTGATTTTAAGAGAGCACTTAAGGTTTAGTGTTCCGTCCGTTGGACGAGACCCTGAGCCATGAATTCCTTGACGCTTTTAGTTGGCAGTAGGGTAATACTGATACCAAGTTTCTGTCCAACCCTCTCTCCAATGCCGAAAATAAACCAACTTATCCACATCCAATAACCTACTTATCGTTAGTGATATAACCAGTCAGTTGTCTCCTTTGAAGTGACTTCTATCGTAGAGACTAATACTATGTTGAAGTGATTTCCCAAGTTCTTTCAGAGATTCCATTTCTAATTAATATATGTTATGGTGCATTTGTAGCACAAAAACCTAGTAGCTGTGATTAAATCTGAATCAAGCTGTAAAGAAGCAAGAGTAAGGAAAGGAGTGAGACAATGCTGTGCATTGTCTTCCAATCTTTTGAATGTTTACATCGAGTGAGCCATCAATGAAATCAAAGAGAAGTATTCTGGAGTGAATATCCACGGAGAAAAAATTAGCATGCTGCGATTTGCTGATGACATAGCACTCATAGTAGTGACAGGGAGGGATCTGATTAAAATTCTATAAATGATGGAAAGAACAATGGCCAAATATCAGCCGAAGATCAATAAGAGGAAGACTAAAATAATGGTGAGCAGCAAGAGAGGAGAGGCCAAATCCAACTTTAAACTAGGAAAACAAAAACTGAAAAAGTTGAAAGAGATCAGTTACCTGGGAAGTCGAGTAACCAAGCAGGACAAAGCAAGAAATAGTCGAATAGACCAGGCAAAGAGGTCGTTTAAAAAAAGAATCTACTTACAGCTGGAATTACGTGTTTAGAATTAAGGAAAAAATTCATCAGAATGTACGTCGGGAACATATTTCTTCACGGCAGTGAGGCATGAACGATGACAGCAGCGGAGAAGAAAAGGGTGGAAGCATTCGAAATGTGTTGCTACCGAAGAATGGTGAAGATTAAATGGATCGACCGAGTGACAAACAAAAAAGTCTTGAGGAGAGTGGGAGAAAAGAGAAGCATGCTGAAAACTCTAAAATGAAGACGGGACAACTTAATCGGCCATATCTCAAGACAAGATGGCCTGATGAAGACAATCGTCGAGGGAAAAGTGAACGGGAAGAATGGCAAAAGAAGGCCTCGCGTGGGATATATGGATCAAGTTGTGAAGGATGTAAAGTAGAAGAATTACGTCGATATGAAGAGGTTGGCCGATAGAAGAATCCTGTCGAGAGCTGCGTCAAACCAATTCTAGAATTGTTGACTAAACATGATGATGATGATGTGTTCGCAGCGCATCATAATTTCCATAATTCTCTTTTCGTTGTCGCTATATGATTCTTCCTTTCATCATCATCATTTAACAAACGTGAGCATGGTTTTATGCTGCTCTCCATTCGATTCTCCTTTGGGATAATCTCTTCATATTAACGAATTTATTATCTTTCACTTCCTTAATCACTTGTTTTATATATCTCATACTAGATCTTCCTTTGCCATTCTTCCCCTCCGATTGTCCTACGATTTTTTAAATGCATTGATGTAGAGCGAGAACTTCATATTTTTGAAAGTTTTGAAAGTGGCTCCCGGACAACAATCTAAGGGTGAGTTCGTTTGCGTTATGATGCGGGGTTTGAAAATGACGGGCATAACCATATAGCTGGAGAAGTAATTAAAGATGATTTTTTTAAGAATGGCTGGATAGTTAAGAGAGAGACGTATCTGAAAATTCCGCGGATGGAGATAAAGGTTTGAATTGAGCGGCATGGAAACCTTAATGATAACAAATGGACTGGAAAAATGTTGGACTAAAGGTGAAGAGGGAGGTAAAAACGAGGATTTTGGACGAGGAGAGGAAAGAAAGGCGATATGCATATGTTTAAAGTGGTTATGGCGCAATGCGTACACCATGTCAGGTGATAAGCACAAACACGGATGTCTCATGGCGAAGTAGTGACAGGAAATGTTCAAAAACCTGCCCTTTGTGTTTTGAGGCCATACGATGAATCTATTTTCCCATTTTTTTGACTTCAGGCGCGAAAACATGCGTGCAAGTTATCGCCTTAAAATTTTACACTGAAGAAACAAGTTTCGGAGAAAGTGCAAGGTGAGGACCGTGAATGTTTCGTTTTTGAAATGGAACTCGTTACATAAGGTTCAGTAAGTTAAATGTCAATCAACTTCATCCAATTTTCATAATTTAACTAATGTGATTTTTTATTCAGCATGCCCTATTTGAGACATTCGTCTCAACTATAGGAGACATTGATGGAGATGTTCTTGAAAACTAAATGCACACATTGCAATCCCTTGGTAGCACAATTAAGAAAAATATATCTACGTTTGAATTTAGTTTTAATGGATAGTCGTTATTATTATTGGAAAAGTAGCTAAAATAGTTGAGGGCGGAGCCTAATGTTTTGATAATTTCAGTGGTTTTACGTGGTGGTATTGGTACTTATCGTTAGGATTTAGCCATTAGACACGATGAGTTGCTCTTAAGATAAAAAGTTACTTGAAAGTTTTAAACCATAAGAGTTTGAGGCTGACACTACAGACATATTTGTACCGCACAAATGTTATAATTGGTTGCAGAATTTAGTTATTACACTGTAAAAAGTTGATATGATTTTCAGTGCGATCTGAATTTAAGCGCTGTCTGGTTTAAGGCAGGAACACGGATGCAAGGCGCGGAAGAGGCAGGAACATGGATGGTTGGTACAGGAGCAGTTAAGCAGGAAGCAGAGGAAGCCGAATTCTGGATGGTCTGATTTTCAGTCGTTCACCTGCCTTATTTTTAGACAAGATATTACTACTGAAATTCAACATACCCTGTCTTAAAATTGTTGCATCTGAAATTCAGATCGCTTTTGTACCTTAAAATCAGATCTACTTTTTACAGTGTACGTACGTAATGATTTTCCGAAGTATTTTTCTTCCTCTTTTTGAGGAAATTGCCATTTTCAAGGCTGGTGGCCAACCATCCTATGTCCCACGCCGTTGGGGCAGGTTGCAGGGATAAACGCAGATGGTGGCCAAAAATCTTGAATTAAACCTCTCAAAGAGATTGTTTGTGTAAGATTACCATCCTAAGAAAAAGCATGCGTGCTCTATTTTACGCAATATATCTGACTTTCTTACGATTTAAATTCAAATTAAATGTCTTTATTAATATTAAGTTCTCTCTTAAAATTAGCCACACGGACATCCATCTTGAGAAATTACTGTTGAACCTTAATTTTATTATTACTCTTATGTGGAAGTATCATTCTAGTGTGCATATTCCTAGTATAAATGCATCTCATTTGCTAAACTGAACCTTGAACGAAATGACTTTGTGGTAGCGTTGTATAAAATGCTCCTTAAATTCTTGAAGAGTGGAAAGGCTTAGAGAGGTGCACATTGCTTGCATACTCACGGCTGTTGCATGTACGTAGTCAACGGCGTTACGTAAACAGCTCGAAAAGGCTGAGTTGCCAGCTTTTTGAACTGTGTTGTCCGTTTAAATTGCAAGCACTTGAAGTAGGAGCGAGCATCGTCTGGGAGATCCTTATTGTCGCCGCAATTGGGGTGTCGGCGTAGCTTTTCCTTTTTAAAATTTGCAAGAGGAGCGATACTTAGGAAAAAAAACCTGGGAACTTAAATGGCCGTGGCATATTTCTTGCCCTTACAGTTACTTAAGTATTTTAAATATCTTCCAGCATTAGCCTGGTTCACATTCCTTTTTCCTCCATCCCTGACCTGAACAGGAGGAAGTGACTGCTTATTCTAAACTGGGTTACGGCGATTAGTCTTCGCTGTTGACGCAAAATCTCGAGTTAAATGCTTCCCTCTGACTGATAAATGTAAATTGGAAGGGGGGGCACGGACCTTCTGAAGCCTTCCTGGCACTTTGGATCCATTGTCCCAACCCACATTTAACCTGGCCGCCGCTGGCAGACAGGGGACAAGAGCGCCACGGTAGAGGAGTGTCACCCATTCAACCTCAGTCCGGGACCAACGTTGCTTAGCTTCGGTTGTCTCACGATAATCTGTGGTTCAAAGTGACAAGGCCCTTCCCCTCCTCTGACTGATTTTCCTATGTGGCTGAAATAAAGTGGTTTCTAGTTAGTAATTACTTAGTTTATCCGGTGAGGTAAAAGTACGAATAGCGTAGCAGTAATTAAATTAGTCGGACATGTAATATTGAAGAATATGGCATTAGTGATGGAATATTATTTCGTAGTAAACGGCGTAGTGTTTTAGTAACATTTCGTAGCTAAATCCAACTGTTCAACTATGGTAGTATGCGCACTTCATTCCGTTACTATTAGGTTTAAATAAGAGTTATTCAGTTAAACGAGTATTTTATACATGATTTTACTCTACTCTCCTTAATAGAGGAATACAATATTAGTTGCTTGATGATTACGATGCTTTTGTTTACTTTAGAAGGTCAAAATAATGAAAAGTTTTCCTCGGATATTTATAATATTCTTATCATGAGTTCGGGTATCCTAGATACCTATTAAATGGTTGAAATTAATTTTGGTTGGAAATTTGGCTGTCATAAAATTGTCTATTGATCTTGAAGAGTAATAGAAATCTATAACGTAATGACTGTGTACTTATTTTGTGGAATTTTTCCATGGTAATAAAGAGATAGAAAATTCCGCTGGTTTATTATTGGTACTACCGGTTTCAGCCTTTAGGCCATCATCAGGTACATAATAGACTATTTTATTTTTCGGAGGAACAATTTTAAACTTTTTAGACCTGACCATATATTTGGAGGACAATAGACACAGGTTCTCCATTAATAGGAAACCGACGAACACCGATGCAATGATACCTAGTGACTCATACCACCCGCACTCCCACAAACATGCCGTTTTTCATTCCATGGTCCACCGCGTAATTAACATTCCCATCTCCCCCCAATGTTTTGACAATGAAATCCAAATTTTAAAACAGATAGCTTTTAATAACGGATGTAACGAAGTCATCATGGGTAATATTTTAACGAAAACACTAAGACAACGGGCCATCCAGCAACTTACTCCCTTGTTATCCAGCCATCACAGCCCCACTAAATATTGTACATTACCATTCTATGGAAATGTGTCTTATGCTTCTTCACACGCGATCCCAAAAGACTCCTTTGAAGTATGTTTTTACATCCTTAAAACAATTTTTAAGTACCTTTACCAACGCCAAAGATCTTTTTGACCCCATTCGGAAGAGTGGAGTATGTTAAATCAAGTGTGACGACTGCTCCAGCTACTACATTGGACAGACGGGAAGAAGCTTCTCCAAAAGGATGAACGAGCATAGGAACTGCTTCCGAAACGGTGACTTGACCTCCAGCCTCGCACAACATCTAATTGAAGAGGGTCACCACAGCTCCTTTGAACCCCAAATCCTCCATTTGGCCCCCAAAGGCCGAAAGCTGGATGCCTGGGAGCAATGAGAGGTTGGCCTCCATTGCAAGGACCCTGGACTGTTGAACGACATCACCTTTTTTAATCTCCCAACCCTACTTACAGTTGTTTTACCCACAGAAAATCCACGACCTATTCAACCTGCCCCCTAATCCCTTTCCCACAATTCACCCTCACATTCCTTCCCCCTCCCCTTCCCTGCCTGTTCTATTATGCACCTGATGATGGCCTAACGGCTGAAACTGGTAGTACCGACAATAAATCAGTGGAATTCACAATTTTCTATTTCTTTATTTCTAATAGAAATCTATTTTTACCTACGCATATATTATTTACTCAGCGATGATTGGGAAAAATATTTCTTTGAACATGGAAATAGTAGTCACGAGAACGTAACAGGTTTGAAACCGGCATTATTTTCGCAAATGTTGTAAATACATCTATTAAACAAGATTTTCTGAATTTTTTTCTTTGAACAAGGAAATTTCCATTTCAGTGCGTAGGCAATGTATTTATGAGCGTTTAAAGAATTGATTTTACATGCAGTATTTTTCAGCATTGGTTCTCTTGACTTTGAATTTTCTGACAAAATATTCACTTTGGCAGTTTTCTCTTGACTTTCACTATGCAATCTCTTTTGCCATTTATGGGCTGAAAGTCACTATGCATAATTTATTTACAATTCTTCACCGCCACCCGAGAGAGCATATAAAGTTATAAAAATCGATGTTCAAATATCCGCGTTTTTTCCTAGTTCTGAAGATTTTTTTCCAAGACGATGTAATGTCTTTTGGCACTGAAACGGCTCGAAGGGTGTTTTATATCTCACGGCGAGGATTCTGTTATAAGATGCGTATTTCCCGAGAATTGAAATAAAACAGCGTGACTTGTGACTTTACGGAGTTAACGCTCAGTTGCGACGTGAATCAAGTTGCCTCACGGGCGGCAGACGTTTTGATATAAAATGTACACTTTGAGGACGTGGGCGGTTTCATTTCCAGGTCTTATTTGTGTTTTTCATCACTCCCCTGACCTTCCTGATCAAAAGGCTTTTATAAAACAATGATATTTCTGGGAGAACATCTTTGTTCTGAAATTAAACTGAGAGATTTACCCAGAAATACAAGATGTACTGCTGTCAGTACGCACGATCGAGAGTAGTTCCCTCAACCTCCATTATAATCGTTATTTCGATGATTTTGAAAGAATGTCGCAACAATCCCCCATCTAATTAAACTTAGCTCGACATGCTTTCGAAACACTTTATTCATTGCTATCTTGACTGATGAAAACTGTTACTGACCTATAAAAAAGAGGGTAGCTACTTTCCTCCGTTGCCATTACTTTTTTTCCCAATTATAATCTTTCTCCCTAGCAAATCCGAAAGTAGGCTCTTCTGGAAGCACCCAGAGGTATAATTAGGTATTACGAGTCGAACCTGGAATCATTCGACACAAAATACTCTGTCTGGGAAAGAACCCTGCTAGTTGACCAAGGCTTTATATTTTGACAGGCAACGATGTCTCAGCGTACGTAGCCAACCGAGGTAATAAGGTGGGTGGCTTGGAAACCCAATATTTTCGGGTTCGAGTCCCGTAATCCTCCCGCGAGCGTTGGTTACCTAAGGTGAAAGGGTTAATTTACGGTGGAAGGTTCGATATGGCGGCTGGAGTCTCGTATGACCTAATTATTCTACCTCAGATACAATTTTGGTGCAGATTATCTTAGTTAAAAATTTACCGTAGAAATCGTCTACAATTGATTGAAAATCGTTGCTTTAAGTGCATATGTAATTTCAAACTTCCATTAAGTTTGATTAATATCTGCTCAGATGATCTTGAACTATCCAATGGGTTCAACCCCTCTGAGGAGGCGAATAAAAGTGAGGAAATTGAACCAGTGTTTCAGTTCTACAAAAAGATACCCATTTTTTTAAACAAAGTTAGTGACGATACGACATCATCTGGTGATCTGAAGCACTATATGATACGGCCCTGGTGTTGAAGTCAATCCTTACGAAATAAATTAGTTGTAAAAATGCGCTACCAAGTATTTCTTATCCAGTAGCCACATATTCATCATCAAAAGAATTGAACCCAGAGTGATAGCCATTTTGTCACTTCCGTATGGTAATTTATTTCCTTTTACCCATCGCTTTGCCGTGAATTTCTTATTCAGTGGTAATAGATTCAATAAAGTTAAGGCTGAAAGAATAAACTTTATGAAATTCTCAATGATAATTTAAAGTAAATAATTAAATTAATTATTTCCAAAATTGCTAATTTGAATCAAGATATGCATCGTCGCCGACTTTAACCACTGCCCTTTTTGCTTTTAAATGCCAGGATAAAATTATTTACATTACTTTGTCATAAGTACTGAAATAAATGAGTAACAATAAACAAATTCTTAAAACGAAATAAAGAGTGTAAAATGAATATTTGATATCAAAATTAAACCGTATCTTAGTACCAAGTTAGTGTGTAAAACCAATAAAATAAAACTGAAATTCAATTTTACTAGAGAACTCAATTTCTAGATCTTAATAATATCTGAGAAACTATTCCCTACGTTGAACGAAACAAGTTTTAAATTTTTTTTTCTTCAAAGTTTAAAAATTTCAGCGTTTTATTTCGCGCGCCATAGATCATTGATCTGTGGTGCGTGAAAAAGACCAAGATAAATAGCTGGATACCTCAAAATGAAAGGTTTCTAAATCCTAACTATTTACAATTTTCGCTTGCAAATATTGGAGGATTTTTTAAAACTGTTCTGTAAACAAATTTGAGCCAAAAGATCTCCACCGTAATCAGGGCGAGGGTAAGCGCGGTAGTCCCTTTTCCTTTGCCGCTTGTGTTGCCCAGGAGTATCCGGGGCTTGGGCGTACCAATATATGTCCAAAGTCAGACTTTTAAATTGTTTAAGGCAAAGGTTTATAGTTTATTGTTTACCGCCTCAATATAACTCATTGGTGCTATGAACAAAAATGTACATTTTTTATATTTCTTTGATTGTTTGTTCTTATCTTATGTAACTTCAAGCTGTTCCAATAACTTCTTCAATGGTTCAGCTCTGTATGATTTATCGCTAGGCACCTGATGGGCTGTAATGTTACCTAGTTACTATGATGGAACGTATTATGATATTAGGAATATTGTGTATGATATGTTTTTCCTTTTCTTTGGTCTTTGCATAATGGAACTCTTTTGTTGTATTGTCTTGTTGTATTGGTTGATCGCTCACAACGAGTAAGTGAGTTCATTTATTGGTTCTATTTTTTGTACTGTAAATTGTCTTTGTTCTTAGAGGACATATGTCCTAGAGCAATAAATACCCTTCTATATCTAATTCTAATTCTATTTGAACTCGGACCACCTGGCCAGACGGTGAAGAAGCTACCCATTTTAATATCTCAGGGGTTGGCGAACTGTGGTATAGCAAGCCGTCTGTGGTTCTTTGGATATGAGCAATTGTGGCGCTGAAGTAAACTGGAGTTCAAATACGACTAATGCATTTTCATTTCGTCGAGCGATAATTTGAACTGTCGAAGTGTTACTCGCAGTTTGCTTGTATAATAATTAATTTTGTATGGATAAAATAGTACATATTTAAATTCTTCGGATTAAATAATATATTTATGGCTCTTTGATGATTTTTAAATGAATGAGAGGTTTCGGCTCTTCTTCCTCAAAAATTTTCCCACCCCTGGGCTATTGCATCGTCCTCGGTTTGTCGTCGTGCAATAATTCAGGTTTTGCGTCTTCTCTTAGCTGCCCATCATTTCTACAGACAAATCGGCCTTATATTGCCTTTTAACCTTTTTGCTTGCTTTTGCTACAATATAGATTGATTGATGATATACATTGATTGATAGAAATATAGATTGTGCTTCCATTGTAACAGTGTTTGCCTGTTACTTCGTGGACATGCACGCTATCGATCTGCAATTAAACTCTGAGAGTAAAGTCTGAAAAAGTACTCTTCTTTAGGATTTTTTGGGCCAAATTTGAGGAAGAATAATTGTGTTGGGCTACGCATAAAATACAAACGGTTGTTGATCACCATTAAATGCTCTCTTCCCCTCACTCCTTCGTGTGAAAACTTGAAATATACCCGAAATAATATCAACACATTTGTAATTTATTTATCAACCTAACCTCGGCTCTAAATGAAAAGGGAATGTCTTGATTATTGAGCTATGGATTAAGTACCTGAAGCTTGGTCAACGTCAGATATTACTTGCTTTCATTGAAGAATTTGGGTTGAAAAGACATGACGTAAAGGAAACGTCATCACTTCGACCATGTTGTCTCCAAGGCTCTCGGGTTACATCGAATCCATCAGAACTATCTTGTTTTAATCATTTAAATACTTTTCTTGAATCTTGATGGCCTTAATTCTTCTTGACCAGTTGCGTTATGTCTGAGGAGGCCTATGTGATTATGACCTCAACGGAGAGGTCTCGTTAATGTGTATGGGGCCTTCAAAATTCTCCTTGTTCAAAATAAATTGAATTGCGTGAATTTGTCTTCGGGTTTACTTCTAAGTGGAACTAGGACTCATGATCACGTCCTAATCATTCTGCTTCCATTCCTTTTGCAGGATGGCGGGTGATGCGCTGGTGCAGGAGAACGCCGTGGTGGTGCGTGGAGGATGCAAGACTCTGGGAAGAGGTTCCTCCGGTACCCTGGTCCTTAACCGGCTGGACATGACCGTGCCCATGGGATGCATGTAAGTGATAACCGACAGTGGTGTTATCATCAGTATTAGTATCATCATTAATTTCTAGTCCGTCCCGCAGATAGACAGGGCCTTAGACCGGGAGAAAAGAGTAAGGAAACATTTATAAGTGGAAAGAGGGAAGGTAGAGAGAAACCTTGCGTGGTGACTAGCCTGCTCTTAACGAAAGGAGTTCCTAAGCTCTAGGAGATCCGCAAGATTTTTTTTAGGCCATTATGATAATTGTATAAGTGCTACGAGTTAAATAGAAGAAAAAGGGTGGGAATTACCATCAGAACGCAGGTTAAAATTTAGGCTAAACCTTTTAAGTAAATTCGAAACAGTTTTTTCACAGATAACGTTAGATATATATTAAGAACCCCTGCGTATTATGCTAGGTTTGATCAGATTAACAAGATTAGAGGGATAGATTGTCGTACCGATAGGTTTCAAATGTCATTTTTCCCGCGTACCATAAATCGCTTTAACGTTAGAAATCCATAGAACGTTAAGCTCTGGGCCTCTTGCCACCTTTCCAGTGGTGATGTCTGAGGAGATTTTGAATGCGAGACAGACTTGAAACCAATATTGATGATAGTGGTAACATTATTTCGTCATCTACTGACCAATATTTTTTACTGAACGATAATGTTGAAAAAAATGTGGTGCTGTAATTTCGTACTTTTCTTCCGCTTTTCATCTCCACGGACAAAAATTGTTGGATGGAACGTTTATGGCTAAAGCATTTTTAAATCTCTATTAATATTTAAGTATGGATGAAATGTGGTAAAATCAATTTAATTTTGTTAGAGCGTCAAAATTTGAAGAGTAGAAAAACAATTTAATTTGAGTTACGTTAGAAAGGGTTTATATGCATAAATATGAATATTTTGAATAGGTATCGTATGTAAATAACGTAGATGCTGATCAAGACCTGAACTATTCCCCTTTTTCTAAATTATAGTATATGCCTGTATGATAAACGCGCAAAGAATCCTGAGTAGAAAGAAAAAGAATGGAAAAGCTAAACAACTGAAAACGTAAGAATTCTTTCACGTGGTTTGAAGAAGAAAGAATATTTGTATAGAAAAATAAGAAATCTGTGTGAAAAATGATGATGTAATTACATACTGTATTTTACCGTAGAAAATATTTCATCCCGTAATTACGTTAAGTAAACTTGATCAAAATGTTTCTATCGTGTTGCAATCATTAAGTACAAGAATTAATCTCTAGGTGATAGGCTATCTTAAGGTGACAAAATTATATAATCCATCCTTACCCCCTTTCGTCCTTTCTCTTCCTTTCCCATCCTTACCCCCACTCTGACGGTGCCTTTAAGTTAGGGTGGCCAGATTTTAAATCAGTCAATGGGAGAAAATCCGTTAGTCTCTGCAGCGTAGGCAGCTTATGTTGTCCGCTTACTAGATAGCTGTTGCCTTCGATAAATCTTGTTTGATGACAGATTTCTGCATGCTTTTCCTTGTTTATTAGTGGAATAATCGTTAATATTTCATTGTTTAATGAACGATATAAGTATGATTTCCATTCACATCAAGTTTTAACTTCAATACATATCTAATTTTCTTGGTATTACCTAATCTCATATAATCAAAGAATAATTATTCACCAAAAATTACGTTGGAGCTAACAGCTATTTTTTTCAAAACTAAACTCACACCTAAATAGCGCGATCCTGGAATTAAAATTCAGAAAATAGTATACCAATGAGTCATTTGCTCTGCAAAAGATCCTGTTAAAAGCGGTGATCGTAAGAATGATGAACCCTGTTCATATTGTTACAAATTTGGTATCTAAAAATACGCCAAGTTCATTAAGACCAAGGGTAGAAAAAAGTCTTTGCATTATAAGCTTAGTATGCACATGGATGGAGTTAGAGAATGGAAGAAAATTTGGCGTCGACAACGGTTTAATGAAGCAATCATCGCTCGAGATTGCTACAAAATTCTTCCTATACTGCTGTAAAAAAGGACATTTCTGGACTACGGTGGGCAGTGGGATTGATTGTTAAAAATCGGGACTGCCCACCCTAAATCGGGACGTCTTGTTGCCCTAGTTTAAGTGCGTGACAGGACTAAAACTCGATGACTGACGTTTTGACTTTAAGTTCCTTCTTGAGATTGCAATCAGCACCCATCCTACGCCGTCCGTCCAACGGTGCTAATAATAGCACTAACTGTGCTAAAACAGCAGATTTGGGCTCTTGTGCTCCTATTCAAGGCTGTTCGTTCAGACGACCTTCCTTTTCATCCGTCAGCTCGTTTTCAGGACTTTGGTCCGACGAAACGCGGCAGCAACTCTCAAGAAGTGCCCGGCCTTCGTGCGTCGGAGTCATTTTTCTCCGGCCGTGTTCGGAGAAATTTTGAGAACGGGGCCGTTCGGATGTGGCATACTGGTTGTATTGCATAAATCCCCAAAAAAATTCTTGCCGTATTAAGTCACCCTCCATCCCGTCAGACGAAACGAGTGGAGTTTTAAATCGGACGTATGTCCACGACGGGCAGCACCTTTCTGTAGATGTAGACGCATCTGTGCGCTGTAGACGTACAGATGTAGACGCATCTGTACGCTGTAGACGTACAGATGTAGACGCGGCAAAAAGCGTGATTTGTGTCTTGAAACCCATTTAAAAAAATCACTGAAATGATGCTGCTGGAGTGAATATTTTCCACAATTTATTTTATTTTAGTCAAGCTTGCGATATCATTTAAACTCTTCTTTTTTTTCCGATTGCTCAATAGGCTGGCTGCACGCTAAAATCCACAATTCATCATTTCTTGCCCCCTTCACGCATCATTTCTTGCCCCCTTCGATGACGGCAAATAAATATTTGCCATTATTTCGAAAAGAGCGTTGTACATGAAAGGCTTAAATTTAGAACTCTAGAAATCAGCTCTGTTTGGGTAGCCGTGGAAATTTTCCTCTGCAAGTTATATGAAACATGGATTCCAGACAGTTGACTTGGACGTGGGAAACAATGAGTTGCGTGTTCTTTACTGAAACTGCGATTATTTTACCCAGTTGGAGCCAAGACGCATTTCTGATGAGTTTATCTACACTCGGGAGCTAGTCTGGTTCGTGATAACTTCTGTTTTTCTTTGTTGATACTCTGGCGGCCTAAGTCAATCTTCTGCAATATGTGATTTGTATTTTCACCAAATTTATATGAGGATTGGAATGTGACTGAGTGAAAGGCAATACCCCCTCTTTAGGAGATGTTGTATTCCTTCTTGTCGAAGCCAATACGTGTGAAAATAAATGCTCTAGAAGTCTCAGAGTGAATGGCTTCACACATATTACTCGAGTTGTGAATGGAGAGTGCTGAGGAGACAAAGTGCATAGAGTAGTGGAAAGTTGGAGGGTACGGATCTGCTGGTTGACCTCCGCTGGCGATTAAGATAAAAGATGGAGACCCTCCCTCACATGCACTGCTTTACGAAGGGTGAATATTGCATTTTACTTTCAGCTGTGGATTCGTTTTGTGATATTGCCTCGATAAAAAAATCAAGTTTCCTTCGTATGCCGTGGGGAGATTGTCGTATCTCGTCGATTTTCCTCTCTATTATATAACATGTTTCCATGTAATAGTACATTGTAGGTCTTAGTTACATGTCAAAAGTTCAAGTTTGGTGATCTTAACCCTCTGCCACACACCCTCGCAGTGATTCGCAGGGTATTACGTAGATGAAGATGAATAGTGGAAATTTATAAATGAACCACGTGCCTTCCTCAGCCATAGGATAACCTCTAATTTCATATCGACATTTGCAAGTGTAGAGAAACTTAAACATGAGTAAAATTGATGGAGTTAAATCACTGTGGAACAGTAGGACGTGCGTTTTTTACCTTGTTTGTAAACATTAGATTTCGACCATACCTCCATACTTCTGTTTGAGCTATAGGTATGATTAGAGATACAATATAAAAATTAAACCATTTATTTGAATTAATGTATTTCAGAAATATTAGTGCATACAGTTTCATAGAAATGCGGAGAAGAGTCATCCGCAGAAATGACAGCTACAGAGTGACTACGTTTTAACGTGAGGACGAGCGTCTTGTTTTCTTTTCCTTTTTCTTACTATTCTGATTTTCATGCGGTTCATGTATCATTTCTAAAACATATTACTTATTCTTTTGCTCAATGCATTTCTTTTGTTTTATCCCTATTTCCTGCTGATATGTCACATTTGGTCCCTTCTAACCAGATGCTACTATGGGATTACTGATATACTTTCTCGGCTACTCGGAGCCTGTTGTCGATTCGTTTCTCAGAGAATATCATCAACTTCAGCCTGAAAGCGAGGAAGTGTTTTGAAGCCACGAGCTACCATCTTTATTAAATTAAATTGTCATTCGCTGTTTTATTATTTACACACACTCTTTCTATGTACTTACCATCATAAATCAGTGAGTGTATGTGTGCGTGCAAGTGTAAGTTAATGTAGAAGGATGACAAAACGTTAGGTGAGATACCCAAAATCATGTGATTTAAGTGATGTTTTCTCATTGTTTTTCCCAGTTATTGCGTAATAAAATGCCATAAAGTTTACATACTACTAGAGTACGAATGAATACAATGGTGGAAAGGGAATCAAAAGTTTTTATCCAAGTTTTATAGCTCATTAGATTTTCAAAAAATATTGAATCTGTGACTGGGCAACATAAGTAATGGCCTGAAAGAAATGTTAAAAGATTTAAAAACCGGGACGAAATGAAACAAGAGTGAATATGTATTTAAGCTATTTGAAGAGGTACAATGGGAAAAATTGCCGTATGAATCTTTTATAATGATGACCTTGTTTACGACCGATTAAATATAATCCGTAAGGAAACCAAGGACCTATATAATGCGTGTTTCAGGTATTCTAGTGAAGGACGTAGTTTTTATTGGACCTGGCAAAGGACATAATTTACTGGGGCCTCGGGCCATTGCCCTACCCGATTATGGCACTGGCCTAATTGCATCCCTTTCTGGGGGATGACATTTGCCGAGGTTGTCGTAGGGCGACGGTTTGAATGCCAACTTTGAGTGCTTTTCACCGCCGTTTGGAAAAGTTAGTTTCGTTTTCATCTCGCCCGGACGCCGTCGTCACTTCGTGGGATAGGCACTTAACCTCACCGTGATCCCTTTTGCCTCTGAGCATTGCGAATACAGCGGGAAAACGTTTATGCACCAGAATTCTTCCCTCAAATCCAAGTGAGAGCAGTTAGGTTGAGGGGTTAGATTGTTGTGGTGAGTTTCCAGATTGTTCTTATTGTTTCTAAAGAATTCCATTTGGAAAGGCCTACATTGTGCAAACCTCGAGAGCCTTAAAGACCCGTATTCAAGAACACAGGAGAGCGACAAAGAACAGACAACCACGCCTCTCAGCCATCGCGGAGCACTTTTGGGAAGGCCCGGCCCACAACATCAATTTCGACGGAGCCAAGCTGATCAAGACTGAGAAACGCTATATCCCAAGGCTCATACGCGAGGCGATCGAAACGGCCAAAAACCCCTACAATTTTAACAGAGAGGATAGCTATAAGCTCCCCCATACTTGGAAGCGCCTAATTGAAAAAACTAGTCAAACGGCCAATGAAAATGCTCCCACTTGAACACCAGAGCGCAGAAATAAAGGGTATATAAGAAGGTAAAAATCTGCTATGAAACACTTCAGATCTGAAGACGCGAACTGCAACGTTGGCGAAACTGTTGTCACCCCAGAATGGACACACGCGGAAGAAATCCCGAAAGGAATGGATCCACAAACCAGACACTCCGCGGAAGCCTCAATAAGGAATTCCATTTGGAAGTTAATCAGACAATGGTGGAGGATATCTCCTGCAATAAAAGAAGGGTAACTCCTGCGGTAAGCTGTGTTGTTTTTACACAGATGCCGAAAACTTATTATAATCTACAAACAAATAAAAAAACATTTAGTACTGCATCCGTCAAATGGGACGTTGAGCCGTGGTCCTCTTTGTGCCTTTCGTTAAGTATCGTAATTCCGATGCTGGGTTTCACAACACCCTTTCTTCGTGCACTGTTAACTTCTACCTTTATTCAGTTACTCTGGCGCAAATGAACTCAATTGTCGGTCGCTATCTCGCAAATAACTACAGCAACTACAACTTATTTTACATGCATAAATGGAGTATTTTAACGCTATGTTCGCACGCTTGCTCGTTCGCATTTGAAGAGATTGCCCTCTCCTTCTACGCACTCGCTATTATTTCCCTCTGCAAGACAACTCACACGGCAGGAGTGAATAGTCTTTTCCTTGCTTTTCAAATATCACTCCCCACTCCTAGCCATCCCTTTCCCTAAATCAACCAATGACTCGCCACCAGTGTCCCCCCTCCCACCTCCTCCTCCCCATCTAATACCTCCCTATCTAATACCTCCCTTCCCTCGCCAAACACTTCCCTCCCCCACCCACTCCTAGTTGGGTATATATACCGCTTTCTGGACTCACAATTTTTGTACCTGATGATGGCTTAACCGCTGAAACGCGTTGTACCACTAATAAAAACCTGTGGAATAAGTGCCATATCTTGTTGTTTATCATGATATCATTCCACTACCTCTCGCCGGACACAGTTACGTTCAAATTACTAAGTGAAAGTGATGATGTTATGCTCAGTACCTGTCAGAAATACATATTAGTACGAAGATAGAGGAAAAGCTATTATCTTTCGATTTGATTTAGTCTTGCCTGTAAGTTAATGACACGTAAGCTTCATATTCCTCCAAAATTATCGTATAAACAACATTGTTACAATGCTGATTATATTTCGTTTTTCATGTTTGTGTATAATGCGTGTTGGTTTTTTTCGTGAAATTTCTATTTTCTTCCTTCTCGCAGTGGCCAATTTTTACTTAATACGCCTAATTTTTCGAGCTGTGAGTATTTTGCAAGATTTGCACGTGGCGTCCTACTATCGGTATCAATTATATGACGCTAAATTTTGTGTAATATAGACAGAAACGAGCTTGTTACGCATTTACTTTCGGCGAATGATAATTATGGCAGCGCTATCTCAAATAACCTTATAATTTTATGAAAACCCTATTCTTGCCATGAATGCTCCCATATTTTAAGCTACTATCTCCTCGGAATGTAGTGTACACCCGATAAGCTTTAGCTGCTCAGCAGTCGTTGGTGAGTTTAAAAGCAGCTCTTAATGCATCGGAATGTAAACACTTTTCAAGCTATTGCAGTGATGGATGGATAGAGGTGACTCCACACCAGGCATGCACTATCGACTAACAAATTCCAAACTATCAACAAACAGACTCCATGGTTAATTGCCACGCTATAAACTCTACGCTAACTTATCTAAATTCACCTTGAAATTGCGATGAATTTAAAAGTGCTTTGTAATGACTGATGTTAGGCTAGTATCCTAACTTTTGAAAGTAAAAAAAGGGACGTAATTTGCATGTAGCCTTAGGCCAGTTAAGTTCTAAGGGAAAAATAAAACCAAGCAAAATCCACCTATTTTTTTAAATCACGTATCTCGAGTGAGTGGTTTATTTTAGTAGCTGGTAGTTATGCACAATGATTTAGGGGAAAGTCCAGTTAGAAAGTTCACTGGTCAGTTTACAGCTGCATTTCAGGTCATAAGAAAAATACTTGTAGAGAGGCCGTCCATTCTCTTAAGTTCACCTTAAACACTATGTATGGGAGGATCATCCGTTGTTCTGAATGGCTGTCAATAAATTTTATAGCATTTACATTGTACTCAGAAATGGGTGATTGCCAAGATGATTGCGGTATAACGGCAGCTATGTTTATGACTAGAATGTGATTTGAAGTAACATTAGAAGTGACTGTCTTACAGTTGTTATAAGTTATCCACTCATTGCCTGCCGGTCTATTCGGCTTACTTAGCTTGTGATACACTTCCGCCTTCGCATTTTTCCCTGGCTGGATCATCGTTGTCGATTTTGGTTCAGTTTTCTTTGAGGATGGGACTTATTGTCTAAGGAAAAGGATTAACGGGAAAGACTTTGGATTACATTTTCGGCAGAATTTACTAGCGATAAGATATGCAACATTTGGCTAATTCATGAATTTAGGGAAATGATATTCTCAAGATTTATAGGTACTGATATTAATAATGTTTTACTACTGTATAGTAATGTGTAACAAAATTGGCAAATATATATAATGGCTCTATCGATCGAGGAAAGGAAATATTCTAAGAAGAATGGAGAAAAAAATAATTCTGCTGAACACTAAAAATAATCCGAGAAAAACGCTGTTCACGCTGTAAGACACGTGAAGAGAGTCGTAGAGGGAAAGGTTATTGGGAAGAGCTGCTAAGGGAGGTATCGAATAACGCACGGTGATGTTTAAAGTGCTAAAATATCCGCGAATAATAAGAAATTGAGTTCAATGAAGGCAATATCGTAACCCAATAAGTAGGTGTATTCTAGGAAGTCATAAGTTCCCGCGAAAAAAGTTCTGAACACAACTATTTCAGATTAAGTGCATTCTTCCTTGACTTTCGGGAATTATAGATAAATTCATTCAAATACTTGCCTAACCCACTAATAAACATTATAACATAATAGTAATATAGTTATAAATAAACATTAGCTAGTATTTTCCATATTAGTGTGTGTGTGTGCGAAGTGCATGCAGGGTGCTCATTCACTTATCCAAGTGGATTGGATGGTTTTCAGAAGAAATGTTCTTTGAAGCTTCATGCATTATTCTTCTGAGCACCGTACAAGTTAACTGGGTGTCGTGAATTATCACTAACCATGCCCAACGAAAATTTTCGGTTCTCGCTTCCGTATATTCCTCAGAGAAATGCCATCATTTCATGAAATTTTATCCTGCATTATTTTTGTAGGTTCTTTGTATTGCACCGTCATGTAGTTGTATCTGGCAATTTTCTTGCTTACATCTATTTTCTAGCCGTGTGATAATGTTGATCCAAGAACATAAATTACTGTTTCTTGTTATGCGCCTAAATTATTTAAAATTATTTTGCATCCGATTGGTTAATCTCCTTTGAAATTCAATACTTAGGTCTTACGGTTGAGACGTTGAGAAAACTCTGTTGTATCATCTCTTTTTCTATTCATCTATATCTATATCTACGACATACTCTGCAAGCCACATCGAGGGTGTGTGGCAGGGGGTGCATCCACACCAGGAACAATGACACAATAAACAAAAATGAACACTACAAAACAAACACTATACCTTTAAAAGTATTTCGGTCGAGGCATTGAGAAACTTAAGTTGTTTTATACGCATCTTTAATTTTATCTTTTTGATCTTAAACACATAATCCTCAGGAATAGTATCCACTTCAAATTCCTGTGGAAGATTTATTTTCACCTCAACCCAGACTATTTTGAAAGTAATGCCGAAGCTATGAATCCCCAATTGATCAGGACTGTGAGATTTCTCTTCCTGGTCATCGGGAAATGGTAACCAAGGGTTGGGTCTTATCTGGTCTACGCACAGAACTGCACTTCCGCATTTAGCTGTCTGAAGCTTCAGTGTGTGCGTATACATCTTTCTCACCCGTGTTCATTCCCGAAGCCCTTTCGATTTCCGCGTGAGCTCGCGCGTCGAGAGAAAGTAGAACGGGCGTGCTTCGGGGGACTGCAGCCTTGACCCAGTTCGAGTCACGGGCGAGTCGTAATCCGTCGTGGCCGGTAAACCGGTTTTCAGAGACGGGGAGGTAATACCACTCTGGTACGTAGGTGGTCCGAAACTCTTTAAAAAATTTTCGTCCGCCTCATCGGACGCATCTTCCTTTGGAAAAATCATTAAATGAGCATCAAAAGGCGACTACAGCTTTAGCCTTCGGAATTGATGGGTGCAGGTTAACCTTTTCGATGATCGTGTCTATCATCTGCCCTTGGTCGAATGAAGCTTGGTGCATGAGACGGCCTTGATCCTAAAGGCCGTCTGCGGGAACTTTTTGGTCTCGGTATTAAATCTTCATCTACCATAACTCTACGAATACAATACGAACCCAACATGAGTTGTACCCAAGTATTCACCTGTCAAATTCGAGAATTTCCTCATTTCTATTATAATACTCACCTCGTTTTGAGAGAACGGCATTTTACTATATTATAGTCCTATTGACACCCGCCGTTAGTGCTTAAAAAAATCACTGCGCAAGAGGTAAGGCTGCCTATGCATAAGCGATGCGCATGGACTTAAAGTAAATGTGTTAAAAGCAAGATACACGATGTTTCATGTGTTAAATATCAAGTACGGCCCAAATAGAAACGCAATAATCGCAAATACATGTCAGTAGCCATGTATGATGCGGACTGAACATTTTCGATGATTTTTTTCGGAGAATTATGTGTATCAACATTAGCATAGAGTAAACTATGATATTAGTTACCATCCGTCATACGCACCCAAATTTTCGATGCATTTTCTTGGAGAAAAACGTATGTTGTATTTCTTCTTTCACAAATTGAAGGAACGTTTGAGATAATTAAAATAGGTAATGTGGATTTTAGGCTGTTTCGTGCACACGTGTAACACATGAGTGTAGTTTTTTGTATACCGTTGCGTAAGTTGTAAAATATGAGCATTGTTGTCTCTTTCCTGCATAATGTTGATTTGAGGTTTCTTAGCATGTAAAACCGCTGGGTTTCCTGGATGAATTTCGTTGATTTTCATAGAAACTTATGTGGTGACTAACAATGGTTTGCTCGTCACTAATTCATGCCTGGTGTGAATACACCATTTGCCATACACCCACGCATTGGCCTGGAAGGTACTACCTAGATGGAGATAGTCACCCACGCTGGAACGCGACTTTATGATGTGTTGTAACAATGTCGCGAGAGCTTTCGGCTCCTGAGGGTCTCGGGGTCTTATTTGCGGCCACGCGACTCTCTGAACACACTTTAATATCCTTGGCTAATGCCCTTAAGACAAGGGTTCAAAGCCATCTTTGCTTCATTTTGGCATAGTTCAGGATATCATTTCCTGCCTTCTCAAGTTTGTTGTACTGAAAAGGTTCATTTCCGCCAATGTTCATTCAATAGAAAAACGTATTTTCTTTCAAATTGGTACATATAGACCAGTAATGCATAGTGAAACTACGCTCAATTTAACAGATTCTATATTCTCTATTGGTCATCGTACTTTAATGATGGAGGTCCCAATTCTCCCTCTGAAATTCTTTTATGAGCTGTTAGTGGAATACTTTTTTAAGAACCTAGCCTCCAAAGAGTTCCCACCGAGCAGTTTCATACCGAGGCCTCATTCTCTGGAATTTGCGTGTTTTTAAACGCCAACTCTATAGATGAGATGGAATTCAGAGGGAGCGAAATAAATCCAATTTAAAGCCGGCTACCAAGTGGGCTCGGCAATCCAAAAACCGCGGGTTCGAGTCTCTCCCAAGACATGGAGATTGTATTCCTATTTGGAATAATCAAGGCTATGTGGTGCTATATAAACGTAGCAATTTCACGAATACATGAAAAATTAATAAATTTGATTTCCAACATAAGGGTAGGGGATGCGCAACTAGCATTTCTCTAATATAGTATTGTAACCGTTGGCTACATGCATGTAGTGTATGTTTTTGGGTTAACTCACTCCCTACCACATCCCTCAAGGGGGTTTGTAGGGAACTCTGTAGATGGAAATGAAGCAGTTTGAATACCTCAAAGGCTAAGTCTACTAACTCCAACCTAATATTTGAATGTTTAATTTATCTGTGTACAGATTGGTAAATCTAATATTAGGCAATGTAAATGGTGTGAAATCTGTGGAGTTGACGAAGAACATCATGGGAAAGATAGGCGTATCCCACCACGAAGTAACACTCAAAAAGTACTTCATGTCCAAAGAAATTTAGTATTAATTCGTTATTTTGAACGATTATGTGCAAGGCGAGTGTGTATACTACTGGGACGTATTTTCCCTTAATTTCCATCCACATTTTCCACTAACAAATTTTCTCTAGCTATAATCTCTTAATAAAACAGGTGTTGTGATGACTGTCTTCTTTGAGAATTGAGTTACATATTTCGTGCAATTGAAAAAGTGTTGAGCCCTTTTTGTCTAGAAAAGGAATTCTTGTAAATTTCAGTCTTGGTTAAAAAATGACAAACAGAGCAAAGTATTTTCTTGGCTATTTATTGCCATTTTCACTGATTCAAGAAGAGTCTCCTCTTGAAAATTACGTGAATGTCGAAAGCTGTCGAATTATCATTAAAAGGTGAGAAAAATACCAAATTCCTTCTGTTAACAAAATGAATTGGACGTTTAAACCCCGTCAACCATTGATATTATAGGATACATCTACATCTACATCTACATAATACCCTGCAAGCCACCACAAGGGTGTGTGGCAGGGGGTGATTGCTCACCAAACATGCACTACATATCATGCATAAAAAAGGAATAGTATTAATATAGTAGTCAGAACTACACTATTTAAAAAAGATAGAAATTGCAAAGAAAACATGCAAAAACATTCTGTTAGTAGGGTTAGCTTTAAGTACTCATACCAACATGCAGCTACCAATGCTATTCATTGCTACTCTCCGATAGGACATATTTACCGTTATTCGTATCTCTTATTGTGCGAGGGAAAAAGGACATTTTGAATCGGTCAGTTCGGCAATCAATTTCTCTAACTTTATGATTATGGTCCAGTCTGCCATAGTAAGTTGGGGTTCGTAAAATATTTTTAACATCATCACTGAAAATATTGCCTTGGAATTTGTGGAAGAGATTAAGTCTAAATTTCAACCTGCGATCTGACAATGATTCCCATTTCAATTCATTTAATAGACTGGTTACGCTAATATAATTATCGTATCGTCCCTTTACAAATCTTGCCGATCTTCGCTGCACACGTTCAAGTTCATTACTTAGACCGATTTCGTAGGGATCCCATACACTGGCAGCATATTCCAAATGAGGTCTAACAAGGGAAAAGTAGCTGATTTCTCGTACATGATCGTCACATTTACCCAATACTCTTTTAATGAAACCCAGTTTGCGATTCGCTTGACCCATTATTTCACGAATGTGTTTACCCCAGGAAAGATCATTTGTCAGTCTTATTCCAAGATATTTAATGGATTCCACGTTTGTTAATTCATTATTACTTATTTTGTAAGTGGTAGGAGGAGAGCTATTCTTTTTCCAAAAATTCATTACAAGACATTTCTTAAAGTTTAATTCTAACTGCCATGTATCACACCAATAATAACCACCACAGGATAAATCGGACCTAAAGGAAAATCATAAATAAAAAAAATGTTATGATATTCTCCAGGTTTGATTTGATGAAACTTCTAAATATTAAAAAAATTACATGCTTTTTTTGTTTGAGGGCAAAATTTATTTATCTACTTTCAGTTGTCTTAGCATTCACCATTTTGGCTTGAACCTTTTAGAAAAAAAAATGTACAGGACCGGCCGTAGAGCTTGAGGTGCAGGGCAAATAAAGTACTTCCAGCCCTGTACTAAATATTAACATTTTTGCTATACCTACTCTATTTTTATTTCATAATTTATTTACTAACATTAGCTTTACATTTATCCTTAATTTATTTATCATTTTCGTTTTTCTTTTCTCCTCAGTTCTTTGGGTGCTGTCGAGTGTAAAAGAAAGGAAACTAAATGAAATGAACCTCTTATCAAGTGGTTAGCCCGCTAGCACATTAATGTACTATTTAGAATTGGAATAATCTTTATTGCCACCTATACCTCCTATAGATGGTTTAGGTAACGATTCTCCTCTGATTCCGTCATCTCCCCACCGCGATGTGGTTTAATTTCTCACATTTATTATTTCAAGCGGCATACTATAAGAGTAATACGGTTGCGTAACCGAATGACTGGTCACATAACGCTATGACTCTGCACATTGAGAGGCAAGTCGTGTTAAGAGGGCCGGGTAAGATTAAATCTGAGTCGTTTATGTAGCAACTTTGTGGGAAAGAGTCGCAACCTGCAACTTATGTCATGAAAATGGACTGAATACTTATGTCATTAAGTAGATTCTGACGTAGATGCGTTTACGGCGGCAATTCTTGGTATTGTGCTGCTTCTTCGTTTGAATTAAAGTAAGCGGATACGAGTTACAGGAAAAATTGTCGTGGAAGATCAGATTTCATCGATAGAATAGGAGAGGATAGTTGGTCGTGGGTTGCAAGGGTATTTACTGTAGCAACTGTTAAGACCGGGATCGAAACCCGGGTTGAAATTTAATTGCATCCTCTCTTAGATACCGTGTGGAGAGCCATTTATGATATGTACTCCGTTATTCGGATGGGAAGTAAACAGCGTAGTCGGCAGTGGGATGCAGGCCGAAGGCCTCTCCCCCCCAGAAATTGCCCCGGGCCCTTGAGAAAAGAGTAGTCTTCATTAATGAAAATTAAATTTCATTCGTTTTTAGCTTGTTTTTTCCCTTCTGACACATATTCTCCCACAATCATATGCTCTTTTAGCGAAATTATTTTCTCTGCCCCCTCCTATCCACTAAAAAATGCGGGCCCTTTTCAACATTGAAACCCCCCCTCCCACCAGCGAAAAAAGTTCCGACGGCCCTAGATGCAAAGCTGTGATTCCCTTTTGTTAAGAGTGGACTAATTCCTACGGCGGGTTTCTCTCCGCCCTTCCTCCTTCCTTATCCATTCTTATCCTTAATTTTTTTTCACCCAGTCTGAGGCATCTTTAAGTGCGGGACGAACTTCAAGCACTCATAAGAAGGTGCCCTTTTTTATTCAAATGATGTTCATGATGGCGGCCAAACAGCATTTTGCGGATACATAGCATTGATGTTATCTTCACTTATCCTTAGCTTAATTGCGCCGTGAAACCATTATTTGCTGACAATCAAAGTCCAGAAGGAAAATGCCTCTATGTACGTGTAATCTTTAATTCTCAGGTCTTTTCATATAATTTTACAATTTGTATTGATTTATGAAATACTCCTCCTTTTATTTGTTGACAATATACCAATGTTTATTGATGGTACCCAGCCGAGTTGTCACGGTCTTAATAACCTATTCTTATATTTTCGTGAGTATTATCGGGGAGGGGGCTCGAGTTTCTTGGCAGGTTTTTAAATAATGGAAATTGTTTCTCATTCCAAGCGCCAAAGAATTCTCGGGTATAAATGCTCATGGAAGACTTTTTATGACGTGTACTACCAAGCATTTTGAATTATTACTAAATTAATTCATAATATGATGGATTGAGTTCATTTTATGCTATTGAATTTCTAAGGCTACCATTGTCTTAATATAATTCTTCTTGTAATTGAGGAATCACTTGGAAAAGTAAAGAAAGATACTTATGATAATTGATACGACAGATAGTTACATATTAAAAAACGAAACTAGAATATAACATTACGTAGGAAATAATGCTTTGGAAGCCATATTTTGGTGAATAATGCTATGAATTTTACTGTCATTATGTAAAATTTCTGATATTAGTGACTGCAGGTGAAACTATTCCCTCCGACAATTCAACTTTCGATCGGCACATGGCCGTCAGACTTGATGTCCTTGAAGACAACGATTTCCAGATGCCTCCATGGCTGGTCCCGAGAAAAAAATTATAATTTACTCTATTTCTACTTCATTGGAATTGAAGTATTTTTATAATAAATTTAATTGATGCGAAATACATTGACCATCAAGGTTTTACGCAGGGAATGGAACTTTCTGTACTTGAGCAGTGGGAAAGTTGGGTTCAAGCTGATAGTGAATGCTTGCGGTAATCAAGATTGAAACACACAATTTTCTGTGTGAAATGCATTCGTACTACATCATTCGGTGAATTTCAACAATTAAAAGGAATGTCCATTAATGCAATATTCAAGTTAAGCGAGTTTTATTAAATTACCCATAACATCATAGGTAGACCAAATCGTTGAATATTATCAATGTCGAGTTAATTTCACTGTTATTTGAAATTAAGCTGATATTCGGTGTTTTAGTCATATTTCCCCGTACGTGTACATTACGTCTGGAGTATGTTTCTTCACGGCAACAAAGCATGGACAATAACAGCAGCAGATAAGTCAAGGCTCGAAGCATTTAAATTTGGTGCTACTGAAGAATGATAAAGATCAAATGGATCGACCGGGTATGTTCCTAGGAAGTCCTAAGAAGAGTGGAAGAAAAGAGAAGCCTGCTGACAACTCTAAAATAAGACGGGACAGCTTAATCGGTCATACGTGAAGACAAGATGGCCTGATGAAGACAATCGTCGAGGGAAAAATGAACGAGAAGAATAGAAAAGGCAGGCCTCGTATGAGATATATGGAACGAGTTGTGAAGGATATAAAAGAGAAGAATTACGTTAATATGAAGAGGTTGGCCGATAGAAGAATCATGTGGACTGCTGCGTCAAACCAATCTTAGGAATTTTTACCGATGATGATGATGACGAGTACCTTGTCTTTTTCTAACATAGAAAAAGACATCTATCTGTATCAACCGCGTTTGGGATTATTAATTATTTTTTCATTTTCCATCATTCCTTTAAAACCTTTAATACGTAGGTATAAAAAAAACTTTGAATATGTAGCCAGTGTATGCGAACCAAATGAATTAGGTTTGATCAGAGAGCTAGACAGTGTGCAGCATAGAGCAGCTAGGTTCGTTAAAAGGTGTTACGATAGGTTTAGTAGTGTATCGGATTTAATGCAAGAATTAGGCTGGGAATCATTTTCAGATTACTGAAGATGTTCGATATGTATTAAAAACCCCACCATATTATGTAAGATTCGACCAGATAAATAAGATTAGAGAGATAGATTGTCGTACCGGTAGATTTAAAATGCCATTAATCCCGCGTACTATTAGAGAACAAAATAGGCAGCATAGCAAAGGGATAGCTAGGTGAAATATTGTAGTCTGTAGTGCATGATGCATGTATTAACAACCAATCCCTTTGGTACAATGATACAATGTAGCTACTAACCACCTAGCTGCATGTGACCCTATTATGTAGCATTTTTCTATGTAGTACTCTAGTTGCATGTCAATGCTACATGTTTGGTTATCTTCACCCCCTGCCACAGACCCTCGCTGAGGCTTGCTGGGTATCGTGTAGATGTAGAAGTCCTCATTTCCTTCGGGTGGAGTGCTCTTACGTGTGACCCTTTAATTGCAGATACGGCCTCCTGGGAGCCAGCGGATGTGGCAAGACGACCCTCCTCAGTTGCATCGTGGGCAGACGGCCATTGGACGAGGGCAGTGCCTGGGTCCTGGGCGGGAGGCCGGGCAGTGAGGAGAGCGGAATCCCAGGGAACAGACTGGGGTACATGCCGCAGGTGGGTCGGATCGTCAAGCTAGGGGTGCGCCAAATGCATTCACTCATAGGTATTTGAGTACCCAAATGAGTGCATGAGTACCCGACGAATACGGGAGTACCTGAATGAGAACATGAATACCTCGATGAGAAGATGAGTACCCGAAATAGTACATGAATACCTCGACGACTGGATGAGTACCCGAATGAATACAAGAACGACTACCTCAGCGATTGCTCGAATACCTAGTCGAATACCCCTGAATACGAGCCTGTTGTATTTTTGTATGTATGTTAATGCATACATACAAAGTGAATATCCCAGCGAGTATCCGAGGACCCACCTCGGTGAATATCGCTGTTTACATCGACCGCTAAGTTTTCCGCGATGACAATTTGACCACCTCGACTGAAGTGGCGAGGACGTTCACAAGTGGCACGAAAAGCCGAGGTCTCCTTTCTTCCGTGCCCTCCCTGAGGTTTGCAAGACGTAACGCATGAGTAAGATGCTTATATTCGCTTTCCTTTCTCAAGAACCTGGAGTAGCAAGTCTAAAGGCCACTTTACACGATAAAATATTTGTACAATTTTTTGTACAAACGCTTGTATAAACGGAACGAAATTGTATGTTTGTCTGAATGAAATTAGAACAGGTTCTATTTCCCGTTCAGTCGTTCTGACAATCTCAAAAGCGTTCGTACAATTTGCTGCTTTACACGGTACAATTTTCTCTTACAAGCGTTTTTACAAGATATTGTACAAAAATTGTATCGTTTAAAGCGGTCTTAAGGAAAGCTGGAATGATAATAACAAAGCATAATCTACGTATATTCTTTGGATGCACTTTTGGCAATAGAGATTCCAAAGGAGGATACACTATTACTTGCTATGTGCCTTGTGTTGCCTTCGATGAAAAAGTTATTATGTTTACTCTTAATTTTGCAATCGATGAAGGATAATCAAGGTTTAAATTGGTTTACATTAGTACATATATCAAAAGAGTTATGTTAAGGACCTGAAACGGTAGAAAATCACGAGTTAGATAGCTTGGTACACTAGATAGTCATTGACTCCTTCCAAAAGTTTCACGCATGAGATGCAACACATATTTCCTACAATTAACTGAACATTATTTTTATTCCGATGGCCAGAAAGCCTTGCTGGGATTACAGAATCGGTATTTCACGTTACCTTACTTACATAGCACACACACAGCTGTGTTAAAGGTGGGAAGTAGTTTCAATTTTTGTGTAACTTTTATTTGCGTACCTAGCTGTTTCTACCGTTTTTTATGATGGGGTGTTAGGAAGAGAATGTTGTCCCAAGTTTTTCAATAAGTTGTCACGTATAGTGCTTCGGATAACCAGATTTAATGTATCGTATTTCAATTGAAACAAATTTGTATAATATTTACCTAATGATTTACCTTTAATGCTGCAATTCATTAGCTCTCACAATTAGTGTAGTTTTCAAGAGCTTTTAATTTGCTAGAATGATGTACTTCATTTCTAAAATTAAAATTATTCACATTTTGGTGAAATATCCCCTACTTAAATCATGGCTTAATAACATTAAAATAATATTTATACTTATTCAAGGGATGATGTAATCAAAATTATTTAGATTGTTTACGAATTTAAAACTTGAAATACTACTCAAGTACATGTTTTGTGAGTTTAAGAACCATGAAACGAATTTTAGGAAGAAGCCATAGCAGATACTACACTTACGTATTTCATTGTCTCTGACAATAAACGTTCTAACTTGGTAGAGAAAAATTGGTTTGAAAAATTCTATAAACTGAACATACCCTCCTGCGAGCAACCATCCCGGAGAAGGTTATAAAAACTATATAAAGGCACAAAAAATTGTCATAGTCTAGGTGATCTAGAGTGTGAATATTTCTATCAATACAGAGATACGGATAAGTGAAAGAATTAATACTAATGAACTGATCTAATTAGTGACAATTTCGCAATAAATAATTTATTGGAATGCAACCACCGACACAAAATACACAACTATTCAAATGTAGGAATCGCTAAGCTTTGGTGGATTATCATTACGAAAAACGTAGCATGCTTTATGTCTGTCAATGGCGTAAAATTCCATAGCGCTTAAAAAAATGGATAAGATATAATAGTGAGTGCAAGTTATATATTTAGGTGCTCAGGAATTGTAAAACATGGCAACGATAAGAATTTCCTCTGACATGCTTGGATGGATTCGTGCGACTATGCAGATCATTAAAAAGGCTACCGGAAGTCAGTACAAGAGATCCTAAAAATGCCGTAAATTGAAATCTGTCTTCTCTTTCATAATATTATTGGTTTATTGTTCCATAAGGTTCTTAGACTTCAAACAAATAGCCTCATTCGTAAAAAAATGTAACTCATGTCCAAATCGCCCAAAGAGAGAGGAACAGGGGACAAATGAAGTTATATCCATGGGAAGTGAAATTCATTGAATCAGTCTACTATAGATGTTGACAAATCTTCGGAAAATTATCGAAAAAATGTGTGATTAAGAATAGTGACGGGGTTAGGATTGATACCATAGTTTTCAGGCTCACAAACAAACAGCTACCAAATCTCATTGGCTTGATATACCCTACTTATTTGACGAAGGAACATCTGCACGATTGCCTACATAATACGGTTACATGCTGCTACATGGTTAGTATCTATGTAGTAATAAAATAATTGGTTGTTCGTACATGCATCATGCACTATGGACTACTCTACAATATTCTGCGGACCTGTCCCTTTGCTATGATGCCTATTGTGTTCTCTTCTACTACGGGGGAGATATGAAATTTTAAATCTACCAGTACGACAATCATACTCTCTAATCTTATTTATCTTGTTGAATGTAACATAATACGCCGGTATTTTTAATGTGCACGTAACATCTTCAGAAAACCTGTGCGATTTAACTTTCTGTAATAGATTTCATCTATAATTTAACCTACGACCTGATAATGATTCCCAACCTAATTCTTATATTAATTCCGATTCTCAAACTGTGCAGATGACAGCACTAACCGGAAAAAAACCTCTTTAAGTCTTTGTATACAATTACTCCTCATTTTCTGTCGGCAATTTTCCTCAGTTAACACATTCTCTTCCTCTTTTATGGATCATTTATTTCTAATTAGAGGAGCTTATAATGTTTCCAGTAACAAGAGGTCGGCCATCTGGCACCATTCGTGGAATGACTACCATAATGTTTGGCAAAATAATAATTTACTGTTTCTGCATTCTTTTTCGGACATAATTTACCATTCATAATAACCCAACTCCTATTCTTGTGATGTAGCATAAGATGAAAAGTCTTGGCTGAAAAGTCTGGCCTCTGCTCCACTTCAGGCGCCGAAGGAACGATAGCGAACACAAGCATCTACTCATGCGTTACCTACGTTTTGCGAACCTCGCGAAGGGCACGGAAGTAAGGAGACTTCAGTTGAGGTGGTCAAATAGTCATCCCGATAACTTCCCATTCTTCTGGTTCCTTCAGAATTCCGAGTTCTCGAGGCTATGAGGCTAGCAATTACTATGTGAGAATGGTGCGTACCTTAGTAATTGAATGTAATCGGCAAAGCGGTATTCATCGAGGTGGATCCCCGGATACTCGCTGAGGTATTCATTTGGTGCTCGTATTCAGAGGTATTCAACTAGGTATTCAATTAATCGTTGAGGTAGTCGTCCTTGTAATCATTCTGGTACTCATCCAGCCGTCGAGGTATTCGTGTACTCGTTCGGGTACTCATCTACTCATCGAGGATTACATGTACTCATTCAGATACTCGTGTATTCGTTTGGGTACTCAAATACCTATGAGTGAGTACATTTGGCGCACTCCTACTTCAAGCCACCTTCCCGTACCATTTACTCTCATTGAGATGAAATTAATGGAAAAATCTATCGCAATTATTTCTTGCACCTCCATAAATAATTCTCTGTCATTCCTGTTTCCGATTCTATTTGAGCAATGCGTGAATTGAAGTAATTATTTAGTGCATAATAACAGTCTTGATGTCTAGATTCCAAGAAATTACTTCATGGATTAAAGTGCGATTTTCTGTATGCAAACTTAAAACAATTGGCATCATAAAACTCCCACACAATTTTACTTTAGAGTGAAAGGAATATAGGATTCAGTTTAGTGTTTAAATGCGCCATATGTCTCACTGCGTTGTCTCATTTCACCGTTAAAGACACAGACCTTCAGTTGATATCGTCTGATTGTTTCGTAACTGACAGTAACCGTGTTAGTTGGCCCATGGGAAATATTAAGCTGTAACTTGAGCAAATAAGAAAAATAAATATTTGTTAAGACTGAATAGTGAGCTGAGAAGGTATAAAGAGCCTTTGGAGAGAAAAATATGTAGTGAAACCGTAGTCGTAGTAAAGAGGAGAGAAAAAACTGGTGCTAAGAGGTAAATGACGGAAAATTAAGAATACTGGTAAATTATATGAAAGAGACGTTAAATTTTATTTTTTATAAAAATCATTATTTGAGTTGAATTCTAGGTTACATGCTTGAAATGTCGAGCTTTAGATGAGAAGAGATCGATTTAATCTCAATAGGGCTCAATGAAAAATAACTCCCGGCGTACACTACGTTAATGCGTGAATGGCTTTCGAATACGGACCTTTGAATACTACCACATTATGTGACTTGAATTTTCTTTATGCATTCTTAGGAAAAAGGAATCCCATTTTCATGATTGATTGTAATTAACCTCTGTGTATATTTGGTAATTATACTATATTGGCCTCATTCATAAAGAGGGAAAGATCTTTCTTTGGATGTCTTTGGAGTAAGAAAGACCAGAGAAGGTTCGTTCCTTTGTTTGTCATTTAGTCGGCCTCAGTAGCCAAGTTGGTAGTGTCGGCTGAGTGGCAGCACAGAGGTCGCTAGTATGGATCAACATCGGACATGTACATGGTATTTGTCTTACCATTAACGAATGGCAAAATCTAGACCATCGACATCAAGACATAAGAAATCGACATCAAGACGTAGACGATCGAATGCCGATTGCATGCCTACGAGTTTTGGGTTATCTCTTCATTTCCTTGTTCCTCAATCGTGCCACGTCTCTAATTTTCTGCCGGAATTCACTTTAGTGGGGTGATGTAGAACGTGTTCATCATCACCGAGATCGACAGCACTCACATTTTATGGGAACGTGACAGGCCAAACCAGTGACCAGCAAATAACCTTCCAGCACGTGTTCAGGATCTTGATGGGTACGTGTGACCTCACACGGACGGTAAATAATAGTCAGTGGAATCCACTTTCATTACCGTTTGGAATGGAAATAGTAAGAGTGAAGAGAGGGAGTGTGTAGCAACCCTACTTCCTTGTGCCAGTGAACGACGGACGGTGCTTGCCATTTTGTCGCCTCGGAAGAAGATGGCGACTTCATCAAGCCCAAGCATCCTTCCCCTTTGGCAGTTAAAGTTTCGGTTGGGTTGTAATTAGGTTTCATGGTGTTCAAACAACTTGGGTTACATCGCACCGCCCAACCTGACTAAATATTTCATTCCTTGACGGACGTAGCAGCCTGGCATAAGACTGAATTTGGACCTATGACTTTTCGGTTACGAGTCTGGTACTTGACTGACCTACACATTTGTGTAGGTAACGTTGAGAAATAATGCTGTCGGTATTGTTCTTAGGAGAGGCAAAATAAAATCGCCAAACCTCAAATGTTGTCTGGTGTTTCAAATCACTAATATCAACCGTTCACGTAATCGCACGATTATGAAAATACACTGAAGAATTCTGGCATAATCTAATAAAAGCCAATTTCTGGTGGGGAGATGATAATGATGCAGAAAGCGGCTGAACCGATTAAGTTAATTTGGCGTAATTCTTTTCGTTTACCAAAAAATTCCCAATTTTGCGTTTTCGTCCCGAAAAAAGTTGTAAATTAAAAAATAAACTCGAACTCATAAGTCCCATGTTAATATTAGAACGTTGCATGTATTTGTATATTTCAATATGACATTCCTAATGATAGTAATAATGATTGAGAAGTGTGCTGTTTATGCCTATGACTGTCGAAATTGTATATAAAAATTTAGATATAAAATATATTTTTATAATATCAATTTAGTCTTTTAACGGTGAAATAATCTAAGCAAAACGTTTCCATAATTGTGTGCCAATAAAAATATTTTTCATTTTCAAATTCACACGTTTGTGGTTTTTGTTAATGGAATTCCAAAGAGACTCCATTCTTGGGTTTTTGATTTTTCATTTACACTCGTTGTGGGAAGAACGAAGAATTCTGTAAAAATTGCCATTTTAATGTTAAATAGATTGGTGCCACGTTTTTGTTTTATTGACTTCGTTTATTTTTCTCGACAGGAGCTAGCTCTGACGGAGTTTTTCACCATCCGTGAGACTTTCCAGTATTTCTCATGGCTCTACGGAATAAGTGGTGACGAACTGGAGAAAAAAATCGCCGTGTTGGACGATGTTCTCAAACTACCTCCGCACTCTACTCAAATCAGATCACTCAGGTATGTGGCTAGATATAATCGAGGGTATCCTCATTCTCAGTCGTATTTAATTAACTCAAGGGGTTTTTTGATTTTTCACCATTTTGATGATAGGACTCGCAGTTTGAAGACTTGAAGTTTAGAATGCGATAAAAACAGTGGCCTCCACGAGTTTTCCCAAAATTCTGCCTTTTGAACACGATGAACATATCGAGTCTAGGAGAAAATCCTGGGCTAGGAATATTTTTCCCTCGTAATGTTTATTAAAAATTATTGTTATAAATATATAAAAATATTTTAATTAGTGTAGAAAAAAATAAAATATATTTTTGTGTTTTTCTATATTATTTTTGTAAACTTTAATGCACTTGAAATAAATACATAAAAATATCTTCATACCCACGACTGAGGGTATGAGGATACGGTGGTGGATAATTAATCCAACAATTAATCCTTAAATCCTTGATGTTCTTCTTTAGCTCTACATATTTACTTCCCAACTTTCATAATTCTTTTTAAACTATCTCATCGTCCCTCATTGGTAGAAATGAACTCGGTACCTCTTATCGAGGATCCATCAAAATCTACCTTTTTTAAGAAGTATATCTAAACACTTTGTTAGTATTTTACGAATAAGTCATTTATGCAACCGATCATGGGCATCTTTTTGCATGCTGACAGTTTAAGTTGTCTTAAAGCTATGGCTTTCTTGATTCATTGGCAGGATAGTCATCTATTCGTTTTAAGTAAGTTGGGACTCTAGTCATTCGGGGAACTCTTACTCATAACGTTATTGTATCCCGTGAGTATTGTAATTGAAGCCATTTTGAATAAGGTGCCTATGCCCGAAAAATCATATTTTACCAAATCTTGTTTTAACAGTGTTGTCCTTGTGATTTATTTTCTGTGTTCTACTATTATTACGTATAAGTGACTTCATTTTTTACCTGAATATTTCTTCTTCAGTTTCATTTAATTTATTTTTAAAACTCTAAGTATATTTACGTCCGTCAGTCACAAGGGCCTATCGATGGGACATGCGCAATAGCTAATGTGTCAGAATAACTAATGGGAAATTAAAGAATATGAGTTAACTAACAAATTGCAAGAAACTGGTACCAAATAACTACACGCCACATCATGGGTACAAAGAAACTGAGCCGAAATTAAGCTGCAGTGTCGAGTCTTTCGAGTCACGAGTGATGACCCGTTTTGTAACAAAATTATAAATAGAAATACCTAAGTATAAAGCTTGGTATAGTCTACACTTTTAATTTATTTGAACGTGTGTGAAAAATTTACGTAGGTAAATAAATTGAAAGGGTGAACTATACCAAGTTATTGTATTTATTTTTATGACATGCAGTTCCACAAAGGAACGCCGGGCAATGTAACGTTTGGAATTAGAAATATTCTCACCAGAATATGAGGAAATGAACTCTTTTAAACTATCTGATCTGATTCCATCTCGTACGCAGCACGGGACAGCAGAGGCGAGTATCTTTGGGCGCGGCGCTCTTACACGACCCAGAACTGATTGTTTTGGACGAACCAACTGTAGGAGTCGACCCACTTCTTCGCCAGGGGTAAGTGTGGATTTTTTTTATTGACTGAAAGCCCTTATTGTTCCTCCTTTGAAATTGTAGTTACAACTAAAGAAATACTTTCTGTTTATTGTAATGGATGATCCGGAAAATGTGGTAGAGTTCCAAGTTAATGACAAAGAATATTTGCTTCAGTTTTTCGTCAATCGAAAGGAGCGGTGGTTTACTATTGATATTTGTTTGATTCAATTGGCCTTCATTTCCAGGATCTGGGACTACCTTTTGCAGCTCACGAGCAAAGCAAATCGGACTATCATCGTAACGACGCATTACATTGAGGAGGCTAGACAGGCGGATTATGTGAGTCCAAATCTCATTTTCGGCCTTGCCATTCCTTTTATTTTCATAAATTGTAATTTATTTCTTCTGATTTTCTAATGAAACGAATTCTTCTTCGCGGCAATCATCCTTAGACGCTTGGATCAATATTATATTTCAGCAGTGCATATGCATTGGGGTTGCATTAACAGAAAACGAAAAATCTATAATTATTACCACCATAAGCAACTTCCGCGAACTGATTTTAAAAACATCAGTTCATGGAAATGAATCATAGTTATATGGTGATTTTGCTGACCATGTGTCAAAATGAACATAGGAAACCTATGGATAATAGTGTAACTAGGTATTGAAATCCAATTCAATGATTGATGATGCAATTAGTAAAACCGCTGTGCATTATAGAGAAAGTGTCCTGAAAATCGCAAAAGCTGTCGGCGGATCCTAATTTCAGGCTGTCGAGAGGTTGTGTCGCCTTAATCATGCTTAATATTTGTGGAATATTGGTATTGGTGTAGACAACCTTCATAGTTTAAGAAAAAAAGCTATGAAAAGATTATCAAATGTTTATTTCAGGTTGTTGAATAATTACTTCCTTTGTGAATGCTAAATCATTGTGAACACTGCATCTATCAATGAGGATGGTGCCTGTTAAATCATTTGGCTTAGGAAAGGCTCTCGTAGCTACAATGCAATTGTCTCTGATTGCTCAAGGATCATCTGTGCTATATCACATGCATCATTATGGCAAGAAGCTTTCAACGAAGACCGTAAAACACATTTCATGGAGCGATTATTCTTGGCATTCAACCAATATGATAGCGATGACGCTACGTGCCTATAAACTTTTCCGTCAAACTGGATACGTTTGACCACTCCGTATTCAAGTCGAGGAAAATGGCTTCTCATCACCTTGCGTGTATCCCTTAGCTCACGTTGGTCGGAATGTGTACCAGGGCCATTGCGAAGTACTTCCTACTGGAACTCTATCGTACTGAGGCTCCTCTGACATTAGGGACTGTTAAACAACTGAGTTTGAACGGGAAATATGAAGTACAGCGCACAAAAGTGTAGATTTATAGTATGCTGTACCAAGCTTCTCCGCTTCAATGTGGACTATAATAAGTGATTTCTGTTTAACCTTTTCCGCAAATAAATGTTTCAAAACTTTCAACGCTCTTTTATATTACGAGCACTTAGCCTTTCGAAATCCATTCACTGCCTCAACCGGTAATACCTGTTCATTGGGCTTCCGTAACCTTCATTTATCCGATCTGAATGGTGGCTGCGCACAGATGGATTTGTCAGCAAGATGATGAGGCACAAATCCGCAATGATCTACGTACGGTGGTTTTACATGGAACTAGAGAACACAGAACGAATAGATTTATACCTTATTAAAAATTCTCATATTTTACCTTGTGTAAAATGTTATATGGGTAATAACAGTAGTGTCTAATGTAATTTTCTGCTGATTATAAAGTCAGTAGTCAAGAAACATTCATTGAATATCATTTGAGAAATCGGAATTCGATTGGATTATTCGATTTAAGGGAAGGTATACTTACCTCCAAATTGATGACTGCATTGTTATGAGATTGTGTAATTGATTTACTAACTATTCGACCACATTATAGCACTCTAAACATCAGTTATATTGCCGGAATTTAGATGAAAATCATACATGTTGGTGCTATGAAGTAAAAATTGAAATCAGGTCTGAAGTCAGGTCGTCATTGAAATCAGGTCTAAGTCTAAAATGGGGTCATCGTAGTCAATACATTCTGGTATTTCAGGTGCATTAAGTGATGCAATTGCAGATATCCTAATCTAAGTATTATAATACATCTGTGAAGACCTCAGGCGGGAATGCGTGAAAGTGTAAAGGTATTTTTTTATTCTTTATAACTAAGTGTAGATAATGATGGAACATGCAAACTTTCTTTATTTTATGTTGTGTGAATTTATTTACAAATTCACATTTTATCGCTTTTATTATATCCTCAAAAAAACTTTTTAAATATTTCTTTATATATTCGTCGCATCCTATTGTGTTTTTGTCCTTATAAATGGATTTTAACCCTTCTTTTAAATTTGGGAGTACTCGTCTGAATTTATTTTTTATAAAGTCCATATACATCAGGCAAACGTTACGTTGAGGTTGTAAAATAGGCCAATCAGCTTGATAGGGAGTCAAAAAAACGTGCCGAACCAAATTTATTAAGTCGTGATCATGTGCGTTTGCTAATTAGTCGTGTGCGTTAGCTAATCAACGTGCCTTACTGCTCATCGTAGCCCGCGGAAGCAGTAGATATTCCTTTCATTTTATATTAAATTCTCAGAAATTGAAGGCAATTCATCTATTCAATTCCACACTATTTGTTTCGATTTGCTCAAATTTCGAGCGGAATTTCCCTATTTAAAACTGTTTAAAAATGAACTGGTCTGAACTACATCCCCCACAGTACTTATTACATTAGAATTTAGTGATGAATAGTATTTAATCTGGTACAGTAAAACCGTTCTAACTCTGTGCACATAAAATATTATTCATAATTAGAATAATAGTAATTGAGATGCACTTCATTTCTGCTGTATGACAATGACACATGTTAAAATTAGAGAGGTAAGCGTGGAGTAAGAAATAATTATTGCTTGGATTCTCCGTCTCCTCTCTAATCCTTAGCATTCGCCTTATCCTTCAACCATTTTTTGCATCTACATGCTGCTCAATCAACAGCTCTAAATGCCAAGTAGAAAGAAATACTCTTTATCTGCACACGGACGAACCCGTAAATGTTGATGAAACTTCAGCATTATGTCCAAGATTCAAACCTGATATTATGTAATTATTCGGTCGTATTTCGAGTTTTTCGAGCGTCAAACTGTTCGACTTTCGAGGTTCTACTTTTACCTTCATGTTTTTTCTCAGCAATTCACTCTCGATTTTCTTCTTTTAATTTTTGCTCCTTACGTTAGCACTTCACTCGCAGATCGTGACAGGCATGGTGTCTTGCCAGCGGGTGGCGGCACGATGAATGGGTCTGCTAGTGTCTTCTCGTGATCCCTCTGTTTCTTTGCCATCAGCTAACCTCTTCATCCTACTCATTCTTTTCTTCCCGCCGTCCCCACCATCGAAGACTCCGGTGCCTTTCATTATTGGCGTACTCACTAATCTCCACAGGACGGACGTAATTTTGCGAATTTAGCTGCTAGCGTCCCTCTAAGGGTGATTTTGTAAATTTTCCTCCAGCCGAAATTTATTTCTTTTCGAGTGGTCGTAATTTTAGGCCAATTCGGAGGATGGATCACCTTGAATTGAAAATGAACGCGTACTTCGGAAGGCATCAGTTGTGAAATTTCACGTTTCGTTCAACATCATAAATGTTTTGTACCGTGTATATTTTTTGCTCAACGGAATCATGTCCTTAGCGTAATTGACGGCTTCATGAGAGAGACGCCTTTTCAAGGTCGAGTATCTCGTAATTTCCTAATGAATAATTTTCTTTCTCCATGGGAGATTGAAAATTGCTCTAAGGAATATATTCATATGAGCCTTGGTCATGGTCAGTCGTGTCTGAAAAATATAAATTTTGTGTCGATTCGTTTTTTGAAAGCAAAATATTTTCGTAAAGTTCAAGTTTTTTCAGTAGAATACTTATCGGTACACATCATACGGCCAGTGTTTTCTCAGGGGTACAATTTGAAGGGAGCTGATTTTTTTTTTAATGAGGCGGGAGAGTCCCAGATTTTGATAGTTTGTCTCGCATGATGATGAGGCCCGGAAAACGTCCCGCATTCACATATTTGTTTCATCTGCCCCATATTTACATAAACAATAACGCTTGGAAATACTTTTTCATTGGAGGTCAAGCGCGGCTTTTCCAGCATTCGAGGAATATCTCAATAATTATCATAACATGCACCACCATTTTCATATATTGTCTCCGGACGACAAATTGTACACGCTACACTCTTAATTATGGAGTAGCCAGGGACTTCATCAGTCAGTTGCAGTCTAAAACTTTTATTTTCGATATTTTTCCGATATTTTTACCAAAGAAAATTCAAAGATATCGTTTTTTTACCTTACTTTTTCTTGTACGAAAACATTTCAGGTCAGAAAGAAGAGACAAAATTGAAATTTAAACTGTGTTAAATTGCAAATTTGTTTTTTCTTTTCTATTATGTTCAGTTACCATGCAATTTTTCCGGAATAATCCGAATTCATACTTTTCAGGTATTTTTTGCCATAATTCTACATTAACATGAGAACGTACCCATTCAAAACGTAATTATGCTACTTTCGATGTTAATTTTCCAATAAAACGGAATTGCAATTAATACATCATTTTAATATAACCGATTTGATAACTATCTTATTATATATCCATTAAAAGTCTAATGTTATGTACGGTAAAACATTTCTCCTTGTAAGTACCTATTGATATCTTTTCAGAGTCTCTTTCATTATGCTATTTGATCTGAACGTTTAATCGAATTGCCGTATTTTCATGGTGCCCCGTATTTTGTGGATGCATTAAAATGTTCCGCATTGGCTACTTAAAAATCTGAATGCTTTTTGTTAGTCATAAATTTGGTGAATCCGAAGTTCTCACGGTGGAATGATTTTTGACGCGGGCATAATTGGACCGTTTGAGTGGTCGTTTTTCTGGTGCTTGGGTGCATGAATGATTAACCTTCTTATCGTGGTAATTAATCGCATCTCAATTTGCAGATATCTTATCCGAAAGGGAAAAACGCCTCTCTCGAGCATGAAAGCGTCTGATTGTAAGTGAAAAGTTTGAGACGTTCATTTCGAAGGACTTATATTGGGTTCGCTGTCTTGCCATCATTTTCAGCGGTTACTCATTTATACAAGAGCTGGGATCGGAGTTCTCAACGTATATAGGTCTTCGGTTGTTCTTTTCTTATGGCCAAGCTACAGACTTGAAGGTGCTGTCTCACAATGTTCATTCTTCGTTGCTTACGCAATTAAAATGTTTCCATGCCCGATGCAACCGCAAAAAGTCTCAAGAGTAACTTTAATGCTTGTGATCTGTTGGCCAATTACCCATGTTAACTCATGTTCTCTGATTTTGGCTGAAATAATCCAAAACGTTTTTTTTTGTAGGCCGAAGTAGTTTGGTAACACGCCGACCTGAGAACACAAAAGTCGAGGGCCGAATCCCTACTCCAGTATGGCTATTGTGTTATCTACGTTCTAGTTAGGTTGGACGTTGCGGAATGATATTATCAGTTGAAGCACCTAAAAATCTAATTCTGCGCTCCCCTATTCATTTATATTATAATTTTTAGTGCACGCTGCTGTTTCTTTATTATTTAAATATGTTTAAATATTGTTTCTTTGTTGTCTTTGACGACTCATCAGGAGTCTTTGATTTACTTATCATCCAAATCACCTCGTGTTTTATTCATAACGCTGGTAAAGGATCTCGATGACGAAGGTTTATATGCTTGGGTAAACGCTCAGAATAATTGCCGGCCAAGCTTTCCTATGAACTTTGAAATGTAAGAAGGATGGGTAAAAGAATGGCACCAGTCACGACTCTCCTTTAGTTGTTAGGTAACCAAATCGTGGACGTACGCAGGCATCAGGGAAAGTCATCTTCTTTACTATCTCAAGCTAGTTATAAAAACAGTGGGCTATCACGTTTATATGAAACGAGGTTCGACCCGAGAAGAGCTTAAGAGAGAAAATTAACTAAGTTTTGTATTTGTTAATGCATAATTTTAGCGATCGAAAGTCAAAATTTAACTCTTATGAAAAGTAACGGTTAAATTAAATAGTTAGCCACATTTGTAACGATTAATTTTAATCGTTAATCCCAACTATGGCTGCGTTAAACCAATCTTAGTGTTGTTGACCGATGAATTTTCTTCCCAGTAACTTCCATTTAGTCCATTACTGTCTTTTATTGTGAGAAACGAATTTTGAAAAACGGAAAAATGAAATTTCCCAATCGTAATATCTATCTCCGTGGATGATTTTCGAAATGACCGATGTCCAGATAACACTGTGACCAGTTACGACGTGACCTCGAAATGTTCGTAACCGGAGCACCACAATGAGTCAATGTGGTTCCTCTCAAGGAATTTCACTCGCTGATGCTATCTTATTCCCAAGTGGTGGGAACGCGGCTGAAATGGAACGAAAGAAAAAAAGGAATGCGCCGATCGCGGCGCGATTCGCGCTTGTTCACCCTGGCGGAAAGTCGTTGCTCACTCACAATATCGCGTCCGCTGCGTGCTCGACGGAACGGCCAGCCCATCCCCCTCGTCCACATCCTCATCAAGGCGATTACAGGGGGATGGATAGGCGTCCGTGAAGCTCACAGATTTGCAGAGCACGTGGCCGCCGCTGACTTGCAATTATCCCCAGCCGGCCTTCCCCATTCCCGTGAGCCTTCACTCTATTCTTACCCACCTCTCTTTTCTTTCTTCACATTTAGCCGTTGCCACACCCTTACCACTGAAATTTCCCTGGCTTCACGGACGTGATCATGAGTCCAACAGCGTAACTACTACGCCGCTACCTCTTCCTCGAAATAATGACCTCTCGAAAAAAAAAATATCCCTATAAGTATCACCTCCTGATGCTGTAATGTGGCGTAAGTCTGTCATTAATGGAAGAGGATGGGTGCACATCTAAGGCATTTGCGATTCGTTTATGAGGGGGTTGCAAAAAATGCACCCGCAGGAAATGGGCTGGAACGAACTAGCCCGAGGTCAGGTATGGGGTCATCTGAAGGTGACAGGAGAACTGAATGGCGAACGAAATCCACGATCGTTGGTGGCATCCATAATGAATACCGATTATCACCGTCAGAGTTTCACCAATCTACCAATAGAGTTATATTTATAAGATACACAGTTTTTTTAGATTTCTTACAGTCCCCCCAACTAAGTAAAATAATGCATGATAGGACTGGCGAAGCTATTTCCACTAACAGTCATTTTCGTACTTCAATCCAACGACTTATACTCATCTGAGGTATTATACTTTCTTTTCAAATGTATACTACGAAGGCAAAATACACTTTACAAAATCCTGTCAAAGGTGACCACTGATTAATAACGCAAAACATTGGAATTTATGAATGTTATTTTCACATACTTCAGTTATTTGTAAAATATTTCCTGTTTTTATGAAAATAATAGCAATCAAATTCACTGTTGTTTAGATAGGTCGCTGAGCGTTAGGCAGCTTGGAAAGTCGTAATGTAGTCATGACACAGTCTGTTAAAGGAAAACTGTTTTTTAGAGAATTACTGATTTACTGCAACAAAGGTATAATGTATGAAATGTGTTATATAATTACTGGTAAAGCTCCTCCTAACACTTATTTCCATTTTTTCAATTCTGTGGCTTTTACTTTCCTGTGAACCTAGGCTTATTTCATACTGTGAATACAAGGCAAAGTACACTATTAAACATATGCCAAAAGTAAGCACTCGTTACACAGTGCATTAGAATTAATGAATGTACATTTCCTTTACTGCTGCTCTTTTAACAGTACTTCCATTTTTTAAATAACATTGAATTTCCGCCTCCTATAAATAGGATGCAGTGTATTGCGTTTTCTTTTCACACTTGCTGGATTGTTTCTCATTATATACTAAATATTATTACACTGACTTTTAGTTGTCAAAATGAATATATATTTTGAAAATCTCGTCCAAATTTCTAGGAAAAATTATGTGGGCGTTGAAAGGCTTAAGTAATCATAATCTTTGATCCCCACAGGATAAGAGGAGTTTTAACATGATAATTATGACCACGTCCCTGAATTTTATATTGGATAAATCTGTAGAAAGGGATCGGGTTTTGTTGTAGAAAGAGTACTTGCCTTCCAACACGAGGGCTAGAGGGATTTGAATTCCGGCGGTGGCAGATTTTATACCAGCCGTTTACCGGCCCCCACTTGGATCGTGTATCGAGAGCACTTCAAGTGCAGTACTCCGTCCGTCGGTTTGGACGTTAAACCCCTTGGCGCCCTTCGATAAGAATGGGGTAATGTCAATGATGGGTTCCACTCCACCGTTCGTCTGTTCCGTGATAAATTCCTGCCCCTATCCCATCGTCCACGTACCCTGAATGGCTCAAGTGATATTAGCAGTCCGTCGCCCTCCCAAATAACGCTAAGTACTGCTACAAATTCATGGAGGTATTGAAAAAGGAATCGGGATACGCGCTATCTTTCTCGTATATAAGGCTAAAAGTGTCGGAATTGGAGTGTGGCTTTCTTATATTTCCCCTCATGTTGCGTTGCATAGGCTAATCAAGATGTTTGAGCGGAAACGTACGGGACGGACCCGTCCTTGTTGATTCAAATTCAAAGAAACTTAGGTTTAACGGTTACTGACAGTTCATTAATGGGGCGAAAAACATGTTGTTGACTTCAGTAAGAGGTCGCCGCGAGTGGGAAACTTCCTCATCACTGCTGTTGCTAATACCAGTTCCGGTATGGACGCACGGAAACCTCGTTCCCTTCCCTGCGACTGGAAATAGTGCGTGTGAGCTTGTTTTCAAGTTCGAGGCCGCTGCACCGAGGTTATAGTCTAGGTCTGTGGTAGATACATGTCACTTTCTAATGCCGCTCGTACTGATTCTGTATCTTTGATGCTTGCAGATGATATTCCAAGCCATTATAAACAGATACTAACGTTATCGTTGTTTTTGGGCCCTGGTAGCCCAGTGGGTAGAGCGAAAGGCTCTCTGATCGGAGAGTCCCGGGTTCAAAGTCCTTTACCGTTACTCTCTTTGATGCCTGCAACTGATTTTACAAGCCATTTTAAATTAATACAAGCGTTATTTTATATATATTTTTAAATATATATTTTTGAAGTACATGCATTAAAAAATATAGGTAAGGAACCGGCCCACTTCTCTGAATGTGTGAATTTCACACGCCAGTGGCATAGTACAGAGCTAAATTCTATTGTCTTGTGGCAATAGAGCTTACCCTCTTAATTGAAATGATTATCTGCAAAAATTGGTGCGAGTAAAATGGCAATGATTTTTCACCTACCGAGCCAACCTTCGAACTAAACACTGTGTAGTGTGTGAACAAGAACAGTGAGTGAATGAGCGATCCATTTTCTTGAAATCAATTTAGCTTCAAATGACTCGAATGATGAAACTTTTTTCTTGTATTCATTCATTAGTGCTTGGATCAGTTCTGAATTGTATTCAATTCTTGTCTCCTATTCAGTAGCTTTGTATGTTTTCCGATTCAATGATCGCCTTCAGGACCCCGCAGTTGCCACATCGGCAACACGCTGAGCTCTTGAGCCCCACCTCGGACATGGGTTACTTGTTTTATTTAGGATTATACTTAGGATTGAATGGGAAAAGACGTTTCAATATATCCTCAGCGGTTGGAACACCTAATAAACTAATTCTGCTGCTGTTATAATACCCTTCCTTTTCCTCCGTGAACGACTTCTCTTAGTAGAACTTTCAGACAATAATGTTCATGATTTTCCTGGGTTTGATATGTTTCTATTCTTTAATATATTTGAAATTTTTATCGTTGATTCGAAGATAAAATGGATTGACCGAGTGACAAACGAAGAATTCTTAAGAATAGTAGGAGAAAAGAGATTTCTACTGAAAACCCTAAAAAGAAGACGGGACAACTTAATCGGCCATGTCTTAAGACACGATGGCCTAATGAAGACAGTCGTCTAGGGAAAAGTGAATGGGAAGAATGGAAAAGGCATGCATTTAGAACAGGTTGTGAAGGATGTAAAAGAGAGGAGTTACGACAATATGAAGAGGTTGGCCGATAGAAGAATCAAGTGGAGGGCTGCGTCAAACCAATCCTAGGATTGTTGACCGATGATGATGATATATCGTTGAGTCACAGAAAATATACCATTGAACTCTTAAAGAGGTCTGGTAGGAAAATTATAAACTCTCTTGTTATAGTTAACGTAATCTGGACGTTTTTGGTATTGAAAGAAGTAAATTATTAATGCTTATGATACGTTTACGGCACAGAAAAGTGGAAGAGGAACGTTGCGAACCTCACTGGGGTGTTGAAGGCCAAGAAGAAGGGGAAATATTGTTGGGTGAGCGGGGGAAGGAGGGAGAAGAATAAGCATCTTGAGTGACAGGAATTAAGGTAAATATGTGAATAGTTAGATGGCGAAATATTTGTCAGATAGCCGTGTGTTGATCTTGTAGACCTTTGCTTGGGTGGGAACTTTTGTTCAGAATAATTCTAAAGCTGTCAAACGACCCTCCAGTATTCGGGAGTTGCTTTTGGTGGCAATACTGGCACGAGACCTTGACCAGACGGACGTACGCGGTGCTTCGAAATCTACTCTGGTAGTATCACACAAGCATTAGTTAAATTCCATTTTTTTATTCACTTCAGTTCGATTTTCAGCTTTTCAGTGACTTCTGACATAGAGTGAGTATCTATGGAAGTCTATACTTACTCAATGCTTCTGAGTAATAATATTATTTAAGAAATACTTTTCCATTGAGTCGAGTCAAACCAATAGTGAAGATTCATTTGTAATTTGATGAAATTGGAGAATAGTAAATGAACAGGAATACCAATTTCCTCATAAACACCAAGAGCACTTCCTCCGTCAAATGGACGTGGAATTGTGAACCCCTTGGCACCTTTCTTTAGGAGACTATACCGACGCCGGGTTTCGCTCAATCCTTCCTTTTTATCCTTGGCGATGAGGCCTATAATGAACACGAAAGTTCGGGCGAAATCGCTCCCTCCATACTCCGTGGTTCCTGGAATTGGAACCTGGAAATATTACCTGGAAATAATCCACGCCGCACCTGAATTCATCAGTGGTTTTGTAATTATCCTGATTACACTTCTTTCCAGTAAAAAATGACGGTGATTCTCTGATGTAATTGGGCTATTTGGGGAAACCGATTGATCATCGGCGGTGCTAATTAAAATACCAGGGTACTTTATTTTAGCACCACTAAACTTTCTCAGTCCTCTCCCTCGATATCCTGGGCGTAAAGTTTATGCAGTGTGTAATTACAGACACATGCGTCTGGTAATGAGAAAGCTTCCGGCGTTCTCGTGAGATTTTCCTTTACCGCTGTACTGGATGTTGGAAGTCGGTAGGGCGATTTGGCCTTGAATGTGATCTCGATCGGGAAATGAGGAAAAAATCTCCTAGGAAATGACGCCGACTGGTTCTGCCACACATCCTGATAGCTCCTGTGCCACTAGATCTCCGTTTTTAGAGCGGAAACACAGTCAAGCAATGCCTTATGGACGGGTAATGACGGTGGAAAGACAAGGAAGTCGAACGATTGATGTACCGATCGCCATAAGTCGCAGTGTCATTTTCCAAGAGGCTGTCCAAACGTGTTGTGATTTCTACTTGCGATTCAGGATTCCGACCGGCCTGTGCGACCGGCATTCACAAAGAAATTCATCACTTTCGGTTGGTTAGCATGCGGACGCGCATTTAGGAATGAATCATTATTTTTCGCCGCTAAGAATGGCCTCCTTTGTGGCTGAAGCCTATTTAATAAACACCCTTCATATTCAAAGTCGAGCAAGACTGTTTTCAACGAAGATCACTGCGGTGATCAGTAACGGTGCGAAGCTTGGTTCTTTTCGGAATCAAATTTTCCGGGTGGAGGAGGGCGATGAAGAATGAAAATAAATCTAAGTCTATGGAGATATCAGCGCCGATCTAGAGACTCCATGAGTCTTTAAATGGGCACTGTTGAGAGTAGTAGAAGGTGAAATGATTGAGAAATTGTGTACGAATCCAATGGAAACGGACATGGATGCCTGCCGGAACTGTTCTGAGGAATTTACGAGAGTGTAGGAAAAGAGGAATAACGGATGTAATACTCAGAAATTGATTTTTGTAGTTCATAGACTTCATTTTACATTGCAATAATTAATTTAAAAATATTATGTGAAAATTTATTATATATAATTACTAGATAATAGTAGTTATTCTTTAGTCACCATATAATTATATCGTATGCATATTAATTATCTAATTAAATTTCATTTAAATATTAAATAGAATTAATAATTATATTGTATATGCATAAACATTCATGTTATTAAATTTTATAATTTGATAAAAGAAGTTGTGGAACTAATTTCATTTTTGGGGTTTGTGGAAGAGGGAGGAGAAGGGTATGTGTGTAAGAGTGCCGTGTTGACGAAGTAATTCGTGTTGAAGACCGCAATTCTCGAATAAAATTGATTATCACAGGTAAAAGTTAAGCTTTTATATAGTTTTATTCTATTGCGGCCAGCCCCAATCATTGTATTCGAATCAGGCAATACTGAAGGAAAATTGGCTAAAATATATAGCCCTCTCAAGTTTTGATAAATTGCGCCAAATCTTCATGTCCTCTCATAGTAGATCATCATCATTGGAGGTAGCTTAATGCACACAAAACGCGTGATAACTCTAGGCTTGTTCACTTGAATCTATGCAGGAAAGACTGGCGAGAGTGCTAGTCACTCGGTTATTTGGATAGATTTCACCGCAGCTCGCCAGCGATTGTGTCATGCATTCGTGAGAGTTGGGCAACAACCGGATTGATTCTGGTGAACACCCGGGCACAGCCGAAACGTGGAAAGAAACGCCGAAATGAGAAGGTGCTTTCCCCAGCGACTTCGCGGCGTGCAGTCAGTCTATCGGGCATCGTCGTTTGCCCGAAGCGATGTAAGGCGTCGAGTGTCTTAGGATGGATTCGTTTTCATTTCAATAAAAGGCTTAAGAAAAGGCTATACAGGAATATAACTCCGATAACGCATGCCTGGTTTGGAGTCATCATCCTCGTGCCGTATACCCTTGCGATGGCTTCCAAGGTACATTACATAATACCCTGTAAGCCATCATAAATGTGTGTGGCAGGGGTTGAATACATACGGAACATGCATTACATATCATGCATTACATATCATGCATAAAAAGTATCAGTAATTATATTCTAGTCTAAACTTCAAAGTTTGAAAAAAAAGACAATAATAGCTAAGCAAGCATGCGCAGACATGCTGTAAATTGGGTTAGCTTAAAATGCTTCTAAGAAAATGCAGTTGCATGTCGTTACAAGTGACCTCTGCTATGTATTGATACACTTGTATTTATACTATTAACTTACATTCATTTACAACTATTCAAATCCCTAATTTTACAAGGAAAAAGGGCACTTTGAATCTTTCAGGTCAGCAATAAATTTCTCCAATTTTATGATTATGTTCCAGTAGTAGTCTAATGGTCCATAGTAAGTTGGAGGTACAAAATATTTTTAATTTCTGTGAAAATATATTTTCTTGGACTTAAGTTAAGAGATTAAGTATCAATATCAACCTACGGTTTGATAATGATTTCCATTTTAGTTAGGTGATCTAATAGACTGGTTACACTAATGGGTACTGTGTAGATACTTCCATCAAAACAAAAAATACACGTATCTCGGCGTTTTATATTGCTTTAAAGTTCAAGGTAAAATTTTTGTCTCCATACATCATATTTATTCGGAATTTTTCAAGGAGTTTCAAGGAACTCATTCTATTAATTGATTATTTGAGACCGATGCAGCGACATGTATGACCTCGAGGATGGAATCGTGGAAATTCTCAAGGCTACGGGAAGAATTTCTGGTTTCCTGAGTATTTTCCTGTTTCCTGAGTATTTTCCTGTTTCGACGGCATAGCGTTTGGTGTGAGTTAAGTTTACCACTCTGGATGTGGAAGAGATTAAGGAATCGATCGAAGGAAGTGTAGGTGGTAAGCTTTTTAGACTCTTTTTACTATTGCAGAGCAGCACTTATTGAAAGTAAAACGGTCATCCCTCACTTAAAAATCCTAAAATTGGTTTGAGATTGACCTGTCACCAAAGTATTATGGAACTCGGTTATCCATGGTATATGTCATTAACACTCTTTCAATGCTGCTCACAGTTTGCTGGAAAGTTTTTTCCGCTTGGAAAATCGTATATATTGGATCTGAAGGGAATAATCGTTTATTGTATTGGCCCACTCTAACGAGCTAATTATGTAACTTTAACTCCACGGTGGAATTAAAGTCACGTTATTCATTCAGAATAGAGTCGACCTACAGTAAGCACATGAGTGAGGAGAATGCTAATGACTCAGAGAAACGAAATCAGGGCATAAATAATTCATAACTGGTTGTATCGTGTTCATGTATTGATAGGGGTAATTTCACACCAAACATGCATGACATATAATGCATAAAAAGGAGTGGTAATTATATTCTATTCCAAATTTTGTACACTTAAGATTTTTTATGAATAGGCTGAACATAGGCAATCATATGGTAAAACAAATGATTGATGTTTAGTTTAATATTGCTTTGCCATTAGAAGTTTGTATGCCATGCACTACGTAGAATTGCCCATTACGCTTGGTATCATGAAATATTGAGCATATAGAAATTTATCTTGTTGGGAATACCTGCACCGTTTTGTAATATGAATAGGCTTGGTATGTACATTTTATGACCATCAGAGGTAATGTGAGCTAAATCCCTCTAACTTGAATTTTATCTTTTTTGCACCGAAAATTGTTCTGGTATGTCATGTTTGCGAGTTTGTATCTCTCCTCTTTGTACGGCTGTAAATAATACACTCTGCGATAGGCAGTATCCTGAGAAATAAAATTTCACTACTTTTACTACGATAGATACTTGATTTGTAAGTGGAACTGAATTTCATTAGCTACCTGGCTTATGCTCACGTAAGCGAAGCATATTCCAAAACATCGATTATGTTTACATGGTGGACTGTCAATAAGTTGCAAAGGAGCGAGTGGCAGTCAAATGTTTCTGAATAAATACCTACTTCTACGAGTTTAGGGAAAAATTCGACAAGCCACAATATGAATGCTCCATCACTTGCCTCAGCTCTGCTAATTGTTTCTCAAAACATTGGTCGTATAGCGATAAAGTTACTGATTTTTTGTCCCCATATCCAAAATTGATGCAAGACCCCATTTTTGGATCAACTTAACTTATTTTCATTTTTGTGTAGCTATATATGGTTGAATTGAAGCTACTAAAGCTCCAACCTCGCTAATTATTGCTGTATGCAGTAAATAGTGGGCAATGTATATATGTCAAAAATGATGCGTCTTTTAGCCTACTAAGTGGCATTCAGTTGTTTTCATATAACTTTTCAGAAGCATACCCAACATGAACCATGATGGCACGATCAGTATTGCACGTTATTATTGCTTAAAACTTATTATAGTTCCCAGCGACTCTGAACATTCGTAAATTACACACTGGATAACATATTACACCTCTAATGACGAACTACTAGTAGTTTGCCTTGCGTTTATAAACTCCTCCTTCCGAGAATTATGCGCTTTAAAATCGTTTTATGTATTGGGAGAGGTAACTGATTTGCATTTAATGGCCCATATTTGTCGCGCAGCCACTGATTAAAACATGAAATATGGTGGAAAGTGCAACACATTCTTTAAAGCGGCCATTTTAGCTGTCATAACTCCATAAATCCGGAGTTATCACTTACTTTATATTCCCGTTTATTGCCTACACGGTAATGATAAATTAGTGAAATGCATAAGAGGTACATAATAATGCAATGCTTCTAGTAATATATCTTTTATTTATTTGACTACTATGCTTCAAGTAACTGCCATGAATTTCTTTTCCTGTCAAAAAGCCTCAAGATAGTGAATCATACGCTTAAACAAATGATTACTTTCAGCTGTTAAGCATTGCGTTGTCATTAGAAGTATGCATGCCAATAAGGTTAAGAGGTGTAGAGTGTTTATATGTCTTTGATGACGGAGCATGAAAGTATACCGATAATTGTGTCTAAAATTATAGATTTTGTCCATTGTTTTTCGTTCAATAATTGTTATACCTAACTAAATTATCAAAAAATAAATTTAAATTATCTTGAAGTCATATAATAAGTTGAAGAAATGTATTAATTTGGAGTTTAAAATATTTTGTGGATTTAATTTATCACGTGCAGCCTAAATGATAGGGAAATATTTATATGCTCAGATACGCTTCAAAACAGGTGACTCAATCGTGAAATACCTGAAGCTGTCGAGTGCGGTGTGGGCGAGATTATGACCTCTTGTCAATCGGGGTCCAAAGCAGGAAGTACGTGGAACTATTTGGGTCAACACTCGTGGGTGTCTTTTTCTTCTGTCTGCGCTCCCTCTCCATTTTTGCCATCTTGACAAGAAGGCAAACGGAACACGGGTGTTGCGCAATTGCGATCCAAAAACGCGTTATTACCTCAAGTACTATTTGAATGCAGATTCTTCAGTGATTGAAAGTTACATTTAAACAACAATTAAAAGACATGAAATGGAAACCATTTGGATTTATTAATGCCTCAACACCTCCGTGGCTAAGCCGTTCGTATGCCCCTTGCTCATTGCTTTGGATTCAAAGCCACGACTAGTCATTCAAAATTAAAACGAATACTAATATAGTATTTATAAAATTATTAAAAAAAAGAATTTCGCGGACCGAAGAAAAGTGGAAGGTGAACAAATACACAGGCATCTTTATCCTATCTTACTATTAGTTGAGCCGTAGATTTCGAATGTTATACTTTTATGCAAGGACCAAAGAGTCGAAGGAATCGGGTGGGCTTGGTGGCCGAGTTGGGTGCCGATACCGAAGGCCCGGGTACTAAGTCCGACATTGGCAGGGATTTGTATTGTTATACCAGTCCTTAATTGAGTGCTGTGTGAAGAGTGCTTTACTTAAGTGCATTACTCCATCCAGCGGATGGGACGTAAAATTGTTGACCCCTTGCCGCCCATCGTTAAGAGTAGGTAATACCGAGCGACGCTGGGTTTCCTTCGTTCCCTAAATAATTCATTACTCCTCCCAACAGTCTTCCTGTCCATCATTGCACCAATGAGATTAGCTGTCGGTCGCCTCCCCCGAATAATTACTTCTAACCATTAATGAGTGGGCTTGGTGTGTAAACGGAATGGACGAACTAGCGAATATAATAAATTGATGAGGCATTGCGGTTATTTCCCCAAAAAGCGTTAACCCTATGATTTTTTTTGAGCTACGATCGATACTTCTATGAACTTGCCATCCAGCTTCCTTGCAGATAGCTTACTTAACTTACCAAATTATGATAACTTGCCGAAACAATATAATCGAATATTACTTTACGTTCTCTATTTCGGAATGCCAGCCTGCCACATGCAGATTCAATACGCTGGGCGTATTCTGAAAGTCTCATAGCAAGGAAGATTTCCTCGTTCCTTATCGTTCCTTAATCTCTCTTTCTGCGCCAATGTATTTCACACTGCTCTGTCCAGACGAAAATCTTCTTTACTTTATCCTACTCAAGCTCGCACAGGATGACAAGGAATTTCCTCCGGAAGAAGAAATTGAATGAAGACGTTGTAAGAGTCTTAACAAGGATTCAAAGGAAACACCGTGACAAGAATCGCTCGATGAACGGTGGAGTGAGGCGAATCAAAGGCTTCCGCAAGCCATTGAACCATTGTGATAATCGATTTTCTTCAAGTATCCTCATGAGTCTCGGTCGTTTATGAATTAGTAAGTCATGCTACTTATTCATGGGAAGCTTTTTGTGTATTCTCCGGACACCAGTGAAACTCTTGCATTGTCACTTAAAACAAATAAACGTCGTGTTGCTGAGCTCTAGGAAAACAATTCCACAGGCGGGATGAAGTTTCAAAATCTAACTTGACATTGAGGTCGTCAGTCTTTTTGGTATGGTGAAAGAAATTAAATAATGTTTTTGCCCTCTAAAAAATTGGTTTGAAGTTGAACTAAAGCCGGAAAATATATTCAATTGGAAAATATTTAATTTTAGTTCATTATAAGGGTAGGTACTTAATAATCGAGAGTTATTTCTCCCTCCTTTAGAATGTGTATCCAACAGAGGAACGTGAACATGGTAGGCTTGATTCCCAGATTGGAGTGCATTGGAGATGTTTGGTGAAGGACGTAATATTTCATGTTTGGTCATGTTCATGTCTGGTTCTAGTCAAGTCTGGTTCATGTCACTAAATAATTGCATGAATCCGGAGATAACTATCATACTAGGTTTGCATATTACCTAATACTATGAATCAGTTCTTAGCTGATTTGGTTTCAGACGACACCAGTAAGTTTAGACTTATAAACTGCTGAACAGAGAATATGCTTTCTTTCTCTCCATTCTCGCATAATAATAGAAGGGTTGAGATGCCATGAAGACCGAATGGTTCTCAGTGAGTCAGTGGTCAAGCTTCCCGGATGTCTGCATTAAATGATCCACATTCATGCATCCAGAACACATTACAATCTACGTTTCTAGTCTTATGATGGAACAAATGACAAGGAAATTTTATACAATAGTAACGATTTAATAACAGCCTAGGTTTTGATGTACTGTATCATCTAGACGTGACTACTACTATGACATATTACGTGACTAATACTATATGACATGCATCGGAACGTAGGTTGTTGTAAAATATTATTTTAGTTGAAAATTGCGACGTCATTTGACATATCATGAAGTTAAGCAACCTAGATTGTAAAGTCTACTAGATGCATGCATGTGGACCTTACTGAACTACCTGTAACTGTAATTGTTTCATTAATAAAATCGTAATACACCAGGTCCACAACATCTCACCGGATACTTCCTTATTCATTGATAACGTCTATAATTACCCTTGGTACGCAGAGAATATTTTATGCCTCACCTTATCTATCTAGCTATTTAGCTATTGAATTTTTTTATGGCTTAGACTTGCATAGTATGTTGAAGGTTTCAATATATTGAGGAAATGATTCCACCTTAAATTTCTGCGGCAGATTTCGCGTGTTTTTCCATGATGATGATTTCCAGCAATTTGGTTGCATTTCTTGGCAAGGTGTATGATAGAACCTTGATGTAACCAAATATTGCAAACCTCCGCTGCATACTGTCCCTTGATGTAACCTGTTTCACGCGCTTTCTTCCCGTGGCGCAGGTGGGTCTGATGAGGGGCGGCCGGCTGGTAGCAGAGAGCTCGCCCGAACACCTGATGAGCACTCACGACGCCGACACACTGGAGACGGTGTTCCTGGAGCTGTGTCGCCGCCAGGACTCCAGCAGGGCACTGGAGGAGGCCGCTAGTGGTGAAGAGAAGCGGGACCGAGTGCCCTCGGAGGGCTCTGGAGTCGAAGACCTTCGGGAGGTTCGCGGGCCGGACGGCGAGGTGAGAGTCGCTTTCGAAATGTCTCCCGACGGAGCGTGACCCTGGGTGCGAGGTTTCATTGCATGACCTCGACGCCTTGACCTGGCCACTTTTTGTCCCCCGGTAGGTGAGGGTCGTGCGTGATTCTTGCGGCAAGAATCTCGCCTCCTGTCTACCGCTGCCATCCCGGCGTCACCTGCGACTCTGGCGGTGTTGTGGCTATAGCAATGTAGGATTAGAATGATTAAAAGATTACGTTCTAATCCCAAAGGAGATTAGAATGAACTGGAGGAGGAATTAGTGCGTTATCCACTGTGTAACAGCGAATCCAAAAGGTACTTTGGAACGATTAGGCTTCACCTACTTCTTAAAAAACATTCATCAACATCTATGTAATACCCCGCAAGCCACCATAAAGTTATGTAGCAGGGGGTGAATTAACACCAAACATGCAATGTATTTCATGCATAAAAAAAGGATCAGTAATAATATACTATTTTAACAATTTATAAAACACACAAATAGCAATGCAAGCATGCAATAGGTATGATGCTGATAGGTTAGCTTAAAGTCCTAATACCAACATGCAACTATAGTTGGTATACCTACCTATTACATCCGTTGATACACTCGTATTTATGCTATTGGATAAATTTTACAGCTGTTCATATCCATAATTGTACGAGAAAAAGAGACATTTTGAATTTGTCAGTTCGGCAAACAATTTATTTAATTTTGAGTGTTGTCCATTCCATACTAAGTTGGAGTTCGTAAAATATTTTTAACGTCATCAGTGAATATATTATCTTGGAATTTATTTAAGAGATCAAGTATACATTTCAACCTATATCTGACAATGATTCCCATTTCAATGCTTTCAATAGGCTGGTCACGCTAATATAGTTATCATACAATCCTTTACAAATCTTGCCGGTCTTCGCTGCTCAAGTTTAAGTTCATTACATTCATTACATAACATTTTATTCGACCTCTTATGCCGACTGCATTTGAGTTTAAACATAAATAATAGTGTAATCGTACTCAAATTTCATGACAGCGCCATCAGTGTATCTTCCTAAGGCTATTAAATGGACATATTTATACATTTATTTCCCTGAACTTTAATTTTATAACTTAAACTGGATCGAGTTTAGCCTATTTAAACCACATATTCGGAGCTATTTTACGTGTTTCCTTACTTCCATCTGCTTCTTTGACAAAAGTGCATTCTAATATTCATCATACTACTCTTTAAGTTTCGCCGCGTGCGAAAACAACTTCATCCCTCCGATTATCGCGCGTAGCAATCCCGTATGCCCGTGCCTACCAAGATGGCCGCTGCCTTATCAAATCAGCTGCGATCGCTGCTGCTTGCAGCCCATAAATAATCCTCAGGGGATCTCATAAATAATCCTCAGTTGGCGTGGTGGCTGGAGCACTACTAGTCTTCATCCTGAGGATCCAGTTTAGAAACTCGGTAGTGGCATAGATTTTACAGTGTATACCATTCCCTTGAGTATCGTGTGGAGAACACTTCAAGTTCAGTGCCCCGTCCGTAGGATGGGACGTTAAGTCATGGACCTTTTGGCGCCTTTCGTCAACTTTAGGCTAATATCGCCCCGCTGCCAGCACTGACCACAGACGTGTAAATTCGCTGTATTAGGAATCAAAAGTTATGACAGTACATATTATCTATAGTGCTCACATTCGAGCGTTCCCGAAGCGCTTTCTGTTCACCTTAAATAATAATAATAATAATAATAATAATAAAAGGTCTTTATTGGGGCGAGATTGAGACAAAACTGTCCCTTCTGCCATCTAACCCCTCGTCAAAATAAATATATAAAAGAAATAGTGGTCAATACTTAAAACAATTACAATCCGATGTTAAAAAAAAATAAGTAAAGAATACACTTATAGGAATCAAATAATGATAAATTAACACAAAAGAAATATACATACACAATATATCAATATTACATATCTAATAGTGTGTGAGAGAATTTACAATGTGGGAAAAACGTGAGGATTATTATGCTTACATCCTTTACGCAAAAACCCACTGCAGGAAAACACCCACACAAGAAGGGGGGTGTGAAAAACCTGCGAAATCCTACTGACAGTAAAGCTAGTGTTTAAGAATAACTCCAATATAATAGCATGTACATAGGAAAATAAGTATATTATAATGAAATTCAAGAAAAGATAAATACAAAAGGAAATAAAGAGGAATCTGATGATGATTCCTTGACATGAAAATAGTTGGTTCCATCGCGATTTAGTAAGTGAAAACAAAAGCGAAATTCCACCATTTTATATACGTGATAAAATGTTGCTGTCACCGAGACAAAAATTTTTGTGCCTTTTCTTGGATTAAAGAAATCAGAATTTTTTCTAAAGCTCATGGAATCTCTAAATTTAATGCATTTGGTGGACGGAAAAAATTATATTTCAATGAAATAAGCAATTATATTTTTTAATTGACTTTCAAAGCACCATCTCAGCATGACTGATGGCGCTATCAGCCAACAATATTGCTTTGGTTGTTTTAACTACCATGACTTGCATGCACTACCATGACCATGCAGCGTAGTGTCATGAGCAGAAGTTGCATGGATACTACTTATTCATGTTTACCTATTTTACTCTATTTAAACATGTAGATCGTTTGTTTACAGATTCAACCGCAGATGTCCGAAGGATCTACATCGAAGATCTTAGAGGATCTTGATCACGAACTGTTAGAGATACCGAGGCACAAGAACCTGCCGGATAAAGTAAGTTCTCTTGGGAAAATGTTATGTAATTTATTTCTCCTCTCATACTTATTCAAAAAATGGTTTGACTTTTCTTAGAATGTTAACGTTTTCTAACTTCATTAATATCCTGAAGTGGATAGCAGTGAGAATGTTTTGGACTAATGTACCAATTTTTTATGTATTCCTGATTTATATGCAGCAAAAACAAGCCGCTGTGTAGTTATAGAAAAATTGGTGACCTATTCGTTCGAATATGTGCGTGATGACAAATGACATACGCTTGCTACGTGTCCAATTATTTGGAATGTGGGAAGTTCCTTCTCAGACACCGTGGCTCTGAATAATAGAACACTTAAACTTTGGTCTATAACAGCGGTTCGCGACCTTTTTCACTTGCATAACAACAGGCAGTAAATATCCTTAATCTGTACCCGTTTTCCGTGAGCATGATCGTACACAATTAGACTGCCTTATTAAAAGTTAAATATGTATGGCATCTACATTTACGCAATACCCTGCAATTTTTTGGTGTCGGTGCGTATTATTTTCTTTCGTAATATGAAGCATACATGTAGGACTTTCTATAGACTAAAGGTGTGGTTGGATGGGTATAAAACTTGGTTATAAATATTCCTAAACTCTTCGTTTTATCTCAAAATGTCTTTTCCTTTTTAACCTCCTAACGTGCCCATCATTACCCTTCCACTTCCAGGCACACTCTCCTTGTTATGCCAACCTCCTGCATCTCATTCCCTCTAACTACCTAACTTCTCCCAGCCACTTTCTTAACTTGGTTATCGTGCCCACCCGCTCTTCTTTTTCATTACCGTCCATCGGTATTCTCTTTCCAAGCCCATTATTAATGACATTTTATTTAACTTATTACCATTTCCTGAATATAAATACCGATTCCTTTTATCACGCAAAATATATCAAGCACTCTTTATACTATTTTCTTTACGTTATAGTTACGAATCTCTATTTGAATTCATTTTTTTTTTTATTTTATTTACTGTTAAAATGTATTTTGAATAGCATAATAGCAATTACTTTTTTCTTTTTCCAAAATTTTTCCACCCTCTTGCGTATCAGTATATTCAGTACCAGTGATGGGTTGCGTAAAAATGCATGGGTTCGATCGAAAAACCAATTATGATTCCTCACTGCTGCATTCAAGTGTTAACTTTTGGATACGAGTACAATATATAATTTTTTATGTGTTTAGGGTGGTTAAAGTCATTGCTTCTGCGTTAATTTTCTCACCAAAATCCATTTCCATATCGTAGTAACGGTAAAAAAATTATTATAAATGTGTTGTGATTGATTCTCGAAATTCTTCTTTCTCCGAAAATAGGATCGCGAAGGGGAGAAGAAGAGCTCAATTGGGAAAAGGAAGAAAAATTTCCACATCCTCTTCGGGGAGTGGAAGGCGCTGCACTTCAAGAACTGGATAAGGTTAATCCGGAATCCGGGGTGAGTGCATTCATTTGGTTTTTCTTGAGGGGGATAAAATGGGATGACGCGAATGAATCCTACTCCAAGGCGGATGTCGCGATCGGACCTTATTTTATCCCTGGAGTATTTCAGCGGTCAATCGCGATGAGGATTTGAATTTATTTTTCATCCCATCTGCAGGCAGAAGCGTCTAAGATCGAAGTCCTGTGATCAACAAAAGTGGTTGTGTATGTTAGTACTTGAGTCTAACATTGACCAATAATTAGAAGAAAATTTGGAGTTAACATTGAGTTCATTTTTCATGTTCAGCCCTGGACTTAACGGTACAAATTCCTATTCTCCACCCCTCTTCAACTCTTCATATATAAAATTATCCTCTTACTGTTCAAAATACACATACGATGCACCCCCTACAGTTATTATCGTCTACCCCTCGATTGCTTCTTTCACACAACTTCCTCTCCTCACCCGGTATACCGGTCCTTCGTTTTGCTTCCTCCTTCAACCATTATTAGTTTTTAAAAAAATGCATGTATGTACTGAGGTCATAGGGTCCAATTACCATCACCATTCATCAATCCAAATATGGCTTTTACGCGGCTCTCCACTCAATTGTTTTATTAGATTCCCCCTTCAAATTAACATTAAAAACTTAAAAGAAACCCAAAGATTGAAAAAGATCGAAAAAGATTTTTCTCGTTCTCTCCCCAGTTTTTACTTCCGTAAAAATTCTCGTTTTTTTCTCTTATTTTACACTCTTTGGTAGCATGATACTTTTAAAATGGCACTGGCGGTGGCTCTTTGGAAGTTCCAGTCGCAGGTCGTGAATATCGGAGGGAACGAAGGGAAAAGTTTCGCAAGGAAAACTCCGTGGTCAGTGTTGCCATATAAACTTACAGTTGGCTTCTCCCCCTTTCCCTTGCTATGGAAATAGGTGAGATGAGAAATAAATGGAGCCCTTGACAATGCGACACTCGGAGATGATATGCTCACTCGACAGAGGTCTGAGTGAAGTGAGCTCACCAAAGTCAAGCCTTGCAAGTCCAGAGCTATTATTTGCCAGTGAATTATGTGAAAGAAGCTCTCTTTTTAGCACTCTCTCCTTTTAAACCCGAACGTCATTTTGAAAGTAGTAGGTATAGCCTCAAGGTAACATAATTTAGCTTTTCCTTTGCCATTCTCATTTTCACTTAATCTCGATGAAAGACTTCATCAGAGAGTTTTGTCTCAAGATATGGCCTATTAGGTTGTGCTGTCTTCTCTTTTAATTTGTCATCCGAATTCTTTTTTTCTTTTGGAAAAGAAACTCATGGTAACGTTTTTAATCCGCGCATAAAAGTTACCGTTCCTTTTGTATTGCAATGCGCGGTGGCAAAAGGTATCTCTGCATGAGAGGCTATCTTTTGGTCTGATTTGGCAGAGAAATGATATATTTCCATGAGTTCCAAATATATTTTATTTTATTGAATTTCAAGCATGCAAAGCTATGAAATGATTAATTTATTGCAAGTTTTTGTTATTATAATTGACGAGGTTTTGGCGGGGATTGGGAATATTTACCTCCATTCACGCTCCAAATGGATACGATTTTGATATTATTTGTTTACATATGATTCAACCTGCGCTATCGTATTAGTATCAAGTCAGATGCTGTGTGATTATATGAATATTACGTCAAAAAGTGCTATCATATTAATCAGCCTTATTTTTGCAGATAAGCTATTACTGACCTACTGTCAAGGTTGGTACCAAATAGTACTTGAGCTTCAGTCGAGTGCAATACTCCTTTGTCCCCATTTTGCTCAGTTGTCCCTGAGATGGTTCCAGTCTGGGAATTTACGATGCATTTTCAGTCCTAGGGTTCGCTCTTCGATGGCTTTCTTGCTTAGTCTTTTTTCCTTACCTTTCGATTCTTTTAATGCTTTAGATTGTGTAGTAAACAAATACTTGTGATTTTGTAGTTGTATTCCGAATTTAGAGGAAGTTGACTAAGTTAATAGAGGAAGTTGACTAAGAGCTGAGGTAATTCAAAAAATTAAGAATTGGTGAGTAATTGGGTAGAAATAACAATTTTTTCAGGGAATTGAGAAAGGTTGGAGTGAGCCCCTGAGCCATTAGCTGGCTCTTACCGAAAGGCATTATCTAAAAGACGGTCGGAGTGTTGAACTCGGAGTCTTTTCCACTTGGTGCTCAAGTTGGGACTGATATCGTCATCATTAGTCATCAATCCTCAGTTTGGTTTGACGCAGCTCACCACTGAGTACTTCTATCGGATAATCTCTTCATATTTGCGTATTTCTTCTCTTTCACACCCTTCTTCTATTGTTCCATATATTTCACTCGAGGCCTTTCTTTCCCATTCTTCTCATCCATTTGTCCTTCAACGATTGTCTTCATCAGGCCACAGTGTCTTAAGATAAGGCCGATTAAGTTATCCCGTCTTCTTCTTAGAGTTTTCAGCAGGCTTCTCTTTTCTCCCTCTCTTCTTAATACTTCTTCGTTTGTCTCTCGGTCTATCCATTTGTGGCTTTAAGCTTAGCCGCGAGGGGACTGATATACCGACAAAAAATAACTGTCATTCGGGGAATCGACTCCCGGTCTTCTGCCTCTTCACCTCCCCGATCCCCATTCCGAAAGTGATCTCCTTGCCCGAAGGAGGCATTGCGATGCTCTCGTCTTTGTTTTTCAATATCCCTCTCTCTTTCTTGTTATTGGTCTTAATTAGGCCCTCAAAAGCTTTTAAATGAGTCTTGTATTTTGCTTCCCGTTCTCTGTGGCCTTCTCGCTCTGTTTTCCTCGCTTAGCTTAGGTATAAAGTAGGTTTTAATGATATTTGTGATGCTTAGATTGGCATAATCAGGTAGTTTTAAAATAATAAGGAAGAAGCATTGCTAGGTTTGCTTGGCCAAGTTCGAAATGGTTTTGTTGTTGGTATTATTCTGAAACTTTTTTCTTCAAGTTCTTTTCAGTATGGGTATTTGATCTTAACTTCTTGTTTCATCATAATTTTCATTTAATTGCATTTTTTCTTGACGAGTAGCATTCCAGAATAAATGGAGCAGTCACCTAGAAAAATGGACTTTCACGCTAAGCGAGCGAGAGAAAGTTACCTAACGATTCCTCTTCCGACAGTCGGAAGTGTATTCATTAATCTGCCAACTCTAGTATGGATTTTTCTATTAATTCAGAGAAACATACTTACTTTTCCCTGACGTTGCAGATATTTTACGCCAATGACTGCAAGTCATTGCCGCATTTGTAAAGAGTCTGTGAATACCGGACCGCGTATCGTAGCCACATACCGTGAAAAGTCTTACTTCCTTGCTCCTTGGAGGCATCTTGTGTTACTTATCCCAATGACCTAGTAAGGTTAATTTTTCATTACTTATAGTTCGCTAAGAAAGCATTGAACTATCCTTGAAAGTTATTATTAACTTTAAGTTGAGATCATTGAACACACTTCCGCCCATGAAACTCTGCTGCATATCCTTTATCTACTCCTTACATATTCTCTTCTCCCAGTCTTGCCATTCAAAGCTTTTACCCTTTGCCTCCAAATCTAGTTTGGTACTCTATTATTTCTAACCTCACTTTGCAACCCATTAGTGTCTTTGTATATTTGTCTTCAGCTCTTAATATTTTGAAGTAGATTTAGTACTAATTTGGATAAACACTGGCATTTATAGTTTGATTTCATACTTGATTTGGAAAGGGAATCCTGCTAGTTTGAAATCGTTCAAACACTGTCCGTAGTGGATTACGATGGATATAGATATTACTCGTGAGTAGACCATTCTAGGCTTATTACATGCATTTTAATGAGGATGTACTTGCAATTTATTTATTCATTTTCAGTAATCTGGCTTTGTTTCTCTCTAATATCCACGCTTATAAATCATTTCATACATTTCTAAGTATCTATAATATCGGATACTCTGAGTTTATCTCCATGCTTGTATTTATCCACGAATTGTTTGATTTTGGTACGAAGTAACAATTTATGATTTCTAGCTGAAATATATGTATCAGGCAGAAGTGATTAGAAAGTCTTATTGGGGATTCAACGATTTTTTTAACGTAAAGAAGATGGCTGTGGGGGAACCGGTGGAATTTTCAATGTAGGGAGAGAGTACGGTGGAATGTTGAACCGTTATTTATCGCCCTAGCATATGACTCGCTGTATCTTAGGCATGCATACTCAAAGAGGATTATGAATGAAAATTATTTCCGTAATAAAATTTGAGTGCTGGTGGAAATAATTGAAAAATTAAAATCTTGTTCCTCTCCCTGTTTCTTCCTCACGTTTGGAGAGCCTGATCGCTCAAATTTTGTTTCTGTACCTTGCCCGCAGTGTCTGTGGCTTCATCTTTGGCTTCCCGATCTTCCAAATCGTGCTGTACTTCATGGCCATCGGCGGGGACCCGACCGACCTCCCGATCGCCGTGGTCAACCAGGAGGTCAGCGCGTTCGGTGCCTCCCTGGGCAAGCCTGTCGACTGTTCCAGCCACGCCGCCGAGGGTTTCTGCAACGACACCGCAGTCAGCTGCAGGTACCTGAACACGCTGCAGAAGAGCAAGTTCATGACGGTAAGCTAGCCGCAGTTTCCCGGAAGTCCAGGGACTGAAAAAAGGTGCTTCGCCCCTTTCTTATAGTAAAAAATTACGTTAATGAATGGATTGGCCACGAGGTATTGTGGAAATGTGGTAGGAAAGCCTGTGATGGGAATTCGGGATCGACAAACTCTTCATTTATTTTCCGAAGCTTTTGGTGTACTCCATGTCGTATCATTTCAGTAATTGGAACGCTTGAGGCCCGGCAACGAGCGTGAAGGCTTGATGAACTGACGTCATCGGGTTTAAGTGGCAAAAGTAATTTACCCTTTACGGGTGACGTTTACACCAGCAAATTGACGTATACAATTTATATTATCAATCGTGCTGTAATTTGATGGTGTCTAATCGTGGAGTTATTCTTTTGACAGATTATAGTTTTCAATCAACTTTTGCTCCTGTCGTGTGCGTTTCGATGTGCTACTCATTTTTTATAACCTAAATCCTTGTAATTTGCTATGGTTTCTACGTTGCTGAAGCTGCTGAGAATAGGTGATATTATATTACACGTGACATGTTTCATTAGTTTCATCAGATTTTCTTTGAATGTGCAGTCACTTACACCGTAGCATAAAACTGAACGCACCGGTATTATCGTGAGATTTTTAATGCGAGTTTATTGAATGTTGGAACTCAATGTTGGAATGCCAATTGCTTAAAATTTAAATATATATTGTTAAAAAAATAAAAAATTTCCTTTGAGCGTTAAGACATCCTGCGAAAGTTATTTGTCCCAGGTACACAACAAATACGCTAAGGTAGACAAAAGTATATCGAAACAATTTTATTTACTGCATTTCCCGTGTCTATTCTTTTCGTGTTTGTAATGGTACATCGTACCAGAACTGAATCGAAAAACCAATTAGGAAAGTCCCGCTATTTTTCCGGACCTGAACGCGAAGGGGAATTTTTAACGTACTGACGCAATTCCTAAAAAGGTTTTTGCTTTCGTTTCATGTTTCATTTCCCTAGTAAATGTTGGACTTGGAATGCTACGAATTTAACTGCGGGTTTTTCTGCCGTCATTCGTATTGACAGCTTCAACTCTGAAGGTCTTCATTGCAGTTGTAAGCACGCAGAAAGAATGAACGAGAGACTGAAATTCGTTCCGAAAGGCAAGGGACAGTACATCATTCTCTGTCTATAAATTGGTGAATTCAGGTTCAAAATTAGGTCTTTACCGTCATTTGGTGGAATCTATGCATTCAATTAGGGAAGTAGTGTCCAAACACTCGGTAGACCACCACAGTATATATTTCAATATAAATTTACACATTCAAACATGAAAATTCGCCAACAAGAGTATACAGACATACTAAGGATAGTAATTGGAAAAGGATAGGCACACATAAATTAACGGCATATTTAAATTGTAATACGTTAATTATTAGTATATTATAGGTTTAAATTTATTATAATTTTTACCATGGTAGTACTATTAATAGTGGTACCTGTACCAAAGGGCAGTAATAGATTTCGGTTTTTAGGTGCTCCAACGGCTATGTTTATATTGCAGCGTCGAACTAAAGATCTTAATCCTAAGCCAAACGGAACATTCAAACGTTGTGTGGGATTGGAACCCGCGACCTGTGGGTTGCCAGGCCGGCTAATTCTAAGTACATATTTCTATTTTATTCACTGAATTTATTTGTGATAGTTTTAACAAATGTGTCAACTGGAAACAGGTCAGCTAAGACAGGTATCAGACGTGATACTTGTGATTATCAGATTCTCAGAATTGGTGATACGATCCGACGATACGAGAAGACGTCAGATTCGGCAAAGGGCAAGTGAGCATGAGCTAGGGGTCAGTAAACCCTAGCCCATGCTCACTTAATTCACTTTTTACAGCATTTGAAATAAATTCATTCTGAATGTTTTGAAGGAATTTTTTTCATTTTCTCTATGCCACTCGGATTTTTCTATGCAGTTGATTGATAGGTATAATTAAGTACCTAGTCTACAGATTACGGTAGAAATAGATAGAAAACTACCAAATTAGGCCTTATTTCGTGCAACATAGCCATTTAGCTACTTATAAGCATACTAGCTAGTACTTTTTCACCTCCTACCGTTCCTTAATCCATTGCAGACCCTTAATACATTGCAGAAATTTTAACCATCCACGAATTTTTCCCTTTCAGCAATATTATTTCCTTCACCCTCAACCTGCTTCATCCACCTGATGTCTCCGAACACCATCTCTCTCATTTTCCCAAGCTAATTCCTCCTCTTAAATGCCGAGCGAATTTCCATTTGTCTCCATTTTTACACACATCTACATCGACGCGATACTCTGTAAGCCAACACGAGGGTGTGTGGCAGGGGGTGAAGATCGCTAAACTTTCACTATTGATATGCAACTAGGCTACTTCATGGGAACATATTATATAACAGGATCACTAGCTGATAGATGTTAGTATTTACACAGTAATAAAGGATTATTGCTTATAATGGCATTTACATAATTATTTTTATCTGTATTTACCTACCATTCATGTACTAGTAATGTTACTTAATGCATGAATCGTGCACCACAGACAATTGTAGCAATATTTCACCAACCTATACCTTTGCTATGCTGCCTATTGTGTTATCTTGTCCGGGGAAAAATGACATTTTGAGTCTATCGGTACGATAATCAACGACATCATTCCAAGAGATAGAAATGAAAATCTTACCGATAGGATTTCGGGTGGATGTCCACAGGGGCGTCGTAAACGCATTAGCGTACGTCCACCTGGCTCTGTCTACAACCTATCTTCTGACCATCTGTTTTCCACGCCGCGGTTGTCTCGATAAAATTTTCAAATGACTCAAACGGAAAATTTGTTGCCCGAACTCCGCAGTTGAGGCAGGCCATAGCTTTGTAGGCAGGCAATTTGCGAGGCATGAGAGTACCTTTGCTAGCTGCAAAGGTACTCTCATCAGCACCATTCCCGCAATCTCGCCAGTCAAAACTACGAGGGAAGGAATCATTTCCTTGCACCTCGTCGTAACAACTGCGCATCGGAAACGGTCCGTTGGCGATTCCCACTTTCAGGGATTGCTTTCTCTCCTTTCTCTCTCCTTCAGTAGGATGGGCGGAGTGTGGGCGAAAGGAAAGGTCTATGGATGAGGAGGTGTAGCTTGGTCGGGCTAGAGAGAAATGCAGTCCTAGTGAAATGGATGGAGGGTGGGGAATAAGTGAGCAGCGGACCGCGTCATTGACACAACCGCGCGCGTCACGCGGCGGTGACAGACAGCACTACTACGAGAGAAAGCGCTCTCTTGGAGAGTAGCGCGGTTATTTGGAGCGATACCGTTCTCTTCACGCTCCGCGAAACTTCAATGTCAACACGCGGCCGGAACAAATCCACGCGGAAGAGAGCATTGCGTAACTTAAACGTACGTAAACGATGGAGTGGGCAATCGAACTGAAAGCATCCACCAAAACTACCTCACTGAGTTTATCAGAAGACGATCGTTCCAGTAGCCTGCATTGGGAGCTAAGTAAGCTTGCCCAGGCAGCGATGAAAAAATATGCATATCATCTTCACTCAAACATACACAGGGTCTTATTCGTTATTTTTCGTTTAGAGAAATTATTCTGACGTTATTAGCCACATTCAATGCACGGCAGTGCGTCGCGCCATTCAGTTTGCCACAAGTTTTCGCCGTGGGCACGGTTAGGCTTGTGCGATGAATCGATTAATCGAAGTCATCGACGATGATTTCAGTCATCGCGGGGCGATGACTGAAATCGATGACGATGAATGTCATCGACCATCGACTGCGATGAGTCGATGAGAAGCATCGAATTCGATGAGTCGATGAGTTGATGCGAATCATTGATGTCAATGAGTCGTGATGTGCTGCTGACACGAGAAACGCTACCACGGCTGACGACCCCTTCCTGGCGGAGCTCCACAAGTACGAGGAGGTCCCAGCTTTATCCAAATCTTCGGACGTCCTACATTGGTATAGGGACAGGAAGGATATGTATCCCCGCCTTCAGAAGTACGCGAGGAAATACCTCTGTATTCCGGCCACTTCAATGTCATCAGAGCGGTTCTTCAGCGATGCAGGAAACGCTGTGTTGGACGACCGACTTGTACTCACCGATGAAAATGCGGATATGAGAATTGTATTATACTACAACAAAGAGTTGTTGCTTAATTTGTAACTTGGTGTTTGTTTCGCTCTTTAATAAATATGCCGTGTCCTTCTCAATTAAGTTCGACCCAATTCAGTCTTCACTTAATAGCCACACCAAACTGCCAACTGAGACAACTACACCGATCATCGACAGTTATCGATCATTGTAATTCATCGATCATCGACATTCATCGATCATCGACCTTCATCGAACATTGACATTCATCGATCATCGATATTCATCGAACATCAACATTCATCGATCATCGATATTCATCGATAGTCATCGTTTATCGTGTACACTCTATTCGATGATCTATGACAGCCATCGTCATCGAAGCATTTCGAGGAAATTTTTTCATCGAAAATCGATGACCAAAACCGGTCATCGCTCAAGCCTAGGCACGGTCGTCTACAGCCGGCCGAGGCCGTGGGTAAGCCCAGCGGACTGAGATCCCCCAAGCAATCTCTCGATGTGTGAAGATCTCTCGGGTTTCACACCGGGTCAGGTTCTCCATATCTTCCTCCGACGTTTCGATGCGCGACTCGCCCATCATCTTCAGGGATCCAGGAATCCAAGTGCCATTCCATCCAAAATTGCCCGCTTATATATCCTCCGTTGGCGGGTCAGGTGGCTGCTGATTGGTTGGGTGTGTATTTCTCTCTTTGCGTCTCCTGATTGGTTGTCCGTTCTCTCCGATTTTTAGCAGGTGATCCCAAGTCCTGCTGATGTTGTAGCCGGTGTCCCTGTTAGGGTTATTTTCATGCAATCATATCTGGATTACTTCCTTCATAATGCGATCCCAGTATCCATGTAATCGGCACAGAAGTTTTGTCTCCTCCCAGTGAATCATGTGATTCTCTTGAATACTATGCTCGGCAATTGCCGACTTGTCGAGTTGACCCAGTCAAAGATGTCTCCCGATGTTCCTTCAATCTCGTCTCGATTGTGCGGCTAGTCTCTCCAATGTAGGAGGCGCCACATTCACAGGGTATGGCGCAGGGTCTGTAGAGTATACTCTACAGACCTTGGGTATGGCGTAGACTCCTGGTGTTTTCAGTCCAATCGGGTCTTTGGCTTTCACCAATAGGTTTCTTAATTTCGGAGGAGGCAGATGGATGGTTTCGATTTCGAATCTCTTCAGAATCCTGGAGATTTTTCCCGATATGGCGGAGACGTATGGTAGGATCGCCTTGGTTGCCGGGGTAGAATCTTCATTCGGTGACGTCGTTCTTCTGGGTCCCAAGGTCCTTTTCATGGCAGTATCTACTGGATGTTTACTGTAGCCATTCTGGAGGAAGGCTTTCCTGAGGTGCCGTAGCTCCTTCGGGAAATTCTCTTTGTCAGCAATGGAGATGGCCCTGTGGATGAGAGTACAGAGAACCGAATTCTTTTGGGATGGGTGGTGGTGGCTCTTCTCATTCAAGTAGAGGTCGGTGTGTGTGGGCTTCCTGTAAACACTGTGGCCAAGGTTGCCGTCCTTCTTGCGATGGATTAAGACGTCAAGAAACGGCAGTCGTCCGTTATTTTCCTTCCCCATGTGTGGTTCACCAATAGGTTTCTTAATTTTCTTACCGTTCCGTTAAATCTTACTTTAAGCACTACTCACAGATCAAGTAGGTTTCTACTCGGTATAAATAGGTGAAGAGTTAAATGTTCTCGTGCTGTCCATTCATATGCTGAAGAAATCCATTCAGGGCCCCCGATCCATGTGGCCAAACCATGAAAGTGTCGTCTAATATAACGGACAATCCGGAAAAGAAACGAAAATAACACAAATATAATGTTATATATGCATGCAAAACAGTGAATAAATTACGATTTCGGAATACTGTGCAAAATCAGAGTGTAATCGTGAGTACTTTCGACATTTGTGTAACTGAATACGATTCTGTTCGAACACTTCATCCGATTAGTCCTGCCGTATTATTTCTATAATTTCAAACTTTACGTGAGACTTATTTCTTCTTTCTAATCGCTGTGTACTGAATATGAGAACCTACAATGGGAATCTACTACCTATATATCTGAATCTAGATCTGTCACTTCTTCTGGAAAATTTCTGCCTTCTTACTTTAAGCACTACTCACAGATCAAGTAGGTTTCTACTCGGTATAAGTAAGGGTATTTAAATGAAGGTTTCTACGAGGCTCGAAAGGTGAATATTTTAAGGATTTATATTCGTATTCCGAAATAGAACGCTTTCAAAATTGTTGTATTTTGAGATACAAGTACGCGATAAGAAACTTAAATGAAGTCTAACCAAAAATAGGAGTGGTAATATGAACAACATCGTAATATACATATACATATATCAAATATACAGTAGAAGGTGTGAATATACGCAACTGAGCGACAAGAACTTGGTTGAAGTAGGTTAAATCTGTACTAGAGTATAAAAATAGAATTTACTGCATAATTGGATTAAAATGCATTATTATGTAGGAAGTTCATTGACGAAACTGTCATGAAGTTAGAGAATTTAGACAATCATAACATGCATAAAAGGCCAGAGAAAATATACTTTTCTGCCAAAGAAGTGGGTCCAACCCTTCCCAAAAACCCTATTCTGACCTCATAGTCACCAAAAGACTACTAGGCATTCGTATCCACCCATTGTCCTTCTAACCTCCTTAATTAGTTTTTCGTATATTGCGCACTATTCAATGATTATGTATGATCTTAATACGAAATTGTGATAAGTGAACCATTTACAACTTTCATCAAGACCCTATTTTTTTAGCGTTTATTGGCAGTTTATAAGAAGAAATAACACTGCAATTCCACACATATTTACCGCCATTTGCGAATCCTCTACTGTGTCACAGAAAGCTCAAGAGTTTCCTTCCAATGATCCAGAACTCTCAAGAAAAGCCGTGCATTTAGAATATAATTGTGAGGGGCATACGACATGTGCCTGAACGACCGTCATGAGACATTCTCCTGAGGTGGCACGCGAAGATTTGATTTATCGATATATATTTTATTGAGCATCTTGCCTTCTAGATACAGATCTACCATAAAGAAATTTCATTAAGTTATGCCTAACGCTGTGCCGTTGTATAATAATGCAACTGCGAGAATTAGCTAGAAACCCGAACCCGAAACCCGAAGAGTTAAACTGTTCCATGGTTTAACTCTTTCGTATACAGTAAACTCACGATTTTCCGTGCTAATGTCCTGGTAAAGGGTGCACGGATAATCGGGAAACTCGGATAATCCGCTGTTCGGTTCTTCCCGAATTCATTTCTGTAGGATGCACCGCCAAAATAAATAGACTCTCTAAGAAAATATCACAATCTGCTAATGAAAAGATCCTCGATGTAACACAAATACACAACAGCATTTTATGACAAAAAATAATCCATTAGAGTTGTCCCGGCCGCAATTAAATGTTCGCAAGCCTCGGGTGGCGGCACGAAGCCTGCCGTAAGACATCAGACCAGACGGTAGGGCCGTAGTGAAAGTCATGATTGGAGGAAAATAACAAAACGTTTACTTACCTTTGAGACCACTGCCGATACAGTAAATAGATTGGCGATGCACGGATAATCCGCATCCCGGATAACGCGAGCACGGATAATCGGGAATTTATTGTTGTTGCAAATGTGGAATACGTAGATGGATAACATTCTGGATGGATAACATGGGCGGTGTTTTTACAGTTCTACTTGAAGTTCTGCTCATTAAACTTCGAAAATTGATAATGTGAGGTGGGTTCCTGACGCTCGAATGTACACGAGTACATCCGAAGGCCGTTTTTGCAAGATGTTTTTTGTTGTGCATTATGATGCATGAAGTGGAAATCGCACAATGAAAAGCTTCGAATCGCATTGAAAACTTCCCGAACGAATGAAAAAATTGCCCTGTTCTATTTCTGCTCATTCGTCCGCGTGATGTCTACGGTTTGACACGGCCTCCAGTTGTGTAACGTGTTGCATTGTTTTAGACTGACTTGAGAGGAGAGTGTGCCATCATCAAGGGCTGTGTCTGGTCACCCGAGGTCTTCTTCCCTCGGGTTTCTCCCGTGAACAGTTCGCGAACCTCCCGCGAACCTCCCCCCCTCCCTGGCCTAGATCCTGGATTGGGGGCGCGTTCGACCTTCATCGTTTAGCGTCTTCCGACTCTTTGTGGAGCGGAACATAGGCGTCCCAGTCGCTCTTCCCCCGGAATGCATAAAATGCAGAAATACTGGAAATATCCGTATTCCGATGATCCATATTTGTGACAGCGCGCGACACTAATGCATTAAAATTTTGCACAAAAATTTCATTGCACATCTTCTTTATTTGGTGTATTTGTCGATCGTTTGCCTCTTACTTTTGACGTGATCGAATTTTTAGAAGTGGAAGGACTGGCTATTTGGGTATCCCAAATTATTAGCTCAAATCATAGTTTTATCGGCAATAGCTAGAAATAATTTATCATCCTCGAGCTAAAAAATTCGGTATTTACTTTTACGAGTACTTCAATCTAAATGTAGAAGCTATGGCTTCGTCTATATAACAATCGAACTATATATCTATATCAAACAATCAAGCTATATACCCTGTTATGCATCTCGATTGCATTTACCTTATCTGGAGTTAATACAGGAAACAACTTTTTTCAGTTATGCTACAAATCAGGCAACCGTCAAAAATTAGTTTATTAAAACGACTATTATTCGACAATGGTTGAAGTTCCATTCTTTGCGGGAAGATAGAGTCCAGGAAAAATGTACAGTGCACAGATACTTTTTTTTCTGTCTTACCGCCTGTGCTGCGTAATAACCACATAGAAATTGACATTCAGGTGAATTTTATTTATAGCACGTCCTTCTGTCAGACAGAGCTAATTATGTAAATCAAAAGACGAGTTGGAAAATTTTCGCGTATAAAATATACACATAATATGTACCAGACTGTTAAAAACCTGACAACAGGCAGATAAAACTGACCAAAAATTATTTGTTCAAACCTATGGAACTGCGTGCCAAATCAAAAGAAAACTTGATAACTGGGGTTGGATAATTTGGTCATTTTTCGGCGAAGTACTTACACACTGGTGTGAAATACGTAAATTTGAAACTGTGAAATCGTATATTTTTTTCTGACAGACGACACTGTACTCGGATCCTGACTCTGCGATAGATGCAGTTCGCCGAGGCAAAGCTTGGGGTGCCGTGGTCATCCCCGAGAACTTCACGAAAGCGCTGACAGCAAGGCGAGAGGATGGCGCCGATGCAGACCCTGGCCTGATCAACACGGGTGATGTGCAGATTCATCTCGATATGGCAAGTGAGTGATCAGACTCCGGGAAATATTTGATGTGGTTAATCGGAATCGGCAAAGGAAAGACTGATTTTAACACGTTTATTGAGCTTCTTACATACTGCACGTGCACACATAAAAAAAAGAACAGGCAGCGACAAGCAATGACTGGTGAGTAGAACAGAAAAACGCTAGGTGGCAGCATTAGCGCAGTTCAACATGGGCGCGCCAGATGGCACTAAAAGGGCACTGAAAATTGTGAATGTTACTTCCACAGATATAGAGATATTATATCTGTGTATATGGTTACTTCACTCCAACAATATTTTGCATAGGTCACATACCAGAATGTCAACCAAAGCAAAGCAATTCCACTCGCCTCTATCATATGCGATGCACGGAACTTCGTGATAACCAGATAAAAATTGGAATAACCAGATATATAAATTTAAAAAAATTCCTGGCATTACAGTCATTACATGGATCCTGTCTATGCGATAGATGGTAGCATGCCCGGTACCCATAAAATCATGCAGTTTTTTTCTAGCTTTACGTGTCCAAAGAGACCTTTCTCCCCGATTTGAAATCTAAAATCCTATAAATAGTCTTTCTAATATCGCCGTAGGCATAAAAGAAGACGTTATTACCATATTACTGTAAGACTATATGTATCCAGCCGAAGATTCTTGTGAAGTTTGAAAAGTTTCTTGCCAAAACACGGCCCTGTGGCCTTGTTTCAAGATATTTTTATGCTTTATGGAACAAATATGGTTAATCTCGGGGAAACCGAAATTTTATCGCTATCACAGTCCAGACTCAGCGCATCATAAGATTTGTTTATTTGTAGTTTTTTTCATCGTTGGACAATTTAAAATTTACAAATTTGCCTATAAACACGAAATGTTGATGACGCGCGGCAGCATTGCAAAGTCGTAGCGTTGCAGTAGCTGCGGACGCGCTGCTGCAGCATGCCTGACACCTTAAAATTTCCGATATTCCCATGCGAGCAGCGACGTCTTCAGCTTCTGTAGCGACACCCTCGCCGCGCTGCAGAAGCGTTTTAATTGCGTGTCCACAGCGATTCAAATCATCTGAGCACATAAAACACAACTCACAAGCAATAATGGCCGATCAATCCTTAGCGATTTTTTTGTCACCACATAGCACCACTAGCATGACACGCCTTAATCAAAAGTCTACCTGCAGCGCTGTGGCGGCATGTCCGCAACTTGTGGCTGCAGCCCTTCAAACACTAGCTGCGAATGCACATTGAATGCGTTTCTCAATTATTTGCTCTATGAGAGCACTGCTGTCGTACTTCAGTTGACATGTGCTTCACTTGCAGTGCTGGCATCCTTGTGAAGCTGCAGCTATATGTGTTTACTGCGTGATTTGCATATAAAATCGTTTAGCTTTCTTTTTCAGAGACTATATTCTTAAAATGTGAAAAAACTAGCTGATTTGAAAAATTAGCTTCTGCGTTGATAGTTATATCATGATCAATTCACCTCATTTCGGTGCAATGCATTTCCTTCAAATTTTATGTCGTGTTGTTTGCCCTTTGTATTGCTAAGTTTTCATCATGTGTCCTCTTTTAAATATATTCCTCTTATCCTTTGGTGTTATTAATGGAGCCATTTCAAATTACGTTCTTGGACTGGAAAACTTCCATTTAGAAAAAGATAAATATTCATCCATACTAATATATAAAAATGTAATGGTGTCTGTCTGTCTGTCGTCTGTCTGTTGCTCAATCATGCAAAAACTACTGGATGGATTGAGCTGAAATTTGGTATGTAGATAGGAAATATGTCTGGGCAGAACATAGGCTATGTTAAAATACCCTCAGGGTCCCCAAAAGCCCCTGAATGGGCCCTTTGATGGATCCTGGTGGTCCCTGGCATTGAGTTCGGTGCAGTGGTCTCATTTTTTGCTTATTTAAAGTACCTAATTCCATTCAAGACAGAGGGCTGGAATTTTTTTTATTGGATGGCTGAATAAATGAAGATTCTAATTCTTTCAATCAATTTTCTATTACGCTTAGTATTTGTCTTAAAATCATATTTTTAGCTGAAAAATCTCACATTTTTCTCTGAAATCAACATTAGCATATTTCCTTGACAACCAGAGATCGGTGTGAATGTCCTTTGATTTTCAAAGGACATTCAAGCGTATAGCATTTAAATATCACATTTTTCTGCAGGCCCATGACAATATGTAGAAATAAATTCTATATAAGAGGGGCCCAGAGTCCCAAGGGTCCCATGTTTGATATTTGTTAAGGTTTGAAAAAGAAGTTCAAAAAGAGAAATGAATAATGGTCACCGCATGGTGGCATTTCTTGGGTAATGTTTAGAACAGTAAAAAAAGTTTTCTTCCCAGCATGAGAGACAGGCCACATAGAATATGTATAGAGGTACTTTGTGCTCTCGCTGCATGACCATTTGGTTGGTGCACCTAAACGTGATTTGAGTTGGCAGATTAGGGTAATATAAAAATAGCTAAACATTGATCTCAGGATAAGTAGAGATTTATGTAGTTCTATCTATCATGAGCTGTTTGGCAATGTGGATTTGCTAAGATATGGCTCAAGATATGGCTAAGAGAACCGAAAATACGTGATGGATGCATCTATCTTACGTGCTGATGAGTTTGCGTGGGCCATTTTTGGATTTCCTGTGCATGAAAGAGGACCAACAGTCACTCATCTCTCCGTGCACCTGGAAAACGGTCAGCGTGTCTACTACAACGACCACTATGTTCAACATAGGTCACCAACTCCTGAAATGACTGTGCTAACAGTATTCTTCAGACAGTGGTTTCCTTACAAAATAAGTTCAATGTTTTTCACACCCGTTGAATTTCAACGGGTAGCTTCCGCTAGTTATTTAGTAAAATGTGAAAAGCAACAATCCCTGAAATACAGTTGCATGCTATGTTAGTGAAGTGGCAAATTATTTTGACATGCGCTGTTGTCGGAGATTGGATCTAGACTCAAATGGATATAACTTTCAAAGATAGGTACCAAGTTTCTTGTAATTAAAAAATATTTTGTACTTAGAATACATTTGGAATAGTATTTTGTTTCTTGTTTTTAAAAATCTCCTCAGCCTGTATTTTGCCCAGCCCTACTTATTAGCTATCATTCATTGATATTAATTATTGCAACATTACAGGTCAGCAGCTCTCGACATTAGTTCGAAGGAGGCTCCTGGTAGATTTGCAAGATGTTTTTGTGGGAGTGATTGCTGATTGTGGCCTCAATACTAAAATTGGATCAGCTCCTCTGATGGTAAGAACCTCCTACGATCAAGAAATGTGGATGGAGTATGCAAATATGGATTCAAATCATGTCTGAAAAAACATTGATGATTGATTGGAAATTGGTTTTTGGGTAATCAGTCACTGAAAGTTAACTTAGGTGTCTGTAAAACTATCTAGTTGAAATTTCTACCAGGGCTACTGATACATAGCTGAACCTTAAAATACCACTAAATCTTGTTTTTAAATTAGAATTTACATTAGTGCTGACTGAAACTCATTTTGGTGGCCCTGATAGCACAAAGTTAGTTGTATGCCTAACGTAAATCCTATGTTAATCGTCTACATCTGGTCTATGTCTATCATATACCAGATGCAGATGTTAAAATTGGGTTTACAAAAGGAACATTTCAAACTTTATGCTATCAGGGGATGTTTCAGTCAGCACTTTTTAGTAAATACAAACAGGATATCAGTCAAAACTTTTGTCAAGGACAGTAGAAGGGAGCATCTTAGGCACTCATGTTAGTATGCTCTGAGAGAGCATCAATTCTTTCAGGAATAAAAAGGAAGTCCTCAGGCTTTACTTGGTGGAATCGCATAATAGTAGCAAGGAGAAAAAACCACTTTGTAAGATTGTAGTCAAATCATCTCGAAGATGATTGTACTACAATCGAAACCTAGGTCGGTGTCTCAATAAACTTGTGGAATCTTACAAAGTGTTTTTTCTCCTTGCTACAATTCTTTCAGGAGTTTGTCATTCTTATGCATAATTTTGAAAGTAATTAGGTACTTTTCATTGCAGTTCCATGAGCCTGTTTTTGGAGTAAGGGAGCCCACGTTCCAGTCCTTTACAACACCAGCAGTGATCATTACGTGAGTTTAACTACAGTGTTAGAGCAGTGAATAATCCCACTTCTCTGGCATTAGTGAGAATTATGACTTCTCTTCATAAGCTTATCATTATACTCTTTAATCTGCTGTCATTGGGTACCTCTGTATATTTTTCTGGTTATTAGTAGAACTAGAACTACCTCTAGTCAAGGGCCACCTGAAATTTTTCATGACTATTCTTGGCATTTAGGCCAATTATTTTCCAAATGTATTATATGAATAGTATTTATGCACATAATATAGTACATATAACTGCACATATTGGCAAGACTGAAATGAAGATTTCTATATTTTCAGGACAATATTTTTTCTTGCGGTGGGACTAACAGTAACACTCATAATCACAGAGAAAACTGAAGGAATTTGGGATCGAACAATGGTAATGGGTGAGTATCTAGGCTGTAGCTGATAGCAGTGAAATCAGTGGAGACTTTAAAGGTTGTTTTAAATTTAGTATTCTAACAAATGCTTGGATCTCCTTCTCTCTGTGGGAAGTTACTTATTTACAACTTACTTATACTTATAACTTACAATTTAACTACATACAATAATCTGTGTTAAGTGTAGGATTCTTTCTGTTTTACTTCTTGTCTGTAAGCACAAGTGCTGATACCATTATCACTGGTTCCAGTGACATCTGTAAATTCATGACATCTTGATAAATAATTAGACATACGGGTGTATGCCGCGTCGTATATCGGATTTTGCCCCGACTTTTCGTGACCGACTGCTGGTCACTTTTTTAAGGGAATGATGAATCATTCCCTTGAAAAAGTGACCAGCACTATGCACTAAATATACTATGGCAGTGGTATAATATGTGCATTAAATGTACATAAACTGTGAATATAAATGGGCTAATGTCCGCATAAAGACCTCTTTTATGTGCATAATATGCAGAATCTAGACGGTGACTGTAATAGTACGTTATCATAATACTTGAATATTATGTGCGTATTATTTAATATTATATATCACGTGCATAGTACTGTAATCGCATATTATTTAATCTATTGTGCATAGTATTCTATTCATTATATATCTAGTTAGACCATGCATCCATGTCAAACAATTTACAGCAAACTAAGGACATGCTTCTTTGCAGAATAGGCACTGAAAAAGTTGAACTAGCCGACCTGGCATGATCTCGGATAGGATAAGCCAGATCACGTAATTTGCTACGGTATATGATTTGTCACACGTTAACTATACACAGACTTAGACCGTGCAAAATTCGTGCACGTCTGACGCTTCTTGATGTCACATAGCGAATTCACAATTAATTCCACATTTATGTGAGTTAAGACGATTGCAAACAAAAACGTCTATTTCTTAATAAAATTAATTACATTTAATGGCACAATTTCCATTTTCAATCATTGCATTCACTAGACATTGTAACACACAATATTCCAATACATATGGCATAATCTCAAGAACAGCCAGTGCGAAAATCACCAATATCAAACTAATATGCATATGAGTAAAAAGTAGCGATCAAGTTTGATTTTTCCATAACATTTAATTTTAAATGGTTGATCTGGGTGTACAAAAACCAGTTGTCTTTTAAAAAAACAACGCTCTTCTAAAAATTGAAACTGTATTTTTCCAACAGTTGGTTTGTTCAAATATCATCGAAAGTCACTGCACTGTCATAACACACACAAAACTTTTCACGTTTATCAAATAGTTGAATGATGATCTGAATTGTCGTTGGATCATTCCTAATGTCCCAATTTGTTAAAGACTGTATGAGCCTGAAACATGATAAATAGAGTCATTTGGCAGCAATTCAAAAAATTAACATGGATGGCAGATGAAAACAATGACGAATTCGTAAATAATCTTCAACGCAATCACTGGTCATAACAATCATTTAGGTACTCACCGTAACTTAACTGTCCATTAGAAATAAAATTAAGCTTCTATAATGATCACAAATTACCAGAACACGTAAATATTGGAGGAGCTAGTTCTTTCTCACACTTCCGGCTTATCAACATGACTGCCATTTTGATTTTCGAGATGGTCGAAGTTGATCTTGTTTGCAAGATTTAGTAGTTTTAGTCTAGTATTTTTAGTTTGTAGTCTATTAAAAAATATGCACATATTATGCACCTCTTATTCGCAGTCTTAGATGGTATAATGTTTACATATTATTTGCAGTGCGCGCATATTATTAAAATAATATGCATATAATCGACAGGATATTATTTACTATTTTTACCAATCCATTTATGCATATTTTATATGGTATAAATTTTGTGTGTGCTGTGTGGGTAATATTTCTCGATCCTTTAAATTTTGACAATTTTCAAGAGAAAGGGGATTTTTTTTAGTAATACCTTTCATTATTTTTTCATTTAACATATTTTATTTTGAGCATTTTAGTAGACCGAAATGACAAAAACCAGCGATTCCTATTAAATCTTCTCTGAGCTTGAAGGGCTCAGGGTACCTAACAGATTATGATACACTAATAGACATGCCTATATATTTTTACTAGATGTGATCAAAACCACATAACTACTGCTTGTTGTTATGAATTTGTAGGTTGTCTGATCAATACACTGTGGCAGATTCAGTTAATTTGTTAATATTAGAACTACATATATTTATTAGAATACTGTACCTTATTGGAGAACTGTATCTTTATTAGATTACTGTACACTATTCCTTTCATGCTGAAAAATTTTCATTCTCTTTCAAAGAAACTCAGTTTTGTTAATTGCCCTAGATCTAGGCATCGATGTTATGTGCTGTATGTTATATATAGTGGTAAAACTCAAAATCTTTTTATGTATTTGTTTGACCATTAGTTTGCATCACTGATCTAAGGTGAGTACATCTGTGAGCACAGTCTCCTCTTAAGTGCTTTCATGTGGTATGCCTGTGATACTAAATTGTTAAAAATTTAACATTCTAATGGAGTTGTCATGGCACCATTACAGTATATAATCCGTAAACTATTGTAATGAAATTGGAATAAAGCTCTTTAATTATTTATTTTCACCTTCAGGAATAACACCAATGCAGTTGTTGCAGACCCATTTCGAGTGGCAGTTGCTCTTGATTTTTGGTCAAATATTTGAAGTCGCAATACTTATGATATTTGTATACAATATTGAGATAAGGGGCTCTATATTCCTGCTCCTCATGCACATGTTTCTTCAAGGACTCAGTGGAATGACTTTTGGTGTGTATGATTTTACATAATTTTATCATTTCTTTGTATCTTAAGGCCTTCTTACTTATTTCTTGTTTTTACTCTCTTAGGTTTCGTGATATCAACATGCAGTTCTAATATTTCAGAGGCAAACTACATGGCTACTGGAAGCTTCCTACCCTTGATTGTCATGAGTGGTGAGTGAAGACTGTCTGTCTCTTTTTTGTATTAAGCCTTTGTAAAAATAACAAAATGCATACAGCAAGTGCAAAATTTTCATCTGATCTCCAAACATTTCTGCTAAAGAATCTAATCAAAAGGTGACAAATTTATGTACAATATTGTGCATCATTTTAAATTAGACTGCCGAAATATTTTGTAATTATTGTTTTCAGTTTTTAATATCCAATGCACATATAATGCACAAAGCATATAGATAGATAATCTATTTCTTCGATTTAATTTGTGCTCTTGGCATGAAAAATTTTTTTATGGCATTGCATTCAATCAAATTTGCTTTTTAATAGTATGTAATTGTGCATGTACCCTTGATTGGAGTGGCAAAATTTTTCGCTTTATTTGCCCTGATAAACTTTATTCAATAATGCTTTATCACATCAATTTGGAACAATGGCTATAGGTATTCATAATTTTTAATGTTAAATATTTGTTATGTTTTATTCAAAAATATTTAGCCACAGTCTATCACAAAAGCCACTTTTGTGTGGCTTTAGCCACAATAATCACGATGTAGGTCTTAATTTCAGTCTCTCTGAAAGAATGAATCAGTGACACTAGGGTTACAATATTTTATACTATTGGGAAATCCACTACCAGTCCTCAGGAAAATTTACTAAAGAAAACTTTAAGTTTACTTAAGTTTGAAACATTTAAAGCTAACTTTTGAATTGAAAAGTTTTTCTAAAGTCATGAGTCCATTTTAAATTTTTCTTGTTTTTTTCTAAAGTTTTGAGCCAATCCTTAAGTTTTCTTTAGTTTTTTTCAAAATTTATAGATGCATTCTAAAGTTTTTGTTAATTTAACTTTAGGATGATGTTTCAATTCACATTAGGTAAACTTAAAAGCTTTCTTTAGTAAATTTTCTTAAGGGAGATTGCCCTCATGACACGTTTTTCTTTTAACTTCTCCTCTAGGAGCTATGTGGCCCTTAGAGGGGATGCCGAAGTTATTTCGCTACTTGGCATATGCCATGCCCAGCACCATGGCAACTGAGTCATTGCGCAGCATCATGTTCCGAGGCTGGGGTATCTCAATGGCAACAGTGTACATGGGATTTGTCACCACAATTGCATGGATCACATTCTTTTTGATCTCTTGTTTTTTTATCATCAAATATAAGAAAACTTGAATTTTACCCTGAGGTATTTTATATTGTCAGTTTTCTAACTGAATTCTTGTTGGCAACTAGAGACAGTCTTGCCTAAAGACTATGGATACTGATGAGGAACATATGGTCACCATAAGGTTGATGTAGAGGGTACAGTAGTATCTGTAAAGTGCTGATTTCCCTTGTGTTCATCAACTTCTTGGATTAATTTGTCACTCTCGACTAGTTTAACAGATCGTACAAGACAAAAATTTCCAGAAAGAAACCTTGTATAAATATTTTTTTTACTCTATCATTTCATTGATCTCATCCCTTTCTTAATAAGTTTGAGCTGTATGTTTTATAATTAAATTCAATCAAAGATGATTATGTTTGCACTTGGATTACGGATAATGAAGTGCAGAATTCATTCTAAAAGGAAAATATTTGATTAAATCGGTAGTAGAAGTAGTGATACATCATCAAACTGTCCATTTTTGAAGCCAAATAATTAATGAGTTTTGTAACAGTTGCTTTCATTCGATGAACATAATCTCTTCTTAATATGAAATTTTTTTTATTTCAAAATTACCCTCAATCAATCGTGCATGATTTTCAACAGCTTATATTATTATGAGCTTAATATTATTCAGAAAAACCATCAGTCCAAATGAACCATGAGTTTGTATAAGGATCTTTTCATGAACTTATTGCTCCATCTGATTGGAAGGAACCAAAAACGAACTGTCACCTACTAGCAGTTGAAAAAAGATGAGATTTTGTTCTACAGGTATCATAAGTTTGAGGTTTTTCAGATGTTCTAATGCTCTAGGCTTATATTTTCCAAGGTTAAAACTTCCCATTTTGCATTTAATCTTCTAATTTAAGGCATGTTTCTCTATAATTGTAAGGCTGTGCAAGTGAGCTTTTTAAGTGACAGTCATTTCGGTGAGAAACCTGGATTGCTGATTTTGTGAAACATTCAGCTTTCACATGATCTGATGATCAGTGATCTGTGCAATCAAGAGTCAACTTTGTAAACCAGAGATTAATGTCAGACTGTGATATATGGGGTTTAGATTTTGTACATATGGACTAGATATTTCAAAACTTTGTTTATTTGTGTTGTTTTATGATACATTTTCCCCTTGGGATATCTTCTTTATTTTTTCTTCAAATGGAATATTTGATTTACTTGTCATTTTCAAACTGAATTAAAATGTGGTTATTGTCTGCTGTGGACATGAATAGTGTATTTTCCAAGTTTTCTTATGATGGCATTTTTAATTCTGTGAGGGGGTATGAACATTTTCCAAGTCTCTCTTCAGGGGTACATACCTTTGACTCATAAACAGTCAACCATTGCTTGATAGTTGCTGTAAATGTGGTACTCTTGCTAAAGGAATGGAAACCAAACTGGGTATGGAAGTATTAAGACTAGTCATGGAGAGTTATTTTGAAGCAATGGTTATGATTGATTGTCGAGGTTGGAATCAAAGAAAGGATGAAGCATTAGGTCTGAACATTTTTGTGTTGATTGTGTGCTGTTAGTTTTAGAGATTTTGCTAGAACTTGACATGTCATTTATTGTATATATTTATGTGTACCTATTTTAATTAAACTGTTGAATTATTGACCAATTTTGTTTGTCATTAGAATGTCATAAAAGTGTAATTAAAACATCTGCAGAAATGAAGAGTTCCTATGATGTATAGTGAAAACAGATTCAAACTTAAATTGATCTTTTTTTTACTGAAGCTGATACTGTAAAAACTGCATTTGTGATTACAGATAACTTCTCATGTCTTTTATCCAGAACTGTCACGTTGAATTTTCTGTCTCTGACCATGATAGAGTTAAAAGATCGGCCTCTGGAACCTTGAAACCAAAATCGGAGTGACTAAATTCGGGTGATATTTACAACATACCGACTTTTCAGTTTCCCACTGTTAATCAGATTGATGAATGAATACCAATAATTTGTTAATGCAGCTTTTTTATGTAAATATTCATTGTATAAGAAAAAAAGGGTCATTGTTGGAATTTTTTCATGATGGTCTTGATGCTGAAATTGTTATTTTATCAGAGCATTGGTTGTCAGAAGTAGAAATTTCCGCTTTCAGAATCCTATGCTTCAACCTTATCTCTTTCTTCTGCCGCAAAGATCACAAATGTGGAGAGGTTGCCATATATTCCAGACCCTGTTTTAATATGAAACCTTGTACATTTAACAATAGTATTGAGAAGACCTTTGAATGTTTACTAGCCTTCCTGAAAGTGAACACAACATTATTCGCACTATTGTCCATCTATCGTTCTCCTGATAGCCAGATTCCTGAATTTCTCCAGATGTAAAATTATGCCTTGTTATGCTAAAAGACAATGTCAGTGGTATTATAATATGTGGTGACCTAAATATTGACATAAGTACTAAAAGTTTCTCCAGCCAAGGCTGATCTACTGAACCTACTTGCCTCATTTGGGCTCCAAATTGTAAACAATGATCCCACTAGATTCTCATCTAATAGTAAATCTCTCATAGATCATATGATATCTGATTTATCAAACTCATAAACTGCAGCAGTATGAACTCTGGAATATCTGACCATTTTGCTATCACAGTCAACTTACAATTAACTCAAACTAATGAAAGGTTTGTTCCTCTTTATATAACTAAATGTTTCTTTTCAGCTGAAGCTACAGATAACTTCTCATGTCTTTTATCCAATGAATCTTGGGAAGAATTGTATCTGGCCAACGATTTGGACTCCAAGTACATACAAAGCCTTTTTTAATATCTTTATGATACATTTCTAGTGAGCATTTCCTTTAAAAAGAGCAAGGCAAAAACATAATGGTTGTGTAAAGAAAGTGTACTCACCAGAACTAAAAATTAAATCCCAGCATGTGCGTGACCTTCATTAGAAAAGTAAATTTATTGATCCCAGTTTACGAGCAGCATATTTACGGGCATACAAAGATTTCAAATATTGTTTACAGACTGTTAGGAAAGCTGAAATTGAATATTACCTATCTAACTCCAACAATATTGTAAGATCAACCTGGAATATTATTAAACAAAATACCTAAGCTTCCAGTCTCAAAAATAGTCCTGAATTTATTAATTTTCAAAATAGGGAGGTGTCTGATCCCATGTAAATTGCTCAATGTTTTAATAAATATTTTTGTAATGCAAACTCTGGAGAGACCCCACTATCCTTTCCAGTCCTTCCAAACATAACCACTTCCCAAACTCCTTTTTCCAATATGCGGCAATGAAGTAATTTCTATTATAAAACTGCTCAAGAATTCCCAGTCAGTCGATCTAGATGAGATCCCAGTTTCTGTTGTAAAATTACCTCCAAAGTCATAGCAGCTCCCCTTGCTGACATAATAAATACGTCCTTTTCCACAGGAAAATTTCCTAGCGATCTTAAATACTTGAGAGTGTTACCAATCCCAAAAAAGGGATCACTTATTCACCCAGATAATTATAGACCTATTTCGGTGTTATCTGTTTATTCGAAGATATTCAAAAAACATTTTTACAACCATATCCATAAATATTTTTATCTTCATAACTCTCTTAGCACTAATCAGCATGACTTAAGGCTGGGCGATCCACCAATACTGCAATCTTTGATCTTCTTAATGATATCCATCTTGCATTAAATGACAAGCAACATTCTTTGGGAATCTTTTTTGATTTAAGTAAAGCCTTTGATCATATTGACCATACAATTTTGAAATACAAACTGATAAACTTGGGCACTAATGGGGCTGCCTTAACACCAGAATGACCGGGGTGGTCCGCATACCTACTATGACCGCCAGCGGTCAATTGACCGTTCGCCCTTTTCTTGTGCTCTTTCGCACGTTTTCCCTTCGAAAGCTTTTTCCATCAGTTGTAGAAGTGTTCTGATAATGTGTTTACGGTAAGGCGTAGTGTTAGGAAAAAATTGTACTACACTGAAAACAATATTAATTACAGTGACAACATTTTTTATTGAAAAATAAAAAAGTGACTTATTTACATTGGTAAAAATAACATGTAATGTGTATTAAAACACAAGTAACATTTCAAAACACGTTAATTGCCGCATTTTTATTGGAAAAAAACATGATATCAGAGAAAAAAGAAATTAGAAAAGACAGCATTACAATGAAGCGCTAAAATGTGGTCTCAAGGTAAGTATTTATTTACTCTTGTGAGCACTGTTTGCAAATTTTCTTATTGCTTTCACGGTGTCCACACGTGTACACATTGGGAGGGCGAGATATCTTGGAGCGCCTGAATGATCTCCGCCTCGGTGTGCCCATGTCGACGAGCCATCGTTCTCTTCCATACCGCAGTGCAGACTGATCTAAGCGAATGGGTTATGGAAGCAAATGGGTTCAGCAAATGGAAGCGATTAGCAGTTAGAACTTAACCTTAAAAAGAGTGTAGCTATTAATTTTTGGAGAAGGGATAATTCGATAGAGCGATCCTATAAAATTAGTAACACGAAGATCGAAAGCGTTGAAACCATAAGGTATTTAGATGTGAATTTAGATGCGAAGGAATTAGGTTTGATCAGAGAACTAGACAGTGAGCAGCGTAGAGCAGCTAGGTTCATTAAAAGGTGTTACGATTGGTTTAGTAGTGTATCAGAATTAATACAAGATTTAGGGTGGGCATCATTACGTGGGCGTAGGTTAAAAATCAAATTAAACCTATTACAGAATTTTAAATCGGATAACTTCACAGAAGATGTTAGGCATATATTAAAAACACCAGCGTATTATGCTAAATTCGCCAGACAAATAAGATTAGAGAGATAGATTGTCGTACCTATAGATTCAAAATGGCATTTTTCCCCCGTGCTATAAGTGAACGAAATAGGCAGCATAACGAAGGGATTCATGCTTGGTGATCTTCATCCCCTGCCACACACCCTTGCGGTAGCTTGTAGGGTATCGCGTAGATATAGATGAAGGTGTTTGGCATACATTAAAAACACCAGCGTATTATCCTAGATTCGACCAGATAAATAAGATTAGAGAGATAGTTTTTCGTACTGATAGATTCAAAATGTCATTTTTCCCCGTGCTATAAGTGAATAGAATAGGCAGAATAGCAAAGGGATTATTAGAGTAGTAAATATTTTAGAGTAGTCTGTAGTGCATGATGCATGTATTAAAAACCAATTCCTTAATTACTATGTAGACACTAACAACCTAGAGTCCTGAGTCCCTATAGTAGCATGTTTGCATGTCTATAGTCCATGCTTGGTGATCTTCACCCCCTGCCACACACCCTTGCGGTGGCTTGCAGGGTGTCGCGTAGATGTAGATGAAGATGAATGGGTGACTGCAGCGTCTATGACGAGTCAGCGACCGGTATGCAAGTTGTAACTCGTTGCGGAAGGGTATTCCCCAGGCTCTCTCAGGCAGCCCTGCAGGCTACACGGCGGGCTGGGGCAGCGGGGTGCGGCGGCGCCGTGCATGGCTGACAGGCGCCACCGCACCCCGGCTACCGGGCTACGTACAAACGTAACAGTGCATTTCAGCTAAAGGAGTGATCACCACTGCCCATAAAATATTTAGTAGTGACTCTTTGCGACGCAGCATACTGTGGTTTTGCTAATGTGTCTCTCCTTCACATAAACGTTAAAATCATGTGTAAAAACTGTTTTGAAGACATGAGAGTCTACCATGAGTAGTGTGCGTGTGTGGTAAGGTGCACGTTATGGTATTTGACACGACTGACACCAAGAATCGACAAAGAGGTCTAAATAACGGTATAAAATACAAGAACGGTCAATTGACCGCTCGCGGCCATTGTAGGTATAAGCTTGCATTGCTCTTGACCTGAAGCATCCCCCCCCAAAAAAAACTTCATTTTCGCATTCTTTGTTCCAAAATATTAAAAGTCAAAAAAGCTCAGCCTCATAAATTGTAAGAGTCTTACGTCAGCAACATACCAGGTTGTGAGTTATTGGCATGTTGGTCAAAATGGTATTGCTATAACCAACTCCAAACCAATGAAGGTGATTATAGGCACGCCTCAGGGTTCAATCTTGGGACCTCTACTCTTCATTATATTCGTTAATGACCTCCCTCACCATTTTTCCCGAAGCAAACCTATACTCAATGCAGATGATACATCTAGTTTAGTAACATCTAACTCCATTCCAAATCTTCTTGAAGCAGCTACTGTAACTGTCAAACAGATGACAGAGTGGTGCAACAACAACAAGTTGATTATAAATAATGGTAAAAATACCTTTGTACAATTTCATGCAAGCTTACCATCTCACAGTTGCGAAGAGATTATATTGCATGACCTTACCCCTTCCTTTGATATAAAGTTTTTAGGATAACGAATTGCAGATAATTTGAATTGATCGCTACACATTGCTTCCCTGACCAAAAAAATCTCTACGGGCATATTTACGATTAGGAGGTTGGCTCTAATTTTCTCCAGCCCCATTTTGAAATCGTTATATTATGCAAAGGTTCATTCTTTAATTACGCTATCTTATTCGCTATCTTATTTAGGGGTAACCATAGGGAATCAAAAGTATTCTCTATGCAGAAGCAGGCTATCGAAGCAATCTTTCGGTTATCTATACGTACACCAGGTAAACCTCTTTCCACCAAAATGAATATACCTACTCTTCTCTCTATCTATATATTTACTTGTGCAGTATTTGTAAAAAATAACCCAGGAAAATTCTTCAATAATTAGCATTAATGCTACAATCCATACCCATAACATCCGAACTAAACTAGATATACATTCCGATCATAGTTTGTACTCCTCTAATTTTAATGCACCATACAAAATGGCCTCAAAATTTTTTAACAATCTGCCTGATCAAATGAAAAAAATTTCCTCTTCCTCATTGTTTCAAAGAAATTAAATATTTTATTGTAAAACAAATGTTATTACAGTGTCAATCAATTTTTCGAGGATAAAGTGTTGTAGGATTTAAGTATATAATGATATGTTTAGCTCGTGTGTATTATATGATCATGTATGTCGTCTTTCATTCTTTGACAATTATCTTATCTCATGTATATGATCAGTGGACAGAAAATAAATTTATTATTATTTTTTGGTTGAAGCTTTTGCGGCTCATCTTGAAGCAAAAGAATTTTTCAGGATTTCAAGGATCACACAATTCCGAATTTCACTTCACAAACTTCTCACACACCTTCACAATCGGACCTTACCACCGCATCGAACAGTAACTCCGTCTGAGGAGATGAGTAACAGTGCTAAATATCCAAATTAAGTGATTAAAAATATTATAATTGGGGAGGAACCTTATCCAATGTTGCAAAGGTTTTAACCAGATCCCTTACCTTTTTATTTCCAATTACACATTACTTATTCGTGAACATTTATGGCCTTGGTGGGCGGTTTTCAGTGTTGAAACGTATAGGTATAGGAAATCTTCAACTGGAGATGCAGTTAGTTCAAAAATATACGTCGCTCAAAAAAGGACTTTGCTTTTATTGCATCTACCAAGGCTCTATTAAATGGGGAGGGTACTAATTAAATCGATTTGAAAGTAAGATGCAAAGCTTCGTGATATCAGTTATTTTGTGGACACAATACTTATAATTCAATGAAAACATAAGTTCAAATCTTAGGCGACATTTCGATAAGCAGCGAATTCCCAAAGAATGAGATTTACATATTTGAGTCGAGGATTTGATTTCAACAAAATTCTTCTAATCTGATTAAGGAAGGTGCTCAAATGGTGATCAAATCATTCACATATAATGATTTCATCATATAAATAACAAATTTAACACAATAACAGAAATACCTATATGATCGAATCTATCACATGGTTGATCATTACTTATTCAAACTATCCGAAGTGAGTTTAATGCTATCTAAGTGTGACTGATTTGACCCTTAGCCTGTTTCTGAATACTCGTTTGTATGGAAACCCTGCAATTTTACACTATGGTGTGTGGCTGTGGATCGAAGGTGACTGGCCGTAACAAAAGCAGAGACTCGGAACGAGATCTCACTCGAGAATTTTCCTGCGTTATATTAATGCTTCCAATATTTACACGCCATTCATTGAATGCGCTCCCATGAAACTGATTTGACTCAGAGGCACGCTGTTGCTTGAGGAAGCAAGAAATGGTAGTGGAGGTACTCGTAATAATTCCAAAGCTTCACTTGCACAGTGGAACCCACTCCGGCGACGGTGAGACGAAGCCAAGTTCTGCGATCGGTGTGAAGTTAAGTGTCCTGTGAAGGAGGTATTTGCTTCAGGTAAGTTATTTGCAGCATGTTTTCCATTCGGATCATGGGATATATTAAATGTCAGTTTAATACGTGCCTTGTGGAAGTGCTAATTTAGACGTGTGAAGTCGTAATGAGCCTGGAATCATTCTTCATTTGCTATACTTCCTCCCCAAAATGTTTCGAAGTGACGAAAACCGGATTCGCGCTGTGCTCCTGGATACCGAGCATACCAGCGAAATGCAAGACTGTCGGGTTGCATTGTGTGTCGTTGCCAATAGGAAGCGTGTGATTCAACAAATTAAGTGTACGTGTGATGTTTGATGTATATCCAAACATAAGTTGTGCCTGCTCAATAATGTGACAATATTTATTACATTGTTCTCCAGTGTGCTCTCCGTGAAAATCTTACTTGGTGGTTCGCACGAAAGGAACTCATTGGGTAACACTTGATACAGAATTACTTTCTTCGATAGCACTCAAGGAGGTGTAGTCATAGAAATCCCACGACCATATCTCTACGCAATTTAAAACGCGGTGAGCATGAGTGTACGCCTATCTGACGTATTAGTAACGTTAGCCTTAACAATTGGTTAACTGTATAGCTAATCGTCGAAAGCGATGCAAATGGTGAGAAGTGATTAAGTCGTTCAAATTTGATCCAATTGTTTCTTAGTTAATATTGGGGATTGATATTTGTAATTCATGCGGTAAAGTAAACTAAATCCATTTCATCCACTTTCCCCAATATTGCCACTATTTCGAAAACGGCCATATTTGATCATGTATTAGGAGGTTTCGGTAGAAGTCAGCAGAGGGCACTCAATTCTTCAAGCTTTTACAGCATAAGGTATTATATCTACCATTTTAAGTGTCAAAAAAAGAAAATATTGACTTTCTCTCAGCAATGAAAATTAATATTTTAATTTTCCACCATAAATATTGTAAGTTATCAAAAATTAAGCAGTTGACTAATGATGTCACTCGACCAATTTAACCTTGATCGACAAGTCAACTATCCCTTCAGTTTACGACGAGACTCTGTGGAAGAAGGAACGGTATGTACGCTTCTTTGATTTTGGCGTTCCTTAGCTGTAGATTTCTTTCTCTGACGACGGTTCTAGTTTTTTAGGTTTTGAGTTTGCTCGGCCTCGTTGAGATTTGCTGCTCTCAGAGTATAATAATTCAATTTTTCGTTACAATCACTGATGGAAAAATAAATATTTCCTTCTGCAGAAAGTGAAAGTAGTATAGGAATTTTAGTTATTAACTATTTGTGAATTTCGAATCAGAATAATTCGTGGGTATTCACTAACATTATCTTTGTGCGCGTAGTGTCATTTTCAACCTTTGTTGTGTTATTTCGATATTTTGGCAAGAACACCATGTTGCGGTTTCCAATCCAGGAAATACTAGTCAAATGGCATAATTTATAGGCATGTCAGTTGACTGAGGTTGTGTTTTTTAGTAAGGTTGTGTTTTTTAGTAGTCACCGGCATCTCTGAGGAAAAAGACGGGTGTAATTTAAAGTTGTGAAATGTGTGACTTTCCTTCGCCATAGGGCATTGTTCTCTGCGAGTTAAACTTACATCATCAGTACCCATTGATCATTGTGGAGTCTCAAAGAACTAATTTCTTTATAGTAGAAGCATCTTTTAGGGTAAATGAAATATTTTTTCTTGTTGATATGTGTGTAAGTGGTTTTATAGGATTCCAGGCTGAAACTCTGTTTCTATCGGCCACATTACTTGTTTATCTGATGAGTTTTTTAATTTCAGGATTCTACATTCTGCTCGAGGACGGATGCTTTGAGGATTAACAGCCATCTGAGGAAGTGAGGATTCAGCTTTCAGAAGCTCTTTTCCCTAACGGAAGGAAAACCGGGAGATTGCGGACGGTAAGTTGGTCAATTTTCATTGATCCCACGTAATACAAATATGCGGAGTATCCTGGAGGGTTTTACGTGTTTTAACCCAAGTTGGCCCTGACGTTCGTTTACTTGGGCGTACTACTGCTATCCGGTTATCGTGTGTTATTATTGTCATCCCCACGAGTGAAATCTGTGTATAGTAGGCCTAGCCTAGAGGATAATGTTGGACTAAGGTCCAGTTTTTAATGCTGGGAGAGGCCGGTGACAGTTTCTAGATGCTTAAGCTGCCTTATTTTCCAGATAGTTTTGTGCGATATGTACCGTTGGCGACATAGGCAAAGGACCTAAACCTCCTATCTTACTGGACATATTACATTTCTCATATCCTTGTGCTTAGTACGATCATGTGTTGAACTCTAACCTCCAGACCAAAATTTAGATTGATAAGTGTTTTTAGAATGGTATCTGGGTTTTAATTTGAATGCTTTGATACAGCGGGGGATAGGTTCTTCTGATGGGTGTCACAAGCTCAAAAAAAGGTACATGAAACCATTGTCTACATAATGTCTCTCTGTCAATACAATGTAAAACGTCGATATTTTTGGTATAGTGTATAATATAATAAAATCTAGGGAGATGTTGCTTTATTGTCGTCCAGGTGGTGCAAGATGGCTCAAATTTTGATAATACAGTCAATCCTGAATTATATTATTACAATTGGATTTTCAAAAGATTTCAGGTGCTGATATAGAATTAATCATCATCGTAAGCTTAATTGCGTCAACAATTTTTCGCTCCTGATGTGACAAACATCGTTATGTCAAACATCAGGATTTAATTTTAGCTTTACTTTTAAAATAAGAATTAAGACAATTTTGATCAGTTTCATGTGAGCTGAAGTCTTTCGTTGTATTTTGTAATCGACAAATGATTGCATAATCACCAAATATACCTATATTGCTGTGCAATTTGCTGATAGAATTAACGATTAATTGGTACTTCGCTCTGTCGCTACGATGTGTGGTAGAGGCTGGTTAGTCACCTGCAGTGAAGATGACTTTTCGGACACATGACAGAAAAAGACTTGGGAAATAATTATTTAGTGTGATATTTAACTTGTTTTTTTTAATTAGGCTTCGCATAGGAAGCAGTCATGCGTGGTCGTGGGGAAACCAATTCTTTTCTCTCCTGGTTTAACAAATAATATCTTTGGTTGTCATTTTGCTGTCCTGCTAATGCAGTATAAGAGTAAATATTCCTTGATCTCGCAATTATTATTTTGTAGACAAATGAGCGTCACCCGATGTAGGGGGCATTTTCCCTCAGGTAATTTTCCACACTTAGACTCCTTACATATGAATTTTTTAAGTAATTATCATCTAGCTAACACCCTACAAATCTCTGAAATTTCCCAACCAAGACCTTCCGATAGTCAAGTGAGATTTCATGTTCGCCAATAGGAACGATACTTTCAAAAATTTTAGGTGCTGATATTGAATTAATCATCTTATATGGAACGTACCACTAGTGTATCGTAGTGCAAATCATTATTGCAGGTGAAGCAAAGAGGTGTTCGTCCTATTTATCATTTGTAGTTGTAGAATTCAAGGTGTCAGAGACTGTTTATACTAAAAGTATATCCGGATTTATTTTTTATTTTATTTTAAAATAATAATTAAGATAATTCTGATCAATTTAATGCGAGCTGAAGTCTTTTGTAGTATTTTGTAATCGATAAATGATTGCATAATCACCAAATATACCTATATTTCTGTGCAATTTGTTGATAGAATTAACGATAAATTGGTACTTCGCTCTGTCGCTAGGATGTGTGGTAGAGGCTGGTTAGTCACCTTCAGTGAAGATGACTTTTCGGACCCATGACAGAAAAAGACTGAATAATTACTTAGTGTGATTTTTAACTTGTTTTTTTTTAATTAGGCTTCGCATAGGAAGCAGTCATGCGTGGTCGTGGGGAAACCAATTCTTTTCTCTCCTGGTTTAACAAATAATATCTCTTTGGTTGTCATTTTGCTGTCCTGCTAATGCAGTATAAGGGTAAATATTCCTTGATCTCGCGGTTATTATTTTCTAGACAAATGAGCGTCACCCGATGTAGGTGGCCTTTTCCCTCAGGTTATTTTCCACACTCAGACTCCTTACATATGAATTTTTAAAGTAATTATCATATAGCTAACACCCTACAAATCTCTTAAATTTCCCAACGTATCGTTTTGTTTATCGTATTCGTATGTGTTTTAATTTGCGTGCCTTATGTCGGGAAAAGAAATTGTTTCTTAGAGTTTTGTTCTTGAGGACCAACCACCGCTAAATATATTACTTTCAAGTTTCGGCTGAAAACTTAACTATAATTCGTTCGATAGCCTTTTGTCGTGTTACCACATATATTTCGAATGTTGGATGGATTTTTAATTATAGGCTTTCGCATCTATTTGATTGTGCTTTTTGTTTTTTTAATGGTTTCACGAATACGTAATGAACAAATCAATTTATATTGCTATAAAATTTGCTGATGTAATTGATAACAAGTTGGTCCTGTTTTGTAACGGTCATCACTTCCCTATTGCTATTTTTTCTGATCACGGTGAAAATTGATTACAACCCATTCAGCCAAATTGGTGCATTAAGTCCTTCTAAGTAGTCTAGAATCACTGTGGTTTTGGTGTAATTGATGTTATTTAATAATTAAGAAGATAGAAGAAGATAGTCGACATTCAAGCTTCCAAACAGTATTCCTCGTAGTTTGGCGTGGAAAGCCCTGTTATAGCCCTCTTAGAATCCGAAAAACCTTATACACTTTAATTTTCATTTCATCCATTTGATCCATATCATGAAAATTACTCTCAACACAGCTTCACAAGATCCAATTTTGCACAAACTTGATTATCATTTAAGAAATGTCGATTAACCTTTTAGAGCAAATTATTCATCGCTATTAAATATATGGTGTGGTACATTTTGTATTCCTTCAAATTCGGTACAATTTATCGTAAACTATTGTAAAAATTCTCGTTGGTGCATGTTCTGTGCATTTGACTGATCATTTTATTGAATGTGATTGTCTTATTGATCATTGACATTTAACTACCATGTTACTCATGATCAATGGGATAAAAGTTGTTGTAGGTTTCGCCTTCCTTGAATACGCCTTTTGAGAAGGGTATTAAAACAAATGCGTTTCTGTGCTTCTTTTATCATTTCTGCCTGTGAATAAATTTACGTAGCCATACATAATATGCCATGCAAATACAGTTTTGACGTATTCGATCATATAGTGCCCCTTTGTTCATTAGTAAAATCATTTTATTTCACTCTTCCCCACATAATTAACTCCAATAATTTGTCATCCAAATTGAATGTCCTCAATTCATACCCCTAAGGATTTCTGCCATCATTCATACCGCTTCCTCATTTTTTAAATGCCAATTGGCTGCTGTCTCCTCTCGGTTCCAATCGTTTTCCATCCCTGCTCCATAGCTTATCACCTGCTGGCATCATTTACGAATTAATATCAATTATTTGATTTAGTTTATCTCAATAATTTATCTTCCTTAGACTTATCCTCAACCCAATTTTTAATTTTCGATATTATTTACGATTCGAAAGTGTGGTGGGTATAAGCGATAAGTGACTTCCTAATACCTGACATTCAAATACTCATTAAGAGTCTTAGGTTAGCATTTATTGATTCAGCCGTAAAGGGAACTAGTGGTGGGAAGTTACTATACTCATTATTAGCATAATCATTTACGCTGAAAGCGACCAATGGTAATTTCCAACATATCTGGACACGGTTCATCCTTTTCTCTATAAGTGACATCATAAACTTCTTAGGTTAACGCGACCGGATTTGAACTAGAAGTATGGCAATGACGTGTATGGAATATACAGAACAAGTGATGAAGGACTTGTAAGATAAGAAAAAAGTAAATATGATGACATTATTAGATAGAAAATTAACAGTTAATTAACATCAAACAGCGCTAGCTAAGTGGCCAACCTAGGAGAGTATTATATATATTTTTTCATTACCATCATTTGTAATGTTTTTTTTAACACCATGGGCTTTCGATCCAATCTCTTTTTTATGCTTCCTGCATTCAGCACTTCTCGGTTAGTTTTATTTTTGTCTAAATTGTTTTGGCGATCTCTCTCCAGATAATGTTATATACACTGGTATTATTTCGATTATGTCTTACTTCTTGAGCATTTGTTCAATTTTTATCCATTTTACGTAAACCTCATAAAATAAATAAAATACGAAAAACGCAGATAGGCAAACTTTGTAGTAGGCCTTATGTTTCCTTTTTTAAGTACCTTGTGATATATATTACTGCATATTGGAATATACGTTCGGCATTCTTATTTTAGTAACATTAATTATTTAATGAAGGATTTAAAAAAATCCTATAAATTTCCTAAAATTTACTTCTAATCTTCTTTTAAGAAGTGGTTGTTTGTATGTTCTTCCTCATTTTGCATGTGATGTATTTTTGCAGGCAGTACTATTCCAGTCCGCCTACATATAAATTCATACCTTTGTACTGCCTCGTATTTACAAAGAATACATTACCGTTCATATTAGTAATCTTATTATATATTTATTTTAGTCCATGCTTGATAAAGAAAACTTATTTTACAACTATGCATCATATTCCTTAAGAACAAACATGGTAGCATTGAATGCTTTTCATCGTATCAAAATATCTACATAAAATTGAATATTAACTAAAAGGTTCGCTTCCACTGTTGACTATTTTGATTAGTTTGATGATTAGGTATGCATTTTACAGAAAGAGTTTTCAGACGCAAATATTCCTCTGTCGTTGCAGGCTAACGTCGACCGACGGAGCATACCAGCGGCAGTATGCATCATGAGCGAAGCTTGGGTGTGAAGCAAAGGAGAGATGTAGCGGCATCACAAACTACAAGCGGCAACGGCTGAGGGTGTGGGCGGATATATAAAGCGCATGACAGTAGCAGGAGTGTTCCAGAGCAGGGAGTTGAACAGTAAACATCGGTAACGGTAGACTCCACGACTGTAAAATTGTGTCACGTTAATGTCTTTATTTTTCAGGTTGATAAACTCATGGTGAGTGGTGTTGAGTGATACTTGTCATTTGAGTGTATTGTTTAAGTGTGCTATATTTGTGTGTGTATTTGTGTGCTAAGTCATATTAAGTTAAGTCATACGTTAAACATTAAGCCATTGCAAGTGTAAGAAATGAGCCTTGTTCTCAATTAATTGACTCAACGTGGCCACGAAGAGTCATTCAATGGTACCAAAGGTGTGTTGAAATAATCATGCATTGCATGATACTTGGTGCTTTAATGAAAATGGTTAAAGTACCAAATGATGGGGCCTCAATCATTGGTACGTGGTATAGGGTGAACGCATGTGGTATAGAGTAGAAGAATCATAAAAAATGTTGTGTGTTGAAAGGTGTATTGTAATGTCATGGCAAATAATGTATGATGATAGTGTACGAAAAAGGTCATTGATAATTGCAATGATTTGTGGTATTATCTGAATGTGGTTGGTATAACTTGTATGTGAACAATGAAGTGTTTTATGGTATTTATTTCATACATGCATACTATTATTTGTTTTATGCTTTGCACTAATCAGCTCTATTTTTACAGGTGTTTGCGGAGGGGGCCCGCGTTAGCATTGCGATGATTGTAGAGAGTAGGTTGATATAGATAAGGTCGAAACATTTGCGTTTAGTTATCGTCATGGCCCTTAAGGCCCATCATAATGCAGGTTTTGCGTATCGATGCGTTAGTTTATTTTTTTAATGTTAAATCTAGTGTTTGGATGCAGAGGTTGCTCTAGTTTCTCTAAATTTCTGGGATATGTGTCCTGGGATGGAAGTGCCTCCCTTCGAACTGTGAGGTGTGCTAACTTCCCGGGTTCCATTTCCTTCCTTGCTTTAATGGCATGTTTTCGATTTCTCCATTAAATGTGAGCACCTTGGCATTCAGTGCATTTTCTATATTTTTTGTTTGTGCTAATGCTTTCTCTCCACAGGACATCAGAGAAGATTCAGAGAGTAGGATTCCACAGATATGGCTAGCTTTTTCTCTGGCCCTTCTGGCCCTTCGTAACTCTCTGACAGGTCGTAGCGTTATAAGTTATTCACTGTGTTTGGATGCAATGTTTGCTCAAGTGTTTCTAAATTTAAGTGGAATTCTTGACCTGAGATCGTAGTACTTTCCACTCTGCTGGATGTACAATGATTCCGGGTCCCATTTCTTTTCTCTACCTTTGACCATTAATGCAATATATTAAATGTGAGCAAATAATTGCATTCCGTTTTCATATTTTTCTTTTTGTGTGTATTAACCCGCTCTCTCCTCAGGAGATTCATCGCCCCGGACTGCCACTTCCATCTACGAGGGAGGGGGCAGCCTTTAAACGGGAATTATGGTATTATTATGATATTTAGTGTGTGTATGGTATATTATTGCTAGCTAATTTATGATTTTTATTAGTGTTGTTTTACGATGAAATGCTTTCCCTTTCCAACGTGAATTCCGTTTCCGTGTCCTATTTTAGTTTTTAAGATTGGGTGCAGTCCCTTCCCCCCCCCCCTTTTGTGTTTCCCTCTTTGAGCTCCTCTGTCTGTCGTTGACGGTTGTCGTTGTTTGGTCTCGTTGTTCCTCCGGCAATGCCTTGTGCACGGGCTCTTAGATTCCCCAATAGGCAGGGTGTGTTTTGGCCCTCTATTTGTTTGATATTCCCCCGGTGAGAAATGCAATGTATTTTCATGGTTCTATGCTGCAATTTTCCTTGAATCCTTATTGTTCCCTGTGAATGGTATAACGCATCATTTCTTTCAGGTGTCCCATTTTGGTAACGATTGATGTGTGTACTTGATATTGTGCTAATGTATTGTTGTATTATTTTCAGGCTTGCTATAATTTCTTTGAGTTTGTGTTTGTGATGAATGTTTGCTTTGAATGTTTGCTTTGAATGAATGTTGATGAACAGGGTCAGAGCCGATAGGCATTAGTGTCAGTGGTTTTAGGGTATAATGGGAGAGGGATGAGGGGGGATTGTTATGAGATGTGGAGATAGTGAGCAGGAGTTTGAGTTAGAGTTTGAGTTAGAATTTGAGTTAGAGTTAGGCTGGGAGTTAGAAAGAGATTGGGGAGGAGAGAAGTAGGTTCTACTCAGATTCTGATTTCTCGTAGGTACTCTGGCCCTGGGAGTGAGTGCGTGGAATAGACCTGACGGGACCGGAGGGGACCGAAGGGGAATCGCCACGTTAAATATAGGATAATGAGCCGAAAGCGCGGCCTCCTGGGCTCGGCATGGAATGCGCTGCAACAGAATGAGTGACTTATTGCGTGCGTGCTGTGTGACTGGATTCGAATACCATTTTATTCTTAACGCACCCATATATTATATGAAATTTATTTTAACTAATATCGAACCATTTTTTTTAAAGATATGTAATGTACATCAAGGTGATGCCGGAAACGATCATTATCTTCCAATTGACGTTGTAACTGGGACATTGTTCCATTCCATTATTGGATAATGGTCTAAATTCTTCCCGGCTTTTGTTACATAAATGAAAGTTAAAATATTCAATTTTTTTCTCATAGTAAATGAAAAAATGTTTCTATTTCCAAAAATATATTTTTTAGTGCGATGTACTTTTTCAAATACTCTTCTTTTTGGAAATTCATCGTTTTTCATTTTGATTTTATTATTATTATATTTTCTTTCGATATTAATTGTTTTTAGAATTGATTTACTTATCATATTATTTTTTGGGTATTTCATTTTTTTCAAATTGATACACATTTTAGTTTTATTTTTCTTTGATATTGCAATGTTTTTCATTCTAAATTACATTTTTATGTGTATTTTCATTTGAATTCCAATGTATTTTAGTACCTTTACTTACTTTAATATATTTCAAGAAAATGTCATTGGTTTTAGGTGTTATTTATTGTTTATATTAAATGTGTTATAATTTAATTTTTTGGAACACGTTGCTTACTATTTTAATTAACTATATATGTTTATTTTTTTTGAAATAACATTTCATCCAAAGTGATTTTCTTTTTTATTTTAATGTTCTAAAAATTAAATTGTTTAAGTTTTTAGGCATATTTCTTTTTACTAATTATAAAAATTGATACTCAATAAATTACTTACATATGCATATTATTTTTTTTAATATTATAGTTTTTACTATAATATACGATAACATTTTATAAATTTAAAACAATTATTTCCGAATTTCTCTATGCCATTGTTATATAGTTATATAAATTTTTCTAGGATTATCACTGCAAATCGGATTTGATATTTGTTGTTAATTGTCTTATACAATTTCACGGTTTCTCGGATTGATTAACTTATTTTTATATATTTCATTAGGATATTTATTGTTTTTCTGTTTGATTTATTTAAAAAATTAAAAACATTTTCTATTTACATAATTCTATGTACACACTTCGGAATTAAATGTTTATCAGTAGGATTTACCTATTCATATTTACATCCGAAATTCAATTTTTTATTAAAAGTATTTTCGTAATAAATTTTTTTTGGAATTTCTAATTCTAATTTTAAGGCTGATTAATATTATTTCTATTTTAATTGTTTTTCAAAATGATATACTTGTTGACTATGTTTTTGGGAAATCAATGATTTATTTTAGATTTACATATTAGCGTAAATGTAAAATTTGAAATTTCGTGGTTTTTGTCTTTTCATTACTTATTACTTAATATATCTTTAACATTTCAATTTATTCACTTTTATGATTAGCATTTCTTTATTTATTTCGTCTTGTCATTTTTTTTTAATTGTGTGTATTCGGATGTGTGGATTTGGATTATTGTGTGTATTCCTTTGGAATGTAATTGGTTTTCAGATACATTTACATTTCCTTTGAAATTCATTTATTTCAGCTATTTTATTAAAGATATTTGGTTTGAAATATTTATTTTCATTATGTTTTTTGGAAGTTCATTGTTATTCAGTTAAAGTTACTTAATTTCATTTTATTATTTTAGATATTGTATTTTTCATTTCGACTACATTGTTTTTCAGACAAAATACTTGTTTTTTTGTGTTCTCATAGTTTTATTACAAATTAACATTATAACATGGATATTATCTTTCTAATTTCAAGGTACGGAATTTTTATTTTCCCAATTCTAAATATTTATTTTAAAATTTCAGTTACTCATATATATTTTTCGAATAGGATATCGTACATTACCAGTTCCATTTAGGTGTAAAAATATATTTCTTTGGTAAATTGATATTTGTTTTGGTTTTTGAGTTATTTGAATTTAATTTTTTTTAATTTATACAGCTTTATTGAATGTAATTATATTTTTGGAATGTCGTCGTTTTTCCGCTTTATATACTTTTTACATATTCTGAATAGATATTTCATTGTTTTCAGTTGATTTATTTAGTTTAGTTTTTTTGGTATAATTTTCAATATTATTTGTCTAATCATTTTTTTACTGGAATTTCAAAGTTTTTCTTTATAATAGCTTTATTGTTATATTTATATTCTTCGAAATATTATCGTTTATGATATATTATAATAATAACTATTTATTTTTTAGTGATATCATGTTTTTCAGTTCAATTAAATTATTTATTTCTTTTGAATATCAGTAATTTTCTGTGTCATTTATTTATTGTATTTATTATCTTTAGATTATCAATGGCTTTCACATTGATGTTTGAAAGTCTATTCTTTGGAATATTGTTGTTTTTTCGATTAGCGTCTTTATTTATTTAATTAAGAATTTCATTGTTTTCAGCTAATGTACTCATTTATTTTATTAGGATTTCATCGTTTTTCAGCTACTGCACTCATTTATTTTTTTGGGATATGATTGTTTTCCAGTTTGATTTAGTTATTTATAAGTTTTTCAATTTACATGTTTGTTTTTAGAAATTATTTAATTATTATGATATTTTTTGGGAATTTCTTTTTTTTGTAATTGATACACTTCTTTGTTTTATTTTTCATTGAAATTGCATTGGTTTTCATTCTAAATTAGTATAATTTGTGTTTTCTTTTGAATTCCATTGTATATCAGTACCTTTACATATTTAAATATATTTTGCGGAAATGGCATTGTTTTTCAGTTTCATTTATTGTATATTATAAAATGTGTTATAAATTGATTTTTTGGAATATATTGGTTATTCATTTCATAAACTAAATATGTTTATTTTTTTAAATAACATATTATCCAGTGTGATCTACTTTTTTATGTTCATGTTCTAAAATTAAATTGTTTAAGATTTTATTGCATATTTTTTTTACTAACTAAAAATTGATACTGAATTCAAATTTCATAGATATTCATATTATGATTTTTTTAATATTATAGGTTTAACGTTACATTAAATTATTTATATGTAATTTATTTGGAATTTCATAGTTTTCCAGTGGTCGTATTTTTGTTTTTCTAGCAACATTTTTTATACGTTTCCAAATACTTTTTTATATTTATTTATTATTGGTTTCAAACTCTAATGATTTAAGTTTGATGCAATCCTTTGTTTGTTTGGTATTTAATAAATTTTCCCTTTCATCCTTTATTTTGTGTTATTTTCTTTGGTATTTTATTGACTTTCAGTTTGCAATACTAATTATGGTAATTTTTAATCATTTTTCAGTAGGTTGTACACGCTGATGTATAAATGTTTTTACTGATCAAAATGTTGGACTGGTTTATATTTCTTCGTTTGGTTATTCCTGATATTAGTTTTTGCATTTTAATTTAGTTATTTATATAAATATATTTATTGAATTTTGTTGTTTTTAGGTTTTGATTTACCTATCATATATATTATTTTTGTAATTCAATTGATTTTTTAATTTTTTTCACTATTATTCAATTATTTTAAACACCATTTTCGGAATATCTTTATTTTACAGTTTTATTTACTAGATATATATTTTATTTTCTTAGAATTTTATTGATATTCATTTTCATTTCCGTATTTAATTTTTTTTGGATATATCTTTTTTTTGCACAATTCATTATGTAATAACATTTTTTGGTATAAGTCTTTTGTATACAATAGTTTGCATTTTATTGTTCCACAGTTTTTTTTGCATATATATGTATTATTTTGAAAAATGGTTAGTTAATGTTTTTTATATGTCCTTCATTGCTATACCATTGATTTTGTTTCGTTTACTTATTGTATGAAATTCCATTGGAACTAATTTAATTAAGATGAACTTTCTTAATTTTTAGTCTCTGGAATTACATTGTTTTTTAGATATTTTTATTTCTATTTCTAAATTTTTGATCTGAATTGTTTTTCAGTTTGGAATGATCTTAATATATATTTTATCAGCTAATACAAGGTAGTCAGTTTGATAAAATGTTTACTTTTTTTAATTTCTGTTTTTCAGACTGGTTTTCGGCATGTAGTATTATGCGTACAAATTTCATTGTTTTTCTGTTCCATTTTCTTATTTATAATTGTTTGTAATTATCTACCTTTATAGTTTGATACACAATTTTATAATAATTTACTAAGAATTGAATTAATTAAAAGTTTGATTTTCTTATTTCCTTTTATTTTATTTCTATCATTTGTTTCTTTCTTTTATTAGGAATGTCATGGATTGGTTGTTTGATTTAATTCTTAAAATTTATTGTATTAGGAAAATCATAGTTCAGTTCTATTATTGAGAATTTTCATGTTTCATAATCTTAATGATATTTATTTGTTTGTAATTTCATTTTTCTTATTATTGTTTACTAATTAATTAATTAATTAATTTTTTCAGTCTGATTCACTTTATATAATTATTTTCTTTTCTATTCGATTGATATATAAGTTTGATTTTACTATTTTTGGTCTTTCATCGTTTTCAGTTGGAGATACTATTTTATAATAATTTTCTCAGTATATTTTTTAGGTCAGTTCCATTTATGTATCCAATGTATAAACACTATAATTTTCTAGTAAATTACTGTATTTTTTCATTTCATATACTTAATTTTTTGGTATTACATTATTTTTCAATATTATTTTATAAATTTAATACAATTATTTCCGACTTTCTCTATGCCATTGTTATATAGTTATATAAATTTTTTTAGGATTATCGCTGCTAATCGGATTTGATATTTCTTGTTAATTGTCTTTTACAATTTCATGGTTTCTCGCATGGATTAACTTATTTTTATATATAACATCAGGATATTTATTGTTTTTCTCTTTGATTTATGTAAAAATTAAATTTCTATTCACATAATTCTATGTAAACACTTCGGAATTTAAAGTGTATCAGTAAGTTTACCTATTCATATTTTCTATTGAAATTCAATTTTTTAATTACATGTTTTTTCGTAATGAAAAGTTTTTTTGAACTTTCTATAATTTTAAGGCTGATTTTTTCTAATGTATATTTATGTTATTTCTATTTTCAATGTTTTTCAGATTGATATACCTGGTGACTTTGTTTTTGGGAAATCAATGATTTATGTTATATTTACATATTAGCATAATTGTTAAATTTGAAATTCCGCTGTTTTGGTCTTTTCTTTACTTATTAATAAATCTATGTTGAACATTTCAATTTATTCACTTTTAGGGTTAGCACTTCTTTAGTTATTTCATCTTATCATTTTTTTTGTTTTTTTCCATTGTGTGTATTTGGTTCCTTTAGATTGTTGTTGAGTTTCATTAGATTTTGCATTTCTTTTGCAATTATTTTTTATCTAGTTATATTTTTTTGATGATTTTTAGTTTAGAATATTTTTTTTCAAAATGTTTTTGGAAGTTCATTCTTATTCAGTTACAGTTACTTAATTTCATTTATTTATTTTAGATATTGGGTTATTTTTATTTCCTTTAATTCGACTACATTGTTTTTCAGATAAAATAATGGTTTTTTCTTGTTCTCATAGTTTTATTACAAATTTACATTATAATATGGATATTATCTTTATAATTTCAAGGGTACTGATTTTTTATTATCCCGATAATAAATATTTCTTTTAAAATTTCAGTTGCACAAATATTTTTTTCTAAGAGGATATTGTAAATTATCAGTTCCATTTAGGTGTAAAAATATATTTCTTTGGTAAATTGATATTTGTTTTGGTTTTTGAGTTATTTGAATTTAATTTTTTTAAAATTATAATGCTTTATTGAATGTAATTATATTTTTGGAATGTCGTTGTTTTTCCGCTTTATATACAATTTATATATTCTGAATAGATATTTTATTGTTTTCAGTTGATTTATTTAGTTTTATTTTTTTTGGACAATTTTCAATATTATTTGTCTAATTATTTAACTATATTTTTTACTGTAATTTTAAAGTATTTCCTTTTAATATCATTATTGTGATATTTTTATTCTTCGAAATATTATCGTTTCCAGTATATTGTAATAATAACTATTAATTTTTTAGGGATATAACGTTTTTCTAAGAGGATATTGTAAATTTTTATAAACAGGTATAGCTTCTGCGCTTAAAGATGTTTTCACTATTCAAGCTCTAAGTAGAATAGCCTTATAGAGAGTGAAAGTAGGTTTATTGCTTAAGGTTGCATGATTGCCTTAATAACAATAAAAAAATAACAGAATGTTTTACATATTCTGAATAGCAATGGTTTTCACATTGATTTTTTAAAGTATATTCTTTAAAATATTGTTGGCATTTTTTCGAATAGCGTCTGTATTTATTTTATTAGAAATTTCATTGTTTTTAAGTTAATGTACTCATTTATTTTATTAGGCATTTTATCTTTTATCAGCTAGTGTACTAATTTATTTTTTTGGGATTTTATTGTTTTCCAGTTTGTATTAGTTATTTATAATTTTTTCAATTTACATGTCTAATTCTTCTTAGAACTGATTCAATTACTATAATATTTATGGGAATTTCATTTTACAAATTGATACACTTCTTAGTTTTTTTCCATGAAATTGCATTGTTTTCCATTCTACATTAGTTTAAAATGTATTTACTTTTGAATGCCATTGTATTTCAGTACCATTAGTTATATATATATTTTTAGGATATGTCATCGTTTTTCAGTTTCATTTATTCTTTATATTAATTGTGTTATAATTTATTTTTTGGAATGACATTGCTTATTCATTCTAATTAACATAATATTTTTATTTTTTTGATATAACATATTATCCAGTGTGATTTTATTTTTAATTTTGATGATCTTTAATATAATTAAGTTAATATTTTTATAACATTTTTATTTTTAATTTCTTATAAATATTGAATTTCAATTGAAATTAATTATTTTATTCATATTGTTTTTTCGAATATTCTAATTTTTAGGTTTCTTTAACTTATTATTTGTATTTTGTTTTGAATTACCACGTTTTTCAGGAGGTCCTATTTTTATTTTCTTGAGTAACATTGATTACACGTGTTGAAATACTTAGTAATATTTATTTATTATCGGTTGGAAATTCTAAGATAATCAGTTTGATGCATTCCTTAATCTTTTTTTGGTTTTTAACAATTTTTACTTATTTGGTTCCTTTGATATGTAAATATATTTTATTTTGATTTATATTTCCTTTGAAATTCATATGTTTCTGTTATATTTTTTAAAGATTTTTAGTTTGGAATATTTATTTTCATTATGTTTTTTGGAAGTTCATTTATAGTTACTTAATTTCATTTATTTATTTTAGATAATGTATTTTTCATTTACAATTCCGTTACTTCGACTACATTGTTTTTCATATAAAATACTTGTTGTTTTGTGTTATCATAGTTTTATTACAAATTTACATTATAACATGGATATTATCTTTCTAATTTCAAGGTACGGAATTCTTATTTTCCCAATTCTAAATATTTATTTTAAAATTTCAGTTACTCATATATATTTTTCGAATAGGATATCGTACGTTACCAGTTCCATTTAGGTGTAAAAATATATTTCTTTGGTAAATTGATATTTGTTTTGGTTTTTGAGTTATTTGAATTTAATTTTTTTAAATTTATACAGTTTATTGAATGTAATTATATTTTTGGAATGTCGTCGTTTTTCCGCTTTATATACTTTTTACATATTCTGAATAGATATTTTATTGTTTTCAGTTGATTTATTTAGTTTAGTTTTTTGGTATAATTTTCAATATTATTTGTCTAATCATTTTTTTACTGGAATTTCAAAGTTTTTCTTTATAATAGCTTTATTGTTATATTTGTTGGATTAAGTTTTTATTCAAATCAATGATACAACCATTCTCTTTCGTGTTCAATATCGTTATGCCCCGAATCCTCGTTATCAACTAACTATTTCCCCCATGACAACCATGGAAAAACAAAACATTTATTTTAATTTGATCCGCGATTATTATTTAACAAATTTACTTTGCTTCAAATTCCTCCTTTCGCGTGACAAATTTTAAATAATTAAACTCAAGTTTGGAATGTGCTTCTTCATTAATGCTTCGCTGACGTCCTTGGTCAAAACATCAGTTTCCAAGTCTGCTGAACCCACGTGATGAAGAACCACCTCACCATTTTTGATTTCATCCTTGACAAAATGATACATTCTTCTGATGTGCTTGTTTTCTTTGTTGATCTTCTCATTGTTATTCCAATTCAATGCTGATTGACTGTCAGTTCGAACTTTTATTGGTCGTTCAACAACTTCAAATTGTCCCAGCTCTTCTAACAACTCTGTCAACCAGATGCCCTCACAAACTCCATCACATAATGCCACCAACTCCGATTCCATAGTTGATAAAGCTACCATCTTCTGCTTTCCGCTTCTCCAACTGATCAATGCGTCTCCAATCTTCACTGAATATCCGCCAAATGATTTCGAATCCAAAGTGGTACACCAACTGGCATCTGAACTAATCTCCAGTCTTCCAACTTCTCTGCCAATCTTCAAACGATACCCTTTGGTCCCCTTCAAATATCTCAAAACTCTCTTCAACGCCTCGTAATGAATCATCCTTGGATCTTTTGAGTACTGCGATAGTTTGCTGTAGGTGTATGCCAAGTCCGGCCTCGTCCCTCTCACCAAATATCCAATACATCCAAGTATTTCTTGGTACAAATCCTTGTTTGCTTTCTCCGAATCTTCGTAATCGTCAAGTTTGACTCCACTTGCTGCTGGTGTCTTCACTCCATTGCAATTCTCCATTCCGAATCTCTCAATAACTTCTTCGATGTAGCTTGATTGTTCCATGATAAATCCTCCTTTTTCTTCTTTGATTTTTATTCCTAGGAACTTCACTTCATCCTCCTTTGACACCTTAATCTTCAATTGCTTTTTCAGTTTTTCCACCAGTTGATCAATCTTCTTTTGACTGTCACCAACAATTATACAGTCATCCACGTAGCATCCAATTGCCAAAAATCCCTTCTTTGACTCTTCGACAAATACACATGGATCTGCTTTACATGGTTTCAATCCCAATTCCTTCAAAATTCCAGATAATTTCTTAAACCAACATCTTCCTGCTTCTGGAAGTCCATATAAACTCTTCTTTAGTCTAAATATCTTCTCTTCTTCAATGTTTACTCCTTTTGGTGGATTCATGTACACATGCCTGTCCAATTCTGCGTTCAAGTACGCTGCTTCGACGTCAATGAACTCCACTTTGTAATTTTTCTTCGCTGCAATTGCCAACAGTGTCTTCAATGACTCTTGCTTCATCACTGGACTGTAAGAGCTTTTGTAATCCACTCCCATTCGCTGTCGTGAACCATCAGCTACCAGTCTTGCCTTGTATACTTCTGCATCTTTGGTTCCCTTTTTCTTGAAAACCCATTTGCTTTGAATTAATTTTACCTCTTTTGGCTTGTTAACAATTTCCCAAGTCTGATAATTTTTCATATTTTTCAATTCCTTGTTCATTGCTTCAATCCATTTGATCTTGTCCTTGGACTCGATTGCTTCTTTGTAGTTCCTTGGATTGATTTCTTGCACCATATTGACAATGCAATCGGGCTCCTTCTTCTCTCTCGTTGACCTTCTTACTCCTTGTTGTCTTAATTCATCTTCTATTCCTTTTAATTCTTCTTGGTGTCTCTGTTTCAGGACATCGTTCGTGTCACCTTTTTTTCTCCCTCTTCTTCTCTCTCCAGCTTGAACAATTACCAACGGATTTTTATGAGATGAATCATCATCACTGTCGAATTGTCCTTGAAAATCTTCAACAACGTCATGGATAATTCCTGAATTGTTTTCTTCCTCGTGTCGTTCGTCTCGATTCTCTTGCCTCTCAATTGGGATAAAAACGTAGTTAGTCTCGTCATAACCAACGTCTTCTTCCTTCTTCTGAAAACCCATTTTTTCTTCAATGAACTTTACGTCTCGACTCTCGTGAATCTTCCTGTCACTCAAGTCAAATACTCGGTAGGCTCTCCTGTTCTTCGAGTATCCCACGAACACAGCTTCCTTTGATCTCACGTCAAGCTTCTTTTTTTGAACATCTTCATTTCTGTAGAAGACCTTGCAGCCAAAAACTCTGAGATGTCTGACCGATGGTTTCTTGTTTTTCCAAATCTCAAGTGGAACTTGATCCCTCTTCTTCGTAGGTGAAAGATCATGCAAGTAGCTCGCAGTCCACACGCCTTCTGCCCAAAACATCAGTGTTAATCCAGCTGCAATGAGTAACGTTCGAGCCATTTCCACCAACGTTCGATTGGCTCTCTCAGCAATTCCGTTGCTCTGTGGAGAATAGATCGTCGTTCTCTCGTGCTTGATGCCTTTCTTCTTGAAATATTCTTGCAATGTGTCGTTGGTAAATTCCGTACCATTGTCTGAGCGAAAATTCTTGACCTTTTGTCCTGTCTCGTTCTCTTTTCTCTCAATAAACTCGATCAGTTTATCGGCAGTTTCACTTTTACTCTTCAAAAAATGGACGAAATATCTTCTGCTGTACTCGTCCACAATAGTCAGCATGTACCTACTCCCCCCAATTGATTCTTGTTGCATTGGACCACACAAATCCGCGTGCAGTCTTTCCAAGATCTGCTGTGCACCTTCGATTTCGACTTCTTTGAATGGTGCTCTCGTCAGTTTCCCTTGAATGCAATCCTCGCAGTTGTCGTCCTTGATCGACACATTTTCGAGTCCTCTGACAAGATTCTCTTTCGCCAATCTAGAAAGATAATTATTGTTAATGTGACCAAGCCTCTGGTGCCATAAATTACTATTTATTTCGCTTGTGCTAAAGCAAACTTCTTTCTTCAGCTCTCGTTCATCGCTGTCCGTGCTCATTCGAAACATAAAAGCATCTGCTTCAAAGATCCCCTGTGCAACTAATTCTCCTGTTTTCTTGTCATAAATTCCAAATCCATCTTCATCAATAACTATTTTCTTGCCCATCTTGACCAGACTTGGAACTGACATCAAGTTGCTGTTTAAATCTGGAACATAAAGTACGTCTTTTATAGTTAATGCTACCTCACCATCGTCAAGATAGCTGGTTCCTTCAATTTCTCCTCGAAATTCAGCGTGAATCTTTCTGCCTGCTTCAGCCGTCACGATCTCCACATTGTCTTTCCTCTTATTAATCAATAACTCCTCTTGATGAGTCATGTGAGATGTGCACGCCGAATCAAGCATCCAAGTGACTCCATTTTCTGCATTTATCTTGTGATGCTCCCTCACTTCAAATGCATGTTGATTCTTGCCTCCTTTGAAAATTCCCTTGAATTTGCTCTTATTCTTGTAAAAATCCTTTGAATTTTCTTTAGTCTCAATTGAATTCTCCTTGTCCTTGTGCCAGCAATCACGAGCAAAATGTCCAATTTTGCCACAACAGAAACATTTTTTCTTAGTCTGCACCTTCGCCTTAAAAGCCTTGACCTCTCCTTCATTGGTTGATTTCTTGTTTTTCTCCTCATATCGCAAAAGTGCTCCTCTCATGAATTCGAAATCCACCGTTGGATTGGAAGAAATCGCTGTTGCAACTTCACTGAAACTCTTTGGTAGACCCTCGATTACGTACATAATTAATTCATAATCTTCAATATTATTACCCATTTCCTTAAGTTGAGTCTCTAATGTTTGAGCTCTAGTTAAATAACCGTCAATGCTTTCTTTCTCTAATTTTTCTAATTTAGCCAATTCAATCATTAACTGAGTCTTTCTATGTTTCTCAACACCGTCATGACGTTTCTTTAACAAAAGCCACAACTCTTTTGCATTGGAAATACCTTGACATGCTAACGCCTGCTCCGCCGAAAGTGTCATAATGATCAGCATGTTGACCTCGTCGTTCTTCTTTGACCAGGCTTCCCACTTCGCCACAGCCGCTGCATCAGCACCATTCTTCTCTGGTTCATCACCGAAAATGATATCTTGATACAATCCTTTCGCCTTAAGAACTGCAACCAATCTCATGCTCCAAAGTCCATAATTCTTGTTTGTTAGAGGCTCGATTCTTGAAACTCCAAAGTCTGACATTTTCCCTTGTCACTTTTCTTGACCTCCTGGAAATTTCACTCGTGTATCTTATAACCACGCTCTGCTACCAAATTGTTGGATTAAGTTTTTATTCAAATCAATGATACAACCATTCTCTTTCGTGTTCAATATCGTTATGCCCCGAATCCTCGTTATCAACAAACTATTTCCCCCATGACAACCATGGAAAAACAAAACATTTATTTTAATTTGATCCGCGATTATTATTTAACAAATTTACTTTGCTTCATATATGAAATGAAAAAATACAGTAATTTACTAATGAATAACCAATATATTCCAAAAAATCAATTTATAACACATTTTATAATATACAATAAATGAAACTGAAAAACAATGCCATTTCCGCAAAATATATTTAAATATGTAAAGGTACTGATATACAATGGAATTCAAAAGAAAACACAAATTATACTAATTTAGAATGAAAACCAATGCAATTTCAATGAAAAATAAAACAAAGAAGTGTATCAATTACAAAAAAAAGAAATTCCCAAAAAATATCATAATAATTAAATAATTTCTAAAAACAAACATGTAAATTGAAAAACTTATAAATAACTAAATCAAACTGGAAAACAATCATATCCCAAAAAAATAAATGAGTGCAGTAGCTGAAAAACGATGAAATCCTAATAAAATAAATGAGTACATTAGCTGAAAACAATGAAATTCTTAATTAAATAAATAAAGACGCTAATCGAAAAAACAACAATATTCCAAAGAATAGACTTTCAAACATCAATGTGAAAGCCATTGATAATCTAAAGATAATAAATACAATAAATAAATGACACAGAAAATTACTGATATTGAAAAGAAATAAATAATTTAATTGAACTGAAAAACATGATATCACTAAAAAATAAATAGTTATTATTATAATATATCATAAACGATAATATTTCGAAGAATATAAATATAACAATAAAGCTATTATAAAGAAAAACTTTGAAATTCCAGTAAAAAAATGATTAGACAAATAATATTGAAAATTATACCAAAAAACTAAACTAAATAAATCAACTGAAAACAATAAAATATCTATTCAGAATATGTAAAAAGTATATAAAGCGGAAAAACGACGACATTCCAAAAATATAATTACATTCAATAAAGCTGTATAAATTTAAAAAAAATTAAATTCAAATAACTCAAAAACCAAAACAAATATGAATTTACCAAAGAAATATATTTTTACACCTAAATGGAACTTGTAATGTACGATATCCTATTCGAAAAATATATATGAGTAACTGAAATTTTAAAATAAATATTTAGAATTGGGAAAATAAAAATTCCGTACCTCTAAATTAGAAAGATAATATCCATGTTATAATGTAAATTTGTAATAAAACTTTGAGAACACAAAACAACAGGTATTTTATCTGAAAAACAATGTAGTCGAAGTAACGGAATTCTAAATGAAAAATACATTATCTAAAATAAATAAATGAAATTAAGTAACTATAAATGAACTTCCAAAAAACATAATGAAAATAAATATTCCAAACTAAAAATCTTTAAAAAATATAACAGAAACATATGAATTTCAAGGGAAATATAAATCAAAATAAAATATAATTACATATCAAAGGAACCAAATACGTAAAAATTGTTAAAAACCAAAAAAAGACTAAGGAATGCATCAAACTGATTATCTTAGAATTTCCAACCGATAATAAATAAATATTACTAAGTATTTCAACACGTGTAATCAATGTTACTCAAAAAAATAAAAATAGGACCTCCTGAAAAACGTGGTAATTCAAAACAAAATACAATTAAATAAGTTAAAGAAACCTAAAAACTAGAATATTCGAAAAAACAATATGAATAAAATAATTAATTTCAATTGAAATTCAATATTTATAAGAAATTAAAAATAAAAATGTTATAAAAATATTAACTTAATTATATTAAAGATCATCAAAATTAAAAATAAAATCACACTGGATAATATGTTATATCAAAAAAATAAAAATATTATGTTAATTAGAATGAATAACCAATGTCATTCCAAAAAATAAATTATAACACAATTAATATAAAGAATAAATGAAACTGAAAAACGATGACATATCCTAAAAATATATATATAACTAATGGTACTGAAATACAATGGCAATCAAAAGTAAATACATTTTAAACTAATGTAGAATGGAAAACAATGCAATTTCATGGAAAAAAAATGGAAAAAGTATTTTATCTGAAAAACAATATAGTCGAATTAAAGGAAATAAGAAAAACCCAATATCTAAAATAAATAAATGAAATCAATGTATCAATTTGTAAAATGAAATTCCCATAAATATTATAGTAATTGAATCAGTTCTAAGAAGAATTAGACATGTAAATTGAAAAAATTATAAATAACTAATACAAACTGGAAAACAATAAAATCCCAAAAAAATAAATTAGTACACTAGCTGATAAAAGATAAAATGCCTAATAAAATAAATGAGTACATTAACTTAAAAACAATGAAATTTCTAATAAAATAAATACAGACGCTATTCGAAAAAATGCCAACAATATTTTAAAGAATATACTTTAAAAAATCAATGTGAAAACCATTGCTATTCAGAATATGTAAAACATTCTGTTATTTTTTTAGTGTTATTAAGGCAATCATGCAACCTTAAGCAATAAACCTACTTTCACTCTCTATAAGGCTATTCTACTTAGAGCTTGAATAGTGAAAACATCTTTAAGCGCAGAAGCTATACCTGTTTATAAAAATTTACAATATCCTCTTAGAAAAACGTTATATCCCTAAAAAATTAATAGTTATTATTACAATATACTGGAAACGATAATATTTCGAAGAATAAAAATATCACAATAATGATATTAAAAGGAAATACTTTAAAATTACAGTAAAAAATATAGTTAAATAATTAGACAAATAATATTGAAAATTGTCCAAAAAAAATAAAACTAAATAAATCAACTGAAAACAATAAAATATCTATTCAGAATATATAAAATGTATATAAAGCGGAAAAACAACGACATTCCAAAAATATAATTACATTCAATAAAGCATTATAATTTAAAAAAATTAAATTCAAATAACTCAAAAACCAAAAAAATATCAATTTACCAAAGAAATATATTTTTACACCTAAATGGAACTGATAATTTACAATATCCTCTTAGAAAAAAATATTTGTGTAACTGAAATTTTAAAAGAAATATTTATTATCGGGATAATAAAAAATCAGTACCCTTGAAATTATAAAGATAATATCCATATTATAATGTAAATTTGTAATAAAACTATGAGAACAAGAAAAAACCAGTATTTTATCTGAAAAACAATGTAGTCGAATTAAAGGAAATAAAAATAACCCAATATCTAAAATAAATAAATGAAATTAAGTAACTGTAACTGAATAAGAATGAACTTCCAAAAACATTTTGAAAAAAAATATTCTAAACTAAAAATCATCAAAAAAATATAACTAGATAAAAAATAATTGCAAAAGAAATGCAAAATTAAATGAAACTCTACAACAATCTAAAGGAACCAAATACACACAATGGAAAAAAAACAAAAAAAATGATAAGATGAAATAACTAAAGAAGTGCTAACCCTAAAAGTGAATAAATTGAAATGTTCAACATAGATTTATTAATAAGTAAAGAAAAGACCAAAACAGCGGAATTTCAAATTTAACAATTATGCTAATATGTAAATCTAACATAAATCATTGATTTCCCAAAAACAAAGTCAACAGGTATATCAATCTGAAAAACATTGAAAATAGAAATAACATAAATATACATTAGAAAAAATCAGCCTTAAAATTATAGAAAGTTCAAAAAAACTTTTCATTACGAAAAAACATGTAATTAAAAAATTGAATTTCAATAGAAAATATGAATAGGTAAACTTACTGATAAACTTTAAATTCCGAAGTGTTTACATAGAATTTTGTGAATAGAAATTTAATTTTTGCATAAATCAAAGAGAAAAACAATAAATATCCTGATGTTATATATAAAAATAAGTTAATCCATGCGAGAAACCATGAAATTGTATAAGACAATTAACAAGAAATATCAAATCCGATTAGCAGCGATAATCCTAAAAAAATTTATATAACTATATAACAATGGCATAGAGAAAGTCGGAAATAATTGTATTAAATTTATAAAATATTATTGAAAAATAATGTAATACCAAAAAATTACGTATATGAAATGAAAAAATACAGTAATTTACTAGAAAATTATAGTGTTTATACATTGGATACATAAATGGAACTGACCTAAAAAATATACTGAGAAAATTATTATAAAATAGTATCTCCAACTGAAAACGTTGAAAGACCAAAAATAGTAAAATCAAACTTATAAATCAATCGAATTGAAAAGAAAATAAATATATAAAGTGAATCAGACTGAAAAAATTAATTAATTAATTAATTAGTAAACAATAATAAGAAAAATAAAATTACAAACAAATAAATATTATTAAGATTATGAAACATGAAAATTCTCAATAATAGAACTGAACTATGATTTTCCTAATACAATAAATTTTAAGAATTAAATCAAACAACGAATCCATGACATTCCAAATAAAAGAAAGAAATAAATGATACAAATAAAATAAAAGGAAATAAGATAATCAAACTTTTAATTAATTCAATTCATATAAATTATTATAAAATTGTGTATCAAACTATAAAGGTAGATAATTACAAACAATTATAAATAAGAAAATGGAACAGAAAAACAATGAAATTTGTACGCATAATACTACATGCCGAAAACCAGACTGAAAAACAGAAATTAAAAAAAGTAAACATTTTATCAAACTGACTACCTTGTATTAGCTGATAAAATATATATTAAGATCATTCCAAACTGAAAAACAATTCAGATCAAAAATTTAGAAATAGAAATAAAAATATCTAAAAAACAATGTAATTCCAGAGACTAAAAATTAAGAAAGTTCATCTAAATTAAATTAGTTCCAATGGAATTTCATACAATAAGTAAACGAAACAAAATCAATGGTATAGCAATGAAGGACATATAAAAAACATTAACTAACCATTTTTCAAAATAATACATATATATGCAAAAAAAACTGTGGAACAATAAAATGCAAACTATTGTATACAAAAGACTTATACCAAAAAATGTTATTACATAATGAATTGTGAAAAAAAAAGATATATCCAAAAAAAAAATTAAATACGGAAATGAAAATGAATATCAATAAAATTCTAAGAAAATAAAATATATATCTAGTAAATAAAACTGTAAAATAAAGATATTCCGAAAATGGTGTTTAAAATAATTGAATAATAGTGAAAAAAATTAAAAAATCAATTGAATTACAAAAATAATATATATGATAGGTAAATCAAAACCTAAAAACAACAAAATTCAATAAATATATTTATATAAATAACTAAATTAAAATGCAAAAACTAATATCAGGAATAACCAAACGAAGAAATATAAACCAGTCCAACATTTTGATCAGTAAAAACATTTATACATCAGCGTGTACAACCTACTGAAAAATGATTAAAAATTACCATAATTAGTATTGCAAACTGAAAGTCAATAAAATACCAAAGAAAATAACACAAAATAAAGGATGAAAGGGAAAATTTATTAAATACCAAACAAACAAAGGATTGCATCAAACTTAAATCATTAGAGTTTGAAACCAATAATAAATAAATATAAAAAAGTATTTGGAAACGTATAAAAAATGTTGCTAGAAAAACAAAAATACGACCACTGGAAAACTATGAAATTCCAAATAAATTACATATAAATAATTTAATGTAACGTTAAACCTATAATATTAAAAAAATCATAATATGAATATCTATGAAATTTGAATTCAGTATCAATTTTTAGTTAGTAAAAAAAATATGCAATAAAATCTTAAACAATTTAATTTTAGAACATGAACATAAAAAAGTAGATCACACTGGATAATATGTTATTTAAAAAAATAAACATATTTAGTTTATGAAATGAATAACCAATATATTCCAAAAAATCAATTTATAACACATTTTATAATATACAATAAATGAAACTGAAAAACAATGCCATTTCCGCAAAATATATTTAAATATGTAAAGGTACTGATATACAATGGAATTCAAAAGAAAACACAAATTATACTAATTTAGAATGAAAACCAATGCAATTTCAATGAAAAATAAAACAAAGAAGTGTATCAATTACAAAAAAAAGAAATTCCCAAAAAATATCATAATAATTAAATAATTTCTAAAAACAAACATGTAAATTGAAAAACTTATAAATAACTAAATCAAACTGGAAAACAATCATATCCCAAAAAAATAAATGAGTGCAGTAGCTGAAAAACGATGAAATCCTAATAAAATAAATGAGTACATTAGCTGAAAACAATGAAATTCTTAATTAAATAAATAAAGACGCTAATCGAAAAAACAACAATATTCCAAAGAATAGACTTTCAAACATCAATGTGAAAGCCATTGATAATCTAAAGATAATAAATACAATAAATAAATGACACAGAAAATTACTGATATTCAAAAGAAATAAATAATTTAATTGAACTGAAAAACATGATATCACTAAAAAATAAATAGTTATTATTATAATATATCATAAACGATAATATTTCGAAGAATATAAATATAACAATAAAGCTATTATAAAGAAAAACTTTGAAATTCCAGTAAAAAAATGATTAGACAAATAATATTGAAAATTATACCAAAAAACTAAACTAAATAAATCAACTGAAAACAATAAAATATCTATTCAGAATATGTAAAAAGTATATAAAGCGGAAAAACGACGACATTCCAAAAATATAATTACATTCAATAAAGCTGTATAAATTTAAAAAAAATTAAATTCAAATAACTCAAAAACCAAAACAAATATGAATTTACCAAAGAAATATATTTTTACACCTAAATGGAACTTGTAATGTACGATATCCTATTCGAAAAATATATATGAGTAACTGAAATTTTAAAATAAATATTTAGAATTGGGAAAATAAAAATTCCGTACCTCTAAATTAGAAAGATAATATCCATGTTATAATGTAAATTTGTAATAAAACTTTGAGAACACAAAACAACAGGTATTTTATCTGAAAAACAATGTAGTCGAAGTAACGGAATTCTAAATGAAAAATACATTATCTTAAATAAATAAATGAAATTAAGTAACTATAAATGAACTTCCAAAAAACATAATGAAAATAAATATTCCAAACTAAAAATCTTTATAAAAATATAACAGAAACATATGAATTTCAAAGGAAATATAAATCAAAATAAAATACAATTACATATCAAAGGAACCAAATACGTAAAAATTGTTAAAAACCAAAAAAAGATTAAGGAATGCATCAAACTGATTATCTTAGAATTTCCAAACGATAATAAATAAATATTACTAAGTCTTTCAACACGTGTAATCAATGTTACTCAAAAAAATAAAAATAAAACCTCCTGAAAAACGTGGTAATTCAAAACAAAATACAATTAAATAAGTTAAAGAAACCTAAAAACTAGAATATTCGAAAAAACAATATGAATACGATGAAATCCTAATAAAATAAATGAGTACATTAGCTGAAAACAATGAAATTCTTAATTAAATAAATAAAGACGCTAATCGAAAAAACAACAATATTCCAAAGAATAGACTTTCAAACATCAATGTGAAAGCCATTGATAATCTAAAGATAATAAATACAATAAATAAATGACACAGAAAATTACTGATATTCAAAAGAAATAAATAATTTAATTGAACTGAAAAACATGATATCACTAAAAAATAAATAGTTATTATTATAATATATCATTCAATATCTGAATATTTTTATCTGAAAAACAATGTAGTCGAAGTAACGGAATTCTAAATGAAAAATACATTATCTTAAATAAATAAATGAAATTAAGTAACTATAAATGAACTTCCAAAAAACATAATGAAAATAAATATTCCAAACTAAAAATCTTTATAAAAATATAACAGAAACATATGAATTTCAAAGGAAATATAAATCAAAATAAAATACAATTACATAATAAAGGAACCAAATACGTAAAAATTGTTAAAAACCAAAAAAAGATTAAGGAATGCATCAAACTGATTATCTTAGAATTTCCAAACGATAATAAATAAATATTACTAATATATAAACATTAAAAAAAAAATGTTATAAAAATATTAACTTAATTATATTAAAGATCATCAAAATTAAAAATAAAATCACACTGGATAATATGTTATATCAAAAAAATAAAAATATTATGTTAATTAGAATGAATAACCAATGTCATTCCAAAAAATAAATTATAACACAATTAATATAAAGAATAAATGAAACTGAAAAACGATGACATATCCTAAAAATATATATATAACTAATGGTACTGAAATACAATGGCATTCAAAAGTAAATACATTTTAAACTAATGTAGAATGGAAAACAATGCAATTTCATGGAAAAAAAATGGAAAAAGTATTTTATCTGAAAAACAATATAGTCGAATTAAAGGAAATAAAAAAAACCCAATATCTAAAATAAATAAATGAAATCAATGTATCAATTTGTAAAATGAAATTCCCATAAATATTATAGTAATTGAATCAGTTCTAAGAAGAATTAGACATGTAAATTGAAAAAATTATAAATAACTAATACAAACTGGAAAACAATAAAATCCCAAAAAAATAAATTAGTACACTAGCTGATAAAAGATAAAATGCCTAATAAAATAAATGAGTACATTAACTTAAAAACAATGAAATTTCTAATAAAATAAATACAGACGCTATTCGAAAAAATGCCAACAATATTTTAAAGAATATACTTTAAAAAATCAATGTGAAAACCATTGCTATTCAGAATATGTAAAACATTCTGTTATTTTTTTAGTGTTATTAAGGCAATCATGCAACCTTAAGCAATAAACCTACTTTCACTCTCTATAAGGCTATTCTACTTAGAGCTTGAATAGTGAAAACATCTTTAAGCGCAGAAGCTATACCTGTTTATAAAAATTTACAATATCCTCTTAGAAAAACGTTATATCCCTAAAAAATTAATAGTTATTATTACAATATACTGGAAACGATAATATTTCGAAGAATAAAAATATCACAATAATGATATTAAAAGGAAATACTTTAAAATTACAGTAAAAAATATAGTTAAATAATTAGACAAATAATATTGAAAATTGTCCAAAAAAAATAAAACTAAATAAATCAACTGAAAGCAATAAAATATCTATTCAGAATATATAAAATGTATATAAAGCGGAAAAACAACGACATTCCAAAAATATAATTACATTCAATAAAGCATTATAATTAAAAAAAATTAAATTCAAATAACTCAAAAACCAAAAAAATATCAATTTACCAAAGAAATATATTTTTACACCTAAATGGAACTGATAATTTACAATATCCTCTTAGAAAAAAATATTTGTGTAACTGAAATTTTAAAAGAAATATTTATTATCGGGATAATAAAAAATCAGTACCCTTGAAATTATAAAGATAATATCCATATTATAATGTAAATTTGTAATAAAACTATGAGAACAAGAAAAAACCAGTATTTTATCTGAAAAACAATGTAGTCGAATTAAAGGAAATAAAAATAACCCAATATCTAAAATAAATAAATGAAATTAAGTAACTGTAACTGAATAAGAATGAACTTCCAAAAACATTTTGAAAAAAAATATTCTAAACTAAAAATCATCAAAAAAATATAACTAGATAAAAAATAATTGCAAAAGAAATGCAAAATTAAATGAAACTCTACAACAATCTAAAGGAACCAAATACACACAATGGAAAAAAAACAAAAAAAATGATAAGATGAAATAACTAAAGAAGTGCTAACCCTAAAAGTGAATAAATTGAAATGTTCAACATAGATTTATTAATAAGTAAAGAAAAGACCAAAACAGCGGAATTTCAAATTTAACAATTATGCTAATATGTAAATCTAACATAAATCATTGATTTCCCAAAAACAAAGTCAACAGGTATATCAATCTGAAAAACATTGAAAATAGAAATAACATAAATATACATTAGAAAAAATCAGCCTTAAAATTATAGAAAGTTCAAAAAAAATTTTCATTACGAAAAAACATGTAATTAAAAAATTGAATTTCAATTGAAAATATGAATAGGTAAACTAACTGATAAACATTAAATTCCGAAGTGTTTACATAGAATTATGTGAATAGAAATTTAATTTTTACATAAATCAAAGAGAAAAACAATAAATATCCTGATGTTATATATAAAAATAAGTTAATCCATGCGAGAAACCATGAAATTGTATAAGACAATTAACAAGAAATATCAAATCCGATTAGCAGCGATAATCCTAAAAAAATTTATATAACTATATAACAATGGCATAGAGAAAGTCGGAAATAATTGTATTAAATTTATAAAATATTATTGAAAAATAATGTAATACCAAAAAATTACGTATATGAAATGAAAAAATACAGTAATTTACTAGAAAATTATAGTGTTTATACATTGGATACATAAATGGAACTGACCTAAAAAATATACTGAGAAAATTATTATAAAATAGTATCTCCAACTGAAAACGATGAAAGACCAAAAATAGTAAAATCAAACTTATAAATCAATCGAATTGAATAGAAAATAAATATATAAAGTGAATCAGACTGAAAAAATTAATTAATTAATTAATTAGTAAACAATAATAAGAAAAATAAAATTACAAACAAATAAATATTATTAAGATTATGAAACATGAAAATTCTCAATAATAGAACTGAACTATGATTTTCCTAATACAATAAATTTTAGGAATTAAATCAAACAACGAATCCATGACATTCCAAATAAAAGAAAGAAACAAATGATACAAATAAAATAAAAGGAAATAAGAAAATCAAACTTTTAATTAATTCAATTCTAAGTAAATTATTATAAAATTGTGTATCAAACTATAAAGGTAGATAATTACAAACAATTATAAATAAGAAAATGGAACAGAAAAACAATGAAATTTGTACGCATAATACTACATGCCGAAAACCAGACTGAAAAACAGAAATTAAAAAAAGTAAACATTTTATCAAACTGACTACCTTGTATTAGCTGATAAAATATATATTAAGATCATTCCAAACTGAAAAACAATTCAGATCAAAAATTTAGAAATAGAAATAAAAATATCTAAAAAACAATGTAATTCCAGAGACTAAAAATTAAGAAAGTTCATCTAAATTAAATTAGGATTTCAATATGGAATGGAATTTCATACAATAAGTAAACGAAATAAAATCAATGGTATAGCAATGAAGGACATATAAAAAACATTAACTAACCATTTTTCAAAATAATACATATATATGCAAAAAAAACTGTGGAACAATAAAATGCAAACTATTGTATACAAAAGACTTATACCAAAAAATGTTATTACATAATGAATTGTGCAAAAAAAAGATATATCCAAAAAAAATTAAATACGGAAATGAAAATGAATATCAATAAAATTCTAAGAAAATAAAATATATATCTAGTAAATAAAACTGTAAAATAAAGATATTCCGAAAATGGTGTTTAAAATAATTGAATAATAGTGAAAAAAATTAAAAAATCAATTGAATTACAAAAATAATATATATGATAGGTAAATCAAAACCTAAAAACAACAAAATTCAATAAATATATTTATATAAATAACTAAATTAAAATGCAAAAACTAATATCAGGAATAACCAAACGAAGAAATATAAACCAGTCCAACATTTTGATCAGTAAAAACATTTATACATCAGCGTGTACAACCTACTGAAAAATGATTAAAAATTACCATAATTAGTATTGCAAACTGAAAGTCAATAAAATACCAAAGAAAATAACACAAAATAAAGGATGAAAGGGAAAATTTATTAAATACCAAACAAACAAAGGATTGCATCAAACTTAAATCATTAGAGTTTGAAACCAATAATAAATAAATATAAAAAAGTATTTGGAAACGTATAAAAAATGTTGCTAGAAAAACAAAAATACGACCACTGGAAAACTATGAAATTCCAAATAAATTACATATAAATAATTTAATGTAACGTTAAACCTATAATATTAAAAAAATCATAATATGAATATCTATGAAATTTGAATTCAGTATCAATTTTTAGTTAGTAAAAAAAATATGCAATAAAATCTTAAACAATTTAATTTTAGAACATGAACATAAAAAAGTAGATCACACTGGATAATATGTTATTTAAAAAAATAAACATATTTAGTTTATGAAATGAATAACCAATATATTCCAAAAAATCAATTTATAACACATTTTATAATATACAATAAATGAAACTGAAAAACAATGCCATTTCCGCAAAATATATTTAAATATGTAAAGGTACTGATATACAATGGAATTCAAAAGAAAACACAAATTATACTAATTTAGAATGAAAACCAATGCAATTTCAATGAAAAATAAAACAAAGAAGTGTATCAATTACAAAAAAAAGAAATTCCCAAAAAATATCATAATAATTAAATAATTTCTAAAAACAAACATGTAAATTGAAAAACTTATAAATAACTAAATCAAACTGGAAAACAATCATATCCCAAAAAAATAAATGAGTGCAGTAGCTGAAAAACGATGAAATCCTAATAAAATAAATGAGTACATTAGCTGAAAACAATGAAATTCTTAATTAAATAAATAAAGACGCTAATCGAAAAAACAACAATATTCCAAAGAATAGACTTTCAAACATCAATGTGAAAGCCATTGATAATCTAAAGATAATAAATACAATAAATAAATGACACAGAAAATTACTGATATTGAAAAGAAATAAATAATTTAATTGAACTGAAAAACATGATATCACTAAAAAATAAATAGTTATTATTATAATATATCATAAACGATAATATTTCGAAGAATATAAATATAACAATAAAGCTATTATAAAGAAAAACTTTGAAATTCCAGTAAAAAAATGATTAGACAAATAATATTGAAAATTATACCAAAAAACTAAACTAAATAAATCAACTGAAAACAATAAAATATCTATTCAGAATATGTAAAAAGTATATAAAGCGGAAAAACGACGACATTCCAAAAATATAATTACATTCAATAAAGCTGTATAAATTTAAAAAAAATTAAATTCAAATAACTCAAAAACCAAAACAAATATGAATTTACCAAAGAAATATATTTTTACACCTAAATGGAACTTGTAATGTACGATATCCTATTCGAAAAATATATATGAGTAACTGAAATTTTAAAATAAATATTTAAAATTGGGAAAATAAAAATTCCGTACCTCTAAATTAGAAAGATAATATCCATGTTATAATGTAAATTTGTAATAAAACTTTGAGAACACAAAACAACAGGTATTTTATCTGAAAAACAATGTAGTCGAAGTAACGGAATTCTAAATGAAAAATACATTATCTAAAATAAATAAATGAAATTAAGTAACTATAAATGAACTTCCAAAAAACATAATGAAAATAAATATTCCAAACTAAAAATCTTTAAAAAATATAACAGAAACATATGAATTTCAAGGGAAATATAAATCAAAATAAAATATAATTACATATCAAAGGAACCAAATACGTAAAAATTGTTAAAAACCAAAAAAAGACTAAGGAATGCATCAAACTGATTATCTTAGAATTTCCAACCGATAATAAATAAATATTACTAAGTATTTCAACACGTGTAATCAATGTTACTCAAAAAAATAAAAATAGGACCTCCTGAAAAACGTGGTAATTCAAAACAAAATACAATTAAATAAGTTAAAGAAACCTAAAAACTAGAATATTCGAAAAAACAATATGAATAAAATAATTAATTTCAATTGAAATTCAATATTTATAAGAAATTAAAAATAAAAATGTTATAAAAATATTAACTTAATTATATTAAAGATCATCAAAATTAAAAATAAAATCACACTGGATAATATGTTATATCAAAAAAATAAAAATATTATGTTAATTAGAATGAATAACCAATGTCATTCCAAAAAATAAATTATAACACAATTAATATAAAGAATAAATGAAACTGAAAAACGATGACATATCCTAAAAATATATATATAACTAATGGTACTGAAATACAATGGCAATCAAAAGTAAATACATTTTAAACTAATGTAGAATGGAAAACAATGCAATTTCATGGAAAAAAAATGGAAAAAGTATTTTATCTGAAAAACAATATAGTCGAATTAAAGGAAATAAGAAAAACCCAATATCTAAAATAAATAAATGAAATCAATGTATCAATTTGTAAAATGAAATTCCCATAAATATTATAGTAATTGAATCAGTTCTAAGAAGAATTAGACATGTAAATTGAAAAAATTATAAATAACTAATACAAACTGGAAAACAATAAAATCCCAAAAAAATAAATTAGTACACTAGCTGATAAAAGATAAAATGCCTAATAAAATAAATGAGTACATTAACTTAAAAACAATGAAATTTCTAATAAAATAAATACAGACGCTATTCGAAAAAATGCCAACAATATTTTAAAGAATATACTTTAAAAAATCAATGTGAAAACCATTGCTATTCAGAATATGTAAAACATTCTGTTATTTTTTTAGTGTTATTAAGGCAATCATGCAACCTTAAGCAATAAACCTACTTTCACTCTCTATAAGGCTATTCTACTTAGAGCTTGAATAGTGAAAACATCTTTAAGCGCAGAAGCTATACCTGTTTATAAAAATTTACAATATCCTCTTAGAAAAACGTTATATCCCTAAAAAATTAATAGTTATTATTACAATATACTGGAAACGATAATATTTCGAAGAATAAAAATATCACAATAATGATATTAAAAGGAAATACTTTAAAATTACAGTAAAAAATATAGTTAAATAATTAGACAAATAATATTGAAAATTGTCCAAAAAAAATAAAACTAAATAAATCAACTGAAAACAATAAAATATCTATTCAGAATATATAAAATGTATATAAAGCGGAAAAACAACGACATTCCAAAAATATAATTACATTCAATAAAGCATTATAATTTAAAAAAATTAAATTCAAATAACTCAAAAACCAAAAAAATATCAATTTACCAAAGAAATATATTTTTACACCTAAATGGAACTGATAATTTACAATATCCTCTTAGAAAAAAATATTTGTGTAACTGAAATTTTAAAAGAAATATTTATTATCGGGATAATAAAAAATCAGTACCCTTGAAATTATAAAGATAATATCCATATTATAATGTAAATTTGTAATAAAACTATGAGAACAAGAAAAAACCAGTATTTTATCTGAAAAACAATGTAGTCGAATTAAAGGAAATAAAAATAACCCAATATCTAAAATAAATAAATGAAATTAAGTAACTGTAACTGAATAAGAATGAACTTCCAAAAACATTTTGAAAAAAAATATTCTAAACTAAAAATCATCAAAAAAATATAACTAGATAAAAAATAATTGCAAAAGAAATGCAAAATTAAATGAAACTCTACAACAATCTAAAGGAACCAAATACACACAATGGAAAAAAAACAAAAAAAATGATAAGATGAAATAACTAAAGAAGTGCTAACCCTAAAAGTGAATAAATTGAAATGTTCAACATAGATTTATTAATAAGTAAAGAAAAGACCAAAACAGCGGAATTTCAAATTTAACAATTATGCTAATATGTAAATCTAACATAAATCATTGATTTCCCAAAAACAAAGTCAACAGGTATATCAATCTGAAAAACATTGAAAATAGAAATAACATAAATATACATTAGAAAAAATCAGCCTTAAAATTATAGAAAGTTCAAAAAAACTTTTCATTACGAAAAAACATGTAATTAAAAAATTGAATTTCAATAGAAAATATGAATAGGTAAACTTACTGATAAACTTTAAATTCCGAAGTGTTTACATAGAATTTTGTGAATAGAAATTTAATTTTTGCATAAATCAAAGAGAAAAACAATAAATATCCTGATGTTATATATAAAAATAAGTTAATCCATGCGAGAAACCATGAAATTGTATAAGACAATTAACAAGAAATATCAAATCCGATTAGCAGCGATAATCCTAAAAAAATTTATATAACTATATAACAATGGCATAGAGAAAGTCGGAAATAATTGTATTAAATTTATAAAATATTATTGAAAAATAATGTAATACCAAAAAATTACGTATATGAAATGAAAAAATACAGTAATTTACTAGAAAATTATAGTGTTTATACATTGGATACATAAATGGAACTGACCTAAAAAATATACTGAGAAAATTATTATAAAATAGTATCTCCAACTGAAAACGTTGAAAGACCAAAAATAGTAAAATCAAACTTATAAATCAATCGAATTGAAAAGAAAATAAATATATAAAGTGAATCAGACTGAAAAAATTAATTAATTAATTAATTAGTAAACAATAATAAGAAAAATAAAATTACAAACAAATAAATATTATTAAGATTATGAAACATGAAAATTCTCAATAATAGAACTGAACTATGATTTTCCTAATACAATAAATTTTAAGAATTAAATCAAACAACGAATCCATGACATTCCAAATAAAAGAAAGAAATAAATGATACAAATAAAATAAAAGGAAATAAGATAATCAAACTTTTAATTAATTCAATTCATATAAATTATTATAAAATTGTGTATCAAACTATAAAGGTAGATAATTACAAACAATTATAAATAAGAAAATGGAACAGAAAAACAATGAAATTTGTACGCATAATACTACATGCCGAAAACCAGACTGAAAAACAGAAATTAAAAAAAGTAAACATTTTATCAAACTGACTACCTTGTATTAGCTGATAAAATATATATTAAGATCATTCCAAACTGAAAAACAATTCAGATCAAAAATTTAGAAATAGAAATAAAAATATCTAAAAAACAATGTAATTCCAGAGACTAAAAATTAAGAAAGTTCATCTAAATTAAATTAGTTCCAATGGAATTTCATACAATAAGTAAACGAAACAAAATCAATGGTATAGCAATGAAGGACATATAAAAAACATTAACTAACCATTTTTCAAAATAATACATATATATGCAAAAAAAACTGTGGAACAATAAAATGCAAACTATTGTATACAAAAGACTTATACCAAAAAATGTTATTACATAATGAATTGTGAAAAAAAAAGATATATCCAAAAAAAAAAATTAAATACGGAAATGAAAATGAATATCAATAAAATTCTAAGAAAATAAAATATATATCTAGTAAATAAAACTGTAAAATAAAGATATTCCGAAAATGGTGTTTAAAATAATTGAATAATAGTGAAAAAAATTAAAAAATCAATTGAATTACAAAAATAATATATATGATAGGTAAATCAAAACCTAAAAACAACAAAATTCAATAAATATATTTATATAAATAACTAAATTAAAATGCAAAAACTAATATCAGGAATAACCAAACGAAGAAATATAAACCAGTCCAACATTTTGATCAGTAAAAACATTTATACATCAGCGTGTACAACCTACTGAAAAATGATTAAAAATTACCATAATTAGTATTGCAAACTGAAAGTCAATAAAATACCAAAGAAAATAACACAAAATAAAGGATGAAAGGGAAAATTTATTAAATACCAAACAAACAAAGGATTGCATCAAACTTAAATCATTAGAGTTTGAAACCAATAATAAATAAATATAAAAAAGTATTTGGAAACGTATAAAAAATGTTGCTAGAAAAACAAAAATACGACCACTGGAAAACTATGAAATTCCAAATAAATTACATATAAATAATTTAATGTAACGTTAAACCTATAATATTAAAAAAATCATAATATGAATATCTATGAAATTTGAATTCAGTATCAATTTTTAGTTAGTAAAAAAAATATGCAATAAAATCTTAAACAATTTAATTTTAGAACATGAACATAAAAAAGTAGATCACACTGGATAATATGTTATTTAAAAAAATAAACATATTTAGTTTATGAAATGAATAACCAATATATTCCAAAAAATCAATTTATAACACATTTTATAATATACAATAAATGAAACTGAAAAACAATGCCATTTCCGCAAAATATATTTAAATATGTAAAGGTACTGATATACAATGGAATTCAAAAGAAAACACAAATTATACTAATTTAGAATGAAAACCAATGCAATTTCAATGAAAAATAAAACAAAGAAGTGTATCAATTACAAAAAAAAGAAATTCCCAAAAAATATCATAATAATTAAATAATTTCTAAAAACAAACATGTAAATTGAAAAACTTATAAATAACTAAATCAAACTGGAAAACAATCATATCCCAAAAAAATAAATGAGTGCAGTAGCTGAAAAACGATGAAATCCTAATAAAATAAATGAGTACATTAGCTGAAAACAATGAAATTCTTAATTAAATAAATAAAGACGCTAATCGAAAAAACAACAATATTCCAAAGAATAGACTTTCAAACATCAATGTGAAAGCCATTGATAATCTAAAGATAATAAATACAATAAATAAATGACACAGAAAATTACTGATATTGAAAAGAAATAAATAATTTAATTGAACTGAAAAACATGATATCACTAAAAAATAAATAGTTATTATTATAATATATCATAAACGATAATATTTCGAAGAATATAAATATAACAATAAAGCTATTATAAAGAAAAACTTTGAAATTCCAGTAAAAAAATGATTAGACAAATAATATTGAAAATTATACCAAAAAACTAAACTAAATAAATCAACTGAAAACAATAAAATATCTATTCAGAATATGTAAAAAGTATATAAAGCGGAAAAACGACGACATTCCAAAAATATAATTACATTCAATAAAGCTGTATAAATTTAAAAAAAATTAAATTCAAATAACTCAAAAACCAAAACAAATATGAATTTACCAAAGAAATATATTTTTACACCTAAATGGAACTTGTAATGTACGATATCCTATTCGAAAAATATATATGAGTAACTGAAATTTTAAAATAAATATTTAAAATTGGGAAAATAAAAATTCCGTACCTCTAAATTAGAAAGATAATATCCATGTTATAATGTAAATTTGTAATAAAACTTTGAGAACACAAAACAACAGGTATTTTATCTGAAAAACAATGTAGTCGAAGTAACGGAATTCTAAATGAAAAATACATTATCTAAAATAAATAAATGAAATTAAGTAACTATAAATGAACTTCCAAAAAACATAATGAAAATAAATATTCCAAACTAAAAATCTTTAAAAAATATAACAGAAACATATGAATTTCAAGGGAAATATAAATCAAAATAAAATATAATTACATATCAAAGGAACCAAATACGTAAAAATTGTTAAAAACCAAAAAAAGACTAAGGAATGCATCAAACTGATTATCTTAGAATTTCCAACCGATAATAAATAAATATTACTAAGTATTTCAACACGTGTAATCAATGTTACTCAAAAAAATAAAAATAGGACCTCCTGAAAAACGTGGTAATTCAAAACAAAATACAATTAAATAAGTTAAAGAAACCTAAAAACTAGAATATTCGAAAAAACAATATGAATAAAATAATTAATTTCAATTGAAATTCAATATTTATAAGAAATTAAAAATAAAAATGTTATAAAAATATTAACTTAATTATATTAAAGATCATCAAAATTAAAAATAAAATCACACTGGATAATATGTTATATCAAAAAAATAAAAATATTATGTTAATTAGAATGAATAACCAATGTCATTCCAAAAAATAAATTATAACACAATTAATATAAAGAATAAATGAAACTGAAAAACGATGACATATCCTAAAAATATATATATAACTAATGGTACTGAAATACAATGGCAATCAAAAGTAAATACATTTTAAACTAATGTAGAATGGAAAACAATGCAATTTCATGGAAAAAAAATGGAAAAAGTATTTTATCTGAAAAACAATATAGTCGAATTAAAGGAAATAAGAAAAACCCAATATCTAAAATAAATAAATGAAATCAATGTATCAATTTGTAAAATGAAATTCCCATAAATATTATAGTAATTGAATCAGTTCTAAGAAGAATTAGACATGTAAATTGAAAAAATTATAAATAACTAATACAAACTGGAAAACAATAAAATCCCAAAAAAATAAATTAGTACACTAGCTGATAAAAGATAAAATGCCTAATAAAATAAATGAGTACATTAACTTAAAAACAATGAAATTTCTAATAAAATAAATACAGACGCTATTCGAAAAAATGCCAACAATATTTTAAAGAATATACTTTAAAAAATCAATGTGAAAACCATTGCTATTCAGAATATGTAAAACATTCTGTTATTTTTTTAGTGTTATTAAGGCAATCATGCAACCTTAAGCAATAAACCTACTTTCACTCTCTATAAGGCTATTCTACTTAGAGCTTGAATAGTGAAAACATCTTTAAGCGCAGAAGCTATACCTGTTTATAAAAATTTACAATATCCTCTTAGAAAAACGTTATATCCCTAAAAAATTAATAGTTATTATTACAATATACTGGAAACGATAATATTTCGAAGAATAAAAATATCACAATAATGATATTAAAAGGAAATACTTTAAAATTACAGTAAAAAATATAGTTAAATAATTAGACAAATAATATTGAAAATTGTCCAAAAAAAATAAAACTAAATAAATCAACTGAAAACAATAAAATATCTATTCAGAATATATAAAATGTATATAAAGCGGAAAAACAACGACATTCCAAAAATATAATTACATTCAATAAAGCATTATAATTTAAAAAAATTAAATTCAAATAACTCAAAAACCAAAAAAATATCAATTTACCAAAGAAATATATTTTTACACCTAAATGGAACTGATAATTTACAATATCCTCTTAGAAAAAAATATTTGTGTAACTGAAATTTTAAAAGAAATATTTATTATCGGGATAATAAAAAATCAGTACCCTTGAAATTATAAAGATAATATCCATATTATAATGTAAATTTGTAATAAAACTATGAGAACAAGAAAAAACCAGTATTTTATCTGAAAAACAATGTAGTCGAATTAAAGGAAATAAAAATAACCCAATATCTAAAATAAATAAATGAAATTAAGTAACTGTAACTGAATAAGAATGAACTTCCAAAAACATTTTGAAAAAAAATATTCTAAACTAAAAATCATCAAAAAAATATAACTAGATAAAAAATAATTGCAAAAGAAATGCAAAATTAAATGAAACTCTACAACAATCTAAAGGAACCAAATACACACAATGGAAAAAAAACAAAAAAAATGATAAGATGAAATAACTAAAGAAGTGCTAACCCTAAAAGTGAATAAATTGAAATGTTCAACATAGATTTATTAATAAGTAAAGAAAAGACCAAAACAGCGGAATTTCAAATTTAACAATTATGCTAATATGTAAATCTAACATAAATCATTGATTTCCCAAAAACAAAGTCAACAGGTATATCAATCTGAAAAACATTGAAAATAGAAATAACATAAATATACATTAGAAAAAATCAGCCTTAAAATTATAGAAAGTTCAAAAAAACTTTTCATTACGAAAAAACATGTAATTAAAAAATTGAATTTCAATAGAAAATATGAATAGGTAAACTTACTGATAAACTTTAAATTCCGAAGTGTTTACATAGAATTTTGTGAATAGAAATTTAATTTTTGCATAAATCAAAGAGAAAAACAATAAATATCCTGATGTTATATATAAAAATAAGTTAATCCATGCGAGAAACCATGAAATTGTATAAGACAATTAACAAGAAATATCAAATCCGATTAGCAGCGATAATCCTAAAAAAATTTATATAACTATATAACAATGGCATAGAGAAAGTCGGAAATAATTGTATTAAATTTATAAAATATTATTGAAAAATAATGTAATACCAAAAAATTACGTATATGAAATGAAAAAATACAGTAATTTACTAGAAAATTATAGTGTTTATACATTGGATACATAAATGGAACTGACCTAAAAAATATACTGAGAAAATTATTATAAAATAGTATCTCCAACTGAAAACGTTGAAAGACCAAAAATAGTAAAATCAAACTTATAAATCAATCGAATTGAAAAGAAAATAAATATATAAAGTGAATCAGACTGAAAAAATTAATTAATTAATTAATTAGTAAACAATAATAAGAAAAATAAAATTACAAACAAATAAATATTATTAAGATTATGAAACATGAAAATTCTCAATAATAGAACTGAACTATGATTTTCCTAATACAATAAATTTTAAGAATTAAATCAAACAACGAATCCATGACATTCCAAATAAAAGAAAGAAATAAATGATACAAATAAAATAAAAGGAAATAAGATAATCAAACTTTTAATTAATTCAATTCATATAAATTATTATAAAATTGTGTATCAAACTATAAAGGTAGATAATTACAAACAATTATAAATAAGAAAATGGAACAGAAAAACAATGAAATTTGTACGCATAATACTACATGCCGAAAACCAGACTGAAAAACAGAAATTAAAAAAAGTAAACATTTTATCAAACTGACTACCTTGTATTAGCTGATAAAATATATATTAAGATCATTCCAAACTGAAAAACAATTCAGATCAAAAATTTAGAAATAGAAATAAAAATATCTAAAAAACAATGTAATTCCAGAGACTAAAAATTAAGAAAGTTCATCTAAATTAAATTAGTTCCAATGGAATTTCATACAATAAGTAAACGAAACAAAATCAATGGTATAGCAATGAAGGACATATAAAAAACATTAACTAACCATTTTTCAAAATAATACATATATATGCAAAAAAAACTGTGGAACAATAAAATGCAAACTATTGTATACAAAAGACTTATACCAAAAAATGTTATTACATAATGAATTGTGAAAAAAAAAGATATATCCAAAAAAAAAAATTAAATACGGAAATGAAAATGAATATCAATAAAATTCTAAGAAAATAAAATATATATCTAGTAAATAAAACTGTAAAATAAAGATATTCCGAAAATGGTGTTTAAAATAATTGAATAATAGTGAAAAAAATTAAAAAATCAATTGAATTACAAAAATAATATATATGATAGGTAAATCAAAACCTAAAAACAACAAAATTCAATAAATATATTTATATAAATAACTAAATTAAAATGCAAAAACTAATATCAGGAATAACCAAACGAAGAAATATAAACCAGTCCAACATTTTGATCAGTAAAAACATTTATACATCAGCGTGTACAACCTACTGAAAAATGATTAAAAATTACCATAATTAGTATTGCAAACTGAAAGTCAATAAAATACCAAAGAAAATAACACAAAATAAAGGATGAAAGGGAAAATTTATTAAATACCAAACAAACAAAGGATTGCATCAAACTTAAATCATTAGAGTTTGAAACCAATAATAAATAAATATAAAAAAGTATTTGGAAACGTATAAAAAATGTTGCTAGAAAAACAAAAATACGACCACTGGAAAACTATGAAATTCCAAATAAATTACATATAAATAATTTAATGTAACGTTAAACCTATAATATTAAAAAAATCATAATATGAATATCTATGAAATTTGAATTCAGTATCAATTTTTAGTTAGTAAAAAAAATATGCAATAAAATCTTAAACAATTTAATTTTAGAACATGAACATAAAAAAGTAGATCACACTGGATAATATGTTATTTAAAAAAATAAACATATTTAGTTTATGAAATGAATAACCAATATATTCCAAAAAATCAATTTATAACACATTTTATAATATACAATAAATGAAACTGAAAAACAATGCCATTTCCGCAAAATATATTTAAATATGTAAAGGTACTGATATACAATGGAATTCAAAAGAAAACACAAATTATACTAATTTAGAATGAAAACCAATGCAATTTCAATGAAAAATAAAACAAAGAAGTGTATCAATTACAAAAAAAAGAAATTCCCAAAAAATATCATAATAATTAAATAATTTCTAAAAACAAACATGTAAATTGAAAAACTTATAAATAACTAAATCAAACTGGAAAACAATCATATCCCAAAAAAATAAATGAGTGCAGTAGCTGAAAAACGATGAAATCCTAATAAAATAAATGAGTACATTAGCTGAAAACAATGAAATTCTTAATTAAATAAATAAAGACGCTAATCGAAAAAACAACAATATTCCAAAGAATAGACTTTCAAACATCAATGTGAAAGCCATTGATAATCTAAAGATAATAAATACAATAAATAAATGACACAGAAAATTACTGATATTCAAAAGAAATAAATAATTTAATTGAACTGAAAAACATGATATCACTAAAAAATAAATAGTTATTATTATAATATATCATAAACGATAATATTTCGAAGAATATAAATATAACAATAAAGCTATTATAAAGAAAAACTTTGAAATTCCAGTAAAAAAATGATTAGACAAATAATATTGAAAATTATACCAAAAAACTAAACTAAATAAATCAACTGAAAACAATAAAATATCTATTCAGAATATGTAAAAAGTATATAAAGCGGAAAAACGACGACATTCCAAAAATATAATTACATTCAATAAAGCTGTATAAATTTAAAAAAAATTAAATTCAAATAACTCAAAAACCAAAACAAATATGAATTTACCAAAGAAATATATTTTTACACCTAAATGGAACTTGTAATGTACGATATCCTATTCGAAAAATATATATGAGTAACTGAAATTTTAAAATAAATATTTAGAATTGGGAAAATAAAAATTCCGTACCTCTAAATTAGAAAGATAATATCCATGTTATAATGTAAATTTGTAATAAAACTTTGAGAACACAAAACAACAGGTATTTTATCTGAAAAACAATGTAGTCGAAGTAACGGAATTCTAAATGAAAAATACATTATCTAAAATAAATAAATGAAATTAAGTAACTATAAATGAACTTCCAAAAAACATAATGAAAATAAATATTCCAAACTAAAAATCTTTAAAAAATATAACAGAAACATATGAATTTCAAGGGAAATATAAATCAAAATAAAATATAATTACATATCAAAGGAACCAAATACGTAAAAATTGTTAAAAACCAAAAAAAGACAGGAATGCATCAAACTGATTATCTTAGAATTTCCAACCGATAATAAATAAATATTACTAAGTATTTCAACACGTGTAATCAATGTTACTCAAAAAAATAAAAATAGGACCTCCTGAAAAACGTGGTAATTCAAAACAAAATACAATTAAATAAGTTAAAGAAACCTAAAAACTAGAATATTCGAAAAAACAATATGAATAAAATAATTAATTTCAATTGAAATTCAATATTTATAAGAAATTAAAAATAAAAATGTTATAAAAAAAATATAACAAAATTTATATAATTTTTTAGTTAATATAAATTTTGTAATATTTTTTGTAATGTAATTTTTTGTAATGTTATATAATTAAGTAATAATATTAACTAATATTATTACTTAATTATATTAAAGATCATTAAAAATTAAAAATAAAATCACACTGGATAATATGTTATATCAAAAAAATAAAAATATTATGTTAATTAGAATGAATAACCAATGTCATTCCAAAAAATAAATTATAACACAATTAATATAAAGAATAAATGAAACTGAAAAACGATGACATATCCTAAAAATATATATATAACTAATGGTACTGAAATACAATGGCATTCAAAAGTAAATACATTTTAAACTAATGTAGAATGGAAAACAATGCATTTCATGGAAAAAAACTAAGAAATGTATCAATTTGTAAAATGAATTTCCCATAAATATTATAGTAATTGAATCAGTTCTAAGAAGAATTAGACATGTAAATTGAAAAAATTATAAATAACTAATACAAACTGGAAAACAATAAAATCCCAAAAAAATAAATTAGTACACTAGCTGATAAAAGATAAAATGCCTAATAAAATAAATGAGTACATTAACTTAAAAACAATGAAATTTCTAATAAAATAAATACAGACGCTATTCGAAAAAATGCCAACAATATTTTAAAGAATATACTTTAAAAAATCAATGTGAAAACCATTAATATTCTAAAGATAATTACTATATTCTATAAGTGACGTAGAAAACTATTGATATTCGAAAGAAAAATTAATTTAATTGAACTGAAAAACGTTATATCCCTAAAAAAATTAATAGTTATTATTATAATATACTGGAAACGATAATATTTCGAAGAAAAGAAATATCACAATAATGATATTAAAAGAAAATACTTTAAAATTACAGTAAAAAATATAGTTAAATAATTAGACAAATAATATTGAAAATTGTCCAAAAAAAATAAAACTAAATAAATCAACTGAAAACAATAAAATATCTATTCAGAATATATAAAATGTATATAAAGCGGAAAAACAACGACATTCCAAAAATATAATTACATTCAATAAAGCATTATAATTAAAAAAAATTAAATTCAAATAACTCAAAAACCAAAAAAATATCAATTTACCAAAGAAATATATTTTTACACCTAAATGGAACTGATAATTTACAATATCCTCTTAGAAAAAAATATTTGTCTAACTGAAATTTTAAAAGAAATATTTATTATCGGGATAATAAAAAATCAGTACCCTTGAAATTATAAAGATAATATCCATATTATAATGTAAATTTGTAATAAAACTATGAGAACAAGAAAAAACCAGTATTTTATCTGAAAAACAATGTAGTCGAATTAAAGGAAATAAAAATAACCCAATATCTAAAATAAATAAATGAAATTAAGTAACTGTAACTGAATAAGAATGAACTTCCAAAAACATTTTGAAAAAAAATATTCTAAACTAAAAATCATCAAAAAAATATAATTAGATAAAAAATAATTGCAAAAGAAATGCAAAATTAAATGAAACTCTACAACAATCTAAAGGAACCAAATACACACAATGGAAAAAAAACAAAAAAAATGATAAGATGAAATAACTAAAGAAGTGCTAACCCTAAAAGTGAATAAATTGAAATGTTCAACATAGATTTATTAATAAGTAAAGAAAAGACCAAAACAGCGGAATTTCAAATTTAACAATTATGCTAATATGTAAATCTAACATAAATCATTGATTTCCCAAAAACAAAGTCAACAGGTATATCAATCTGAAAAACATTGAAAATAGAAATAACATAAATATACATTAGAAAAAATCAGCCTTAAAATTATAGAAAGTTCAAAAAAAATTTTCATTACGAAAAAACATGTAATTAAAAAATTGAATTTCAATTGAAAATATGAATAGGTAAACTAACTGATAAACATTAAATTCCGAAGTGTTTACACAGAATTATGTGAATAGAAATTTAATTTTTCATAAATCAAAGAGAAAAACAATAAATATCCTGATGTTATATATAAAAATAAGTTAATCCATGCGAGAAACCATGAAATTGTATAAGACAATTAACAAGAAATATCAAATCCGATTAGCAGCGATAATCCTAAAAAAATTTATATAACTATCTAACAATGGCATAGAGAAAGTCGGAAATAATTGTATTAAATTTATAAAATATTATTGAAAAATAATGTAATACCAAGAAATTACGTATATGAAATGAAAAAATACAGTAATTTACTAGAAAATTATAGTGTTTATACATTGGATACATAAATGGAACTGACCTAAAAAATATACTGAGAAAATTATTATAAAATAGTATCTCCAACTGAAAACGATGAAAGACCAAAAATAGTAAAATCAAACTTATAAATCAATTGAATTGAAAAGAAAATAAATATATAAAGTGAATCAGACTGAAAAAAATAATTAATTAATTAATTAGTAAACAATAATAAGAAAAATAAAATTACAAACAAATAAATGTTATTAAGATTATGAAACATGAAAATTCTCAATAATAGAACTGAACTATGATTTTCCTAATACAATAAATTTTATGAATTAAATCAAACAACGAATCCATGACATTCCAAATAAAAGAAAGAAACAAATAATACAAATAAAATAAAAGGAAATAAGAAAATCAAACTTTTAATTAATTCAATTCTAAGTAAATTATTATAAAATTGTGTATCAAACTATAAAGGTAGATAATTACAAACAATTATAAATAAGAATAGGAACAGAAAAACAATGAAATTTGTACGCATAATACTACATGCCGAAAACCAGTCTGAAAAACAGAAATTAAAAAAAGTAAACATTTTATCAAACTGACTACCTTGTATTAGCTGATAAAATATATATTAAGATCATTCCAAACTGAAAAACAATTCAGATCAAAAATTTAGAAATAGAAATAAAAATATCTAAAAAACAATGTAATTCCAGAGACTAAAAATTAAGAAAGTTCATCTAAATTAAATTAGTTCCAATGGAATTTCATACAATAAGTAAACGAAACAAAATCAATGGTATAGCAATGAAGGACATATAAAAAACATTAACTAACCATTTTTCAAAATAATACATATATATGCAAAAAAAACTGTGGAACAATAAAATGCAAACTATTGTATACAAAAGACTTATACCAAAAAATGTTATTACATAATGAATTGTGAAAAAAAAAGATATATCCAAAAAAAAAATTAAATACGGAAATGAAAATGAATATCAATAAAATTCTAAGAAAATAAAATATATATCTAGTAAATAAAACTGTAAAATAAAGATATTCCGAAAATGGTGTTTAAAATAATTGAATAATAGTGAAAAAAATTAAAAAATCAATTGAATTACAAAAATAATATATATGATAGGTAAATCAAAACCTAAAAACAACAAAATTCAATAAATATATTTATATAAATAACTACATTAAAATGCAAAAACTAATATCAGGAATAACCAAACAAAGAAATATAAACCAGTCCAACATTTTGATCAGTAAAAACATTTATACATCAGCGTGTACAACCTACTGAAAAATGATTAAAAATTACCATAATTAGTATTGCAAACTGAAAGTCAATAAAATACCAAAGAAAATAACACAAAATAAAGGATGAAAGGGAAAATTTATTAAATACAAAAAAAACAAAGGATTGCATCAAACTTAACTCATTAGAGTTTGAAACCAATAATAAATAAATATAAAAAAGTATTTGGTAACGTATAAAAAATGTTGCTAGAAAAACAAAAATACCACCACTGAAAAACTATGAAATTCCAAATAAATTACATATAAATAATTTAATGTAACGTTAAACCTATAATATTAAAAAAATCATAATATGAATATCTATGAAATTTGAATTCAGTATCAATTTTTAGTTAGTAAAAAAAATATGCAATAAAATCTTAAACAATTTAATTGTAGAACATGAACATAAAAAAGTAGATCACACTGGATAATATGTTATTAAAAAAAATAAACATATTTAGTTTATGAAATGAATAACCAATATATTCCAAAAAATCAATTTATAACACATTTTATAATATACAATAAATGAAACTGAAAAACAATGCCATTTCCGCAAAATATATTTAAATATGTAAAGGTACTGATATACAATGGAATTCAAAAGAAAACACAAATTATACTAATTTAGAATGAAAACCAATGCAATTTCAATGAAAAATAAAACAAAGAAGTGTATCAATTACAAAAAAAAGAAATTCCCAAAAAATATCATAATAATTAAATAATTTCTAAAAACAAACATGTAAATTGAAAAACTTATAAATAACTAAATCAAACTGGAAAACAATCATATCCCAAAAAAATAAATGAGTGCAGTAGCTGAAAAACGATGAAATCCTAATAAAATAAATGAGTACATTAGCTGAAAACAATGAAATTCTTAATTAAATAAATAAAGACGCTAATCGAAAAAACAACAATATTCCAAAGAATAGACTTTCAAACATCAATGTGAAAGCCATTGATAATCTAAAGATAATAAATACAATAAATAAATGACACAGGAAATTACTGATATTCAAAAGAAATAAATAATTTAATTGAACTGAAAAACATGATATCACTAAAAAATAAATAGTTATTATTATAATATATCATAAACGATAATATTTCGAAGAATATAAATATAACAATAAAGCTATTATAAAGAAAAACTTTGAAATTCCAGTAAAAAAATGATTAGACAAATAATATTGAAAATTATACCAAAAAACTAAACTAAATAAATCAACTGAAAACAATAAAATATCTATTCAGAATATGTAAAAAGTATATAAAGCGGAAAAACGACGACATTCCAAAAATATAATTACATTCAATAAAGCTGTATAAATTTAAAAAAAATTAAATTCAAATAACTCAAAAACCAAAACAAATATGAATTTACCAAAGAAATGTATTTTTACACCTAAATGGAACTTGTAATGTACGATATCCTATTCGAAAAATATATATGAGTAACTGAAATTTTAAAATAAATATTTAGAATTGGGAAAATAAAAATTCCGTACCTCTAAATTAGAAAGATAATATCCATGTTATAATGTAAATTTGTAATAAAACTTTGAGAACACAAAACAACAGGTATTTTATCTGAAAAACAATGTAGTCGAAGTAACGGAATTCTAAATGAAAAATACATTATCTAAAATAAATAAATGAAATTAAGTAACTATAAATGAACTTCCAAAAAACATAATGAAAATAAATATTCCAAACTAAAAATCTTTATAAAAATATAACAGAAACATATGAATTTCAAAGGAAATATAAATCAAAATAAAATACAATTACATATCAAAGGAACCAAATACGTAAAAATTGTTAAAAACCAAAAAAAGATTAAGGAATGCATCAAACTGATTATCTTAGAATTTCCAAACGATAATAAATAAATATTACTAATATATAAACATTAAAAATAAAAATGTTATAAAAATATTAACTTAATTATATTAAAGATCATCAAAATTAAAAATAAAATCACACTGGATAATATGTTATATCAAAAAAATAAAAATATTATGTTAATTAGAATGAATAACCAATGTCATTCCAAAAAATAAATTATAACACAATTAATATAAAGAATAAATGAAACTGAAAAACGATGACATATCCTAAAAATATATATATAACTAATGGTACTGAAATACAATGGCATTCAAAAGTAAATACATTTTAAACTAATGTAGAATGGAAAACAATGCAATTTCATGGAAAAAAAATGGAAAAAGTATTTTATCTGAAAAACAATATAGTCGAATTAAAGGAAATAAAAAAAACCCAATATCTAAAATAAATAAATGAAATCAATGTATCAATTTGTAAAATGAAATTCCCATAAATATTATAGTAATTGAATCAGTTCTAAGAAGAATTAGACATGTAAATTGAAAAAATTATAAATAACTAATACAAACTGGAAAACAATAAAATCCCAAAAAAATAAATTAGTACACTAGCTGATAAAAGATAAAATGCCTAATAAAATAAATGAGTACATTAACTTAAAAACAATGAAATTTCTAATAAAATAAATACAGACGCTATTCGAAAAAATGCCAACAATATTTTAAAGAATATACTTTAAAAAATCAATGTGAAAACCATTGCTATTCAGAATATGTAAAACATTCTGTTATTTTTTTAGTGTTATTAAGGCAATCATGCAACCTTAAGCAATAAACCTACTTTCACTCTCTATAAGGCTATTCTACTTAGAGCTTGAATAGTGAAAACATCTTTAAGCGCAGAAGCTATACCTGTTTATAAAAATTTACAATATCCTCTTAGAAAAACGTTATATCCCTAAAAAATTAATAGTTATTATTACAATATACTGGAAACGATAATATTTCGAAGAATAAAAATATCACAATAATGATATTAAAAGGAAATACTTTAAAATTACAGTAAAAAATATAGTTAAATAATTAGACAAATAATATTGAAAATTGTCCAAAAAAAATAAAACTAAATAAATCAACTGAAAACAATAAAATATCTATTCAGAATATATAAAATGTATATAAAGCGGAAAAACAACGACATTCCAAAAATATAATTACATTCAATAAAGCATTATAATTAAAAAAAATTAAATTCAAATAACTCAAAAACCAAAAAAATATCAATTTACCAAAGAAATATATTTTTACACCTAAATGGAACTGATAATTTACAATATCCTCTTAGAAAAAAATATTTGTGTAACTGAAATTTTAAAAGAAATATTTATTATCGGGATAATAAAAAATCAGTACCCTTGAAATTATAAAGATAATATCCATATTATAATGTAAATTTGTAATAAAACTATGAGAACAAGAAAAAACCAGTATTTTATCTGAAAAACAATGTAGTCGAATTAAAGGAAATAAAAATAACCCAATATCTAAAATAAATAAATGAAATTAAGTAACTGTAACTGAATAAGAATGAACTTCCAAAAACATTTTGAAAAAAAATATTCTAAACTAAAAATCATCAAAAAAATATAACTAGATAAAAAATAATTGCAAAAGAAATGCAAAATTAAATGAAACTCTACAACAATCTAAAGGAACCAAATACACACAATGGAAAAAAAACAAAAAAAATGATAAGATGAAATAACTAAAGAAGTGCTAACCCTAAAAGTGAATAAATTGAAATGTTCAACATAGATTTATTAATAAGTAAAGAAAAGACCAAAACAGCGGAATTTCAAATTTAACAATTATGCTAATATGTAAATCTAACATAAATCATTGATTTCCCAAAAACAAAGTCAACAGGTATATCAATCTGAAAAACATTGAAAATAGAAATAACATAAATATACATTAGAAAAAATCAGCCTTAAAATTATAGAAAGTTCAAAAAAATTTTTCATTACGAAAAAACATGTAATTAAAAAATTGAATTTCAATTGAAAATATGAATAGGTAAACTAACTGATAAACATTAAATTCCGAAGTGTTTACATAGAATTATGTGAATAGAAATTTAATTTTTACATAAATCAAAGAGAAAAACAATAAATATCCTGATGTTATATATAAAAATAAGTTAATCCATGCGAGAAACCATGAAATTGTATAAGACAATTAACAAGAAATATCAAATCCGATTAGCAGCGATAATCCTAAAAAAATTTATATAACTATCTAACAATGGCATAGAGAAAGTCGGAAGTAATTGTATTAAATTTATAAAATATTATTGAAAAATAATGTAATACCAAAAAATTACGTATATGAAATGAAAAAATACAGTAATTTACTAGAAAATTATAGTGTTTATACATTGGATACATAAATGGAACTGACCTAAAAAATATACTGAGAAAATTATTATAAAATAGTATCTCCAACTGAAAACGATGAAAGACCAAAAATAGTAAAATCAAACTTATAAATCAATCGAATTGAAAAGAAAATAAATATATAAAGTGAATCAGACTGAAAAATTTAATTAATTAATTAATTAGTAAACAATAATAAGAAAAATAAAATTACAAACAAATAAATGTTATTAAGATTATGAAACATGAAAATTCTCAATAATAGAACTGAACTATGATTTTCCTAATACAATAAATTTTAAGAATTAAATCAAACAACGAATCCATGACATTCCAAATAAAAGAAAGAAACAAATGATACAAATAAAATAAAAGGAAATAAGAAAATCAAACTTTTAATTAATTCAATTCTAAGTAAATTATTATAAAATTGTGTATCAAACTATAAAGGTAGATAATTACAAACAATTATAAATAAGAATAGGAACAGAAAAACAATGAAATTTGTACGCATAATACTACATGCCGAAAACCAGTCTGAAAAACAGAAATTAAAAAAAGTAAACATTTTATCAAACTTACTACCTTGTATTAGCTGATAAAATATATATTAAGATCATTCCAAACTGAAAAACAATTCAGATCAAAAATTTAGAAATAGAAATAAAAATATCTAAAAAACAATGTAATTCCAGAGACTAAAAATTAAGAAAGTTCATCTAAATTAAATTAGTTCCAATGGAATTTCATACAATAAGTAAACGAAACAAAATCAATGGTATAGCAATGAAGGACATATAAAAAACATTAACTAACCATTTTTCAAAATAATACATATATATGCAAAAAAAACTGTGGAACAATAAAATGCAAACTATTGTATACAAAAGACTTATACCAAAAAATGTTATTACATAATGAATTGTGAAAAAAAAAGATATATCCAAAAAAAAAATTAAATACGGAAATGAAAATGAATATCAATAAAATTCTAAGAAAATAAAATATATATCTAGTAAATAAAACTGTAAAATAAAGATATTCCGAAAATGGTGTTTAAAATAATTGAATAATAGTGAAAAAAATTAAAAAATCAATTGAATTACAAAAATAATATATATGATAGGTAAATCAAAACCTAAAAACAACAAAATTCAATAAATATATTTATATAAATAACTACATTAAAATGCAAAAACTAATATCAGGAATAACCAAACGAAGAAATATAAACCAGTCCAACATTTTGATCAGTAAAAACATTTATACATCAGCGTGTACAACCTACTGAAAAATGATTAAAAATTACCATAATTAGTATTGCAAACTGAAAGTCAATAAAATACCAAAGAAAATAACACAAAATAAAGGATGAAAGGGAAAATTTATTAAATACAAAAAAAACAAAGGATTGCATCAAACTTAAATCATTAGAGTTTGAAACCAATAATAAATAAATATAAAAAAGTATTTGGTAACGTATAAAAAATGTTGCTAGAAAAACAAAAATACCACCACTGAAAAACTATGAAATTCCAAATTAATTACATATAAATAATTTAATGTAACGTTAAACCTATAATATTAAAAAAATCATAATATGAATATCTATGAAATTTGAATTCAGTATCAATTTTTAGTTAGTAAAAAAAATATGCAATAAAATCTTAAACAAATTAATTTTAGAACATGAACATTAAAAAAAAGTAGATCACACTGGATAATATGTTATTTAAAAAAATAAACATATTTAGTTTATGAAATGAATAACCAATATATTCCAAAAAATCAATTTATAACACATTTTATAATATACAATAAATGAAACTGAAAAACAATGCCATTTCCGCAAAATATATTTAAATATGTAAAGGTACTGATATACAATGGAATTCAAAAGAAAACACAAATTATACTAATTTAGAATGAAAACCAATGCAATTTCAATGAAAAATAAAACAAAGAAGTGTATCAATTACAAAAAAAAGAAATTCCCAAAAAATATCATAATAATTAAATAATTTCTAAAAACAAACATGTAAATTGAAAAACTTATAAATAACTAAATCAAACTGGAAAACAATCATATCCCAAAAAAATAAATGAGTGCAGTAGCTGAAAAACGATGAAATCCTAATAAAATAAATGAGTACATTAGCTGAAAACAATGAAATTCTTAATTAAATAAATAAAGACGCTAATCGAAAAAACAACAATATTCCAAAGAATAGACTTTCAAACATCAATGTGAAAGCCATTGATAATCTAAAGATAATAAATACAATAAATAAATGACACAGAAAATTACTGATATTCAAAAGAAATAAATAATTTAATTGAACTGAAAAACATGATATCACTAAAAAATAAATAGTTATTATTATAATATATCATAAACGATAATATTTCGAAGAATATAAATATAACAATAAAGCTATTATAAAGAAAAACTTTGAAATTCCAGTAAAAAAATGATTAGACAAATAATATTGAAAATTATACCAAAAAACTAAACTAAATAAATCAACTGAAAACAATAAAATATCTATTCAGAATATGTAAAAAGTATATAAAGCGGAAAAACGACGACATTCCAAAAATATAATTACATTCAATAAAGCTGTATAAATTTAAAAAAAATTAAATTCAAATAACTCAAAAACCAAAACAAATATGAATTTACCAAAGAAATATATTTTTACACCTAAATGGAACTTGTAATGTACGATATCCTATTCGAAAAATATATATGAGTAACTGAAATTTTAAAATAAATATTTAGAATTGGGAAAATAAAAATTCCGTACCTCTAAATTAGAAAGATAATATCCATGTTATAATGTAAATTTGTAATAAAACTTTGAGAACACAAAACAACAGGTATTTTATCTGAAAAACAATGTAGTCGAAGTAACGGAATTCTAAATGAAAAATACATTATCTTAAATAAATAAATGAAATTAAGTAACTATAAATGAACTTCCAAAAAACATAATGAAAATAAATATTCCAAACTAAAAATCTTTATAAAAATATAACAGAAACATATGAATTTCAAAGGAAATATAAATCAAAATAAAATACAATTACATATCAAAGGAACCAAATACGTAAAAATTGTTAAAAACCAAAAAAAGATTAAGGAATGCATCAAACTGATTATCTTAGAATTTCCAAACGATAATAAATAAATATTACTAAGTCTTTCAACACGTGTAATCAATGTTACTCAAAAAAATAAAAATAAAACCTCCTGAAAAACGTGGTAATTCAAAACAAAATACAATTAAATAAGTTAAAGAAACCTAAAAACTAGAATATTCGAAAAAACAATATGAATACGATGAAATCCTAATAAAATAAATGAGTACATTAGCTGAAAACAATGAAATTCTTAATTAAATAAATAAAGACGCTAATCGAAAAAACAACAATATTCCAAAGAATAGACTTTCAAACATCAATGTGAAAGCCATTGATAATCTAAAGATAATAAATACAATAAATAAATGACACAGAAAATTACTGATATTCAAAAGAAATAAATAATTTAATTGAACTGAAAAACATGATATCACTAAAAAATAAATAGTTATTATTATAATATATCATTCAATATCTGAATATTTTTATCTGAAAAACAATGTAGTCGAAGTAACGGAATTCTAAATGAAAAATACATTATCTTAAATAAATAAATGAAATTAAGTAACTATAAATGAACTTCCAAAAAACATAATGAAAATAAATATTCCAAACTAAAAATCTTTATAAAAATATAACAGAAACATATGAATTTCAAAGGAAATATAAATCAAAATAAAATACAATTACATAATAAAGGAACCAAATACGTAAAAATTGTTAAAAACCAAAAAAAGATTAAGGAATGCATCAAACTGATTATCTTAGAATTTCCAAACGATAATAAATAAATATTACTAATATATAAACATTAAAAAAAAAATGTTATAAAAATATTAACTTAATTATATTAAAGATCATCAAAATTAAAAATAAAATCACACTGGATAATATGTTATATCAAAAAAATAAAAATATTATGTTAATTAGAATGAATAACCAATGTCATTCCAAAAAATAAATTATAACACAATTAATATAAAGAATAAATGAAACTGAAAAACGATGACATATCCTAAAAATATATATATAACTAATGGTACTGAAATACAATGGCATTCAAAAGTAAATACATTTTAAACTAATGTAGAATGGAAAACAATGCAATTTCATGGAAAAAAAATGGAAAAAGTATTTTATCTGAAAAACAATATAGTCGAATTAAAGGAAATAAAAAAAACCCAATATCTAAAATAAATAAATGAAATCAATGTATCAATTTGTAAAATGAAATTCCCATAAATATTATAGTAATTGAATCAGTTCTAAGAAGAATTAGACATGTAAATTGAAAAAATTATAAATAACTAATACAAACTGGAAAACAATAAAATCCCAAAAAAATAAATTAGTACACTAGCTGATAAAAGATAAAATGCCTAATAAAATAAATGAGTACATTAACTTAAAAACAATGAAATTTCTAATAAAATAAATACAGACGCTATTCGAAAAAATGCCAACAATATTTTAAAGAATATACTTTAAAAAATCAATGTGAAAACCATTGCTATTCAGAATATGTAAAACATTCTGTTATTTTTTTAGTGTTATTAAGGCAATCATGCAACCTTAAGCAATAAACCTACTTTCACTCTCTATAAGGCTATTCTACTTAGAGCTTGAATAGTGAAAACATCTTTAAGCGCAGAAGCTATACCTGTTTATAAAAATTTACAATATCCTCTTAGAAAAACGTTATATCCCTAAAAAATTAATAGTTATTATTACAATATACTGGAAACGATAATATTTCGAAGAATAAAAATATCACAATAATGATATTAAAAGGAAATACTTTAAAATTACAGTAAAAAATATAGTTAAATAATTAGACAAATAATATTGAAAATTGTCCAAAAAAAATAAAACTAAATAAATCAACTGAAAGCAATAAAATATCTATTCAGAATATATAAAATGTATATAAAGCGGAAAAACAACGACATTCCAAAAATATAATTACATTCAATAAAGCATTATAATTAAAAAAAATTAAATTCAAATAACTCAAAAACCAAAAAAATATCAATTTACCAAAGAAATATATTTTTACACCTAAATGGAACTGATAATTTACAATATCCTCTTAGAAAAAAATATTTGTGTAACTGAAATTTTAAAAGAAATATTTATTATCGGGATAATAAAAAATCAGTACCCTTGAAATTATAAAGATAATATCCATATTATAATGTAAATTTGTAATAAAACTATGAGAACAAGAAAAAACCAGTATTTTATCTGAAAAACAATGTAGTCGAATTAAAGGAAATAAAAATAACCCAATATCTAAAATAAATAAATGAAATTAAGTAACTGTAACTGAATAAGAATGAACTTCCAAAAACATTTTGAAAAAAAATATTCTAAACTAAAAATCATCAAAAAAATATAACTAGATAAAAAATAATTGCAAAAGAAATGCAAAATTAAATGAAACTCTACAACAATCTAAAGGAACCAAATACACACAATGGAAAAAAAACAAAAAAAATGATAAGATGAAATAACTAAAGAAGTGCTAACCCTAAAAGTGAATAAATTGAAATGTTCAACATAGATTTATTAATAAGTAAAGAAAAGACCAAAACAGCGGAATTTCAAATTTAACAATTATGCTAATATGTAAATCTAACATAAATCATTGATTTCCCAAAAACAAAGTCAACAGGTATATCAATCTGAAAAACATTGAAAATAGAAATAACATAAATATACATTAGAAAAAATCAGCCTTAAAATTATAGAAAGTTCAAAAAAAATTTTCATTACGAAAAAACATGTAATTAAAAAATTGAATTTCAATTGAAAATATGAATAGGTAAACTAACTGATAAACATTAAATTCCGAAGTGTTTACATAGAATTATGTGAATAGAAATTTAATTTTTACATAAATCAAAGAGAAAAACAATAAATATCCTGATGTTATATATAAAAATAAGTTAATCCATGCGAGAAACCATGAAATTGTATAAGACAATTAACAAGAAATATCAAATCCGATTAGCAGCGATAATCCTAAAAAAATTTATATAACTATATAACAATGGCATAGAGAAAGTCGGAAATAATTGTATTAAATTTATAAAATATTATTGAAAAATAATGTAATACCAAAAAATTACGTATATGAAATGAAAAAATACAGTAATTTACTAGAAAATTATAGTGTTTATACATTGGATACATAAATGGAACTGACCTAAAAAATATACTGAGAAAATTATTATAAAATAGTATCTCCAACTGAAAACGATGAAAGACCAAAAATAGTAAAATCAAACTTATAAATCAATCGAATTGAATAGAAAATAAATATATAAAGTGAATCAGACTGAAAAAATTAATTAATTAATTAATTAGTAAACAATAATAAGAAAAATAAAATTACAAACAAATAAATATTATTAAGATTATGAAACATGAAAATTCTCAATAATAGAACTGAACTATGATTTTCCTAATACAATAAATTTTAGGAATTAAATCAAACAACGAATCCATGACATTCCAAATAAAAGAAAGAAACAAATGATACAAATAAAATAAAAGGAAATAAGAAAATCAAACTTTTAATTAATTCAATTCTAAGTAAATTATTATAAAATTGTGTATCAAACTATAAAGGTAGATAATTACAAACAATTATAAATAAGAAAATGGAACAGAAAAACAATGAAATTTGTACGCATAATACTACATGCCGAAAACCAGACTGAAAAACAGAAATTAAAAAAAGTAAACATTTTATCAAACTGACTACCTTGTATTAGCTGATAAAATATATATTAAGATCATTCCAAACTGAAAAACAATTCAGATCAAAAATTTAGAAATAGAAATAAAAATATCTAAAAAACAATGTAATTCCAGAGACTAAAAATTAAGAAAGTTCATCTAAATTAAATTAGGATTTCAATATGGAATGGAATTTCATACAATAAGTAAACGAAATAAAATCAATGGTATAGCAATGAAGGACATATAAAAAACATTAACTAACCATTTTTCAAAATAATACATATATATGCAAAAAAAACTGTGGAACAATAAAATGCAAACTATTGTATACAAAAGACTTATACCAAAAAATGTTATTACATAATGAATTGTGCAAAAAAAAGATATATCCAAAAAAAATTAAATACGGAAATGAAAATGAATATCAATAAAATTCTAAGAAAATAAAATATATATCTAGTAAATAAAACTGTAAAATAAAGATATTCCGAAAATGGTGTTTAAAATAATTGAATAATAGTGAAAAAAATTAAAAAATCAATTGAATTACAAAAATAATATATATGATAGGTAAATCAAAACCTAAAAACAACAAAATTCAATAAATATATTTATATAAATAACTAAATTAAAATGCAAAAACTAATATCAGGAATAACCAAACGAAGAAATATAAACCAGTCCAACATTTTGATCAGTAAAAACATTTATACATCAGCGTGTACAACCTACTGAAAAATGATTAAAAATTACCATAATTAGTATTGCAAACTGAAAGTCAATAAAATACCAAAGAAAATAACACAAAATAAAGGATGAAAGGGAAAATTTATTAAATACCAAACAAACAAAGGATTGCATCAAACTTAAATCATTAGAGTTTGAAACCAATAATAAATAAATATAAAAAAGTATTTGGAAACGTATAAAAAATGTTGCTAGAAAAACAAAAATACGACCACTGGAAAACTATGAAATTCCAAATAAATTACATATAAATAATTTAATGTAACGTTAAACCTATAATATTAAAAAAATCATAATATGAATATCTATGAAATTTGAATTCAGTATCAATTTTTAGTTAGTAAAAAAAATATGCAATAAAATCTTAAACAATTTAATTTTAGAACATGAACATAAAAAAGTAGATCACACTGGATAATATGTTATTTAAAAAAATAAACATATTTAGTTTATGAAATGAATAACCAATATATTCCAAAAAATCAATTTATAACACATTTTATAATATACAATAAATGAAACTGAAAAACAATGCCATTTCCGCAAAATATATTTAAATATGTAAAGGTACTGATATACAATGGAATTCAAAAGAAAACACAAATTATACTAATTTAGAATGAAAACCAATGCAATTTCAATGAAAAATAAAACAAAGAAGTGTATCAATTACAAAAAAAAGAAATTCCCAAAAAATATCATAATAATTAAATAATTTCTAAAAACAAACATGTAAATTGAAAAACTTATAAATAACTAAATCAAACTGGAAAACAATCATATCCCAAAAAAATAAATGAGTGCAGTAGCTGAAAAACGATGAAATCCTAATAAAATAAATGAGTACATTAGCTGAAAACAATGAAATTCTTAATTAAATAAATAAAGACGCTAATCGAAAAAACAACAATATTCCAAAGAATAGACTTTCAAACATCAATGTGAAAGCCATTGATAATCTAAAGATAATAAATACAATAAATAAATGACACAGAAAATTACTGATATTCAAAAGAAATAAATAATTTAATTGAACTGAAAAACATGATATCACTAAAAAATAAATAGTTATTATTATAATATATCATAAACGATAATATTTCGAAGAATATAAATATAACAATAAAGCTATTATAAAGAAAAACTTTGAAATTCCAGTAAAAAAATGATTAGACAAATAATATTGAAAATTATACCAAAAAAACTAAACTAAATAAATCAACTGAAAACAATGAAATATCTATTCAGAATATGTAAAAAGTATATAAAGCGGAAAAACGACGACATTCCAAAAATATAATTACATTCAATAAACTGTATAAATTTAAAAAAATTAAATTCAAATAACTCAAAAACCAAAACAAATATCAATTTACCAAAGAAATATATTTTTACACCTAAATGGAACTGGTAACGTACGATATCCTATTCGAAAAATATATATGAGTAACTGAAATTTTAAAATAAATATTTAGAATTGGGAAAATAAGAATTCCGTACCTTGAAATTAGAAAGATAATATCCATGTTATAATGTAAATTTGTAATAAAACTATGATAACACAAAACAACAAGTATTTTATATGAAAAACAATGTAGTCGAAGTAACGGAATTGTAAATGAAAAATACATTATCTAAAATAAATAAATGAAATTAAGTAACTATAAATGAACTTCCAAAAAACATAATGAAAATAAATATTCCAAACTAAAAATCTTTAAAAAATATAACAGAAACATATGAATTTCAAAGGAAATATTAATCAAAATAAAATATATTTACATATCAAAGGAACCAAATAAGTAAAAATTGTTAAAAACCAAAAAAAGATTAAGGAATGCATCAAACTGATTATCTTAGAATTTCCAACCGATAATAAATAAATATTACTAAGTATTTCAACACGTGTAATCAATGTTACTCAAGAAAATAAAAATAGGACCTCCTGAAAAACGTGGTAATTCAAAACAAAATACAAATAATAAGTTAAAGAAACCTAAAAATTAGAATATTCGAAAAAACAATATGAATAAAATAATTAATTTCAATTGAAATTCAATATTTATAAGAAATTAAAAATAAAAATGTTATAAAAATATTAACTTAATTATATTAAAGATCATCAAAATTAAAAATAAAATCACACTGGATAATATGTTATATCAAAAAAATAAAAATATTATGTTAATTAGAATGAATAAGCAATGTCATTCCAAAAAATAAATTATAACACAATTAATATAAAGAATAAATGAAACTGAAAAACGATGACATATCCTAAAAATATATATATAACTAATGGTACTGAAATACAATGGCATTCAAAAGTAAATACATTTTAATCTAATGTAGAATGGAAAACAATGCAATTTCATGGAAAAAAAAATGGAAAAAGTATTTTATCTGAAAAACAATATAGTCGAATTAAAGGAAATAAAAAAAACCCAATATCTAAAATAAATAAATGAAATCAATGTATCAATTTGTAAAATGAAATTCCCATAAATATTATAGTAATTGAATCAGTTCTAAGAAGAATTAGACATGTAAATTGAAGAAATTATAAATAACTAATACAAACTGGAAAACAATAAAATCCCAAAAAAATAAATTAGTACACTAGCTGATAAAAGATAAAATGCCTAATAAAATAAATGAGTACATTGACTTAAAAACAATGAAATTTCTAATAAAATAAATACAGACGCTATTCGAAAAAATGCCAACAATATTTTAAAGAATATACTTTAAAAAATCAATGTGAAAACCATTGCTATTCAGAATATGTAAAACATTCTGTTATTTTTTTATTGTTATTAAGGCAATCATGCAACCTTAAGCAATAAACCTACTTTCACTCTCTATAAGGCTATTCTACTTAGAGCTTGAATAGTGATAACATCTTTAAGCGCAGAAGCTATACCTGTTTATAAAAATTTACAATATCCTCTTAGAAAAACGTTATATCCCTAAAAAATTAATAGTTATTATTACAATATACTGGAAACGATAATATTTCGAAGAATAAAAATATCACAATAATGATATTAAAAGGAAATACTTTAAAATTACAGTAAAAAATATAGTTAAATAATTAGACAAATAATATTGAAAATTGTCCAAAAAAAATAAAACTAAATAAATCAACTGAAAACAATGAAATATCTATTCAGAATATGTAAAAAGTATATAAAGCGGAAAAACGACGACATTCCAAAAATATAATTACATTCAATAAACTGTATAAATTTAAAAAAATTAAATTCAAATAACTCAAAAACCAAAACAAATATCAATTTACCAAAGAAATATATTTTTACACCTAAATGGAACTGGTAACGTACGATATCCTATTCGAAAAATATATATGAGTAACTGAAATTTTAAAATAAATATTTAGAATTGGGAAAATAAGAATTCCGTACCTTGAAATTAGAAAGATAATATCCATGTTATAATGTAAATTTGTAATAAAACTATGATAACACAAAACAACAAGTATTTTATATGAAAAACAATGTAGTCGAAGTAACGGAATTGTAAATGAAAAATACATTATCTAAAATAAATAAATGAAATTAAGTAACTATAAATGAACTTCCAAAAAACATAATGAAAATAAATATTCCAAACTAAAAATCTTTAAAAAATATAACAGAAACATATGAATTTCAAAGGAAATATTAATCAAAATAAAATATATTTACATATCAAAGGAACCAAATAAGTAAAAATTGTTAAAAACCAAAAAAAGATTAAGGAATGCATCAAACTGATTATCTTAGAATTTCCAACCGATAATAAATAAATATTACTAAGTATTTCAACACGTGTAATCAATGTTACTCAAGAAAATAAAAATAGGACCTCCTGAAAAACGTGGTAATTCAAAACAAAATACAAATAATAAGTTAAAGAAACCTAAAAATTAGAATATTCGAAAAAACAATATGAATAAAATAATTAATTTCAATTGAAATTCAATATTTATAAGAAATTAAAAATAAAAATGTTATAAAAATATTAACTTAATTATATTAAAGATCATCAAAATTAAAAATAAAATCACACTGGATAATATGTTATATCAAAAAAATAAAAATATTATGTTAATTAGAATGAATAAGCAATGTCATTCCAAAAAATAAATTATAACACAATTAATATAAAGAATAAATGAAACTGAAAAACGATGACATATCCTAAAAATATATATATAACTAATGGTACTGAAATACAATGGCATTCAAAAGTAAATACATTTTAATCTAATGTAGAATGGAAAACAATGCAATTTCATGGAAAAAAAAATGGAAAAAGTATTTTATCTGAAAAACAATATAGTCGAATTAAAGGAAATAAAAAAAACCCAATATCTAAAATAAATAAATGAAATCAATGTATCAATTTGTAAAATGAAATTCCCATAAATATTATAGTAATTGAATCAGTTCTAAGAAGAATTAGACATGTAAATTGAAGAAATTATAAATAACTAATACAAACTGGAAAACAATAAAATCCCAAAAAAATAAATTAGTACACTAGCTGATAAAAGATAAAATGCCTAATAAAATAAATGAGTACATTGACTTAAAAACAATGAAATTTCTAATAAAATAAATACAGACGCTATTCGAAAAAATGCCAACAATATTTTAAAGAATATACTTTAAAAAATCAATGTGAAAACCATTGCTATTCAGAATATGTAAAACATTCTGTTATTTTTTTATTGTTATTAAGGCAATCATGCAACCTTAAGCAATAAACCTACTTTCACTCTCTATAAGGCTATTCTACTTAGAGCTTGAATAGTGAAAACATCTTTAAGCGCAGAAGCTATACCTGTTTATAAAAATTTACAATATCCTCTTAGAAAAACGTTATATCCCTAAAAAATTAATAGTTATTATTACAATATACTGGAAACGATAATATTTCGAAGAATAAAAATATCACAATAATGATATTAAAAGGAAATACTTTAAAATTACAGTAAAAAATATAGTTAAATAATTAGACAAATAATATTGAAAATTGTCCAAAAAAAATAAAACTAAATAAATCAACTGAAAACAATAAAATATCTATTCAGAATATATAAAATGTATATAAAGCGGAAAAACAACGACATTCCAAAAATATAATTACATTCAATAAAGCATTATAATTAAAAAAAATTAAATTCAAATAACTCAAAAACCAAAAAAATATCAATTTACCAAAGAAATATATTTTTACACCTAAATGGAACTGATAATTTACAATATCCTCTTAGAAAAAAATATTTGTGTAACTGAAATTTTAAAAGAAATATTTATTATCGGGATAATAAAAAATCAGTACCCTTGAAATTATAAAGATAATATCCATATTATAATGTAAATTTGTAATAAAACTATGAGAACAAGAAAAAACCAGTATTTTATCTGAAAAACAATGTAGTCGAATTAAAGGAAATAAAAATAACCCAATATCTAAAATAAATAAATGAAATTAAGTAACTGTAACTGAATAAGAATGAACTTCCAAAAACATTTTGAAAAAAAATATTCTAAACTAAAAATCATCAAAAAAATATAACTAGATAAAAAATAATTGCAAAAGAAATGCAAAATTAAATGAAACTCTACAACAATCTAAAGGAACCAAATACACACAATGGAAAAAAAACAAAAAAAATGATAAGATGAAATAACTAAAGAAGTGCTAACCCTAAAAGTGAATAAATTGAAATGTTCAACATAGATTTATTAATAAGTAAAGAAAAGACCAAAACAGCGGAATTTCAAATTTAACAATTATGCTAATATGTAAATCTAACATAAATCATTGATTTCCCAAAAACAAAGTCAACAGGTATATCAATCTGAAAAACATTGAAAATAGAAATAACATAAATATACATTAGAAAAAATCAGCCTTAAAATTATAGAAAGTTCAAAAAAATTTTTCATTACGAAAAAACATGTAATTAAAAAATTGAATTTCAATTGAAAATATGAATAGGTAAACTAACTGATAAACATTAAATTCCGAAGTGTTTACATAGAATTATGTGAATAGAAATTTAATTTTTACATAAATCAAAGAGAAAAACAATAAATATCCTGATGTTATATATAAAAATAAGTTAATCCATGCGAGAAACCATGAAATTGTATAAGACAATTAACAAGAAATATCAAATCCGATTAGCAGCGATAATCCTAAAAAAATTTATATAACTATATAACAATGGCATAGAGAAAGTCGGAAATAATTGTATTAAATTTATAAAATATTATTGAAAAATAATGTAATACCAAAAAATTACGTATATGAAATGAAAAAATACAGTAATTTACTAGAAAATTATAGTGTTTATACATTGGATACATAAATGGAACTGACCTAAAAAATATACTGAGAAAATTATTATAAAATAGTATCTCCAACTGAAAACGATGAAAGACCAAAAATAGTAAAATCAAACTTATAAATCAATCGAATTGAATAGAAAATAAATATATAAAGTGAATCAGACTGAAAAAATTAATTAATTAATTCATTAGTAAACAATAAGAAGAAAAATAAAATTACAAACAAATAAATATTATTAAGATTATGAAACATGAAAATTCTCAATAATAGAACTGAACTATGATTTTCCTAATACAATAAATTTTAAGAATTAAATCAAACAACGAATCCATGACATTCCAAATAAAAGAAAGAAACAAATGATACAAATAAAATAAAAGGAAATAAGAAAATCAAACTTTTAATTAATTCAATTCTAAGTAAATTATTATAAAATTGTGTATCAAACTATAAAGGTAGATAATTACAAACAATTATAAATAAGAAAATGGAACAGAAAAACAATGAAATTTGTACGCATAATACTACATGCCGAAAACCAGACTGAAAAACAGAAATTAAAAAAAGTAAACATTTTATCAAACTGACTACCTTGTATTAGCTGATAAAATATATATTAAGATCATTCCAAACTGAAAAACAATTCAGATCAAAAATTTAGAAATAGAAATAAAAATATCTAAAAAACAATGTAATTCCAGAGACTAAAAATTAAGAAAGTTCATCTAAATTAAATTAGTTCCAATGGAATTTCATACAATAAGTAAACGAAACAAAATCAATGGTATAGCAATGAAGGACATATAAAAAACATTAACTAACCATTTTTCAAAATAATACATATATATGCAAAAAAAACTGTGGAACAATAAAATGCAAACTATTGTATACAAAAGACTTATACCAAAAAATGTTATTACATAATGAATTGTGAAAAAAAAAGATATATCCAAAAAAAAAATTAAATACGGAAATGAAAATGAATATCAATAAAATTCTAAGAAAATAAAATATATATCTAGTAAATAAAACTGTAAAATAAAGATATTCCGAAAATGGTGTTTAAAAAAAATTGAATAATAGTGAAAAAAATTAAAAAATCAATTGAATTACAAAAATAATATATATGATAGGTAAATCAAAACCTAAAAACAACAAAATTCAATAAATATATTTATATAAATAACTACATTAAAATGCAAAAACTAATATCAGGAATAACCAAACAAAGAAATATAAACCAGTCCAACATTTTGATCAGTAAAAACATTTATACATCAGCGTGTACAACCTACTGAAAAATGATTAAAAATTACCATAATTAGTATTGCATACTGAAAGTCAATAAAATACCAAAGAAAATAACACAAAATAAAGGATGAAAGGGAAAATTTATTAAATACCAAACAAACAAAGGATTGCATCAAACTTAAATCATTAGAGTTTGAAACCAATAATAAATAAATATAAAAAAGTATTTGGAAACGTATAAAAAATGTTGCTAGAAAAACAAAAATACGACCACTGGAAAACTATGAAATTCCAAATAAATTACATATAAATAATTTAATGTAACGTTAAACCTATAATATTAAAAAAATCATAATATGAATATCTATGAAATTTGAATTCAGTATCAATTTTTAGTTAGTAAAAAAAATATGCAATAAAATCTTAAACAATTTAATTTTAGAACATGAACATAAAAAAGTAGATCACACTGGATAATATGTTATTTAAAAAAATAAACATATTTAGTTTATGAAATGAATAACCAATATATTCCAAAAAATCAATTTATAACACATTTTATAATATACAATAAATGAAACTGAAAAACAATGCCATTTCCGCAAAATATATTTAAATATGTAAAGGTACTGATATACAATGGAATTCAAAAGAAAACACAAATTATACTAATTTAGAATGAAAACCAATGCAATTTCAATGAAAAATAAAACAAAGAAGTGTATCAATTACAAAAAAAAGAAATTCCCAAAAAATATCATAATAATTAAATAATTTCTAAAAACAAACATGTAAATTGAAAAACTTATAAATAACTAAATCAAACTGGAAAACAATCATATCCCAAAAAAATAAATGAGTGCAGTAGCTGAAAAACGATGAAATCCTAATAAAATAAATGAGTACATTAGCTGAAAACAATGAAATTCTTAATTAAATAAATAAAGACGCTAATCGAAAAAACAACAATATTCCAAAGAATAGACTTTCAAACATCAATGTGAAAGCCATTGATAATCTAAAGATAATAAATACAATAAATAAATGACACAGAAAATTACTGATATTGAAAAGAAATAAATAATTTAATTGAACTGAAAAACATGATATCACTAAAAAATAAATAGTTATTATTATAATATATCATAAACGATAATATTTCGAAGAATATAAATATAACAATAAAGCTATTATAAAGAAAAACTTTGAAATTCCAGTAAAAAAATGATTAGACAAATAATATTGAAAATTATACCAAAAAACTAAACTAAATAAATCAACTGAAAACAATAAAATATCTATTCAGAATATGTAAAAAGTATATAAAGCGGAAAAACGACGACATTCCAAAAATATAATTACATTCAATAAAGCTGTATAAATTTAAAAAAAATTAAATTCAAATAACTCAAAAACCAAAACAAATATGAATTTACCAAAGAAATATATTTTTACACCTAAATGGAACTTGTAATGTACGATATCCTATTCGAAAAATATATATGAGTAACTGAAATTTTAAAATAAATATTTAGAATTGGGAAAATAAAAATTCCGTACCTCTAAATTAGAAAGATAATATCCATGTTATAATGTAAATTTGTAATAAAACTTTGAGAACACAAAACAACAGGTATTTTATCTGAAAAACAATGTAGTCGAAGTAACGGAATTCTAAATGAAAAATACATTATCTAAAATAAATAAATGAAATTAAGTAACTATAAATGAACTTCCAAAAAACATAATGAAAATAAATATTCCAAACTAAAAATCTTTAAAAAATATAACAGAAACATATGAATTTCAAGGGAAATATAAATCAAAATAAAATATAATTACATATCAAAGGAACCAAATACGTAAAAATTGTTAAAAACCAAAAAAAGACTAAGGAATGCATCAAACTGATTATCTTAGAATTTCCAACCGATAATAAATAAATATTACTAAGTATTTCAACACGTGTAATCAATGTTACTCAAAAAAATAAAAATAGGACCTCCTGAAAAACGTGGTAATTCAAAACAAAATACAATTAAATAAGTTAAAGAAACCTAAAAACTAGAATATTCGAAAAAACAATATGAATAAAATAATTAATTTCAATTGAAATTCAATATTTATAAGAAATTAAAAATAAAAATGTTATAAAAATATTAACTTAATTATATTAAAGATCATCAAAATTAAAAATAAAATCACACTGGATAATATGTTATATCAAAAAAATAAAAATATTATGTTAATTAGAATGAATAACCAATGTCATTCCAAAAAATAAATTATAACACAATTAATATAAAGAATAATTGAAACTGAAAAACGATGACATATCCTAAAAATATATATATAACTAATGGTACTGAAATACAATGGCAATCAAAAGTAAATACATTTTAAACTAATGTAGAATGGAAAACAATGCAATTTCATGGAAAAAAAATGGAAAAAGTATTTTATCTGAAAAACAATATAGTCGAATTAAAGGAAATAAGAAAAACCCAATATCTAAAATAAATAAATGAAATCAATGTATCAATTTGTAAAATGAAATTCCCATAAATATTATAGTAATTGAATCAGTTCTAAGAAGAATTAGACATGTAAATTGAAAAAATTATAAATAACTAATACAAACTGGAAAACAATAAAATCCCAAAAAAATAAATTAGTACACTAGCTGATAAAAGATAAAATGCCTAATAAAATAAATGAGTACATTAACTTAAAAACAATGAAATTTCTAATAAAATAAATACAGACGCTATTCGAAAAAATGCCAACAATATTTTAAAGAATATACTTTAAAAAATCAATGTGAAAACCATTGCTATTCAGAATATGTAAAACATTCTGTTATTTTTTTAGTGTTATTAAGGCAATCATGCAACCTTAAGCAATAAACCTACTTTCACTCTCTATAAGGCTATTCTACTTAGAGCTTGAATAGTGAAAACATCTTTAAGCGCAGAAGCTATACCTGTTTATAAAAATTTACAATATCCTCTTAGAAAAACGTTATATCCCTAAAAAATTAATAGTTATTATTACAATATACTGGAAACGATAATATTTCGAAGAATAAAAATATCACAATAATGATATTAAAAGGAAATACTTTAAAATTACAGTAAAAAATATAGTTAAATAATTAGACAAATAATATTGAAAATTGTCCAAAAAAAATAAAACTAAATAAATCAACTGAAAACAATAAAATATCTATTCAGAATATATAAAATGTATATAAAGCGGAAAAACAACGACATTCCAAAAATATAATTACATTCAATAAAGCATTATAATTTAAAAAAATTAAATTCAAATAACTCAAAAACCAAAAAAATATCAATTTACCAAAGAAATATATTTTTACACCTAAATGGAACTGATAATTTACAATATCCTCTTAGAAAAAAATATTTGTGTAACTGAAATTTTAAAAGAAATATTTATTATCGGGATAATAAAAAATCAGTACCCTTGAAATTATAAAGATAATATCCATATTATAATGTAAATTTGTAATAAAACTATGAGAACAAGAAAAAACCAGTATTTTATCTGAAAAACAATGTAGTCGAATTAAAGGAAATAAAAATAACCCAATATCTAAAATAAATAAATGAAATTAAGTAACTGTAACTGAATAAGAATGAACTTCCAAAAACATTTTGAAAAAAAATATTCTAAACTAAAAATCATCAAAAAAATATAACTAGATAAAAAATAATTGCAAAAGAAATGCAAAATTAAATGAAACTCTACAACAATCTAAAGGAACCAAATACACACAATGGAAAAAAAACAAAAAAAATGATAAGATGAAATAACTAAAGAAGTGCTAACCCTAAAAGTGAATAAATTGAAATGTTCAACATAGATTTATTAATAAGTAAAGAAAAGACCAAAACAGCGGAATTTCAAATTTAACAATTATGCTAATATGTAAATCTAACATAAATCATTGATTTCCCAAAAACAAAGTCAACAGGTATATCAATCTGAAAAACATTGAAAATAGAAATAACATAAATATACATTAGAAAAAATCAGCCTTAAAATTATAGAAAGTTCAAAAAAACTTTTCATTACGAAAAAACATGTAATTAAAAAATTGAATTTCAATAGAAAATATGAATAGGTAAACTTACTGATAAACTTTAAATTCCGAAGTGTTTACATAGAATTTTGTGAATAGAAATTTAATTTTTGCATAAATCAAAGAGAAAAACAATAAATATCCTGATGTTATATATAAAAATAAGTTAATCCATGCGAGAAACCATGAAATTGTATAAGACAATTAACAAGAAATATCAAATCCGATTAGCAGCGATAATCCTAAAAAAATTTATATAACTATATAACAATGGCATAGAGAAAGTCGGAAATAATTGTATTAAATTTATAAAATATTATTGAAAAATAATGTAATACCAAAAATTTACGTATATGAAATGAAAAAATACAGTAATTTACTAGAAAATTATAGTGTTTATACATTGGATACATAAATGGAACTGACCTAAAAAATATACTGAGAAAATTATTATAAAATAGTATCTCCAACTGAAAACGTTGAAAGACCAAAAATAGTAAAATCAAACTTATAAATCAATCGAATTGAAAAGAAAATAAATATATAAAGTGAATCAGACTGAAAAAATTAATTAATTAATTAATTAGTAAACAATAATAAGAAAAATAAAATTACAAACAAATAAATATTATTAAGATTATGAAACATGAAAATTCTCAATAATAGAACTGAACTATGATTTTCCTAATACAATAAATTTTAAGAATTAAATCAAACAACGAATCCATGACATTCCAAATAAAAGAAAGAAATAAATGATACAAATAAAATAAAAGGAAATAAGATAATCAAACTTTTAATTAATTCAATTCATATAAATTATTATAAAATTGTGTATCAAACTATAAAGGTAGATAATTACAAACAATTATAAATAAGAAAATGGAACAGAAAAACAATGAAATTTGTACGCATAATACTACATGCCGAAAACCAGACTGAAAAACAGAAATTAAAAAAAGTAAACATTTTATCAAACTGACTACCTTGTATTAGCTGATAAAATATATATTAAGATCATTCCAAACTGAAAAACAATTCAGATCAAAAATTTAGAAATAGAAATAAAAATATCTAAAAAACAATGTAATTCCAGAGACTAAAAATTAAGAAAGTTCATCTAAATTAAATTAGTTCCAATGGAATTTCATACAATAAGTAAACGAAACAAAATCAATGGTATAGCAATGAAGGACATATAAAAAACATTAACTAACCATTTTTCAAAATAATACATATATATGCAAAAAAAACTGTGGAACAATAAAATGCAAACTATTGTATACAAAAGACTTATACCAAAAAATGTTATTACATAATGAATTGTGAAAAAAAAAGATATATCCAAAAAAAAAAATTAAATACGGAAATGAAAATGAATATCAATAAAATTCTAAGAAAATAAAATATATATCTAGTAAATAAAACTGTAAAATAAAGATATTCCGAAAATGGTGTTTAAAATAATTGAATAATAGTGAAAAAAATTAAAAAATCAATTGAATTACAAAAATAATATATATGATAGGTAAATCAAAACCTAAAAACAACAAAATTCAATAAATATATTTATATAAATAACTAAATTAAAATGCAAAAACTAATATCAGGAATAACCAAACGAAGAAATATAAACCAGTCCAACATTTTGATCAGTAAAAACATTTATACATCAGCGTGTACAACCTACTGAAAAATGATTAAAAATTACCATAATTAGTATTGCAAACTGAAAGTCAATAAAATACCAAAGAAAATAACACAAAATAAAGGATGAAAGGGAAAATTTATTAAATACCAAACAAACAAAGGATTGCATCAAACTTAAATCATTAGAGTTTGAAACCAATAATAAATAAATATAAAAAAGTATTTGGAAACGTATAAAAAATGTTGCTAGAAAAACAAAAATACGACCACTGGAAAACTATGAAATTCCAAATAAATTACATATAAATAATTTAATGTAACGTTAAACCTATAATATTAAAAAAATCATAATATGAATATCTATGAAATTTGAATTCAGTATCAATTTTTAGTTAGTAAAAAAAATATGCAATAAAATCTTAAACAATTTAATTTTAGAACATGAACATAAAAAAGTAGATCACACTGGATAATATGTTATTTAAAAAAATAAACATATTTAGTTTATGAAATGAATAACCAATATATTCCAAAAAATCAATTTATAACACATTTTATAATATACAATAAATGAAACTGAAAAACAATGCCATTTCCGCAAAATATATTTAAATATGTAAAGGTACTGATATACAATGGAATTCAAAAGAAAACACAAATTATACTAATTTAGAATGAAAACCAATGCAATTTCAATGAAAAATAAAACAAAGAAGTGTATCAATTACAAAAAAAAGAAATTCCCAAAAAATATCATAATAATTAAATAATTTCTAAAAACAAACATGTAAATTGAAAAACTTATAAATAACTAAATCAAACTGGAAAACAATCATATCCCAAAAAAATAAATGAGTGCAGTAGCTGAAAAACGATGAAATCCTAATAAAATAAATGAGTACATTAGCTGAAAACAATGAAATTCTTAATTAAATAAATAAAGACGCTAATCGAAAAAACAACAATATTCCAAAGAATAGACTTTCAAACATCAATGTGAAAGCCATTGATAATCTAAAGATAATAAATACAATAAATAAATGACACAGAAAATTACTGATATTCAAAAGAAATAAATAATTTAATTGAACTGAAAAACATGATATCACTAAAAAATAAATAGTTATTATTATAATATATCATAAACGATAATATTTCGAAGAATATAAATATAACAATAAAGCTATTATAAAGAAAAACTTTGAAATTCCAGTAAAAAAATGATTAGACAAATAATATTGAAAATTATACCAAAAAACTAAACTAAATAAATCAACTGAAAACAATAAAATATCTATTCAGAATATGTAAAAAGTATATAAAGCGGAAAAACGACGACATTCCAAAAATATAATTACATTCAATAAAGCTGTATAAATTTAAAAAAAATTAAATTCAAATAACTCAAAAACCAAAACAAATATGAATTTACCAAAGAAATATATTTTTACACCTAAATGGAACTTGTAATGTACGATATCCTATTCGAAAAATATATATGAGTAACTGAAATTTTAAAATAAATATTTAGAATTGGGAAAATAAAAATTCCGTACCTTGAAATTAGAAAGATAATATCCATGTTATAATGTTAATTTGTAATAAAACTATGAGAACACAAAAAAACAAGTATTTTGTCTGAAAAACAATGTAGTCGAAATGAAAAATACAATATCTAAAATAATAAAATGAAATTAAGTAACTTTAACTGAATAACAATGAACTTCCAAAAAACATAATGAAAATAAATATTTCAAACCAAATATCTTTAATAAAATAGCTGAAATAAATGAATTTCAAAGGAAATGTAAAAGTATCTGAAAACCAATTACATTCCAAAGGAATACACACAATAATCCAAATCCACACATCCGAAATCACACAATTAAAAAAAATGACAAGACGAAATAAATAAAGAAATGCTAATCATAAAAGTGAATAAATTGAAATGTTAAAGATATATTAAGTAATAAGTAATGAAAAGACAAAAACCACGAAATTTCAAATTTTACATTTACGCTAATATGTAAATCTAAAATAAATCATTGATTTCCCAAAAACATAGTCAACAAGTATATCATTTTGAAAAACAATTAAAATAGAAATAATATTAATCAGCCTTAAAATTAGAAATAGAAATTCCAAAAAAAAATTTATTACGAAAATACTTTTAATAAAAAATTGAATTTCGGATGTAAATATGAATAGGTAAATCCTACTGATAAACATTTAATTCCGAAGTGTGTACATAGAATTATGTAAATAGAAAATGTTTTTAATTTTTTAAATAAATCAAACAGAAAAACAATAAATATCCTAATGAAATATATAAAAATAAGTTAATCAATCCGAGAAACCGTGAAATTGTATAAGACAATTAACAACAAATATCAAATCCGATTTGCAGTGATAATCCTAGAAAAATTTATATAACTATATAACAATGGCATAGAGAAATTCGGAAATAATTGTTTTAAATTTATAAAATGTTATCGTATATTATAGTAAAAACTATAATATTAAAAAAAAATAATATGCATATGTAAGTAATTTATTGAGTATCAATTTTTATAATTAGTAAAAAGAAATATGCCTAAAAACTTAAACAATTTAATTTTTAGAACATTAAAATAAAAAAGAAAATCACTTTGGATGAAATGTTATTTCAAAAAAAATAAACATATATAGTTAATTAAAATAGTAAGCAACGTGTTCCAAAAAATTAAATTATAACACATTTAATATAAACAATAAATAACACCTAAAACCAATGACATTTTCTTGAAATATATTAAAGTAAGTAAAGGTACTAAAATACATTGGAATTCAAATGAAAATACACATAAAAATGTAATTTAGAATGAAAAACATTGCAATATCAAAGAAAAATAAAACTAAAATGTGTATCAATTTGAAAAAAATGAAATACCCAAAAAATAATATGATAAGTAAATCAATTCTAAAAACAATTAATATCGAAAGAAAATATAATAATAATAAAATCAAAATGAAAAACGATGAATTTCCAAAAAGAAGAGTATTTGAAAAAGTACATCGCACTAAAAAATATATTTTTGGAAATAGAAACATTTTTTCATTTACTATGAGAAAAAAATTGAATATTTTAACTTTCATTTATGTAACAAAAGCCGGGAAGAATTTAGACCATTATCCAATAATGGAATGGAACAATGTCCCAGTTACAACGTCAATTGGAAGATAATGATCGTTTCCGGCATCACCTTGATGTACATTACATATCTTTAAAAAAAATGGTTCGATATTAGTTAAAATAAATTTCATATAATATATGGGTGCGTTAAGAATAAAATGGTATTCGAATCCAGTCACACAGCACGCACGCAATAAGTCACTCATTCTGTTGCAGCGCATTCCATGCCGAGCCCAGGAGGCCGCGCTTTCGGCTCATTATCCTATATTTAACGTGGCGATTCCCCTTCGGTCCCCTCCGGTCCCGTCAGGTCTATTCCACGCACTCACTCCCAGGGCCAGAGTACCTACGAGAAATCAGAATCTGAGTAGAACCTACTTCTCTCCTCCCCAATCTCTTTCTAACTCCCAGCCTAACTCTAACTCAAATTCTAACTCAAACTCTAACTCAAACTCCTGCTCACTATCTCCACATCTCATAACAATCCCCCCTCATCCCTCTCCCATTATACCCTAAAACCACTGACACTAATGCCTATCGGCTCTGACCCTGTTCATCAACATTCATTCAAAGCAAACATTCAAAGCAAACATTCATCACAAACACAAACTCAAAGAAATTATAGCAAGCCTGAAAATAATACAACAATACATTAGCACAATATCAAGTACACACATCAATCGTTACCAAAATGGGACACCTGAAAGAAATGATGCGTTATACCATTCACAGGGAACAATAAGGATTCAAGGAAAATTGCAGCATAGAACCATGAAAATACATTGCATTTCTCACCGGGGGAATATCAAACAAATAGAGGGCCAAAACACACCCTGCCTATTGGGGAATCTAAGAGCCCGTGCACAAGGCATTGCCGGAGGAACAACGAGACCAAACAACGACAACCGTCAACGACAGACAGAGGAGCTCAAAGAGGGAAACACAAAAGGGGGGGGGGGGAAGGGACTGCACCCAATCTTAAAAACTAAAATAGGACACGGAAACGGAATTCACGTTGGAAAGGGAAAGCATTTCATCGTAAAACAACACTAATAAAAATCATAAATTAGCTAGCAATAATATACCATACACACACTAAATATCATAATAATACCATAATTCCCGTTTAAAGGCTGCCCCCTCCCTCGTAGATGGAAGTGGCAGTCCGGGGCGATGAATCTCCTGAGGAGAGAGCGGGTTAATACACACAAAAAGAAAAATATGAAAACGGAATGCAATTATTTGCTCACATTTAATATATTGCATTAATGGTCAAAGGTAGAGAAAAGAAATGGGACCCGGAATCATTGTACATCCAGCAGAGTGGAAAGTACTACGATCTCAGGTCAAGAATTCCACTTAAATTTAGAAACACTTGAGCAAACATTGCATCCAAACACAGTGAATAACTTATAACGCTACGACCTGTCAGAGAGTTACGAAGGGCCAGAAGGGCCAGAGAAAAAGCTAGCCATATCTGTGGAATCCTACTCTCTGAATCTTCTCTGATGTCCTGTGGAGAGAAAGCATTAGCACAAACAAAAAATATAGAAAATGCACTGAATGCCAAGGTGCTCACATTTAATGGAGAAATCGAAAACATGCCATTAAAGCAAGGAAGGAAATGGAACCCGGGAAGTTAGCACACCTCACAGTTCGAAGGGAGGCACTTCCATCCCAGGACACATATCCCAGAAATTTAGAGAAACTAGAGCAACCTCTGCATCCAAACACTAGATTTAACATTAAAAAAATAAACTAACGCATCGATACGCAAAACCTGCATTATGATGGGCCTTAAGGGCCATGACGATAACTAAACGCAAATGTTTCGACCTTATCTATATCAACCTACTCTCTACAATCATCGCAATGCTAACGCGGGCCCCCTCCGCAAACACCTGTAAAAATAGAGCTGATTAGTGCAAAGCATAAAACAAATAATAGTATGCATGTATGAAATAAATACCATAAAACACTTCATTGTTCACATACAAGTTATACCAACCACATTCAGATAATACCACAAATCATTGCAATTATCAATGACCTTTTTCGTACACTATCATCATACATTATTTGCCATGACATTACAATACACCTTTCAACACACAACATTTTTTATGATTCTTCTACTCTATACCACATGCGTTCACCCTATACCACGTACCAATGATTGAGGCCCCATCATTTGGTACTTTAACCATTTTCATTAAAGCACCAAGTATCATGCAATGCATGATTATTTCAACACACCTTTGGTACCATTGAATGACTCTTCGTGGCCACGTTGAGTCAATTAATTGAGAACAAGGCTCATTTCTTACACTTGCAATGGCTTAATGTTTAACGTATGACTTAACTTAATATGACTTAGCACACAAATACACACACAAATATAGCACACTTAAACAATACACTCAAATGACAAGTATCACTCAACACCACTCACCATGAGTTTATCAACCTGAAAAATAAAGACATTAACGTGACACAATTTTACAGTCGTGGAGTCTACCGTTACCGATGTTTACTGTTCAACTCCCTGCTCTGGAACACTCCTGCTACTGTCATGCGCTTTATATATCCGCCCACACCCTCAGCCGTTGCCGCTTGTAGTTTGTGATGCCGCTACATCTCTCCTTTGCTTCACACCCAAGCTTCGCTCATGATGCATACTGCCGCTGGTATGCTCCGTCGGTCGACGTTAGCCTGCAACGACAGAGGAATATTTGCGTCTGAAAACTCTTTCTGTAAAATGCATACCTAATCATCAAACTAATCAAAATAGTCAACAGTGGAAGCGAACCTTTTAGTTAATATTCAATTTTATGTAGATATTTTGATACGATGGAAAGCATTCAATGCTACCATGTTTGTTCTTAAGGAATATGATGCATAGTTGTAAAATAAGTTTTCTTTATCAAGCATGGACTAAAATAAATATATAATAAGATTACTAATATGAACGGTAATGTATTCTTTGTAAATACGAGGCAGTACAAAGGTATGAATTTATATGTAGGCGGACTGGAATAGTACTGCCTGCAAAAATACATCACATGCAAAATGAGGAAGAACATACAAACAACCACTTCTTAAAAGAAGATTAGAAGTAAATTTTAGGAAATTTATAGGATTTTTTTAAATCCTTCATTAAATAATTAATGTTACTAAAATAAGAATGCCGAACGTATATTCCAATATGCAGTAATATATATCACAAGGTACTTAAAAAAGGAAACATAAGGCCTACTACAAAGTTTGCCTATCTGCGTTTTTCGTATTTTATTTATTTTATGAGGTTTACGTAAAATGGATAAAAATTGAACAAATGCTCAAGAAGTAAGACATAATCGAAATAATACCAGTGTATATAACATTATCTGGAGAGAGATCGCCAAAACAATTTAGACAAAAATAAAACTAACCGAGAAGTGCTGAATGCAGGAAGCATAAAAAAGAGATTGGATCGAAAGCCCATGGTGTTAAAAAAAACATTACAAATGATGGTAATGAAAAAATATATATAATACTCTCCTAGGTTGGCCACTTAGCTAGCGCTGTTTGATGTTAATTAACTGTTAATTTTCTATCTAATAATGTCATCATATTTACTTTTTTCTTATCTTACAAGTCCTTCATCACTTGTTCTGTATATTCCATACACGTCATTGCCATACTTCTAGTTCAAATCCGGTCGCGTTAACCTAAGAAGTTTATGATGTCACTTATAGAGAAAAGGATGAACCGTGTCCAGATATGTTGGAAATTACCATTGGTCGCTTTCAGCGTAAATGATTATGCTAATAATGAGTATAGTAACTTCCCACCACTAGTTCCCTTTACGGCTGAATCAATAAATGCTAACCTAAGACTCTTAATGAGTATTTGAATGTCAGGTATTAGGAAGTCACTTATCGCTTATACCCACCACACTTTCGAATCGTAAATAATATCGAAAATTAAAAATTGGGTTGAGGATAAGTCTAAGGAAGATAAATTATTGAGATAAACTAAATCAAATAATTGATATTAATTCGTAAATGATGCCAGCAGGTGATAAGCTATGGAGCAGGGATGGAAAACGATTGGAACCGAGAGGAGACAGCAGCCAATTGGCATTTAAAAAATGAGGAAGCGGTATGAATGATGGCAGAAATCCTTAGGGGTATGAATTGAGGACATTCAATTTGGATGACAAATTATTGGAGTTAATTATGTGGGGAAGAGTGAAATAAAATGATTTTACTAATGAACAAAGGGGCACTATATGATCGAATACGTCAAAACTGTATTTGCATGGCATATTATGTATGGCTACGTAAATTTATTCACAGGCAGAAATGATAAAAGAAGCACAGAAACGCATTTGTTTTAATACCCTTCTCAAAAGGCGTATTCAAGGAAGGCGAAACCTACAACAACTTTTATCCCATTGATCATGAGTAACATGGTAGTTAAATGTCAATGATCAATAAGACAATCACATTCAATAAAATGATCAGTCAAATGCACAGAACATGCACCAACGAGAATTTTTACAATAGTTTACGATAAATTGTACCGAATTTGAAGGAATACAAAATGTACCACACCATATATTTAATAGCGATGAATAATTTGCTCTAAAAGGTTAATCGACATTTCTTAAATGATAATCAAGTTTGTGCAAAATTGGATCTTGTGAAGCTGTGTTGAGAGTAATTTTCATGATATGGATCAAATGGATGAAATGAAAATTAAAGTGTATAAGGTTTTTCGGATTCTAAGAGGGCTATAACAGGGCTTTCCACGCCAAACTACGAGGAATACTGTTTGGAAGCTTGAATGTCGACTATCTTCTTCTATCTTCTTAATTATTAAATAACATCAATTACACCAAAACCACAGTGATTCTAGACTACTTAGAAGGACTTAATGCACCAATTTGGCTGAATGGGTTGTAATCAATTTTCACCGTGATCAGAAAAAATAGCAATAGGGAAGTGATGACCGTTACAAAACAGGACCAACTTGTTATCAATTACATCAGCAAATTTTATAGCAATATAAATTGATTTGTTCATTACGTATTCGTGAAACCATTAAAAAAACAAAAAGCACAATCAAATAGATGCGAAAGCCTATAATTAAAAATCCATCCAACATTCGAAATATATGTGGTAACACGACAAAAGGCTATCGAACGAATTATAGTTAAGTTTTCAGCCGAAACTTGAAAGTAATATATTTAGCGGTGGTTGGTCCTCAAGAACAAAACTCTAAGAAACAATTTCTTTTCCCGACATAAGGCACGCAAATTAAAACACATACGAATACGATAAACAAAACGATACGTTGGGAAATTTAAGAGATTTGTAGGGTGTTAGCTATATGATAATTACTTTAAAAATTCATATGTAAGGAGTCTGAGTGTGGAAAATAACCTGAGGGAAAAGGCCACCTACATCGGGTGACGCTCATTTGTCTAGAAAATAATAACCGCGAGATCAAGGAATATTTACCCTTATACTGCATTAGCAGGACAGCAAAATGACAACCAAAGAGATATTATTTGTTAAACCAGGAGAGAAAAGAATTGGTTTCCCCACGACCACGCATGACTGCTTCCTATGCGAAGCCTAATTAAAAAAAAACAAGTTAAAAATCACACTAAGTAATTATTCAGTCTTTTTCTGTCATGGGTCCGAAAATTCATCTTCACTGCAGGTGACTAACCAGCCTCTACCACACATCCTAGCGACAGAGCGAAGTACCAATTTATCGTTAATTCTTTCAACAAATTGCACAGAAATATAGGTATATTTGGTGATTATGCAATCATTTATCGATTACAAAATACTACAAAAGACTCCAGCTCGCATTAAATTGATCAGAATTGTCTTAATTGTTATTTTAAGATAAAATAAAAAATAAATCCAGATATACTTTTAGTATAAACAGTCTCTGACACCTTGAATTCTACATTACTACAAATGATAAATAGGACGAACACCTCTTTACTTCACCTACAATAATGATTTGCACTTCGATACACTAGTGGTACGTTCCATATAAGATGATTAATTCAATATCAGCACCTAAAATTTTTTAAAGTATCGTTCCTATTAGCGAACATGAAATCTCTCTTGGCTATCGGAAGGTCTTGGTTGGGAAATTTCAGAGATTTGAAGGGTGTTAGCTAGATGATAATTACTTAAAAAATTCATATGTAAGGAGTCTGAGTGTGGATTGTTGCCCGAGGTAAAAAGCCCCCTACGTCGGGTGACGCTCATTTGTCTACAAAATAGTAAACGCGAGATCAAGGAATTATACTACATTATTATAACCCTAATTATTATCAACCCTTATACTACATTAGCAGGACAGTAAAATGACAACCAAAGAGATATTAACTGTTAAAACAGGAGAGACAAGAATTAGTTTCCCCACGACTTCTTCCTAAGCGAAGCTTAGTTTTAAAAAACAAGTTAAAAATCACACCAAATAATTATTTCCCAATGCTTTATCTGTCATGTGCTCAGAAAAGTCATTTTCACTGCAGGGGACTAACCAGCCTCTACCACGCATCCTAGCGACAGAGCGAAGTACCTATTTCTCGTTAATTCTATCATCAATTCGCACAGAAATATAGGTATATTTGGTGATTATGCAATCATTTATCGATTACAAAATATTCCAAAAGACTTCAGCTCGCATTAAATTGATCAGAATTGTCTGAATTATTATTTTAAACTAAAAGCAAATATAAATCCGGATGTATATACTTTTAGTGTAAACAGTCTTTGACACCTTGAATTCTACATTACTACAAATGATAAATAGGACGAACACCTCTTTACTTCACCTACAATAATGATTTGCACTTCGCTACACTAGTGGTACGTTCCATATGAGGTGAAATGCATATGAATTAAATTAAAATTATGTTCATGATACAAGAAACGATGATAAGGGATAGGCAGACTTTACACTTTAATCATACAATTAATACATAACGATGTTTGTATCATCAGGAGCGAAATTGTTGACGCAAATAAGCTTACGATGATGATCAATTCAATATCAGCACCTAAAATATTTTGAAAGTCCAATTGTAATAATATAATACAGGATTGACCGTACTATCAAAATTTGGGCCATCTGGAACCACATGAACGACGATAAATCAACAGCTCCCTAGATTTTATTATATTATACGCAAAACCAAAACTATCGACGTTTTACATTGTATTGACAGAGAGACATTGTGTAGACAATCGTTTCATGTACCTTTTTCAGAGCTTGTGACACCCATCAGAAGAACCTATCCCTCGCTGTATCAAAGCATTCAAATTAAAACCCAGATACCATTCTAAAAACACTTATCAATCTAACTTTTGGTCTGGAGGTTGGAGTTTAACACATGATCGTACTATGCACAAGGATATGAGAAATGTATATGTCCAGTAAGATAGGAGGTTTAGGTCATTTCCCCATGTCGCCAACGGTACATATCGCACAAAAACTACCTGGAAAATAAGGCAGCTTATGCATCTAGAAACTGTCACCGGCCTCTCCCAGCATTCGAAACTGGACCTTAGTCCAACATTATCCACTAGGCTAGGCCTACTATAGACAGATTTCACTCGTGGGGATGACAATAATAACACACGATAACCGGATAGCAGTAGTACGCCCAAGTAATCGAAGATCAGGAGCCAACCTGGGATAAAACACGTAAAACCACCCAGGATACTCCGCATATTTGTATTACGTGGGATAAGTGACAATTGACCAACTTACCGTCCGCCATCTACCGGTTTCCTTTCCGTTAGGGAAAAGAGCTTCTGAAAGCTGAATCCTCACTTCCTCAGATGGCTGTTAATCCTCAAAGCATCCGTACTCGAGCAGAATGTAGAATCCTGAAATTAAAAAACTCATCAGATAAACAAGTAATGTGGCAGATAGAAACAGAATTTCAGCCTGGAATCCTATAAAACCACTTACACACATTTCAACAAGAAAAAATATTTCATTTACACTAAAAGATGCTTGTAATATAAAGAAATTAGTTCTTTGAGACTCCACAATGATCAACGGGTACTGATGATGTAAGTTTAACTCGCAGAGAACAATGCCCTATGGCGAAGGAAAGTCACACATTTCAAAACTTTAAATTACTCCTGTCTTTTTCCTCAGAGATGCCCAGAGGTGACTACTAAAAAACACAACTTCAGTTAAATGACATGCCTATAAATCATGCCATTTGACTAGTGTTTCCTGGATTGGAAACCTATACCTTGTGTTCTTGCTAAAATATCGTAATAACACACCAATGTTAAAAATGACGCAAAGGTAGTGTCAGTCAATATCCAATAGTTATTCTTATTCGAAATTCAAAAACAGTTAACTAAAATGCCTATGCTAATTTCACTTTCTAAAGAAGGAAATATTTTTTCTCCATCAGTGATTGTAACGAGAAATTGAATTATTATACTCTGACAGCAGCAAATCTCGACGAGGCTAAGCCAACTCAAAACTTAAAAAACTAGAACAGTCGTCAAAGAAAGAAATTTCCTTGGAACGCCAAAATCAACGAAGTGTACCTACCATTCCTTCTTCCACGGAGTCTCGTCGTAAACTGAAGCGATAGTTGACTTGGCGATCAAGGTTAAATTGGTCGAGTGACGTCATTAGTCAACTACTTAATTTTTGATAACTTACAATGTTTATGTCGGAAAATGAAAGAATTAACTTCTATTGCCGAGAGAAAGTCAATTATCATAATTTTTTTTACAATTAAATTTTAGATATAATACCTAACGCTTTAAAATCTTGAAGAATTGCGTGCCATCTGCTGAATTCTACCGAAACCTCCTAATACACGATCAAATATGGCCGTTTTCGAAATAATGGCAATATTGGGGAAAGTGGATGAAATGGATTTTGTTTACTTTACCGCATGAATTACAAATATCAATCCCCAATATTAACTAAGAAACAATTGGATCAAATTTGAACGATTTAATCACTTCTCACCATTTGCATCGCTTTCAACGATTAGCTATACAGTTAACCAATTGTTAAGGCTAACGTTACTAATAAGGTCAGATAGACCTACAATCATTATCGGTGCGTTTTAAATTGTGTAGAAAAATGGTCGTGGGATTTCTATGAATACACCTCCTTGAGTGCTATCGAAGAAAATAATTATGCATCAAGTGTTACCTAATGAGTTCCTTTCGTGCGAATCACTAAGTAAGATTTTCACGGAGAGCACACTGGAGAACAATGTAATAAATATTGTCACATTATTGAGCAGGCACAACTTATGTTTGGATATACATCAAACATCACACGTACACTTAATTTGTTAAATCACACGCTTCCTATTGGCAACGACACACAATGCAACCCGACAGTTTTGCATTTAGCTGGTATGCTCGGTATCCAGGAGCACAGCGCGAATCCGGTTTTCGTCACTTCGGAACATTTTGGGGAGGAAGTATAGCAAATGAAGAATGATTCCAGGCTCATTACGACTTCACACTTCTAAATTAGAACTTCCACACAGGACGTATTAAACTGACATCATATCCCAATACTCCGACTGGAAATCATGCTGCAAATAACTTACCTCAAGCAATACCTGCCCCTTCTTCACAGTGCACTCAAAACCTCACACGGATCGCTGCACTTCGCTTCGTCTGACCATCGTCGGACTGAGTTGTACCTACTGTGCGAGTGGAGCTTTGGAATTATTCCGAGTACCTCCACAACCATTTCTTGCTTCCTCAAGCAACAGCGTGCCTCTGGGTCAAATCAGTCTCATGGGGGCTCATTCAATGAAGGGCGTGTAAATATTGGAAGCATTAATACAACGCAGGAAAATTCTCGAGTGAGATCTCGTTCCGAGTCACTGCTTTTGTTTCGGCTAGTCACCTACAATCTCCTGCCACATGCTCTCGTGATAACATGCACGTTTGCTAATCAAATGAGTATTCATAACTAGGAAATAGGGAAAATCAGTCACGCCTCAGTCACGACACAACCTATTGTTCGACATGGGGCACACAGAAAATCACACGCCCACTTCACTTGTTAAGTATCACAGCTCGAAGAGACGAAGATAGACAATGCAAACCGGCACTTGCACATTTCGCGGAACGTGGTATGGACGAAAGAGAGAAGCACATCGCGAATCCGGTAGGTACTCATGATTTGGGAACATTTTGGGGAGGAAGTAGAGCAAATGAAAGAAAGTTCCTCGTTCAGAACAGCTTTGCACAAATTTGCACATCCACACGGCACTAATTAAACTAACATTTAATGTATCTTATGATCCGACTGGAAATCATGTTGCAAATAACATACCTCAAGAAAATACCTCCTTCACAGGACACTAAACTTCACACCGATCGCAGAATCTGACTTCGCTCACCGTCACCGGAATGAGTTCCTTCTGTGCAAGCGAAGCCTTGGAGTTTGCCCGAGTTCCCGCTCGCTTCCTACAGCAAAAAATAGCGTTTGGGTCAAATCAATCCGATGGGTAGACTTCGGAGAGCGACGCTGAAATAATGGAATAGCATGAATATAGCACACTATAAAAACTAATATCGCGAAGCTTTGCATCTTAATTTAAAATCGATTTAATTAGTTCCCTCCCCATTAAATAGAGCATTGGTAGGTGCAATAAAAGCCAATAAAAGTAAAGTCCTTTTTTGAGCGACTTATATTGTTGAACTAATCTCATCTGGGCATTTAACAGTTAAAGATTTCCTACCTATTTGTTTCATCGCTGAAAATCGCTCACTAAGATCATATGTTCAAGAATAAGTAATGTGTAATTGGAAATAACAAGGTAAGGGATCTGGTTAAAACTTTTGCAAAATTGGATAAGGTTCTTCCCCAATTATAATATTTTTGAATCACTTAATTTGGATGTTTAACACTGTTATTTTATCTTCTCAGGTGGTGGATGGTGGTGGTTCTCAGATGGTCTCCTGGTCCGCTTGTGAAGGTGTGTGTGAAGTGAAATTTGGAATTAAGTAATCCTTGAAATCCTGAAAAATTCTTTTGCTTCACGATGAGCCGAAAAAGCTTCAACCAAAACATACAGTATTTACAGTTTCAGCTTCAGCAAAAAGGAGATCATTTTAAGTTACTGTCTGTTTTCACTATACATCATAGGAACTCTTAATTTCTGCAGTTGTTTTAATTACATTTTTATGACATTTTAATGACATAAACACAATCATTCAAGTTAATTTAAAATAGGTACACAATATGTGACATGTCAAGTTCTAGCAAATCTCTAAAACTAACAGCACACAAACAAGACAAACATTTTCAGACCAAATGCTTCATCATCTATTGAAAATCAATCATAACCATTGCTTCAAAATAACTCTCCATGACTAGTCTTAAAACTTCCATACCCAGTTTGGTTTCCATTCCTTTAACAAGAGTACCACATTTATGTTAAGTTGTACACCCCATTGGCATTTTCGTTCTTCTTTTGTCATTCTTTTTTACACGTATTGTCACGTATCACTGTTAATTTTCATAACTGTTCTCTGTTCCTTTTTGTCGTCCGTTGAATAAAGATGTATGTGATGAACTCCAGTGTTTGCCTGCGTTCTTAATCGCATCAGGTTATGGGCCCAGACAACCCAAACTGCGCTAGTGATCGTGATTATAGGATAAAACTTGAGTTTATTCTGTAGTTGTAGGTTTCGAGCGAGTGAAGCGATTTGCTGCATTCGATTCCGTGTTTTTCCAAACATGGCGAGTAATACTGCGCCGGCAATAGAGAAATTATCGGGCATTAATGACTATAACTCGTGGGCCTACGCTATGGAGATGTACCTTGTGCATGAAGTGTTGTGGGAATATGTTACCGGGGTTAAAATACCGGAGAAAGACTATTCCGCGAAACTCGATTAGAAAGCTCTGTCCAAAATAGTGCTTATGATACGGCCAGAGCTGCACTCGTACACGAGGAAGGCAAAAACCGCTAAAGAAGCATGGGACTCGCTTCGAAATACTTTGGCACCTTCTGACGCGAGTGAGAAGAGACTTCTTCTAAAGAAACTATACACGTTCAAACTCCAAGACTACACAGATATGGAGGCATATGTTGGTGGCGTCATGTCGGTAGTGTCGTGGAGTTATAGAAGAGATGAATTGAGATTCGTTGACCGGAATGATAACACGACTGGGACAGACATTCTTCACTTACCACTCATGACAATCAATTGTAGAAAGCTTCCAGTAGCCATGTAATTTGCCTCTAAAATATGCACTTTCACGGTAGGTACTTACACGAAGAATGTGAATTTTTTCAGGATATGGAGTGGGTCGGACGTGTGGCTGCTACTGATGACATTTGGTTACCTACATTTAACATAAAAATTTAAAAAGCCTACCATATAAACACCTTAAAATATTTATAACCAGGCTAAGTCCTTATGAAAAAATACTGAGGAAAAATAATGTGTGCGCAGGGAGTCCCGATCCAGCAATGTTACCAACTTACACCTGTCTACCCAAGTACTCTACCCCTAGTCCAAGACTTACCCTCAAAAAGACTTGCTCAACTCAAGATTTAATTTGATAATGACATTTTACTGAATACTTTTTCTAGCATTCTATCCAAACTATCACTTAATTCTCTGAATTAAGTGTTGTGATAATATTGTCAATGTAAGACACAGGTAATGAGGCCCACATATAAAAGGATCAAAGTTAATGTATTGCATATTGAAATAATGTGCAACAGGAAAGACTGTTCATTGTAGAAATACCTACATTACCACCAGACAATGGAATTAAAAATGGGAGTGTATAAAAAAATCCCTTAAAGTACTTCCCTGGACCCTGAAACTGACTTATATACTTCTGAAGGAATAAATACTCACTTAAGTTAGTAAGCCAATGGACAACTAGGCTTATTTCTTTTTAAATATGCCTGCTGGGGTTGGGCTTCCTCCATTCCGTCCAATCCCATACTGCTACTCATACTGTTAAGATAGCTGGGGGTGGCTGCTACCCTGACTCTTAAGAGCTGCTCAGGCTCTGATGATGAAAATCGGATGCCGAAGGGTACGACTTACTCCCTGCATCAATAGAGAGTCACTCATTCGCCATGAACAATGAGAGGTGTATTTATAATGAACTACTTACTCTTTTCTATAAATTTTTTGAACTACTTACTTTTTTCATTCTTTAAGTACAAACAGGAGAGTATGTTGCCAAGTACAATGCATGAACTTTTACGTAAATGCATTTGAAAGTAACGGAGTAAACAAGGAAAAAAAGTAGAATTATCACAAGGTACAATATCTGAGGTGAGAACCTGAAGGAAAATCCATCAAGAGGTCTGCAGGGTGTGCATTAACAAAGGGAATATTCAAACCCATGTTTCTCCAGTATACTGTCTTAAATTTAACAGAAAGAGGCTACCCTTCCAGGAGTATTTTGATTATTAATGATATTAATGAGTCACACGTTAAAGAGCCATGGATCTAAATAAAGAAAAAGATGCTCCCCTCCCCTCATAGAGAAGTCCCCCAACCCAGGGGAGAGGGGGCTAGAGATTCCCCAAGGGTTCAACCCCCTCACACCCAGAGTAGGTGGGACCCTTCCCCCCCACTCGGAGATGATAGGTAAGAGTGGCTGCTACCCTGACACCCCTTCCCATCTCGTACCGTCATAACATATCAATGGACATGACCCACACACCCATATCATAGGATAGAAATCACTGCATTAATATGAATAGTTAACCATGATAGTTAGTCTCAGTTACCAGACGTCGTCAATCAATTACATGTAATCTTATTTTTTCTAAAAAATAAAATGCATCCGTAGTGCTCAGAGCTTAAAGAGATTACAAGATGGTTATCTAAAAATATCACATAATTGGATTTCAAAAGACTGGAATTTGAGATGGTACTCATGCTGAATGATGTGTCTGGTAATCAAAAGGTTGTACCCTGATTATGTGTGTGTGGGTGAAAGGCTTCTGACTTGTGGAATTTTACCTTGTGCCAGAGTGCCTATTGACAGATATAGGGCCTTTGACAGCTCCTAACCTCACCAGAGGCATAATTTGTCCATTATCATTAGTTAACATTCCTATTATTTAATTTATTTTCACAATATTTTGAATGCTTCCTGCCATTATTTTCCTGATACTGTAATTATCCATGCCTCACTGCCACGAATAAAAAGGCTCTTGTCATAAGTTATAATGAAGTATTTCCTTACTTCCAAGATGTTGTAGTCAACTATGAAGAAATTCAGCAAAGGGTGGTTGACAGCCATTTCAATCAATGAAATAGAAAAAGGAATCCTATAAGGAAGGAGGAACATACTTTTTTTTAACTACTTACCCTTTAAAGTAATCGGTATTAAACAGGAAAGTAAAAGGAATAAAATGCCACAGAAAAAAAGGCTAATTAAAAAAATTTATATCCAACTATTGCCGTCAGAAATCTTAAATCATTTTCCAAAACATGCTGTTAGCATCTCAAGATTGTGAGATAACCATGGAAAAAGTATGGTCTTTAAAAAATTATATTCAATTTCCAATCTGATGAGACCCATGTAGCACAGACGGTTGGGCCAACGTTGGGAAATGGTGCGACGGTTGGGGAATGGTTCGGTTACTTTACGACCGTTGGGCCAACATTGGGAAACGGTGCCATTCACACGGCTATTTATGATCCGTTGGGCCAATGTTGGGAGATGGTGCCATTTGCATGGTTATATATGATCCGTTGGGCCAACGTTGGGAGATGGTGTTAGGGGACTGCCTGATTACAGCGCAGCCAAGCTGGATATTATCTCACTTAGCACATTATCAGCTACATGGTGTTTGTTATCCAAGAGTTTTAGCCGAGATGTAGTGCATCCGCATGGAACAACTCTGAATAATGATCCTTTAAGTACTAATTTTTTCATGCACCTATTTGCACGTTTCTCTTCATATATCCTATATTACTGGTTATTACGCATCCGTTGCATAGCTGTCCTCCCTCGTTGACCTAATATTCTACCAATTACCTCAATTAAGGTTATTTCCTCCTCCAGGGAGGAGAGTATACATATTCTCCTCCCCATAGATGGTTGCCTAAATCAGCCAAAAACCTTATTAAATAAGACAGTAACTTTAAAGTTATAAAAGTAAGGAACAACTCGTGAACATAAATGAAGTGAGATCCTTGATAATTCCCCATTTTTTTTCAATTTTGTTCCGTTGGGGAACAGTTGGGGAACAGTTGGCAAAACGGACATGAATAACGGTTGGCCAACCATTGCACCCAACCATTCCCCAACGTTGGCCCAACCCTCTGTACTACATGGGGAGAGATGCTAAATAAAGGAGTAATAAAGAACCTACCTTAATACATATTCCACTAAACATGAGGGCATAACTGCAGGCAAAACCGCAAGGAGGGAAGGGAAGTAAGGGAATAAAAATCACCTTTAAAGCAATGCTACTGACAGTAATTGCCATGGATAGCAGTTTTTTATTAAATACATAAAAAACTTTAAAGTTATAAAATTACCCCAACAAATTGATTTTTCCCATAGCAGTGTAACAAACAACACAATAAATAGCATTTATGTAGATTATACAAATCTTTTCTTCTGTTTAAAACTTTTAGTGCTACCCTCACCACTTAAAATGTGGGATTTTGATAGCAAAGTATGCTTTCAATAAAAAACTTATATAAAACCTTATATCAATACTCTGAAGTCAAAATGTCCAAAGAAGGGAATATCAGGATGCCAAATAAAGTAGGGAAATTATATTTCTGAAACAGGTTTTTCAGCTGACTTAGGCAACTATCTACAGGGAGGAGAGTATACCTATTCTCCTCCCCATAGATGCTTGCCTAAGTCAGCCAAAAAACTAGTTTCAGAGATACAATTTCCCTACTTCAATTGGCATCCTGATATACCTGCCTTCAGACATTATCACTTAAGCCAATCACTTAAGCTCACCTTAATTCATCTACTCTGAAGTCAAATTTCTCTCTTTTATTCTTTAAAGGACATATAAAAATTCTATTTCTATTTGCACATTATTAAACCATACATAAACTTGAGTAAATTTAGTACAAGCAAAAAATACCTTAGCCGGCTAGGACTATGAACATTTTATGAAGAAAGATTACGGTAGCTTTGTTCATTTATTCATAATTGACTAAGTATTTAAAAACTATTTATGTGCTTAACTTTAGGCATTTGGCCCAAGGAATTCCCCACTGTCATTGAAGAATCTTGATAACATTGAAACAGGTATACAAGGGCTTGGTCCCAAAAATATATTGCTCTCTACAAAGATGAATACGGGGACACACTTAGAGAAGTCCTCAAGGTCCTTATGGTAACAGCCAGTGGACTAATTGTGGTGTAACCCAAGAACTCACCCATCTGCTTAAATAATGTCTCAACTGTTGTTGAAGGAGAAAAATTCACTAGCTCACATCATTTTCTGTCAGCTTGAAGATCTCACTCGAAAACCTATTGCAAGTTGGGTCTGTATCTGTTCCAGGGATTTTCCTTTGGTCTCCGGGAGGAGGAAGAAGACAAAGACTGCTCCAAGGGCACTGAAGCCACCAAAAAGGAAAAAGGCAGCAGCAGTTCCCAAAGCTTCCACAAGATCCTTAAAAAAACAACCCAGAAAACATTAGAATGGACAAAAAGCTGATCAAAGCAGCTGTCTCTTTCATTCAATTTCCACAGTAAATCAATTATTGAATTTCAGGGAAAACCAATTCTACCAATTCTAGGCATAAAATTGAAATAATTCATTTCATTAACTTGATAAAACTAATGCCCATTTCAAAATTGCGCCTATTGCATTATCAAACAAATAAAATAGCAGGTCATGGGAATGGATGATTATAATTGAAAGACAACTAAAGCTCGAGAAACCAGAATGTCTGTGTCATATAAATGATCGTTGAAATAAATTAGTCTGTTGAGTAATGAATTGCTGTTGAGCTGTAAGTTTGAGTTCTGACAACATGATGTAAATACAAGTTTCTTACTTCTATGAGTAGTAGGCCTTGTCTTATTCAGGGAAGTTCGAAGTTAATCTGCTTGTTATATCTTATTTGATGATATGGCTTTATTGGGAGGTTAAATTAAGATTTCCTGATATATTTTGGGATGAGCCATTTTTCACCAAATGGACACAAATCCTAATTACATGCAGATTGGATCTAATGTTCTTGTATTTAATTTCCGACCTTTTGGTTTTGGTAATTTTTTCCAAGACCCTACAAAAATTATTATTTTCTCATTTTGCTGTGATGATATATATTTCCTAATGACAACTTGGTTTTCAGTTGGAGCTGTACATTTTAAATGCATACCTTATTAAAGAAGAAACATTCCAAATCATACCATTTAACTATGACAACATATGGGTGCAAATGAAAGATAAAAAACAATTTTCAGCTCTATAAAAAAACACTTGATTGCACTTTGGAATCCATGACTCGTGTCAGTACATTCTAATAGAACTAGTTACAGTAGGTCATAGCTACCTGAAAGCACTTGGTTGCAATGAATGACAATACCCAGCATGCTGAGGCCACAATTGCTCCGGCTGGCCCCTTTGCTGTAGGAGGCAGCACTTCAGCCATCACGGCCCAAGGAAGAGGACCAAAGCCAAGGAGGTAAGCACATAAGTACGCATTGACTGTGGCAAGTGGGAGCCATGTTACAGAGTCAACATGCCTACCATCCTCTTTTGCCTACAAAAAGTGCAATAGAAAGAAAAAGCTTCAGTTTAATGCTTGATCTAAAACATATTATGCCTTTTTATGTATACAATTTGTCTGCATACATTAATGCACAGCATGTTCATTTAGGTAAGCTTCATGATTAGGATCATCATATTAAAAGTATTATTCACCCATCACCCACCTACCTACTACTTAGCCTATGATTCAAAGTCACCCTTAGTATTTTAGCATTGAAAATTGTATTATCGTCCAACTATCAAGCAAGCATTTCATGAATCATATGAATGGAAACGATAATTGATTCGGAGCCTTACTCTAGCAAGGAGCATCTGAAAAACATTACTTCAGTACGTCATTATTCGTAAAAACGAGTAAATTTTTCACGTGAGGACCGTGCCCGAGGTTTGTAATTTCGAAACTACGTTTTTTCGTAATATCGAGTACTGGTACATGTATGTATTCAGATACCCTTTTGGTGGGAACTGAAGATTTTGCTTTGTAAAATCAAAATATCATCATTTTGCATTTCTACTGTATGCATATGATTTTCTCCTGGAATTTTGGGATCTTCAATGATTTTAGCAAATAACTTTACTCAGTCCTGAGAAAAAATTATTCTTCTCTTATCTAAGGCAAATATGAATGGGAATCTGTTTATTAAAATGAATATTTTTAGGAAAATTTAAAATAGAACAGGAATTTTTATTTCAATGATAAAAAAACATTAAAATTGGTGTGACAAACAGTTATCTCTGTAAATAAAACAATAACACATTTCTTGTCTTTTACACTCTCTATGCACTTTTCCATAGAAAACCAGTTTATGGTTTTTGATGAAACTTTTTTCTCTTCTTTCTATTAGCTGTGAGAGTCTTTTGACTCAGGCATCAAACAAGCATCTGCCATAATTTATAAATTTGAAATTATATTTATCATTTAGACAATCTTCTCGGGTTTTCCACCAGGTCAGGTTGTCCATTGCCGACATTTCGATGCTTGACTCTGACCTCCCCACAGGGTATATAAGGCGGCCAAAATCTCAGTTTGACACTCATTTGCCCTGATGATGATGCCCGAGTCGAGCATTGAAACGTCGGCCATGGACAACCTGACCCGGTGGAAAACACGAGAAGATTTTCTACAGCTAGTTCACCGGGAAAACTTTCAATCTATATTTATCATTTTTATATTCATCAAATAGGTTATCCATTTTCAGTGGATGCAAGATTTTTCACGTTTAACTCATTAAAATTCATAAATATTTATTGATCTCTTCCAGTTTTCTTTATTTTATTGGCAAAGCTTCAAACTTTCTTATTCTTGCAATCTTATTACTATACTATCCACATTTCTCTAAAAAGAGTAATTCAGGTCCAAATGTTATGATTTTTTCACTTATAAAAAAGCTATCTGGAGTAGTAACTTGCACTACTCAAGGATCAAAATGCTTTTGCTTGTGGTGAATCTAAAGTGCTTAGTAAATGGACAATAGCAGAATTTTCATAGGTAAAGAAACATTTGCATTGACCAGGACTTCAAGCTGGAACCCCTTGATTTCCTAGTTTGTCAATTAGTAGAAAGTACACAATTTCACAAACAAATGGTTGTTATGTATTTAAAATAGGCTAAATGAATTTTTAGCCAGTGGAATAATAATAATTCCAAAAATATCCTTAGGTATTCTGAGGTATTAGTATGAAGTCAGAGAAAAAAAGCCAGGAACAATGTTAAACTACGAAAACAAAAAACTTGAGGAGGTGGAAGAGTACTGTTACCTGGGAAGCCGAGTAACCAGCAATGGATAAAGTAAAAGAGGAATTGTCAGTAGAATAGCCCAATTGAAAAGGACATTTTACCAAAAGAAGATTCTGCTTACAGCTTCAAATATATGTTGTAAGTGAGGAAATATTTCATTAGAACATACATCGGGAGTTATGCTATTATATGGCAGCAAAGCATGGACGATAGCAGCAGAGACATCAAGGCTGAAAGCATTTGAAATGTGGTGCTACTGAAGAATGATGAAGATAAAATGGATCAACCGAGTGACAAATGAAGAATTCTTAATAAGAGTGGGAGAAAAGAGAAGTCTACTGAAAACCCGAAATAGAAGACAACTTTATCAGCCATATCTTAAGACCCATTAGCTGGATAAAGACAATCTTCGAGGGAAAAGTGGACGGGAAGAATGGAAAAGGCAGCCCTCATATGAGATACATGGAATAAGTTGTGAAGGATGTAAAAGAGAAAAATTACGTTAATATGAAGAGGTTGGCCGATAGAAGAATCAAGTTGAGGGTTGCGTCCAACCAATCCTCGGATTGTTGACCGATGATGATGATGAAAATGTCTTTAGGATGTTTAGAATTATGTGATGTCACTGCTATTAAATTTTGGAATGAAAACATCATTATTCATGTTTTAATATGTCTCTAAAAGAGGCCATAGAAAATGAATGTTTTGTGCCAAGGAGGTGGGACTTCTTCCCAAGTACCCCAATTCTGCCTTTATTGTCACCCATCTCTTATCTCATAGTATCTCTCCCTTTATCTTTTAATCTTCTTTGCTTTTTACTACACGATAGGTCAGAAAATCTAGTCCCATATTTGTAAAGGCCCGGGTTCTACTTCTGGCAGTAGGTACATACATACATGAATATAACCCATACTGGGTTAAAATATATTTAGAATTCTGATATACTATTTAAGCCATAGATAAGCCATTTTAATAACACAAGTTCTTACATGAGCCTTCAAAACACAAGTTGGCCATGAGGTTTCATTGGGAAATGTCAAACTAATGTCAAACTAATGTCAAAAAATATAAATTATGTTTTAAGAGTATTTATGTATCTCCCTTCCATTGAATTTCATTGGGCACCATCTTCAATACAATTTTAAGCCATTATTCATGACTTAAACTAGAAGAAAAAAATAGTAAAAATAGTAAAAAAAAGAAGTAATATTCCACTGAAGGTCCATAGCTTGGAGGAAGCTTGCAGAAATGAATGCGATCTGCTGCATCCCAAATGCATGCATAACTATTCACAAAAGGGAATAACATTTGTATTTGCTGATAATTTTGAATAATATAATGCAGTTAAAAATACTTCTATTTGTACATTGTACATTTAGTACATAGTAAATTGAACTGTTATTCCATATCATGAGTTCTTTATGGAATTGAGAAATGCCATATTTCCCATGGCATAATAACGTGATTTATTTAACAAGTGTATAGAAATTCTACGTATACAATGAAAGAATCAGGGGTCCATATGCTTCATCTGGCCCCAAATCCCTAGATTAGTTTACCTGAAAGTAACCCCCAAGGGAAGCCAGAGATACTGCCATGGCAATGGCTGAAGTCAACAGCAAGATCCTCCGACCAGCCCTGTCAGCCAGAGGTGTGGCAATCTGAGAAAAGATCAGCATCACCACAGCGACCACAATGGAGCTCGTTGATGGACTCATGGAGCTGCCTGCATCCTTGAATATTCTTTGAGTGTAGAAGAACACAACATTGATCCCTGATAGTTGCTGAATAACCACAAGTCCGATGGAAATGATGAGGGCCCTCTTCATGGCAGGTGTTGAGACCAGTTCTCGGAATGATGATGCCCTCTGCTCCTCCGCCTCCCTCTCCACCACCTCCGTCATCTTGGCCAACTCCTGTGAGATCTGCGGAGTCCCCCTCAGCCACTGGAGGGACAGACGGGCCTCGTCTGGCTTGCCCCGAGCCAGCAGGCACCTTGGACTCTCGGGCATGAGGAGTATGAGGACAAGAGCCAGGACAGCAAGGGCAGCAGAAGACCAGGCAAGAGCTCCATAGTGTCCAGATGCACCCACTGCATTGGCAAAGAGGATGCCCACGTTGAACATTACCTGAAAGGTGGATGGCAAACCAGTACCATGGGTCAATTTGTGCAATGAGCACAGTGCCAATGAGCTACCAAGCCAATTGTGGGGCCATGTTCACCAGCTAAAAAACAAATTTTTAAAATTGATGAATTACAGGAAAGATCAAATCGATGAACTCTTTTCTATTTGGTCAATCATTGACTTCACCTAACTTGTAAAACTTGAAGATGGGTTCCTTTTTCTTTTCAGTTTTTGGCATCATGTGGCACCATCAACTGCCACCATAACATCCTGTTTTTTCAAAAGAGGAAGCAGGCAGACCATGATTCTGAATTATAAGTTAGATCTACTCAATGGGATGACTCCATGAAGCTCTTAGCAGAAGCTTTTACTTGTAGCTCTTAGAGATATGTCATCATCCAATTCATACATCCATCATCATAAGTCAACAATCCTAAGATTGGTTTGATGCAGCTCTCCATGCAATTCTCCTACAGCTCTTCATAATGGGGTCGGTTACCATATTTTTTATCGCCAAAAATGATAGTTCGTAAAATAAAAAGACCTGTATTTTTCCATTTTTCGATCCGTCAATTAGTTCTTGAGTTGAAACATTCTTTTGATTAATCAAGGTGCAAACAAATATGGTTGATGGTGATTCGAAATGTTTCTCAGATTCTGATTTCACACTTCTCATACTATCAAATACCTGAACATTTATTTAGAGACTATTTGGAGATTTCACCCATAAAGAGTGTTACTCTTTATGGGTGAAATCTGCAAATACACTCTTGAGTATTTGAATGGAAAATTGATGTCAAATTACCCCACTTAGTAGGAAGCCATTGTTTACCTCAGATGGGTTTGTCATGAAGTAGTTCCATGACAGCAGGGATAAACTTTATGGGAGAAAATATTATTTACTGGACTAACTGAAATGATGGATGAATCCTTCCCATCTAAATGTCATGGAGCAATATCAAGTAGCCCCATGGTGCAGGGAATTAAATTAAGAATTCACAAAGTAGTCATAGCTACCTGAAGTATTGATCCTAGTGTACCCCTCACAGAGTCTTCAGCTATTTCAGCAACATAAATAGGCACAGCAACCACAACACCACCTAGTGCAAGGCCTGCAATCAGACGGGCTGCATAAATGGCCCACAGGTCTTGCACACAGGCTATGATGATGTAGGAGATGAGGAAGGGGACAGCGAGCGCTGCAATGGCTGGCTTTGGGCCGATGGCATGGGTCAGTGTGCCAGCCATGGCTGCTCCCGGTATGGCTCCTAGTGAGAGCAGGGATCCTATCCAGGAACCCTGCTGTTTATTGAATGGAAGCATAGCGAGGGCTGGAGAGGTCCAGGCAAGGCAAGTGCCACCAACTGCAGCTGAAAGGGTGGCTGAAAGGGAATTGGAAACGACGGATCAAGAATACAGGGTCAGATGAGTCAGGAAGGGAATATGAACAATACCTATTATGCAAATATTCTTACAATTGAATGGATTTGATTGTTATCTGTTCATCTGATTCATGGATAGGAATATTTAAGCCAGTACAAAGGTATAACCTAGTTCAACAATAATTATCCCATTCAATAAATCATATATTTTATTCACACTAAGTATTTAACTTAAAAGGTCTTAGAATACCCAATATTATCAGACTATTACAATAAAATTGGTAATTTTTAAGCATAAAATTGATAATTTGCAAAAATAAAATTGATTATTCATGTTTTTTGCTGATTTTATGAGCCAAAATTTTGGAAAAAAGGCATCTTAAATGCCATCAAGTAGGTATAGTGCCTAAGGATAGTTGAAGGATGATTTTAATTTTGATGCCAGATTGGCAACAGCTCCTCAAAGTCTTTACTCTAAGGCAGATCCCTGAATATACTGAAAGTACAATAAGTACCTACTTTTTATCCTTATGACTGGTGCACTATAATTTTTAGTATTTTACTTACATATGTGTCTTTTAAATTTATCCTACTTTCAAAAAATGTATTTCTTGATATCTACATTCAAAGTCCCCTTCCTACTTCGAAATTGGTTCTTCTCATGATTTGTGACGTAATTCACTTACTCGAGTAAGTGAATACTTAAGTAAGTACTTACTGATCAGCCCTCAATGCTCACCTGAGATGGCAGCAATGTACTGTGGCCACTTCTTCCCTGGCTGCACTTGGTCCTCTGGGGAGGTGAGAGTTGCCCTCTCGGTCTCAGCACTGGAGTCCTTCTCCATGGCGCTCAGGGTGGAAAAGTCGAATGAGGAGACAGAATCCACAGAAAAAAGGCACGATAAGGTGAACTACCTGAAAAGCATCCAAGAAAATTCTTGAAATGCTGAAAGAGGATCAAGAGTTTTGAGAGTGAACACTCGCGGGCTCAAATATTTGATCTCAAGTTCAATTTTATTCAAATTATTCGATATTCAAAGTCATAAAGAACTTGAAACATAAATGCCTTAGTCAGAAAGGTATGGAGATGATATTTCCATGAGAGGGGACACCTAGAAGTATATATACTTCTAATTACAACCAACAGGGGTTAAAGTGGAAAGAAGGGAAAAAACATGAGTATATGAATATAAAAATTTACACAAATATACAAAATCTTTGTATTATATTTTTGACATTTTTAAATTATGCATATATGCTGTAGCGTGCCTATTTAGTTCACATGTAGAATGGCTCAATATCATAGAGGGTAGACGTCAACTTAAAAGTTACAGGGTAGACGTCAACTATCTTTTCTAATTAGAAGTGGTGAAAATTCGGACTCTCTCGATACAACCAAAAACATACTCAAACGAATGTCATATTCGTTTGACTATCTTTTTAATGACGAAAGGAATTCAGACTCCAGCGTCTAGGTTGCTTTGAAACTGAATGGATCATTCCGGAAGTTTTCCAATCCCAATCGGTTTTTTGTCTATCATAAGCTGTATATTTCATTTCCATGCTTCCCTGGCTTCGGCTTTTATTCGAAAGTGAAGGGCATTTTCAGTACATTTCCGGATGTTCATGAAAATATTTTTCGCAGATTTCATATATCTCTTGTTCCAAGGGGAGCAAAAAAAAATATTTCACCCAGTTGACCCTGAAGGTTCGCGTTGGACCTAAAAAAATGTACTGAAATTCCGTCGCAAAAATAACGCTGACGAAAGAGTAACTTAGGTTAGTTTTAAGAGTAACTTAAGTCTTTTTCATTAAAAAGACGAGGACGAGGGTGAACAGGAACTAGGAAAAGACTCAAACAAGACCTGTGCTCGACAAGTAATGAACCTTAATGTACCTGTGAAAAGACATTTTGAAATGACCGAGGCAGTGCTAGGAGAGAGATGAATTAGGAGAAAAAACGCATCAACACAGAATTAATAGGAGAAAACGAACACTTTACAAAAACAGATATTTACTGTCGAAATCATTTTCATTTACACCTCACGGTTTCATCATGTCAAATCAAACCAAATTGGCAAGTGTATATATTTTATCCATGTTTTGATTGATATTATGATAGGGATTTTACAGGGGATACCACTGACTCTAGAGGACAGTGAGCATAAAGATATTCGTTAGGCGGAAGAGTAGACCGAGCATGCATACAACGGTTTTCGTACATTGTCCAACAACGAACTTAGCTTACACTGCTACTATGTTTTTTCCTTTTTCCCCAAATATCCATTTATGATTAAGCTGATGGTAAATACTGTTCCACCCATTTACGGCATATCCTCTAGCTCCCTGAACTCTAATAACCTGCTGATAAATTTCTTTAAGTGTGAAAAGCAATTTATATCTCCGGTTCAAAAATACGCAAATCGTTTGAAAATCTTTACAGGGTATTCCGTCTGATGGAATCTCTTAGTATTGCCATTATATCTCTTCGAAACTATACTTTGCTTAACAATTACCATTATACTAATAATTAAAGATATACTTTACTTTGCAGAGTCCTCGAACGGGTTATTTTTCATACCAACGAAACATCGTCGCATCGATTCCACCGATTCTTCCTCCGATACCAGGCGGCGGAACTCCAATCCCCGAGTCCGTAATCGCACCAAGCAGAGCCGGCGAATTCCGGCGAAATGAAAACTCAGTGCCTCGCGGAATGATACCAGTTCGGAGATAATACAAAAATTTTGATGCCTCTCACAGGGTTGGTCAAGGGGGAGCACGTGATGACTAGGGTAACCGTGTCAACGTTTCAATCCTCATTTTATCTCCTTCGTATTTGATTGATAGTTTTCGAGTTAGTTGAAGCTGATCTAGTGTTCCTACTCTTTTATTTTGCATCTATCCCTATTTTTCTGTCTCCATACCCACGCCATTTCTCTCTTTAAGATATTACCTACTGATCCTCCTCATATTACCCAGAATCCTTTTTTCCCCCGCCTTTCTTTGTCCAGCATTCGATGACGACTTTGTGCATTACATTACCTCACCTATTGCATCCAACTTCTGTGACTTCTCCTAATTTCTAACTGTCTCCTTTCCCTTCCGAGCACGTTCAACACCTCTTCATTCGTCCGCCTTTCCGTTCACCGCACTCTTTCTGCTCCTCACTAACATTTATGAGGCTTCCAATTGTTTCTTTCCTTCGAGGAAAGGAAGGACCCAAGGAAAGATCCTTCCTAGGGTCCAGGTTTTAGGTTCATATAAAGCCATGCTCCCTGTCAATATTCTCTTAAAATCCCCGCTGAAATTTTCATGAGCACAGCCAGGCACGTAAATTTGCTTCAGGTGGGGGGGGGGGGGACTAATCCTAGTGTAGCGTAATTTGAAACAAATCAGCCTTGCTCGTTCGGTGCTGACATGTTACAAATCCCTTCCCTTAATTTTTAGTGCTTGGTATTTTACTTTCTCAGTGCCCATTCCTATCTCTTCTCACTGGTTAAAGTGCGTTGCTTATGAAGTAGTTAATTTGAACGGGCCCAGAACAGAAGTTCCATACATATGAACATATCAGATAGAAAAGAATAACCTATTAACCACACATATACATCAAACTAGTGATCACGTTTCAAGACGCTTGACACTTGAATTATATGCAGTGTCATCCGGATTATTAGGTCCAGTTAAAATCAGAACAACAAAATTATTGGGACAAAATTTCGCGGGGGCTGAAACCCCCCCTTCCCCTGCTACGTGCCTGAGCACAGCCAAATCTCTTAATATCATTACTACTTCCTCCCATTTCGTCCAATAAGCTATCCAATTAATAAAACTGTTTCACTTGTTCTAGGCGATGCCCTCCGGCCCTAATATTAAGTTTTGCCTTTTATACTCTCGAAAACATCATAATTTTTTATCCTAGTGATTTATTTTCAACTCAAACTTATAATAATTTCTTTATTGATTACAGGATTTCCCCAATTACAATCAATTTAATACATGGACATAACACATTTAAAAACACCCATGCCCTGGATAGGTAATTTTACCCAGGCGGGACTCGAACCCGCGAGTTCCCGCTTCGGTTTGGCAGGACTTAACCACACCGCCACCGAGGTCGGCACCTATAATAACAACAAGCCTTAAGGGGGTTCTATACCTCCGCAGAAAACGGCTCTGCAGACCCTTGCGAGATCGAAGATAACGAGTTTAATATAAGTCGCAGAGCTGATCGGGTTTCACTGATCGTTAGATTAAGGATCAATGTGAGCGGCTATTTGAACAGAATTTTCATTAGCAGTACTCATTAAAGAGCTTCAGGCACTGAAAATCGTAAAAATAGCCTGATTTCAACTTTTTTTCCTTTGACATTGAAACCGTAATGGAAACATGTGTTCAATTATCCGCTGGGATTCATCCTTCTCTTCTACTATTATATCAAACTCAAAGACCTTAGGTGCATACTAAAGTTGCTATTTATTATTTTCCGAACCATGTTTTCACTATTTTACGTGCTAAAAATCTTTCGTTCCGTGGCGCTGCTCTAGTCCCCCCCCACTCCCGCTAACGTCACCCTCCACCTCCTGGCTCCTTATCTCTCTCTCTCTCGAACCATTCCAAGGCCACGTCCGAGCCACTTCGCCTCCCTCCGGCCACTTGTCGAAAGCCAGAGCTCTCAGACCGAGCGAGCTCAGCAAGGATATTTTTTTCATTAGCAGGCAGGCACGTAGCCAGAAATTTGCTTCGGGGGGGGGCTAAGTTTAGCACGTTTAGCCTAACTTCAATTCAGCCTTGCCCGTCGGTACCGACATGAAACAAATGTCTTCCTTCATTTTCAGTGCTCGGTATTTGCTTTCACATTGCCCATTCCTATCTGTTTTCTCTGGTTAAGCTCACTGTTTATCCTGTCATGAAGCAGTTAATTTAACCGGCCCCAGAACAGAAGTTCAAATCATGCATACATATCAGATTACTACAGATACATACATATCAGATTGGTAGATTAAATAGTGGGTCGATAAAATAATTATCGGGGAAAATTCTAGCTGAAAAAGAGCACCAGGAGAGAAATAGATTGGGAGAAATAATTTCAGTCATAGTAGTGAATTGTCGTAGTTTAAGAAATAAAGTAGCCGAATTTCACCACCTCATAAAAAGTACTGATGCTGATATAATCGTACGCACAGAAAGATGGCTTTCGAAGGACATATCAGATGTGAAGTATTCCCTAAGTGTTTTACCGTATACAGAAAGGATAGAGTAAGCAGAAACGAAGGAGTATTATTTATAGCTGTGAAGGACCCGTATGTTAGTAGAAGAAAACTTATTTCAGAGCGAAGTGTAGTAAGTATTTGGTGTTCCGTTAAAAGTAAAAGTAGTGACGCAAAAAAAAGATATATGTAGGTGCATATTACAGGCCACCGGATGCAGACATCAATTCTATAATGGAACTAGAGTCAGAGATAGGAACATTGATTTCTCGGAACAAATACAGAGGAATAATAGTAGGCGGAGACTTGTATCTCCCTTCGATAGACTGGAATACGTGTAGTTTTATAACAGGAGGTAAGGATAAGTAACTCTGCGAATCACTGTTGAACACCTTTACGTCACATTTTTTACATCTACTTCTACATAATACTCTGCAAGCCAACATAAAGGTGTGTGGTAAGTGGTGAATACTCACCAAACATGCACTACATATCATGCATAAAAAAAGGAATAGTACTCGTATAGGTACTGTTCAAAACTACGCTATTTAAAAAAAGATAAAAATAGCGAAGCATACATTCAAAAACATGCCGTTAGTTGGGTTAGCTATAAGTCCTTATACCAACATGCAGGTACCAATGTTATCCATTGCTACACTCGTACTGGATATATTTACCGTTATTCATATCCCTCAATGTACGTAGAAAAAAGGGCATTTTGAATCTGTCAGTTTGGCAATCATTTTCTCTAATTTCGTGATTATGGTCCAGTCTACCATAGTAAGTTGGGGTTCACAAAATATTTTTAACATCATCACTGAAAATATGGTCTTGGAATTTGTTTTAAGAGATTATGTCTAAATTTCAATCTGCTACGATCTTCTTCAATTCAAGTGCTAAGAGGAGAGCTATTCATTTTCCAAAAATTCATCAAGAGACAATTATAAAATTTAAATTCTAAGTGCCATGTATCACACCAATCTTCAATTGCTTGTAGGTCATCATTTAAATATTCTTTATCGTTTGGGCATAGAATTCCCCTGTACACTACAGTGTCATCGGCAAATAGACGAAGCTTACTTATGACAACCTTATTGATATCATTTATGTACAGGAGGAACAGGAGTGGACCTATCACACTACTTGATGGGACACTCAAAGTGACTTTAATTGCCGGTGAGGTAACACCGTCCAAAACAACCCTTTGCACCCGATCATGCAGGAAATCATTTATCCATGGTTTAATGTTACTGTCTATGCCATAATATTTTAATTTCAAGATTAGTTTGCTATGAGACACCTTCTCGAAAGCTTTTTTGAAATCGAGAAATATAGCATCCACTGGAATATAATTTTCGCCAGAAACTAAAATATTGTGAGAAAAGAGAGCAAGTTGAGTTTCACATGATTTGCTCTTCCGGAACCCATGCTGAACATCGGCCAATAAATTCTGGCTATATAGTTGTCCCATGACTGAACTAATAATTATATGTTCCAGGACCTTGCATGAAATGGATGTTAGGGATATAGGTCTGTAGTTAGATGGCTGCTCCCTATCACCACTTTTAAAAATGGGTGTTACATCGGCTGCTTTTCAGTCCATCGGTACGACGAAACTTTAAAACAACTAGTAAAAGAACCGACCAGGGGAGACAACATACTAGACTTATTCGCAACAAATATACCCGAATAAGTTCTAAATGTAGCTACAGACAGGAATTAGTGATCATAAAATAGTTCATGCGATATTGAATGTAGGCGTTGAAAAACATTATAAACCAAGGAGGAGGGTATACTTATTTGGCAAGGCTAATTAACGACGGTATGAAAGAGGAATTAAGGGAATCGTTTAATGTATTTAGCGAACAAAGCAAAGGATTAGATATAGAGGATTCGGGGAGAGAAATTCTTGAGGTCACCCGTAAAGCAGTTAATAAATATATACCAAGTAAATTGATAATACAGAGCATAGGTGGTATGACGCGGAGGTTAGGAAATCACTAAAGCGACGAAGGGTATGCCACGCTGAGATGAAAAATGAAGGACAGGGTCTATCGGTAGAGGAAAAAAATGAGTTAGTTCAAAACTATAAAAAATCGAGAGCATTAGCAAGGAAATCATGTCGGCAAGCGTTATCACATTTCAAGAGCAAGATGTTAGGAGAATATTTAGATAGCAATCCTAAAGTGTTTTGGTCATATGTGAGAGAGAGAACTTCAGGGAAATAGGTCCACAGTAGGTACACACACTTAAAAGTGATAAAGGAATTAGAGTCACCTGAGGGTTTGGAAAATGCCAATACTTGAAAAGCCTTCTTCCAAAACGTATTCAACTCATCGTCACACATCGCAGTGGAACCTCCGCCGAAAACATTCAGTGAGCAAATGCCCGAATTAAAAATTTCAGGTCGCGGAATAGAGCAGCAGTTAAAAAACATTAGTAAAAACAAATCACCAGGTCCCGATCAAATTCCTTCCCGGGTATATAAAACATTAGCTTCTGAAATAGCCCCCTATCTAGAAATAATATTCAATAAAACACTAAAGAACCGCACAGTACCTACGCAGGGATTGGAAAGTAGCTAACATTACACCTATTTTTGAAAGCGGTGATAGGAAAGAACCTAGTAACTACAGACCCATTTCACTCACGTTAATCTCTTGCAAAGTATTTGAGCACATTGTAGTCAGTACAATCATGGGGCATTTGGATATCAGGGATTGCTCATAAACAGACAACGTGGGTTCCGGAAAGGTAGATCCTGCGAGACACAATAAGCTTTATTTGTACACGATATTTTAGTCAACGGCGAAAACAGTACTGAAGTTCATGCGATAGATTTAAGATTTTAAAAATGCATTCGATAAAGTACCACATGATAAATTAATCTTGAAATTAGAGAGTTTTGGTTTAAATAATGACGTTGTGTGTTGGATAAAAGAATTCTTAAGTGGGCGAGAGCAGAGGGTTGTCATAGATGGTATCATGTCAGACACAATCAAAGTCACATCGGGAGTTCCCCAGGGTAGCGTAGTTAGTTTTACGCTTAGACTTTTTGTAGACGATACTGTAGTGCGCAGGGGTATATCAGAAGAAGACAGGAAGCAAGGATTTAGATATAATTCAAGACATGGAGGAGGAATAATTCTATAGAGCGATCCTATAAAATTAATAACACGAAGGTCGAAAGCGTTGAAACCATAAGGTATTTAGGTGAAACAATCACTAAAGATTTATCGTGGAGAAGACACATCCGGGAAATATGCGGCCGAGCGAAGAGAAAGCTAGGATTTATAAAAAGAGTACTTGGGAAATGTGACGAGAAGACAAAATAGCGATGTTACTTTTCACTTAGCACATGAAATATAAGCAGTTTAATCCGGATTATCATGCCCAGTTAAAATCAGAACGATAAAATTTCTTGGAAAAAGTTTCGGGTCCCCCTCCGTATCGCCTGGGAAATTCGGGGCCCCAGGCCCTGTTCTCGAAAGTAAATTGAGAAAAGTTAATTGAGGTAAAATAGTTAAAATGGGGAGCTTGTGTTCAATAAGCTGACAGTAAAACGCAGAATAATGGTCACCTGGTCCGACCGAGTAACCATTTACCGTGAAATTTAATATTTCCTTTTTAATGCATTAGAATGGATCTACAGTAACTGGATTACTCGTGCAAACTATTGTACTATTTAGGATCGGAAAAAATTGCTTCCAACACATATTGGATAAAAGTACAGGGGGTTGACTCCTTCAAGCACCAATCTTGTTTATGTAAGTAATGCTAAATGGAAGCGTATTTTACGTTTACGTCCGAATTGGAAAAAATCCGAATCTTACGAATATAATCAACATTTTCGTAGAACTGCAGTTTAGTTTTTCTCGTATATTTCAAAAAAATATCGGAGACATTTCATCCCTCTGAAACTGCGGCACTGCGATTCAATAACTTTTGAAAGGCCAATTTACAAACTTAAATTCCTGCTTGACTTCAAGTGATACCACTGAAGAGACAAAGGAAGGAGACAGCTTATGATCCTTCTAGAAGAAAAATGTTTGATATAAGACACCGTTTCACTTCTCTGTTAGCTCTGGGAAATAATGCACCATTTAGCTGCAAATACTGCAGTATATGTGCGAAATGCAGAACTATGAAAACACAGGCCAAACAGCATATGTGCTTCAAGAATTGGAACAAGTCCTCGACGGAAATGGAAGCCGACATAATTGTCGAGGGATTTAAAACAAGAGAAGAGATGCACAATTTGAAGTACCACCGGCTTATAGGCGATATAATATGATGTGCTTGTCATGAATCTTATAAATGGGTGTTGTGTAATTAGTTTTATCTTTCTTCACGCAAATACGATAAAATTTCCATTTAATTCGTAGGGGATGGCGACAGCAGTGCTACCAAGAAATTGGCCGAACTTCTTCCCTACGGCGTTGATCTCCCTGTCATTAAAATAGATTGCACCAATCACTTGCCGCGATATTGCTGTAAGAGGTGGAGAGAAATAGCTAAGGAATCAAACTCCACAGAAACAAGATAGACAATATTAAGGCGATGGACCGAAGGATGCTAAGAAACATGCATGGAATTAAATAATGGACCGCAAATGACACAATATACGAAAAAGCTACAATTGACCCACTAGAAAAAATAATATCAAATCAAAGTACGAAATACTACAAAACGATAGAAAACAGTGAAAACACAGCTATGGAATGTGCAGCCTTAAATAAAAACAATCCAATTGACAGTTTCCATAGACCGAATGATATTTTAATGAATAATTAAAGATCCTAGTCGGTTCCGGGATTAAAATGACACATATAATAAGCCAGTTTTTGGCATACTATGAAATAAAGTCACCCTAGGGTGACGAGCCATCAGTCAGTCAGTTTTATTTCATTGAATTACTGATGCTCAATTTTCTTTTTTAAGATTCTCTCTTTGGACTTTTCATCTATCGAATAAATATAATTTACCGTAGTCCATAAAAAGTTTTGCTCCAGTTCACACTTACAATGACGTTGTGTTTTAGTTTTTTCTCGATCCCATTTAATTTCTGGACAAACTTTAGACGGAGTTACACTCGTATTAGAAAAATCTTGCAATAAAGAAATTAGGTTTTAGAGAAGCATTTTACTTCTGTACTGAAAATAAATAGCCCCGAATATTTTACCTGGTAGCGAGAGTGGACTAAATCAAATCCCACTTATAGACAAGTTACGTTCGTGTTAGGTGAGTAGCAAAGATAAGCGGATAGCTAAGATGAGGAAGACGAATGAATCACTCGTAAACAAAGATTCTCTCGGCCTTCCTCGAAGGGATCGAGTGACGACGTGTGACGCAATAAGCGATAAGGAACATCTCGACCGGTGGTCACTCATTGGTTACTGAATAAATAAGCCACTCCCCAAACACCCCTCAAAGATGACCCCCTCCTCCCAGTAAAGTTACCCATCCCACTGAAACTGAAGCGGCGGCTCTCGGAACTAACCCCCGTGGCGGTTACTCAAGAGATATTGGTTTGGTATAGAACAGCCTTAAAATGTCAATGGCAGAACTTCGTCTTCAGATTCAGCAAAGGACAGTACGCCAACAAAAGAAAATGGTTCTCTGCGTCAAGGCCGTTGCAAGAGATGGACGGTATGACTTTCTTGGGTGTAGAAAGACAGCACTCGAATGGATAATTGCGCCTTCCTTCTGGAATGGGTGACGAGGTCAATGCCTCAGATTATCTGTCGGCAGGCTATTAGGGTCGCATCGCCTGTATGTGTCAATCGACCCTCTTGTTATTCACCGGCGACTTATACGTGAAGCTATTCTCAATTACCAACGAACGAAGCTCAAAAACTCAGTAACGCGTCAAGTGATAGGGCAGGAGATGCTGTGGGAAAGGAGATTCAGGGACAAATTATTGCTTGTTCGTCTCCCAAATCATTTGTCTCCCAAATTTACACTTAATTATTACTGAAGACATTTCCAGATTGTACGCACTTTATATTTTATCGTTACTTCTCTAATGGGTACCAGAAAAAATGCTGCTGCCATTGATGACAATGTATTCACGCCATCAAATATCGTCGTCGACACAACTGGCAGCGATTTGTGTTATGCACGAACGTTTATGGTTGACTGTGAAGATAAATAACAATAAATTAATTTATTTTGATGAAAAAGTTAGCATCTTTTTAAGATTTTTTTAAACAGATCTTGGCTTTTTTCATTTCGCTAAATTAAGCGATCTTCCCCTACAGTAATCACCAGTAGCTAAGGTCAGTTAATCGGTTAAGTTTTCGCTTGAATGTGCTAATTGTCTTCTGCATGCAACATTCGTGGATGAAATGCCAAGTTTTCTCACAGGACATATCACGGTCTAGAAAATGTTAAGTGACAGCAGACACTCCTTGCGTCCATGTAGTACTCAAATATTTGCACATGATTTTATAAATATGCGCTCAATCTGTTTTGTAAACGTGAGCGAATTACTTCGTAAGCGCCCCATTCACTGAATAAAAATTCACTAAAATTGGGTAATAAGAGGGTCGCGTCGAAGAACGGACTTCTCCGACGCGGTTCCACTCCCATTTGAGATGAGGAAGGGAGGTGCAATTTCTGGAACTAATACTCCAAATAAATTAAGAAAATTTTCTTTTTTTGTGTTCCAGATGCTTGTAATATACGAGGTCTCGGACGGCAGCTTTTTATAATCAAATCCAACCGGCGACCAAACTGGACAAATCATGTATAAGTTTAAGAATAAAAAAATACTTTATTTCTGGGTCTCACAGTAAATATCTACGCAATGGTGGAACACCATTTGTGGAATTTCTACTTATCTGAGAAACTGTTCTTTAAATACTACCGTCCGAGATCTCGCATTCGTTACAAGCTCAACCTTCAGAAACGTAAAAGTAACTCCTCGGATATAGCCAGATTGAAGGGAAAGGGGCTAAAGAAAAATTGGATTTGGCTTTCATGGTTTCACTGTCACAATGCCTGCAGTAAATATTTCATTGGATTACAATCCCGATTTGTTGTATTTTCTCGTTGTAACTCGTATTAACTCAATGTTTGGTATCAGGAGAGAGATATTGCCAAGGGGAGCTAGTAACTCGGGTTCTCAGACGATGAACATGGCTCAACGAACTCCCAAGCCTTTTCGTGTCCGCGAACCCGCTTTATTCAAGCGCTGCGACTGACACCTCCGGCCAAACGTGTTTTTCGCGGAACGGAGAATAGGGAAGAGAATAATGGAGGGCGTTGTTTTCATCTCGCTCGGCTGTGATAAACATGTAATCGATAATAGATGGCCACTCGCGTCAGACGGACGCCGTCCAGACTGAGGGAGAGAGCCAGGGAGCAAGGGGAGGAAATATGGAGGGAGAGAGAGAGAGACGATAACAGCGGCGTTGAAAGGGAACGAAGGAAAGGAAGAGAGGGAGACGCGAATGGCGATGAATGATGAACCGATCCCGAGAATCGGTCAGCAGATTTGATGCGCGATATACGATAATTCTAAATAATCCCGCATCGATAAATTGCATTCAAAAATCTTAGGATAACCGTTGTTTTTATCCCCCGGGTTATTGCTATTAAATAATTCTCTTCCGAAAAATGTGAATTTCCGATTTCGGAAATTTTCGGAAATTCATATTCTACGGATTATTTTTTTCATTAAATGCATTACAACGGTGAAAAATGTTAGATATTGATCAGATTAGTCACTTGATTAAAATTCTTAACGTAGTTTTATAATCTCCACAAAACTTTCATAATTGGAATCAACGTATTTTCCCTGTGCTGTTACTTTGCGATCAGTGATTTCATATGATGCTGCCCATTTAGGTCGGAAGGACATTCATTAATCGCTCTACCTCCGGAAAGAGAAAACCTCAAAAAGGAAGCATGTCAAATCAAAATTGAAGAGAGACCACGTGCCAAAAATAAAGATGCGAAAGAAGATTTAAAATAATTCTTTTTGAATCTTTTTTTTAAGTATGTTACTCCCTTTGAGGGGCTGATGCCATTGTATGCATAACTTTGATTTGTTTCCGATCGGTAGTCAGTTAATTGGTGAAATCTGTTTGGCGATTATTCAAATTCAGCGCATCACTTTTTCACCATAGGGAAATTCCTCATATGAGCATGGTAAGCCAAGAGCCAAGAAATTGCGCCGAGTGAGAAGGAAAGAAAAAGAAATTGATTGTTTCCGAATCGCAAGTGGTACTGCGATCTTCATCAAATGATCGACGGAATGTCACGTAGGTACGTGCTTTTTGGAGAAAATACGGTGGTGAAAAAAATTATCTTCCACTATACCGACATGCTTGAAAATCCTGCTAAAGCCACGCCCTTCGAGAACATAGATGAACATTTATCGAGACTGCATCATATTTATTAACATGTGCACGGTAATATTTGAAATCATTCATGTCACAGTAATGTACAGAAGGAACGTATTTCACGGCCTATTACTTTAACATCAGGACAGATTATGCCATGCATAAATATTGAATAATTATTCACAATATTAAAATAATTTTGTAGGAGTAATAATCAGAATAATTCCACCTGTATGTAATGAATTGAAGAGGATATTCATCGTCTCCAATGTTCCATCGTTTTTCTCGGTTAGCCTCTTCAATCAAATGTGCATAGGTATGTTTTTATATTTTTTGTATAGGCATGTTTTTTTTTCTTTTTGTAAAAATTATGTATTTTTTATACACATGATATCACCACGAAAACCAACAAATAGCAAAGGAAAAACAGAAAATAATATGACATATGCTCTATGCGTTTTTCTACACTGTCATTTAGTAACTCAGATATTTTTACATTGTAAATTAAAGCAAATATAAACGTAACGAAAAAACAAATAATAAAAATCCATGATGTATTTAGAGTTTCGTCCACTGCAATAGGGCCATATTTATCAGCCCACATCCACAGTCTATTAAAACAAAAATTTCATTGTTTTGAATCAACTAGATCACTTTTCACTGACTTTTAATTTTTTAATGATGACAAACAATATTTCTGATAGAAATAGATTCGTCTGAAAACGAATGTCAAAAACGATTTTAACAACACTGAGCTCTCAATTAAGGACTATTTCAGTTCTATCAACTTAGGAGGTACATTATGATTCCAAAGGGAATGCCACAAGTTAATGCTATCACACCAAAAGGATAAATGCTAAAATAATTTTTTTTCCGAAATTATTTGGCTATCTTATTTTCATAAATATTTCAATTCACCAATAAAATGCTGAAAACGTACTATCTAAGGAACTAAAAATTAATTTAGAAAGGCAATTTTTTATACCTTTCACACGGTAGTGATGGTGGTGATACGGATGGCTTGTGCATATTCCCTAATTATTAATAACTAGATAAGATCTCGCGACCACATTTATTATAATGATGAATTTGATTCATTTTGCTTGTATATAGTCGTCACATTACCGTCATATTAGTTGATACATCCTCAGGGCTAAACCCCATGATTCACATACAGCCAAGAGCTTGTTTACGAGTATTACACCGCAACGCATTTCTTTGTGGAGTTTCCGCGATCCAATCATTTCATCATCATTTCTTGACTCTTGACGCAAACAATTGTTTTTTTCTAGAAGCATAGCACACAGGAATAAATTTACTGATAAGTGCACACAACCAAGGAAGTCGGGATGGATGATAAAGTACTGTATTTCTCTGGTGGCGTTTCCGGTCCATAAGATGCAGGAACAAAGAAGGCGTAGATAAAAGCCAAGAGCAAAGTGCGAGAGGACCCTCAGTGACCCGAAAAGATTTTTTTTTAAATCACTAATTCAATAAGGCAGAAAAAAAAAGAATTGTTACTGGATCGTCAACGAATTACTTCGCTGCCGGATATAATTAATCTTGTCAGCTTAAAGAAATGAAAGCGATGCGAGTTGAAAAATGGCTTTCAGTCTTTGATTTTGATGTCATTTTACCGACCTGTCCAACCAGAAATTTATCTCTCCCGACCGGATTAGAGTTCTCCAAAGATCAAAAGCCAAATGCAGTTGACTTCATTTTCCTCGATGCATAAACCCTCATTCCGTTCGAGAGACTGATAAACAATTTATAAATGTTTCATTCAGTTCCAGTTTGTGTATCCTGAGAGAGGCAGTTACTGGAATATTTTTCACAATTAAAGGATACAATGCCGTGCATAAATTTTGACGCGAGAAGAATTTTCTTTCCTTTTTCTATAGAAGTGATTTTGCATTTATGTTTTACAAGCGCATCAAATAGTTGAACTCCGCGGCTGAGATGACACACGGAGTTCGGGAAGAGATTGACTAATTAGATTGAAGAGGCTAACGGAGAAAAATGATGGAACATCGGAGACGATGACTTAGATAATTTTGGCATCCGGAGTGAAGATATAATGACATTAAAATTGATCACAATGCAAATACTGATCATTCACAAATGATACAAACCAAGGAAAAAAAAATATTGTAACCGAATCTATACGATCTTTGCTCCCAAAGCCACACATCCACTACCACACATTAAAAGCAATATAGAAACTTAAAGATCATGATAAGATAACAGCATCAGGCACAGGAAAACTATGCCAGGGTCACGATTAAGGAGATAAATCATAGGAGATACAAGGCAAATAATTCAGGAATACTAAGTGGTGGGGAAATGTTTCAATGCAATTTTTGAAGAGGATTTCCGGTAAATGGATATGGAACACTATTGAGTAATATGTTTGCGTGAGATGGTATTGTTTTACCCATGCCCGTTAAAACATATTGGCTCATCAGATTTGAAGGATGAGAATTGTATCTAAATTAACGGACATTGCATCAAAAGGGATGAAAATGAGGCAGACAGATTAGTCATTCGTAGTTGAAACCGTGCATGGTTATACAAATATATCAGCAGTTGGAGCAATTTCACACCTAATTCAATTTTTCCTATTTATTAGTCCACCTATTTATCAGACGTGACAAGGTAGTGAAGATGTAACTGAGGGAAAAATTGCATTGAGGTAAGAGACGGTGAAGAGGGAAGTAAAGTAGTATTAAAGTGAAGCAACAGATGACAATGGCTACCTTAGGAAGTAGAGAAGTAATGGTGAGGAGATATCCGTTGTCGCCTTTACCCGGCTCTTGGTGGCATGCTGTCAAGGGGTTACTGCTTTCAGTCTCGTCCCTACAACATCGGACGTCCCTATTGGAATATCGAGGACGATGACTTCAATAATTTTGACATCCGGGGTAAGATGAAGTTTTGATGTTCATTCTACCGCACCCAATTGAGAAAAAAATAATTCAAATCCGGGCTTTCGTCGGGAAAAAAACAACAGAATTTATGACAATTGTAGAAACGGAATTTGTGGGAAGGATGAAGAGGGAGTATGATGATCTGAATAAAGGGAGATTTGAGGGAAGAAACGCTCAGAAAATTATTAGCAGATCAGGAACAATGCATTAAAACCAAAACATCAAACAAATCAAACTAACCGATATTAATACTAAGAATGGTTATGATCACAAACATCTCGAACTGCTTGGAAAGAGGAAAAAAGTTTCATAAAAACCAACCTAGGGAGATATAGTTCCAAGCATCCAAACAAGAAGTTTCAAGTCATTCAAGCTCTTAAGGAGCCTTAGGCTTGGAGGAGGATTGTAAAGGGGAGATTGGAAGGGGGAAGGGAGAAAAGTGTAAGAGGACCCCGGTATCTACTACTAGCCTACTCTAAACGAAAGACGCCACAGGATAAACTGGAACCGTATAAATGGACTTGGAACCACTCCCCAAATGACATTCAAAAAGTGAACTCCACTAAAAAAATCTTTAGCTCAATCGTCATGCAAAAGTCCCTGGGATGTTAAGCCAGTACTCCAGCCAATGCTCCGTGAAAATGCCTGTTGGGTGCACGTGAAGCAAGCCCCGCAAAAAACTGCGAGGACTAAACTTAACGAGGTTGCGTACTCACAACGCTAATAGCCGACCTTGAATATGCATACGCCCCCATGTATAAACAACATCTAAAATTGAAGGGCCAGCTCTGACGTGGAATAGCGGCCAGGTATCTCATCACGATCTTCTGTCCTCTCTTCCGTGACCTTCACACACGAGAAAAAGGGACACAAGTTGTCCCAGACGCAGAGTTCGAGCAAGAGGCAGAGGCAAGAATCCTCATGGTGCAAATGTGATTCAGTCGTTTGAGCAAATATAAGGTGAAGCTGGTGCATGGGATATTCATTCCGAGCGTAGCCGTCGAAGTGAAAAAACAACGGTAGTTATGGCAATGCACCAAACAGTAGCTAAAATTTAAACCGAGCCCCCGGAAGTTTGAGGTTTATTTTTGAAGAGGAATACTGAGAGAAACGGAGGGCACGTCCTTCGGTGACAAGACTGCCGGAAAGCGACACGGTACGTCATTTCGGCATTCCTTGGCAAAGGCCTGCGACAAAACTCCTGGCTTCAGTTACCAGTTAATGGGAGGCTGTGCATTTAAGAGGTGACGACAGGGTTCAAATCATGCCATCTCATCTGTGATTTCAAGTCTGTCCCGCAATCAAAGGCGCCTCAGACCAGAAAGAAAGGTACAAGGATAGAAGTGGAAGGGCAGGGAGGAAGGATGCAGCAAAACTCGACAGGAAAGGTAAAAGGATGAGAATGGAATAGCGAAGAGAAACCAGATACCGGCATTAGGCCTGCTATGCTTAACAAAAGGTCAAACAGCTTAACATCCGAAACATTGGACGAAGTATTGAACTCTCAAGTGTTCTCCACACAACACGCAACCCGTATACCATAAAAATATCTACAACTTTTCCGGGATTCGAACCCGGACCGTCGAAATGGGAGGCTAGAGCTCTAGCCATCCGACCAACCTATTCCGAATCCCCAATTACGCGTGGGAAAGCCATCAGCAGAGAAAAACCGTGAAACTTCTATTGAATGAGACACTTCTGGATAACAGCCGGCGGCGCAGGAAAAGGAAATGGTTTTCCTAGAACGTTCAGGGTGTGTTTTAATTTCTCCCGTCTCGTAGACGTTAATTCCTCTTTTAACTATGGGCGGTGGTGCAGTTCAATTTTTCACCGAGCAGCTCTCTCAAGTCGCAGCTCGTCAAACGCAGCTAAAACATGGTGTATTTTTTCTTATCCTAAAATTTCAAAGGCAAACTTACGTGCATGATAAAAACTGAAGCAGATAGAATAAATAACAAAGCAAAGAGAACAGAGCTTCGGAAGAGTGTGCATAAAATGGAAAAAAATAACGGTTCGCTGAATGGCTGCCCTTTTAACAACCAGGTAGTTGACACAGGTGCGAGTGTTTAGGGTAACATTAGTGGCTGTATCTTATCTGGTTGAACCAAATAACGTATCTTATTTAGATAGCATGAGTGGGGATACTGGAGGAGCTTAGTTTTTGATGTGGCCAATATATAGGTAAGAATATAAATATTGATCATGAGGATAAAGCACACAGATCTTTCTACAAAATACGTTAGAATCGATAGAACGTTGCCATACTAAATTTCAAAAAATCATCTATTACATGTTATTCCCTGACTTATACTCGTATTGCATTCAAAACTCCTCTTAGTCATTTCCTCAGTCTCCTCCTCGCCTCTTATCATTTTCAGCATGTTCTGGTTTTCCATCCTTTTCACCCACCTTCTCTATTCTTATCGACACTTGTGTTGCCGCGAGACGAGACGAGACTTGAGCCAGTCTCGTCTGTCTCGTTTTCAGAACTCAGGTATCGTCTCGAGTCTCGTCTCGTGGACGCCAGTTTCGTCTCGGTCTCGAATCTCGGACGAGAATCTCGTCTCCTCTCGTTTCCCCAAAAATAAATTAAGTACCCACCATTAAAAGCCGTTGCCTTCACGTACGTAATCGCTGAATAGGTACACTCAAAATATTAATGACATTTATATAAAAATTTGAATTACGTCACAATGAACAGGTTGACCGATAGAAGAATCGAGTGGAAATCTGCGTCAAACCAATCCTAGGATTGTTGACCAATGATGATGATGATAAAAGATTTAAATATATATTAAAATGAACACCTAACACATGAAACTGCCTGTAAAATCAATGATTTTGATGATACGTAACGAATAATGTAGAAATATGAAACATAAAATTGGTGAAAAATGAGTGGGTGGTCACAATTTTTGGACCCAGAAATACAGAAGGTTACAAAATATATCTGTAAAATAATGTAATTAAAGACAGAATGAACAATTTTGCTTCAAAAAGGAATCTAAACAATTTTCAGGTTTGCAACAGTTAAATCAAGATAAGTTTATTATTTGACTGGCCAAATTGTATATTACCCACGAATGCCGCCCCTGAGAACAATTTTTCCGCTGGTACAGATGTAGCGGGAATACTAAGGAAGCCTCTCGTCATTTTTCCTAGCATTGAAAAAGTTGATTCATTTGCCTTCCACCTAGTCAATATGTTTACATTACTAGGGGATCTCGGCTGTTGAAGATAGTCTTCTCCCAACAGTTTTAATATTGGGATGACTGACTGGGGGTATATTTAGTAAAACTATTGGCTGGTAACAAAAAAAGGGGTGAAAACTATTTAAAACTAAAAAAATAAAAATAAAACGTTCAGAGATTAATTTAATGTATCTTCACGAATAAAGAGGAAATCCTCAGGCTTCACTTGGTAGAACCACATGATAGTAAATAAAATGATTACTTGGTAAGATTCCACAAATTGATTTTTCACCGACCTAGGCTTCGATTGTTCTTCAAGGTTAACCTTGATAATGATTGTCAAACAATCAAAGCCTAGGTCGGTGAAAAATAAATTTGTGGAATCTTACCAAGTAATCATTTTATTTATTAATATATCTTATCTGTATGGTCAAATTAGTTAAGATAAGTGAACATAATTGACAAGGGGTATATAAAAGGAAAAGGTTCGTCGAAAGAACATGCCTCTCAGTACTGGGTCTTGCCTGCTTATACAGAGAATATACATCTAGCAGGTCGTCCTCATCACTTTCTACCAAAGCAGACCTCTCAAGATTCAAGTGTCGGCGAAGGGGGGAAAACAAGATACGCGGCGAACACGAGGAAATCGGGGGAATCAGAGGCCAAGTTAGCCTATGGCGTTGCAATCGCTGCAGGGCACAACGAAGAAGCGCGACAAGGTTTGCGCTACACGCGATTGTATCGAAAATATTCTTCTTCACAAGATGCGACTCTAAAGAAAGAATCATACCATGCAATAGACATTTTTGGCCCCAAAAGTCAATCGCATAGCAGAGTTCTAGACCGGCGATGATGGGTGATTTATATTTAATAAACGCGTTTATCGCTTCAATAAGATAGAAGTCACACACAAAAGAGATAGCTTGCGACATAACTGCATATTTACAACAAATCGCCAAATTCTATTTTTTTTATCTGCCACCATCGTAGCAGTATAAAAGTCGACAGTCTGCAAATAGATTTTTTCGCGATTTGCTCAGCCCAAGGTTGGACCGAATGCCGCTGAAAAGGAGTTCCTGGTAGGTGTTTGCGGGGAAAGTAGGATGTATGGAGTAGGAAAGACTGGCTGATGAATAAATGCCGGTTAGTCGCTCCAGTGATGAACGTTTTGATAGAATGAAATTTTGGTTACCAAAATAAAAGTAAATGAAAACAAATGAGGACAAAGGAAAGCCCATTGTAGTTATTATTTTTTTCTCGTATCCTCCTCGACACAACTGGACGACATTATCCTAAACATCCTCACCTACCTTAGAACCTCTATGCACGAAGAGGTACATAGTGATTTCAATTGTCATCCATCCTTTCGCCGAGGTGATGTGCGATGCGCAATTCGAAATTGCGGCATCATTTTTCTTAGCAGACAAGCTATAAGCAGTACTGCAAGTTCCGCTCGGCGATAGTTTACACCTCACACGAGTATAATCCAAAATATTTTAATCGTGGAAGTGAGTACTGAAAATTGCTGCTTAAGAAATTAGTAAATTTTTGCTGGGTAAATTTTCCTCGGTATCTATAATAGGTAATAAGGAAAATCAGTAAGCCAATGGCACTATCTTACTTGGCACCACATGTCACGCTCATGCCACGAGAAATAGTAATATCGGCAAAAAAGAATTTTAATTGTTAGCTATTTTATCGCAAAGCTATCATTGAATTGCAAATTTAATACTTTAAGAAAACGTACCCTTTATGTCGTGTTAACAGATCGTGTAGCTTAAGGGTCAATATGATACCAAATACGAATTAAGCACATATATCTGTATTTCGAGACTATCGTCTCGTCAAAAAGCGGTCTCGTCTCGAATTCTCCACTGTGGTCTCCTCTTGATAACGAGACGTGACGAAACTCGAGACGAGACGAGAAAGTCTCGAGTCTCACGTGAACACTAATCGACACCCATAAATCGAAATACCACGGGAGCAGTTTGTAGGTCAAGAATAACCGAATCACGAGACCCGGGTCGTAAGGTTGATTGACAAATTGTTTAACTTCATGAATATAGAATCTCTTCTTGGATCCCGATTACAAATGGAATGAAGGATGCGAAATTCTATGCCAGCCCCAATTCTTACTAAAATTTTGAGATTGACGACGATCACAGGATAACAGATCCTTTTGAAGCCAACGATGCGTATCATTCACATTTCATTGCTCAAACGCCTTAAAAGTCATGTGATCTATGGAACGATTCACTCTCAGCTCAACTAACAAAACTGCCGACACAATGTTACGCACTGAAGGAAATAGAGCTATTACTGACGCGATAAAAAATCAATTATAACTGTTAGTAGCTCACGAAATGCAGCAGAGTGATAGTGACCTTCACACATCATTCACGAAACACTCAGAATCTGTGATTACCATAGAAGCTCACACAAATCATTAGATGATACTTAATTCACTCGTGAGTCGCGATTGTCTTAAGCCCGTTTCACACGTTACTTGATCCAGCACAAGACCTAGTACACTAGCCGCTACTTGATATTGAGGACGGAATCTAGTATGACTGGAACCGTCCTGGGAGGTTTCACACGATCATCGACATTGTTCTTTATATGAATCGATTATTCCGTATGATTCCATACTAATTAAAAAAAGAGAAGTTCGCACAGCGTCTGCAACGTGACTCGATTGGTCGATGGCTACTGGGTACTACTAGAAATCTAGTACCACATCAAGTATGAAATCCAGTAACTCAGCGAGTATACTAGCGATCATGCTTGCTAGCCAGCATACTGGTTCTATTCACACCATACTGGATGCCTAGTACACTTGCTAATACACTCGACCTTATGCTGAATCAAGTACCGTGTGAAACGAGCTTTACACAAGTGAGTGTACACCGTGATCGAGTTTCACATAAAACTTTAGAGTGAACAGTCTTTAAAAAAGGCTGGTTGAAAAATAATTGCCGCTTGTTTTGGTTTGACTTTCGCGCCAAGGGTGTGGGGGTCTGCGCATGCGTGAATACGAAAGCAACCGCGGCGCGCCGCAGTGAACGCCCTCTCCTAGCAGTCTGAGGGGCGGCTAAGGGCCGCATCAGTCGGTCGGTCAATGCGGATGTGGGATGGGGTGCGGCTTGGGTGTGGGTGGGGGGGAGCAGAGGTGGGGTGAGCTCTTTATTAGGTCAGGAAGGCAGGCACACTGCACGCGACCCAGATTCACGGCTCGCAAAAAACACGTGGGAATCGAAGAAAAGTAAAAGTTAGCCCAGTTCTCTTCACTGATAGCCTTATCCGCGGAATCTCCCGACTACGAAATGCTCTTGACCTTGGCGCGGAGCTGCGTGAATGAGAAGAGGGCCGTCTGCAAACAATTATCGGCCCCATCATATTTTCTTTTAATGCTATTGGCCGTTAAGGCCGCTTTACACGATACAATTTTTTGTACAATTTCTTGTACAAACGCTTGTATAACCTGAAAGAAATTGTACGTTTGTCTGAATGGAATTAGAACAGGTTCTATTTCCAGTTCAGTCATTCAGACAATCGCACAAGCGTTTGTACAATTTGCCGCTTTACACGGTACAATTTCCTCATACAAGAGTTTGTGCAAGAAATTGTACAAAAAATTGTATCGTGTAAAGCGGCCTTTAGAGAAGGTGGCAGAGAGCATAGATGACATTCACGCCAGTCTGGAAACACAGTACATAGAGGGTATGGGATTGAACGCTTTCATGCACGCCAGCATAGTACCTTTCAAGCCACCGCTAGTGACTCCAAAGTGACTCCAAAGTGACTTCACAGTGACTCCAAAACAAGGCATAGGCTACCAGCACGCACACAATCACGTTGCTAGTAGCTACACCACTATTAGTTTCACTGTCAGGGTGAAACATTTACCGGATAAAGAAAGCAGCTTCACGACGATAATACCTTAGATTGAGAACCATGAATGAAAAACCATTTCAGTAGGTAAAAGTGAAACCTAGTTTTAATTGCTAAGCAATTTCCCTCTCAGCATAGAGCCTCAAGATATTCAACGAAAATTATGGCGGAGGCATTATGTATATAGATTTTCAGCTTAATCACCACTCCCATTCACGCGTAGTTGAATTTAAAGAGGATGCAGCGGTAGTTTGTTTCCCTCCACTGATAATTTTGTTGCCGTTAGAAGAGCATGCGATTGATTTAACTCTCCAGGTGATTCTATCCCCATTCTTCCTCATATCAAACACTCTTTTGCCACTCACTACTTGCTCCAAATATCAAGTCAATCTTCGCAGTTTTCCCTATCTTTACTTATTTCCTCTTCCCTTCCTTTTCCTCCCTTTCATGTCTTTCCTCTGAGACTATCGTGATGAGACGTATCTCAAGAGATAGGTACCCATTAAAGGTGTTCAATTTTCACAGAAGACTTTTCATGAGGAAATTTATTTTTTACTCCAAGTCTCCGAAGACTCTCTTATTTGAAATTTGATCAATCCATGAATCGCCACATTTAAAATAATTTTTGTTTTTAAGTCTTTGCTTCGCTATACACTATGTATTTGAATGCACCAATTCTTCCACCACATCCTGACATGCATGAGCCTTGGTACATATCTCCCGTGGTGGTATAAAATGCCTATTAGTTCCTTTACATCTTTTGCGCTAGTCAAACACTCGGCTCTCCTTGGCTATCAGTTACCTATCTCCCTTTCACTTAGCCAGCTTTCTTTATTCCGAGTTATACTACTTCTAATTTCGCCCCTCGACTTCCTTTCCTGTAATGACATGCCTGGGAGTCTTTCTCCAAATAAAATGTTCAACCAGGAATTTGGTTTTTGATAGATTAGGGGGGAGCTCACCCCGCACTAAGCCATTGGAGTGTGAAATTCACACATTCAGGGTAAGGGGGCCAGTTCATTGCCCTGAGCCACCTGCGATTTCCGACGAAGTTCTGACTCACAGATAATAGAATCGCGAGGATTTTTAGGTGGGGGTGTCCGAAAAGCTTTTGCCAGGGACCCGCCGGTCTGTAGCCCAGCACTCTATCCACTAGGCTGCCACGATCCCCAGTATTTCCCCTAGCGATAATAATAATACGTGGGCAAAATTGCGGAAAAATTTCTTCCTCCTAACCCCAATTCAAAATATTTACACAAATTATGACTGTCATAACATGCAAAATTAAAATTTGAAGACAAAATGCACATAAAAATATGCAAATATATAAAAAATTTTAAAAATAAATTAATGAAAATTAAATACAAAATGTTTCAATGTAATGTATCAGAGAAATCATGGTGTGCGCAAGTATTTACAGCTGTGGGAAAACCGCGATTATTACACTTAAATCCTTTACGAAAAAACCCACTGCAAAACAAATAACCACACGAGAAGAGGGGTGTGAAAAACCTGCGAAATCCTTTTGATACTTAGTGTAGCTATTGTTTTACCACAGGGATTAAAACAAATTGAACTTTGGGAAAACAATCGATAATAAGGAGCGGAGCCGTTCTTTCCCTCAGTCTAACGACGCTCTGGTTTCCAAGTTCATCGCCCCAACGATGCCCTTGTAGTTGATTCCACGCGGCACGAAACCGAGGAATGGCACAGTGACGCACTGAGTTGAAAAATACGGCCATCGGGCATCACGTGCACTCCCGACACTCCCGAGAGAACGTATCCTCTGGACATGGACGGAAGCCCGAGAGCACCATCACGACCGCCCACAAAGAGTTCATCACTAGCGAAGCCTCACAGGATATCGCTCTTCTCGGCTAATACCATTACGCGCCCCTTTATATTTCTTACCTCATAAACAAACGTGAAATATGGGGGGTAAGTTTTCAATTTAAATTTTCACTTTGAAACTATCACTCAAGGGTCTAACGTGCTATACACTTGTAGAACCGCGGTAAAGGCAATGAGATATGGCTTTTAAATATCTTTAAGAACAAAGCACACAGGTGAAAATCACTCGAATTTGACCATTTGAGGTCAAGATATTATATATATAATAATGATAAATTCCTGAGTTCAATCCTTTCAGGAATAACCTTATGGAAGTCCATTCTGAATAATGAAACAAAATAACTATAATTCAATCCACAGAGGATGAGTGACGTTTACTGATACTACTAGTTTCAGCTCCACGGGGTCATCATCAGGTGCCTGATGAAATTTTCACTCAAGTACCTGATGATGACGCCCGTACGCCGAACTAGCAGTACCAGTAATAACTCTGTGGATTGAAACATAGTTGTTTTTATCATTATTCAATGATAAATTCATTCATTCATAATTACCAATTTGCGCACAAATTGATTAATCCATAAAAATCAATTAGCATAAAACCCCCTATCAAGTGCATTCGTTGTCACTATCCTTCCTCGAAAGATTTCAGTAGACAACACCGAATAGACTCGTTACAGGTGATTCTCCGGATTTTGGAAAACCGTTCGATAAACACGATCCGGTGAGAAGCAAAATGATATGCCCCATTGCTAAAAGTTATTTTCGGTGTCCGTAAGCCACAAAATCGATCAATTTCGACGCACATGTCACAAAAATGTACGATGCATGCGCTTGACCGCGCTTATCCGTCGATGCTAATGTTTCCGGTAAAACTCCTAGAGCGTATCATCCCGAAAATGTTCTAGACGAACTTAGAAGTGATCCTAATCTTCAGGTGAATAGGAGAAGGAAATACAACTTATTGAAGACTGAAATGCTGAAGAGGTTTGAAATCCGTAGATTCTGGCGATATTGCGTGGTATTTTTGTGTGGCTTTCTGAAGAGGTTTGCTTAAAAGAAACTTCAGCTCACTCACACCAAATCAGGTAACTAATTGTTTCACGGACACAAAATGAATTTAAAATGTATTCGATACTGTATGATTAGGCAGTAGAAGAAAGAAGGATTTCTTAACTGGTAATTAATCAACTGAATTTCGAAGACGAGGAGATCAGAGAATGCTATTTTTAACCACGGTATTTGTGCGTAATATGCACCCCTCAGTTCATATGCCCATCTATCCAGAGACTGCTATCTCCGGCTTATGTCTTCAGTTCTCGGCTGAGAAAGGAAAGTAAGGAGATGAAAAGCCAAAGGTTACGGGCCCGAGTCCAATCTCGGGCGTGGTTAGGGTATTTGTCTAAGGATCATCTTTCCTCCAAACGTTATATTAGAGCGTGCGTAATAACCTTAGCAGTCACGCACCTTTAAAACTAGTTCCACTATTTCTTCTTCACAACAATAGGTTAAAAGTACACTTTCCTTCCCCAAAGGAAAAATAGGATCTATATTGTCTATTGCTTTATTTACATTTATTATTATATTTTAGTATTTAATAAAAAAGCACACAAGTGAAAATCCCTCAAATTTGACTATATCAGGTCAAGATTGTCTTATCTTTGTAATAATGATAAATTCATTCACTCATAAAGATCAAGTAGTTGTCCATTGTAAAAGGAAATCTTTTAAGTCCTTCTAAGAAAAAAGTCGCTAGCTCTAGGGGAAAAAAATAAAACTTCATACTCTGCACTAAAAGTGAAGCAAAAATTTTGCCAATGAATTCACGCAGAGAGATATTCCAAACATGATTTATCAGCAAAGTAAAGGAAGATTAAGGAATCGAAAAATCTCTCTCGAGTTTTCACAAAATCACTAGTCAACGAAAACTCGGTACTTCTAGTGGATATTAATATCAAGAATATACCAGAAATCATAGACTTTTCTGGTAGTAATTTTACTATTCTGAATAAGAGAGAGTTTCATGAAGTGAGTATTTTTTTAAGCAAAATCATAATATCCGTTACAATAGAGCAGCTTAAAATTATAAAAGATATGATTATTTCACAGAATGGAGGACCTTTCATTTGAGCTTTCTACGGTATTTTCGTATCGAGGAATTATGCTTTAAGGAGTTATACGGTAATCTTACTTTAAGACCAGTAATTTCTTAACATAACGAGGAAAATAAAGATTTGTTTAGGACATTAAGTATAAGCTAACCAGACACATCTTTCTTCCAAACTCAAAATGTCTACGGAGTATTTAATTCATTTGAAATATAAGAACTTTATGGACAGGGCTATTCGATGTAAATCGATGCAAGAAAAATGTGCGGATGAAATTGAAACGAAAACTTCTACATCCGTCGAAAATCTCTTCGTGAAAAATGCCTGCTTTCCCCACTTAATCCAATGGCGGTCGAAAGAGTTGGTGGATTTATCTACTTTATTCAGCTCCTATTTCTTTTGCCTTACATGTGTAGGGAGACAACTTGTCCCACGCAAAATTAAGGCTTTAGTCATGCTTACTTCTGATTCACTTCAAGCTCCCCCGGTAATTTGAGCCTTTTGCTTTGACTTATGCTGAGAAAGCCCATTCTCCGCCGAGAGTATGAATTCAGGGTTGTGATGCAACATATCAAACGTAAGCACATCAAGCACATGTAAGCGCAGAGATTAGCTACGTGTTAAGCTGCTCAGGGTTGAAATACGAAAAGGAAACTTGATTACCCTGGATCAGCTATTGAAGCTTAAACTAACCAGGCTTAATCACCAATTGTTGATAATTAAAATATAGCTTCGTTTTATAGGATAATCACTGACGATTTCATCCGAAAAATGGCAAGTTTATATTTTTTCAAAATTTAAGAGAACATGCACGCATTGATATAAAGTATACTTAGGAATGTCACAACAAATTACCTCACAACGTAAGCACAACAGGACTGTCCATGCGTGTAAAAAACGAACTAAACTCTATCCCGACTAAAATATTCTATGGGGCATATTTTCAACAAAAATTTATAAAATAAATACCAGCTAAATTTGCCATGAAGATTAAAATACTTTCACAGGAAGTATTCTCCGAGTTTCATATCCGTGAAGGCGCCTCTGTTGCCGTGCGGGCGATTTGTAGGCATATTTCATCCAGAAGATCCGGAAGAAAAGGTTATTTTACCAAAAGAAGAATCTACTTACTGCTTGAAATACTAGCGTGAGTACATGCTCGCTCTAATGAAGTGTAAGGGTAAAAATAAAAAAAATGTAAATTGGAGGGGTAGGCAGGGGCTTTCTGGAGCCCCCCTGGCACTTAGACATCTTTAGATCCATTGTACCAACCCACATTTAATCTGCCCGCCACTTTCAGACAGGAGACAAGAGCACCACGGTACAGGTATGGAGGGGGGAGTGTAAGCGTACACTTCAACAGTACATACATCTGAAGCTTAAAGTTTTTGTATCACACAACAAAAAAGTCAAGGCTGGAAGCATTTGAAATGTTGTGGTAGAGAAGAATGATGAAGATCGATTGGATCGACCGAGCGACAAACGAAGAAGTCCCAAGAAGAGTGGGAGAATACAGAAGCCTGCTGAAAAATTTGAAAAGAAGACGGAACAACTTGATTGGCCACATCTTGAGACATTGATGAAGACAATAGTCGTGGTTCTTCTCATTCACTTTCAAGTTGTTAAGGATGTGAAAGGGAAGAAGTATGTGAACATGAAGAGGTTAGCCGATAGGAGAATGGAGTGGAGAAGGGTGTCACAAAAATCTTAGGATTGTTGACTGAAAATGATAATTTAATCCAGTTCAATCATGCATCCCATAAGACATAAAACCCCGGAAAAAAATCAAGGTTACAAGAACATATGCTGCCCTCAAAGTCTTCCGTCTAGACAGAATGTATGTACTTACAAATGACTAACTCCTTGGCGGTGGAACGAACTCAAATGACGAGCATTGTTAAGGAAGAATACCCAGAACAAACGATTTGACGGAGAGGAATGCTTTTCCTATTCCTGCGGGTAATGCAGTTCCTTCGCGTGCGGAAGTGCGCGAGCCTTGACCGCCGCGAACAGAGAACGTGGCAAAGGCCTCTCAAAACATACAACACTCTAAGGGGAGGCTGCCATATCAGCCAGACCGATATCCCACCGCTTCGTTCTAATGATGTGGGATTACCAAGGACGAGCGCTTTTGCGAAAGATTCGATTACTTGGCTACCTAAGCTGTTAAAAAAAACCTCTCCTATGCTTGTGCGCTGCAAAGACGGTACTTTTTTCTTTAAAACCCCACCATGATCGAAGGTAAAGAATTCTATCCTCAGGTTGAAGATGATATCTGAAACAATTACTGAAGTACAACTACCACTCTAAGGAGTACAATTTTTTTCAGGAGAAATGTGCAACCAGTGCCTCCGACTAAAACGTGAAGAGGGAGGGCTCCGATGACGTTTTTATCACGGTCGTCGACAATGAGAATACACTTGAGGAGATAACACTAATGTTGCAATCCGGGATGAGAAAAATCTACGGGATCATACTCTTCGCAAGAAAAGATCAGTTGTAAGTGGAAAGTACAGTAAACTGAACTGATTTCATTCTCCTGCCCATTCGGTGGGAAACAGTGATACTTTAATTAGGATGCGATACATTCAGTGGTGATCACTGCAAGGAAATCATGCAGAATGCGTATGACCCCTCCAGCACAATTCTCATTGTTTCATACGGATATAGGTGCGCTACCTTTTGCATAGAGACCGAACTACCCGTGATAGCTACAAGTATAATGCTTCGCTCTCTACTCCCTTTTGGGAGTTGACTCCAAGAGGAACGTTCGTCTCAAAGGCATTTTTTTTAGCCGACGCATTGTCCCTTCAGCATGCATCACGCTCCGAGCTATGGATCTTCCTTTAATCATTTCCACCTTCCACGTCCACATCGATGATTTCAAGTCCACATCGTCTCACACCGAGTGGAAAGGTACAAGAATGGGAAAGGAATGGTGCCAGGTGGACCATAGCTCAACGTCCCATCCGACGGACGGAGTACTGAGTTAGAAAAGTTCTTCAAAATACACCAAAGCAGAGATTCAAAAGCGATTTCGACCGGGATTTGAACCCGGTCTGTGAGGGAATGTTGTCAGCACTCTTACTACGGACTGCTTACAAAACGTACCACCCAGCGATGAAAGCGAATCTCAGCATTAAGAGTAATACCAAGAGTAACGGCGTATTTTAGAAACGGTAGTATGCACATACTTGGACGAGGACCATGTCTCTTATATTTACGCCAGTGATATTTTAATTACCACCAAACCATTATCACACAACAAGTGTAAATTTACAAGCGTCAAACCAGTCAAATGTATTTTTCCCAGAAAATGAAAGAAAATCTCTGACTATACTATCCTAATTTACCAAGCATTTAACTAAGCATGCTTGGCCTGCTCAGCGCGACGGTTTATATCCCTTCGGTTTTTACAGCCAGCGTTGCGATGCACATTTTTCACATACACGGAAAAGGAAAGCAAACAAACCTAAAGCATGAAAGCGAGGGTTTTTTCGTAAGCGTGTACAATATGCCATTTTGACCTCCCGTCGCAATATTCACGATATCATTCTAATGCGTAGCTTTCTCGATCTAACTATCAACACGGTCAAGGGCGGATGATATGACCAGATGGCAGAGGTCAGCAACCTATTAGGTTTAGTTTTACATTTCGTGACGTTGAGGATAGCCAAACATGATAACAGCCAAGGAATGGGGAGAAACACCTTTAATGATGAAACAATTACAATAACTTAAGTTAGAGTATAAAAAAAATAATGTACCTATGCCCTACAAACAGGATTTTGTTGTGATACAACGTCATTTAGTACACCTGATGGTATTGCACCACAATTAACTCTTTTTTTCTGTTATGTCATAATGAAGCACCCCCAAAAAGTATTGCTAGGTACGAATAAGCACGTCTTTTCTCATTAGTTCTCAACTTGTTACCGTAAAATAAATATTTTCATATTTTTCTCTAATAACTTTCTATCTGCTACTAATTCTAGCACTGCCCACGATACTCCAATAACTCCATTACAAATATTCAGCAATCCTCTAACCATAAATTGAAAATTCTTAGAATAAGAAGACATTTATTACATGCAGTAAATACGTAAGAATTAAGACTCGAGATGTTACCCTTTTGCGTATTTTCTCTTGAATAATATTTAATTATAATGCAAGTATTTATTTTCTTTGGTATTCGTATTCAATAATACTTATGTTAATGCTTCTTGTTAATGCTTAAAGTTAGGTACAGGTTTAGTAGACTGAGAACACTCTTCAGATTGTTGGCATTATTATACCTTTGGATTACTTGGGGTTCCACAAGATGGAAGGTAACAAAAGAGTTGTTCTCCAAAGAAGTAAGTCTCTCCGAATTATTATTTCAGGCTATGAAATTCAACAAAGGAAAATAACGGGGAAAATGTACGATGTTTCACATGAGAACCAAAATTATACTTTTCCATTAAAATGCATTAAAAAAGCTGTTATTAAGGATAGATTGCAAAAACGAGGGAATTGAAATATAGGATGAAATCCAAAATAGGGTGTGAACACGTATTTATTTAAGTTCACTTTTTGGAGCTACTAGATTTTGTTGGTTCGTATAACCAATAAGGTAATACGGATCAACAACGTCTACTCTCTTGTTAAATGGGTGTAAGTAAAGAATAAGAAAATTTCTTTCGCTAAAGTGACAGGATAATTATGACGGTGATCCTACTGCAGACGTCATACCACACTATCTCGTCAAAAGTTAATACTGAGGCAAAGATGACTTCCATGCCTAGGTGAGATCCGAACCCGCTGCCTTCGGCACCCAGCCCAGAACATAAGAGTTAAAACAATTATTCCCTCGTACAATTAGAGATACGAATAACGGTAAATATGCCCAATCGGAGAGTAGCAATGGATAGCATCCGTAGCTGCATGTTGGTATGAGTACTTAAAGCTAACCCTACTAACAGAATGTTTTTGCATGCTTGCTTTGCAATTTCTATCTTTTTTAAATAGTGAAGTTCTGACTAGTATATTTATACTATTCTTTTTTTATGCATGATATGTAGTGCATGTTTGGTGAGAAATCACCCCCTGCCACACACCTTTATGGTGGCTTGCAGGGTATTATGTAGATGTAGATAATTCATAGAAAATATGTCAGCCGTCAACATAATTCACACTATAATAATTCATTTACGTTATCAATATGTGGTTCCACGAAGTCAAGCCTAGCTATTTGTTATATAATTCACACGTTGAGAAATTCGCAGAAAATATCTGACAGCACAGTTGGATGGCTAAGTTATTATATTTACTTGCACCAGGGAATTGCAATTACTCGTGAATGAGCACAGATGGATTTATTAAAAATTAAAAAAGAAAATAAAAATAGTATTATCCAACAATTTTTCTGGATTGAAATTGCATGGATAAAACCATTTCAAGTTTTTTCTTTCTTTTTCAATACGCTAGGATTCCACAAATGAAGCCTGAAATCATTTATTCGATTAAAAATGCCGAAAGTTATATTCAACCCTAAGTCTGGTCTAGTCAATGAGTGGAGAGCTCACCAAATATTTGCCCAACGGCACGCAACATTCATACATAAGATAAGCGGAACGCCATTTACTTTCTCTGGGCCACATATGGTTTCCCTGAAAGAATTGGTATCCAGAAAATAACCTTGGGTTTGGCTGGACATGTCCAAAATCCTCTTCCGTTCCTAATTGATTTAATAACAGAAATAACTTCAGCGGCTAGATCATAGAAAGACTCTGCAGTCTGTCGGTCTTTCTCTTGAATCACTTTTACGATTTCAACGATCTCACGCTTCTCCACGAAGCGACACGGCGGTCTACACCCTTCCCCCAACTCCCGAAAAAGCGTGACGTCACAGTGGAACATTCCTTGCCCAAAAACGTTTTTTTTTCGAGGTATTTTTTGAGTGGAGCATCACGCATGCATCGCGACAGCCTTATTGAAAGAGAAAAAGAGAAGAACGATTTCGGATATGGAGATCTTATGATTTTTTTCTCAAACAATTTGCACTGATAAATGGAGTGGTCCCTTTCGGGTCTTTTTTTTCTATTTGGTGCTCCGGTTTCCGTATCACATTCCGAGATATGGTCGCATTGTGTCCTCCCTAGCATCGCACCTTTCAAGGGCGAAGAATGAGGTCTGAGCGTGCCGGTCAATACAGTGGGTAAACATTAAATTTTAAAAATCAATCCATATCTTACAGCAACATCAGATAAACATTCTAAGAATGAACCTCAAAACGATAGCCTTGAAGACACTGTCATGATTAAGAAATATTTTCCATTTTTAAAGACATTAGATCGAACCTCTAGTCACGACGGGAATCTAAGTGTTGAATATGACAGTAGGAACAAGAAAATCTGCTCCGACAAGCAGCAATGTATTGACTAGGTTACCAAACAAATAACTGTAAATAACCTCTGACGCATCCTTTAAGAAATTAGATATCTCTCAGTGGCTAATGCATGTTTTTCACCTACTCTTTCTATGTGGATATAATTTTAGTCTTTTACCCTCCCTTATGTTTTTCTCACTCACAAATATTGATTGATTAATAGTCTTCTTTCGGTCAGGGTCAGTATTGATGGAGTTCATCGACTCATCTTTGAATTTAATTACTCTGTTGGCCCTCAGAACAGTATGTTTCCTATTTGCATTATTCAAAATCTCTTTTTATTCCTTTGCCATGTGGAATAGGTACTATCCATACGGCATCCAAGTGGGGATTCCAAACCCTTCTACCAGAATTCAAATCCGTGCCCTCAAACCCTGGCTAGAAAGCCAGGAATACGTTGATGAAGTCAGTTTACAGATAGTTCTTGTAAAAGAGAAGGTATATACTAATATGAACAGATTAGCTAATGGAAGAGAAAGCTGAAGAGCTGCGTCAACCTATCTTGGGATCAATGACCAATGATGCTTATGAAATTCATATGCATCAACGTAATACACTCCAACACTGCGAGGGTGTGTGGCAGGGGGTGAATAACACCAAACATGCACTAATTACATGCGAATAAGAGCTACAATGTTACTACTACATGGAAACATGCTACAAATAAGCGTCAAGGCAAATAATTGGTTAGTATGTACATACCTACATAGTAATGAGTAGATTGCTGGTCATAAAGGCATTTCTCTATATATGTATATTTATCTATATTTCCCTAGCGTGCATGGTTTGGTTATTTTAATACGTGCATCATGCACTAAGAACTTTTCTAAAAATATTTTATCTACCAATCCGTTAGCTATGCTGCCTATTATGTTCTTTTTATGGAAAAATGACATTTTAAATCCATCAGCATCATACACTAGAAACTTTTCTAAAAATATTTTATCTACCAATCCGTTAGCTATGCTGCCTATTATGTTCTTTCTATGGAAAAATGACATTTTAAATCTATCAGTACGACAATCTATCTCTCTATTGTTATTTATCGGATCAAATCGAGCATAATAATCGGGGGTTCTTAATAGATATCTAATATCTTTAGTAAACCTATCCTTTTTAGATGTCTGCAGGAGATTTTACCAGTATTTTAACCTACGATATGATTATAATTCCCCACCTAATTCGTATATTAATGTTGATATACTGCTATTGTAACATCTTAGCAAACCTAAGTGCTGTATACTAACAGATATAGAGTGTATACTGCACACTATCTAGTTCTTCGATCAAACCTATTTCATTCGGATCCCATACACTGGCTGCATAGTCAAGGTCGGGCCTCACTAGAGAAAAGTAACATCGCTCTTTTATCTTCTCGTCACATTTCCCTTGTACACATTTAATAACTTCTAGCTTTCTCTTGGATTGGCCGCATATTTCCCCGATGTTTCTTCCCCACGATGGATCTTTAGTAATGGTAACACCTAAGAACCTTATTGATTCAACGCTTTCAACTGCCGTTTTACTAATACATCAGTAAACGGCAACGGATACCATACGCTCTATTAATTTTCACCGTAAAAAGGGGGAATGCCAAAGGCTAATTTCTTCGGAGAAGAACCGAGAAAAATAATTCTACAAGCGGAAGAATTGATGAAACAGGTGAATCGACACTATAGCACACACCATCTGTTTTAGGGGCTAAACGCAGCTATCCTGAAACTTTTTACAACATATAGGAATACAGCCTATGGCAGGGAACGCCAGATTTACCTTCTCGAGATTCAAGAGTATTAAGACGAATGATGCGAAGGCATAGTAAACGAATTAATTCATTTTATCCCTTTGAAATTCCAAAATAGAAAAAAATATGCTAAGTATTTCATCAAATACAAAAAAAAGAGACTGATCTAGTCTCTTGAGTTCATTGATTCTGATTTACTCATCATGCAGGCATACAGTTAGATTTTTCATGTACCTGGAGGAGTTCACGCTCAACAAAGGACTCGATCCTAACTAGTTGACCTTCGCGTTGCCGAAATACCGAATTTCCCACTACATAAACCTAGTCAGTCTACGATTGAATAAGGAGTCGACGCGAAATTTTTGAAACCATCAAGCGACCTCCAGCCAAATGCTCCTTCTCATTGCCATCCATGTCACCTTTGACTCCGTCCTAACGACGTCCTCTAATCACTTGCTACACTAATTATAGACCTATTGTGAGCACAAGATAGAGAAAACGAAAATATTTGGGCTGACTATATATCCTGCCGACCCAGAGGAATGTTTGCCGCTGTTCATTATAAGAGCGTATCTACCAGCAAACAGTTTTATCGCAATTGTCAACCAAGGCGGTTAAAATGGTGGTGGCATGGCTGGTGGAGGCATCGCAGCTGATTTTAGAACCATACGCTGATAGCGACCATGTTTGTAAGCACGGGCATATGGGCTTACTACTCGCGATCCTCGAACGGATGAAGTGCTTCTGCGCGCGGTTTAACATGGAATAGTAAGATGAATAATGGAATGCATTTTTAAAATTTGCAAAGATAGAGTATAGGTGTGCAAACACTCCAACAACCGCCAAATATATTGTTAAAATACGTTAATTTAAAATTAGTTTTAGTATAACATTAACTCCCAGAGGACTGAAATGTATCAATACGATCCTTTAAAGGCCTGGCACCTCTAAGATGAAATATCGATACAATTTCATTGCTATTTATGTTTTAATACACATGTTTAACTATAAGAGACCGAATAAAACTCGATGTTATGTACGGAGTAAGTAGGGTCTATCTGTTCCCAAACACCCCATTCTGGCTTCATTTCCATAGGTATTATGCCAATGCCTCCTTCAGTTCATTCTAACATCCTTGGTGGCAACAGCTCTTATATTACTCGCAACAGAAGCGGCTACTCAGTGTTATTCAATCCTGTTCGTCCCAGTGAACCAAACGACAGGAGACAACTTTTTCCTACAGGAATACGCATGGAGTAATATACTAGGAGTTTGCCTAATTTTAACAACTCTCAATATATCCGAGGGTCGGTGCGTGCCTTCCCAACTCTAGCACCGGGGTTCAAATCCCGACATTGGCTGATATTTTTTATCGGTATGCCGGTCCCAACTTGGGTGCTGTGTGGAGATCACTTCGAGTTCAGTACACAGTCTGTCGGATGTAACGTTAAATCGCGTATTTCGCCCTGGGGCCCCAAAAGTTGGCAAATTGCGACACTAGGTTTCACTCCACTCTTCCTCTATTCCTTGAAAAATTCCTATCCACATCCAAATACCCAAAATTTTTAAATGGTGCAAATTACCTCAGCTGTCGGTCGATTCCGCCGCATAACTAGCACCACAGAGTAGTAGTACCCCTCGGTGCGATGGGCGATGACAAAACTCATTCATCCACATCAAAGACATCCCGAAAAACACCTCTAAAGTGTACACACATGATTAGACACCACCAAGGTGTTTAATCATGTACACACCTTGTTCAACAAAACGGTGTTAATAAATGTTTATCAATGGATTATCAATTTGCTAATATTCAGTTCATTTTCTGACCGTGAACTTCCGGTGTGTATGGAGGAGATTTGGTTGACTATATTAGGAATCATTTTTCGATATTATAGCTTCTTACTGACTACTAGTTAGTGCAAGTCACCGCATTATTTAGGATAAAATCCCTCATTAGGCTTACATTTAAGAGTAAACCTTTCACTAACATTACAATATCATTTTTTTCTGGAGGGCTAGTCACAGAGCGTTACTGGAAAGCAATACGCGTTTCGATGCATTGGTCTGAAACATTGTGTGTAGGGTCATCTACATTTAAGCAATATCCTGTGAGCAACCGCAAGGGTGTGTGGCAGGGGGTGAAGATTACCAAACTTGCACTACTGGCATGCAACTAACAGCTACAATGCTACTACTACGTGGAAAAATATTAAATAATAGAGTCACGCGCAAGTATATGTTCTCTCTAACCCTGAAAAAGTTACGATAAAACCATTCTAAAGTATAATATCTGTATTTCCCTAGCAGGCACGGTTAACTACTGTTAAATAAGCATCATGCATTACAGTCTACTTTAACAATATTTCACCAGGCTATCTTTTGGTACGCGGAAAAAATGACATTTTAAATCAGTAAGTACGACAATCATTCTCTCAAATCTTATTTATCTGGTTTAATCTAGCATAATAAGCAGGAGTTTTTAGTATTTATCTAACTTCTTCAATAAATCTATCTGTTGTAAATATCTGCAGGAGGATGAGTTTATTTTAGGTACATCATCAGTAAATTTATTCGCGCGTAACGATTATTTCTATATATGATTCAACCGCCATCGGAACTACTTTTACCTTCAAAATACATGCCAAGTAGTACCTTATGTTTTGCCTTTATTTTAAATAACCTTTAAATAGATACTATATACCGAATTCACAATGTTTCATGTCATAACTTTTGTGCAGTAATTCCCGAATGATACGATCTGGAGACACAAACGGTCAGCGATCTAATAGTCCCCCACAGGAAATTATTTGTTATGCCACTAGCCCTACCGTGACCATGTGACGTACAGTTCGTCCGCTCTCAGCCGTCAATAATTTCAGAAAGTCGATATGAAAGCATTCTCCCATGGAAATTTCAAATGAATCACCCCATCTGACGGAGCAGCGGACTGCGAGAACGTGTCATAAGGCAGCTCCGAGAGGAAAAAGCGAGCCAATTACGCGGGGACGCTATGAACAGGTTTTGTCCGCATTCAGTTTGCATTTGTGCAGATTGAATGGTATTGCGCCACTCTATCCAAAGGTTTCATTTAAAATGCATTCTTTCCCAGCAAACTCCGCGCAAGATTTCATACACAAAGGAACCTACAGAGCGGAAATCAGTGACCCCTAAAACCTTCATAAGAGTAGTTTTCCATAGTCAAATGTTCAGATGTTGATCCGCTACGAGGTTACAATGGCTGTGAGACATACTTTGGCAAAATCTGACATATTTTACCGCCACCGAATGACCCGTGTAGAGGTGAAATAAAACGTGTTCACTAAAATGTTTAACTACTGTAGGTAAGATGTAAGATTAACTTTAAGATGTTTGTGGTTCTGGGTGGTAATTTAGTTAATGAAAAAATTAAGATGAAACCAATCTAAAGTAAGGTCTGTAAGTTCTCAAGTGAACTTGTATCACTTAAGTTTAATTCGGGAGAGGATACCGACAGCTGAGTTCATTTGCACTGAAAGAACAGGTGCAAAGTTACAGCAGTTAGAATTTATAGGAAAGGAAGGCAGGATGGTGGAAATTCCGGCGTTGACATCAGTCAATTCGTAAAGAAATTTTCAATGGATTCACAACTATGAATCTTATCCGAATGACATAGTGTTAGGACATTGACATGGACATAGTGACTCTAAGTGTTCACATTGAGGTAATAAAGTGGACACCGACACTGGACAGCAAATTCTCTGGATACGAACACATCCCCACGGCATGGGAGTCTAAAATTGACCTCTTCTTTCAGAAAAAGGACACCAGTACGCTCAAGGTCAGCCTCCGATATCTGGGGAAAGAATGAGTAGAAGAGGGCGACTGCTGTCTTGCGTCATACACTATCAACAATTTATGGGCAGTTGGTTGAGTGTATAATTTGTAGGGAACTAACAATAAGAGAGGGGGGAGTGGACCAGCATTGTTGGTATCAGTCAGTATTTCATCGGACGGCGGCCTGATGCCACTGCTTAAATTACCCGCTGGATTCATAATTTAGGGCCTTGCTCGACTGACGGACTATTGTTCTTTGGGGGCTCTCAGTAGAGCGCTCAAGCAGGGACCAATATTCACCGAAAAATCATTACCACCGCCGGGAATTTATTTTTTATCAGGGGTGACGACCGAAAGCTGAGGTCATTAGCGCCGTTAAAGGTAGTTGGATATAGCTGCGGCTTTTGGCAACGGAATTAAGACGGAGAAAACCCGGCGTCAGCGTTATCTCACTCTTTACGAAAGGCGACAAATGATTCACAGTTTAACCGCCAATGCTAAAGACAGAGTACTGGACTTGAAGCTCTCTTCACGTAACACTCAATTGGAGACCGAAATCTATTGCTGCAAAATCTTTGCCACTGCTTGTAGTCGAACTCGGGCTAATGGAATGTGAGATCATCAATGTAGCCACATGAATCCGTTCCCATTACAAAATTCTAATCTAATCTAATTCTAGAGAAAATACATAAGCCATAAAACCAAAACTAAAGTTATAAAAAGTAGACTTCAGTTTTACAAGGTCCACAGTCTCTGGCATAACTCTGTGCATTGATACCATAACGAACACAGTAAAATCAACTGGTCGTTCCACGACACTCTTGTTTTTAATTGAATAATCGATTTTGATTCATAGCCACTTCAGATGCACTTAAGTCAGTGGAACGATCAGTGGATTTGTTTTTAAACATTTATTTTATGAGGTACAATGCCTAAATCTATAATACTCAATACATTGTGAAGAAGTTTTTAGCAGGGGATCGGGTTGGTGTGGTGGCTAGAGTACTGGCCTCCCATCCCGAGGGCCCGGGTTCGAATCCCGTATATTTCTGTGGAAAACCACTCCCTACTTGAGTGCCTAGTGGAGGGCATTACAACTTCAGTACTCCGTCCGTCGGATGGGACGTTAAGCCGTGGTCCCCTTGGCGCCTTTCGTACAGAGTAGGCTAATGCCGTGGCCGGGTTTCTTTCCACCCTTCCTCCGTCCCCTGAAAACTCCTACCATTACCCAATTACCCACCTATCCTAAATGGCGCAAGTGACTTCAGCTGTCGGTCGCCTCCCCTGAGTAACCAACCAACCTAAGTTTTTAGCGATGTCAATCACGAGCTGTTTATGCAGATTCGTACGCAGCATCATTACCCGAGGTGAGATTCGAACCCGGGCCACCTTTGGACGCCCACTCTATTGCGTTGACTACTTCGGCTGACTCCCCTCCAAGTGGTTACACACGTTTTTTTTTATGATTGTGTGAACGACAAAACGTGCCTAACGTTCACACTATTCATACTTGGCGCTACAAACGAAAGCACCAATCAAGTTTCTTCCGAAGATGCGAGAATCGGATTGGCGAGCTACGAGACTCGCCGGCTTCCTGCGACGATTTCCCGAGATCATATCCGAACTGTGACCGCATTTACGCCGACTTCCTTCTCTGATGCCGTTAAGGCATTCTGTACACGAAGCAAGAAGTTAAACAACAGTTGAAGCAGAGTCATGCAGAGGGAAGTGCATGGGTGAAAGCATAGAATAGGAACATGGGCTATTTCCCGCAAGTTCATGTATTCCTGGAAGTTTTCCATGCAGTAAGTTTCTTCGCGAGCGATGCAATTTCCACTGCGCGTCCCTCAATGAACCAAAAGAACAGGTCTCGTGTAAAACGTACTTAAAAAAAGGAGCTTAAAGCTTTGAGAGTGGTCCGTTAAAGAAGTGGACCTAATGCCACTTTCAACAAATATTGGGACAATTCCGACAAGCCTCCTCCCTCAGAATGCACAAAAAATTGAGCCCTCACTATAATATCAGCTAAATAGGAACAAAAAAAAAAGATGTATACTTCAGGGCAAAAGAGCCTCACGTGAATCTGATAATTTTTTCCCGATTCTGGAGAGCTTCATTTGTGATGGCCACAGCATGTGGGCGTGGTGAGATAAGCCCCGGAAGATAAGGGAGAAAAAGTGGCTGGTTGAAAAAGACAAAATTCACTTCCTCCGGCCACTCCTCCCGGTTAGGTAAGGAAAAGTCGGCGATGTTGACGGTGTACTCACGTCTCATCCGCTACGTCAGATGGTCACCCTCGGGAACGAATTGCCGCTAAGTCCCGCGGGATGGCATCACGTCCTCACGGTCGTGAGTTGACACGCGTCCGCTCCGACGGGCGGGTTGACCTCTCACGAGCCCAGACGAGACGCAAGATCTCGATCACTTCCCGGCTGCAACCTCCCTCAGCCGTCGAGAGACCCCCGCCGCGTCGACAGCTACACAACTCCGTCGAACACGAGTCGCGACACGCGCTCACGATAGCTACTCGCTTCGCCGTCTCTCGCTTCAATTGTTTACCTCTTCTCTCGCTCGCGTGCCCATCTTCTGCCGACAACTTTCCACCCGGCTCGCCTTGGCGTTCCCGCCCCTCCGCCTGCACGCTATCGCTGCGGCATGTTCCCGCTCTGCGTCGAGCTGGGAAGCAAAACGACTCGACCGGTTTAGTTCGGTGCGCCGCCGCAGCCGATCCAATGGCTGAGCAAGGGGGGGAGGGCAAGCATGAGTCTGTGCGGAAGCCAAGAATGGAAGGCCGCTACTCGCGTCAGACGCCGTCTACATCCCATCGTTTTCTCTATACTCGACTCTTTTCTCTTCTCCCTTCCTTCCTACGAATCCATCCACTCCTCCCTCCCGAAGAAATTTCCTGGCCGCCCGAACGAAGCCTCAGGAAACTCTCCCTCCATCACCCCCCTCCTCTTTGCTTTCCTCCCTTTCCCAAGCCTCTACCCCTCTTTCGCTTCAACATTATTTTTTTGCCCAGTTCTCATGTCGAGAGTGGTTCTTGGCGAGACGGATCAAGTGAGCCGGCGATCGCGAGGTTTTCGGCATTGAGAACGAGTATCGCGGATGAGTGACCGGGTGACCGAATCACGAGAACAGTTTCGAAGACGTTTTCGCGCTCGTTATGTGAACGAATAATTTTGCCTTGCCGTCGGTGCAATTGATGCGGAAGTAGAGGCGAGATATATATTTCTTTGGGACAATTATGAATCACCGCAACGTTTTAGTCGCTGTGGTCGGCGATTAAATCCCTGGGGAAGTCATGATATATTTTCAAGGCACAAACGCGCTATCCGATATGCACAGTAGGCACAAGAGTCACACAAGGTATGCACAACAGGCACACAGTGCTAAAACCAAGGTTGAATTCGCTAAGTATTCGAAAATTACACATATGCATGCTAATAAACATGCTACTTTATTGGCATATTTCTAATTTAAATCTCTAAAATAAAAAGAATTCCATTGCTTCCTTACCCAATGACCATTTTTAACATAATGGGGTCGTTTACCATATTTTTTTTACTGCCGAATCTGATAGAGTTTGTAAAATGAAAAGACCCATATTTTTCCGTTTTTTGATCCGTCAATTATTTCCCGAGTTATAAGCGGCGAAAAACTGATGTTTTTAACCCTTTCGGAAAAGTGGGCGTGGTGCAACCTCTGACGTATATCGACTTCATCCAATCACAATTGAGCCCGCGAAGCTACTTTACCTTATCGCAATGGGGGGGGACACAGCTGACTCGGCCAATGGGAGCGATTGTGACAGCATCTGTGCGAGCAGACCTTCCGAGAATCCCCCTCCACTCCCTTCCCCTCCCCTAAAGCAGTCAAGGACGGGAAGAAAATGACGTCAATGTTATCACAGCAGCTTTTTCGGTGGGTGTCACCTTTTGCTTATTTTAATTTTTGATTTATGAATGAATGGTTGTGGTTAGAAGATTCATTTTTTCACTAAAATTCTTTTTTCGTTTACATCTAACGATTTCGTGTACAAAATTGCGATTTCGGTTCCGAGTAAACGCCCCCATTTGCTGCAGATGCGTATTTTTCATTTCCAAATTCATCCGTTATTTTTTTCAATCATTCATATTTAATTTCAATTCATATTTAAATGCCAAATTTTATCAAAGTTGTCTTAGTATTCTTAATATGTCCGGAGAAGAAGTGAACAAGAAAAATATATGATGTCTATTTTTGGGCAGTAACATGGAGATTGTTTAGGAAAATTTTATGCATTAAAAATTCATTGGCAATAGCACTGAGAATTTATTCTATTGTCACTCGAAAGTTGAATAAGATTAATACAGGGAGAAATGAATTATTATTAATGAAGAAGTAGGTATATTATTATAAATCAATTGATGCGCATATAATAAATCAATTCATCTATGCATGTCTAGCCAGGAATGAGGATCACTAATGATACCTTAGGGCACTTCTAGCTAAACTTTAGCTCATCGATTTTCTGAGCATTAGATCGCCATGGGAAACCGCGGGCGCCTCAAACAATAATACCCCAAATAATTTAGGTAGTATATTCCTCATGGCGTGGTTTGGTGGGCTCAACGCTCACCAACCGGACAAATATTCGGGTCCTTGAGGAAGCACAAAAAATACTGTCATTTGTAAACATATTTTTAGAAACCCAACGGCAAATTGATGACACACGCCACTAAAATATTTCAGGAAAAACAATCAATGAAAGCAAAAAATCATAAATAAAATACTAGCACAACACCAAGAGAACGAATTATAAAACCGAAAATGTATATTTTTTCTAATCGTTTCGATGAAACAAGGTTCAATAGTAACGTTACCACGGATAATATTTTGAGTGGATATCTTTAGTGCCCTTAACCCTCTAAATGCCACTGAATTTTGGTAGTAGGTACTAGTGAAAAGTGCCAGCATGATTATGAGAGTTTTGTAACTCCTTTTGAAAATTATAAACAATATGAAGTTACTTTTTAGATATGAAAGTAATATTTTTTTACAAAAAATGGATTAATTGTTTTTTATGGTATTCTGATACATTGCATAAAGGATTAAAGCAATTATTACAACACAAATAGCTTAAACATTAATTCGCTCCTCGAGCCGATATATCGGCTCGTGGCACTTTTCGGCCGTGGAGCAAAAGCCTATATATCGGCCCGCGGCACGAAGAGGGGTAAGAACCATGCCACAACCAGCAATCATTCATTGCGCTGAGAGCCTGTGTATCATACTACTCGAAAGCATCAAAGCGACTTCGTCCTTGGGACGTGGGTCATTTAAACTCCGGAGGCACCATTGAGTTGAAGTTCATTCCACCCTCGTGTGACTCAGACTGAGGCAATCCTCGGGTGTATCTTGCCAGGAAAGCGTCTGAAGATAAAAGATCACGCACCTCCCGCATTCCCTTATTCAGCATAAAGGCATCGTAACAATACGGGGGTCAAATACACCTTCATAGTCTTGAATTCCGAGGGTTGCGTGAAATTTTCCAGAGGATTGACGTTCGGTAAGGTTGACGTGATACCACCACTCATCCTAATTCCGTTCCAATCCTGACTGCGGTAAAAACTTTTTCTATGGAATGTTTATCCTTAAATTAGTGTTTTGCGGAGTACACTACTCAAATACATTACTTCATGTGTCGACTAGGACGATAAACCGTGATGTTTTTCGTAAAAGGTGGAAAATGCGTCACATAGCCTGCCTCAGTATTAATATCACTAAAGCGCAGGTTAGACGGTGGTCTTCCGTAGGTTATATTTTTCCTAAAGATTCAAATGACATGTATTTTTTATTCGTTTCTGGAATTAAAACCAATCATTGATCACTAATCGTATAATCGTATTTTTTTACTGTGCTCCCTCTTGGACGGTCGATCTGGTAAGTTTGACCTTTGGGTATCCTTCTTACGATGCATTACGACATATTCTCCTTCCTGTACCTCTACAGGATACCCTGCCACCCGCCGCAAAATTGTGTAACATAATAGTTAGGGATCGATCTTTTGTGACGAACTGAGACTCGATTTCCCATATTCAAGGCCTCACTTCTAAACTCAAGCAAGGGAAAATATTACAAATGGATTTAATGGTTGGTTATTCAGGGGAGGCGACCAACAGCTGAGGTCATTTGCGCGATTTAGGATAGTTGAGTAATTGGGTAATGGTAGGAGTGTTTAGGGAACAGAGGAAGGGTGGAGAGAAACCTACTCATTAGCCTACTCTTTACGAAAGGCGCCAAGGGGACCACGGCTCAACGTCCCATCCGACGGACGGAGTACTGAACTTGAAATGCCCTCCACTAGGCACTGGTAATCATGTTAAGACACTGGGGACCGGTTTTCCAGTGAAAAATCCGCCACTGCCGGGAATCGAACCCGGGCCCTCGGGATGGGAGGACAGTACCCTAGCCACCACACCAACCCGATCCCTGGCTTTAATGGAATATCTACTCGAGTGCCATAAGAACTCCCTACGAAGAAGAGCGATTGTAACCTATAGTATATGTATATATGTACTCCATCCTACCCTACCAAATCCCTGTTTTTTATCCCACTCAACGGATTGAGGCGGCATTAAGATATAATTAGTATTTAATGGAGTCTGATGCAACATGCACAATTATATCATGGTCACTTACATACACTGATTCATCTTTACGAAGATTGCTGCTCACTTAGAAAACTCAGCTGATATAAGAAAATGTAAGGGCCAACTCTTCCGAACCAACTAGCTATACAAGGTTCTCATCTGCCTTATGCTTACAGTCTCCAGTATTCCTTTCATTTCTTAATTCATGCTCTAACCGCATTTAATGGTAATCATGTTAAGACACCACTGATGAAATTATCATGAAGAAAAAAGATGCACTATCGTTAGCTGTGAGCGCTGTGAGTGAAAATGGAACTAGTAGGAAAACTAACAATTGACGGACGGACAACAGATTTCTCGCTAATTACTTAGATAAGCCCATCAAATTTTTCTCCGTAGAGTTTTCTCAGTGGAAGTTCCTCATTCCTATTTCCTTCAAGATATGGCGTTTTTTGCACAAGAAAAGAGACTCTTTTTACAGTAGCTCGTCAAGTGAGAACATTTAATGGAGGTTATTATAGTGAAAATGTTTCTTTTCGGCTGTCCGCGTCAGTTTTCGAGAGCGTTCGCTCTTTGGAGGCGTTGGTTCCATAATTCTTCTTGTATTACGTCGTCGGATAGCAATAATATCCGTTTTCAGGAGAAATCCGAAAATTTGGAGTTGCCCGTTATGGAAGGTTTGACTATATTTTTCAAACTTGGTTTTTAATATACATCATCATCATCGGTCCACAATCCTAGGATTGGTTTGATTCATATTAACGTAGTTCCTCTCTTTCACGTCCTTTACGACCTGTTCTATGTAATATCATCGGTCCACAATCCTAGGATTGGTTTGATTCATATTAACGTAGTTCCTCTCTTTCACGTCCTTTACGACCTGTTCTATGTAATTCATACGAAGCCTGCCTTTTCCATTCTTCCCGTTCATTTCTCCTTCGACAATTGTCTTCATCAGGCCATCGTGTCTTAAGATATAGCCGATTAGGTTGTCCTGTCTCCTTTTTATAGTTTTCAGCAAACTTCTCTTTTCTCCCACTCTTCTTAGGACTTCTTCATTTGTCACTCGGTCGATCCATTTCATCTTCATTATTCTTCTGTAGCACCACATTTCAAATGCAATTTCCACCCTTTGCTTCTCTGCTGCTGTCATCGCCCATGCATCACTGTCGTGAAGAAACATGCTCCAGGTGTACGTTCTGATGAATCGTTTCATTACTTCTACGCTTGTATTTCCAGCTGTAAATAGATAGAATGCCCTCTTGGCCTTATCTATTCTACTGACTATTTATTTCTTACTTCGTAACGTTGGATTTGGCCTCTTCTCCCTTGCTGCACACCATTATCTTAGTCATTTTCTTATTGATCTACAGCTGATATCTTGCTATTATCCTTACGTCTGAAAATGAGGGTAAGCGCTGAAACGCGTTGTATTGAGTGCTAATTAACATATTAGTGCGTCCTAGGAGTGAATACAACATTAATAAGTATCGCTTAGCCTATCTGCGGTTATCAAGAAAGTACCCGCTTTATGGATCGGGAGGAAAGTCATAAGAATGCGAATGAACTGGGCAAGAAGGAGAAAGGGTGGAGGGAAACCCGGCGTCGGTATTTGCCTTCTAAGACGAAAGGCTCCAAGAGGACCTCGGCTTAAGAGTCCCATCCGACCGAGAGTCCCATCCGATGGGAGAAGTAAACAAATGCTCTCCAGAAAGCACTCAAGTCGGGCTTACCAACGGAAAATATGTTCCACAACGGGGTTTCAACCCCGAGCCCTCGTGGTGAGAAGCCAGTACTATTATCGGTACACTAATCCGATCCCTATTGTAACACTGCGTCTAATCTGTGTTCAAGTCTGTACCCGTGTTTATACGCGCGTCATTCAACGGGAGGAAAGGTATAAGAATGGTTAAGTAGGGAAAGGAGGAAGGGTGGAGTCGGCTTCGGCATATGGCCTGCTCTTCACGAGAGGCGCAAAGGGGTCCAAGGCTTAACGTCCCTTTCGACGGACTGAGTACTGTACTCGAATGCTTTCCGCTAAACCCTCAAGTAGGTGCCGATCTACAAACGAATAAAAAATACCTCCACTTCCGTGATTCGAACCCACGTCCTCCAGGTAAGACGCTAGCACTCTAACCACAACACCAACTCTGTAACAGACTTTAATCCTTAGTCTTAAATACCAATTTTCAAAGGTACCTGCGTGATGCTGCACATAACTCGTATCTAAATCCATGGAATCTCCGCCTTTCTCAAATGGAGTGGATTTCTCAATGTTGCGCTCAACGTATCACACCCTACAGTAAGTCTCTATCAGTCACACACAAGTGCTTCGTGCTTGTTGAGCACAACACCATAAGGTTTGGGCCCGTTTTACGTCAGAGCCTCCCTAGAATCATGATAGTAAATTCTTAGACCTGAGTTGGGATAATTAACCTCCCAATTTTCACTTGCTTTTCGTAATGGAAAAAAACTCACTCAACGTTTTCTGGATTCCATGTCTTTTGACCACTGCGCAGGCTAAACTCAAAAGCTTTCAAGCGCCTATACACGTGTTTACTTTCTAATGTATTTTGTATTTATCGTTGTATAATTCAAATGATTGGAATATGGAGTGAAACCCAACGTCGCGATTGGATTTATCTCAACGAAAAGATGTGAGAAGCCCAAAATTCAACTTCCTATACGAGATATGTAGAGTACCTAGAAGAACTCTATGGAAGGCAAGGAAGGATCGAAATTACACAATGTAACTACTACCACTAATAGGAATTCAAATCTGGGACATTGGAATAGTACAACAGAACTCTAGTCACATAAGCAACCCAATCTCACACATTGCCGTATTCATTTTGGTCATCATCAATTGAAAACTATTCTATAACCATTAAAATTAGTGAGATCTTGATGATTATGCATTTAATATACGATGAGAGTAAACTAAAAAAATATCACAAAAATCTCTCCTCTCCTAGATGGATAAAAAATAATAGAAATTGAAATAAATTAAACAAGTTGTGCTGTCAATATCTTTGGAAAACGTTGCATCCAAAGCAGCGAATCTTAAAAGATTATAAAATTTCTTCTAGCACGAGCATTAACCCAGTAAGTGTCCTTTAAAAGCAATTCCAAAAGATAAACATGTTTTGATCCCCATTTTTGTAGATGGAATTTCACCGTTTATATCCATCTTTAAATCATTAAACTCATCCACTTTTCTCCTCTCACAAAAGATGAAGGTGTCTTAACCAACCTTTCGTCACATTCAAGAGCGGCCGAAGCATTATCGATACCTATCAATTAACTTCAGCAGAAATTGGATCTTGGAAAACAACTTGCGGTTGCGGTAAGGGTGCCAGTAGCGGTTTATCCTCAATTGAGATAGGGAAAAATAAACTACCAGCACTTGAGATAAGTTCTGGAGGAGACGCAAACAAAGATGCAACGTGTAGTGTCCCATTGGAATCCTAACCGAAGGGCCATGGGCAATGTCCGTTTGCTATGCTAAGCAATTTGTTTTGCAAGTTCAGTCGTAAATATGAATAGGAATGGCATCAAAATGAGAGGGTGATTTTCTAAACTTTGCCTGGACACAAGTCAACTAATTGAAAAATCTAATGCATAGATGGAATAACGGCGGTAATAAAAGGATACATTGAATAACCAATGAAGAAGAATGTGAGATGTCAGGGAGGAAAGAAATTTCCATGAAGATTCTGAAACGACAACTGGACAACCTTATCGGTAGGTACTTTATTGCTGAGGACATGATATTTTCATGGTGATAATTATTGCTGAGGGAAAAATGAATGAAAATAATGGTAAAGAGAGGCCTTCTGGATATACGTAGCAATTAGAGAAGGCATGAAGGAAAAGAAGGATGTTTGCATGTCCGCTAGAAGAATCGCGTCAAGAGCTGCGCCAACCCCGCCAAACCAATCTCAGGATTGAAGGCAGGAAAGTATAACTAAGAAATCGAGCAGTAATCCTTATGCTTTAACAGGCCAGTGTTTTCAAGGAAACTTCCTCAACATGTGTGGATACCTTATATTTATTCCTTTTCCAAAAGGGGTTTTATTTTATTTTGTACTTGGCTCGAATCGGCTCCCTTACTTTCTTCTTCTCTATATGTTCTTTGATCGCGAACCTCCGTTAGAGGGACAATAATCCCACCATCTTGTGGATGGTGCGTCACGTGGTGGATCTCACGTCACGTCCATGGCTGAATTACAAATCTAATATTTTTTCTTCCTTCCATCAATAAACTCACTTTCACAATTCACCGTACTCGGCAAACGAACATAATTAGAATTATAGTTAATAATTGTCTTAATAATCAGGCTTCAATGAACTATACATCAACGAGTGGAAAAATTGTTGTGTGGTTACATTTTTATCGATACAAATTTGACTTTCATCAATACATTACGTTTTGGATCGTCTTACTTGTCCTTGTAGCTTCGGGTGGTGAGAAAATTAAAGGATGGCTCGGTAGCACTGTCATTAACCGGAATAATTAGGACGTATTGAGTGGACTGCGCGGTGGGTGCTTAGTACCGCCGAAGACCGCTCGGGAGCGCCTGTTTACAGTCACAGCGAGGGACCGAGTTGGACGCAGATGGAGAAGCCCTTCGTCGCGTTCATTCCGCTTCAATGAAATCAGTCGTAAACACAACAGGCGTCATTAGAGACCTTCGGCGTCTTCGCTGAAAGGCTAGGAAAACAAGAAACCCCTTACCTATATAAGAAAATTAATTATATATTTTAAGTCCCAACTGCTCTGAAGATGAATCATTTTATCTTTTCCTTTCCTTGGGCCCGCACAACAAATACAACCCTTCTATCTCCTTATCACATAATATCCAAGGCAAATATTTATTTTATGGGTGTTTTTCAAGTCTATTTCCGCACTAATAGGCGCTTCAGACCGGGAGGAAAGATGGAAGGATAGGAATGGAAGGGGGATCGGATATAATATATAAGGGGGATCGGATATAATACATGAGGGGGGTCGGATACATCGGAAGGCAAATATTAAAGTGATCTGATCAGCTATACATTAAATGGCAAGAGACTAGTTTCAGCGTTAAATTACCGACAGATTACTTCTGTCTTTGATACCTCAAATCTCTTTTTAATGTCTCACGTGAAATTTTTATATTTTACTGACGCAGTACTGTCGTGTCCCGACTTCTCGGTGCACACAAACAGAAACTGAGAAAGCGACCCGAGTGGCTAAGTCGACTTTCTCTAGGGGTATTAGGCACTAAAGAGTGAAACCCCAAACGAATGCTAGTGGGAAGAGACTTTATTTGTTCTGGTACAATGTCCAAAGGACCATAGCCTTCGGCAAGCGAGCGATGGTCTCTCCCCCGAGTCTATGGATTCAGGGGTTTATAAACGATTTCCCCGCGAGGGGGGAAGCGAAACATCTGCAACGAGGGAAGGGGAAAAGACAGGGGTTTCTCCACTCAGGGCTATCGTGGGAGAATCCCACATAAGGATGCACTTTTCGTTTCCGTCTCAACTAAAATGCATCCTTGAGTGCTGGGGAAGTTTATGGTTCTCTTCAGGCTCTAATGAGACCTCTTAAAGAATTTAGTTCCTTTTCCTCCAATCGCTGCAGATGTCCACTCCAGGGTTCACAGCTGTCCCATTACTAGGACACACTTGCAACTGGCACATCCATAAGATGCTGAGGGCTCTTGCCCAGCTGACAACCTCAGACACACGTGCCTTTGGTCGTAATGCACAACAGTACTATCTGTTGAAGCTGCAATCCTCACGTTCGTTGACCTCTTACAACAATAACATACGAACACGGAAAAGTATCTATCTGATGCTACCACCATCTACATTCTTTTATTTATCCTCCAAAAGTACTTGGAGGGTCGCGTACGTATGTGGCTGACTGATTTCCATTACCGAGGGCCCGGGTTCAATTCACAGCCGAAACAGAGATTTTTCATTGGTTTACCGTCCCCCCCCTTGGGTGATTTGCGGAGAGCGCCTCGAGTGCAGTACTCCGTCCGTCAGATGGACGTTATACCGTGGACCCATTGGCGACCTTCGTCAAGAGCAGGCTAATGCCCATACCAGCTTTATCTCCAGCCTTCCTCATTCCCCTTAATACTGCTACCCTCATCCGATAACCTAACAATCCTAAATTGTGCAAATGGCCTCAGTGGTTGGTAGCCTCCGTCGAATAATGTTTGCCGAAGACCGAAGATTAATATGTTAAAATTCCTCACGAAGATAATCATCATTCATGGAATAAGTACTCACACAGATAAAGGTACTTAGTTACTCTCATTAGCTGCTTTTAAATCTTTAGCTTTCCTAATCGGCATTATATGTATGCCCAGAAGTGAATATTTTTTAGCCTTATTTATTCGCCTTCCTTCATTGTCGCCCCTAAAATTCCACTCAAAAGTTTTAAAATGAATAACGGAAAATTTCATTCTCCTCTGGTAATTAGTTATTCGTCCGCTGAGCATGATTAACTAAGTTCATTTTTTAATCATCCATTAAATTAACTTCCACATCTTTTCTGACTGCAATAAATGCATGAAATACATAACATTTTCATTTGCTTCCATCCTCTAATAACGCAAAAGCAGAAACCTAATGATGAAGTCAGTTTCCACCAGTACTTTAAATTCAAGTTTCAATTAACTTTCTGCTACTCATTCATAAAATTACTATTATGAACAACAGATTATTTTCTCAGTTTTTCATTTTATCGATACCATATTTTTCAAATACTTCATCCCTATGCATCGAGTTTGTGGATTTTTGTAGCCATTAATCCTTTTTGAGTATTACATCAATTAATGTACCACTTAGCAGTTTATCACATATTTCAGAGCAGTCACAAACCGCGATGACGAATAGCAATTAAATTCGTTCAAGCATGAACAGGAAAATAAAAAGATAAAGGCTTCGGAATAAATTTTCGGTACAAACAAAGAAATTTCGTTTAAAAAAGGAGGAAACACTCGGAAAGTGAGTGCTAGCTAGAAAGGGTGTACGGATGTGACAAAAAGGGAAAGGTTCATTATAATGAGGGTAAAGCCGACGCTGTAGAGTTCGAGAATCCAAAAAAAACACAGTCAGGTTCTAAGCCTCGAACCAATGGGGAATATACAGGTACATGAAACTTTTTTATCGGGTATCGATGATGCACTTGATACGAAATTTTCTCACAAATTGAAATATATAAGCCAAAATTCTCTACGCCAACCACAAAGATTATTAAAATCTCTTAAATGTTCCCGAAAATCGACGAAAGTCACGTGACATGAAACGCCTTCTGACGTCACTTCATGGTAAAGGTTCAATATTGCTACGGAAACGGACGTTTATTTTGAAAGAAAACGAAGCTAATATATTGTTTTGAGGATTTTAGCCGTTTCTTGATCGGAACCATAACTGAAATGGGATTTAAAAAAGCAGAATCCGACACTTGGCCTTCGGTTGACTCCCTTGTGGTGGCTTTCTAAAAAAACAACGATTGCTTTGTCGTAGTACAGACTCACGGGGTGAAAGCAAACAGAACACTTATGCATTGTATGGACGATATTCTCGTTACGATCCATACTTCTTAAATAAAAAATCAAAATGCATTCGTTTATTGCAATAAAAAAATAAGATAAAAAGATATTTTCACCAAGTATTCATTAAACAACTTACCTCCACGTATAAACAGATAAACAACGCCCATAGTGATACCGTGCCGTGACGTCATTCGATGACGTCGTGTTTTTAAGCTTCAAGAAACGTACAATTTTTAAAGAACAATATATTTGTACCACAGCTTAATTCTTCTGCAAAATTTTCAACGAGTACATTTTAGCCAATAAACTTCTCATTCAAAGAGTTATAAAAATATTGAATGTTCCCCATTGTTGATTCCACTTTTTGACAATGCTAATCTCCAAAGAAACGGCGCAGTGCGTAGGCATCACCACCATCAACAGCGTCTATCGGTCTCAAGATTGTCCTGAAGCAGCTTCCCATTCAATTTTTTTCTTGACTAATCTCTTCATCGAATTTATTTTCGCATACCCGTCTTCTATATACATGTATTCATTTTTATTTCAGTGGTCATCTATATGACGCCATAATGTCTAAAGGTGCACCTGTCCACATTGATCTCAATGTGGGTAACCGAGGCACGTTTACACGGCGCGCAATAAGTTACTTCTTAGGTCCACAGAATATGATAATTCTCACCACGTCACTGTATTCCCATTAGCTGCCGCGCAAGGCTGGACTCCACAGCGCGATCGAAAAATCGAGTTTATTTCCGGTGTCACGGACGATCGCTAAGTTTTTCAACGGATTCACACTCCTGAAGGTTCAGTGAAACTTGTGAGATGGGTTACTTACTAAACTTCCGTGGGCAGATCAACTATTTTTCTACCCAAGGGCAAAAAATCGGCGGAAAACAGGGTCCATTAAATTGTCCTATTTACAAATCAAATATCCCTGTAAATCAATTACAATTTTGATACGTCAAAGACTAAGATTTGTTCTGTAGCACTTTAGCACATTTCATTCCGTAAATTTACCACAAAATTTTCTGCAACCTCTACATTTCGGAGATTTTCAGCGAAAACTGAATTCCGGCGTTTTTTGTATATTTTGTTCATATTTAAGCCCTCGCATATTTTAATGCGCAATAATTATGAAAAATGAGGTCATGAATCACATGTACCAATGAAAGGAGAGTCAATCCACAAAGTTTCAACTTCCAGAGTCAAGAATATCTATTTTTGGAATTTGGATAACATTTTTTGATTTCAGCCCACTGTGCCACGATCTAATCCAAACCAATTTGGTTGAGTGCACTTATGATTAGACTATTACGGTTTTGCGCTTCCAAAGGATGGTTACAACTAAAACAGCATCGTAATAAGAGTAGATGTCTTCGTTCAAGAAAGACCAGTAGATTTATTTGTAAAGCAAATAAATGTTTCGATGTGATTTTTGTTGATCGCATGAAATACGCCCGTTGGAATGAATAATCGACAGCAGCATAATCTGACAATGCACTTAGAGCATTTCTGTTCATAATATTTGCATAAGTAGAAACCTTTTCAAACTACATATTATCTTTGGCTGTATTAAAAGCAGTGAGGGTTCAGGTTTTCACACACACTAAGAGAGAACCAGCAGTTCTCATGCAGTTTCGATTACGCAGTCAGCCAAAACTTAGCTGTTCGCTGACTTGAATATAAATAAATAAACACTTTGAACTTTTCAGGATGGCTCTGAGTAAAACAAGATAAACAGATCTGTGCTGAATTTATCCCAAAATTGTGGAAGCTCTATTTTATAAAGTTCGACTTTGGTAATCCGGTTTTAACAAAAAGAAAACCAGCAAAAGGCAAAATTGAGGAAAGCTTAGTGTAAAACCTACTCCGCAATTGAGGCAGGTTTATATGGCCGACATTGGTGTAGATACGTACATTTTTATTCTGAAAACGGATTAAATAAGAATGACTTAAAATGATGACACAGTATAAAATGGGAAAATTAATTAGAAAAACAGAAAATTCAAACCAAAATCCATGATAATTTTCTCTGATCACCACTACTATTTAGAGCTCCCGTTAAATTAATTTTTTTCCATAGAGCCTTTCTGGACACCCCCATCTAAAATCATCGCGATTCGATTTTCTGAAGGTCAGAACTTCGTAGGAAATCGCAGGTGGTTCAGGGAAAGGAACTGGCCCCCCTACCCTGAATGTGTGAATTTCACACACCATTGGCTTAATACGGGGTGAGCTCTACTCTCACCTATCAAAGACCAACCTTCGGGTTGAATCACTGAGTGAGTGAGTAAGTTTCCGTACAGAGTAAGTCATTAGGTACTCGTCCCCCATCGTCTCGTATCGTCTAATAAAAGCTGTTTAATATGATATCAAAATAACAACCGCCCAAGGTGGTATTTGAAACCGCAACCCTTTAGTAGCTAGATCGGCGCGTAATCAACCTGGATTCAACGAAAGAAGTCTCTATAATCTCCTCTCACCGATCAAGATGTGTTAACTTAATCGATCTGGCAATTTTGAATGAGTCAGAGTGCGCGTTTAGAGCAGAAGTTATTAACTGATTAACCTTGGGAAATAGGAAAAACCAGTCATGGTAGTTCCATAGGATCTAATGGTTTCGGAAGAGCTGAAAAGTAATAACTCCTTCGTCCAGACCTGGCGAACGGTGTTGATTCCGAAAGATGGTCATTGATCTGAAAGATATTTCCCATTTTTCTAGATAAGATTAGTGAAAGACCTCGGACCACAAATAATTCAATTTGGGTGACCTGAATAAGTTACCTGAACCTTTACCTTTTTGGGGAAACTTTTATATCCTCAACATACCGTGGCTACCATTATGGAAGCAGATAAATTATTTTAGACTCGTAAATTTTCACAAATGTGTACATGATTCTACTATTTCTCTTTGAAAATTCTTATGAAAGGTACAAACCTTTCGAGTTGTGAATGGCTTAATCCTCAGTGTTCATTCCCGTATTTTATGCATCAATTCATGAATTGCAGTCAATAGCTTGAGACTAATTAAGAGCAAATCGGAATGAGAACACTGATTCCATCTGCCTGATTGGGAAGATCTTGTGCAAAAAATAATATTTCTTGTGAATTTGATTTTGCTTTGCTGTTAAATTAATGGACGCCCATTATAACCATTTTCTCTGTTGTACATGGTTAAAAAATGTATTCACTTCACCTCGAAAAGTAATTATGAAACTGAATGTATAGAATTGTACGCCGCGCCGGTGGTGATCAGATTAGATTGAGATGCACTTGTCGACTTGCGCCGTAAATCTGGGCTTCGATAAAGAAACATTCCAGTTAAAACAATCTGAAATCTTGAGTACCATTAGCACGGTTTTATCAATTAACTGATTGCTACATGCTTGCAGCTTCATTTGGTTTAATTTTTCTCAGTTCTCAAAGGTTTTAGTAAAGAATCTTATGCATTGGTGATGTTATTCCTTTTAACTTGATTCCTCTCTCTCAAGAAATACTTTTACAGCCATAATGCTCTAAACAAAGATCGGGACTTCACGTCTTTATAAATCGCCCGCTCCCTCTGAAAGAAAATCCTGGTAGTCTTAAGATTACGTGATCCCGATGTGTTTGTCCAAGTATTAAGTGCAGGTAAGATTTTTGAATAATATATGAATTCCATAGGAAGTTACCCGACGGATACAAAGTCTCCATCAAGGATATTAAATATAATTCAACGGAGACTATTTGATTACCACACTACTGTTGGAAGCAAACTTCATTGGGTTCGATGAGATTATATACTGTAAAACTAAGGAATTAAGGTTATATTTTATATAATAAAGGTAAATCAGACTTAAATTAAAACCAGAACAGTGGAATCAACGGCAGCATAATGTTTAGGCTCTCTCAAAGGGACTCAGAATGCGTTCAAGGTCTTATTCTTTGACAAATTAGAATAGGGAGAGTAACCCTGCAGAGTCAAATTCAGAAATTAGGCATAATAACAAAAAAAATAAACTGTAGCGATATGTGTTATGATTGATTTTCGTAAGAGTCTTAATTTTTTTTTAAATCTTGAATATTCGAAATTTATCCAATCTGTCTGGCATTTGGACATGAAACCAGTAACATTAGTTTCTTTCACCAGTTAAATGCAATCTTGATATGTTGCAATAACTGTGCATAATTTTACTCTTTAAAAAAAGAAGCAACCAAACCGAAATTAAATATTATTTAAAATAGGCACGCCATATAATCATTACCGAAGTCATATTTTTTAGGAAAGCCGAATGCCGAGACGATGCGATGCTTACATGCAAATTCCAATAAAGGGAGAAATAATTTTAAAGATAACTAGGTTGTATTAAAAAAATGATGAATTATAAATTGAGTCTCCAAGTATTGAGTGCGGGTTAGATTTATTAAGAAAATTTTGAATTTTATAAGAAGTTACCCTAAAAAAAATCACATTATTTGATTTAAGTTGGTTAAATTGCGAAAATTAGTCCATTAAGTACTGACAAGCAATAAAAAGTGGGTTTGTTTTTATGATACGATACCTATCTAATGAAGAAGCTATCCTCTACAACTTTAGTGTTCTCATAACATCAACTACCACGATTTTGAATCCGTTACGCCAAGATTTTAGATACATGATTTTCGCCGTTAAGAATATTTTAGGGTAAAAATTAAGAACTAGTTATAACATAGTTATTAGCAGCTCCTCGTAAATCAGGTCTTAATTTTAATGTATAGAGCTCCCATGAATTGCTTTAAACCAAGTTAATCAATGAGAAAGCTCAATCGTTTGCACTGAGATTTTAAAATGGTAAAATCATCGCCATCTTCAAAAAGATTAATCATGGACCTCGCTCAAGGACAGAAGATTAAATTTCCAGATGATAAGCGATGGTCTGACACAGATCAGATACATTCAAATCAGACGCCGAAGGAATCGCCCGGATGGCCACTTACGTCCAGAAGACTTAAGAACGAGCTGAATTTAGGGCAGAGAGAAAAACAAAAAGAAGTAACCTGGTCACCTACGACACTTCAAGCACGTACGGAAATTTCACCGAATCCTGATACAGCGCAGGATAACGTTCAAGATCTCTTCTAAAGATTACGTAAGTAAACCACGACCAGCATCCTGAATCATCGCCCAAAGGCGTTTGTTACAATGAGATCTATTTACTTTACGGGGAGAATAAAATACTTCGGTTTTGAGAATTATTACAAAATTATATTTTTATCTCTTCATCTGAAGTGAAATTTTTCTTGCGGCAGTGTTATAAGAATTCGAAATCTATAATGAAAAACTACTTTGAAAATGATGCCTTTGAGAAAGATGTACATTAATTATGTTTGATTTCAGTGATGTTGGCTTAAAATGTTCTATCCAGTTGCATTTAAATTTCCTCACTGTATGCATTTGAGAATTTTTGATTCCCATTATTACGGAAGGATAATATTTAGTAATAATGAAAGTCCCTTGATCCTAGTTGTCAAGCTGCAAATTTTTACAAAAATAAAAAAATGTAGGAAGTATTGTCAGCCACAAAAAAGGTCGGGAAGCATTTTCTCCATGAGCCGTAAACTGAAATGAGAAGTTTCGTAAAATTTTCCCTACGTTCCTACGTGCCCCACGTAAAACATACCCTAAATTCTGTGAACGATTCGTTAAAGGAAATTAAGAAAGATTCTTTCTCCGAGGCTCAGCTCTCGTCCGAGGTAGTAAATAATCCAGAACACTAAACTTGCAGTCAAAGTATCCATTTCACTTGCTATTGCCTACCTATCTAGGCATTTTACTACCAAATTAGAAAGTAGTAATAAGGACTCTCACTCAAGTAAGTGATTTGGTGGGAAAACAATGCTACACCATTGAGCAACTGACGACATTCACACATACAAGCACGTACTTACTAGTAATGTAATTTGTCCATCTACTAGAGGCTATTCATCTAGGACTTTTATCAACCAGTAAGACAGCAGAATTAACGAATATTACTCAAGTAAGTTGTTTATGAGGAAAATAACGCACTACTGATCAACTACCAACAATCTCAAACTCAAACACACAAATTCACACAACTTACAACAAGCATACAGTGCTTCATGTAGAAATTTTTCGTCGATGTTGCACCCGAATGGCAAAAACCAATATTCTGAAAGGAACAAAAGCACGGAGCGCTGACTTAGAGACACAAACTGAATGGCTAATGGTCAAGGGGTTGGGGAAGGGAAGGGACTTTAGGAGCAAGAATAGTAAAAACGAATGCGCGTATTTCAGCTCCTCAGCATCATGAAGGATGATCGTCACAACAACACAAGTTAAAATATTATCAATAGTTTGTAGTTACTTCGTCAAAATAAGAGGAAAATATTTTTCAAGTGAATTATATTTACATTATATGTTTCGGCACCCACCCCAGAAGACTTTTGAAAAAATAGCCTCTTGCAACGTCTTCGATAGTACTCCTATAATTAGAACTTCGAAAAAGAGGAGACGCCGCGTAACTTTTATGACTTAGAGTCGTCCCATTGCATCGCGTTTTTTACATCACTCTCATCTATAACGTATTAATAACATATATACGTTGCAATCCTTCATTACACAATATCTTAAGTGACTGACATAAATATAGGAAAACGATAGAAAAAGATAATTAAATGAATATAAACTGTGGTAGACCCCTATGTAGTCATGTAGCAGACCCCTATGCTTCAACAAATTATCTCTTTTTTTAAATTATACAGCTCACTTGCGGTTAGTGGGCTATGGACGGTTAGTGGAAAATTTTTTCATCATGGGCAGGTACTGGACAGGGCATTGTGCATCACAATACAATGGTGTTAGAAGGCAAAGAGGAAGTAATAATAATCTCCATATTTTCCGGGTGAAGCGCTGAAGTTCGTATTCACCTTATTTTACTAATGTATACTATTTAATTTTCATACAATTGATATTTAGTCATCTCTAAGAAAAATTTACTCTATAAAATGAAAAAAACTCCAATGCGTCCAATATGCTGTAAGTTTCGGAAAATGTATAGCCATTAATCCACCTTCAATACCATTTTCCCTGAACTTAAAGCCAAGTGGATTTTCCAGGTGAAAAAAAGTATTATTCGAAGAGTCGTTGAACAAGGAAAGGGGGAGCAAAAACAGAAATGGAGCGGGCGTGGAGTCAAGCGAAGCTCAATATTGACTTTAATAAGCTGCTCTACGAGGAATCTTAATAAAAAATTAAACAAACAGAATATCCGACGTTTCAGCCATAAGTCTCGAAGGAAAGACGATGACAGTTACGAAATATTATAATTAGTCGCAGGGGTTTTTCTACTCCTGGTCTCATGACGTTTACAAGTCACCTCTCTTCCAACAGATTGTTGATTCATTTATTAGATTATTCTCATTAATGTTAACAGCTCCACGTTTTCTACGGAATCGTCTACATCTCTCCCCACCGATCTCGGATCAAAATACGAAAAAAGTTGAAAAAAAAATCTCATCACGAAAACAAGAAGTATCTTTCTTGGATAAGTGGACGATAGCGTAAGCACGGTGGATTAGTCCGGATGGCGAGGATCGCATTTCGTCACGAAGAGGCTTTCGCGGTCAACTCCTTGACTGTTCTTGAAGAGGGGTGGTTATCGAAGACGATTGCAGTCGGAAGAGAAAAAAAAATATCTAGGGTGGAGGGTGAGAACGGCATATCTAACGCTAAACGCCGGAAAGTTAAATCGCCCTATATATACATATAGTCGCGCGCATGTGTCCGCAGAGCTGTATGTTCCCAGCATCCGTGGGGCATCTGTTTAGAGATAAAAAGGTTCCAAACATTCCGTGCCGTGGTGAGCGGTCTCATATCTGTTGCCACCCACCTATAGTGTGACAATGGAATTCTCCAAGTGGTCATAGTCTTCCGAACACATTTTATCTGTGCTGGCTAGAGACAGTTTCCCACTGAGTGTCAATCTCCGATAGTCTCCAAATACTTCGTGTCTACCCAAGAGTTACTATAAAACACGAAGCTAAGGTGGGTGAGCGGCCCCTGCGGCCAACAGAGGTACCCATTTGCAGTACTTCGACCTCGGCACCGGATATTGGCGTAAGTTTCGACTTTCTGTGCCTTTCTACGATTCAGATTCAATTACTATTATTTTTAATACTAATACTGGTTAAGTTAAAACCTCAAGCCTTCGCTATTCATTGACATTTCCATTTCATCATGGCAATCCATTTTTCTTGATTTCTTCTTCATTATCTGATATCTTGGTCTTCCATATGGCGTATATCCTTCTAGTTTTCCCTCGACTAATTTATAGAGAAATCCATTACGTCTCAGGGTGTGCCCAGTTCAATCTGGTTATCTCTGTCGTGCTGTGTTCCACATATAACATTATCTCTGAGTTTTCATGTGCTTTTCTTGCTTTCCATTCCTCCATTTTTTATTCTCATTCCCCTATGACTACCCCATGCCGGGACTACGCTTCTATATCTTTCGTGATATCCTTAGATCAAATCAAATTTAAATATTTGAGAATTAATGTGAATCCGACTTTCCATATTTCGTCTTAGATCGATGCATCAGCGTAATTTATATGTTATCTATATAATTTTTATTTTTTATTGTCTACGCACGATAAATGTGTAGATGTAAAATGCTATTTAAACTATCTCCGTTCGCTCTTGATTATATTGTTCACTTAAATTTTGCTACTGCTGAATGACCTACGGAACTGGTACCAATGAGGATTCCGGCATCCTTATATCTCAGCTAAATAAGTACATATTAAAGTGCTCTCTGTAAACCTGAAGCTACAGTAGTGCTGTATTACTTGACCGATCTTTTCAATTTGACTTTATATCACGTTCCATAAGCTTTGGTGCGATAAATTTCCTAATTTGCTCCAATACTGATTGAAGTGAAGTAAAATTCTTTGATGAGACCCGGTTGGTTGGAAATTTATGAAGCTGCTCAGGTACATTCAATATTTAGCCGAGGATACCCCAAGAGCAGAAGAAACGAATTCTGAAGCCCCCTAAAGATTTTATCAAGGAATTTGATTGCCAAAAATGAGTGTTTACTTGTACTAGAATTTTTTTGACGTACATGTATCCACTTAGTGATGGATTAAAAGGAGGTTTGATGGAATTTCAAAGCACCCAAAGCCTAATTAAAAATCTTCAGTGGTTTAAATGAAACCTAAGGAGTACACTTCCACAGGGGTTCATATCAATGCTTTCGATCAGAAACCAATCACAGAGGGATGACAGTGATTCAAAGTTATCTCCACGATATAAACTTCTTTTCGTTGGAGTTGATACGTAATTAATTATTTTATAAATTAGAATTAAATTTCACTGTAAAAAGTTGATCTGATTTTCAGTGCGATCTGAATTTAAGCGCTGTCTAGTTTAAGGCAGGAACACGGATGCAAGGTGCGGAAGAGGCAGGAACATGGATGGTTGGTACAGGAGCAGTTAAGCAGGAAGCAGAGGAAGCAGGATTCTGGATGGTCTGATTTTCAGTCGTTCACCTGCCTTATTTTTAGACAAGATATTACTGCTGAAATTCAACATACCTTGTCTTAAAATTGTTGCATCTGAAATTCAGATCTCTTTTGTGCCTTAAAATCAGATATACTTTTTACAGTGTTATTTTCTGAAAAGGAATTCATTGAATTTGACACCCTTTTCATTTCGTTAGACTATCATACATTTTCTGGATCGTAACATATATTACCATCATCAAATGATAAAGAATAAACATAGGAAATAAGAAAAGCTAATAAAGAATGAACATAGGAAAGACTTTAACGCAAAATAAATCTTAGTGCCTGATAATTATTATATGAGTGGATTTTTCTGGTAGACTTAAAAAATTACTTCGTCATCAAATCAGCAATGTTAATAGCAGGTATAATTCAGAAGAAGAGACAGAGCTAAGGTCATTTGCATCATTTGAGATAGGTGGGTATTTGAGAAATGGTAGGGCCATTTCAGGTAATGGAGGAAGTTTTCAGGTAGCGGAGGAAGTGTGGAGATAAACCCGGTGTCGGCATTAGACTGCCCTTAACGAAAGGTGGCAAAGGGTCCGAGGTTGTAACATCCCATCCGATGGATAGGGTACTGAACTTATAGTTCTCCCCACAGAGCATATCAAGGCAATTACGCACCTTTATGCGAATAAAAGGTCTCCACTACTGTCGGCATTCAAAACCGGGCCCTCGGGAAGGGAAGCCAATAATGAAACCGCTACACCAAACTGTTCCCTCATCAGCAAATGCGACCATTGTAAAGAACAGTTTCGGAATACTTGATGTTACAGTGCCGTCACATTCTTGACCAAAGGGGTGGACATCTTCCGAGAATAAGAAGCGAAGGAGATATTGTTTTCCGAGTCGACGCCGGAGGAGTCTATATGTCTTTAGAGAGAAATGACTCCGCCAAAGAGGTTCGGAAAAAAATATTATCTATGCTTCAAGTGCTCCTCCTATGGTTTCAAAATCAGTGCGGTTTCTTCACATCGTTTGCTCATTCACTCTATCTATGGGAGTGGGGAGTATGGAATGGTGAGGGTCTGCTTGTTGCGTCCATCGAGTTCAGCAGTTGAAGTCCGACCTCTTTAACATTTTCTTTCAGACGTATTTTTAGCACATAATTGGCTGCTTGCCTTTAGATAGGCACGATTAACCAAAAGGCAATGAAAACTACAATTCCCCATCACGAAAGTCGCGATTCAAACGAGTAGAGTTAGTTGAATTGGGTCTAGGTGATGCTAAGGCTAAGATGATTTAGCGTTATTTAACCGAAGTTCCAAAAAAAACATTACACTCATGGCTGGATGCAGAATAAAAACCTGCAATAAACACGTTACCCATCTGGTTATCTGTTTGGCTCGCAATTCTAACGATTCAATTAATTTGAAGCATTTGAAATAACAGTATCAGCATTATCATCTCCTTTCAACTATCCTAAGACTGGTTTGACGCAGCTCTCCATTTGATACACCTATCGGCTAACCTCTCCATACTTAGTTAAAATTCACAGTTCGTGGCAACGTAGAAAGATTCAATTTTATTCCTTTTAATTGCCATAATGTCACGTGACTGTTTCTTTTGACACTGAAATTAATTACAAACTACGTAGCTGAAATCCGAAACACACTCATATAATGATATAATGTTTTCGTAAAAAATACACGAATATCCAAGGATAGGTTGTCAATTTTTAAAATTTTTTTCCGTCACTTGTACAAGTGAAATTATCATATTTATATTGAAAGAAAGGTGACAAATTCATGTTACGCCGAAAGAATGTTTTTATCACCATACCCCGTAAATAAATTTTAGTGTTTAACTACCCCGTGCTATCCTAGGACTCATTTATATGATATTTATTTAATATGGTATTTTTTTCAAACAATTTGAAAAATAGAAATGAAAAGCTAGATGGAAAGTCTAAAGCTTCGGTTCTTTCACTCGAGTGCAATCATAAAACACGCTCATAATCTCAGGTTCCATAGCGCCCTTACAAACTGCTATATGGGATGATGCTTGAAGTGGAGTGACGGATTATGAAGTAGAAGATTTATTTATCATTCTTGAGCCAACCCTCTATAATTGTGCCGTGATTTCTTTGCTTCGTTAACTACACGAGATAATGGTTCTGGAATCTCCGTTCTGACGGCATTAATCTATCAAGGAGGAGATGGTAAGGAGCATTTCCTCAAAGATAGGTGAAGAAGTAGCTCTCCATGGAGAAATATGAAGCTGGGGATGAGTATCTTAGGCAACACCACTCAACCCATAACCACTCATATTTTTCGCCCACAGCGGGATAGTGTGGGGATCAGGTTGGTAGCAATTTAAGAGACAACTTCACAGGATAAGGAATCCCATGGTTAGATACGTGAAACTTATTCTGAGCGTTCGCATCATAGTAACGCCAATTCAAAAGTGTTTTTAGCTTCAATGACGGTGTGCATTCTCGTGTCCAAACACGACCTTATGTTAATGTGTTGATTTTACACAGCACTGGACCTTGTATATATAAAGGTTTTCACTCATAAACTCGAACTTAGGCACGAAAAATGCGGCAAAGTCGTTTTTCTCCGAATATATCGACTAAGATTCTTCTTCCATGCACGCTAATTTTCATGCATGAAGTTTGGGAGTGAAAATTATATAGCGGAGCAATTAAAGAAGAAAGGGGCACATTTAAACAAAATTGTAGTAACATTCATTCCCTCTTTCATTCTACGCCCTAAATTCCAAATAATTTCTCCTAATAATTTAAAATAATATATAAAGCCCAATGCAAATGATACGGTATGAAGGTTAACTAGAAGAAAACGAAAGAAATGGAAATTTCTGGAACGAAATGGCCAAGTTAAATTTTAAAGTAGAATTTCAGAAGCTAGAGCAGGCGGAGCAATAATCCTACCTAGGCATTATGCAGGAGGAAAAGGGGAATAGCAGCATTGAAGTCAGAGGGATAATGAGGGCGTTTAATCGGAACGGAAATCGCTATTTTGTGCATGAAATCGCTAGATAGAAAGGAAAAATGAATTTTAGTGAAAAAATTAATCTTCTAACCAGAGCCATCCACTCATAAATCAATAATTAAAATAAGCAAAAGGTGACACCCACCGAAAGAGCTGCGTTAAGGATTACAACGTCATCCACCTCCCGACCTTGACTGTTTTTAGGGAAAGGGAAGAGAGTGGAGGTGGGGGAGGAAGGTCCGCTCGAACAGATTCTGTTGCAACCACTTCCATGGGCAGAATCAACTGTGTGTCCCCCATTGTGATCAGACGAAGGATCTTCGCGGTCTCAGTTGTGATTCGACGAAGTGGATGACGTGCTAGTCCTTTGCACGCCCACTTTTCCGAAGGGGTTAAAAACATCAGTTTTTCGCCTTTTTTATCAGTTTTGAGTAACATCTGATATGGAGCGAGGTACCTACTATATGGCGTGGAAACAAGAGCTCTGAGAAAAGAAGATGAAAAGAGACTTAAGGCTTTTGAGATGTATGGAGATGAATGGAGACCGTGAGGCGGGTCGAAAGGAGGACGAACGATGAAGTGCTAGGCAGTTGAGGAAAGGAAGTTGTTTGAGGAAATTATGAGTTGGCAGAAGGTCTGGAAGAAGGAGAATTTAAGGGTCAAGGGTGCTTTAAAAGACGTGTTTGAGGGATAAATATTGGGTAATTAGAATAGGGGGAGGATAAAAATGGGTAGTTTGGAGAGAATGATGGCATATTAATATCAATCAATATTTGAAGAAGGACATCATTTGAGAGATGGGATTCGTGGAAAGAATAGAACGTGCATTTGCACTTAACGTCAATGGGATAAACTAATAGTGATAAAAGACTCTATTTTTTACTACAAGCCAAATTAATGAAATAGACAGGCTTTCGGGAGTTTTCCGCGTTGAAACTTTCGTCACCTTGCTGCAATAAACCTTGCTGCATCAAGAGAAAGTTGACACGATTAAGATAAATATTACCAATTCAATCTTTTAGAACCAGGGAAAAAGCGCATAAATAAAAAATAATAGAGTATGTACGAAGGATAAAACTTGGACTTAACTGTCGAGGGCCTCACCTAATAATAATATCTTGAACCACATATGTAAATGCTGTAAGGAATTAATACCATCTCATTAAAAATAATCAAAAGTAGACATAAGGGAATATGCATCAATTGATGGTCGCTTTATTAGACCCTTGTGGTGCTGAAAAGTGTAAATTAACATGAATGGTGGATGGCTTTAATTACGTATGGCGGGACTGGAATGCGTAGATCAACATGCTCGTTGAATCAACCAGCCGACGGAATTATTCATGCTTCGACCTAGGCAAGGATAGGTGCCCGGACACTTGATGACGCACCCGCCTCACGATCCCTCGCATGTGGAGCCTTGACTTAGTGCATGTAGTTAGTACCTACTTGCAGTGCGACCCCGTGCTTCCCTCCCTTTCGTGAGGGTTTCTCCACTTCCCCTCCCCTTCCTTCGATGAGTGGGCGCGCCGTGGTCCTCAGGGTTGCAGACGCACTCGGAGCCCACGACAGTGAGGAGCAAACCGCAGTGGCTTTCGCGAGATTCGACAGGGGGCTAAGGTCAGTGAAATCGAATCGTATTCTCAGCCTAACGGTAGATTCGGATAAGCTTTTTGGAAGATGGGAGCGAATTTGAATTAGACTAAACATTTTATTTGATCGGTTTTGTCATTTGCCTTCGGTTTTGTTAAATTCATATTCCATCCCACGACTTGTTCACTTCCAAACGAAAATTTTCCGGCTCTCTCGACTCAGAGTCACTTACTGAAAATACTCATCATAAAACCGCTTTGTACATGTCTTATTTAATTCATCGCTATCATCAAGGGTCAACAATCCTAGGAATGGTTTGGCGCAGCCCACCACTCGACTCTTCTATCGGCCAACCTCTTCATATTAGCGTAGTTCCTCTCTTTCACGTCCTTTACGACAGGTTCTATGTAACTCATACGAGGCTTGCCTTTTCCATTTTTCCCGTTCACTTTTCCTTCGACGATTGTTATTTAATTAGTGAGGACATTTTTATTGATTAATTAAATTTCCATAGTTTCCGGTTTTCTTTTCCCTGTTACTCTTTTTGCTCACGACTCACTTGTACAAAATAAAAATTTTCAGATTAAGGGTGTAGGAAAATGTTGTGAATTATTTGGTTTTTGGGTTTTGTTTCCCGCTGTTACTGATTTGAATATGATACATCGCTGTCACTCCAGTCGGATATCTCAGGACGGCTGAAGACCTGAGCTCAGAATATGGATTGGAATATCGAGTTCAATATGGAACATTGCAGATGAAAAACGAAAAAAAACATATTTTCACCACAAGAGCCCGCGGAAACCTGCAAATGATTTCAAAAATTTTCACTCACAACTTAAGTTTGTTTTCTGGTGCTTGCGGCTTTTTTCTCATAGAACGGTTTTTCCTTATCCTTCCCTGACCAATGTACTCATAACTTTTCTCTAGTTGTTTACATCACTGCTTACTCTGCCTTACAGGTAACCAAACACTAATTCTTCATGAATTTGTTTCTTTCATACCCAAAATATTTTCTCTCTTCTGCAAGATGTAATCGTTTTTTCATTTTCTACTTCCTTCGCGTGCTATTTCGTTGACATCTTCTACCGGTATTTCTTAAAATATTCTCTGCCCCTATGTTAACAGCTAAATCGTCAGAAAAATGCGATATATTTTATTTGGGCATACAAAACAAAGAAGCTTTTCAATTTTTCATATTTTTCTGTCATCAAATGTAATTCGATTTTAACTTAGTTTATCATACGTAGCTATTTTGTTAAAAATAGAATATTCAGGACTCAATTATGTGATTGGTTTAGAAATAAGTAATTTACTTGAAAAAACCTCAAAACTTAATTGTTCTAAGCCAAGATTGATGAACTGCCTCTCCTCATTCTTTGCTACTCATTATCGGGCCTATGGTTTCGACCCGAAGAAACTCTCTTTAGAAACCTACAGATATACTTATTTCAAACCGTGTGATTTCGTTGGGAGCAGATTTCTTTGGGAAACTAAATGCATCACAAAGAATCAACTACCCCCCGTCTCCCTATGTGTGAACTTCCAGCTCCGTTGGGCTAGCTAATTGGTAGGCTATGCCCTCAAAAACAAGACCAATCGTATGGTTTAACTGTGGCTGCAAGTGTAAGGTTATCGGTCCTTTGGTGGGAAAAACTCGTACACTAGATGGCGGTCGAAGATCTATTTTTGAGACAGAGTTTGATATTTCAACGAGACTTGTACTTTGCTCTTTTGCCGATATAGTATCGTAGCTGAAGTAACGGTGGAGGGCCACCCTTCCCTTCTTACCGATTCGTTTTCCAGAAACTTGTTTTCTGAGAGAGTTAGTAACGCAGGGAACATGTCCAATGTACATAATACATCCGTACAACGTTTTCATGATTCATTCTTTCAAGAAACCTAAATCCGATAAGGGTACTGAGCACTGGTCACCGTGAATCAAAGTGCCCCGGCATTAAATAGTTTGTTGCGGAATAGAGTCACAATCATTGAGTCAATAAACCACAGAACACATCTCCGTTCTCACCCACTCATGTCCAATAGGTGGGGATTAAGTCGAGGATCAATCAAAGCACTGTTTTCTTTCTTTAGTCCCCTGCGGAGAGGACGAACGCTTTTGTCGGACGCAACGTCGCCTGTTTTCATCAACGCCTCTCCCGAAGGAGTAAGACTGCTTGAAGAGCTTCCCTTCCCTTTCGACAAGTCTCATCAATGGATACAGGACTAATGGCGGGGATCAACAAACTTGAAACCGGCCAAGCGCCCATTTCGCCCGGGAAGAAGATGCCGCAGTTCTTGGCCGCCGGAGCAGGTAAACAAGAGAAATAATGAAGTGATGTGGTGAAGGTGGTCTTCTTCACCGGACATCCTTCTCCTCGCAGAATAATTAAACCTATTATGTGGGAGTATTCCACGCATTCTTCCGATATATCTCCCAAATCTTTATCTGCCAGTTACGTAGGTATGCAAAGTTATTCTGACGAGTGTGGACTTTGTCTTCGGTAGAAACTCTGAGACACTTGCTCGAGGAGTAGGTACGTACACGTTGACCATTGCCTAAAACGTAGCATTTCTCTTCGGTTTCAAATCATAGAAATAATATCACCATAAGTACCCATAATCACCGCGGAGCTTACTTATGATACCAATTCCTTACTCGGAAAATGAAATAAAAAACACCCAGAACCTCGTAACATTCTAAAGTAAATTCAATGAATGGGAAACTTTACGAAGGTGCTTACGATGGATAATTAATTATACAGCATCGTAATACGGGTATTTTGGGAGAGTTTGAAAGAGGAATGAATGGGAGAGTTATCTTCGGGGTGCGTATTTGAATTTGTGTATTTGAATTTGAATCAGTGTGGTAAATTTACGCGGTAAACTTATGAAAAAGTCCTGAAAGTCTTTTAAAACTGAAACAGATTCTTTCTTCTTTAAAAAATTAACCAACCGTTACGAAACATTGCACTGAGAGAAACACCGAAGATCAGAATCATGCATTATTTTAAAGCGTAACAATTTTATTTTGTTCGTTTCATTGAGGAAAATTCAAAAGCAAAAATTTACCGTCGATCTAAATGTATGAATAACGACTATTCGGCACCGATTAACCTATAATTTGATGTAAAGTTTCATCAAACAGACACTGCATATTGCCACAGAAGTGTATAGTTGATATTGCCGCAGAAAAGTATAGACAAAAAGTTCGATCGAATCACACATAACTTCGAAGGATTCATGCTTAACTATGTGGAAATCTATAGTGACAGAAAAAATAACAAACAATGTATATTTCACTCGTAAGTTTATTGACGATACTACTAGTTTCAGCGCTCATCATCAGGCACCTGTTGATGGCGCTGTTTAAAGTACCTGATGGCGCAGAAGCGCTGAAAATAGTAGTTCCGTCAGTAAATTTACGAGTGGAAATGGTCATTTTTTATCTGTACACATAACTTGATTCTGTTCACTTTGCTATCGTTAAAATAGAGGAGGGTAGTAGTGAATCTTGTTAATTATCATTTAACCTCATACTTTATCCTCATCTGCACGACTAGTTCTTTAGTGATCATTGACTATAAGAAAACTGCTAAATTATGGTACCAAGTTAGACTAGACATGCACTTAAAACTTTCCGTAAGTTGCATATCGCCAAGCAATCTAAGAAATCGTAAGTATTAGTTGGTTTCGGTAATCATTTAATTCACATATTCTGTTGAATGCATTTTCTTTCTTCGGCTTATGCGTATTAAAATATCAAATCAGGTAATATAAATACTTCAGGAGATAAAATTGTGAATAAAAGGTGTCCCGAGATGAAATGAAATTCAGTAAGTTGCGAGATGAGGGATAAGATTAGGTAAAGCAATATGAGAGAGAATAAGAAAGGCTATCTGAAGATCCGAAGGAAAAGAAAATATGTTAATTTATAAGAAAATAATTACATAGCAAGAGACATAGTGAGTGCAACTTATTGTTAGATGAAAATGCAAACGGGGGTGGAATACCTGGTATGCCAAAGAATATTTGCATACAAGTATCTACGAACGCTAGAATCGGTGTGTTCATATTAACAAATACTAGGATGGAATATTATTTTCCCCTACCGATGGGGCAATAAAATAACTCCTGCTGCATAGTTAACACTGGCATAAGAAATCACTTTTTATTATTTTATTGTTATTATAAGAAGTTTTATTCGAACAATCATTTAGAAAGCTAAGTGCTAAGCTGATTAATTACATTAAAGCCCTAATTTCAGTGAAAATCAACAAAAAGGCGTCCATTTCTGTTCCGTGCAATGAAAATTGATCACAGGAGATCGGAGATCAACATCCGAACGCTTTATATACTTCATCAAGTCCACTTTTCTTTCATTTCCTACCTTATTTGCTATTTATAGTCTTCTCAAAAGTTAGCGCCCATAACAGCAACTTAGAACTCTCAATGGGAAAAAACAATTTCTACCCTACATCCATTGGTAGGAGTTCATCGCCTACTCCAATGTAACCGTAGAATGAATGATCTTACAGAATACACTTTTGGCTGATTGAATTCCGTCGAATGGTGGGCAACGCAACAAAAAAACATAATATAAGCTAATTTAATTGATGGTTTAATTCGTTTCTTCCAAGATCCAGTGGCTATATGCAATATCATAGTAGTAGTCAAACTTAAAATATTGGTCATCGCTATAACAGAACTGGTCATAGCTGGTGTCATAATGTTAGTTGCGGCAGTTAGTGTGGTAAGGGGTGATTTTTAAAATTTAATGGAGACGGCAGCCATTTAGGAAAAATTCCGCTACCGATGTTCTTTCTACATTTTCTGTTTTTCGTATCACCGCTCAAACTGATGGACCAACTTCTCTCTTTCCGTACCATATAAAGCCACTCTCTTGGCCTTGTCCGGAGGCTGCGCCCTCGCCTGGACATCGCCGGCGCTCTCCCTGTTGGAAGCACCCGGGAGCCGGTTCCCCGTAACGGACAAGGAGGGATCCTGGGTCGGAGCCATACTACCGCTGGGCGCTATTGCTGGGGCGTTGCCTGCCGGCTCCCTCGCCGACAGGTTCGGCCGGAAGCCGCTGCAACTCTTCCTCGCGCTGCCCTACGTGATATCGTGGCTGATGATCGCTCTGGCCAACTCCGTCGAAGTGCTGTACGCCGCCCGGTTCATCTCCGGCCTGGCGACCGGCGCATCTTGTGTCGTCGCCCCCATGTACATTGCCGAGATTGCCGAGAGCTCCGTCCGCGGCGCCCTCAGCGCCTTCTTCCAGCTGCTCATCACCATCGGGATCCTCGTGGTCTACATCCTGGGCACGGCCGAGAACTACGACGCGATCTCGTGGACGTGCTTCGCCTTCCCCATCGTCTTCTTCGCCGCCTTCTTCTGGATGCCCGAGACGCCCAAGTTCCTGCTGAGCAAAGGGAAGCGAGAGGAAGCGCGTAAGTCTCTGGCTTGGCTTCGAGGGAGGACGGACGTGGGCGATGAGCTGGCCCAGACTCAGGCCCTCGTGGAAGAGGAGGCGGCGGCCCGGGAGGTCACCACTTTCAACGACATCATCTCATCCAGAGCCAACAGGAAGGCCTTCTTCATTTGCCTCGGGATCATGATGTTCCAGCAGCTCAGTGGCGTCAATGCTGTCATATTTTACACCGGCCCAATATTTCAGGTCAGTGATTTTAATATAGGATGGTATGGTAGCCTATAATATGTAAGGCGTTGGGCTGCTAACCATAAGCGCCGAGATCTAAATAGACCTCTGGTCCTATCGCAGCTAAACGTAAGCAGTAATGTTTTTGGATAATAGATCTTACTGGAGTACCTCAGTAGGATCAAGGAAAGGAAATCCCTCCCTCAATCTTGCTCACGGATACTTCTTTCACGTTCTCGTTATCAATATCAACAACAAGAACCTATCTAGAAACGCATTGTTAACATTAACTGTCATAATGATTGCTCTTCAGCTGAGAATGATTTATGGTGCCGGGCAATATTTAAAGAATTTGGAGTATCAAAATCACTTTCCTAAGCACAATTAAAAAATAACGGTAACATGATTGTAAGATTTATGAATATCCGTGATGAAGTCCCAAATTTTCGCTCTGGTTAACGGTGCCAATGACACTGTCTACCATGTTCAGCGCAAATGTTCCAGGATATCAAGCTTTACTCCAAGTGTTGCAAGTCTCCTAATTTGGCGTTGGCATTATTTTGTCCAAATTATATTACCTATTTTCATTGTTATTGAGCTTTTGTGTTTGGGATTTGTCTATTTCCAAATTAGCCCGAGGAAAAGAGATGGTAATATTTACTACGAATCCTAACACGGCTTTTATAAAGGATACACAGGTTTTTCTCTGCTATCGCGGCACAAAGCAAACAAGTTGGTTAAACTGTTGCCCAATATGCATTGAAACACCCTCCAAGATATGACTTCCTCTCTTCGAAGGGAGCATTTGGGTTACTTATTCGTGGGTCCTTCCCCGGCTACAATTTCCATATCCCTCACACAGGCCGCCGGTAGTGGGTTGCCGCCGACAGTGAGCCCTGTGATCGTTGGAGTCGTACAGACGGTGTTCACAGCAGTTGCCGCAGGCCTCGTGGATCGAGCCGGCCGTAGGGTGCTTCTTATCCTCTCCTCAGTTGTAATGGCGATCTGCTTGGCTGCACTTGGAGCTTACTTCAAGGTACGTACCCTCGAAACTCTTTTAGACCCATGGTAATCTACTAAATATAATAAAATAGAGAGAAAACACGAGCCAAATCCACAAAAATAAATTTTACTACGACCCGGGTTTCAATTCATTTTCACATCATGATGCTGTAATACAGTGAGACCCGGGTCGTAATAAAGTTTATTTTTGTGGATTTGGCTCGCGTTTTCTTTCTATGTTATCATGTTTCGCTTCCACACCATATCGCCAGAGTCTTTAGAATTAGTACTATATAAGATTTCAAGCAGCAAAAAAACCGAGGCAGCTATGAAATTAATACAGAATATCAGGTTAGTTTGGTGGCTAGTGTACTGGCCTCCCGAGGGCAAGGGTTCGGATCATGGAAATAACAGATGTTTCTCGATTTATTCCGATTCCTAATTTAGTACTTTGTGGATATTATTTGCTTCTGATAGATTATTCACTAGTTATGTTTGCTCCTCGATGCATCTGGTGTCTTTGAAATGAAAACTTTGACTTTGAAGCTCTTTGAACTGAAAATTTATGTTGCTCTTTAAATATACCTGTTTACTTTTAGCATATGCAACTGCTGTTTAGACTGCTATGTCGCTGGAATTAACTCTTAAAGACACCTTAAGAGGGAATATAGTAATTCGGGGTCATGAATGTCCGTTAAATTTTCAAATTAAACGCCGTCTACAATAGGTTGCGTTGAAAAATATTATCTGCCTTGGCCACTTAGCAAATATGAAAAGTTTTTGTGACATAACCCACTAAATATCATCAAAATGTGTAATTTACAACCTTGAATGCACTCCGTACTGCTATTCTATGCTAGCACTAGTCATGTTTTCGTATCTGAAGGGTGGATGCGGAGAGTGGTCTCCATTTCCTTCCATTCCTATCCTTATACCTTTCCTCCCGGTCTGAAGCGCCTATTAGTGCGGAAACAGACTTGAAAACACCCGTTTTCGTATCAAAGAGCGAGAAACGGAGCCGGAAATTTAAACCCTTGCTTCGAGAAACGAATGTTATTAAAACAGCTGGGATCTTTGCCTAACAGCCTTTACTCATTTATGCCTTTTTACCTCGGTAATAACTAGATCCGAGGTCCCGGGGTGGAGCCGTCCGAGGCAGCCAAGAGCATTGGTTGGCTCCCGTTGGTGAGTCTCGCTGTCTTCATCATCGTCTTCTCCCTTGGATTCGGCCCAATCCCGTGGGCCCTCGTCGGTGAATTCTTCGCACCCAACGTGAAGGGCATCGCCTCCGGAATCGCCGTTGGAATTAACTGGGTCCTGGCTTTCGTCGTCACCCTCACCTTCACCTCTCTCCTGATATCGATCGGGTCCGATGCCACCTTTTGGATGTTCGCTGGATTCAACGCGGCCGCCGCATCCTTCGTAATCTTCTTCCTTCCGGAAACGAAGGGCAAGTCCCTCGAGCAGATACAGAAAGAGCTGGCAGGGACAAGCTAGGAGTTTTATGCCTGCGAATACAAGCCTCGTGAGCGCAAAGCTCGGTGAAGAGAGCGAGGACAGTGTGTTTTGATTTCGGTGTCCTAAAACAGTTATGGGCGAGCAGTGGATATATTACGCGTCACTTGCTTGTCCTGAACACATACTTCAACACAACCATTCGATTGTGCAGTTTGAAAGTGATTAATGACTTCAGTTTTGTTCCTCAGTGATGGTGAATCTGGAAGTGAAGGAAGCATTTTTCATGAAGGTAGTCTGCGTGCATATTCAGTGATTCTTCATAAGGTCATCTAATTTGTAGAGACTGTTTCCAATGATCGATAGAAAATTTGTACATACATAAGGCAAAAACTATGAAATAGTTTGTAATGTAACACTGTTTACAAATATACATTATTTATTTAATAAACATTCCTATTTTCCTTGAATTTTCTCCTTTTTCGAGGATGATTTTTGACCCTGACTCCATCTCAAACATATTATACCACTATTAACAGGTTGATAGGTTAGGCTGCCAATATCTTTCAAATATATAGAAGAGCATCTGAAGCTAAGGGGGCAAATATTGTATTAAGGAAACCACATACCAAGAAAATTGATACAAAGAAATTATTTAGCCCGTTATATACAAAGCTACAAAACTGACTCAGAGACTGACTCCTTAAAAATTCTTTACATTTCTGACAACTTAGGGCTATTTTCTGGTGAACTGGGTTTCGACGCCTTTTTTAGTAGACGTAAATGGCCAAAAATTGCATAAATCAATGAAAAACTCTTTAAACTGTTTAATTAACTAGCCCTCCGTTTTAACTCGGGAATTTTGGATCCTATTTATCTCCAGCCAGTCGTCAATTTGCCGATCGTAGCGCAGCGGTAGCAACCTAGTATATACAGTTCCAGATATTTGGTGTGTTCTTTATTTATTTTGTGTTTGTTTTGCGTTTTATCCTCTCTCATAGAGAACTTATATACGTGCTCCATTGAGTTGTCTTCCCGATTGCCACAACAATCAATTAATCACAAATATAATCACAAAAATAATTAATGAATTAGAATATTAATCAATGTCTTTCATTCTTTCTGTAATAAATGGGAACATATTTAAAATTTCTTATTCTTCTAGCCGATTTACACTTTGTCGTTGAGGTTTCTGGGAAATGTGTAATTACGCTGAAAATTACTGTTTTTTTCGGTTCTTTTCTGAGCGTTGCTAAGGCCTTTGCCATTGTCGTCTCCGAAATGAAAACATCGTTGATGCTTAAGGATGCTCCACCAAATTATGAAGTAGATGTCATTTTTGTGAAAATTTCATGACACAATAGTTTTTGGCCCTTCTATCGATTGGCCATAAAATAATTTGGCCTTTCCATAATATATTTGAAGAAAAAAGACGTTGAAAATCATATATTTTATAGGAGGCTATACAGCAGGGCCCGTATTCTCGTTTGAAACGCAACCTCGGTTATCTCCCCAGCAACGAAACCGAGGTTGCGTTTCATTGATTTCCTCATTAGAATGTTTACAAAAAGTTAACGCGAGTCCCGAAAAACCTATGTTATCCCTTGGATACCACGAGAGTTTCAGAAAGAGAATAAGGACCCAGAGCATGGCTCTTGCTGTAAAATTTGCAGATTAATAATGTTAAGAGAAATGTCGTTTTGACGAAAAACTAATATAAGATGCGCAATTTCATGTAGAATTTAGCATTGTAAAAAAGTGCTCGCCTTACCACACTCGTTTAATTGATATTAATTAATGTTTGCTCGTAAAAAGCAGAAAACCCTTAGTTACATGAATGTGGCGCTACAGTTTGTTGTTAACAATGGCAATGGTACTTGTGACGGAACATGCTTATGAGTCTATTTGCTAATTTAATTTAGAAATATACCTTACCAAGGTCCTTCTTATATTTTTTATGTAATTTAAATATTTCATTGGTTATTGATATGGTTTAATAAATACCAATGCTTCCAAATGGTAGTAGTGTCATTGTTGCCAAACAGTTTTCAAAAATACGAAAATTAATAAAATTCAAAACAAAGAGTTTTATTTGCAAGGGAATAGTTTAAAACTAAGTCAGAAAATATTTAACCCATTTTAGAATACGCATTAGCGGAATTGAGCATGTATTCTCACTTTGTAAATAAAACGTGGCAAAAACACGTCACTCATGTTCTTAAGTCAAAATTAGTTAAAGGAGCTTGTAAAAAATAGAATGCAACTACAACGCGCTATAATATAGCATACCCATACAATTATTGAGTATGCGTTATCTCCCTATAGATGATTTTCCATATAGGAGTTTTTCTGGATCGATATATGTATATTCATTAAATAAAATAGCTCTTTTACGAGATTTTGAATCGCGGAGTCACGGTGGAACCTCCTTAAACAGTTCGTCTAAGAGGGATGGCGTAAACAACACCATGCTTTCTGCGAGGATATAGAAGGTACTGAAGGCATTGTAGGCTATTCGTGAAGCAAGATCAGCCATATTGTCCCGCACAAAGATACGTGCTGACTATTAATGCTACTCAAGGATTTAGTAGTTTTGCATTCACTTACAATTAAGTGTATTTAAATATATGTTTCAGCGGTGTTCAAATTGTGAATGATTTTTTTTCTATTTACAGGTTTGTGCATTTGAACCGACCTGGGACATGAAGTGAAGAGAAGGAAGGCTTTCAAAATCGTCGTAGATGGAGATAGCTTGAGATCTGAGATAGTTTAACAAAAACCAGGGAAAAAATTCAAATCCCAATGCGGCATAATGTCTCATTACGTATCCGTGGGATGTTCATTGATGTCATTGCAATGATGCTAAAAATGTTCGTCCAAAAGCGATGCCGTAAACAGCATTGTTCTTTTCGTGAAGATATTGAAAGGCACTAAAAAAGGTATCGCAGCTAATTCTTGAATCCATATCGGCCATTTAGTTCGGAAAAATCATACGGGCATTCATACGGGCATGAGAATTCCGTTTCAAATAGGATTTTAGCAAAACTATCGATATTGATTTTACAAAAAATCCTAATGTTATGGAAAAAATGGAGGTCATTTTCAATATCAGCACACCAAATAACATAAAGCTCAGCGAAAACTTATCTTGTAGTTTTCAAAAATTTCAATCTTGCAGGCCTGTGTAATTAAATAAAAGTGAAGTTGGTGCTTAGAGCTGCATAGAGTTCAATGCAATAATTTGTAACGGGAGACACCTCTAATGTCGAAGGTACTTTTAGCCATTGATCAGTGCTGCAAATGCAGGAAAAATTCGAACAAGTGTGTGTCAGCTTCTGGAAAATTGATGTAATGGGATGAAATGTATGGCAAAGCTAACGAAATGCACAACCCTTTTATCAGGAGATAAATATCACTTTAAAAAAGGCTGACATCTTCTAAAAGAAAGATCATGTTATGATTTCATACTTATCTTAAAAGTAACGAAAAGAAAAGGTCACTAGGTTATTTAAAGAGCTTGGTTGGGAAAATAGAGAATAGAAGGCTGTTCGCAAGATTAAAATAATTTGAAACTCCAAATAACACGAATTGGAACCTGGTACTGCAAACATATTTCCAAATCCGGAGGACAGGCAGAGGTGGCTGATTATGAGAAATCAACTGTGGGACCAAGCGATACAAGAATTCGCTTTTTTTACGCAGAAATCAGGACTACAACGCAAACTAAGAGTAATTCTTTCAATCAAGGAAATTTATTCAGCATAAACTCACCTTAACGGCTGATAACCTATACCTCCCGCTCCCTGACACACGCCCTTGCTGCCTCTTTCAGATTGAATGTAGATGTAGATAAAAATATTATTACTATAATTCAAGCTATAGTTAGACGAGGACATTCAAGAATGTGTATGCAACCACTAATTACCAAAACCACACCATTTATGATCCACGTTAGTTCACTGGTTCCATAAATTGGATGTTTTAAAAATAGTTAAAAAATTAACGTTTATCTCATAACCCCGTAAAGAAAATTTTAAGTAACCAGTAGGTTTTTCGAACCAATTTTGGTCAACACCAACAGATGATTTGCCCTTCATTTAGTGTTTAGTTACCTCCACTGTTAAAGCTACAAGAAAAATTCTCATTTGCTTCCTCACTTTAGCTCATCTTTAGCCATCTGTCGGATCGCATCATTTGAGGCATTATGCCGGCAATCGGATGAATTAGAGATGTGATAACTTCAATAAAGATTAATTGATTTCCTTACATCGACGAATCATTTCACGGAAATTGATACACGGGAAGAAGAAGATGAGGAATATATTATTGGCATTATTTTATAAAATTAAGTGTAAGGATAGCAAGAATTGGGAGAGAAAGTTACTGGGGTATTTTGTATTTCTTTCTGGTTTCTCCACTCCATTTCCGAATTATTTAGGTAGTTGTGTCATCAAGAAAATTAGAATAACATAAAAACTACGCTTTTTATGAGTGATTCGCGAAAATATCCGGGTAAAATTGTTTATGCAGTAACACTATTGAAATGAGACGAATAATTTAAGACAATAACAGCAATTTTAATGCAAATTCAATGGACATTACGCTCGGAAACGTTTTACAGATTCTTTTCGCTTTGGACATGGGAAAACGCATTAGATGCTAAATCAACACCAATGACTGAACTAAAGAATTTTCGTATACCGAGTAAATCATTAATTTTTCTCTTCATCAGTTAATGCCCCACTAACGAAGCCCTATTTTTTCCAGACAGCAGTTATGATCGAACCCCATAATTCTGATGACCCTAGGCCATGGCTATCCGTAGTCATTACTTCAGTTCTACTTGAAGGCAACTAGCTACCAAACTCTTTCTGGATTTGTTCCAACGTTTTACCTTTGGTCTCCGGTACCCAAATGAAAATCAGAAATGAGCCCAGCCCACAAAATATCCCGTAAAGCCAAAACGGGGCGGCAATCACCGTGGAGTTCTTCATCGTGTGAAAGGTTTTCGTCACCACGAATGCCATACTCCAGTTCATGAAGACAGCCCCAGATGAGACAGCGCCCTTAGCCGACGGAGGCAGGAGCTCTCCAAGCATGGTCCAGGGAACAGGACCCGCGCCGATCGAGAAACACATGAGGTAGACGTAGATGCTCAGTAAGGGAAGCCAAGAGGCCTTGTTCGGGTACAGAGCGTGGAAGTAAATGGCGAGCATGATTTGACAAATGGCCATCCCGACGAATGAGACGATGAGGAGAACTCGTCTTCCAGTTCGGTCGATGATCGCCGCCGTGACCCCGGTCACCAAGCACTGCAGAACTCCCAGCACGATCGTGGCATTCTGTCCAGAGAGGACGGTCTTGGCCATGTTGAAGAGATGCTCCGAATAGAACATGACCACGTTTATACCGCTGACTTGCTGGAAGAACATGAGCATGAAGGCAGTGAGAGCAGCTCTCCGGGCAGGCTTGACCTTCATCACGCGAGCGAATGATATCTGTTCCGTATCCAGGGATTCCTGCATGTCCTCCAACTCCCGAGCAGGGTCTCCCTTCGGGCGAAACCAGAGGATGGCATTGGAGGCCTGGCTCATCCGTTTCTTCTTGGCCAGGAAATACGGGGACTCGGGTAGGAAGGCCATCGTGATGACGTTGATCCACGGCCACACAAGGCAAGCCATGCAGAGGAGTAGGATCGAGAAGAACTTACCCAAGACGTAGACGTAAAGTATCCCGATGGTCAACATCAGCTGAAACAGTGTGGACAGCGTTCCCCTCACGTCTGGGGATGAGATCTCGCCGATGTACATGGGAGCGGCCATGCAGGTGGAACCGCCCGCTACTCCGAGGAGCAACCGGCCGGCGTACATCATGCCGACTTGCTTGGTTCCGAAGGCCAATAAGAACCATCCGATGGTGAAGGGAACGATTTGAATGAGGATGGTCGTGCGTCTCCCCAGTTTGTCCAGGAGGAAACCCGTGTGGAAGGTAGTGAAGGCGGCGCCGATCGTCAACGTGGAACCGATCCACGATTGTTGCTCCTCGTCGAAATCTAGTTTCGGAAGAGCCGGGGAGGTCCACCCTATTATGGTACCGAGAGCGAATGCACCGCATGCAGCTGGGAAAGAAAGGCAACGCAGCTTAGTAGGATACATTAATTTAGCAAGTTGCTCGCTTGATTGTTACGCATTATTTGTTTCACTTCAGTTTTGGTTTGGATTTCAGAATAAGGACATAAATTCGGATGGAGTACGTAGGTCCAATTGCACTCTGGCAAATGTTAACCATTATTTAAGGGTGAAATAATTTGGTCCAAGGCTTGGGTTCTAAAAAGCAAGTTGAGCAGTGGCTCAGCTAGTAAGAAAGATTGAGTTTACTTGGAGTATACTCGACTGTTCTCATATTTCGTTAGTTTAAACCAGACAGTATAGAACCAGTCCTAAGACTTTGAGAAACTCAGATTACGGAAAATAAATGCTCGAAGTCATATTTGATCCATCAAATATCACATCGTGCAGTACCCACTGTATACTCATCATATATTTTTCCATAGTTTTCGAAACACTTTCATACACTTAAGAAGTCCTCATTACGGGGATATTTTAACTTCTAACACTAAAAAACGGCAGGCAAGAAATTATCAAATGGGCATCTGTTGTTGGAATTCGCCTGTCAACTCAAGCAAGAAGCTTGATAAAAATTATAATTGTTTACACTGAAGGAGAGGCCAGCGAGCGCAGCTCATTTCGATCACTAAAAATATTTTAAGAAACTTTTATCACGACAGAACCACGTACGCCGCGAACCACCAAACACCGGTCCACAGTGAGATTCCTGATAAGATAGTGATCTCCTGTTCTAACATCCCATATTATTCCCTTCTTCCATGAAAAATGAAATTAGATAAGACCATACACTCCGGAAACCTTTGTTTCAACGTACAATCCATATCTTTTCTCATAAAGTGCGCCAATTATTTCAGCAATGCCAAGGAAGACATACACGTGGTCTTTCATATACAATGTCCAGATGGTCCTCTCAATGTGCTATACATTTGTTTGAAAGCATTTTGAAACGAAAAGTTGGCCTGTCAAATATATTGGCGCATTAATTACCATCGCAGCTCCTCAGGTATGGCAGATGAAATATTACTTAATCAATAGTAGTGAATTTTTTGGAAATATGTGAATAACCGATTTCAATACAAGGGCATGTAGAATTGAACCACACTCCTGAAAATCAAAAGCAGTCATGCCACAGCACTCAATCGCAGCTAGTGTGGAACCAGAGAAATTAAAGAACTAATAATAGCTATCAGCCTGATTATAAATTTAATATAATCATAAAAAAGGAAAAAAACCTATCGGCATAGATATCAGCCGTGGAACTAGCATCTGAATTACGTCTCAAAACCCATGCTGAAGAACTTTTAAAACCTCTGAGATCTGTTTGAGAACTTCAATGTTAGAAGATTTGAAATCCACCGTTAAAATATGTACGGACATGAGCACGGGTTATCGTTATTACCTACGGTTAAAAGATAAAATTCTTCTTTGGTAATAGAAAGACACCCCGATTTATTAATAGTATTCGCTCCACACTCAACTCGCTGTGAACAGTTATTAAAGGACTTTCACCTATTTTTTTTGCCAGAGCAAATGCGGGTATCTTCATTATACTAGGGTGGCAACACTACTATGGGAACACAGGAGCGAGATGTGGATATTGTTTGATGGCTATGCGTAAGGCATATTGAGGCCGTACACGACTATCGCTTGAGTATCCAGTAGCTTTGTAATTTTGTAACGTCAGAGAGAGATACGTTGAGTCACTATTTCCATATGAATAGGATTACACAATTAATAAGGGATTCGAAAATCCGGGAGGTTTGTGGCGGGAAAATATCACCAAGCAAATAGCAATGGCTAGCAGATCGGGAACCTGTTTTTCGGTGTTCCACTTGCCAAGTTTATGTCGCATATTATCATATACCAACGGTAATTTAACGCTTAATCCTAAGGATAAGGACGTAAAGGATACGAGGCTCACCCAGAAGTTATCGGTGCGTTTTACGTTAGGTACTGAAAATCCCGCAAGTAAAATTTTGACGCTATCCATTTACGAGTAAGGCTATCTACCTCCTAGAATTTTCATTTAAATCGATTTTGAGCTGTCGAGTCACAAGTCTAAATTAATGGATGCTGGAATGTAATTTTCATGAAATTCCAAACTCATTCAAACCAATAAAACGAGAAGAATAGGGAGCTCAGCCTGGAAGAATCCCTGCGACCGCCTCAGCGTCTAAATCAGCTCACAGCTTATGAGAGAGAGCTTATAAGATTCAAAAGTATGTATGTACTTGCAATGCTGCAACTCAATTGCGTGTTGTAATATACCGAGAGTTGCCCTCGGATTCCAATCGGATCATCTCACTACGAGGAGAAAGAGCAAAGCTATGATTACTGAGAGGGTGGACTTTGATACCCCCATTCAGATAATTGTATCGGATAAGAAAGAATCTGGAATCTTTAACGCTATCTCACGCAACAGTGTATTACATAAATTATCGACCTTGCGAGCCAACTTGGAAGCCTCAGAATATAGTAGTCGACAAGAACATTGGTTTGAACATCCTCTAGTTAACCAGGATCAGCAAAAAAACTGTTCTATTATTATACTGACGCTGAGGAAATAGACTTAGTCGCGCGAAACATTTAAAACATGCATAGTTAAACTGTCTTCCCGACAGAAACATAATCTCACCCGTGCGTCACTCGAAGGGTGTTCATACGGATGTCGGAGTTGTGAAATTTTCGGGATTTTGGATGGCAGTGTTTACTGTAGTGTTTGGCTCCAGAGTTCCTAGTGATTTTTCCGGAAAAGTAGAAGAAAATGTAATGAAGATTCTTATATTACTGACACACAGTCAGTCCCTATCAATGACATCAATTTTGGCAAACTTTCAAGAAATAGTGCAATAATATGCTTTAATCTATTTCTGGATCATTGGTGGAACCGGATGTGATTCAGAGATTTCTGCTAATTGAAGTAGGTTTTGATGAAGTGTCCTTAATCTGAGGAATTTTCCCTACTTTCAGGAAATAGTGCAATAATATGCTTTAATCCATTTCTGGATCATTGGTGGAACCGGATGTGATTCAGAGATTTCTGCTAATTGGAGTAGGTTTTGTTGAAGTGTCCTTAATCTGAGGAATTTTCCCTAACTACTCGTTTCATTTATTATTTCTCTCTTATAATCAGAATATTTCAAATGTTTCAACACACTATCGAAATGCCTGTTTTTTTTTCCTGCCCTTGCATGCTTATTCAGCATTATTCATCTACATCTACATCTACACGATACCCTGCAAGCCACAAGCCAGGGTGTGTGGCAGGGGGTGAAGATCACCAAGCATGAACTACCGTCATGCAAACTAGCAACTATAGGGACTCATGCAACTAGATTGTTAGCATCTATAGTATTTAAGAGATTAATACATGTATCATGCACTACAGACTACTCTAAAATATTTCACCTACCTACCTATCTCTTTGCTATGCTACCTATTCTGTTCTCTTATAGTGCGGGAGAAAACGCCATTTTGAATCTATCAGTACGATAATCTATCTCTCTAATCTTATTTGTCTGGTCGAATCTAGCATAATATGCTGGTGTTTTTAATATGCTCCTAACATCTTCAGTAAAGTTATCCAATTTAAATTTCTCTAATAGATTTAATCTGTACTTAAACCTACGCTCTGATAATGATTCCCACCCTAATTCTTGTATTAATTCTGAAACACTACTTAACCTATCGTAACACCTTTTAACGAACCTAGCTGCTCTGCGCTGCACACTGTCTAGTTTTCTGATCAAACCTAATTCATTCGGATCCCATACACTGGCTGCATACTCAAGGTGGGGCCTAAATAGTGAAAAGTAACATCGCTCTTTTGTCTTCTCATAACATTTCCCGAGTAGGTACCTACTCTTTTTATAAATGTATCTAGCTTTCTCTTCGCTCGGCCGCATATTTCCCGGATGTGTCTTCCCCACGATAAATCTTTGGTGATTGTTACACCTAAATACCAAACGGTTTCAACGCTTTCGATCTTCGTGTTATTAATTTTATAGGATCGCTCTATCGAATTATTCCTCCTCCAAAAACTGATAGCTGCACACTTTTTAAGGTTAAGTTCTAACTGCCATTTGTCGCACCACTCTTGAATTGGCCTCCGTTAACAGCGTACAATATCCTAATGCTCCCCACTGGTTTCTTTATTCGACTCCCATGAAGCATGATGGAAGTCAAATAGAGGTAGGTACGATTTAATATTAATGGTGCGTCGACGGGAGAGGTCATTTCGCACGTCAAATAGAGAAATTAAAAATGTAAAGATATGAATTACAACGATTTCGGCTCCGTCCGTCGTCGAAAACCTCATCCGATGCACAAAAAATGAGAGGTTCCGATTATGAAATTAATAAATTCATACATTGTCAGTCAATCAGTGAATTGAACAAATTTCTTGGAAATTTCTTCAATCTTCTTCTTCATGGAAATTAATTTCCAATGCACGAAACAATGAGTAGGTACCTACCAATGTTCAATGCTCAATCTTAATCATTTTCGAACTAATTGTGTAGATAGCATTGTTTTAAGTATGCTTAAAATGCATTCATCTCATTGTAAAGTCCTTTTAAAGTATGCTCCAATAGGTAAAACACATGTTAAAATCGTTTAAAATGAGGTGAATGCATTTTAAAACCATGATGAAATTTTAAATATTTCTAAAATTAGAAATCATTGGATTATAACACTTATAAAATAATCGGACACCTTCAGTAAGGAAATAACACGAACAGCTATGTACCTACTTCCGTACGTAACTACTACCTCAATCGTAGCAGATAGACCGCGAAATGGAACCTCATTTGCGGCGCAGCATAGTAAGGCATAAATGTTTAAAAATCTAAGGAACCAAATATAACTATAATAAAAAGGTAAAGAAATCAAATTAATATTTACTGCATTTAATAAAGAAATTTGATGAAATTATTGAAAACTGACAAATCTCTTGATTTTTGCGAGCAACGTCCAAATCATTTAAAAATATGATTTACCTGCTATCATTTGCCTTATGTTAAAAATTGTTTTATATTTCGTTCAAAATACATGCAAAATATTCGCAAACGTACATAGGACCTTGAATAAATGTAGCATTAAGGTTTTTTTACGATTATTTTGAAATCGACCAGAAAACATTTCATGTATCAAATACATTCAATAAATAAGTGTCAAATACATTCTTTTGAAATGATTTTGTCAGCAGAGCTATTCAAACGGAAAATTCTTGACAAACATAACTGATTGCCAGGAAATGTAAAGTTTAATGACCTCATGGTGATCGCTCCAGTAGATAATAAAGCAAGAATAAGCTTGGCGTTACTTGTTACGGAGAGTTACTTCTTACTAATTTTTAAAGCTCATCTTCGTGTCATATCCTTAATTAGGACTGCTCAAAATAAAAATGAATACTGTACGAAAACCGGAAAAAACGTACCTGAGAAGCTTGCCATAATTTCATTAGACCTCTTTTTTATGAGGTCGGCAACACCAAGTTTTTCTTCTTCAGGCGTTACTTCTTCCGCCACCTCCACTTCCACTTCTTCCTCGGGAGGAGCCTCCTCCTCTTGTACTTCTTCTGAGTCCTCCATGCCTGCCTACATTAAAGGTTGGACATTAACTGAAACGAGAAAAATAACTTCACGTAGGGGATTGCTCCATGCTTCATGACACAGCTACCTTGGCAACGAAATCAAAACAAACATTTTGTCAAATCTCGATGTATATTATTCATTTTACATACAAATCAAAGGCGCAACTTTTTCCTCTTTCCACCGACCGCCACAAATTATGACGATGACCGATAAGTGCGGTTAACAAGCAAAAATTCTGAATAGTAAAGATGATATCCTAATTCCTATTATAGTGGTATAAATGTCTTCTATGATACTTTCGCTGATGTAATATGGTTGCTCCAGGAAAAACCTCTTTTTTGACAGAAGTGATTGCGGGCCAAATATGACGCTGGGCAATCACGGAATTGGGTACTAACTACTTCTGAGGCAGGTGTGCTACTGTTGACGAGACATTCTTGCATTCTATCATACAGCAGGGGCTTCCTGAAAATTTGAGAGCTGAGAATTGTAGCGATGTCATTAATCTCAAGTCGCTTCAGCATGATAAGTGGGGTCTGAAGAACGAAGGGTAACTAGAAAACAAAACACAAGATTGTGAAGTGCAGGGGCTGTAGTGTATGTATGCGAGCCTTTGAAACCAGTAGCTATGTCCTTAGAGGCAATCATAAGGGACATTAGGCTTGTCGTGTGGCCAGAATAAGGGCTTTCCGTACACAGGCTTCTGGTTTGAACCATTGCATTGGCAGAAATTTTTGATTGGTGCAACAAATTCTTCGTTGCTTTCTGGAGAGTCCTTCAAGTTCATAAATTGTTCCGTCTGATGGAATGCGTAACTGTGGATTACTTGACAGCTTTTGTTCAGAACAGGCTAATGCTGACAATGAGGTGTATCTCTAAGGCTTTTCATGTGGGTATAGGAAATTGAAATTTTCTTCTTTTGGAATTGTTCATGCCATCCTGAAGGCAAAAATGACATTAGCTGTCTGCTGCTTCACTGAAATGATTACTGCTTCAATCATTTGACGGTTACCCGAGTCCATAAAAGAGGACAAAGAAAGAACATCTCTCTGGGGGATTGCATGAGGCTAAATGACTAACTCATAGATAAATAGATTCTGGTGCTACCACACGAGTGTCGTCAAAAAGAGACTAGCATTTGGGTGATAATGGTAACATGGATATTCAAATGACTGTTGCCAATGATGGAAACATATCAGCCAAGTGTGTATGAATTAACAAGAAGTGAATGCTAAGTGACTTTTCACACTATTTATTTTAACTCTTCTGGTTTAAATGTCTACATGCCATTATCATGAGGTTCTCATTAATATGGAGAAATTCCACAAAGTTCGCTCTTCAACCATTAATTTTATTTTAAGGGTGTGGGAGATGTCTATAAAACTTCTTGGTGATGATGATTTTATTACTAATTAGGATGTCATGCATGTCCTTAATACAATTGTCGATATGCTATCTGCCAACCAATTGATTTTGAAAAGGTGTACAGTGCTGTTTGATGGGCAAGGTTGCAAAATTCTTGATTATGGCTTTATCAGCAATGTCGGAACCCCAAGCTCAATTTAGAGGGCATTTAATATAATTAGGATTTAGATGGAGAAATGGTCAACAATTATTTGTAGCGTGAAGGATGCAGTCACTTGTATGGAAATAGTATCAATCTCTTTAAAAATGGGTTGGTAATGGACTTTTCATTTATTGATGAACATCTATGAATTTATTTAGAACTAGAAATTTCCATTCATCCAATACCTTCTGTGCTTGACGATCCTGTCGTTGAAGCTATTCCCTGTTATTCCAATGTAAACTGCCCAACTGCTATGCCACTTTGTATACACCACTTTTCTTCCCCTAATCAATATTGTCCTTGCTATTCACAAGTTATTTTTGGAGTATTTGGTGCGTAAAATGATGTCTTACATCTGTTGTTGGGTAAAACTATAGCCACTCTACACGAGGTTTTGTCAATAGAGGGTAGTTTAAATTGCAAACCGAACCTCACTTCCCCCCTTCTCCTTGCCCACCCAACAATCCATGTAACCCCCAGCCCACCTTAATTTTTGTCGTTGTTTTGTTATTTCTCACTGAACTTCCTCACCACTACTACCTATCTACTCATAAATTAAAAAAAAGCAAGCATTAGACTTGAATGTTTACATTCTGATCAACTTGGGTCACTCGGAGTACTAGGAGAGGTGCTATTTAATTAAACACTATTGCTACACCCAAAAACATAAGCATTTCTTCTAAGTCTAGCAGTCAATTAATGAAAACCTAGAAAGAATATGAAGTTCAGGTAAAATATAAAAATTTCAAAAACTATCTTATTCATTATGATATTACTCCAAATATTGTGAATGTGATTTGCAAATTTCTTGATATGAAGAGCCACTAAGTGTCAGTTCATAATTCTATTAACATCTTAAATGGGGAGGACAGACATTAACATTCTAAGTTTCACCAAAAGTGAAGAGTGCAAGTGGAAAGGAAAATTTTATTCCCCACTAAAGGGGTTAAATCAACATGAGAATACTGTGGCTATAATGATTAACTGGACAATTTGTAATGGAGAAAGAGAGAAACAGAATGCTATACAGGGTTTGTCCCAAAAGTAATGCGTCGCATTAAAAAAAAAATTTATTGATCCAATTCGTACAACAGCCTAAAATTCTTCAAAATAATCTCCTTCCGCGTCGATGCACCTCTTCCAGCAGGTCTTCCATGGCCAGAAGGAACCTGGAACTCGTCTGGGGGAAATACCCTTGAGAAGCCTCGTCAAGGTAGCCTAGATGGTGTCGAAATGCGCACCTTTCAACTCCCTTTTGAGGCGGGGAAACAAAAAGAAGTCTGGTGGCGACAAATCCGGACTGTACGGCGGCTGTGGCAACATTTCAGTGTGCTGACTGGTCAGGTAGCGGGTGACAACGAAGGCGGTGTGTGCCGGTGCATTGTCATGGAGGAGTTTCCACAATCTCGGGTTGGACGCGGGCCACTCTGTGGGTTAATATCATGAGCACTGACTTGTAAAACTGAGCATTTACAGTCTCTCCAGGAGGCACGTACTCATGATGCACAATCCCTTTGGTGTCCAAAAAGACAATGAGCATGCTCTTCACCTTTTGATTTCCTCATTCGAGCCTTCTTGAAGCACGGCGATGTCCTCTCGGCCCTCCAGGAACATCTTGTGCCATCGGTTTGACTGTGATTGGGAGAGGCAATCTTCCTCGAAAGCTTGCTGAAGCATTTGAAAAGTTTCCAGGGTCGTCTTTTTAAGTTTAACGCAAAACTTGATTTCCGCTCTTTGATCGAGAGATCGCTCCGTTTTTACCTCGATGAGTTCACAATACAGGGGTTCACAAAATCACCCGTGCACAAACTCCAAGAGCTCGGAGGTGACTGGCACGCATATTGCTAGAAAGCTTAGACCCCCCAACACCTACTCCAACTGGTCCAGTCGGTCTGTGACTTACAGTCGCCTCAGAAAAAAATGTGATGCATTACTTTTGGGACAAACCCTGTAGGCTGGATGTGACATAAAAAAGTGTATTGTTTCTTGGCTCCACCTAATTCTCCTTAAAAATTGCTAAAAAAATCCTCATGTCTTTACTTTCTTAGGACAAGTGCTAAAAATCAAATGGATCATTAAAAATACAACTCCCACTAAATACTAACTAATTCAATGTTACTCACTTTTATTTTACTGGAAGAACCTATCACATCAGTATCATATGCTATCTATACCTCACAGAAAACCATACCCTGATAGGCATGATATTTACAGAAAGAATTACATTTACCTTATAAAAATTGCCTCCTTACTCTCCTCTTTAATTGTTTTCAGACATATTTGGGCCCATTTCTTTAAGTAAGAAGGTAAATACCAAAGTATATGGCTTTATGGGTTAAACAAATTTAAAGAACATGATTCCAAATGATAATGCCCCTGTAAAATATAAGTAGGTACTGTTTTAGTTACGTAAGTAACTGTCATACATAAGTTATATAAGTAACTGTCATACATAAGTAACTATGAGAAAATAATATGGTGCCACAGAATATTTCTAATGTTTTAGAAATTACCTGAGATGGGTCGAATAAAAATTTCTCAAATTCAAATATCAAATTCGAATATTAAATCATGACTTGAATATGTCGAATTTTGAATACCTCGAATACTAGAATTGCTATTGATGCACAAAATGTTATTCTGCAAATTAATTTATTGACTCTTGAAGTAAAAAGCTACAAGATTATTAAATTAAGGCATGTAATCTCCGTTTAAAAATGCTGAAAATATAATAAAATATTTTTTCTATCAATTATGTATCGTTGATTACATTAACTTTCGTAAGCCTTAATAAGTGACCAGAAAGCATTAATATTCTGTTCAGTTTTGAATTATTATGGGATGAGAAGGTCTGTCCTTGTTGTATGGTTTAATTTTGAAATTAAATAATGCGCTCTTGATGATTCCGGGTTCGTTGCTCATGATTCTGTCCTTGCTTGAATGTATGTGTAAGCTTTTGCAAGCATCAAGTTTAAACATATCTGTTGAATTTATAGAAATTAAATGTCTACCGTGATGGGGCGACCTATTTCCTAAAAGTGTTTAGGAACCACTGACCATGCAAAATGGCCATTTTTATGAGACAAATGTTCTCTGTACCTGATAATGGAATTACATTTTATTTGTCCAATGCATACTTCTTGGCTGGTGTAGCAACTTATTTTTTAATCCCAGATTTTTCTAATGGTGGAGATTTACCCTTGGGGTAACATAATGCATTGCATAGTGTATTGTGATTAGTGAATATTAACCATTGTCTGCTGCAATCCTTTTCAGGTGTTTTAATTCCAGGTTGTATCATTGTTTATTTAAAGGTATGTTGAGTAGCCTCCCACACAGCACACACAAAAGCATATACATATACACAGTATCTACATAAGGTCTACTGTATATTTATCTGTAATAGGAGACGGTTTACTTGGTGTATATATTTACGAGGGGTCTACGGTATATGCAACCCTTCCCCACACAGCACACAGAAAATTTATACCATATGAAGGATGCATAAATTGATTGGTATAAATAGTAAATAATATTCCGTCGATTATTAGCATTTAATTTGAATAATATGCGCGCACTGCAAATAATATGTAAACATTATAAGAGGCGCATGATATGTTCATATTTTTTTAATAGACTACAATCGATGTCTTGCAAACAAGATCAACTTGAACCATCTCGAAAATCAAAATGGCAGTCATGTTGATAAGCTGGAAGCGTGAGAAAGAACTAGCTCCTCCAATATTTACGTGTTCTGGCAATTTGTGATCGTAGAAGCTTAATTTTAATTCTAATGGACAGTTAAGTTACGGTGAGTACCTAAATGATTGTTATGACCAGTGACTGCGTTGAAGATTATTTACGAATTCGTCATCGTTTTCATCTGCCTTCCATGTTGATTTTTTTAATTGACTCTATTTATCATGTTTCAGGCACATACAGTCTTTAAAAAATTGGGATATTAGGAATGATCCAACGACAATTCAGATTATCATTCAACTATTTGATAAACGTGAAAAGTTTTGTGTGTGTTATGACAGTGCAGTGACTTTCGATAATATTTGAACGAACCAACTGTTGGAAAAATATAGTTTCAATTTTTAGAAGAGCATTGTTTTTTTAAAAGACAGCAGGTTTTTGTGCACCCAGATAAAACATTTGGTAGATGTGAGCTTAAGGGTATCGAACTTCAAACACTTATCCCGCCAAAACGGTGTTCACATGCAATGTAGTTTGATATTGGTGATTGTCGCACTGGCTGTTCTTGAGGTCATGCCTTATGTATTGGAATGTTATGTGTTACAATTTCTAGTGAATGCAATGATTGAAAATGGAAATAGTGTCAATAAATTTTATTTAGAAACACGTTTTTGTTTGCAATCGTCTTAACTCGTATAAATGTGTTATTGAAATTGTGAATTCCCTATGTGACATCAAGAAACGGCAGACGTGCACGAATTTTGCACGGTATGAGTGTGTGTATAGTTAACGTTTGCCAAATCATTCCTTCCAATTTCAACTCTGTGTCACAAATTTTCTAGTTAGTAACCAAAGATTTTTCTAAACGAAGTGTTTTCAAAAGCTATTAATTTAATAGGCAAATCTAAAAAAGATGTACTCTTGGTCTTACTTGTGGCATTGTATTTTATTTATCCAGAGAATTACATATAAAATTAAAAAAATAACTACACTGGAGGATTTAGATGTGGCTATAAAATAAGGAAATAAAAAGGTATGCATACTTTATACGGCATCCATTTTCCATACATCTACAGTATATGTTGTGTAGAGGACATTTGCATCTTTGGTAGATGCACGGTAGAGCTAGTGTTGATGCCTTGTAAATATATACTAAAGGTCTACGCTCCCACCTAAACCTCTACTGTATACCTATGGTATATGTATATCATCCATATACCCAGGCTCTACGGCTGAGTATGTGCTGTGTGGGCTGTTTGTCTGAAAGTGAAAGGCTGCCAGTTTTGTTGGTAGGGATGGTGTGAATCAGCTTTTATGTGTCTAGAAATAGGAGGGAGTGGTTCCGTTCTAACCCACACATAAAACTGATTCATGCATGCTGTTGAGTTTCTCCATAAATACATTTATGTTACTTTAGTCTGTGTCAAAATGGCAAATATGTCACCAACGTATATTATTCACAAGCTGGGAAAATAATCAAAAGTGTTACTGCAATCTTTTTTTTTTTGAAAGTGTTAGAATATATTTGCATGCTACAAGACATGAGAATGGGTTTCCAATTGCATGTGGATTGGCAAAATGGATCCAAAGAGGTCTAAAGTGTCATGGGGCTCACATAGGCCTCCACCCATCCCTATAGTTTACATATGTATCTAAGTGTCAATGTCATCAATGTTTTTACCTGAAGATGTCAACTAAATGATGAAGCCCGTTGTGTTTAAAGTACTTGAGTAAAATTCACATTTTGTTTTTTCTATTAAAATTTTACATGATTGTTACAGCATACTATTAAAATACTTTACAAAATCTACTGAAATTAAAGAAAAAATCTGAGTTGTCTACCTAATAATTTGTAATCATTTATATCTTCCCTATTGAATTTCAACAGATACCTTCAGCTCCAGCAAATAAAAAAAATATTGTTTACTAAAAATAGTCAGGAATGAATTAGTCAATCACCAAATTATAAATGAAAATAAATTTATTAAATGCACTTAAGTCTACTTAGATGACATTAAAATTAATGCATAAAAATCATAATTATTTTCGGTACAGTGTAAATAATTATCACCCAGATGGAATAAGTATTTTAGGCCCAATATAAATACTGAAATTGTCGGTACTCAGGATATTCATAAGAAGACAATCTTGCATCTCAAAGAGCAGAAAAATGATAATAACAGGGGAGGAGGTTAGAAATTGATTTTGATTAGGAAGTACTGAGAGAACTAAAGTAAATTTTACTCCTCAAAGACAGCTTTGGCAAACAAATAGCTGATAAAAAATCTCAATCATGATTTCAGCATGTACCTATACTACTTTTACTGAGTTAGACATGGATTTGAGGAGAGAATCAAATAGACAAATAATTCCCCTCAGGCACCAAAACTTCTCTTAACTGCTCTTCATTTGGAAGAAGATATTCAATGGAAGACATTTACAGAGAAGTCAAGAGTGGGAAATTTATGACTCATGATGTGATTCAAAACATGCCGGAATAAAATACAGTACAAGGAACTTGTCATTTACAGCAAAGTACAGTACTTCCTGTACTCTAAAAAGTACTTACAAGGAACTTGCAAGAACTGATACTTGGAGTTGGTTAAAGCTTCGATTAGCATCAGCCTTTATAACACACACTTACTTCCTCTGTAAAGGAAGGGCAAGACAGTACTTGGATGGGATAGAGGAACTAGGGGATTATAGAGGGTGAGAAATTAGCAGGAGGAAAGAAAGGTGGAAAAATGTGAAAAGAGAAGTAAGAGGGCCAGAAAAGAGGCTGAAATGATTATGTGAGCTGGGATAAAGCTTTGGATTTGAGTACCAACCTTAGAAAGGAAATAAATTCAAGGCTACAAATCTTTCCATACTTACATATATATACAGAATCACAAATCCTGGAGTGCTAATGCCTATAAATTATTCCGGTAGTGGTGCTTGGCAGTGTACGAAAAAGAGATGATAATATCATCTCATTAGAAGTATACTCAATTAAAAGGAACTGAATATGCCTCATCTTCAACCTTTAAAATCACAAGCATCCCGTGATCCTCTGACAGCAAATTTAAAGAGGCATCACAACATATTTTGTGAGCTTTCTGTCCACAAGTTTCAATAGCACTGCATCACCTATACAGAAATTTTAAAAAGATAAAAAAAAAGCACATTCACACAGGTTTTTGTCACAGTGAACTTTAAAGCTCATGATTAAAATGAGTAAGAGCACTTATTTTGGGCAGACTGCACTTATTGGTGGATAAAAACATTGAAGGTTGTAAAAAAGTACAGACATGATAACAGCATGATTACTAGGTTCACACGTTCACAATAAAAACAGGATAAAAATATATTACTAAATACTTCACTTACTGGACCTCCAGCACACACTTTAAAACGAAAATTATTTACACTATTTATACTGGTAGCCTAAATGGCATATCACATGAAAACTCGAGAGAGAGAGAGTTAAAATATTCACCCTCTATTTTCTATGTCCACCTTGTTTTTCCGGCTTTTTCCTCTCGCTCCAAGTTCCCTCTGGATCTCTTCCAACGACTTACCCTTTGTCTCAATCACAACAAAGAAAACAAAAACCACTCCAATGCCAGAGATCACAGCAAAAACCCAGAATGGTACATCTTTCCCCCATGCATTTGATATGTCACCAAAGAATAGTGTCACCACAAAAGCAAGAAGCCAATTGGTGATGCTGGATATTGGACTGGCCACCCTCTTCACCTCAGCAGGGAAGAGCTCACCAACCATGAACCATGGCACGGGTCCATATCCCAGTGAAAAAACAATGATGAAGATGCACAAGCTGGTCAGTGGGAGCCAACCCAAATTGGAGACATCTTCATTATTTGACTGAAGGTAGAAGAAAACACCCAAGGCCACTGAGCAAAGGGCCATCAAGGCATCGGATAATATGAGGAGGACCCTTCGGCCAAAGCGATCCACTACCAGAGTCGATATAAATGTTGCTACCAACTGGACAACACCCACCACAATGGTCGACACTGACGAGTCCTGCACTTGAGCAGCTTCGAAAATTGGTTTCGTGTAGAAAATCACAGCATTGATTCCAGACAACTGCTGAAATACCATCAGTCCAAGTGATATGATTAATGCATTGACAGTTGCTCTTGTAGTAAGGGCAGAGAGGATGCTAACGTTTCTCTGGGATTCACTGGCACTTTCTGCCGCGAGTTGCATTTCCGCCAGCTCAGCTTCAAAATCATACTCCTTTCCACGGAGCCATGTCAGTGACCTTCAAAGAGCAATAAATAATATAAAATTATAGTTTATAATTATAATTATCTAATATTCTTTACAAGAATAACTAACAATATACTGATTACAATTAGAGCATGATAGAAAGAGGATAGAAAAAAGCAGATGGTCTGTGGTGTGTCAGCTGAAAGAATATCCTACACGGGAGCAAAAAGGAAACGGCAGTCACAGAGCATTCACTTTTGGGAGAAAGGCACTGCATTTTAACAGAAAGGACAAGAGTCATCTCAAAAGGAAAAGCCTTTTGTTCATGATTGATTAGGGAGGGTATTGAAATTGAAGGAGACCAGGGAATTTTAACCGAGATGACGGCATTAGACTGAGTTCCACCTGGAAGAAGATTTTTTAGGGAAAAACGACCCCAGTCACTACTGACATCAGTGGGAGGGCGGTGAAGGATGACGATGACCAGTCAAGGCCACAGATGGGGGGAGGGGATACCGCCTCCTCCAATAATATGGAACTTCTCCGCTTCTTTTCATCATTTTCCTGACGAAGCGCCCTGCAATGGTTGCAAAAGCTTGGACAACAATGCTATCTATGCAGCAGATCCCGTAAGTGGCAATTGGATATGATACACACTGCGAAAAGTTTTGATCAGAAACAATTGAACTAGTTAGGAGCTGAAATGTAGAAAGTAGCCATACTGTTCAGAAGAAATACTTTCAGGAACAATTTTTAAATCTTTAATTTTGGTCCAGGAAAATTTGGAGCTTAAAAATTTTTATGCATTCTACCCTGATTGTGTAAGGGGCAAAAGTGTTAGGCAAAAAGACTTAGTTTCAGAAAAATATTGAAAAAATATTTCTAAGCATTTGTATTTGTCATCCTTGGGTTCATTGAATTAAATATGTAGTCTCTAAATGATGGAACAAAATAAAATATGGAAATGAACTAAGCCAATTTTGAATTTTCACAATGGATTGTATGTTTACTATCATACATCCAATAGCACATCAGAGAAAATTATGTGGAGTTTCAAAGGAACTAAAAACTCAACAGTTCTCTGGACAAATTTTTTAAATCATCTTGAAATGTATTTTAAATTGTAAATGATACCAAAACAGCTTGGTGATGAAAACCATGTATTTATTTAATGCATTTTTAAAGAAATAAGGAAAAAAATGCCCAAAGAGCACACCCACTTCAAAACATACTGTGATTGGCAGGCTGAAAGTCACACTAGGTCCTGCAATGGTGAGGAAAACACACACATGTATAATAGTACCCGTGGATGCAGTTTTCAACTTTGGTTATTGGATTTAGATACCTTTTGTGTGGTTAAGTTAGGCTACGAACATATATGATTTCTATAAATGATGTGCAGCTTGAGTTTGTCAATGATGATGCAAGAAATTTGCCCAAGTCTTAAAATTAGCAATGTTTTCATTCGTATGAACACCATATATAAAAGCATCTAAATGAAGCTTCGTACAAGCTTCGATGAAAAGATTGTTCAAGAAGAAAGCCAAACAGTGAAAATAGAGAGGCAAAAGCAACTCAATGTTCAAAAATGAATTTTCACATTTGAAGTTTGTAATATTTATAATATGGTGATGACAAATGCTTTGGTGTTAGGGCCGTTTGTGAGGAACATGGTGATGATGGCATTGGCTATATGCAAGTTACGCTAGATAAAAGTGTTTGTGTTGTTTGTGCCCTGAGCATAAACTATGATACAAGGAATATGTCATGGAAGAACAAATTTTGATGGGTAGCGAGGACAACGATGTAGTGAGCCTTTTATGCAACGATTGCGAATTAAGTTTGAATACCTAAAAATTTGAGTATCATGAACATCTCCTTTATTCATTTGTTTACATTGCACCACTACTCAAATAAGTGATGACATTTCTCTATTTTCGGGCACATTATTTTATTAACATATCATTTGGGGTGAGTTTTCAAGGATTCATATCATAAATAAACAATACGATGAACTTGAAAATCTTAGGTTTGAAATGCATAACCATAGTGCAGTGATGAGTTTTGATATGATTTCGAAGAACGTCTGGAAATCTATTGGACTATTGATACAAAGATGGATTAAGAACTCTTTATTGGAAAATGCCTTTATTGGAATGTGTCCAGAGACCAGTGGTGAAGTGCTAATAGAAGAACTGCTTACCTTGATATTTAACATGACATAAAAATGTAGTTTGCTCACAATTGGTCATATAAATGAATAATTGTTTTGAGGAATAAGTTCATAATTGTATTTGCTTCCTTTGCTACTCCTCACCCAAGACGATATAGTCGAGACCTTGAGATAGGCCATCAGATCGCTAATTTGGATGTCTTCCTTTCATCGTGTGTGCTGGGATAGCTAGCCACACATAAAGGCCCACTGTTTGTGAGTAGGCTCGCTAACCACTCATAACCCAAATGTGAGTCTAATTTTTGGAAGCACCAGCTCCTTATGAATCCCTTGATTGAGAAGATTGAGACAATATATGTTATCCACGAGTATGTTTCTTTATGGTGGACATGCATGTATGTATATTTGTCATTGAATTCTAATCGTGATTCGATATGCAGGGGTTTAGGTTTCCTGGACAACATAGCTTTAGGAGTGCGACCATTTAAAGTCACTGAGGCTGATTCGCTTTTATGCAGGCCTACTTTTCCACTGAAACACGACATGTAGGGGAAGCAATATGACAGTGTGCATCTATCCGCGCCGAGAGAAGAATGCCTGCCGTGGCATTCCACACACAAGTGGAGCGGTGAACGGATGTGATTTTATTATTGAAAACCCTGTTAGGCATAATGGTAATGCACTTTGTTATCAAGAAAAATGAAGTTACCGAGAAAGATAGTGCCTTGGCTGAGTGTGTGTAATAGGTTGAAAAAATATCCTGTTGGCCTTGGCTCTCATTTACAAGGAGAAAAATGTCTGGAGTAAAAATGGATTTGAGGACTTGGTTCTTTCCTGGCAAACCGATTCTGTAAATTCTTCGTGGGTTTTCCACCGGGTCAGGTATTCTGGTTCCGACATTTATGCAGCCAATTAGGAGCCACCTGTCCCAATCAGGAGCATATATAAGGGCAACAAATCTTTTCCCAGCATCAAACACCCTAAGGACAATGGCAGAGTCAGCCATTGAAACATCGGAGGCAAAACACCTGACCCGGTGGAAAACCCACAAAGAATTTACAGCATGGATTTGAGGATTTGATAAATTTTCATAAGGCACAAAAAAGACAAACTGTGACTAATCCACATGATTTACCTGAAGCAGCAAGAGCGATTTGGAAAAAAACACTGAGTATATCAAAAGACAATGAGAGCGTGAAAAACCCAAAGATATGTTAGCCACTCGATCAGAGTTGTGTATGATGAGAAAAAAAGAAATAATGCAAGATATTCCACAGAGAAAAAATCATTCATTCATTCAAAAATCATTGGTAAAAAAGAAATACTTGGTATATTCAACACTAGAATAATCATTGGCAACCGAAGACTTCGGTTACCATGATTATGATGCTTTGACATTGAAACCGCAATTGGTAAATAAAATAGTGTGGAATATACCAAGTATTTCTTTTATTCTCATCATGAATAAATTCCACAACGTTACCTCACAAATTGCTAGGCTAGACTTCGTGGAACCACATATTGATAACGTAAATAAGTTCACTTTGTAAAATTCCACAGATTTATTAAAACCAACCTAGGTTTTGACTTACACAGTCATATGATAATGACCTTGATAATGACAGTGTAAGTCAAAACCTAGATCAGTTTTAATAAATCTGTTGAATTTTACAAAGTGGACTTATTTACGTTATTCACAAAGTTACGCCTGAAGGCATCTCTTCAATTACAGTTGTGTATCTTTCGGGAAAGCAAGATCTTGCTTTTCGATGCCATAGTGAGGCCAATAGTTCTCAAATAGAGTAAATTAATGTGAGTTGCCGCAAGGACTTGGAGATGTTGATAGTTAACTGAAAAATCAACTGAACAATACAACTGATTTTCAGGAATATTGAGTGATATTGAAAATTATCTATTATCATCCGTTTCTGGGCTACTGATTGATTAAATAAAAAAGGAAATTTTTCTGGGCTACTGATTGATTAAATAAAAAATGAAATTTTTCTGGCACATTCATTAGCAATTGTTCTAGACGAACCATAGGTATTGCTACTGGATCTCATTTACCCACAATATTTTGCTATGTTACAATAGTAGGAATATTGAATCAAGATTTTTGTCTTTTAAAGTGAAAGTAAAAACCAATCAGCATTTTCCCGGAAGTGTACAAACTTGCTCAAGTGACAATCACCATCCCAGCATCTAGCTCATCTGCCTAGAGGTCCTTCTTAGCATTGAAGGGAGTTAAGACATACCTGCAAAACACCCACAGCTAGGGTACAATATCATACCTAGCTCTTTTAAGTATTGAAAAGGCATAGCTTTCTCAGCTACGCCAGCTGTCATCCTTGCTTGAATTCGTGATAGAAATGTTTGCAAAATAATCGAAAAATATAACTTTGATACAAGAAATGAGTGGAAGGCCTTTTATGCCTAAAGTATGTTTTTTTATTATATTCATTTTTTATTATATTTCGGAGCCCCGGGACCCTTCGATCAGTAGCCAAGTGATCTACCCTAGTGGGTAGATCACTTGGCTACTGATCGAAGGGTCCCGGGTTCAAATCCGGGTGAAACCTTTGGACACCACCGAACGAAAATGTCCTCAGAGTGCGAGGTGGCCCAGGGAAAGGAACTGGCCCTCCTACCCTGAATGTGTGAATTTCATTCACCATTGGCTTAGTCTGGGGCGAGCTCTACCCTCACCTATCAAAACCAACCTTCGGGTTGAATCACTGAGTGAGTGATTCATAATTCATAAAGACTCATATTTTCTGTTAAAATTAATGTATCATAGCGATAAAGCACCCTTAGGAAAATTTACTAAAGAAAACTTTAAGTTTACTTAAAGTGAATTGAAACATTTAAAGTTAACTTTTGAATTGAAAAGTTTTTCTAAAGTCATGAGTCTACTTCAAAGTTTTCTTAAAATTTTTTGCTAAAGTTTTGAGCCAATCCTAAATTTTTTCTATAGTTTTTTCAAATTTTATACATGCATTCTAAAGTTTTTTTAAAGTTGACTTTATGATCTTGTTTCAATTCACTTTAAGTTAACTTAAAGTTTTCTTTAGTAAATTTTCCTGAGGGAAGTAGGCAGTTTCTATTTACAGTTTTACATGCCTAATGATAGGAGAGAAAAATCTGTAAGGTTATCAGCATATTTTACAAGGTGAAGATTCCCCTAGGAAATTGGTATCAAGGGCATCAAGGTGAATGCCAAAGAAATAAACATGCTAAGGTTTGCTGATGACATCGCAGTTGTAGCAGAAAGTTGAGAGGACCTGCAAGCATCCCTGACCACAATGGACCAAATACTTCAAGAATATAATATGAGAATCGACAAGAAGAAAACTAAAATCCTAGTGTGCGGAAAAGAGAAGCTTAGGGCAAATATCAAAATTTGAGGTGTGAAATTGGAACAAGTGGGGAACTTCACCTACCTCGGCAGCACTATAACTTGGGATGGAAGAAGTTCGATGGACATTAAGCGAAGAATATAACAAGCTAAGGAGGCATTTATGGAGAAGAGACAACTATGTGCTCAAAGAATCTATGGCTGTAAAAAATGAAGCAGTTCATCAAAACATTCGTATGGAATATGGCACTCTATGGTTCAGAGAGATGGAACATCGGGAAAGCAGACCAACGAAGAATTGAAGCCTTCAAAACATGTTCCTGGAGGAGAATGTTGAAGATTAAATGGACAGATAAAGTGAGGAATGAAGAGGTGTACAGAAGAGCAGATGAAGAAAGGACAATATGGAAAACCCTACGGCAAAGAAGAACCAGATGGATTGGATATACCTGGAGGCACAATGAATTAGTTAGAAATATAATAGAAGGGAAGATTGAAGGGAAGGCTCCCCAAGGAAGACCAAGGGACAAGAATGTGGGGCAAATAAAGAAGGATGTGAAAACATACCAAGGGAGTGAGGGAATTAACACTGAATAGGGCAGAAAGGAGGACTGCAGCAAACCAATCCTAGGATTGAAATACTGATAATGAAGATTGCCATTGTAGGATAAAATTATTGTTCCCAAGTTACTAAGGATACCATTAACAACACATGAGACTCGGGGCTATCTTGTCAGTAGGCTGCAGTTATCCATCTTCATAAATTTCTTAACAAAATAATTTTCTTAGATTTTGTGTGGTTCTAATGTGATAAATCAAGTTTCAATTATGTTTGTTTTATAGTAACAAATCATGGTAAAACTGTTTTATCAAGGCAGTGCAAATGATCCCATTTATCGGCCATCATTTGAGTTCTTGCATTTTTAACATGTCATCATGTCCAGGTAAAGTCATTTTCATTCTCCATAATATAAACTCCAGTACAATTTAAATATACTCCTGCAAACGTTCCTAATTTCCATGAATTGTGTACTCATCATATTTATTTCGTAGCATGAACCTCATGAATCCTTTCCTGGCAAATAGATTACAAATTATGATGTGATGACAAAGACGTAAAGATGTAAAGGTACCACGCAAGTTCAAAGCCAAGTTGAAACCATACCACGAATCATTTGAGTCATAAACCCCACAGCCAATCAGAGTGCAGCACCAAGTTAGTCAACACTTTAAAAATGAGGTAGAAACAACATTTAGACACCTTCAACTTGAATATGCTGACAGGACAGTCAGCCAAAACTGACTTCCATGCCAACTTTGGCAGAAAAATAACCAGAAACATACAGAGAGCATCAAGGTGTGCATTGGTTTTATATTTTTCATTCATTTTTAGATGTATTTTTGAGCTGATTTCCCATTATAATCCTACTGTTTTAAATTACTTACAAATAATTTCACCACATACATTTACAATTTGTTAATCAAAGAACTACATATAAATACCAAATGAAGAAACTTGACTGAAAAGGGTATCAAATTGGTACATACTTTTTTGCTTCGTCAACCTTGCCTTTGCTCAGGTAGAACGCTGGACTCTCTGGAATGGCAAGTATCCCAACAGCAAAGACGATTGGGACAATGCCACAGATGATCGAGAACCAAAACACAGTCGCATATGCCCCAACGATGTAAGCAAAGAGAATCCCACCACAAATCATCAGCTGAAAATACGTTCCTAGGGTTCCTCGAATCTCCTTCTGAGCAGTTTCACCAATGTAGACTGGTGCCACGACAGCAAATGCACCCCCACTCATGCCGCAAAAGAAACGGCCAGCATACAGCATGTCCAAATTGCTGGCCCACGCAATGAGTGCCCACCCCAACACAAAGGGTATGGCAAGGAGGATCATGGAGAGTTTACGGCCAATCCAATCCATGCAGTAACCAATCGGAAATGCTATTGCTGCAGCACCAAGGGTCATCAAAGAGCTAACCCAAGAACCCTGAGTATCTGTGATTTCAAAGTCAGCCTCTCCCTTTTGAAGCTTTAAGATGGCAGGAGATGACCATCCCAGGGCTGTTCCCAGAGCAAAAGCTCCCAGAGTTGCTGCAATGAAAAATGACATCTAACTTGAATAAAAGAAAGGAGTATGCCAACGATTTTGAATATACAGAGAAGTTGACCAAACAAAAGAAAAAAGTAGGAATGCAAGAATTTCAATACACCAAAATACAAGGTCAGAAAGTTGAAGAGCACTTTTTCATGTTTAGCAAAAGTTATCACTGAACAAGAAAACAAAAAGTCAAGATTAATCATCAATAATTTCTGTTTTTATAATAAAAAGGCAAATTTAGCTAATATCACCACCAGTTCATTACTTGCAATATTGAAAGAATAATGTTGCAGGCAGTAAAAACATTAAATCATTAAAATAATCAGAAATGGACTTGAAGTACACAACAGTATACGGATTTTAGGGGTTGGTCCAGAATGTTCAAGAGCAAAGACTTACAAAGCCAAGGACCAAGGCTAAGGTAGGTACCTCTTGCAAAAGTGTGCTAAATATACAGTAACGCATCCTGACCGAAAAGGCACATTAAGTCACTTGTAAATGATCTATCATGCACAAACAAGGATACCCACACACCAAAATTTTAAAGGCAGCTAGGATATTAATATTTCAGACAATGGCAATATTGATGCTGCGACAGTTAAAAAATGTGAGTAGTCATTACATTAAACTATGATGACACAAAAACTACATCTTACTAGATTTGATTTAAACGTTTCATTGGGCTACTTTTAACTGCACAATTTCAACATATTCAGTTCCTGATGATTGAGTTAATTCATGCATTACCATAATAAAAATATGCCACAGTTTGCAGTCTTTGCTAACAATAAAAATGAAAATATTTCTAACAGTAGTATATTCCAAGCCTGAAAACGGTAGTGAAAGGACTAAATGCCCAAGGAATGAAGTATGGCTTTTTTCCCGTAACAGATCCACCCAACTATGGATTAGGTTTGTCATTAATTTTATTCAGTAGGTACTGAATCAGTTGAAAATTAGTAACAAATTATTGTATCACTATAGAAATATATTAATATTACTATAGTATTCATTATTTAATAATACTATAGTAGCCCACTAAAATTGACCATTGTCACACTTACTCTATTTATACTATGGGTCAATTACTGAAAGTTGCAGCATTTATAAGAATTGGAAAATTTTTAACTTTGGTGAACAATGTCACAGCAGTTCGATAAAAATATTACCTGTTAAAGCCGCGACATACTGAGGAAGTTTTTTCGCTGTAGTTGCGGTAGCAGACACCAAAGTTTGTGAGCTGACTCCTATTGCCGTAGCACTCATGTCGCTTAGCAGTGGGACGATAGCGTCCTCGTCGGAATCCTAGACAAAAATACAAAGAAATTAAAATAATCAGCATCTCATGGAACAACAGAACACTTTGCGATTGCAAAAAGTTGATATTTACGACAAACCATGGTGTTAATGGACCGCACGTGCGATAGATATTCACGGCTCCTCTCCATTTTCCACAATTGAATTAATAATATATAATTGAAACTCAAGGAAGAATACTAGGATTGGCCCTATGAGAAGGATATCGAGTTTCGCCAAAGTCACAGAGTATACGATTTCGTACACTCAGGACTTCAGCCTTCCATCAAGTTCTAATTATTCCAATCATGGAAGTTGCCTCCTTCGCTCAAATCAACACACAGCTGATCATGACAATGAGGGACACCCGTTGAAGAAAGGTAGGAGAAACGCGCGCAATTGATTTAACCCGACTTCATCGTGCTGAGTAGTTCATATCATCCCTACCGATAGCGGTAAAGTCGACTGAGCTGCTAGCGATAGATGAATTGATTTTTATCATGTCAATAGAGTTGATTTATACATTCTCTACCTGCACCTGTGTTATTAAGAGTGGGAGTATGCTCTACCTGTCTTATTTGGTTGTACATTGTCCAAATTTTTAATGAAATAAAACTTTGCAGTAAGGTAAAAACGTATGAACTATAAGTATGAATCTGCAACATAGAAACATTGTGGTACATATGAGTATATAACTACACTACTTGTCGGCGTTAGGTTTTATCTAGTGATTCTAGATAATATTTAGTTCCGCTAGGTCATTAGCACCCGTCAAATACTACAGAAAAGCTTCACTAGCTTCACTAGTTGTCACGTGAAATCTCATGCTGCTGCAGCGCCTCTACAGTGTGAAAATAAAATCAAAGAGTGGTGAAGTGTTTGTAATGTGAGCAAACCTTCCTATTGTATCTCCGAACGCGCATAAAACAGAGGAAAATCGTTAATCACCGTTTGGTGCGCAGCGTTGCGCGCGATTTGGCGATGGAGGCAAGTTCAAATTAGGGTAATAGAATGCAAGCGATTCCATCATATGCAATACAATGGATACCCTGTATATTTCTTGTTCAAATCGAAAATACTTTAACAACACTATTGTATAAAGGGACGAAGACACAATGGGTAATTTCAGCGCAGAATGTTCTTCTAGATATTCAATAGGTAATGAGTTTTTCCAGCAATTATAAAACTCCAGCGAAACAGATCACATAAGTTGACATTGACGAGCGACTCTCTGAACACACTTTCTTGAATAGTAGTGCACCCATAGGTTTGTCCGATGCATACTCTTTTAATCCATTCCCGCCAACAGCAAAACAAAATACATCGCCTCATTCTCGTCTCTTATGCCATCAAGGAATTGTGTTCACCGTGGTGTGCTCACACAAATTGCAGGAGCATATCCTATTTCTCTATTATCTCCAAAAAGTTTTCCTTCGGACAGTGGAATCGTTTTCTAACATCAAAGAAAATGCGCCAAACAAAAAACAAAAAAGGTTTCGTGATTTTTATTCAGGAGAAAGAATTTTTAATACCTACATAATGTCGTAAGCTTCATTCAGTGGGTCACAATAATCAGAAATTTGAACTATAATTTTCAATGGTCTGTCATTAATTCCTCGAGGCTAATGATTTGGTGCGAAATAACGGGAAACTATAAACCATGGATCGAATAACTTGAGTGCTTGGAATAAAAAGCAAAGCGTTCACATCTCAAAATTTGCCCAACTCAAGGCATTCATAATTGATTAACGACATCCTGCGGTGAAAATTACCAAATGATGAAAATTACCGTGATCGGAAATTAGACCAAGGGCCTTTAATTTTCCAGGTTAATTCCTAGACCACTACGCTACCCATAATTCCAGACAAAAATATTTTTTAGGAATATCTATTGGAGCTTGCTCTTATTATCCATTCATGTACGGTGGCTACTCTGTAGTGCTCTTTTGCCTTACGAGTGCCATCCGCAATGGTTAATGAGGACTAGCTCCTTTAAATCCTCCTATAAAATGCTCTTGGAATCAGGATGTCTGGGTAGCGCAGGTCAGTGCATTGACACAGTAAGTCAAAGCCATGAATCGATTCTCGGTACGGAAGTCTTTCTTCTCTGGCAATTTTCAGTGCCCTCGTTTGTCGTTCAGAGTGAAAGGAATGACATTAGATTTTCAAATTTGATAAATATTCAAAATCCTGTGATGCTCATTTGATCTCATATCGCAATGGTGCAGGACGCAAGAAGAGAGGAAGAAATAAAAGATATCATTTTATAGTGTTTATATTTCCGCTCACTGAGGTCTGGAAGAGTCTTAGGAAAAAACAAATCCTGGAATCCATAGCTTTACTTTTTAACCTGTCCGTCCTGCTGACGTAGCCTGGAAGTAGATGTATGTGTTAGTACTTGTCATATCAACAATTTTTGATATCTGAAATGGTGAAAAGTAGCATTTTGACCAAACAAGGATTGCGAACTTAGAAATTCGCAGGGGAGAATGAATCCATCATAACTCAACTGGCAGAGTACCAGGCCGGAAATCAGGATGTACCGGGTTCGTGTCGCGGTCGAGGTGAATTTATTCGCAGTGGAAATGCTGCTATTGGCCTTTTGATATTTTTTCGTAAAAGAATAAAGTCTTAGAGACACAGTGCTTCCCCTAATGTATGACCTAACCGGGAAATAAGCCCTTGCATAACTTTTTTCTGGATCGTAACAAAAGCCCTACCCCATGAGTCACCGCCAGCCAAACGGACGGATTGAATAACACAGTAATAAAGGTATTGTATGGAAAGAAAAATATTATTGACATCAATACTGAAATTAAATGCAACATATATTTCAATTATTTGTAAATACCCTAATGGACGCCTTATTACGAGAGGTAAACACTTGTACATAAGAACCGCAAAACTTAGTGGCACTTGTGCGGTAAGCTGTTTTCGTAGAGCGTCTTTCCACTTTGCAAATGAACCCGCATGCGTCTTTTGGAGGAAAAAACAATGCATGCCCCGGTTTTATTTCCGGGCACACATGGCACATAAGAATATGTAATGAAATGAGCGTCACCTAGTGGAGAATTGCAGTAATTTTCCTGTTACCTATGGCAGGGAATCGGGCCTGATCGATCAAGGAAGGAAATCAAGTAACCATTCCCTTCACTGAACCGAAATCACACATATCTAAGAATTTCAGCAGCGGGCGTCCACGAAGGGCTCTCAAACCACAGTAGATACATAAAAAATACTAGCACTACCGCGAATATTTTTTTTTCAGATACAATCTGCTTGTCCAGATAAGAGTAAGATTCCTGATTAGATTCGGAACGGGTCATCAACACCTGGAGTGACCAGTCTTGCTTTGCGAGAAATCTTGAAAAGTGATGATGATGGTGGTGATGTAGAACTAATTCAAAGGATAAAAAATGAATGATAAACGTGAAATCATTACTACACCAGCGCTGACATTGGTGTTCATATGACCCGTCGTAGTGCGATTGGATATAATCTGAAATCGATAGATTCGGCTTTAAGCAGTTCATTAGGTTTCTATTTTGCCTGTTCCTATGTTTGATATACTACCTTTCTTGCCATATTGAGGAAAAATTCATTGCAACAGGGTTTGTCTTGACCAAGGAGGAGAGAATATACTCGAGGATGCATTACTGCAGTTCACTCTAACCTCCATACCGGAAAAGAACGATGCAAGAAAGAAATAATCAGATAAATAACCCGGACGGAGAGATAAATTTAGCAAGCAATACAAGATGTAACTAGAATAATTATTTTCATAAGAAGTGGTTCTTAGCTGCAAGAACCCTCTTGGAGAGCTGCTTCAAACCAATCTTTGAATTTTTGACTAGTAATATTGATGATGATGGCTGCTCACTACTAGTCTCCAATTCTAGTGGTGATCAGCCATCATTCATTTATTTCTCTCGATGAGAGTTGGAGTGAGACGCTTGAAAACCAGTATCCCGGGTGAAAGTAGGTACAAATGATACTCTAGGAGATTGGATTTTTGCTCCCTATATAATTAGGTTATAAAGTACACTTAAGTGAGGAGGGTAGTTATCTCAGTTTCGCTCTGGGAAAAAGCAATGGAGTTTCCTCATCACAACCTATTTCGGAATCGATTGACCCGGTTGTTTGGCAGTAGCTGCAGAGCAAAGTGCGTTGGACACCTAAGAAGCAGAAGAGAAACTTGATTTCCGCCGAAAAGGTGTGCAATATAATACAATATTCTATGTTCAAAGGATATTTAACTTCCCTCACCAAAATCTTCGAAGCTAAAACTGGAAGATAAAACAAGTTCGGAGCTTCCAAACTTGCCTGCTCGTTGGAAGAAATGTGTTTGCATTTAGCAAATTAATTGATCCAGGTTTTTCATTGAAGGTATCATTAAGTGCCCTTAAGGCGGGTACTGGTTGAGTGATAAAAAGGCAAACATACTACTCTTTTCAGTTTATTTCATATACTGGTTTTTGAGCGTGGTTCATTCTTGAAAATCAGAGGTTATACAAAGTCAAACTGAAGGCAACGATAAAAATGCAGTACGCACCTTAACGGATCCAAGATTACAATACTAAAAATTAGGGGGAGGAAACAGAGTTGCTATTTAAGGCAAGATCAAACATCATTTTCAACTCGCAATCAGTGTAAACAAGTGGCTTCAATGCTCTTCCTCCTTCAGTCCCACTGATTCTGAGAATAAACCTAGGAATGAACGCCGAAAGAAATATTCCGAGTAGCATAGCGTTCAAAAAAAATTTTTTTCAAATATTTATCTATGGAATAAAAATAGATAGTTAGTACGCTAAGCCGAGGAGAGAATTAGGGTAAGGAAAGGAACCTTCAAGAAATGAAGGGAAAAAGTAAATCAGAGTGGAATATTTCGTCAACTCAACTGCTAGAACATGAGCAGACAAACTGCAGCTCGTGAGCAACATGTGGCTCCTTGGTTACGAGAATGCGTCCCTGAAGTGAAATTGAAAACTGAAATAAAACTTATGCAGCGACTTCAACTGTTGCAGGCTCTACTTTGTGGAACGACGGCACGAGGGGAGAAATGATTCACTTTGTACTTATTCCACGAATTTATTGTTAACCCAACCGGTTTCGACGTTAGGCCATTTCGCCAGTAGAATTGCTCAAGCGAAAAGGGCATTTTACAGTTTTTTTAAGTAGCATACATCTGGAGCATTCTATTATATGGCAGCGATGCATGGGCAATAACAGCAGCAGAGAAGTCCAGGCTGGAAGCATTTGAAATGTGGTGCTACCGAAGAATGATGAAGATAAAATGGATCGATCTAGTGACAAACGAAGAAGTCTTAAGAAGAGTGGGAGAGAAGAGGTGTCTAATGAAAACCTTAAAAAGAAGACGGGACAACTTAATAGGCCACATCACGATGGCCTGATGAAGACAATCGTCGAGGGAAAAGTGGACGGGAAGAATGGAAAAGGCAAGCCTCGTATGAGGTATATGGAGCAAGTTGTGAAGGAATATAAAAGAGAGGAGCTACATCAATATGAAGAGGTTGGCCGATAGAAGAATCGAGTGAAGGGCTGCGTCAAACCAATCCTAGGATTGTTGACCGATGATGGTAACAGAACATTGCCTTAGGGTGATCAATTAATAATATCGCTGTCGAAAGTAATTTGACAAAGCTAGTCAAAGAATGAAATTTTTAATTTTATACGGAAAGCTTGAAACATATTGTGGGGCGGTGTCTTTCATCAAAAGATTATTGACGGAGGCATACGACCACTGGTGAGAGCTACCGAAATATAGTGTGGAACACTCCCAGAGTGGTAACCATATAAAATGAGGCAGTGCTTATCATTTATTGCTCACAAACGATCCCGCTCTCGTCCACCGGGTTGTTTGTTTTCGCCGCCGCAGAATGCACAAACAATGCCTTTTGAGTGGAGAGGAAATACGCACTCTTTGGACCCATCTTGGAGCAGCAAGGAAATTAACTTGTCGCCACTGTTGGCTCGTAAAAATAGCTCGCAGATAATTCAGTCTGACAAAGCAAGATAGCATCTAACATCAGATTCATTGCGATGACGGTAATTTCTTGAAAAGGCCAAACAAAAACTTGTGGCAAGAATGGGAGTAAATTATCGTGGCAAATCAACGCCTGCATCTGTGACCAAATGCAATTGTTATTGCCACAGTTTTCAACATGGTCGGTCTTCTTTTTGGGAGATTACCAAGTTTTGAGCGGCAATACACGCATTAGGCTTAGGGGATCATATCCATTCTCTGTGCCCTGTGATTGCGCAGAAAAAAACTGCTTCCCAGTCAATCACTAAGTTGTGTACAGCTCCAAAGAGGCTTTTCTCGATTCAGCATCCAAGATTTATTTGATAGCCTAACGTTGTAACTTGTGGGTTACTACTCCGTCCATTTGTGACTTTAGATTTTGAAATTTTCGATTTCAGTTTCAGGATGTAATGAGGATTGTGCCGTGAATTTAATTTCAAAATAACAGGAAATCCTAATAGAGGAGCTTATGAGCATTTCAAATAAAAAAAGAAGGATTCGGCCATACCTTAAGACACGATGCCCTGATGAAGACTTTGAAGGACAAATGAATGGGAAGAATGGCAAAGGAAGGCCTCGAGTGAGATATATGGAACAAGTTATGAAGGATGTGAAAGAGAAGAAATACGTAAATATGAGGATATTAGCCGATAGAAAAACTCAGTGGAGAGCTGCGTCAAACCAATCTGAGGATTGAAGATTAAAGATGATGATGTTATATTAACTATTCAACAGCAAAAAAATACTCAAGTATTATACATTGGTCCGTACAAAGTACCGTTTCTCAATTAGGTATTTAACTTGAAGTATGTATTATAGGAATGTATACTCTCAAATTCAAGCGATTTGCGGGAGTATTCACCATTAATTCAAGAAAACTTTAGGGATTTTTAGTGTGCAAAAATTGGAGTTTTCTCTTAGGACAACAATTTTAAAGCCCATTTCGCGACAATGGTTGTTCAGTGTGGGTTCAAAAACGTCCCAGAACTCAGTTATTCTGATCGATAACTCGGCAAAAGATGCATTAAAGTTATGGACTTTCAAATTAATTTCTCCCACGACTCCATTTCAACGATCAATTTCCCATGACTCCTGATCCGGACGTTACTTTCACGATTGTAAACAAAAGACCGTATCGAAATTTCTTCATGTAAGATGGTAAAAAATACATTTGTGATTTTGAGGAATAGTTCACTGATTGATGGCATTCCGAGTTATACCAAAAACTATGCCTTAGGTAGAGGTCCTATATCGGCAAGTTGATTGCAGAACCAAATTTGTTCATGTTTACACTGGCAACAATACACTTGAGCAAGGCATTATCAGAAACTTTTTTAAGTTCCGCAAGTGCACTTGTAGAGCTGTTTACCCCAGAAAATTACACTGCAAGTTGCTTGCTGCCAGTAACTTGCGCAAAAATTTGCCAGTGTGTACCCACCCCTTTCATATTGATATTCAATATCAATGAACCTCATTATTGCACCGATTGTAAAACTTTCATAGTTGAAAAGATATCCGTATCAAGCAAAATAACGCTTTAAAAATCGCCGTCTTATAATTCTCAAGGCTCCGATCTGAAGGTTAGAGGTTTCACCTTTGCGGCAGCCGTCCGTAAAAACGCTTTCCCCGCTACCGTCATGGGGTAACAAATGACTCGCGAATTTGCCCACGCGTGACCTCACTCACGATCCGCAAGATTTTCGCAGTTTTCTCTCTCAATGATGCGGCTGATATTCCCCTAAAATAGACATTCGTGAACTCAATGTTATGCAACGTAACGCCCACATCTTCAGTCTAGTCCATTCTTCGGCATGGAATATATTTGTCATCGTCCTTCAACAACTGACCACACCAGCGGGTTTTCTAATAGGTAACCGAAGATTTGAAATTCAAGGATTGAGAATTAGCCACGTATACTGTAGCGGAGTCACCCTCTGAAGTATACCAAAGCATAGAAAAATCCACCTTAGTCGGGACTCGAACATTTGACCCTTCAGGAAGGGTTCAAGTCCCGGTCGAGGTGGATTTTTCTCTGCGGAAATTCTACTATTTTGCGTTGATTCGAAGTAATTTCGATGGATCGTAGTGTAGCAGCTTTGGATACGGCTTTAATTTCCTTTCAAAATATTCTTTTTACAATAGCTGAAATCGAAATCAGGGCATCATCGTATTTACTCGCGTAAGCCGCGCACTCTTTTCTCCGAAACCCTAATGAAAAAAGGGGGTGGAGGAATCCTGCGGATTTTCTTGAAAACCGTGCACCTATTTTCTTCAAATTCCTATTGTTCTTGCAAGCATCGTAAATTATTTCTCCAAGCCTATTTCTCATTATTTTCAATCCATTCCTATTCCTTTAATTTTCATCAAAGAGTAGGCTCTCAGGTTATGACAAAAAGCGGAAGGTTCAAAGGCAAAAGAAAATTACCTTTTTGACGAGTATATTTTTTTTCTTTACGACCCTGCCCAAAATGAGGGATACACGAGTAAATGCGGCGTGAAATATAATAATAAAAATAAGTTTATTGTCGTAGTCCAATATTGGCCTTTTAGCCGTACAGTACAATGTAAGCTGAAATACATAATAGAGAAATAGAAGAAATATAGTAAATTCATGATGGTTTGGGTGGCTCAATGAAGGGAAGAGAGGTTTTAATCGCCTCTTTTGGCCCTCATTCGATCCTCCCTGTAGTTCCCTACTCTCTTAGATTTCGCATTCGGCCCACGAGCCACAATCGGAGGAAAACCCGAGACAACTCGGGTTCCGCTGAAATAGCGCCGACCCGCGATTCGCGGAACGTACAACGACGTCACGCGTTGAGGCGCGCTCGACTTTCGAACACCTCCTGGCAGCGGGAGTGTCATTGACTTCTCGCTCTCTTCCCTCCACACTCCTCCCCGCTGCCAGAGCTGGCCTTGGAATCCGATTCGCGAAACGGATTCCGCTTCGGGAATAGGTGGCGCACTCTGGCCTGACCCAATTCAGGGGGAGGGGGTGAGAGGAGAGATAGAAAGGAACAAAAAAAATGCTCAGGCGAGCTTTCACCGAAAATGCGAACAGGTATTCCCGACGCGATGCGAAAATTTCGCCCAAGCCGTTCTGGTTGTAAGCGGCGGCGGCAAATCCACAGGGACGTCGCGACCTACACGGGTCAAGCGCGATTTGGAAAGGTGATCACTGGCCGTCAAGGAGAATCATCGTCACTCCCTGAGGCAAGACAATTGAAGAATAACCCCATTTTATCTATGCTGTTTAAAAAATATCGCGTTAGTGACTAAAATGTCTAATTATATTAGCAAATTGATATCATAATCAGTCAAAAATTCCAAAATTGGTTTGACGCAGCTCTCCACTATTCTCCTATCAGCTACTATCTTCGTATTTTCACAATTCTTCTCTTTCACAACCTTCACTAATTGATCCATATATCTCATGAGAGTCCGTTTTCCATTCTTCCCATACACTTGTCCCTCGACAGCTATCTTCATCAGGCCATGATTACTCACGATATAGCAAATTAAGTTGTCCCTTTTTTTTTCAAAGTTTTCAGCTGACTTTTTTTTCTCCCACTCTCATTGGGTCTTCTTCGGCAGTCACTCGGTCGATCCATTTTATCTTCATCATTCTTCTTTAACGTCATATTTTGAATGTCTGCGGCCTTTACTTCTCTCTGTTGTTCTCGTTCACTGCCATAAAGAAACATGCTCCAGATGCATGCTCTAATGAAGTGTTTTTTTGCACCCAAAGCACAGTTCAGAAGTTGAGAAGTTGAAGAACCGAAGGGAGGATGGTAAACAATGTTTCGCCTGATCCGAATCACTGTGATAACAAAGAGGTTTGAAGCATCTTAACTTTATTTAAGAGAGTTGAGTAAAAGCAAGTGGAAAATGTAATGGATAGGTAGGTTAAAAATATTGCTATAGTGAGCTGTAATGCATGAAGCACATATTAACATTTCTAATCACTGCTTGCTTTTGGAGCTTTCAATAAATATACAGAAATAAATTCTCGGCTAATCAATAATTATCACATTAAAAGGTAGATACTAACCATTAAGTTGCTCGTGCTTTGTGATCTTGCGTACTTTCCCAGTTGGAGAAGGAAGGGAGTAAAACCTCAGACTTTTTACGGACAATAGAGTTGTTTACTTCTACTATGGGAGGACCAAGGACTGGGGCACTCGGTAGGGACGTAAACAAGACAGTCGCCTGATACCAAAGGCAGGCTCCAAAACGTGGGTTTTATAGAACGAGGATGAAGATAGTCACGGAATTTGAGATGAGGGTGTAGAGAATGATGGAATAGGACAGGAGGGGGAAAAGGCAGTCAAACAAGGAAGTTCAGGAAAAGGTAGAGAAAGTAGGAAGTTTATTGAATAATGTAAGAGACAGAATGGATTGAACTGGTAGTAGAAGGTTGTGGTGGTCACTTTTTACCCATGGCTATCACAGAAACGGACACGCAATGTAAAGTATCGTGCAAATCTGTAGGCAAAAATCTGTTCAGCTACCTTATCTTCTATCCCACCCTTCTTCATCTCCTGGCATAAAGAAACCTCCAGCCGAACACTCGTTTGATGGCTTGCCAAGTATTGTGTGAATACATTTGATGAGATGAGGCACATGCGGACGGAGAACTCATCAGGGAAGGTGGCACTTATTATTCTGCAGCCGTCCCTTTCCCACTCTTCATGCATATATCTACGGATGGAAAAGGTAGCAGAGTCTGCATCTCAAACAATTGGACCCACAGTCAACAGTTCCGATCCGTAGATCAATGTTTTCCAACCTGCGGGATATTTCCCACTAATGTGACTTCATAACCAACTGGTGGGGCCTAAGCCTCAAGCCAAAAAATACTCTGCCCATCCTTAACTTCCGCGTCGATATAATTGATACACGCATCCAAAACGCACGTATTTACGGACTTGCACGTGCGAAAAGTAAAAAATAAAAACGGAAATACTCCTCGTCTCTTGGTGGAACTTAGATTTCCTGTGGATGGGAAGTGTGACGCAAGACTTGGTGAAGAATCTCTCCTGTACACGAATCACTGAACTTCTTCCAGCGAGATCCTCATTAAGGAGCCACTACAAGACAGGCTCTCTCTCTCTCTTCTCCCTAACAAGGCCCAAGGCGCACAAATAGAGAAATCAATGTTTCCCAAATCTCTCCCAGATGGGGTCGTTTACCATATTTTTTATGGCCGAATATCGTAGAGTTTGTAAAATAAAAATACCCGTATTTTTCCGTTCTTCGATCCGTCAATTAGTTCTCGAGTTATAAACGGTGAAAAACTGATGTTTTTAACCCTTTCGGAAAAGTGGGCGGGCAAAGGACTTGTACGTCATCCACTTCGTCCAATCAGAAGTGAGACCGCGAAGCTCCTACGTCTTATCACAATGGGGGACACACAACTGACTCTACCGATGGAAGTGGTTGCGAGAGGATCTGTCCGAGCAGACCTTCCACCCCCTCCCCCTCCAATCCCTTCCCTTTCCCTAAAAACAGTCAATGTCGGAAGGTGGTTGTAATCCTTATCACAGCTCGGTCGGTGGGCGTCGCCTTTTGCTTATTTTAATTTATGATTTACGAGTGCATGGCTCTGGTTAGTAGATTTAATTTTTTCACTAAAATTCATTTTTCGTCTCCATCTAACAATTTCGTGCACAAAATTGCGATTTCGGTTCCGAATAAACGCTCCCGTTATTGCCTAAATTTAGGCCTCTATAGATGGACTTAGTAACGAATGTGAAAGTGGAGAACTAAGTCAGTAAGCAGAGGTTAGCTGATACAAGAATTGAATGGATAATTGAGTAAAAACAACACTAGGATTAATATCTACTTACGATGATAATTAAAACCGTGAAAAAAGGAGACCGTGAACCCCCTCATCACTTTAAATTAATTAAAATGGGAATCTTGCCAGATCGCAGGTTGAAATTTAGACTCAATCTCTTAAATAAATTCCAAGATAATATTTTCAATGATGACGTTAAAAATATTTTGCGAACACCAACTTACTAAGGTGGACTGGACCATGCTTACATAATTCGAGAAATTGATTGCCAAACTGACAGATTCAAAATGTCCTTTTTTCCTCGTACGATTAAAGATATGAATAGCGGTAAATATATCTGATACGAGTAACACAACTAACAGCATGTTTTTGCATGCTTACTTTTCTATTTTTATCTTTTTTTTGAATAGTGAAGGTTAGACTAGTATATTAATACTAATCCTTTTTTATGCATGGTATGTAGTGCACGTTTGGTGAGAATTAACCCCCTGCCACACACCTTTATGGTGGCTTGCAGGGTATTATGTAGATGTTGATAAATGTAGAGATCACCAAGTGAGTATTGTGACTCCGGACAAAACTAAAGTTTTGTGACTCAAAAGCGACGTGGGGTAAGCTTGCCATCTTATAATACGTACTTCGGAGAAGAGTGTCCCTTTGGAGACAGGTGTCGATTCTATTCTATGGGCAGCCTGCAGTTCCAGAGGGTTTTGGTGATACTAATGAACAGCGCTCTTGACCTACTAACTAGTCCCTACTTTCCTCTAACCCTTGCGAAGGGAACTACTTATCTCTGATTTTTCTAGGAGCCAATAGATCAGAACCCAGGGCCTCTTGCTCAGTAGCCTAGCTCTGCAAGCACTAGGCCATCCCCTTAGCCCCCTCGAATAAAACTGCGTTCTCTTTAAATCCAGTCGTAAACGCGAGGCATTCTTTGCAACATAATTTTAAGTGCAGTTTGTTTCCATCATTTATGCTCCATTTCCTTCTATTGATTTTCTGCTTCGATTATATTTATCTTATCAGTTTTATCACAGTGTGATTGATGTGCATACGTAGTACTAATCCCGGTGATATCTTCCGTGTATCGGAACAAAGAGATTTGAAGCATCTAACTTTATTTAAGAGAGTTGAGTAATAAGCGCAGTTTAACGACGCTAAGAGCTCCGACGCAAAGATGATTAATGACAAACATTCAACATCTTAAGATTAAAAGAGGTTTATGGTTGGTTATTTAGGGGAGGCGACCGACAGCTGAGGTCATTTGCGCCATTTAGGATAGGTGGGTAATTGAGTAATGGTAGGAGTTTTTAGGGAACAGAGGAAGGGTGGAGAGAAACCCGGCGTCGGCATTAGCCTTCTCTTAACGAAAGGCGCCAAGGGGACCACGGCTTAACGTCCCATGCGACGGACGGAGTACTGTACTTAAAATGCCCTCCACTAGGCACTCAAGTGGGGACCGGTTTTCCACTGAAAAATCCGCCACTGCCGGAAATCGAACCCGGGCCCTCGGGATGGGAGGCCAGTACTCTAGCCAAAAAATAGGTTTATTGGGCACAGGAGCTTTCACTTATTTCTCATGACGTTGGCCAACTATATCTCGGATTCTTACTTACGCATTTTTAGGAGGGATAGTGAGGAAATTGCTTGTTGCTAATAACTACCTTCCCTCTTGTATAATTCAGACCTAGGATTTATTAGTTGTCAATTTATCCATCTAAAATTAAATAGATTAGGAACGAGAAAAGTTCCATTATGTATCTAATGCCCGCTCACTTTAGTAAGAGGGGTTTAATAATCTAGGTGTTAGAACTATTATACGCTGTTATAATTTATAGGAAATAGTTTTGCAAAAAATCAAACAATAACAAGTCCGTGTTTTATGGGGTCAGTAAGCACTGCACAGATATGTGGCTTTTGCACCTCAATAGGGATAAAATTACAAGAGAATATACATTCGTACCTTACGCATGTATTCATAAATAAATGAGCATTATCATTACCTACGTTAGTTACGTAGATATTTCACTAAGTTTAGCGAAATTAAAGGAAGTGATTAATTGATAGTAGTAGTTTATCTCAACTTTTTCCTTCGCTGGGGGACGAAATTGCGAGTAATCATAAACATCAAAACTCTGAAACTTCACACTTCATCACTACGATGTGCCTCTTCAACCCCGCATGCCTTTAACCTCTCATTATTCTATCCAGACTACCCGTCCGTCTTCACCCTCTACCTCGCTTATCCAACATTCTACATTCCATCACGTCCTTCAAAACAAAACCCTCGCCCCTTATTTACTGTTCCATCAACTCCCACTGCCCTCTGCTGATTTCCTCAATCAACTCACATTCCATCCCTGACACTCCTCTGCCGGTTAAATGGCAGTGGCGACAGTTACCTCTTCATCTCACACCAATAAGGACTTTCATCGATATTCCTTTGGCACCCCAAAATTTTTATGGCTTGGTGAAACTGAATATATCCAAAGGCGCACTCGCAATTGAATACGGGACCAACGATAGCCCAATTTTCCACCCACTAACATATTGACCGTTAATTTTTCTGATGGGTCATCAGAAAATTACGAGCATTCAAATACAAAATGACCTCAATTGCCGTGATTGGAATGCAAGGTGTCGGTGGCCAGTTTCACATCTCAACACGTGTGGTGTAAAATCACAGCGTGCCTTCGCGGGAATTTAAGATCAAACGTTCCCTGACACCAATACGAACGAAATGGAGCTCAGAAGAGGATGACCGCGTAGGTACTCCAGACTTCATATGCATTACCCATGAGTTAGGCGCGGAGGTGTATCCGATGGGAATCACACGTGTTCGAGGGCGCACGTGCTCGACCCGCGGTAATGAGAACACGTGTATACGCTCATATGCTAAACAGGAATGTTGGGATACACATTATCATAATAAATGACTGTTAACAACGCAGTACCATTTTAAAGACAATTAGTTCATGCCTTTGAAGAACATAATATAATTCCAAGTATAACATATCATGCAACAACGTCAGTTACTCCTATAGTAGGAGAGAGGTACCCATTAACTGAGTTTTAAAATTGAATGAAATTTGGCTCGGGATACAATTCAGATGGATCGATCGAGTGACAAACGAAGAATTATTAAGAAAAATGGCAGAGAAGAGATATCTACTGAAAACATAAAAAAGAAGACGGGACAACTCAATGGGCCATATCTTGAGACACGATGGCCTGATGAAGACAATCATGGAAGGAAAAGTGAACGGGAAGAATGGAAAAGGCAGGCCTCTGATGAGTTGCATAGAACAGGTCGTACAGGACGTGAAAGAGAGGAACTACGTTAATATGAAGAAGTTGGCCGATAGAAGAATCAAGTGGAGGGCTGCGTCAAACCAATCCTAGGATTGTTGACCGATGATGATGATGATACAATTCATGAATCATTTGTTTGCACATTACACATCAAGCAGAATACGTTGATTTACTGTAAGGATATGTGCCATTTTTCTTTAGCGAACCTAGCACATCTTAAAGAACGGCGGGTATTTGATTAGTGCGATTGCTTGATTATAATTAACAGCATGTTTGTAAATGCTTACTTTGCTATTTTAACGTTTTTTACATTGTTAAGTTTAGACTGGAACATATATACTAATCTTTTTTAACCATGGTATATAATGAATGTTTAATGTGAATTCACCACATGCCAAATGCGTTTGATGGTGGCCTTTCAGGGTATTATATAGATGTAGATTCAGACTTCAGAGATCCGAGTTCGACTTCCGGCAGTGGTAGATCTGAAATTCGTACGTCTTTGTAAATACTCACCTGTCCTCAATGACGCAAATTACCACAGTTGTCGATCACCTCCAAGAATAACCATTAATAAGTGAGTTCAGCTCACGTTTTTGATATTAAGGCCCTTGAAATATACTAAGAATAAATGTTGCAATCATTAATTAATGAAAGATGTTGAAAATACGGGGTATAAAAAATACTTACTACAACTTGTGATAGCATACTATATCTAATCCTATTTTACCTTCATCGCGACCAGCTGAGTCTAAAATATGTCTACGTCTACATAATACCCTACAGGCCACCATAAAGGTGTGTGGCAGGGGGATCATGTCCTTGTAGTGAATATATTTACTTAGTAATGGAAAAGTTATATGGAGTTGTTTGGTCGTTTTTGATGAACACCAATATACGCCAACGTTTCGCCTCTTTATTGCGGCTTCTTCAGGGCTTTGGTGACAATTTTTTTTCAAAATAGGAGCTGAGGTTGTTAAAAAAATGTCACCAAAGCCCTGAAGAAGCCGCAATAAAGAGGCGAAACGTTGGCGTAAATTGGTGTTCATCAAAAACGACCAAACAACTCCATATAACTTTTCCATTACTACATAAATAAAGTGGTCGATAAGAATACTTCATTATAATATATTTACTATGACAATTTTCCGATTCATTTACTTAAAATATCCTCCGCGTTGAAAAGTTTATTCTAGAATCATTTTTTAAATGAACACTCGCCATCCTACGTGAAACGTGAAACCCTGGTTGTGGACACACAATGAAGTGCGAGAATCAGATGTATTTTGCCACCATATATAATACGTGACGATATTCTGTTGCATCGGTAACGTGCCCATCCCTGAAGAATAAACGCACTCGGATATATTCGATGGCCCGGAACAGAATGGAGGACGCGTTGGAAAGCGAGGGCCGCTGTATCCAGTCGATCCAGTCACAACACACCCTTTCTGAACTTCCGACCCAACCGGTTGGATTTCAGAAGGGTGGCGTCTAGCCATTAGGGAATCTCAAATCTCACCCTCCTCCCGGCTGGAAATCTGGGAAGGAAACATCTTGCTGCGCAGTCTATAGTCTCTTAGATGACGAGCCGTCAAAACTCGCCCCTTTTAGGGTGTTGGCTGCTTTGAACCACGCCTGATGTAACTATATTACTATGCAACTATATTACTATACAACTATATTACTATACAACTATTCCTGCATGTGACCCTATTATTTAGCATGTCTCCATTAAATATCCGAGTTGCATGTCAATAGTGCATGTTTGGTGATCTTCACCTCCTGCCACACACCCTTGTGGTGGCTCGCAGGGTATTATGTAGATGTATATTCACGAGGACATCCGACTGCGAGACGGGTCCTGGTAAATCCTTCCGCCTGACTAAACGGGAACGCACTCGCTGATGAGGGAAATAGTTACAGGGTACATACATCAATTAACCACACCCCTCAGACTTTGTTATTGCTGTTACTAGGGGAGTCAACCGATAACTAAGGGGATTAGCGCCATTACGAATAGATGATTAATTGGAAAGAGAAAAGAAGTTTAAGGAGTGAAAGAAACGAGAAGAAAAAACGCGGCTTTACCATCAGTCTTTAACAAAAGTTGCCAAGTGTTCACGGTTTAACGCGCCATCCGACGAACGGAGTACTGAGCTTAAAGTGCTCACCACGCCCAAGTAGGAATCGGTATAGGAATGAAAAATCTTTGACACTGTCGGAATTAGATCTAGGACCCTCGGGAAAGGGCCACCACATCGATCAAATCACATTAAATTCCATGTTTTGATGTTATCAACCAATACACATCGAAACTCATTATGTCACTCGGAGATAAAGTTCCACTGCGTAAGCAAATTTAAGACTGAAAAACCTTAAAATGTAACACCTTAAAAATTTAATACCTATTTATAAAAATATGAGACAGGTATATCAAAGTTTAACTACTCTCACATTCTTCGGGAAACAGGCTCACTTTCCTGACGAAGCGGTAGATGGAAAGTTAAATGAAGTTTACTGAGGGTAGCAAAGGGAGGCTTGCGGTTACCAATGCGGTTAGAAGTCGGCCCTCGCAGAGATTTTTCCGAAGCAAATGATGAAGACGAGGAGAATGACCTACGACAAGTTATCCAAAATAAAAAGGAATGAATATGATCATGACTAATGCATGGCGATAGAATGAAAGTAAATATGTGCATGGTACCTCAAAGTAATTATAACGACTCAAATACCGCAACAAAAAATTCAAAAACCGTGGTAATTATTGCCATATTTGTATCTAAAGACGTAAATGAGGGGAGAAATATCGGAAATTTATTGTACGTGAATTGAGTGAAGTACTAATTAGTAATTAATGGATTGATTACTTGATCTTCTAAAGGCTCAAGTTGACAGGAAACATAAGAATCCTGGATAGCATATCCGTAATAAATTCGGCTAATAAATCGACAGCTCTTCTCTCAATCCTCATGAATGTTATTTGCCGTGGCAATTTGCGCTGGATATGGGGAAAAACATAATTCCATCGATGATAAATTAGGCAAGTGGACCGATGAATGAAAATTCACCTACATCTAGCTCGTGAAATGGGCTGATAGTCTGAAACCAATATGACTCCTCCGAGGGAATAATTTCCCCCACGTTCTTGCTTTTCCAAGAAATAAATGTTCGTAACAATCACAATACGGCCGAGGAGAACTGTAGCGCAACGGAACGGTAACCCAAAAGCTGCGGGTTCGAACCCTACCTCGGACATAAATTTTGCGTCTGTATTACGATTAAAAAATTAGGTTAGACGGTGCAAAAATACCTTTGATGATGGAACACCTCGGAACCTAAGTCCATAATCACTCGCGGTAATCACTATTTGACCTAATTTGCCTCGATAATCATTAAAAAAATACACACTTCGCGTAACGCAAACACGCTTAACTTCACCGCACCAGAAGCAGTCAACGGCGATTAAAATGTGGGCTGAACCAGTTTTTCACAAATCCTGTGGGTATCTTTATATCATTCGTGTCGCGAGTGTCCTAACTCCGACCTGCACAATCCAGGATAGCACACGGCCGTGTCGCGGAAATCACATCCAGCCCGGATTAAGCAAAGGTAACGATTCAACGGGCAGCAGGGGGTTGAAGCAGAATGCGACCCTCTGCCCCAGCACACTCGCGGTCGAGTTCCTCCGACTCGGATCACTGACCTGCGAAAAAGAGTCGTCGCTATCCCGCCAATTCCTCCCCAGAGGTGGTCGCCTTCTTCTTAGCTCGCTTCGCCAAAACTGGTCTCGGGAAAATGCCTCCGGTTCGGTCGGAGTTTCGCTTGGGACTGAGGTGAGCGAAGCGGAGGAAGACAGGCTTCGAGGTGGCAGGGAGGAAGGTTGCCTGTGCAGGTGACTACCGCGGGCCGGAAAGAGGTAGGTGAGGGGGGCGGGGTGCGCGTGTGATGAAAGCGGAGAGTGGGGGGGGGGGGGTGGTCTTCTGAGAGGGGTGAGGAGTAAAGCCTGCCGAGAGTGTGGGTTCGGAGAGCGAGGAGGAAGTTGGGGATGTGATTGGAGAGGTGACCCCCAACGCCTCCCTTATTCCCCTGCGGCGCACTCTGAGAATTCAGCATCGAGCAGCGCAGGCCAATTATTTTTCCGTGGGGAAACACATTTTTGAACCGAAAAAAAATGCACCATGATATTGTCCAGTCCCGCGAAGTACTCCTGAGCCAACCAAGCATTATCAACAACATTTCAAAAAGTGGTAGATATAAGATATTACGCGTTTCAAAATCCACTAACCAACCTATATCCCATGATACTTGACATTTTACGGTGCTGAACTAATAAATGGACAAAAGTATCGCCTGATGCCCCATCAGAATACGTGTTTGAATACTTTTTCACGCATTCAGCTATCGAAGAGAAATTACTTGCTCTGAAGTGCCCAAGAAGCCAGGAATCCTGCGAATTCACTTTGTGAATATTAGTTTAATGCAGAGAAGTTCAATTATTCGACCCAAATATGCTTTCTATGTCTTGCCTTCGAAATATTTCCCGGGGGAAATTTATTTGGATTTATACACAGTGAATAATTGCTGAATAACTTGCAGGAATTTATTCACTTGTTTAGTTTAATTATTGGCGCGCCCGCCTATTTTAATACTTGTTCCTAGGCAGGAACTAAATGCCATGTATGTACCAGCCACGATCACTTCCGAGCACGCAGCGCAATCTTCAATTGTCTTCAGAGTTAGACATTGCTCTGAATTGGTAAACGTTCAAGGATCGTCTCTACGTCTCGAGGACGGCTCTCGTGTTAGGTTCCGTGTTTCGGTATCGAGCGCTCTCTAGATATGGTCTTGATCGTACATGTACGGGTCGAAGCTTCATCCTAACACTATCTCCATATCCGTGCTCGAATCGGGATTCGAACTCGTGACCTTCAGATGGTCACGAAGGTTATAGAAGACCAGGAATTTGCAGCCCGCACCATCATGCGTATCCTCCGATTCGTGAAGCCTCGTTCCGGTCCTCTATGCCCTTACGACTGTCACGAAAGTCTCTCGTGAAAATTGCGCGCCTAAAATGGTTGAGTGAGTCAGTGTCAAGACCACCACCACCATCATGTATGTATAGCGCCCAATTAGAGCCATTCTCTTCGCCTAGCATGCGTAACAATCAAACTCACGGAATAATACAGGATCCCTTTTCCCATAGTATCAACTAAACCATCATTCAAAGCTGACTTGTTTACAGATGGCGTTAGATATACATTAAGATCCCCTGCTTATTATGCTAGGTTTGATCAGATTAAGAAGATTAGAGAGATAGATTGTCGTACCGATGGATTTAAAGTGTAAGTTTTCCCGCGTACCATAAGAGAGCACAATAGGCAGCATAGCAAAAGAATATGTAGGTGAAATATTGTTAGAGTATTCTGTAATGATTGATGCATGTATTAGCATCCAATCCCTTTATTACTATGTAGATACTAATCATCTAACTGCATATGACCCTATTATCTACATGTTTCCATGTAGTAGAGACGCTTAGCAGTAGAGACGCCATGTAGTAGAGACGCTTCCAAGACGCTTAGTTGCATGTCAATAGTACATGCTTGGTAATCTTCACATCTTGCCACTCACTCTCGTGGTGGCTCGCAGGGTATTACGTAGATGTATATGTAGATCACAGTTTTTACATTTTGGGAAGAGAGAACATAGAATGTTGGAAAACTAATTGAAATAAAACATATGCCATTTTCCGAGGTTTAAGACTAAGTATTTAAGCTTCATTGACAAGGAAAGGCTCAATTCAGACGTCTTTGATCATGTCTTAGATCAGGCATCTATTTTCAAGCACCTAATATGGCCAACTTCCCAGTCGCCTGTTTGTCTTAGGATATTACTTTTTGAGTATGTTATATCCCAGCATTACTTCTGGAATAGTTACTGAAATGAATGATAAAATACACTGGATATTTTAAGCATGTGTTACGCATGAGAAGCGGAAAGACTTTGTGGATAGTGGGGAAATCCTACTCGTAAGATCAGACCACAAATAAACACATAATGATTCACTGATTCACAAGCTCACACTATTTTCTGTTACTTGCGGAGAGATTGACATAACCTCACCAGACGTAATCACAGACTACACTAAACAGACCGATGTTCCTTTATACAGATGCAAGAGACACTTAAAAAATACAATTCGATGGGTACCTACATTTCCCTTATGCACATCCCTTATCTACATACATACCTCTTTGACCCGGTTCACAGGAATGTATTTCCATGCTAGGGTTAACAGACAAGCCGAGGAACTCTGAGGAATCTTGCCAGAGCTCGTTAGGGACTCCAGATATGGCAAAAAAATTATGAAAGTAGTTCAAACACATTGGAAACAGTCCCTCAAACCATTATCTCTCTCAATTAATGTATTCCTGACAAGAGGGGACAGATTTCATTTCTGGAAGTTTAATGTATGGATGGCAGGATTTCCCTACCATTTTCACCATTTTATGGAGAGCCACTTGCTAGTAACTCCAATTACACGTCACGTGGCGTCGACTTTGAAAATCTAAATGAAAGCAAAAGAAAAAAACAGAAGGAAAATCCAGCGGGAATCTATTTTTATCGAGACTTAATGACCGGCAACGGCTGCAATTAAGAAGTGAAACTAAAGAATCGCAGTATAAAGAAAGTAGGGTTGATTTTCTACTTGTCCCAATTTAGAGCTAACAGAATGTAAAATCCAGGGGGTGAATTTGATCATTTTTCATTGCATTAGAAAAGGTTGACTAAAAAAATCCTTGTTTCCGCAGATATAAAACTTAAACTTCCGGACTTACGCGGGTAGGCCTACTCTACGAGTTCCTCTCGATGGACTTGATCGAGTTCTTTACCATATTATATCCACGTGTCGTTTATTGTTATAATAATCTTACTATATATTTGACCCTTTCCAAGTTCTTGCTCAATCAAATAGCATAATTAACGGAAGAAAGAAGGTTACCTTTTACGGCACATCGAATCATATTGCTCACTCATTGAGTGCACAGTCGTTTCCGGAGAGGATAAATTTTACTTTGCATTTGTGAAAGTATTCGGTGCGAAATGCAACATGTTCAAAGCGAGTCACTCATAAAGATTGCTAGAGAGTGAAATGTACTGTTTATTGCAGGTGGTGTCAGCACGTTTCTAGTAACTAATTCATTAATATCTCTCGGAACAGTTCGTCAAGCCATCGCTTACTCTGGAATGAATACAAGATCAAGATTTCCCGAAGACCAGTTTCCCGTTACACAGTGAGGGTTTTATAGTGGTAATAACATTTGCTGCCGCTAACTTTTCAATACTTTCCATGTCGCTTGAATTATAACCGAGATCACGAATTCTAAGCGAGATAGACTTTATCTCGCTCATTCCATATTTTTAATATTGATATCAATAAGATATACCCGAGAGGGAAAGTATTTGCACAGTAACTCTCCGCCACGATTTATTTGGAATATCCTTTATAAATGCTAGGATATTTTTTTACTCACACCCCCCAATTTAGATAGTGAATATTAGTAAGAGGAATTTGTGTATATCTTAATAGAAGATACTGAACGCGGACGATTATGAAAAATCAACGTCATAAGTGACTACTTACAGACAGAAATATAAAAAAAAGTTTACAAAATATTTTTAGAAATAGTATTAGCTCGTTAATCGAAGGCTTCCTTACAAACAGTCTAAGATCTAAATTTGAGTTCCCCAAAAAATATAAATGATAACTGAATACACTAATGACTACTACTCATGGAAATATTTTTCAACTTCTCAGTGGAGCCCTCGCTGTTTGAGATTAATTTAGTAGGCTTTAATGGACTCCTTTCACACGCAGCTGTTTCAGGTAAAAACTACAAGAAATAAAAAAAAGATTCAACAGTATTCATTTCCATTGAGGAAACTCTTAGGTTATCACTCTATCGGAAAAGGAACACGATAATGTGAATACACCAGTTCTTTGAATTTTTTTTGCGAAGGCGTGACTACGAACATAACACTGGCGAGGTCGATGAGTATACTGATAGTTATTGGCAGATAAGTATTCATTGAAAATTTCTTAACCATAACTGTAATAAGAGATTTCTGAGATAACTGAGCATCCTCCTATCATTGGTAGGAATAGAGAAATATCTAAATACAACAAACACCGGGGATTAATCCACCGCATTCACTGATAAAAAGATGTTGAGACTTGGGCTCTTTCACTACAAGGCTCTTCCTTAAAGCTTGAGACGTTCTCCTCTCATTCATAGGCTGAGGTATATCGAGGTGAAAGCGAGAGGAAATTTCATCTATCAACTGATTTATTACTTAACCCTGTCTACTATCTCAATCTACTTAATACTGATTACTCGGAAGAGCGGTTAAGTAAGTAGTATCCAGCTAAAAAAAGGTTTGTAGCAGACCAAAAATAAGCAAGCGTGATACCTGCATAAGACTGGCATATCCAGCTTGTTTCAGGGATGCCAACGTAGAAGTTTGAAATTAATTGGTTATGACTGAGGCTGCTTATTTGTATGAGTTTCAACCGTTTCTCTTCTCATGTCTACAAGAAACAAACTGAAAGTGTTTCTGCATGCATGAACAAGGGGGAATTAATTACGCATATGTATATCACGTCAATGTGTACGTTACAAAATGCAAGAGTTAGAAAATATTTTGAAATATTCTGTTGAAAAAATTTTTCAAGGAAACCCATTCCATTGGCATAAATGAAGACTTAAGAGACTGGTTTCTAACACCACTGGCTTCTTAAGTAAATTCCATAGCACTTATTGACCGCCCTTGATTGGAATGAAAGAGGCATAGAAGATAGTTGGCTAACCCGTATCGTTCAAGGCTAAAACCGTCACTGATGTTATGATACTGTAATGTATGCATATATTTAAAAATCTGTTCTCTAGTTGAAGCGGTTGGGTGGCTGCAATTAATTTATCGGCTTAAAACCGTAACGCATATTAATCAAGAAGGTAAACACTGTTATGATGGATCTCGAGAAATATTTCATGCATGTAAAATTTCAATTAAACAGAGAACGGGACGGTAATAAGTAAGGTAATTTATCTTTTACCTCCGTGGCACACACATTTTGATGGCAGTGGCTGGTTCAAATTGATAAAAATTTGAAAATTAACATAGCTTAAATCGAACGCTGCTCATGCTCATATCCTGTCACAGAATTGATAGTACATACGTTTCAATTGCTGCTTATTTATGATAAATTATATATGCTCTTTATAACCAAAATGGGACTGAATATCACTTAAGGAATAAAAAAATACATCATTAACTAGTTTAACGACAGTTGAAACATTAGCAGAATCTTCAGGATGAGTATTATGGAGAAATTGTTTCCTTATGATCACACATTCATATATTTAATCTAATAACAATTCGCGTTATGCCGCAACGATGGTGGTCGATATAGTATATGCAATGTAGTTTCCAGCTTGTAGCCTCAGTAGATCTGATTATAACACTAATTGTAAGTGTTGAAACCTAGGGCGTGGTTGAATATTTTATGTGAGAAGAAAATTGTTTCAATCAATTCGCATGCCATGGTTATGGATATCCGTTTTCAGAACTAACTTCAAACGATAAGGTAAGGTGTCTTACAACTTCACATCTTAGGTACAACGCACGTAATTAGGAGAGTCTATGGATACCTTCTTCAAACGATTTAGTTAAAGGCCTACATGGTCCTAGAGGAGGCAAGATATCCGAAATCAACTAATTTTCTTCGTGTACTAATTTTATTATAATTTGCGAGCAGTTTTATAAATTTGTCGTTTCTCACAGTGGATTTATTCAATGATAGTTAGCATTTTCAATGATAAGAAAATTTTCCTGGTCATTCACTTAGGTTAAACCTTTTCAGTAAATTCGAAACCGATTTGTTCACAGATGATGTTAGATATACATTAAGAACTCATGCGTATTATGCTAGGTTTGATCAGATTAACAAGATTAGAGAGATAGATTGTCGTACCGATAGATTTAAAATGCCATTTTTCCCGCGTACCAAAGGGATCACAATCGGCAGCGTAGCAAAGGGATAGTTAGGTGAATTATTTTCAGAGTAGTCTGTAGTGCATGAAGCATGTATTAACAACCAATAATTCCTTCCTTATTATGTAGATACTAACCATCTACCTGCTTGTGACCCCATTATCCAGAATGTCTCCATTAAAGAACCTAGTTGCATGTTAAGAGTGTATGTTTGGTGATCTTCACCCTGTGCAACACACCCTCGCTGTGACTTGCAGGGCATTAAGAAATCGATGTTTGGCGAGTTCACCTTGTGGAATGAATTCATTATGAATAGAATAAACTTGGTTATAAACATTGCTGGTATATAAACATTAAGGTATCTACTCCAGTGTTTATATACCAGCCGATAGTGGTCGTTAGGTCGGTAACGCTCATGCCCAAAAATATATTGGTACGTATAACATCGGGAACGGATGTCGTAGGTATTAAACATAGAAATGAGTGAGATGGTGCAGTGCGATCAAAAAAGTTGGAGCTGACAAAACTTCTTTTTTATAATTTCTATGAGTAACTGTAAACATTTTTGTGGAATATAACAAAGTTCATTCTATTCATCTTGCAGGGTATTGCATAGATGTAGATGTAAGGATCCTGGGTGGAATACACTGATAGGCTCATTGTACCAACAAGTCAAAGAAAGGTTGGAGGTTTGATTCACGGTCCAAGACACGTTCTACCTCTAGCAATTTGAAAAGAACTGCTGTGGGTACTCACGAAGTGCTTGGAGAACAAAAACGTATGCAAGTATACTGATGGAGATTGAACCGAAATGTATATACCCCAATGTTTATGTACCAGCCGATAGCGGTGCAAAGGTCGGTAACGCTCATGCCCGAAAATCTATAGGTTCGAATCTCGCATCGGGAACGGATGTCCGAGGTATTCAACATAGAAATGTGTGAGATGGTGCAATGCGACCTAAAAAGTTGGAGCTGACAGAACACCCTTTTCTATAATTTCTATGAGCAACTGTGAAAATGTAATATTGAGAACAGCGCACGGGCCGTATAAGATGAACGGTAATTTAATTCAATAACGCGTGGAAACATCCGAGGAATGTTGCTTTATTCAAGGCGATAATGCGTCAATGATTTGGAGAAAACCTAATAATATTTTCTTCGAAGAAGCGTAATAATAAGGAATGGGTTCCTCGCTCATGCATCAGCGCGGAAAAATGAGCGATTGTTAAATTTAATGATCGGAAAACGGAGAGGATTTTCCTCATATCGAATGAAAAGAAGAGTTTCCTGTTAAGTTAATATTGAAGTCAATTCCTTTCATTCAATTTTTGAACTCGGATTTATGCCGATTTGTGCAATATTTGCTCAACATTACTGAGACAAAAATAGCATTGGCGGGCAGTATTGTTAAAGAAGGTGAAGAGAATACAAAACGAATAGTTGTGCTCATTGGTCAATCCACAAGACCAGAATATGGAATTCTATTGAAATGGTACGTATATGTCACGTTGCCTGGTGTTTTACGCAACCAGCTGACGCGCACTGCATTGTGACCAGTAAAGTACCTACGCACCAAACGGCGTTTGCCGAGGTCAAGCGGCTCAATGAGGTTAAATGAAGGTCGATGAACACCAGATAAGAAAATCGGGAGTTCATTTGCATGTTTGTTCTCTTCTCGTTCTAATTAGCGCTCGGGAATATTATCATAATGATAAGGCACGTGAATAAAAGCAATGAACCTAAGAATTATGGAAAAATTCTTTGTTTACGTTCTTAATACTGGTAGAGCACAAAGTCGCTATCATAAAAGTAATTGAAGCTTTTGAACTTTTTGAAAGAAGCTTTGTAGCATTTCACGTTGTATTGCATAATATTATAAAAAACAATTTGATTTTTGAAACAGAATTATTATCGTGCCTACTATTGCCACATTGATTCTTTCTGCGTGCATGTGGTAATAGTGGCAAATACGAGGGGAATGACACGCATAAAAATTCCAGCAATCACCTTGGCAACCGGAGTTTCACCGCATAACGTCATCCTTAGATAATTGGCATACAGAGACCCATTTTTATATAACAAGCATTCCCCATTCATCCGCATGAAGCGATGCTAATATTTTTTTCATATTTTCCCAATGTAATTTTTGCTCTCCCTGCGATTTTGTTCAGTGAAAACATTTTAAACAACTTGGTACAATAATCTCACGTAAATGATCACCGTCACGAATAGGTTTTCAAATCACCCAGGGCTTAGCTTTCCCTCTTTCCATTATCACTGAAAATAGATTCGAAACTATTAAAGTTACACTCCTATTGATGCCATTGTACGCATGAAGCTAGGCCGTTGGCCTTCAACGTCAAACGTACAGGCGCTGTTGCATGAATTAAGGTCTAATTCAACAGTAAAATATATGCCAACCGTTGCCCAGGGCTACCAGATCAAAACTACGCATTAAACGGGGTTCATGTACTGCGACCGCGAAAAGTTGCCACACACACATTTACTGCACAGTTGCATAACAAACCAGCGGTGATTAATGACACTAAGCTTCTAACATTAACTACGGATGTATTCAGATTGATGAGATTTTACTTTATCTCAGAGTGATGTAACTTTTCCATTCTGCATTAAGAAAACACATGCCACTGTTTACCTATTTCTATTAATTTTCTTTCATGATGAAGCTATGGAAATATTTGGGGTGGTACGACATTTTGGGAAAAAATAAAATTAAAAAGTTGCACCATAGTATTCTATATTGCGAAATCAACTTGTACATGCAATGCAAAACTACCAAATTAAAAAAAATTAAATTTATATCATAAAAATGGTGTTTTAACTCATCAGCACAGCATACGAATCTTATCTTGGAATAAGACTGACAAATGATCTTTCCTGGGGCAAACACATTCGTGAAATAATGGGTCAAGAGAATCGTAAACTGGGATTCGTCAAAAGAGTACTGGGTAAATGTGACGATCATGTACGAGAAATCAGCTACTTTTCCCTTGTAAGACCTCCTTTGGAATATGCTGCCAGTGTATGGGATCCCTACGAAATCGGTCTAAATAACGAACTCGAACGTGTGCAGCGAAGATCGGCAAGATTTGTCAAGGGCCGGTATGATAACCATATTAGCGTAACCAGTCTAGTAAATGAATTAAATTGGGAATCATTGTCAGATCGCAGGTTGAAATTTAGACTTAATCTCTTAAAAAAATTCCAAGACCATATTTTCAGTGACGATGTTAAAAATATTTTGCGGACCCCAACTTACTATGGTAGACTGGATCATAGTCACAAAATTAGAGAAATAGATTGCGGAACTGACAGATTCAAAATGTCCTTTTTTCCTCGTACTATTAGGGATATGAATATCGGTAAATGTATCCAGTACGAGTGTAGCAATAGATAACATTGGTAGCTGCATGTTGGTATAAGGAATTAAAGCTAACCCAACTAACAGCATGTTTTTGCATGTATGCTTTGCTATTTTAATTTTTAATTACAAATTTTATGCATGATATGTAGTGTATGTTTGATGAGAGTTCACCCCCTGCCACACACCTTTATGGTGGCTTGCAGGGTATTTTGTAGATGTAGATGTACGTAATCCTATTCGTGTCTTTTAAACTACCCCTTCCTCCTCCGGCCCCACCTTCGTGTCATTCTCCTTTCCTACTACCCTCTGAATACAAAATCTCATTTCGATTTATCATCTCTTCCACCTTTTCTACTAATGTTGCGTTCACTCCAAACGCCATCTTTCTCTCTTTTCAATGCTTCAAGGATTGTTGCCTTCATTTGATTATCTATTTCCCTTCATCTCCAGACTCTCACCTCGCAGACCACTAATCAACACTAATTTCATATCGTGAATCTATGAAGAAGTACGTTCTCATTCGGAGTCGCGACTATACTCTCGATCGACATAAAATTCAATTAGTAGGTAAACACGTAAAATAATGACGCACTCCATTTGTGTCATTTCCTGCAATGTTGAAAAGAGTTTTGTTCTGAAATCAATGACTTAAGCACACGCTAGGATTATGAAAAAATATTTGACCCCTCCCTCCGATCGGAGCATTTTCTTTGTATTCGTTTTTTTTTAAAGAGGTAAAAGTGGCAAGCAAAAATGTAAAGACACAAATGTGTACTAGCACTAATACACGCTTCTAGAGACGAAATAACCACGCGTGGCGAAGACAACATGCCGGATAATATAGTCTCACTTTAAAAAGCAATTGGTACATCATGATAAAAAAGTGATAGTTAAATGTGATCACAGATCGTAGGCGCTAGAAAAGCTGTCTCTGAAAGATGATACCCTTGGTAGAGAGACAAGAAGCCACTGAATGGTAGAATCATAGAGTAAGTTACTCCATGGTTGAACGCTGCACATTGGTGGCGGGGGACAAAGAGCTATCGAGATAGAAACTTACGAAGAACTTGCCCACTTGATAGATCGTATGCGGGATGAGTGATGGAGCTGGTTACTTCACCCTGGTGTAACTTCCTGTTCAGCTGTCGCGGAGGACTTGCTGAAATCTTGATTGGTCTGTGCTCGGCCCACGACTCGCTCCCGCAATTCCTAATCCTCGAAGTCACCCCTCCAATCGATAGATGTTTATCACTGCTCGCGACGATTGGGCGAATCTACGCATCTTTCTCGTGGCGTGTCATTTCCCACACTCATCTCGATTCCCTTATCCAACTCATTGACAATAACCTCATGCGACAAAGGTTAAATTGCGACTCGTACCAAGGAACGACATCGTCTTCCCTATAAAATTTCCCGAAGAAAGGAGAAGGTTACCTTGCTCGGGAATCGAACCGCAAACCTTTATGTGTTCGGGACAAAAGACCTTTACCACATCCAGCATTCCCCATACCATTGACAATTTTAAGGAGGACTCGTTTGATACCACGGTCCATCGAGTATGGCTCTCGTAAGGCGGAATTGGGCTCAAAGAAAATCTACTCTCTTTGAGAATAGTTCATACCACCTGTTTTAAAACGTCACAAGCAACCTACTGTGAGATATATTTCTCCACCACTCCTTCCAAAAACTCCCTTGGATAGCTGGAATCCTGAGTAGCGTAGTGGGTTTGGGCAGCAAAAGGTTTGTTCATCAATTTCCGGTTCAGGAAACCATATTCCTCTGATAATTTTCAACGCACTCGCTTGCCGCTCAGAGAGGCAGAGAAATATAGTGTGCCGCCAAACTCTCTAGGACAAACGACGCTGTTTTCCAGCGTCGTTTGTCCTAGAGAGATCGAAAAAATACCATTACATAGATGAGGATTAGGGAAGCAAACTCAATTTAGATGACTGGAAAAAAATCCTTCCATTACATCTCATCTTTCGGACAAAAAAATGCTCAAAGAAACAAATTACCCCTTTCCTCATCATTTTTGTGTATAGTGAACAGTAACTACCTTTGAATAAACCTTTACAATGAGTTACAGGGTTCTTCAGGGAAAATTTTTATGTATGAATGGTTGGAGAACACCCTTTGCCCTCTTGCAAACTTGATCCCCGATGAAGTATAGGTTTTTAACTCGAGATATTCATGAAGTTTTATAAGTCGTTTATTCAGGTGAATTAGCAACATACCATAATCCAATTATTACTTAGCATAAAGAAATAATAACTTTAGGGGAAAAATTGATCAAATAAACAATTTAGAAAATATAAGGCATGGAACTTTACTATAATAGCAAGAGTCCATGACGTAGAACATCCTTAGGTTTTGTTTTTGGTAACTACAATGCTAAAACATAAAGCCATACAAAAGATGTTACCCTGATATTGATCAAATTTGGTCTCTCTCTCTTCTCAAATAAATTACGAGCCCTTGGTTAAGCTTAAAAATGGCAATCGCAACGCATCTCCACGAATACGTTGTGAAGAATGACTCCTTAAGAAAGACTTTCCACAAATGCCTATGACTCTAATTACTTCCTCTGCTAAAGCCAATTGTAATTTCCGGTCGTGCATTATAGAAACGATCCATTACATTTCGCAACCTCCAAGATATCTTCCTTCACGCACTTGTATCTACGACGTGTCTTGGCTTCCTGGACGTATTATCTGCACAACGACGAGTGAATGTGTGGACGTGTATACTATTTACTCGTAAAGGATACACCGAGGGTGGAATGGCTATTGTATGGCTGGGATTAAATCATCAGTAAACACAGTAGGCACATGCAACCAAAATATACGCTGATATGGTATAAGTTTATGCGATCTTTGTTCCTCAGGATGTGGTTCGTAAGTATCGTGTTTCCTTCTCCCATGCATTTTTGGGAAACTGCCAATGATTATTACATAAAACTTAGGACTGTAAAAAAACATTAAAAATGATTAGAAACACCTGAATCGTTCTCAAGCTTTGAGTGGTAAAAAAATTAATTTTTCAAGGTTTTCTTGTCCTTAAAATCATTCTTATCCCAGTATCAGGCATGAAATTCAAAGTCCAAATCAGATTCGAGAGCCGGAAAATCAAGAAATGATAAATTATATCGGAGATAGGCGTGAGTACACTGAAACCATGACCATTCCTGTACGTCCAGCTTCTATAACAACATTGAAATATGTATGTTTATTGATTTCTTAATGGTTCTTAAAAATTTTTTTCTTAAGAAGTACATTGGTATTTAACACGAAAACATCATGTTGTTCCACCACTGTTGCAAGTTGCCAGTATTTCGACAGAAGGAAAGAAAAAATATAAAAAATTGTGTGAAAAAGAGATGTAGGTATAACAATTTATGGTTCTGAGGTTTCCGCGGCGTTTCTCAACACTGGTAACGACTTTCGGGCGTTCCTCCGCGTCGTGTGTTGTCAGGGTGACGACAGTTTCTCCAGCCATCCTGCTGGCGTCTTCAGGTTAGGATGCTTCGAAATTGGCCGTGTTATATAGGGGCTTGGGTGTCGTAGGTCGTCTCTGATTGGTTCTGATGTTCTTGTGGTCTCAAGTGGGCTCTGATTGGTCGTCGATTTTGAAAACTCTTTTCCAAGAGTTTGCCAGCGTGTAGCCGTAGCCGTCTTCCCTGTTGTAATTTTCCGGCTGTTTCGTGATTTCTATTGCTTCTCGGATTAGCCTGGGGTAATAGCGGCTTTCATTGCAGATCACCTTAGCTTTTCCGAAGTCCACCGTGTGGCCGGGTTCGGACCACACGTGCTCTGAGACAGCGGAAAGGCGGAACTGCTTCTTCTCAGTGGCACGTTCATGTTCTCTTACTCTGGTTTTGATTGATCGTCCCGTTTGTCCTGTGTAAGATTTTCCGCAGGAGCATTGGAGCTGGTATACTCCCTCGTGAAGTAAACGGGAGATCTTGTCCTTCGGTCTAGGCAGATGGTCGTCGGTTTTTCCACAGCAAGTGAACTTTGTCTTCACATTGTGTTTGGCGAGGATTCGGGCGATTCTCTCTGTGGTTCCCGCTACATAAGGGACGGCAGCGTATGCTGTGGGTTTCTCTCGTGGAGAGTCTTCAGCGGTTTTCTTTTCTTTGGAGTCATTCCAAAAGGCCCTTTTTAGGACCATCTCCTTTCTGTAGCCGTTCTTGTGTAGCGCCTCGACAAGATGTTCTTTTTCCTTTTGGAGGGAACCGTGGTCGGAGATGGTTTTTGCGCGGTGAATCAGGGTTTTTAGCAGACCAACTTTCTGAGAGGGGTGGTGGTGGGAGGAGGCATGTAAATATCGGTCAGTGTGGGTCTTCTTCCGGTAGACCGAGTGCCCCAGGCTTCCGTCTCTCTTCTTTTCCACCATGACATCTAGGAAGGGAATCCGCCCATTTTCTTCTATCTCCATGGTGAATTGGATGCTGGGATGTTGTGCATTAAGGTGCTCAAGGAAGTCGTCTAAATCCGGTCGGCTGTGTGGCCAAATGACGAACGTATCGTCCACGTATCTCAGCCACAGAGAGGGTTTCTTCACGGCATTGCTGAGCGCTTTTCGTTCAAACTCCTCCATGAAGATGTTCGCCACGACCGGAGAGAGCGGGGAGCCCATTGCTGATCCCTCGATCTGCTCGTAAAACTTCCCATTCCAAAGGAAGTACGAATTCTGGAGACAGAATTCCGTTAGGTCGGCGAAGTCCTTAGATATGTCCTCACCGGTGAGTTTCCTTATGATTTCCATCGCTTCCTTCATGGGAATGTTGGTGAAGAGAGATACTACGTCAAAACTGACAAGGAGATTATCTCTTGCCACCTTGGTAGATTTCAGTATCTCCGTGAAGTGGGCGGAATTCCTCACGTGGGAATCAGTGCATCCGGAGAAGGGAAGCAGCGTCTTGGCAAGGTATTGAGCCAACCTGTATTTAGGGGCGCCGGTTGTGCTTACAATCGGCCGTAGTGGTATCCCATGCTTGTGGATGTGCGTATATGCAAACAATAGTTCTGCACTGGCAAAAATATAATTTTATTAGACTAAAAACTTCTCTAAGGACATAAATACGACAAAAATGAAAAGATCTATACAATCAGAAGGCAATGAATTGGAAGTTAAGTCCTGCACATTTCTCAACACCTTGATGGAGTATACCGTACAAATTAACTTACCATAAATTAACGTTTAAGTTTTATGTAACTCACCATCGTGAGTGCACCAATTGTTATCACAGGTAAGGACCATTTTTCCACATTTCACACAAATGAAAGCATTATCCATTGCGTAGGTACTCAATCATGTACAAAGCTCAATTAACAAATTTGGAACGCCATGTGAAGCCTACGGATTTTCTTGTCAAACCGATTTTAACGCCAATATGAACACTTCAGAGACACGAAAGGAAGTAGAACACCTTCTTAGTTAAGCATTTCGCAGTAATTGGGTACTGTATTTTGGAAACACTTTCCCACCACTCGAATGACACCACTAAACGTTTAGGATACACACAATGTAAACATGGGTACTATCGCAAGATATTCCAGAGAGAGAAAATCATTCGCCTTGACCGGGACTTCGGCTGCTTTGTGACATAATATGTCCAGCAGTCCGCTAACATCTAGCTCCTTTAAAGCCTCTAGAATTTCGAGAAAGAGGACGCCTTGGTAGCTCAACTGGTAGAGCACCTGGCCGGAAATCAGGGGGTCCGGGTTCGTGTCCCGGTCAAGGCGAATGATTTTTTTCTCTGTGGAATACCTTGCTATCGTACATCTCAGCGGGTAACTGAAGCCGCTAAAGTTTTCGCGGCTAGCTCGCGAGCTTTGAATTTGTTAAAAAGGATGGGTACTATCTTTTGGAAACACTTTTCCACCACTCGAATGACACCACTAAACGTTTAGGGAACACACAATGTAAACTAGTCACAATTGAACTCGGCCGAGAAAGATGTGAATCTGCAACATTCTGCTCGCTTAACTTCCATACTGTTCTCATGAAATACTGAAATTTCTCATCAAAGCCGCTCTAGTATACTTTGCTTATGACAAGTATATAACAGTGGACTTGCAAATGAGGCGTATTTCCTGCAAACAGTTGTTTTTAGGACTTCTCTCTTCGATAAGATTGGCCGAAGTGCATAGCATAAAATACCTCACTAGCACCTGTAGGACACAGATTTGAAAAATATAATTATATAGCAGTGCAATTGTCACCCACCATTAAGATTCTCGTATCCATTACACGTCTGGGTCTTTGGCATGCCAAAAAGAAATGCATTTCTTAATTACCAAGCATTATCAAGCGACGGATTACGGTAAAGTAGCTCAAATAAAGGAAGCGATGGCTATAAACCACGTAAAAGAACATTAAAATCATTATATAAAATAATATAATAAGCAATATATCGCCTTACAAACGTCAAGAAAGATACAAAGCAATAAAATATCTTACGTTTATTACAACGGGCATTACCAGAGAATCAAAACGATATAGTTTTGCCAGCTAACTGCACCACATTTACCTTCCTTGCCTTTGCTCAGATTTTCTGATTGCATTTCATGCATTACAAAAGCATTAAAAGTCCTTCAGCAATGGATACAACACTTATAAATACATCAGACTAGGCCAATTATCGTAAACAAACGGCAGCCATGTTGATTATACGATATGCAATGGTTTTCACCGCAAATGGTTTAACTATTACCCGCGAAAAACACGTAAACAAACAATTCTATTGGCTCTGTGGATGATGTCATATTTTTAAGGATTTGCTCGAAAATTTTTCATACCCAGAACTAGCTCCTCTGGCGCTAAGGCGCTAGAGTAATCTCCATCGAGTTACAGAATGCCATTAGGAGACAATTCAGGGAGTAAGCCGAAGCTCCTAGCTCCGGAGCTCTGAGTTACAGAATTCCACCCCTGAGGATGGTGTGCGACACGTTCATTGAAATGTTGGAAAATTCTGATGACAAGATCCGGTGGTATGCTCGAATAAATTTCAATAAGTACCTATAGGTAATTTCACCTAATTTTACTAATCATATCAGTGCTGAAGCATTACTTCTTGTAGATGCCATCATGTAAAGTAACAAACAGCAATGCGATGTCTGTAATTATCGTTCATTACGTTTTTTTTCTTTTCCAGTTGAATTTTTTTCCACAATTCGTTTGACAAATCCCGGTATATATCGTTAAAATTATCAAAGTATACAATATTTTCCAAGATTACCAGATTAAAATCACGCAAATAATGTATCACTCTTGCAGAGTACCTACATTTTATTCCTAACATAAAATAAATAAACGCATATTTAAAAAATTTCCAGATTCCTCAAAGGGATAAGGAGCTGTAAACATTGATAGCCATAATTACAGTGGAATGCAAGCCATCGAAAACTATTCCACGTGAAAATAAAGTGAAATGCCTCTATCTTTCCGGATGGCTCGTAACATTAGCCTTGGTCCACCGGCGACCTTGAAATATTTTTGCGAGATAATTCATGCGTATAAAAACAATTCCCCAGTTGAGATGTCTCGCCACGTAAAAACTTCCGCTCCACTCTTCAGCTGCTTCACAGAGCTTGATTTTGACGGTTCGAGCAACATTTTCTACCCATGACGCTGTGTTTAGAGGTTTCTCCCAATGGAAAAAAAATTAGTTCTGGTGGATAACGAAAAACCCTCAGAGGTGGAACAGAAGGACAGTGTAGAATTTATAGGGCTGAATAAACGGCGGACTAGGTTCTGGAAATCATTTTCTTCCCTTCATTATGTGCTCAAGGTTTTCCTACTTCAAAGGCATTGGGTTGGTATGGTGGCTTGAGTACAGTCGCTGTCCATCTTCAGGGCTCGGATTCATGTCCCGAGAATGAAAGATTTTTCTCTAGATGCGAGAAATCGTTCCGGGTCAGTACTTCTTCTGTCACGTGGGAATTTAAAATGTGGCACTATTCGTTGAACATGGGGCAAAAGGAACTCTAGGTGTCTCTCTACCCTTCCTCAGATTCCGAAAAAAGTGTAACAGCTACGCAATTAACAGCCTATCCCAAGTAGTACATATAAGCTCAGCTTTCGCTCACCTTTTTCGAATAGCTACTACTACCCCTTACTTTGCTTAACCCAAAGGTTGGTAAGGTTGACAGGAGTACAGTTCCCCAAATCCTAAGCCCACCAGCGGCGTGATAAATTCACGCCTTATGGTACGGGGGGCTAGTTTCTTTCCATGTGTACCTGTGGTTTCCAAATAGATCCGTTACCCAACAAAGAATTGATTTGTCTGGACATATTCAAAGGGCTCTCCCGGAACTAGAATACGGAACCTACGTTAAGCAGTTCTATCCATTGAGCTACCACGCTGTTCATAACTAATAATCCTTCTGCAAACAAAGCACTTATACTTTTTATCCTAGAAAAAGGTACTACCAAAAAGGAAGCTGCATCTTAATCTGAATGGTTAAGGAAGGGAGTGACAATTTTGAAATAATTCTGTTGTCACGTTAAGATAACAATTAAGTCATGCAAAAGATAAGGAAAAAGGAATGTAAATTTCTATCGGTCCAATATTAGTTTGTTTGCGTCCACTCGTGCTCGATGTAAACAATGTTTGCCGCAGCAGTATTCATCTCCTCTAAATAGTACAGTGGCACCTCGGATAATGAAGATAATTCATTTTGGAATCACAATCATTAGCCGAAACATTTAGAACGCGTCGCGTTTCTTCTCCAAAATTTTGAAAATATATCTGTATGCTAACGTGCAGATCCACTAAATCATAAGTTGTCGGATAAATAATTCGTTAGTTGGGGTTCACATCGGCCGAGATATTACGATATATTGAGTGTTCCATGCTCATAAGAGAGTCTTGTTCTTATCTCCATGTTAACTATTCTTCAACGAGACCAAGCAAATAGTATGCATAGGGATGTAGAAATATGATAAGTATTCCTACACAATACTGCGCGTTCAGCCGATGCAGCCATGCAATAGTTTATGTGTAACATACAAATGCCATACTCAATTAGTGAAGTACCAATTAGATTTAGGGAAGATAAGTTGGTGCTAACCCAAGTTTTTCTTCCCCTAAACAATACTTTCTTCCTTCCAATAAATATTCATTATATGGGGATAATATTTCCGAGAACAGCGCTACCGTCCGAAAAAAATAAATCGTATTGATTCCACTCATAGAAATTAATTTTTGTCGGAATAAACTCCCACATTTTCTTGGCAAATTTTCACAGCGGGCTTTTAGTTGCGTGACGTGTTGGTACAAAAGCGACTACGACGTCATTTGCGAGAGTATTTCATGTTTTTCATCCCACGTCGCGAATTCAAAACCTCCTCATGTAAACCTCCCTCCTCGTCTCGGCAAGAGTCCCCAATCCGGGATGAGGTTTCCCCATCGGAGTTATTCCCTTCCTTCAAATCGAGGAAAAGTCTCATTGAGGACGGTGAGGGGGGAGGGGAATCACGGGGGAAGGTGGGTGCGAAGGTGTGTTAATCGGCTCGACCAATCGGATAGCGGCTCGCTTTTCCTCCTGCGAAAAAGGCAAGTGGCGAGTCTCAGGTCGACCGCTCTGGCGGGACTGCGGACTTCCCCGAGAAGATGACTCTCTCTATGCATCAAGAAAGCCCCAGACAACGCTCACAACACGAACAAGGCCTCCAGCGGCCTTGAATTCGGCGAGGGTAGACTGCCGACCCGCAGTCAAGTTGAGACATCAATTCACAAAACGCAACTTAAAAGTAGAATTCACCCCGGACATACAGTACTTTGATAACATTAGCAGCTGAGACCATATGCGCCTATACGGATGAGTTGGGAAACGAAGGAATTTCCTAGGAGTGTGGTAATGATTGAGAGAAACCCGGCATTAGATTTATTTCAACGTAAGGCACCAAAGAGTACACAACTTATAATCCAATACGAAGTGCTGACTCGAAGTTCCTTCCACAATTCACTCAGCACTGATTGGGGTTCTACTAAAAATTGCACTAAATTAAGATCGGCAAGATTTGTAAAGGGACGTTGCGATAACTATAATAGCGTAACTAGTCTGTGAGATAAACTAAAATGGGAATATTTTTCAGAATTTTCAGAAATTGAGACTTCCATCTCTTTAATAAATTTCAAGACAGTATATTCACTGATGAAGATAAAAATATTTGGCGACCTCCAACTTAGTGTGGTAGACTGGACCATGATCATAAAATTAGAAACATTGGTTACCGAAATGACAGATTCAAAATGTCATTCTTTCACCGTACAATTAGGGACACGAATAGCTGTAAATATATCCAATTGTTTAAATACGAAGGATGTGAAAGAGAAGAAATACGTAAATATGAAGAGATTAGCCGATAGAAGAACTCAGTGGAGAACTGCGTGAAACCAATCTGAGGATTGATGACCAATGATGATGATGTATAAACACAAATGTATCAATGAATATCATTTGTAAATGCATGTTGGTGTAAGGACTTAAAGCTAACCCAAATAACAAGATTTATTGTATGCTTGCTTTACTGATTTTATTTTTTTAAATTGTGAAGTTTAGACTAGAATATAATTACTAATCCTTTTTATGCATGATATATAATGCATGTTTGGTGTGAATTCGCCCCCTTCCATACATCTTTATGGTGGCTTTCAGGTTGTTGTGTAGATGTAAATTTACAATAGCAGTAGGTACTTTGATGAAACCAACATCCGAGACCACGCGCGCCTCTACGCATAATAAGGGAAACAAAGGAATTTCCTGGAAGCGCTGGAACGGTTGAGAAAAACCCGGCGTCGTAATCAGCTTTCTTTTAACGTTAGGCACCAGAGAGAAGGAACACAACTTATAATCCAATAAGAAGTACTGAATAAAAGTTCCCTCCACCCTTAATTCAGTACCGACTGGGATTCCACTAACAATCTCTGCTACTGCCTGCATTCGAACCCAGACCCATGGTACGAAAGCCAACCACCTTACCAACCCTATCAACCCCTTGAGCAGGTTCCAACGCGAGTTAAGAATTATCAAGTTGACCTCTTATCATAATTGGAAATTTCAGCGAAGTTATTGAACCAAAAAAGAGAGTTAAGACATTCGAATAACGATAATGGTCCAATAAGATGGGAAAATACAAGGTTCCTTGTTTGAGCATGGTTTACATACATTTTCGTACGAATTTCAGGTTGTTCATATATTAATGGACTATTTTCTTCTTCATGGAGTCATTCTTGCCATTTTTCAAGCATACCTAGCAATTATAATTTTGTGAAAGTTTTTTGCTCTCCACTGCCTTACATTTTAACTGATGTTATCGATTTGTGAACACGTGCGGAAATTATTTCGTCGAATTAAATTAGATTAAAAAATTGCAGTATGCGTTATAATCATATACCGACAAAAAAGAAAATCAAAAAGTTAACCTAGAGTATATTCAGTGTACACGAAAGGGGAATGTACATTTGACGTTAAATATTATTAATGGGAAATGAAATTTGAAGAGAAGGCGCAATGCAATTTCCACAAAATTACACTTTAGCACAAGACTGGTTTCATCAAGCGAAAAAATTGCAGAGCATCGCCATCTGATGATGCCTCCATGTCACGTCTCTTGTCGTTAATTGAGTGTAATTTCGTGGAATTTATCAAGTGTCATTAAAAACATTGCAATGAAATTTGTACAGATGAGAGCCAGTACCGGTTTTTTTAATTACCATTCAATTATTTGTGGCATATCCAAATCGGAATTTCTGTTTTCCGTCTTTAATTATACTTTAGAAACTCAGGAAATGTATGACCATATCCACGTAAAGGATGCGTCATAGCCTAGGAGAGTATACGTTAATCCTACTTAGGTTACTCAGCTAATTTTCCTCTTGAAAACTATCATCGTACTATCTCTAGCGAGAAAGGCAACTTTTTGCGACAATTTTCTAAAAGCAGCAATTAACCGGCAAATTCACGCTAGATTTGAGTCACACGAAGCGTCGCATGAGAATAGAAAATAGTTCTCCTGTTCAGTGGTCAGAGGGATCAGGATTCGGATTACGAATACACTGCCTAAAAATTTCCATTCCGCTAAACTAATCTACTCTCTGTTCGTAACATTTTTACAGGAAGAATATTCTACGTCGGCATCTGCGATGGGGGCGTTTACTCGGAACCGAAATCTCAATTTTGTACACGAAATCATTAGATGGAAACAAAAAAAGAATTTAGTGAAAAAATTAACCTTTTAACCACAACCATTCACTCATAAATCAAAAATTAAAATAAGCAAAAGGTGACGTCATTTGGTAACATTGACGTCATTTTCCTCCCGTCCTTGACTGCTTTTAGGGGAAGGGTGTGGAGGGGGGTTCTTGGAAGGTCTGCTCGCACAGATCCTGTCGCAATCGCTCCTATTGGCAGAGTCAGCTGTGTCCCCCCCATTGCGATAAGGCAAAGTAGCTTCGTGGGCTCAGTTGTGATTGGACGAAATCAATGACGTCAGAGGTTGCACCACGCCCACTTTCCCGAAAGGGTTAAAAACATCAGTTTTTCGCCGCTTACAACTCGAGAAATAATTGACGGATCAAAAAACGGAAAAATACGGGCCTTTTTATTTTATAAACTCTATCAGATTCGGCAATAAAAAATATGGTAAACGACCCCATTAACGCATAAAATATTAAAATTCTCCATGCATCAAATAAGAACAAATTTTTGAGGAAAGTTGAAATTCTTTATTTATTCTTAAAAGAAACAAGGAACTCTCGCCGGTAGACGGATAATTATGTCATCTTATGGTGAATTTATCAGTCGCTAATCTAAATCTTAATGACAGGATGAAGTTACAATTCTCTTTTGCCACTTCGCTATTCACGTTGTCTTCGCATGGAAGGTGCCCACAAGAGATGTGAGATCGAATCACTCCCAGAAACCTTCTCGGGTTCACTGATACCATCAGAAAAACGGCTTTGTGTTGATTAAACGAATTGATACCATTAAATGGTAGAATTGCCTCGTAATAGTTTCTCTGTTCACAAAACACTCCCTAATGTACGTGAATTAATAGAAAATAAATTATTTCATCTGAAAGAGAGAAGTCGGAGAGAGGGAGACAGTAATTTAAGAAATAATAGCTGTGGAATTAGAATTTTAATATACTAATACTTCTTAGATAACTTAAAATCATCCGATCCAATCATAAGACAAAGACGAGACCCGAGATTCGAAGCCAAGGCCCTAGGCCGTCCTGCAGCGACGTCATCTGCCTGGCACACTCGGTCGACAAGAAAATTCTATTTCAGTAGAGAGGATAGGAACGTCTTCAAGAGATAACAATGAAACTTGCAACGAGGAAAGTAAACCAACCAACAAGCCAATGTTTTCTGAGGAGAGGGAAGATTGCCGCGGGAATATCACACACCAGGATGAAATTTTTCGATTAGCTCGGCGTGCCTTTAGAAACAACTGAGAGATTTCCCATGCACTTGAGTTTCCTGAAAATTATGTGACTTACTTTCCCTGTTACTGACTCAGAGTCTCATTTTTGTGTGCCACGGAAATTTACCATCACCGTGGAAGCTTAATAAATCATTGTGAAAATATGCTACAATTGTCACAACGGCAAGAAATTTCTCTCAAGATCAGATAACAAAAGACACGCGGTTGATGAGCTGGACTTGGAAAGCAGACGAGGATGGGAATGAACGAGGCGACGGAGTTAAGGCGTTCCTCTCCACTCAGCTACGACCTTCAAAGAAATCAATCCAGATTCTCACGTGTGGATCTGTTAATGCCGAGGAGAAAGCGATAATTTTTTCAGGAAAAGTCAGGCCCCGCTTTCCACCCTCGGCAGTGAAAAGTTATTAATGTCGCGGAAAAATGTTTCCAGTCGGAAAGAGAAACGATTGCCCCTTTTTTTCCCTCGTGCCGCCGCGTAAACCACCGTCGCCGTCGGAAGAAAGCGATGGATGCACTTGCTTCGAGCTGCTCGATCCCACGCCAGGCAACGGAAGGCGGGAACCCGTCCTTGCCAAAAGAAAAACTACAATCTGTAGATGAAAGGTTCCTTCTCGTCGTCCCCGTTTGCCTGTTGGCAACGTGCTGGTCTGACTGGCCAAAGGTTGTGTGTTCGAATGCCGCGGCATTCGAACACACAACCTTTGGCAATTCGAAACGCAACACGGTTTAACATCACATCCAGCGTACGGGATACTGAACTCAACATGCTCTATTTTCACTGCAGATATCGCCAGGCGTCCACGGTTTAACATCACATCCACCAGTGTACGTTAAACTCGCACGAGTTTGGAGCCCACACTGCAGATAACATGTTCCGGTAAGATACCAGTAGAGAAGACAAACGCGGCATTCGAACACACAACCTTTGGCATGCCGCCTCGGGCGTGTCTGCTTTGTTTGTCTTAAGATTAGGTTTAAGCTATTTGGTTGGTTATCTGGTGATGTGACCTATACTTAAGGTCATCTGCGCCATTTTGAAATAGGTGTGCAACTGTTCAGGGGTAAAAATGGTTCAGGGAACGGAGGAAGTGCGGAGAGAAATCTAGCGTTGGCATTAGCCAAAAATCGCCAGGCGTCCACGGTTTAACATCACATCCAGCGGACGGGATACTGAACTCAACATGCTCTTTTTTCAAGTATTTAAGTACACACCAGTGTACCAATGTAGCGTGGCCGAGCGGTCTAAGGCGCTGGTTTAAGGCACCAGTCTCTTCGGGGGCTTGGGTTCCAATCCCACCGCTGCCAAATTTTTTTCCGGCCCCAATTGAGGATTTTCACTTTCCGAGGCATGGATGTTTGCTGACTGCATTCTGCTGATTGCAAGAAACCTCAATTGTCTTAAAATCGAAGATTAAATAAATATAGTTCAATTTAATCAAGGTTGACGTCAGTCAGTACGATGTAACCTAAGCAGTTGGCCCACCGAAGGGCAACTATTGCTTCTTTTTGCTAATTGATACGTTATTTCTTATCTGTATCTGTACATAAAGAGTTCTAGGCTACTCTGGAGCATTTTATGAATACAAGGAGATAAAGGCTAATTGATACGTTAAACTCGCACGAGTTTGGAGCCCACACTGCAGATAACATGTTCCGGTAAGATACCAGTAGAGAAGACAAACGGCGAATGAAGAGAGATCAACCACCTATCGAATTGAAATGTGCAAGAACTCGGTTTTCCAATGAATAGGCATTCCACGAGCACAACGCAAAAAAAAGGTTCATAACTAAAAAAAGAATTACTTGAAACTTTTTTATTATTTTCCTATTCCTTGCTCATTTTCACGTTTGATGAGTTACCGCCGGCTTCGGAGGCGAATAATGTGCCAGCAGGGCAACCGAAATATCATGAATTCGAATCCCGCCTACGACATGGATGTTGCAATTTTCCTTGGTCTAACAATAAGACCTTAATTTAGGCTGTGCGGTATAAGCTTAGCCATTGAAGCTGCTAAAACTTAGATTCCCTGCCACACGCCTTTCAGACTACTTGTAGGCGTGGTATTATGATCGTGCTTGCAGAGTAACATGCATTTGCAAATGGTGAGCAGGCGCGCATATTATCCATCTACTGCTAACAAAAGACGCCTTGTGGCACACACTTTGAAGTCCTATCAGAGGGATGGAGTATTTTGCTTGAAGTGACTTTAAAATGTCATTTTCCCGGGAACCATAAGAGAGAACATAAGGCAGAATAGCAAAGGGTTAGGTAGGAAAAAAACTGCTAGAGTAGTCTGCTGTGCATGATGCATGTTTAAGCATTACTAACGCATGCATGACAGGGAAAAACCAATTCATGTATTTAGGAAAATGTTTCTCTAACCAGTAATCAGTTCATTAGTGCGTAGTTGCTAACCACCTAGTTGCACGTGAACCTTATTATCTAACATGTGTGTATGAAGTAGTAGCACTGTATCACATAGTTGCATGTAAGTAGTGCATGTTTGGTGGTCTTAACCCCCTGCCACACATCCTCGCGGTGGCTCGCAGGGTATTACGTAGACGTAGATAAAGTGCTTCCAACGCGGCCCTCAAATGCTCAGGGTTCCACTATAAACTTCGGTCTCTGCCGGAATGCGAAATCAGATCCCCGGAATCGGAAGCCAGTGCTGCATCCACCACACCATCTCCTCACTCGCAGTTCCCAGCAATCTCAAATACATTGAGTTTGCACCTCCACAGTGAATGTTCTCGCAGTTTTCCTGAGCTCTCCATTCCCCTGGGGACAAATTCGGTTCCTCAATCTTGAAAACTGCTAGCAATAGATTAGAAAATTTATGCTTTGCATAATAACCAACATTTTTTAATTTAAAATCACGCGATCCACTTCCAGTCCTTATAATCTTATCTGGCAATTATCTTTACCAAAAACGAAGAGTGAAAAGCACTTTTGATAACGGAAATGAGCAATAACAAGTCGATTTCATGACGCATGATTAATTTCCACAAGGTCACTATTATGAATGATATTTCAGAGAGAAATTGACCAAAATATTTTTAACGAAAATACTCCTTTTTTATTTGCTAGTTTGTTGGTTACAAAGCCGCCACGAGAATAGATAGAGAGTTCGTATTAAGTACTGAATTCGAGGGCTAAAATTTTTGTTAGACAGTTGAATGTAAGCATGTCTGTTGGAGCCCGTACAACGTAAGTCTACAACTAAAACATCATCATCATTGGTCATCAATCCTCAGATTGGTTGGACGCAGCTCTCCACTGAGTCCTTCTATCGGCTAATCTCTTCATATTTACGTATTTCTTCTCTTTCACATCCTTCATCACTTGTGAGTGTGTGAGTACTAAAACATCATCGAACGCAAATCGCAGAAAAAGGCGGAGGATATTATTTCGATAGGTCGTTCTACGCTTTACCCACGTAGATGTCTTGCGGTGTAAAGCTGATTTAAACGCCAGAAGCTCAGAAGAGTTAGCGTTGTGAGATATACGAAGTCCAGATGGGTGTTATGACGAGGCTCTGCGTACGCTTAGGGTGAGTAAGGAAGTGCAGGGACAGAAGTTGCGAAAAATGCACAGCTGTGAGAGAAAGAGCGAAGAGATGACGCCTCAAGCTGCGGGAAATTAACTGCGAGGTAGTCAAAATGAAGAAACATAGCAGATATTCCAAACTCAGGGATCTCATGGGAAGATCAATCAAAGAGAAGAATGTAAGATAACAAATGAGATAGTGAGAAGAGAATTGAATGAAGCAAATTAGATTTACAGGACCGCAGAAGGCTGAAATGCACGGCGATGAATGGACTTCTATGGAATAGAGAAAAATGGAATGATCGAATTCATTTAACAAAGCCGCATGAAAAGCTCCATATCCCATTCATATAAATACGTTTATATGAGTAGACAAATAATATTTCCGGTGGAAAGACAAGTCAACTAGTACAATGTTTCTGGAAAAGGAGTGAAGACTTATGATGAAATAGAGTGTCAGGCTCACAAAATTTTACTCATATGACGACAAGTAACGCCGTGTATACATTTAACTGTTCTGTAATCTTAAGACAGTGTTAACAAAAACCGACAAAATTAACTGTGGAGAAAGATCTCCGATCAAATTTTATTTGCTTAGGCTTCGCCTCTGATTTTATTGGATGCGAGTTTTTTGCGGTTTTAGTGGCCGAATACACATCGTGCGCCCAGGTAATCATCATAAACATATATTATCATACGGATAATATTATGAACAAATGTACGAATGCCTGAAAAGGGAAGATTCAGAGAAAACACAAATGGTAACTCGACTACAGCTTCAAATATGAAAATTCTTACCTAGAAATACTCTATCCTTGCACGAGGTTTTCTCCCGAGAAGTTCACTTACACGTGCTTCATGGAATGTGTGTTTTCATCCCCATCTAGAGGAAAATGAAACCGCGGTTTGCGACTTGAGAACCTACTTCCATTTTACGCATTTAGGTACACAGGTTTTAACCTTGACGAAAAATGACTGACTCAAGGTTCCTCTTCACTTCATCAACCCAGACAACCTAGGTGTCTCCATGTAATCGATTACTTAACACTCGTAATTCCTGAGTGCCGTTTGTCATATATTCATATATCCATATTTTACTTGTTTCAGTTTTTATATTAAAATATTCCTTCTTATCACAAAAACCACAAAAACCTAACTCCTTTTCACGAGTGCTTCAGTTTCATTGTCTAAAGCGTGAAGGTAATTCAACGTGTGACGTTGAACCCAAGGAATTTAACGCCAATTTTAATATAGCTACCAAATGACTCACTAATTTGTTTTAGTTTCCAGGTCCTTTTCTAGTGCTTCATCTAGCGACATCGTATTCATGAATTCCCCAGCTTGGTACAACGCCATCGGTAAAAGACGAAGTTTATCGATTACTACGGCATTTCACGCATTCATGTACAGGAAGAAAAAAATGGGCCAATAACGCTTCCTTGAGGTATATCCAGCACTACTTTCGTCGGATTAAACACCAACAAATTGGACCCTTGGCATGCTAGCATTTCAGAAATCTCTTAACTCCTTATATTATAACCTAGCCTTCAGGATTCTAAGGAGTTATACAGAGGCTAGGGTGGAGCAGTCATTTAGGAAGAGATCATGTATGTTATTTCGTTAATTTATTCGAATGCACCATTAAGTTGTTTTAAATTGTCTATAGTAACGATGGCCTGATGAAGACAATCGTGGAGGGAAAATGGGAACGGGAAGAATGGAAAAGGCAGGCCTCGTATGAGGTATATGGAGCAAGTTGTGAAGGATGTAAAAGAGAGGAGCTACGTCAATATGAAGAGGTTGACCGAAGGAAGAATCGAGTGGAAGGCTGCGTCAAACCAATCCTAGGATTGTTGACCGATGATGATGAAATTATCTGCAGTGGTAAACACTATGTACTATACTATCAAAATCGACGGTCTAACCTGGGAATTTAAATAATACTTTAACTCTCCTTCTAATTTATTTAGAAGAGCAGAAATTCAACTGCATTTTATGAATTAACTAATCTTAAACTAGTATGATTGAATAAAATAGCAACAACAGAGATGGAGTACACAGGTCATAGAAGTAGCATGTATTTAAAATATAAGAAATTGGCATTTTCGACGATTATTTTCCTGTGACACTATGACATACTCTACTAGAATGTCAGAAAACCACACAGCTCGAGTTAATCTGATTTTGCGTAGAATATCAGATCCCAGATTGTGATTCGGGACTTGAATACGGTTTAATAAGGCAAAAGTTATATTAGTTACACAACAAATTATATCTTCTAATCACTGGAGATTTCTTCCGTTACATCTATGAGATGATTTAAACATTTCTAATCACTTTAAGCATATCTCGAGATTTTATGGCATAAGTCATTTCACCCTTTACGACATACGTTTGTGAATATTTAGTTTTCTAATTTCTTTCATCAACCGACATTTCTGTATGTCAGCATCAGAATCTACTTACCGACCGCGACATGACTAATAAGAAGAGTTGGCACAGGCAGGCGAAACAGATGAGTTGGTTTGCAAAGTCTTCTGTTCCGTGACTTGAAAGTATTTGCGCTGAAAATCAAGGTATTATATGCTGCAGTGAATTGCACTACCGACAGCTGTATGAAGTGCGACACAGCAAACAAAAGTAGATATAAACCATGAAAGCACTTAAATTCCAAGTACTTCTTTCTGCTATATCACCAAAGGTCTATAGACACACGCCTCTCGCTCAAAGCTATATTGCATCGACTGAGAACTTGAGTGGTAACTCTTGTGTTCTTTTGAAATTAGCACCTCGACTCTGTTTACGGTACGAATCAAATGTGTGAAACAACGTTGCGAGTTCCGGGCGACTAACAGATTTTGAAAGTAACGTACGTGAACGGCGAACGAAATACTCAAAACACTTCACTCATTTATTTTAGATCTTTGCTTAATTCAAGAAACACACCTCTCTTTTTATCTTTCCAATTACAGCCCCAGTTTTAATCACTTAAAGTTCTTCCTCATCGGTGCATCGCTAATTTTGCCTCCTGAAGCTTCCGGGTTACAGAGGCAATGGAAAATGACAGCATCGGGCAACACGACCGATAAGCCTCTTCCATGTCGGAGTCGCAGTAATGTAGGAGGAATCGTAGGAGGGTGACTGGCTACCCATCCATGGAGCCAGGATTCGAAATCTGGCTGTGGTGAAATATTTTCATTGGTATATCTCTTCTCATCTGTGTTTTCAAATCTGTTTCCGCACTAATAGACGCTTCGACCGGGAGGATAGGCACAAGGATGGGAATGGAAAGGAAAGGAGGAAGAAAGGAGAGAAACCCGGCGTCGCACAGGGGGCTGGGAGGCCAATTTAGACGGACAAAAGACATAACACACTCAAATGACGCTGAAACATTATACTTTAGGATTTTTTTGGCGACGGGAGCAAACTTGATGTTTTCAAAGCATTATTCCGTCTCTTGATAGTTAGTATCGGTGTACAGAATCTATACTATGGACTCCTCGAATTGGAAAAAAACGAAGGAAAACAGTCTTTAGGGTGAAATTAATATGTATTTATATTCTTATTACATCAAAACTTATAATTTTCCACTCATAAAAATTAGGATATTATCTCTTTCTCGTCTTTGCCATAAGACTGTCTTCCATTTGAGTGAAAGGCACACAGCGCTCCTTATGAAGTTAGAGAACTTGGGGCGATGATTGTACTCTACTTTTCTTAGGCAGCTTTTGGACAGCTGTAATAACCAGATCGGAAGTTATAAGGCACTTATAAAATAAGTCCTCATTGCAGTCTTACGGTACATACTCACTTGCCCTCAATGGAACCAATGATTTTAACTGCCCATCCACTCCGAATAGGAGTTAAATATGTGTAGAGTTACTTTTTCTGGAGGAGCTAGAGCGGTAAGACGAAGTATTCCATTCGGTAAATGCCATCTAAACAATGGGAGAAAATAAAGCAGTCCTGAATAAAGGTCCCAGGGAATATATCAGGAAATACGACAATACCATAAGCAAATCTGTGCCGCAATCAATAATCCTCGCACATGATCCCGTCCTTACATTGGTCCGCACAACCTTATAGGTCGCCCTTCAAAACTGAAGCCATGGCATATTTCGGAAGGTCATGTGCACACAATAGCGATGGACAAAGAGAGGGACGCATATAACCTTACGACAATGGGTAACCGTGCTCTGCCTTATTAAGTAACACCAAAAATTGACAGCCAGGGACCATGTAGATCGAAGGAAGTATTTTCCACGATCAATACCGTCATCATGAACCTGGAGTGTTATTTAATAAGGGCTCTTTAAGTTATTGAATGTGCCGTTGCAGCCTTGAGAAAACCATCTTACTTGCACGCTAAAAATATGGAGTTTCAAAGCCTGGTCACTGAAAGTCATCATCTTCGGAGCACTTTAAGTTCACCGGATCCTTATTGAAGGGGGTACCTGGGGCATGATTCTTTCCTGAATAGATTAGTAGTTGAGATAGATCAGAGACTCAATGAAGAATCTTCATCACGCGCGCGGGACAGGCTTTTCGCGTGATCAATTTTGTAATTACGCGTTGGAAAGCAAAACTTTGACCTTATATTTGCAAATTTTGTCAGGCACGGCGATTAAAATCATCAATTACAGATGGTAAAGAAATTCATTAGATCGGTAGTTGTGCTTTTAGAAGAGTCAACTTTTTTGACTACTGATTTGGTTTGTCTAAAGAAAAGTATAAACATAAGAAAAGTCGTCATTATGGCACAACTGATGACTACATAGTCTCATGTAGACAATGTTTATCAGGTGAAGATGGAAAAGAAATGAGGGAAAATCTCATATGATTAGAAGAACGAAGGCAGTAGATTGAGACACTGAATAGAAGAAATTCATAAATGGTTTAGCAGGTAGAAAAATCGAATGGGGAACTGTGTAAAAACAATCTTAGGATTGATGACTTCAGTCAATCCTTAGGTATCATATGATGCAAATTATACCCGAGTTTATGCATTGAATGTTAATTGCTCATATATAAACAGACATTATAGCAATGAAAACCTTGAGGACGGGCAGGTTTACAGTTTCAAGATATTCTATTTCTCATCGTGGAATTTAAAGTGATCGAAAGGTTTATATACAACAAATGTTTGTAAGTTCACTAAAACACTTTGTTCTCTTCGTTTGGGGCGTATGATGTATGTGCATCTTTTATTTACGACGTTTTAGAAGCGTATTTCATAGATATATAAAATTATCTGCAAACCAAGGGGAAAGGAAAGGCGTCCCGCCCTTAACAGAACCTCAAACTTTTTTCATGTCTGTACTCGCACTTAGAGGCGTTCCTGACCGGGAGAAAAGTATGAGGAGGGGAATGGAAGGGAAAGGAGGAAGGATGGAGAGAACTCCGGCGTCGGCGTTAGGCTGATCTTAATGAACGGCTCTTAGAAATTCATGGTTATATCTTCCATTTGGTGAACAAAGCACTGTACTTGAATGCTTTTCACGAGGGCCCTCAAGTGCATTCCAAAAGAATATTTGCGCGGAAGCCGAGCGCTAAGAGTTGGTTGCCATCGAAAGGTTTTTCTAACGAAATGATTAGCGGAAATGGATTCAGGAATGTCCTAAATCAACCCAGTATCCATATGTTACTAACGGAAGGTCACTGTTCTTCATTACTCATCAATCCTCAGATTGATTTGACGCAGCTCTCCACTGAGTTCTTCTATCGGCTAATCTCTTCATATTTACGTATTTCTTCTCCTTCACATCCTTCATCTCATGTTCCACATCTCTCACTCGAGGCCTTCTTTTGCCATTCTTCCCATCCATTTGTCCTTCAACGATTGTTTTCATCAAGCCATCGTGTCTTAAGATGTGTTTGATTAAGTTATCCCGTCTTCTTCTTGGAGTTTTCAGCAGGCTTCTCTTTTCTCCCACTCTTCTTAAGACTTCTTAATTCGTCACTCGGTCCATCTATTTTATCTTCTTAATTCTTCTGTACCACCACATTTCAAATGCTTCCACCCTCTCCTCCGCTGCGGTCATCGTCCATGCCTCACTGCCATAAAGAAACATGCTCCAGATGTACGTCCTGATGAATTGTTTCCTTACTTCTACGCTTGAATTTCCATATGTAAGTAGGCTCTTCTTTTGGTAGAATACCCTCTTTGCCTGAGCTATTCTACTGTACTATTTCTTTCTTGCTTCGTCCATCGTTGGATACTCGGCTTTCCAGGTAGCAGAACTCTTCACCTCTTCAAATTTTTGCTTCCCAAGTTTAGCGTTGGTTTTGGCCTCTTCTCTTTTGCTGCATACCAATGTCTTAGTTTTCTTTAGCGGAAGGTACCCGTTGAAATTCAACGAGGCTGAAAAACTTTGAACATAAATAAATTAAACCCTTTCTATTTTCTGATCGCACCTTTAACCAGATATTAAACAACTCAGATGACTCGGACTTATTTTTATATTAACCGCAACAGTGGAAAACATTTGAAGTTCCTTTTCTATTCTAATGTAAAATAAACTAATCATTTCAATATCTATATATGTGCACTTTTCCATATATTTTCTTACTCCAACCCACGTGAGCCTATAGAGTACATTGCATCTTCTTTGGAATGATGAGGTAGCTATCTATTTCCGTTTCGGCCCGGACAAAGCGTCTACAAATTGTATATTTTAAATTTCACCTTCACTGCTTCGTCAGCTCCTTATTTTTGATACCTACATATGACATTATAAAAAACGTCTAATGACTTAAAGATATTTTAAAGAATCAAATTTAATTCAATATTTTCCACTTTCCATTTCAAATGTTCTCATAACAGAAATTAAAATATTCCCGGGAGGCGACTCAAGGTAGAAGGCCAAGGTGTTTTCTCACTCGCAGGCGTCCATACTCCCCTTCCCCACCGATCCTCCCCCCCTTCTTTTCACAGCACCGCGCGCGCAATTCTCCGCACCACCGCCAACTCCCGAAGGTCATCGAGCTGGCCTTCCGGACGGCCACTCGGGATCTTCGACCCAAGCAGAATGGAGCATCACTTTCCTATAGATCGCGCAAGATCGTTCAGATTATTTCCGCCAACCGCCTCCGAAGATGACCCACTTTCTATTAATGAGACTAGGCGTGTAGGCACCGCTCCAATCATAGGTTTTCTTCAGCTCAGCGTAAAGCAGAAGGATCTTGCATCCCATCAGGAGGGAGTTTGTCATATCATCAGGAAAATTTACATATTCAGAATCTCAACTACAGTCTTGCTTCCAATTTTTTCTACTTCTTCTTCGAAAATGGGAATCATTGTCATATCGTCGGTTGAAATTTAGGCTTACTCTCTTAAATAAACTCCAAGATAACATTTTCCATTATGCTTTAAAAAAGTTTTTCGAAATCCAACTTACTATGGTAGACTGGACCATAATCGCGAAATTAGAGAAATTGATTGCCGAACTAACAGATTCAAAAGTTCCTTCTTTTCTCGGACAATTAGGCATTTGAATAGCTGTAAATATCGTACATATATCCAATAGTATAAATACAAGTGTATCAATGGATAGCTTTGGTAGCTGCATGCTGGTATAAGGTCTTTAAGCCAACCCAAGTAACAGCATGTCTTTGAACATTTGCTTTGCTATTTTTGTCATTTTAAATTGTGAATTTTAGACTAGAATATTATTACTAATCCTTCTATGCATGGTATGCAATGTATGTTTGGTGTGAATTCACCCCTTGCCACGCACCTTTACGTTGGCTTTCAGGGTATTATATAGATGTAGATATACTTCTAGCGTCCTGAAATTCCTACGAGTTAAATTGGTGCACATATTCTGCCTTCAAAGGTGATATTACTTCTCCGCGTGACGCAGCGAACTGAGTTGATATTCTAAATATGGCCGGGGTATATCAGAATCTCAAATACTGTCTCACTTCCACTGCTTACGTCATAAAACCTCTATTATGAGTTCCAAAGGGTACCTATACTGATTCACCTTGATACGGTCCGCAGCGGTATACAGCTTTGCTTTTCCCAATACCAACTTTGCTGGGTGATTGTGCACACCGATTTGACTGGAAGTAGAGGTTTTAGGACTTAAGAAATAGAAGCGAGACTGTAGTCGAGATTTTGAATAGGGCTCTTCGTCTGAGTTATTTCAATATATAAAAACGGTTTCGATTATGACTGATAATACGTGTGCGTGAAAGACTAAAATGATTTTTTCACAGTTTTATTTTGCCCGATATGGGTTGGTTTGATTATTATTCATCGTTCGCTGTCATTCCGTATCACTAGACAAAAGAAGGTTACGCCGACATTTCTTCGTGAGATTGAAATTCGTGACCTCTTGATAATCTTCTGGTGTACTGCTTGAAAATTTGGAATTTAAAACAGGATGAGGAAATTAAAAAGAGAAGAAGCACTGAATAGCGACACAAAATTGAAATTAAGATTTTTGTGACAGTCGAAAACAACTAAAGCTCTAAAGGATAACAATATTTGGCTCCTAATTGTTGATTCTGAGACTTCGTGTGGTCATTAAAAAAAGTTTAACTAAATGGAATTCACTTCATGATATTTTGTAGTAATGGACTATCTGTAAAAATAAAACATCTTTAAAGAAATGCATGCCAGTTGGAGGCTACCAGTAGCATTGAGATAAAGTAACATCATCATTGAATCAATCATAAACTATTTCTTGAATGTCCAAAAAATTGTAGAACCTATATCAAATACACCCTATTCTTCATGCTCTTGGAAATTATTTCATCCCTCATCACCCGAGTAATAGCCCTTGTACTACACCATGAGTTAAGCACTTGCTTTGGTTAGCTCTAATTGTAAGAATGCATGAAGAGCTATGTATTTTAAAAGTAATTTTGACTCGATCTAGATGTAAATTGCAACCTTGTCTTGAAGCTTCAAATGTGAATATCTACATCTACATAATACCCTGCAAGCCACCATAAAGGTGTGTGGCAGGGGGTGAATTCTCACCAAACATGCACTACATATCATGCACAAAAAAGGATTAGGATTAATATAATAGTCTAAACTTCACTATTTAAAAAAGATAAAAATAGCAAAGCAAACATGCAAAAACATGCTGTTAGTTGGGTTAGCTTAAAGCTTTTAATATGGTTGTCTTCATAACTATGGATAGAGTTCTACCCCTTAAAACATCGAGAAAGGGGCTTGAGGAGACCAATGAATATAAAAACATCGCTTAGCTGAAAAGGGAGAAATTTCGATGCGGAGCTGTGGACAAGAAGATCGCAGATACCGTTACACGAACTTGCGCCTCGACAGTATTCGTTGACCTCTTCGAGTTCTATGGAAGCTTCGCAAAGGCGCGAAGCTTTCAAGGCCAAAGGACAAGTTTTAAACTCCTTCACATCATCCAGCCTGCAATTCGAATGGTATGTGATCGAACATTTTGCACCATATCCTTCTTTAATATTCAACGACTAACATATGATCCACATGTCTTTAATATATATAGATGATATAGATTTGATCTACATCTACACGATACCCTGCAAGCCACCGCGAGGGTGTGTGGCAGGGGGTGAAAATCACCAAGCATGCATTACTAACATGCAAACAAGAAACTATAGTGTCTCATGCAACTAGATTGTTTTTATTGTGATAGTATTTAAAGTATTTAAGTATACATGCATCATGCATTACAGACTACTCTAAAATATTTCCCCTACCTATCCCTTTGCTATGCTGCCTATTCTGTTCTCTTATAGTATGGGGGAAAAATGCCATTTTGAATCTATCGGTACGACAATCTATCTCTCTAATCTTATTTATCTGGTCAAATATAGCATAATACGCTGTTTTTTTTAATATGTGCCTAACATCTTCAGTAAAGCTATTCGATAGAAATTTCTCTAATAGATTTAATCTGTACTTTAACCTACACTCTGATAATGATTCCCACCCTAATTCTTTTATTAATTCTGAAACGCTACTCAACCTATCGTAACACCTTTTAACGAACCTAGCTGCTCTATGCAGCTAGGTTATTGATATAGACTTATAAAAAATACTAAGCGACTTGGCTAATTAAATTAGAAATAATAAGCAAGACTGGAACTTTTAAAATGTCAGCTTCAGCGTGCATTAAGGGAAAACAACTAATAAGAACGAAGTTACTGTGGAGATAATTAATCTGCTAAGGTAATATACTCGTCGATTTAATGTTTTAGTATGATTTTTTTACTGCTATTGGTGAATGTATAATGTTGTAAAAGGAATATGCATTCTCTATCAAATGTGATGACTTCCTCTAATTTTTTTACTGTTATTATTTCGGTTCTAAGACCTGTCAGGCAATTTTAGGCCTAAGATATTTCTATTGAAAATATTAATAAATTCGTAGTACAATCACGACCTTTCTTACATTGCTGTCGCATCATCAGGCTAACAGGTCTTGTGTTTAGGCTTTACTTCGGCGAGAATCATTGTGCTTTTTTTTGCAAGGATGAGCGGTAAAACACCAGTTTAAATAACAATCACTACTTTCCAGGTTCCTTCATAGGTTAACCATCACGAGTTGTTATTGGGGGCAGACGTACTGAATACTGAATAAATTTCCTTTTCGTAGTGGAAAACGATTCGATCTCCTTCAGGCCATCCCCAACTTCGCCCACGTCTCCTCCGTCTTTGCATTACGAGTTCCCTTCGGAGAACTCGAAAGCCTGCTACGTAAACACGCGTACCTGCGCACGGAGAGGTTTCTCCTCATTCGTACTGCGTCAGACATATCATTAGTAATCAACTTCCGGGGGCTCTGGTTTTGGAAGTGAATGCGACAAAATCCTTTCTCTTTCACTGGGATCATGGTGCAGTCGTATTTACTCGACGAGGAAAAAGTATGTTGGATTATATGCGATCGCAACTAACGCTAATACAGGGAAATGCCTATGGAGAGGAAACTCAATACGTCCTCAACACGTATGACACCATGTTTTGAAGCGTTCTACGGTTAAAGCTCATCATCGCAATATGTACAAGCATAGGAAGGAACCATGATATGACAATGTGTCAGTATAAGTCATCGTTTGGCACAGAAACATTCGGCATGCATAAGTTATTCTTTGGTGTTAAATTAGGAATAAATCATATTAAATCCATGCCTTACGGAATGTAAATAATAATGAATACCCAGTGCGAACTGTATAAGTGATAATATATTACACAAAGTACATACCAGTCAACAGAAAGTACTATCTTGGAGTGCTAGTATCATTATGAATTGTTAAAGTTGAAAATTCGTGCGCATTTACACAGAGGCATGGATACTACGAAACCTAGGTTTTAACCGATCAATCAAATTTGACGCATTGGTATTTCATTCCAATGATATTTTACCCTAACAATATTTTCGGGTGCCCATAATAATTTATTTTAAACAACTGGGACTTCACAGATAATATTGAATAGTAATATCTGTAGAGTTTATAGTGGTTAGACTTCCATTATTAACTTTGATAAGGTGTATATTATAATCATAAAGTGTGTATATATACAATCAATGAGGAAAATGCATGAATTGCGTATTCATGCATACATCTACAGATTATTCTGCCTGCTATCTCTAAGATGTGTGGCAGGCAGTGAATATTCACCAACCATTCACTACCTACATCAACATCATCCACCTACATGCATTAAGAAACCTAATAAAAATTCACAATGAAAAACGTGTTAGTCATGAAAGCGAAAGGGGCAGTAAAAGGAAAAAGAACACGAAAAAAGGACGAACATTATGTTTGCGGAGAAGGCAGAAAAGCCAGGTGACCGCATTTCAACAGAAATTAGGCCAACTGAGCCGGGAATCGTAGTAGAGCATGCAGAAATTTCCAACCCAAGCATATATTTGGCTAGTGAGCGTAGAGCTCGCCAAGCACTTTAGCCAACGACGTGTGATATTCCCATATCAGGGGAAGGGTGGCAGTTACTTTCATTGTGATGAATGGGGACGAAATGGAAAGGCGGGTGGATAATATGAAGGCATTGTATTGCATACAATACGAAAAGAGCATTGGTGGCTTCTGATATGTGGGTGTAAAAAAGGTGAGATGCTGTTTTGAAGGTAAGCGGTGAAGAGAAAGAAGGAAAACAACGTATTTGGTCGAAATGATGAGAGGTAAAAAGTATGCGGCATAGCTAAAGAGACGCCATTTCGACACTAATAAATATTTGAGTCTTCCCCCTTTACAATATAATATAGTTAAGATAAGCCCAGAAAATGTGTAGAACCTTCTCTTTTTCAAATGTGAATTTTCGTACTGCCATGTTGGGTATTTAAAAAACTTTATGGATTGGTTTCATTGACGGGAATTCCCTGTCCATCAATATATTGAGAGATAAAGGAACATACCGAAAATTATCATTGTTTCTAAGTCTATGCAGCTGTGTTATGAAGTTGAGGGCTGCATCTGAGCAGAAAAGGTCCCCTTCTGTCAGTAATGACCTCCTCATAAATGTAACCTTGCTCTACAGACTGGAAATCCCTTGCTCGCCTTGACATTTATCAGTCTGCAGGTATTTCATGCACATATTTTTGAATCTCTTGCACGATCCAATATACGCCACCATGAAGTGAAGCCCTGTGTGTCTTTGTCTTTATGCGTTTAGTTTCCATCTCCACTACCAATGAAGTTCATGGAGAGAACTCGTTGACTTTCTGCCTCGAGCATTTCCCACTTGTATGTTATGACAGAAAATTTCCTGCAAGTAGACCCAATCATGGAAGTAAACTCCAGAAATGAATCAGTTGTGCCTTGGGACATTGAAAAATAGGTCAAATACACTTAATACCCATTGAATTGTTGAACTGAAAACATTTTATCTGAAAAACACATCGGCTATCAACTAAAAATTGCAAGCATTAAAAGCCAATCATTCAAATATTGAGTATTCGCGCTTGCTGAAAAATAATTAGCTCAGTACTGTCATAAAATACATCTTAAGGGTCAGAAGTTTCAGCATTTCGTTTTCCCTATCCAGTTCATTTGCCACGTAATGAATCTAGCGCTTAGAGAACTCGTAATTTTGTGCAAAAATTGGCAGCAAAATATAATGATACTTTTCCCAACAAATGCAATTTTACACTAAGATAATATTTTAATTCAACAGAGGTGACCATAATTCAACGTCAACAACTGATGATCTTTTCCTGGAAAACCAATGTCAAAACTTTAAATTTATTATCCAGTGGAAAATGCCATTATTTAGGACGGTTTTGTGTCCACATTCTGCCACATCTAGTTGATTCTTTGTAATCAGGGTAATAAAATGGTGTGTACACTTTGTTACAATTTGCACTTCTTAGTTTACAGAATTAATGAAGGAGCGAAAAACCGATACAAACGCATACTCCAATGATAATATGTTGATTAAAGTACAGCAAAAGGCATTTCAAGCGCACGATGATTCTTTTAAATTTATTCATCTTATATGCAAGAAGATGCTGCACAAATGCTTGCTAAAGGAACAAGGCTAGTGATTCGGGTCGAAAAAATTGACAAATTCGCATGATTTCCAAAATATATACATAAGAAGTTCTTATAACACTTATGACAGACAAACTATGCAATAAGGAACCATTATAAAAGCTAAACTCAAACGCGTATCTACGATGCTATTTTTATTAGAAGTAGAAAAGCACTTAGGAAGTCAACGTATGCGCCTATTCCATATCGTTAAGCAACGCCAAGTGATGTCCTTCAGTTGGTTATAGCCATGTAACTGACGGAGAATTATTTTGGTCTCCCGACTATTGTGGGACATACCCTTAAGCACCCCTTTAAGTCCCAACTAGGATGCTGATTATGATTGTTGGAAGAAGGATTGATGAAAGGTGTTGGCGTGTTAGGCTATAGAATAGGTTTATTTCTCATTGCCTCTAAATTTACCGTGGGCTTCCAATTTCCAAAAATCCAGCGTGGCAGCCATCGAACATCATATATTATGAATTATAACTTATGCAATTTCATACTTCCATGTATTTAGGCCATCGATGTACCACTCCGATGCATAAGCCGTGTTTTACGCTGAGTTTCCTCTTCATAACAGTATCTCTTCAATATCTCTAACACCTTCTAGCTTTCATTTTCCATCATCACCCAATTTTTTCCTTGATATCCTTCGATCTATTTGTCCAGCTCTGTCCTTTGATCTCTTCCAAGTATTCCTCACTACTGAAAACTTGTGTCTTCGTTATTTTTGCTCCGCTAATTTATGCTATCTGAAGAATTATAGAACTGTTATCAGTGATGTCTATTTAATCAGTGATACATATTGCGTTTTTGGCTACTTGATCCTTGAACTTGAAGTTTTTCTTATCTTCATCTTGCTAAATAAACAATATTTATTTCGCAATATGCTAGAATACCGGAAGGGAATAGTTTGCAATTATATGTTTGGTGGAATGAGTTGAATGATTCAGCTAACCGAGCTGCATTTATAACTAAGGCTAGTGTAGTTCCAGGGTACAAAAGGAATGTTATACAGGCATACCTGGCGTTTATTGACTATGGAGAACTTATGGCTAACTGAAATATTTAGTGCAGAGCTCTTAGCTTCAAGACCTGAACCCTTTGGGAGGAGGAATGCTATTGAGATTTTGGTCTGAAGAGGAATAGGGAAAGAAGATGGACAAAGAGGATGCATTGTAAGTGGCCGGGAAGGAAATAAAAGTGTTGGAGGTATATTGAAAAAAGTAGATCGGCGGATAATGGAGGCGATGAAATTTCGAATACCATCTTTGAGGTATGAATATGAACAGGAAGGAAAATAACGTGCATTTTTATGGGACAAACAGATATTCAGATCTATTTTCATCTGACGGAATAATTATTATCGGGAGGAGGCGTCCATAAAATACTAATAAAACTAGATACGTTCGATTAAAGCCTACCCCAACAGGGAGAAATACCAATAATAAATTTCAACTTGGATTTTCCATGTTTTGTAATACATAGCTACTTTCTTGCTGAGGTCTCAGTGGAGTAGTCATTCCAAAACGGAAATACATGGTCCAATTGATGGTTTCTGGCGTCACTTTATGGAATTTACTTGTATTCATAATGAATGACAAAATAACCTTTGTATTTCCACAATTTATTCTCTCACACTACTATCCTGGTTTCGACGATTAACATCATCCTCAGGTACAGATTACAGAACAATTCTTCTGTAATACGTACCTGAGGATGACGTTAATCGTCGATACCATGGTAGTAGTGTGAGGGAATAAATTGTGGAAATACAACGGTTATTTTGTCATTCATTATGAATCCATGGTCCATATATAGGTTGTAAACTCATTCACCCGCGCCTCATATCAGCGTGAAGTAGATCTTGGAAAACTATTGATTTCCTTGAAAAGAACTCATAACTTTGCTCGAATGTGTACGTTTAATGATCATACAAGTTCCAGTCATCAAAGACCAGTCATTCAATATGCCTGAAATGGAGTCTGGGTTTGAAATTTTGAATATTCGAAGAAAATTAACGTATTTTATATTTTAAACCATCTCTAAGTATGTACTTCCTGAAACAAACTCACAAAAAAAACAAACTTCGGCTGGAGTTCGTTTACACTTTTTCTTTTTGATATAAAGCCAGTTGAAGAGGCAGGAAGAGAGGAGAGACATGAATTAGCATGTAGGAAGGGTGGACAATAACCGGCATGGAGGACTAAGGTGGGCGGATCTGGACCAGAGAGCCGAGAACCCGGAAGGAATCTCGAGCACAAGGGGAAGGGGGATCACGAATACTCTGGTGGGTGGATTACACGAAATTCGGGTCCTGTAGAAAAACACAACGATACATTTAAAGCTATTAGCGTAGTTTTAAGTCTTTCGCGGGTTGAGAGGAGATGGTTCCTCACATCAAGAGGAGAGGTGTTAGTAGGACTCTGCGACATGCGTATTTGATTAGCGCACCGCTATATTAAAGTCATGGTGTCGGGACATCGATTTAGCGGTATAAATTGACGATAGATATTGCCCGATGTTATATGCCGCTTGATATCGCATATTGTCTGATATGGCACATGTCGTCGTATCATATGTCACATTGAGTCGCATGCGTATGATGTCGCACGTCAATATATAAGATCACTTGACCTATTCATCTCACGTTGCGATATTACGTTTATACCACACATCACAGAGAATATATCGCAGTATTCATCGGCCCTAAGTATTACGATGTAAATGGTGGGAATGGATCACGGGTGGAAAGAAAACTCCTAACAAAAGGCACCAAAACATTTACAAATTCACTCATCATGCTGCAGGTACTCAGCTACTACTGCACTTGTTAATACTTTCCAATGGTATACGGGTATCATCCACTTCCCATGTTTCTTTTCCTTCAATAAGACGCATGAGGTGCACATACTTCTGCAATGCTTTCTTTATATTTAGCCCTGTAGCTTACAGATTACCTATACGACCGCCCAAATATATTTCTCAATATCCCAATCCGACACGCCCAAGTCTGAGAAGTGCCTCTCCTTGTTAGAACTCTTGTTATTTCAATGTGCCATAGTCTGACGCCTAAAATCATGTATTGGACTCACACCAAGGTTGGCGACTCGCATGACCTTTCAAACTCGAGATGCCACAAGACGTGCTTCCTCGAAGAGTGTGGGCATTAATTTTTTTTTATTCGAACAGGAATGAAACTTACCAAACTCCTTTCTTATCTTCATCTCTCGCTTCTGCCAATCGGAAGTCCCTAAATATTTACTGCATGCTAAAATCAATGCTGGAATATTTCAAAAAATATTTTTCGAATTGCTAAGGAGAGTCTCGTGGTTCCGACGTAAATAGTTATCCTTAAGGTCCTACAATACAATATTTCCACTGTGACAGATTTAAAATTATATTCCATATTACATTATACCATCAATTTTTTAACCTCAGTACGTCACTCATAAATGCCAAATGCGAACTTCGTAATTATACAACCTTTGCCGTAGACCATAAGGGAAATAGCTCATACAAATCACGGATATAATTCAAAATTAAACATTAAAGGTAGTAATTCTGGGCGTAAACTCAATGTCATTGGCTCAGTAATTAATATTTGTTAATTGTATTTACTGTGCATTTTACAGAAAAATGAATGGTTATCTATCATAATGTATTGGTGCTATCTAAATTAAAGTATACAAAGTTAAATTTCTTCACCAGGTGACAGATTACGGTAGGATTATAACATAAACGAAACTTACAAGAACCAGAAAAAGCCCTAAACTGAGAGTCGTTTTGTAGAAAAATTTTCTCAGACAAGGAAAAAAAAGTAGCGACAGAGAAATTTCATACAAGTCGCGGGAACAGAGTAGAAGGCTGAGTGGTCATGACCGGTATTTTCCGGTCGATTACTACGAGAGAATGCGAGGAGGAATGAACGATTGAGTGTTTCGGGGTTGAGTTTTCTTTCTCCTCTCAGCAAAGAGTTCTTAGTTGCTATTATGTTCCTCGGACAAAGCCTTAAAAATTGTAACCGTCATAATCGATATGATCCCAACTAGAGAATATTTTAGGGAAGTAGAATTTTTTCGGGCAGTAATTTGAAATTACGTCTGTAGCTACATATTCAGCCTACTCTAGGTTTTAAATAATTCCAATCTATATGGTAAAAGAAAATTAAAATAACGGTTTAAATAAGTTTTACGGTATAAATGAGGTTAAGTATTTCATAAAATGGAGAGTATTAAGCGGACAATAAGACTTAGGGAAACTGGATGTCTTTTTTAAGCTAAAAGAAAATACAATCAAACGGTCTATAGCGAGAGCAATTTTGCATCTGCAGTCGTTTGAGGGGTGACAAGTTTTTTGCTACCTCGTTATATTTCAAACTTTGGTAGATGAATAACGTTCATAAAGCGATGATTTAATTAACAAATCCTATTTTAATTAACCTTTTTTTCTCTCTGAAAAGTATATGGCAGGCAAGCTAGAACATTAATTTTTGAATTTAGCAGACAAGCATAACTAATATGAGTGACCGAGTGCGTAGGAAGTGTGAAAGAGATTAGATAAATAATGATTGGCCGAATTTTGGCGTTCAGCCGTATCGGTTCCCAAAATTACTACAACGAACAAACTATCTTCCCTCTCCTCGATCTTATGAAATAGATGTTTAAATGTTGATTTGATTTCACGTTGCAACACGTTGGCGTTGCAACGTAAAATCAAACGTGTATCAGTGTGAAAAATTCAGTGCCTATTTCGATGTCACTGCATTTGTGCGGTTTTTAGCTCGTTTCCGAACAGACCACTGCGGCCGGAATGAGCAAGGTCGATAATAGTTATGCAAAAGAATATGACAGGAATTCTACGGTAGTTACTTTCTCGTAAAGTCATGGAGAAAGGTGATTGAAAACATGTGAAAATTCATGAAACTGAAGTGGTAATTAAGATGAAGTTCTATTGTTGAAGTCATCTATCTAGAGAATAACCTGTTAATCACAGTGTACATGCCACAACATTGATTTGCCAGAAGTGGTATTACATCCTCTGTATACCCAACGTGAATGCAAATATCTGGAATAACTTGTTTGACCAGGTCCAAGGACAAACTCGGAAACAGACCCTAGGGGAATATAACGACCATTTTGGGTACACGTCTGACAATGAGTGCTGTGAATTAGCTATACTAGCGAAGTTTGTACCGTGCCGTCTACCGTACGTTCACCATTAACCATAATGACAAGACGGAACTTTTACACACAACGTATTCATGCCATTCAATTTCGACAGTTTACGTTCTTCTCAAGGTCAACGTCATCAGTGTACAGCGTTCATTTTCAACCAAGGAATTTCCATAAAAAATATCGACATAGATCAGTGTGAAACATTTTGTGAAATAGTGCACAAGTTATTTTTATGAAGGCGAAATAGATGAAATTCCATTAAGTTAACTCAGAATCTATGACATGACGTTTATTTCTACGGAAAAAAGATATCCGCGACAGGGAATTCAAAGCCACGACCTTTGGAACGCCATGCCACCAACATTATTCCACTGCCGGAAGTTCATCACTGAATTAAGCGTGGAAGTGATGATACATCACTTTGGTTCATCACACAACAACATTGGTTGAAATTTAGACTTAATCTCTTAAACAAATTCCAAGACCATATTTTCAGTGATTACGTTAAAAATATTTTGCGAACCCCAACTTACTATGGTAAACTGGACCATAATCGCAAAATCAGAGAAATTGATTGCCGAACTGACAGATTCAAAATGTCCTTTTTTCCTCGTACTATTAGGGATATGAATAAGGGTAAATGTATCCAGTACGGGTGTAGCAATGGATAACATTGGTAGCAGCATGTTGGTATGAGCTAACCCAACTAACAGCATGTTTTTGCATGTTTGCTTTGCAATTTTTATCTTTTTTTTACATAGTGAAGTTTGAAGAGTATATAAATACTAATCTTTTTTTATGCATGATTTGGTGAGAATTCACCCCCTGCCACACACCTTTATGGTGGCTTGAAAGGTATAATGTAGATGTAGATAGATACATACGTAGCATGGGAATTTATCATTATCGCGTTTAATTTTCAGCATAATAAGGAATCACGAATTAAAACTTAGTCCCGCTGTGTTTTGAGCCATGCAGCTGATCCGGAATATTCATTTATGATTGAAAAAGAGAATATATATGCTTTTATAATGATCGGCAGACGACATAAAATATACCGGGAGGATCATCCCGTAATTGTGGTTCACCGTCGCCAGCAGACGAGAACGTGCCGCAGGTAAAATAGAGCATGGATTCAATTCGATTGTATGCGCTGGCGTCAAAGATCGCGCTTGCGTGATTCTACTGTGTTGATGACTTGTAGTATGCTAGAATTGGTAATATACAAGTGTTTTCCGTCATTGGAAACAGATCGAGCAAATTACGCTAACTTCCTAGTCGTCAATCACCCCGCTTATGTCAATAGAGTAAAATAACAAGAAGTTATCCGAGATAATAAAGTTAAATCAATACGCTATCGTTGGTGTTTTTGATACTCTACCCAAGTACATTGAGATTTGAAGGATTTATTTCCAAGGTTCATTTTATCTGTGGACTATAATGGAGTCACGGTCCCAAGCTAGTGTATTGAATCCGAATGAATTAGGTTAGATTAGAGAAGTAGATAGTGTGCAGCGTAGAGCAGCTAGTTTCGTCAAAAGGTTTTACCATAGGTTAAGTAGTGTAACAGAATTAATACAAGGGTGGTAATCATTATCAGAACGTAGGTTAAAGCACAGAATAATTCTCTTACAGACATTTAAATCGGATAGCTTTACTGAAGATGCTTGGCATATATTAAAACACCAGCGTATTTTGCTAGATTCGACCAAATAAATAAGATTAGAGAGATAGATTGTCGAACTGATAGATTCAAAACTTCATTTTTCCCTCGTACTATAAGAAAATAGAATAGGCGGCATGGCAAAGGTAGGGGAATCATTTTAGAGTAGTCCGTAGTGCATGATGCATGTATCCGTTATTACTAGGTAGATACTAAAAGTCTAGTTGCCTGAGACCCTATAGTAGCATGTTTGCATGTTTATAGTGCATGCTTGGTGATCTTTACCCCCTGCCACATACCCTCGCGGTGGCCTGCAGGGTATCGTGTAGATGTAGATGAACTTCACCTTTCTATCTGTTGATACTCCACCGATTTCACCTAAATTGCGCGTTCGTTTCTTGCCTCTCCCCAGATACCCAATTATTTCGTATCTAGCACTGCCTAGGGCCTTCAACAGTGTGGGCACCATTTAATACCACATCAGTCCATTTTCCACGTTCAACTTTCCACAGCGCCCACTCTCATGACACGCCTTATTATATACTTCCCTCCTGATGCGCCCATTTCCCTCTAATATCCCCGTAAAGCTGCCTGAAAATCCTCCAATTTCAGGACATAAACTTCCTCAAGTACCATTCTAGTAGGTTCCTAACGTATTCGACGAAGTTTGATGCAGCAATTTCCGAACAAAATCATTCGACCAAAAGAATTGGGTTGGTACCAATACGTACGATGGATAAGTAGGTACAGACTTTCCATTCCAAAAGCCAAGTTTAGAGTTCTGGCACTGTCAGATACTTTCAGTTGATTCTCTCTTCCTACTTAAGTGTCGTAACAAGATTATTTCAAGTGCAGTACTTAATCCATGGGATGGAAGTTTAAACCTCTTAGCGCCCTTGGCCTAGAGTTAGGCAGCTGCCGACTTCGTGTTTCCCTCTACCCTTCTTCCGAACCCAGCAAAAACCTATCTATATCCAAATGGCCACAATTTATGTTCACCTCGCTCAAAATGAAATAAATAAAGCACCTTGATTGAATAAAATTCTTCCCGGTCTCCCCTATTCCAGTTTTTACGTTTCAAAAATTCCCATATTCCGAATCGGCTATTTCACAGAGTTTTTGTTTTTCAAGCTATTCGCCGTTCTTTTATATGATGCATGTGGTCAGACAATCTAATTTTTGTATAAAGGGGGGGCAACTAATTTATTCTCCATTTCCCTATCCTAGCAAGTCACATCCATCTCCGTCAAATTTATTAAATTATTAGTGTGCTCTCTGTCCTCAGACTTCCTCCTCTTGAGAAACTTCTCAACAAAATTAAATAATTTTTTAATAAAAACTATTTTCATGAAACACGAATACCTTGATCCATTACCCTTATTTTATTAAAAAAAACACTTCATTATTTGATTCTCTCCCATCCATTTGGCTTGAGCGAAACATTGAAGTATGCTTCTTTTATTTTTGTCCAATAATGAAACATCCGATAAAAATTCTCTCATGACCTATTTATACTTCACATGCTCTGTCCGTATAATAATGTTGCCATTTCGCATCAGAAAAACGGGATATCAACTCATGAACAACTGTGGTACTGACCATACCTCCGATATCAGCAATGGGACCTTAATTTATCAATTTGTGCGATAAGAGTTAATTCAATCTGCACGGACAAGGATTTTCGATTCAACAAAAAACCACATATTGGTGAAAAGGAAAGAAATATCCTATATATGCAGTGCATATGTTAAGTTGTATGTAGCTGTGGTAATGTATGTAGTTATATAGTAACTTTCTTCCTCTTTGGTTTCTTATTGCCTCGATAATTTTGTAACGATCCGAAGTTTTTACTGCTTAATTTGGAAATGGACTTCTTCGTATCCGCCCATCTAAAATATTATATCAGCGAAATTTCAATAACTTGCGGATTTATTTCAGCATTATATGCAGCAATGGGAAATATTGACTCGAGATGAGATGAAGCCTTCATTTAGAAGCATTTTCCTCTTGTATAGTAGAGCAAGTCACCGTTATGGATCAAGGAATACTGGAGCTGATTAATGTGTTTCAAAGCACCAGTTCAACCTATTTAAATTTTCCTCCACTTTCCCTTCGTTGGCCCACTGGTGAACCACTTTCCAGATTCACGTTTCATTAATCCTTTCTCATTCAGATACATTCACAAATGAACGGCGATCGCTTAAGACCACCATCTCACAACTCATATCTCTTGAGTGTGAAACGAGACCTTAACCGATTTCAAGTGAGAAATTGAGGAGTCCTAGATCGCTAAATTGGAGACTTCGAGCACGTTACTTGAAAAGGCGAAAGCATAAATCGCTGATGTTCGGTGAATGCATTTTCTTCCAGATGCCATAGCGTTCCGCAGCGAATCAAGCAACAATGCACCTTCGAAATGGCGACCGAGTACCGAGAAACGCTTTTCTTCTGTACTCCAGTGACTCTCTCCCTCCGACACCTACGGCGATCATTTGACCCGTTTGAGCGGCAGGAGAGATCCAACGGTATTGCTAGTTAAACTGCGCCATAGTTCATAAACTAATAACTAGTCGACGGCCGCTAGCAGTTACGAAATGCAACAGCAATGTCATCGCTTCCGACCACTGTTCGAGATTATAGGCTCGCGGGTGAAGACTCTCTGCCTAGCGGCAGGCTGCGGAAGCGCGTGTTGATGGTTGGTGCCCTTGATATAAAAAAACGGAAGAGAAACGGATAATGATGCTCATTTTCCCTGTCCATCACAACCGAAATCCTGTAATTGACGGTTGACAAAGGCAGTTTGAACATTTGATTACTTTCCCGAACTAAGAGATCATCATAGTGTCTGCTACCGCGTGTGATGATGATTTATTATTTTTCTAACGATTTTCCTAAAAAGTGAATTCCGGGCAAAACCAAATCGGTGAATTATATCAAATTTAAAGGGGCTTATATATCTTGCAATTGCATCTCTAAAAGATCTCCCACACCCGGACACATTCTTTATTTCTATCTTATTGATTATCTTTCACAACTCTGAGGTTTCAAGCGTGATTGAGTGGAAACGTAACATAATAGTAACTGCAAAATGAGCAACTTCCACCGAGAAAAACGTTTATAGCGACCGAGTTTCGCTTTTTACAGCAATTTTACTTTTTTCGCTTTTTTTATTTGTAAAAAGCGAAACCCGGTCGCAATAAACGTTCTTCTCGGTGGAAGCTGCTCATTTTGCAGTTACTACTCTTAAGTTAAGTTTACCCATATATTACTTTATGTAACAGCAACGCATTTATAATGGCGATGAAGGCTAAATCATCAATATGGCTGTGGATCTTCAAAATGAAAGAGTTGAAAAAGAAATGTAACTAAATCAGAATTCAAAATTTACTTTTTCAACTATAGCAGTGCCGTAAAGAGTGTACTCATACCTATTCCCTTGCTAACTGGTTGTTCATCGACAAAGATTAGAATGAGAAACACTATGAAGAGAGGAGAAGAAATGAAGTGATATTGCTTCGGATTTTGGTTTGATTTTTATGTCTACGGCTGTATTTTATTGGTAACTAAAGACAACTTATGTTTTCCTACAGTTTAAATACTCATATATGAATGCCTCATGCCTAAACAGCTGTCATCAATCACTATTGACGATGAGTAAGATTATTAGCTATGACTCCCCGGGATATATTACGCAGAAATATTCTCCCGTACATAATCGGTACAAACTTATTCAATATGGAATTAATCTCCTCGACAGAAGCAAAACGACTAAATATGCACTACTGTTCACTGACCAAAGCACAATTCAAATGGATTTCTCTACCGACCTGATTTTCTCCCGAGTGAATGTAATTGAATTGAATCAGGATATAACGAATCCGTTTGCTGTCAGAGGAGTAATAGCAGCGATTAGATACCGGAGTTCCCATTTCATGCTCAATGTATACACGAAGTAAACGACTGAAATATGGGGCACCTTTTACTGTCCTGTGATTAAATCGATTCCACGTAAAGACACGAATAGGAGATGATTTAAAATATAAAATTATAATGTTGCGTTGTAAGGTTGCCAAATTCATTGATGGTAGATCATCATCATCATCATCGGTCAACAATCCTAGGATTGGTTTGACGCAGCCCTCCACTCGATTCTTCTATCGGCCAACCTCTTCATATTGACGTAGCTCCTCTCTTTTACATCCTTCACAACTTGCTCCATATACCTCATACGAGGCCTGCCTTTTCCATTCTTCCCGTTCACTTTTCCCTCGTCTATTGTCTTCATCAGGCCATCGTGTCTCAAGATGTGGCCCATTAAGTTGTCCCATCTTCCTTTTAATGTTTTCAATAGTGATGATAGATAATGGTTATAAATTGTACTTATTTATTTTCATGAAGTAATTTTAAGAAGAGCTTTGAAGGATACCAGCCCATAAAATGACTTTTCGAACTGCAGCATTAGGTAACAGCATAATGGTTATGCCTTTTAACAGTCAAGTTTTGCATACCTTCACCCGTGTACCACGGAGTGATCCTGAGGCCAATGGCTTTGCGTCCTCGCCTAATCTATGCAGTCACTGAACTGGAGGGTTAGAAGCATTTTTACTCTAAACTGACAAAGGTAAACACATTTTACCATCTCTCGATGAGCAACAGGATTAACTCGAAGAAAAATTAATTGCTGAGATTTTAAGTAGGTAGGGTGGCAAGGCTAAAAATGTAATTTTGAAGAAACACATCACCAAAGTCGGAGGAATTTTCTTATCTACGCAGCTTGTGTAAAGGACTGATAAGGAGAAAAACAGCGCCGGTAAAAGAAGTTACTACCCAGGGAATTCAGAACCACGTAAAGACACGAATAGGAGATAAGTTAAAATATAAAATTAGAATGTTGCGTTGTATGGTTGCCAAATTCATTGATGATAGATAATGATTATAAATTATACTTATTTATTTTCATGAAGTAATTTTAAGAAGAGCATTGAAGGATACCAGCCCATAGAATGATTTTTCAAACTGCAGCATTACACCATAATGTTTATCCCTTTTAAATGTCAAGTTTTGTATACCTGCGCCCGCATACCGCAAAGTGATCCTGAGGCCAATGTTACCCAAGGTTCTATTTCACTATTTTAAACACTTTCTTGAACAAATTGATGTTTTATAAAGTGATATCCTACCGAGTAAGGCTCCAACGTGTGTTACTTACAGGTAGGATACCCCAAAAAGAATGGAACAATGGATGTGCATACCTTTCCGTGTGTTATTACTGATTATACAGTTTTTTCTCTTGGCGAGTCTTAAAACTCAACTATTGTGACACTCCGCCCAGAGTCGCATTTGCCGTTTAACATAGTAGCCGTGGGTTTGATTTCCAGTAGTCAATATGACACTAACAAGACTGGGCTGTGCGATACATCCACTTTTCTATGTAAAGTGGTAACGTTGTATCATTTCACGTGATATTACATATCGCAAGGAATCGAGTGATATCGTATGCCACATGACATCGCATCATATGTTCCAAACCAATCTCATGATGTCATATGTTACCAAAATGTATCGCATTTCACAAATTTGCAATTTTGATTTCGGGTGCGACATAACGATCGGCAGAACGATGTTGGTAGTACAGCCACAGGCTAAACTGTGGTACAGCTATATATCGAACGATAGGAGGGTGGGAGATGTCTTTTGTACAGTTATCGGGATTTAATGATCAGTGTAGTCTCTTGTGTTCAGAATTTTAGTCATACGTATACCTATGAATAAACTACAGTAGATTCTTCATCATTAGTTTTACTTTCCTATCACTTCCTCGTTACTTACTGGGCCGATCAATTTTATCTTCATCAGCCTTCGATAACACCATATTTGGAATGTTTCCACCCTTTTCTTCTCTGCTGCTGCCATCGTCCATGCCTCACTGACATAAGTAAACACGCTCAAGATGTACGTTATGATGAATCGCTTCCTTACTTCTACGCTTGTATTTCCAACTGTAAGTAGATTCATCTTTTGATAGAATGCCCTGTTTGCTTTGACTATTCTACTGACTATTTATTTCTTGCTTCGTACATCGTTGTTTACTCTGCTTCTCAGGTAGCGGAACTCTTTCACCTCTTAAATTTTTGTTTTCCTAGTTTAGCATTGGTTTTAGCCTCTAATCTCTTGCTGCACAGAAATATGTTAGTGTTCATCTTATTGATCTTCAGCTGATATCTGGCATTGTCCTTGCCAAGGTTATTAGAATCTTATTCAGTTCTCTCTCTATCTCTACCATGACTGCTATGTCATCAGCGAATCTCGGCATGCTTATTTATTATCTCCGTGGATATTCACTCTAAAATACTTATCTTTAATTTCATTGATGACTCTTTGGATGTAAAAATAAAAAATTACGGGAGACAGTATCCCCGTAAAAGAGAGTCAGTCTTGTGTCACTCCTTTCCTTCTTCTTGCATCTTCACAGCGGAGCCTAGATTTGATCACAGCTACTTAGTTTGTATGCATCTACGTCTAGGTCACCCTGCGAGCCACCACGAGGGTGTGTGGCAGGGGGTGAAGATCACCAAACATGCACTATTGACATGCAACTAAAATATTTAATGGAGGCATGCTAGATAATAAGGCCAAATGCTGCTACATGGCTAGCATCTACATAATAAGAAAGGGATTATTGGTTGTTATTACATGCATCATGCACTACAGACTACTCTGACTATATTTAATTTACCTATCCCATTACTATACTCTGCCTATTGTTCTCTCTTATTGTACGCGGGAAAAATTACATTTAAATCTATCGGTACGACAATCTATCTCTCTGATCTTGTTAATCTGATCAAACCTAGCATAATACGCAGGGGTTATTAATATATATCTAACGTATACAAACTGTGTATAATTCTTCGGTCATTGTAGGGCACTTCAATTCCATTCAGAATTCCAAGCATTTAATTCCAATTTACGTTGTCGAAAGCCTCCTCTAAATCCATAAATGCAATGAACATAAGTTTTTTCATCTCCATTCTCTTCTCTATGTTCTGCAGCCTAAGGACCAATATTGCTTCTCTTATACCCTTACTTACCCTCTGAATACGAATTGACCTTCTTCCAGGAACTTCTCTGCTTTTCGTTCTATTCTCCTGTAGATGGTCCTTGTAGATGGTTAATATGTTCGATACATGTATCGTCAGGCTATTGGTCCTAAAATTTACACAGTTCTCCGCTCTCTTCTTTTTTGGAATAGGAATGATTATGTTTTTCTCAAACTCCGTGGGTATCTCTCCTGTTGAGTACAAATCGTTCACTTAACAAATTGTTTTATAAAGATGGGTTTATGTCTTCTCTTTTGAATTTTTAATTAGCTCTGTGGGAACATCGACAATTCCAGAGGCCTTAATCATCCCAGGTCCCTTAATTCTGCATCAAATTCTGATCTTAAGATTGGAGCTCCCATTTCATCCTTTTCCACTTCCCTTTCCTCTTGGATCACTTTAGTGCTGAGATTGTTTCCATTGAATAACTCTTCCAGGTATTATTTCCATCTCCTCATTTAATTGTACATTTTCAATCAAAAGTTCTCCATTCTAGTCCCTTGTGGCAGTGCCTCTTGCAATATGTAGATTAGATAACGGATTGCGACAGTAGATCATTCATAGGATTTTCTACACATAATTACTTACTTCTTTCCAATTTGTACATCGGTTTCCCGGTCAATGTTTGGATCTACCTCCATTGAGTTCACAATCATCGATTCTCGTATAAATGATGCTTCCGTATTCTGTAAAAAAACACTCTTGTCCCCATTTTCGTCTCAATTGTTTTCTGTAGCAGTATCCAAGCAAAAGAAGTTATGATAAGAGAATGGAATACAAGACGATGCAAAGACACGGATAGGAGAGGAGTTAACATTAAAATTAGAATGCTGTGTCGTATCATTGCAAAACATATTGATGATGGATAATGTGCGTAAATTAAAATATTTTATTTGCATGGAGTGGCAAATTTTAAGTAGAGAGTTGAAGGTGACAGTTATTTGAAATTGGAATGCTGTTAAATATGATGATAATGGTTGCGTTCTGGTAAAGTAGTTAACCGAAAGCATTCGGATTTTGCTTTTTTATTATGCTCTAAGAATTTTTTTATGAATGAAAAAGAAACGACAAAAACAAGAGCTTACGCTTTAGGAAACTAATTTCACTAATAATATCTCTTGGGGTGAAACTCGTATTTATAGCAGCGTACTAAATGGCTGCTATCAACGTTTTATTATAACTTTGAAAGCAATCTTTCGCGTACAAAAATATAAGATATTTAATGAAAATTACAGACTTACTGCTCAAGAAATTCAAACTCAAAAAAAATAATGTACTGGTCAATCCCTTGGAATTGTGGAATAACTGAACTGGAAATTGAATAATAAAAGGTTTTAAATTGGAATAATTTATTTCAAAGTGGACCCTTCGAAATGCATATTTTCAACGGAAAAAAACAATATTTACAAATTTATGGCCATTCACCCCAAGGTCATTAAAATCACTTATTAGTTGCAATTAGAGCTGAAATGGAGAATATCTAGTCAACATCCCAAGATGCAGGGATACCACTTTCTGCTTGTGTCAGCTACGACGCTCTTTTAAAAGTAGAACGGATCTCCGAAGCATAACTACCTCATTTAGGAAGTGTCGAACGATTTCAATGAACTTTTATGATTTTTACAATGTCGTAGCACTCAATATGACCGATCTGACTTTTAGAACGCTGCCCGACAAAACTGCGCGGGGCGAGTGGAGTATTCCATTGTTTTCCAGGCACGTGGAAGTCGTCGTTCATTTCTGTATGGCTTATTATGCCAAACGTTTTACGAGCACTTTCCCTCTTTCAAATAACCCCAGAAACCACTCACCATCTTCTGAAACGCCTTTGCGACGAGGTTCCATCATCGAAGGCGTAGTTGAGAATTAAACGAAACATTTTGGCGCCGACCAGAAATGAAAAGCAACCGACCTTCATTCGGAGCATAACAAAATCCAATCTCATTTCCTCTCCCACCTCTTGAAAAACTTCAAGGTCAGATCAGATACGACAAGAAATGACCAAAGCCAAACCTGGAGGGCGTATTTCATGGACACGTCGTGCTTTTATATTTTTATCTTCGTTTAAGATTCTCGCGTGGAGGAAAAATTGATTGTAGCCGATGAGCAGTGCCTACAATACAAATGACAGATCTTACGTGAAATTACGTGAAATTGGTGAAAAATATCAAGTCACTTCTTGGGGGTTCAAATAGTTATCTCAGATTTTCGGTGATCCCATTTCAACTTCAGCTGTTACTTCCATCGTCTGTTAGTTTACATAAAATATAGTGCAGACGAACTACAGAGTGGATCTGTTTCAATGCGTTTAGCGCAGATGGAAGTAACAGATGCCATTGGAAAGCGTTTGCAGCAAACAACTTGAAACCCTTCAACGTAGTTATGCAATTGGAAGTACCCCTTATGACATTCGGCATCACGGTTTCACTGAGCAGCGGAATCCGTAAGTCATGAGGCTCTCATCAATTAGAGACTTATTTACAGAATTTTTCTGAGAGGGTGCAAGCCGTTGAGTGATTCGTTTGCGACGGTGCTGCCATCTTAGCGTTCAATCCCCTGGTTCAATCATTGTCGAATTTCAACCTGAAATATCGAGGGAAATTCCAGATCTTTCATAGTTACAGCAGTCACTTTCATCACTTCTCCATTACTCGGTCCCACTTGAAATAAAATATTTTCACTGCCAGCCAATAGGTAAGCCTCACTGCCTGCTGGGGACGGGTTCCAAAACAAATAATAATATATGGACAGTCTCACTTGATTTCTATCACTAAGAATGCATAAATATAACGAGGACCATAATCATGTAGCACCAAATATCCTACAATTCTTTTTTTACTACCTGCAAACTGTCAACGGATTTGAACCTGATTAATAATTGACCACGTAAAGTCATGCATGACGACAAGATTGTCCGATGAATACTTATAGCACTACATTGTTTCATTTTTGAACCCATAAAAATTTAACCTCTTCTTAAAGCCCCAAATACTCTTATTATCCATCGTTGTATTTTAAAGGATATTTTTCTTTTTACTAATACCTCCCCTCATCTATAAAATGCATTTCTTACTTTGTTATTTTCTCCCACAGTAACGATTTCTTAACACACTAAGCTCTGTCTAATCTAATCTAATTTTGTTTTGAGCAACCGGTTATCTGGGTGCACAAGAGTTGACCGGGAGAAAACAATACAAATTGGTTTTGAGTATCTTCGGATGCCCATTTTCTGGTTGTCTGGATTGGCCATGTGTCCGTAATTTTTCTAAGAGTACGTATTAGTTTTATTTCAACCGTAATTATCATTGCGGGAAAAAGTAAAGATTTGGCTTGATAATAAAATAGATTGGCTTGTATTGCCAATTGCTTAAATGCAAAGGAAGTCGAAAATATTTTACGTCTGGAAGACTTTCCCTCGTTGCAAGAGGAAAATGCTACAGCTGTTATCGGAAGATTTCATCTTCGAGGAGTTATTTTAGTTTTATCTCAACGCTAAAAATCAAGAGGATCTGTGGAAATCTGTGCATCAAGTTTCCAATTTAAATGCTGAGAATTGAGATTATTATGATTCCCATTGCTATTGCAACAAACACGAATCAAGAAAAAATTATTTACTATCGAAAAGGGATTGTCGTAAACCGTTTAATATTTAACAACAGATTCGGGTTAATTAGCCAAATTTTACCCAAAATAATGAAGCGTCTAACATATATATACCATGCATATAACAGAGTTCCAGTAGTTTCATTCGTTAACATTCATTCTTAGGTACCTAATCATTTGCTTGAAAATACTCGCAAATTGAACCATTAAACTATATTTGATGCTTATTTCTTTGTCACATTTTATTTTCTTGTTTTCTTCGCTTTTCTTTACATTCTCGATTCAAAAGCGTCCTGTCTAATCTAATCTTCTTTTCTATTATCGCACTTTATGGAAAATTTACAACGCTGTGATCCCTATCAATGCCTTCTCTAACCTTTTACTTAGCTCTCTATACTTAGTTTAACTTATTACCTAGTATTTTGATAGGCTATTTCCGTGATGCGCTCAATAATTAGTTAGGAATTGGGTTGGTTAGGGCTGCTTAACTACTGGCTTCCCATCGTGGAGGCTTGAGCTTGAAACTCGATAGTGGTAGTGATTTTTCAGCGGTATAATGGTCCCCACTTCAGCAAATAGCGTTGGTCACTTCTAGTTCAGTACTCTGTGCGTCGGACAGGACGTTACACTGTGGAATTTTCGGCGCTTTTAGTAAAGAGCAGGCTAATGTCGATGCCGGGTTTCTCTCCACCCTTCCTCCGTTCCCCAAAAATCCATTCTAGGTCCAACTACGCACCATGGAGCTAATGAACTTAGTTTTCAGTCGCCTCCGTTGAATCACTGCTAACCAACTCATAAATTGTCCTGCTCTCCTTAAAATCTTTCCTTTTGCAAGTGAATTCTTGTAGGCCTACGCCGTGCCTCGATTCCTCTCCCGACTGCTTTGTCTCCAATCTGGTCTCCCCTTCCCGTTGCTCCCGTTATCTGACGTACGGAGATGCGTCACGAACATTGCAATCGGACCCCTGCCCCTCAACCAATTCAGAGGACCTTTTATCTTCTGACGGATGTTTATGGCCTCCACTGGAGGCTTCCCTAAGTACACAAGTATCACTTGAAAACAATGCCACATTCGCCGCATTTCCTGGCGCTTAATCCCTACAAACCGCACGATTACGAGATTGCATACGAATATTTGATTACTCGATAACTTTATGGTAGGATATGCTTGTAACCGAAACGCATATGCTAAATAAAATTTATCGAAGGAATGTAGATAAACAACTTCCGCAAATATTTATAACGACTTTTGCGTTTGAAATCAGCATGATATTAAAAGCAGCATGAAATCGAAAAGAAAACTAAAAAATGAGATTTTCGAGGGAAATGAAGACAAAAGGGAAATGGAAACAGCTGGATTGAGGAGGAAAGTTTTTTTTCACTAGCGTATTGGACGTGGGTGGGCATTATAGCAGTGATGCTAGGAAAAGCATTGATTTGGATAATAATAATAATGCATTTATTCCATTACCACTTACAATATTGTGTTTGACAATTTATATGAATCAATGGAATATAGGTACTCCAGAGGAACAATAAGCTGGCATTTACCAACATATGACAACTTATTACGAGAACTTTGGGCAAGGATGCGAATAGAAAGACGTGTGATGCGCGGAAAAACTAAAGAGTGAACACGTATTGAGTATGGTTCGGAAGGAGTGGAGATTGTTGGAAAAAAATGAGAGAACACAACAGAGTTGGTGAACGGAAGATAGGAACAATGGTTTGCTGCATGCCGTTATCGAGGGTAGAATGCTGGGTAAGCATGGACGAGGAAGAAAAGGTACAGTTCCGGACAACATATTCTTAACACTTCCCGACGGCATGTACAAACTATGGCTTACCATGAAGAAGGGTGGGAAAAATGCCGATTTCAAGACAGAAATAATACAAAGTAGGAGCCTACTGATGAATGAAATGTAAAGTAGATAATGGACACCTCATCTAAACCCACCTTAGTCAGTACAAAAGTAACAATATACCTCATTGCACAACTGCCCAATATTTGGAAAGTCACCCGTAAACTTAGTGCAGTCCTGAACCCAATATTGGTGAGAATACGGTAAGATATGTTCCTAAAGTCGAACTCGAACTCACTAAGGGGATCGGGTTAGTGAGGAACCTAGAGTATTGGCCTCCCATCCTGAATGAGCCCTTTCAAAGTCCGGCAGTGGAAAATATTTTTACTGGCATGCCGGTACTAATTGAATACTAAGTTGAGAGCACTTCGAGTTCAGTACTACATCCATCAGATCCATGGAAGGACCGTGGACCCCTTGGCCCCGTTTGTTAAGAACATGCTAATGCCTACGCCAGGGCCCTCTCCACCATTTCCCTGTTCCCTGTATACCTCCTGTCCCTACCTAATTTCCCATCTATTTTAATTGGTACAATTGACCATAGTTGTCAGTCGCCTCCACGGAATAACTGAAGTTAACTAAGCAAGGGCATCAAAAGGACAAAAGTTTTATAATTCGTGGTTAAATAGGCAATGGCATAACCGCAATGTGTTTACCTGTGCAACAAATTAATTTGTAAGCTCTACTAAATTGCATATTCAGGATCTGCTAACCGTTGAACGTGTTATGAACGTGAACCGTTAACGTGTTAACGTGTCACAAAATAAATGTACCCAATGGGGTCGTTTACCATATTTTTTAAATAAAGTTAAATTTAAATAAAATAAATTAAAAAGACCCGTATTTTTGCGTTTTTTGATCCGTCAATTATTTCTCGAGTTATAAGCAGGGAAAAACTGATGTTTTTAACCCTTTCGGAAAAGTGGACGTGGTGCAACCTCTGACGTCATCGACTTCGTCCAATCACAACTGAGCCCGCGAAGCTACTTCGCCTTATCGCAATGGGGGGGGGGGGGTTGGTAACACAGCTGACTCTGACAATAGAAGCGGTTGCGACAGGATCTGTGCGAGCAGTCCTTCCGAGAACCCCCCTCCACTCCCTTCCCTTCCCCGAAAAGCAGTTAAGGACGGGAGGAAAATGACGTCAATGATATCAAAGCAACTTCTTAGGTGGGCGTCACCTTTTGCTTATTTTAAGTTTTGATTTATGAGTGAATGGTTGTGGTTAGAAGATTAATTTTTTCACTAAAATTCGTTTTTCGTTTCCATCTAACGATTTCGTGTACAAAATTGCGATTTCGGATCCGAGTAAACGCCCCCATTTGTTAGAATTTGATTCTAGATTAAAGTTTAAAATCTAGATTTAGAGGAAGACGGAGGTAAACTGCCCTTTAGACTGGATAAAGGGAAGTAGGGGGTGTGCAGACTGTAAAAAGAGAGCGTGGGATGGGAATGTAGAAAAAAGGCATAGGATTATTCTAGTATAAATAATCCTAACTGGTGGAAAGTTGAATAATTATTATTATACAAAACAGATTGGTTTGAAAAGAATGAAGGGACACTGTTTATAAGCTTTGAAAACTTGCTCCAGATAAAAAACTTATTCCTTGGTTGCATTTTTAGATGGAAAGCATGTCGTAATAAAATTATTGGATAATATGGGGCTCCAAAGTTACAGATAAATTAAATACACACAGTATTACTCCAAAACAGGGCAACAATTTTCATGATAAATTCCTTTTATTTAAATGAGAAGATATGTAAACATTTATTACTATCAACTAAAAATTTTCTAGTTCAAATTGTAAGCTTCAAACTCAACTTAAGATGGTCAACTAATTTACCAGCATTTTGATAATAATTTTTACAGCAGTCAGCACTAATACATATATATGAGCAGCGGCGTCAGAAGTGGGAGGCAGGGGGGGGCATTCGACCCCCCCCCCAGAATTTGCCCTGGGCCCTTGAGAAATGAGTCTTCATTAATAAAAATTAAATTTCACTTGTATTCCAGCTTGTATTTTCCCTTCTGACGCATATTCTACTACCTTCATGTGCACTTTTAGTGGAATTCTAGTCTCTGCCCCCTCCTATCTGCAAAAAAATAGTGGCCCTTTTCATAGGAGCCGGGCCCTTTTCAAGGTTGGCTCCTCCCAGCGAAAATAGTTCCGACACCCCTGTATATGAGTAGAGGTAAGCACATTTAAAATGGATGTTTGAGCAAAAAATTGCATCTTATGGACTGGGAGATACAGTAACTTCTGATGCAAGAAGTATCCACAAGAAATATGTGGAGTAGGATCCTTACAGCAACAATTGAGATTAGTCACTTCCAACACAATAGGGCATAAAGGATAAATTAGGTTAAGGCCTTTGTATCAAGAGAACTGTTGCATGGTAGAGATATGGACGGTAGAAAAAGCAGAGAAGAAATAACTGAAAGCTTTTTAGATGAATTGTGATAGGAAGAGAACCAAGAGAAGCTGGAAAGAGCTATTTAAGAATAAAAAATAATGAGAAAAATAGATGTATGCAGTAAGTATGCATGGAATTATAATCAATATAATTTTCACCTGAAGATTCTGCACTTTGACTAAACCTGGTCATGCTGAATAAAATGTATGTGTAGAATTGCAGTATAAACTTTACCCATCCTTCACAAGATGAGAGAATTATACCCATTCAAGGCCGGAACCATTTTTCATATTGAAGATGTTGGTGTTAGGGATAGGAATTACTTAGGGAATGGAGGAAGGGTGGAGAGAAATCTTTGCACCATAATTAGTCTATTCTTAAAAATAAGAGCCAAGGGGTCCACAGTTTAAGGTCTCAGACATAACACTAAGATTGAAAGGTCTCTCCAAAGAGCACTCAAGTAGGGTCCAGTATACCACAGGAAAACCTCTGCCCCTGCAGAAACTAAACCTGGGCCCTTTGGATGGGAGTCCAGTACTCTAACCACCTCACCAACTCTATCCTCTTAGATTTCCTTACTGCTATAGCCAACACAACCCCATCTGAAGCAATCAGTAACAGTCTTAACTCATCCAGCTGGGTTGATATACTATACACTTACAGACCTGGCTATCCATTTGTATGGAAGTTCCCTTTTATATTTACAAACTCATGTTCTATGAAGCTAAAGACTGGATCCTCTTCCTGTCTCATCTTCATTTTTGACCCTTATGATGGTTCTAGACTTGGAAGAGCTCCTTCTTGTTCCCATGTATACTTTATCATCATAATATGCATCAAAGTACTTTTTTTATAGCAGAAGACTTTTTAAGCTAGGCCTGACATGATATCCAGAAATTAAAATACTGCCTGAACCATGATTTAATGGCTGGCTTTAGAGGTTAATCTAATTTTCCTGCTTCTAGTGTCTAGCCACTAATTGCTACTAAAATTGCAGTGGCAAGGAAGAATATGTTAAGCATTAACTATCAAGGAAAACTATCTACCACAGAAAAACCATTTCACCTAATTCATCAACAAGTAAGGCAAAGCAAGTATGACCTATACTGATGCTGAACAGATCCTACTTGTCTAATACAGAACCATTTTTATCAGAGACAATTCACAGTTCTCACAGAGGACAGTAAAGGTAAAAAATGCCTAGTACAGTTCCTGTAGTTAGTATTTCAAGCTCAAATTGCCATTAAACACTAAAATGAATTGAAACTGTAGTCTGAGAAATTTAGAGCTTCAAATACTCCTAATGTAATAAGAGCGTATGCTTTCCCGGTGAATTGATTGAAGAAATTCCTCTCGGATTCTCCACCGGGTTAGTTGGTCCATGGCCAACATTTCGGTGCTCGACTCGTGCACCGTCATCACAGGCTGGTGGAAAACCCGAAAGGAATTTCTTCAACTCCTAATGTAGTTTCAAAGCAGAAATACAATGTGCAAAAGTACAATAATGCAATAATGTTTGACACACTGGTTCTCTGAAGTAAATGCAAAGAATTTTACTATCAGGAAATGAAGAGGTAAGGAAAAATTTACCCACCATTTTTTTGAATGATGAACCACCTAGGTTAATCTAAAATGATGATTAATATGTGATTGTAATCATTGTAATTTTCACCTGAAGATTCTGCACTTTGACTAAACCTGGTCGTGCTGAATAAAAGGTACTTGTAGAATTGCAGTGTAAACTTTACCCATCCTTCACAAGATGAGAGAATTCTACCCAGTCATGGCTGAAACCATTTCTTATATTTGACTAAAGCCTATTTCATTGACAGTGTCACTGTGAATGAAATAGACTGACTATCACTATTCATGAACATACTTTTGATGGGCTAATCATCAGCTGGTTTGTATTGAATAGATATGATTGAGAGAATATGAATTAGTCTATGGTGGATTATGATAACATTTTTGAAAAGTTAGAATTATTGGGTAGACCTATAGAGGTTAGCTGCCAGATAAGCAAGTTTACTTGTTGAATTTGCAGTCATAGCCAAAAAGAGATGGCATTCAGAGGTGGTATTGGTTTATCCCTGGGTAAGGTAGACCTTTTAAAGATATAGAAATCTAAGAAGATGACATGAATTGGCAACGGGAGGCCACCAACAGTTATGCATCTCAACACCTAAAGGAGAGGGCAGCAGCGCTTCTTCATATGAGTGAAGGTGGAGACCAAAGTGGTCAGTACAGAAACACTCATTTCACATCAGTAGTAGTAACATTTATTTCAATAACTGTTGTACTGCAATGAAGGCAACGAGAACCCACCACATTATTACCCTGAGGAGTCATGGCTACTCCACTGTTTTCTTTTTATCAAGACCTTTTCAAGTAAAATATTGCAGAAGTAAAATAGTCCCCTATTTGGATCTCTAGGTGGGGACTAATTAAGAGAGTACATAAGTCAAGTTTGATAAATATTTTGGGTTAGGAACATGGATCGTGTGATCACCTTGGATCTGCAGAAGACTGGAGAACCTGAAGACAGATATGCAAAGAATGGACTTCGACGTAGGTAGGTACTAGGAATGAGCAAAATAAAGTGGCTCAAAGAAGGAGGCTACAGAATTATACTCACAGAATCTTTGAATTTTAATGTTGGAGTAGGAATAATACTCAGCGAGAGTGCTGAACTGAGTGCAAAGACCTAATTCTGCAGTGTAGTGAAAGGATTATAATGGCAAAGATTAATACCAAGCTTAAAGATGCCATTGTGATGCAAGTTTACATGCCTACTTTGGACTATAAAGAAGAAGAAGTGGAAGACATCTATGAGGATATCTATGAACTAATAAAGCAGGTAAGAAGAGAAGAAAACATAATTATTTTAGGAGACTCGAATGCTACTCACAATTAAGATCAAGCAGGAAGAATAACTGGAAAGTATGGGAAATTGAAAAGAGAGAGGAGAAAGACTTGAAGAATTCTCCATACAACACAAGTTGGTGAAGTGAAACACGTTGTTGGAAAACCACCAATGAAGAAGATATATGTCCTGGAAAATGCCCGGAGACAGAAGAATATTTCAAATTGACTACATTTTAGTGAAGCAGAGGTTCAGAAACCAGATGAAAAACAGCAAAAGCTACCCAGGTGCAGATATCGAAAGTGACCACAACTTAGTGATGATGAAATACCACTTAAAACAGAAGAAATTGAATAAATCAATCAAGAACGTTTGACGAGTAGAGAAACTAAAGGAGCCTCAACAGCTGCTGACCTATCAGAAGGCAGTGGAAAAGAAGATAGAAGAGGATATGACTGTGAATTTAATGGAAAAGAGTTGAGAGAACATCATCACCGGGCTACATGAAGCAGCAAAAGAAGTTCTGGGGAGAAAAAAAGTTGTCAAGAAAAAGAAATGGATTACAGAAGAAGTCTTAGAATTTATTGAAGAGAGAAGGAAATACAAAAGTGTGAAAACTGAAGAAGGGAAACCATGCTACCAAAGAATAAGTAATAGAATAAGCCATAAAGTGAGGAAAGGTTGAGAAACATTGACGAAGGATCTATGCAAAGATGTACAACACAACCTTGCACTTGGAAAGGTGGAAGCTGTGTATAGGATAGTGAGAAACCACTTCAAGGAACAAGAATGGAAAACTTTTGATTGTTCTTGAAGACAAAGTGAAGAGATGGAATGAATATCTGGAAGAGTTATACAATGGAAACAGTCTCAGTATGAAAGTAATCAAAGAGGAAAGTAAAGTAGAAAAGGATGATATGGGCGCCTCAATTTTAAAAATGGAATTTGATGCAGCAGTAAGGGATCTATGGATTAATAAGGCCTCTAGAATTGACAATTTGCCTGCAGAGATAATTAAAAATGCAGGAGAGGAGACATTAACCCATCTTTATTAAACCATTTGTGACATGCACTCAACAGGAGAGATACTGAGGGACTTTGAGAGGGACATCATCATTCCTACTCCATAAAGAAGAGAGTGGAGAACTGTGAAAATTTCAGCCTGATGACAAATACATCAGAGGTATTGACAAAGATCATCTGCAGGAGAATAGAATGAAAAACAGAGGAGTTCCTGGATGAAGACCAATTTGGATTCAGGAAAAGAAGGGTAGAGTAGCTATACTGGCCCTTTGACTGCTCATAGAGAAGGAAATGGAGAAGAAAAGCCTTGTATTCATTGCATTTCTGGATTTGAAGAAGACTTTTGACAATGTGGAATGGAATCAAGTGCTTGGAATTCTGAAAGAATTGGAAGTTTCTGCAATAGCCGAAGAATTATCCACAGCCAATATACAAACCAAGTAGCTGTGAATAAACCTGAACCCAGCTGTGAAGAAGTAAAAATAAAGAAAGGAGTGACATAAGGTTATGCACTGCCTCCTGGTTTTTTCAATATTTACATCAAGAAAGCCATCAATGAAATCAAAGAGAAGGCTTCAGGAGTGAATATCCATGGGGAAAAATTAGTATGCTGCAATTCGCCAATGACATATGTAGCACCATAGCAGACAGAAAGAAAGATTTGAATGAGATTTTAGTAACCATGGGAAGGACAATGGCCAGATATCAGCTTAAGATCATTAAGAATAAAACAAAGATATTAGTATTTAGCGGGAGAAAAGAGTCCAAGATCAATGTTACACTAGGAAAAAACTTAAGAGGGTGAAAGATACTGTTATCTGGGAAGCCGAGTAACCAGCAATGAATGAAGTAAGAAAGAAATAGTTATAGTAGAATAGCCTAGGTGAAGAGGGCATTCTATCAAAAGAAGATTTTACTTACAGCTGGAAATACAAGCATAGAAGTAAGGAAATAATTTATCTGAATAGTGTTTCTTAATGGCAGTGTGGCATGAACAATGAGAGCAGCAGAGACATCAACGGTGGAAGCATGCAAAATGTGGTGCTACAGAAGAATGATGAGGATATAATGGATCGATCAAGTCAGTAATGAGGAAGTCCTCAGAAGAGTGGGAGAAAAAAAGGAAGATTTCTGAAAACTCTAAGAAGAAGACAAGACAACTTGATTGGCTACATCATGAGACATGATAGCCTGATTTAATTCATTCTGGAGACAATCATTTAAGGACAAGTCAATGAGAAGAATGTGTAAGGAAGGCTTTGTTTGTGATTCATAGAATAAGTGGCGAAGGATGTGGATGAGAATAAATACGTAAATATGAAGTGATTAGCTGATAGATGAATTGAGTGAACAGCCATGTCTAACCAAGTCCAGGATTGCTGACTGATGATGATGAGGTTGAAATACTGAAAAAGTTTTCTAAGAAGTCTCTACTGAATGTCGTTTTATATACTTTTCACAGTTTTATTAAATGGTTCAGACATACAAGAATTCAACAGAGGCCAATGCCATACTGCCTAGGTCACATGACCTACTGTTCGTGCCAGGTCTGTCAACATCTAGAATCATATAAAATACAACATTGATCATAAATTTAAGACTGCAGTGTTATGGTGGATTAACCTCATTAGTGTTAAGCTTTCTCCTGGGGTACTAGTGGGAAATGAGGAGGAAAATTTAATAAAGCTGCACTTTTCACCCGAGATGCGAAAGCCGATAAATCGGCTCACCGCACTAAGAGGGTTAAATCATGAAAATAAAATTAGAGAGATAGAGATTAGGATGGAGAGGTTTAAAATACCATTATTTCTGTGCACATCAAGGGATATTAAAAAATTAAATTGAAGTAACCTCTAAATATAATTATAGAATACAGAAACTTGGGATAGGTAATGCAGGTATTTGCTTTTTTTGAATTTCTGTGTTATCCATTACCTGTAATTTCATGTTTCCTCAATATCTCCTAGTATCTATGGAAAACAGATAGAAATATTTACAAAATATTTGTGCAGATTCTGTCTGTTTGCGTATTATTTAGGGTATTGAAGAAACCAAAGCTAACGGCACTAGTGCAATTAACCCATTTTCTATGGAAGAATCCAAGTCTCTAAAATGAGCGAGAGGGTATTTCTTGAGAAGGGACCCTTTCATATTTCTGCTACCAACTCTGCTGCATTGCGTAGTCTCATGGATTGTGAAATTTGAAACTCTGATATGTGCATTGACCTAATATATCAAAGTCAACTTTTGCTAATGGTCTCACATTGTGAGCTTAAATCATATCAGTTAGTGTGTATATATGTACGGAGATACCCACAAGATTTAAGTACAAATTTATTGTTTTGTTACCTCTGCTGGCTACTAATCATTCACTACCCAACTCATCTTCCTGCTATCCCTCACCAGTCCAACTTCCACTTCTACCCCCACTGCCTCATGTCTCTCAGTACCACAAACTTAGGTTTCATCTGCAGGAGGCTGCAATGAAAATACAGTTTATCGATGTGTATTATTGAAATCATTGTTTGGGAGACGACCACTCCAGCCACCTACTGGATCCTAGTGTATCATTTATTTGGTGTAATGGGGGCGTTTACTCGGAACCGAAATCGCAATTTTGTACACGAAATTGTTAGATGGAAACGAAAAAAGAAATTTTGTGAAAAAATTAATCTTCTAACCACAACCATTCAATCATAAATCAAAAATTAAAATAAGCAAAATGTGACACCCACCGAAAAAGCTGCTCTGATAACATTGACGTCATTTTCCTCCCGTCCTTGACTGCTCTTAGGGAAGGGGAGGGAGTGGATTCTCGGAAGGTCTGCTCGCACAGATGCTGTCGTAACTCCTCCGATTGGCAGAGTCAGCTGTGTCCCCCCCCCTTTGCGATAAGGCGAAGTAGCTTCGCGGGCTCAGTTGTGATTGGGCGAAGTCGATATACGTCAGAGGTTGCACCACACCCACTTTTCCGAAAGGGTTAAAAACATCAGTTTTTCGCCGCTTATAACTCAAGAAATAATTGACGGATCAAAAAACGGAAAAATACGGGTCTTTTTATTTTACAAACTCTACCATATTCAGCAATAAAAAAATATGGTAAACGACCCTATTAAGAAATAGTGCACTGGGTTTTCTACAGTCAGTGCACTACACTCAATAAGCATTGCCAAATGTAATTACATGTAAGTAAACCGTAATATTTATAATTACTTATTCAAACCATATTAATATTTTCATAACTCCTTTAAATAGTTTTGGAAATTTCATGCATGCATAAGCCATGTAAGACTAAATCACAAAACTGAAATTTAAAACATTCATGAGAGCTTATTTAAGTACAATGTAACTCTGTGTGCTGGTACTTTGACTGACATAGCAATGAACATGGTAAGTAAGAGGGCAACCACTGTGCAAGCACTCCGTGAAAACCTGGCAGTGAATCAACAGTCAACCAAGCAAGCCAGTGTGGCTCTGGTACATGTAGCATGAGTTTTTCAAAAAGTAATCTACAGGACACTGTGGGAAGAAAGAATGGAAAAAGAGAGTAGCAGTGAATACAAAAAGTGATTTGTTAAGGTTAGGTTTTACAGAGACCAGATGATGAGGGATGTCTCTGTCAAAATAATTAAAACTAGCCAGAACAAATATTTCAAGCCAGTGTTGCTTCAAGATTTGAACATCCAATAGCATATTAAAGGAAAGATAATGCAATTTTCCACAAGTAAACAATTTTTATTCTGACTAGTTTTGGTGTACTACACCATTGTCAAGTGAAGCTTTCTGTTTAACAACAAGTGTATATATGAGCAGGTCGGTGGGGGGGTGCATGGAGGGAGGTTGGGGGGGGGGGAAGGGAAATGGAGAGAAAGGAACAGGGAACAAGGAGTGGAGGGAGGTTGGGGGGGAAAGGAAAATGGAGAGAAACGGAACAGGGAACAAGGAGTGATCTGGTTGGAGCGTGGGTGAGAGGGGCAGGTCAGTTTATTCAAATTTGTAAAACCCGATGTCAGTTGGTGATGATGGAGGAAGATGGGAGAGGGAACAGAAGGAGAAAAATGCCTTGGGTCGCTGTTGTCGTCTTAGGATCCCTCGTTGATTTAATGGCTCTTGCGGCAGGGTTCGGCAATAGGAAACCAGTAGGCGATGTCCCGTGGTGCTGCTTTTCGGCGATGCTTGAGGAGTCCTCCGGAGATTGGGGGGGGGGGCAGCAGGGTAGGGGATGTCCAGAACATCGGCTCGGAGTGGTGTGGTGTTACCAAAGGGAGGGGGAAATGGTGGATGGCTAGGGGGTAGAAGGGGTGGCGGTGGAATAACAAAGTGCTATGCACAGTAACGGGGAGTGGGATGGAGAGGTGTTATCATTTAGGAGTGGGATATTATTAATTTTATGTTGAATTATTTCTAATTGTTCCAAGGCATCAAGTTTCTTCCTTTTCTTTTCCACAAGTAAAATGTTTGGGACAAAACTGCACTGATGACCATAAGATGCTTGGCGACAGTGGACATGTCCTGTCCTTTCACATGGCACTTCCGATGCTTGTTGATTCTCGTGTGGAAGTTTCTGCCTGTTTGGCCCACATATGTTCCTTTGCAGGAATCACATCGTAGTGCGTAAACCCCACATCTGTCTATTATGTCCACTTTATCTTTGGGTCTGCTGATTAATTTATAAAGACTCATGGGGGTACAAAAGGACACTCGATATTTCTCCTTACAGAGACAGTTTGCAATTTTGTTAGTTAAATGGCCGACATATGGAATTCTGCACCAACCTTGTGTGGTTGGAGAAGATAAGGGGGTTAAGGAGGTAACTCTCTGGATTGCTAAAGTTTTCCGTTTTTTGTATACTAATTTATTAATTAAACCCTCACTGTATCCGTTGTTCGTGGCAATGTTTTTAATGGTTTGTAGTTCTTTCTCATAATGGAGTTGAGTGAGTGGAATATGTAGCAGTCTGTGTATCATCGAGTGGAAAGCAGCTAATTTGTGGGAAATGGGATGTAAGGAGTCTTCTGGTATTATTTGGTCTGTGGCAGTGGGTTTCCTATAGATAGAAAAATCATGTTTGGAGCCTTCCCTCTTGATCGTCAAATCTAGAAAATTAATGGACTGGTTAGCTTCTAGTTCTACGGTGAAGGTTATGTGCCTATGCAGTGATTTGAGGTGTGAAATGAAAGTACATATCTAATTGTCTATTAGTACCACCCCAGCAGCAGAGGATGTCGTCTACGTATTGAAACCAATAGATGATATTCCCTTTAAGATGGTTTTTGGCATCGAAAATGTTCTCTTCAAGGTTGTTCATGAATATTTGGGCCAAAAGAGGGGATAGGGGGGATTCCATGGCTAGACCTTCCGGTTGTTGGTATATGTTGTGGTTGAATCAGAAATAATTTTGCTCTACACACAGATTCATTAAGGAATGTATTTGATTGATTTTATCCATGGAGGTGTCCGTTTGTACTAAAATGTCTTTAGCCAGTTGTGTGGCTTCCTAGGCGGGGATGGAAGTAAATAGATTAGAAACATCAAAGGAAATAATTTAAAATTTAAGGGGATATTTAAATGTTTCAGTTTCTCAGCTAAAGATATGGAATTGTCTATTGTGTATTTTCCTTGGAAGTTGGTGATGGTTCTGAATATATGGTTCAATTCAAATGCAAATTTATGTGTAGGGGAATCTGTGTTGGCCACTACCGGTCTGATTGACGTGTTGTTTTTATGTAGCTTGGGAAGTCCATAGAAACTGGGTGTTATGGGATTTATAGAGATCAGGTGGTATTTTTCATTCCCAGGGAAAAGCATCTTGCTAGAGGTGATTGCAGATCTAACCCGTAGGTTGAATGAAGGTGTATGGTCCTTGGGGAAAATGATGCACTTATTTTCTGATATGAACTGTTCACACTTGCTGTTACAATCTTCTCTGTCCATAATCACAATACCATTCCTTTTATCACTTTTAACAATGACTAAATTGTTTTCACTTACTGCTTTATGGGTGTTTAAAATTGAAGATTGGTGGTCGAAGGCCCTTCTTTTACGGGTGGTGTTCTTCTCATCTTCCATGTGGCTTGAGATGATGTCTGCCAGTTGATGTTTGATGCCGGGAGGTTCTTTGATGAGGGCTACTTCACAATCACACACAAGGTTTTTTACGGAGTTAACAGTGATGGGAATGGAAGGGGAGAATTTAAGCCCTTTGTTGAGAAGATCCATTTCTGGGGTTTCAAAAGTGTGGGTAGAAAGGTTAGTTACCCTAGGATGAAAATTGGTTTCCGATCCTGAGATATTTAGTTGGGGGGGTTGGAGATGCTTCTCTGCCAGATATCGCAATTTGTTTTTGATCACAGCTAGTTTCTTTTCCCCCACGTCGTACACAAGGGTTCTCACACAGTTGTCAAAAGTTAAGAATTCGGCATGGTGTAAGTTGAAGGACAGTTCAGAGTGTAACACAAACAGATAGTAGAATAGTGCTTCACGTATCTTGTATCACGTCTTCATCTCCTCTCGGATCCAAAGTCGTTCTGCAGCTCTGATGGCAAAGGTGGCTGCAGATGATTTGTTGGATGTCTTGATAGAGACGTACTTCGGAATATATCTGAGTTTGAGGCACTGGGTGTTGTAATATATGTTGAGGTCTGCAATTTGGCGCTTAATAGAAAGCTTAAGGTAGTGTTTCACCTGAAATGCCACGCTAGCTTTACGAAGAAACAAACCAGATTCAGGTGAGATGTGGTGGAAACCTTCCATATTAAAGGAAAGGTAATGCAATTTTCCACAAGAAAACAATTTTTATTCCGACTAGTTTCGTTTAGACTACACCATTGTCAAGTGAAGCTTTCTGTTTACAAACAAGTGTATATATGAGCAGGTAGGTGGGGGGGCATGGAGGGAGGTTGGAGGGGGGGGGAGGGAAATGGAGAGAAACGGAACAGGGAACAAGGAGTGATCTGGTGAGTGGCAAATAGCCAAACATATGCAAAGTTTTTTTTTGAAAGGAATTATATATTGTACACTTTTTGTATTTATTGCTAAGAGATGGGGAGTTTTGCATCTAATTATAATACATAGATTACATAGATTGTCTGGCAGCTATGATTGCATCATTATTTCATGATTGTCTGCGCACTTGTTTTGGGTTCAATGCTTGGCAAATAGCCAAGCAGATGCAAAGTTTTTTTGTGAAAGGAATTATATTTTGTACACTTTTTTTGTATTTATTGCTAAGAGATGGGGAGTTTTGCATCTAATTATAATATTTTAATGAATTCATTCTGCAAAAAATGTACCAGGGTATTTTATCCATAAGTTTTCAAAGAGCATTGATTTCTTAAATTACATCATTGCTAAACATTTTATCTGGCTGGAAACATCACCTCATTATTGTCCTAGAAAGAAGAATCCACCTGGTACTTCTCAAGATGAGGAAGCTACAGATCCTTCAGTTTAAAATCCTGTTTTTTATCAGCATGTCAAAAATTTATGCATTCTAACTTGTTCACATATACTCTTTTGTATGGATTCTCTGAAGATATTGCTTAAATACAACTTTTGTGATTCAACAAACAACAACTGCATTTTATGCATTTCCAAAAATGAGTTAAAATATCCTCTCTAGAAGGTAGAGGCTGATGTATCTTTGGTGTTCTTTCAGGTGCTTTTCAAAAGTCCCACCCCATTTCCCTATTGTAAACCAGTCTGCATTCACATTAAATTAAGTATTGATGGTTGGACTATTGAAAAGTACCTGAAAAAATATCAAAGGCGCATCAGCCTCTACCATTCAGAGAGAGGCTGTGCCTGTGCACAGCCTTGAGAAAGACCACAGAATTGACTTCACCAACACCAAGATTTTGAGCTGCTCAAATCAATTTTGGGGCCATGTTGAACCATGTTAACCATGTCCACAAGAAAAAATTTATTTTGACTAGTTTCAATGCTACTACAAGTCTTGACAAAGATGTAATATCTTTCTATAAATTAGAAATTTCCATTACACAGAAAAAATATAACTTTGCCATTTACTGGAAACCTACATGCACGGATCACATCCCGTCTGACTCATGCCATCCAAGGACCCACAAATTCGCAGCTTTCAATTCAATGACACACTGTGTGCTCGACATCCTCTCACTAGGAAACAATTTGACCAAGATACAGAATCAATCTGTTACATAGCTCATGTGAATGGTTATGATGACACTGTAGTAGGCAAGATATTTAATTGGAAGAGAAAACTCATCACCACCAACGCTATCACAACTCCACAGGCTACCATAGATGTGAAGAAGACAAAATGGGTGAGGTTGCCACTCATTGGTGTGAACTGTTACAAAGTCATGAAATGTATTCCGAATGACAAATACAAAGTTGCATTCTATACCCCTTTCACCTTCAGAAACATGCTGGTTAAAACAAAAGACCCTCACGTGAAAACTAGGAAGTCAGGAGTTTGTGAAGTGAAGTGCGACACCTGCTATCCAGTATACATCGACCAGACAGGACAGAACTTCTGAATCCGAATAAGTGAACCCCAGAAATGCTTCCTGAAAAAACAATCCAAAATTATTTTTAGCAAAACATCTATTGGGACACTCCAATCAGTGTGACTTCAATTTGTAAGTTATGAGTGTGGAGTCCAAGGGTCGGTGCATGGATGCATTGGAACAATGGGAGGTCATCCAACCACGGAAGAAGAAGATTGAATTATATTTACATTGATTTTGAATGTCCTTCACTCATCCTATCCTTCGCTATTTATCAACTGACTCATCCCCACCCCCATTTCCTCACACATCCCTCATTAGACAGCCTCACTATTGAATGAGTAATTCTTGTCCTCAACTAACCTCCAAACCCTCCCCCTGCAACCTTCACTCAACAACATACCTCCTCTTTGAACCCCCTCCCATTTCTTCCACTCCTGGAGTATGCATATTAAGGCCTGTTGGGGTAACTTGGCAGTTCATCTTGAGGATGATGTCGAGGCATTGAAATATGTTGAAAATAAATTCAAATCTGTGGGCAGTACAAAGTTGACTTCTTTCCAATATGCTGTACCTCTGCATCTCATCTGATACAATTGAATTCATTTGGCAGTGAAGCTGAACTGTCAGAAATGGTTGAACCTGGCAAGGGAGATGACGACAGCACTACTGAATTTTCTGCTCACTGCACACCCTGTTACTACTTTGAACCTTTCCCTTTCTCATCAATGTTCAAAGAAGGCTGTAACCTTTCACCACTCCATTGAAGAAAAATGAGAAAACATAAGCACTTACCATAGATGAACATAGAAGTTGTTTCCATTGTCAAGAGGAAGGCTGCTACTAAGCAGAGCCAATGTGATTATCCACCCAATTAAATGAAGCAACAAATCTCTACTTTTGTAGCCAGCTAGATGAAGAGTAACATCACCATTCCAATCCTGGGATACCTGAAAAATGATGCAATAGCTCATCAAAATGATATAGAATCAACATTTAATGAGAGCTGTGAACAAAAAAAGGTTAGGTCATTTCACTGGTACAGTAGCATTTATTTATATATAAGAGGGAGGCTAGAACAAGTGGAATTGTTCACCTACCATAGTAGCATGTCACTTAGAATGGAAGAGGCAAAATGGACATGGAGCGCAGAATAGCTCAAGCTTATAATGCATTCATGGCGAAGAGAACACTACTTTGAAAGAATATATGTAATGCAGTTAGAAACATGAAAGCAGTGGGTGAAAATCTTTGAATGGAGTGTATGGAGAAGCAGACACAGAAAGAGATTTAAAGAGAACTCTAATTAACACTGCCCAGATATCACCTGAAGATCAATAATGTAGGTAATGATATGTAGTAGATGAGAAGATGACAAGGTCAATATAAAAATCCAGCTTTGAAAGCTAAAGAGTTGAAAGAGTATTGCTATTAAGGTAGCTGAATAACAAGCAATGGGTGAAGCAAGATAGAAGTTACAGCAGAAAATACAAGCTTTGAAGTAAGGAAACACATCAGTAAAACTTAAATATGGAGCATTTTTTTTCATGGCAGTGAGGTAAGAACAATCACTGCATTAAAGAAGCCAGGGCTGGAAGCATGGGCGTAGCCACGGTGGGGCAGGGTGGGGCGCTTGCCCCCCCTGGCTCATTAGTCAAATGAAAAATTGCAGGTCAACTAGCAGAACATGCCCGATGACATTCAACGAGAGGGAGAAATGTAATAAATACAAATTAAGTTAGGAAATCTTAATATTTTTTATGAAGGGGAAAAAACAAACTTATGTTATTGAACCTTAACTTATTTTTGCCCCCCCCCCCCCCTGGAGAACATCTTGGCTAGGCTACTGCCTGGAAGTATTCAAATTGTGATTCTACTGAGAAATGATAATAACCAAATGAATCAACTGGGTCACCAAAAAAGAAATGCTAAGAAGAATGGAAGAAAAGAGAAGTTAGCTGAAGACTTTAAAGAGAAGATGAACGACTTAATTTCCCATTACTTGAGACACGATGGCCTGATGAAGAAAATCATAAAGGGAAAATTAAATGAGAAAAATGGGAATGAAGGGCATTGGATGCGATACATGGATCAAATTGTTTACAATGTGAGAGAAGAGTTAAGCTGGTATCCACAGGCTAGATGATAGAAGAATGGAGCGAAGAGCTGAATTTAACCCATCTTGGGACTTACCATGAGGAATAAACAAAAAACTAGGTACTATATTAACAATGCAATAAACACCAACCATGGCTTCAGTGACTAAGTGTGATTATCAAGGCCCTTGACCTTAGGACTTCAAAGAATTAAGATAAAAAAGCACCCTGAAAAGTATCAAGGTCAGTTAGAGACATCCTGAAATCACACAAGCTTGAAATATTTTTTGCCAAAATACTGCAGAAGTTGTACACATTCACTATTCATAAATAATAATATGCCAATGGGTAGGGATATAATTGTCACATTGTGGAAGAAAAGTGATGTTGTCCTAAGAAACGCTCTTCCAGCTTGAGATAAACTGGAGTCTAAAGTCTAGATTTGAACCAGAGCATTGGTCAGTAGATCCTATGCTATACCCAATCGGTTTACTATTAGCAAATATGTATTATTATTGTATTATTCATGCTGCAGCCACTGTGACATTGACTGCCCACTGGTACATTATAGTTCCAGCTGACTGCAGTGCCAGGTCACAAGATTTGACATGGTTTCTTTTATTTTCATATTAATTGGCAGAGTTACAAGTACAGGATTTGACTTGATAATAATGTGTTTACATTTAGAAGAAAGATTAAATAGTACAATCATTCATTAAAATTATTCTCTTTAAATTGTGATAATTGGCAGTTGTAGAAAACAAAGGTTGGGTCTATGAACTATGCAGTGTATGAAGTCTGCAGTCAATAACCAATATCTGAAGGTATTGGTTATGACAGAATGATCAACATTAGACAAATCATACTGATGACCAATATATATATTTATATTATTTTTGATTATTAAAACCATTATTTTAATGGTGCAACATTAGAGTATTGGCTCTCAGTATTCTAATATTCATGATCTAATATTGCAGTATTGAAATTTTGGTTTTTGATGCTTTCATCAGTAATGTTCTATGGTCAACAGTCTATTATCAGGATGACAGAAGACATGCATGCTATAAATATATACTTTGATATTTAATGGCTATACAATAGGCATAGGAAACTATTTTCTCATGGCAATGACTAGGACAGTACACAGGGATAAGAATAAGATGGGATGGTATAAATTGGTTTAGCTGCAGATTAAAATCTCTAAATTTTCCCCCGAGACAGAGTAGAAAGTCGCAATGCATCAATTCCAATCCCTGCTAATTCAAATTTATATTGGACCAGTATCTAATACTCACTACTGGATATTTATGTTTAAATATGCTAATTTTGGAATTTCTACTTGTAGTTATCAAAAAAATCACTGAATTGAAAACTATTCAAATGAAATACCTCTCAACCTTAGTTGGAACTATATATAATTATAAAGCACTGCTTTTAAAGTTTAATATAGTATTTTTGACACAATTTTTGAGTAACAAATCTTGTGGCCTGAGGCCAAACATCTAAAGTTTGGTTGTAGGGATTCCTTTTTCTGGAAGATCTCAACCCTAATCTTCCCCTCCACATGTTTTAGAGTTTTGAGATCTGCCTTAAAAAATGGCTGACCTGTCAAAAGCTATGATTTTGGTCTCTATTATGAGAGATAAAATTTTCATAAGAAATACTGAATCATGAAGGCAAATGGTCCTCATAGTGCTATTTAAGAGAAAAATGAATGCCTATATACTAAATGCAGAATATTGGTCTAAGGTAAGTAACTCATACTAGATGATATACCTGAGCATATTAAACCCTTTTAGCTTCCAGGCAGCTGCCAAGTGATAAGGGCCCTGATCACCTTGCTTGTCCAAAAAATGCCTCAACTTTCATTGTTACGGAAACATATGTTTTCAAGTCAGAAAGTAATATAATACCTAATATTAATACTTTTACTGACAGCTCCTTTTAGGAAAACTGTGCAAAAACTGCGTAGCATATTTTCCATGAAAATGACAAGATTATGAATTTTAGATATAGGTATATGAAGCACTTAATTCTAATATATGAATTAGGCATGTATTTGCCTCATTGTTGACAATATATTTCAGTTTTTATGAGGATAAAAAAACTTTCATGCTGTCTCTGATTTGAAGGAAATAAATACAATATTACAAATGTGTAATGATGTACAGTTGCATACATGAGATTTCTTCTGGGGGGGTTTCATTAATATTTATGTGCATAAACATAAAATGATATTTAGATTATTATTCATGAAACCAACAATTAAATTAACATTCTCTTTTCTTGATGACAATTCAGCTATATGTCAACCCAATAAGCAAAATTCTAAATGCTAGTGGAAAATAAACAAAATATAGTAAACTATGGGAATATTTTTGGGCGGTTCAAACCCTAAACCCTCCCCCCCCCCCTATCGGTAGGTACACAACTGATGATGTAATGTAAGTCAGCCGATATATCGGCTTTTGGCAGTTTTCGCACAACCATAGAGTGATGCACTGAAACTCCTGGACATCCCAATTTTGCACCCGAAAAAACCCCATGACGCTAACCCACGCCGCCTTCCCTAAGTACGCTTCCTTTCCCTCTCCTCCCCCCCCCCCCCTTCCTAGGGCTTTCCATATTCCCTCACTTCCACTACTCCACCCCTTTCCCCTCCCCACCCCTTCCACTCTTCCCCCCTTTTGGTATATAACCCACAACGACGCTACTTGTACTGCTAGTCCTATGAATATGATACAGTGTATCGAAACTAGTCAGGAAAATAAAAGTTCCAAATTGTAGAAACAGCAAAGTTTTTTATTCACAAACCAGCAACCATAGAGTGATTTATTGGCCCACTGACAGGAAAAGGGTTAATATACTGAGGTCTAATTTCTCTTTCTATTCTCTTAAATGATACGGAAAATGTCAAAACTTCCATTACTTACATAGTTGTTTTCACTCCTTACCTATATGTATATCATACATATCGTTTAGTGCCAGAGAAAAATGCCTTGTGCCCATTTGCCTGATTGCATGTCTCACCCATTCCAAAAAGGCTGATAAATTAATCACCTGGCATTTTAAGGATAAAGTCACTCTTGGATTTTAATATTGCAAACAAGGTGGTTAATTTTCAAATTCTATGCATATGAACTCATTCCGCTTTAAAAATTAATTAATTACAACATGCAAATTTATTAAAAAACTAAAATTATGGCCTTTAAAGACTGTATTTCTCTGATGATTTTAGCTGAGGCATAATTATATTATGTACCTGTCATCGCTGAAAAATATCAGCTATGAATATGAATATTTAGAAACTACTTACTACATATTGCTTCTATTTATAATGAATGCAGTTTTATTCTAGGCACTGCTTATACTAATATAGAACGATAAAATTTAAAGTTTTTTTTCCAAATTTAAATAATTTTTGAATGCTATGTTCTATTGTGAAGTTTGCAACACCAGTAAAATGCAATGCCTATATTTAAATACTAACATTAATTAGTATTTTTGTGAATATTGGAGCACCCCACCCCAGTTACAGTGTTTAAGATACAATATGTATACAGCAGATATGACCAAAACATATGAAGCACTGGGCCATATGTCAATGTTTCTCCCTTCCTAAGCTCTTTTTGGAGAAAAAACATCAAGATGAAATGCCAGAAAGAAAGGAATTACCTTTGTGTCAACTGATTTGGAAATTTCTGGATTGACTATGGTTTCAGTCCAGGTCTGCAGACAGCATGCTGATTTCACAGTTGCAAGAACAAAGCCACTTTAAGTTGGCAAAGTTTCCTGCTCATATGTGCTAAAGTGCTCCTCTCACCAGTGGACGGGAGATCAGGCATGTGGCGACTCTTTACATTTCTTTGATGGACCCATGCAGACCTCATGGTACAAGAATCATGCCTGGAAAGATGAAAAAAGAATGGTAATAGAAGAACATGGTGAATATTAATTTATCACTACTGTGTATCTCTAAAATCAGAAGCTGAATGTAAATTTGAAGTCTGAGAGTTCCCTAAAATGCAGTTATGTATGAACTTTCACCCATGCTTTCCAAGCTACCCTGAGCATTCTGTAGCCGTATCATGGGGTTTTTTGACTTAAGCAATCTGATGCATTCACATATTGGAGTGAGCATACACATGATTTTTGAATTATTATACAAAAATTATCTAACCAGCTAAAGAAAGTGATTTCTTTGCTGTGCATCTGTAAATATTATTATTGTATGGAGAAGTCTAAAATATTGTCCCAATCCCATCTGATCTAGAGATAAAAACACTTCTGTGGCTGAAGTTTAGCACTCAAGCTTAGTTTGAGAACCCCAATAATGCCTTAATTTTTAGTATGTCTGAATCTGTAACATCCTATTGGAGTAGAAAACCTCTCAGCAGTGCTTGCAATATGTTCACATGAGAAGCATTCAATATCTAATATCAGATAGTTGAGAAAATTATTTGCCAATATATAAATCAACCACAAATTTCAAATTTTCAATTACCATATATACTTGTTTACAGACAGAATGGTAGCCCAGTGGGCTAAGTATTGGGAAAATATGATTAGTGAAAAATTTTTTGTAGCCCGAGCAAAGTGACAGAGAGAATTAAACTTAAGATGAAGAGTTCATTATTAATCTGGAAATACTGCTAACTGCAAGCCTTGGAATAATAAGAGAGGGTAACAATACATAGCAAAACTTCACGTAGGAAAAAGTCAAATAGCTGAATTGTGAGCCCTATGAAAACAATTAATTCAATGTGAAATATGACTTGATAAATAATGATATTTGCAGGATGACGTAGCAAATTTTTTACAGAAAAATGACACTGATCTAAGATATATAGCTGTGATTATAGGTAAAGAGCAAATTGAACACTTTATTCCGGCACGAATAGCAACAGCAAAACCACTGAATATTTATTAAAGCATGAAAACGATGAAGGTGAACACTCTGTGAAGGTTGCGCACATTACAGGGGCTTATGATTAACCGTGAGGTTTACGCCGTTTTTAAATTTTCCTCGTCATGTAATATTCGGCAGTTTCCCCTTAAAGAGGAAGGTTTTACAAATAAAATTTATTCATTCATATGTTTTGCTATTGGTTCCTTCCAAGTGATGGAAAAGGAACTTTTTAAGGGAAAGTGAATTACATATATCGAACTTTTTCGAAAGTGAACAATAAGTTGAGGCTATCGGGAGCATTCGGTCTTAAAGGGAAAAACCTTATTGGAGCGTTTCCTTTAGCATCCGGCTAGTTTCCCACCGGGGACGATCATCGTCTAAAGGGAACAGGAGAGAATCGATGTTACAATGCGGAAAAATAAGTGTGGAAGATAATATCTTAACCATCGGCTCATTTCTCTAGTTGTTTATGATCCATATCTCGTATATTCACACATATTTTAGCTAATTCTTTTCTGATGGAATTGAACTTCATTGTGCTGCTTGAATTATGGAAATTAGGGAGTCTTATAGGCTTCCTACTCAGAATTATGTGGCAGGTCGTTCCTAAGGAAAACCCATTTGGCCTAGTCCTCTTCTCCATTGTCACTCAGAGTATTTTTGCCCAGGAACTTTTACCCTCATGGCAGTTCCCCTATTAGAACGGTTCCCCTCCCAAGTTCCAACCGGAACGGTTCCGGGGGGGATCCTTCCAACAGCGAATTATACGAGAGAAGCCATATTGTAATGATGGTTAGACCAATTTTCCCTCTGATTGTTCAATTTTCGGAAAAGATTGGTTTTGAAGGATTCAAGAGCAAGTTTTTGAAGGTGAAATGAAAGAATTATTGCTTACATTGCGGGTAAAAATAGTAGAGATGGAAGAAAACTAGCAGGTAGGATTAATAGGATATAAAATGTAGAAAATATTTATAGCTCTAGGGAATTAAAGTTGTACTCAAAGAGAGCACAAATCACTAAAAATCAGTACATGAAAGGATAATATGTTTGAATCTTACTACAGACGAACAAAAAACATTGGTATTAGGGAAAGGATCGGAGAATATTGAAGCTTTCAGTATGCATTCCAGATCGATTTTGACAAGAATGCAAACAGTGAGTAAGTAGATTCGAAAGAAAAGCGATGAAGAAAATACTCGAAGAATCAATCGATAAAAAACCATATATAAACATAATTATTAATAAAATGGGACTGGTAGGCATGAATACTATAACAGGCATAAAATTGTAATAAAATCTACAAGAGTTGAAGAGGGGGTATGAAAATTGGAAAACATTCAAACAGAAGACAAAATGAGTCGATTTCCATGAGTAAATATACCAATGAAATAATGAAAGATTAGAGTGTTTCCTCCTTGAGTGATGATGGTCAAACCTCTTTGATCGACTCATCAAGATTCAGAAATATGAATTTGCTCGTTGAAAGGCTTCATTTCCAACATTCACTTAAGTATCGCCAGTACATTACAGTTACTGTCTAACGCTCGTTAGGTCATATGAGACGGCTATAAATTCATGATATTTTCCAACTTTGTGATCTTTAAATGATAAATACAAATAACTATTTTTTTCCGAGGATAAAATTCTCATCTATCTCAAGACCTACACTAAAGAATTGCATCCCTGACTTCCTGTAGTACGTTTATTCCACTTCAAAAATCAAAAGACAAAAAGACAACATAGACGACAGTAATCTTCTGATGTATAAACTAACAAGAATCAACAAAAGACGAAATGATACTCACTGTGATCAGTGTAGCTAATTTTATGGTGGCCGTCTGGTATGTAATGATGCACTGACAGGAAGGAAATACTCCTAAAGGAAAGGAAATGGAATGCAAATAAAACCGTCCCATAGCCGCCCTGACAATTCGGAGAGGATACACCGGCAAGGCAGTAACTGTTCTATCGTCACGTCATACGGTAGAGCACCGCATTTGATGAGTGAGAGCTACAATAGAGATGCCGCATAGTCCCTATATGAACAATCTAATAAAAAAAATTGCATTTAAAAAATGCATAAAAGCCCCTTTATTGCAACCTGTTAAAGAAAGCCGTTGAATCACGGATAATGCAAATGGCTGCTGATGGGAAAAACTAGAGCAATGAGCAAAGCAAGACCTGAACGTGTGAAACGAACAGATGAACAACTGCATTGACCATGAAAACCAAGACGTGGTATTGAAAGGGCGGAAACATTAAGAATAGATTAAATATTTTTTTCAGTTTGAAAATGTAATTTCCACACTGCGAAAAACTAAAATGGACTACAGCAGGATTACTGTATTATAATTATGCTGCACTAAAGGTGATAACACTAACAAATGGATAAAAACGGCTGAATATGAATAATTACTTTTCCCAGTGATCGCAGACTTCACATCTTCGCAATAACTCATCGCATTAAAACGGTGGGAGCAGTTATAATTATAGCTCCAAGAAGTGCCACCCATACCAAATAAGCCACCCTTGTTATAATTAGTCCGTTCAGAGTCAGCTAAGGAACTAAAAAAAGGGTCTGATTTCATTAAGGTGGGGCTTGAAAAATTCGCTTTAGGACAGCAAAATGAAATAATCTTTAAGCGTTTACCTGCAATCAGATATGGTTGGCCTAATTATGATATATAGTTCTAGCTGCTACCAAACCAAGCCTAATAGGATGGGAGAATCGCTCCTCTCATATCTTAAGACACGATGGCCTAATGAACACGATCGTCTATGTAAAAGTGAACGGGAAGATTAGAAAAGGCAGGCAAATATATAAAATATATGGAGCAAGTTGTGAAGGATGTAAAAGTGAAAAATTACGTTGATATGAAAAGGTTGGCCGATAGTCGAGCGGAGGGCTGCATAAAGCCAATTCTAGGATTGTTGACAGATGATGATTGTTCCTCTGCGGAGGAGACAAGGCCTCCGTGGTCTTGCAAAATCCTTGCACGTAGTGGTGAGAAAATTGGCCGACTAAAGACTGTGCAGAGGACAGAACCAGTTAAAATGGGAACGTGGAATTCTTTTTCTATGCAAAATGTGAATCAATTAAAACATATTAATATACGGTATAGGATACAAATCCTTGCTCTATGTCATATTACATTAGAAACAATGACACCCACCCTACAGATGGATGTTGAATATTTTATAACTGAAGGGGAAGGAAAGAGAGTAGGGGGTAATAAAAGGACGTTAGGCCGAAACGTGGTGAAATTTAAGAAGAATGGTACACTTATACAATCTTAATCTCCAAATATATTTAAATGTCTGCCAAAAATTTGGTAGTTATGTTAGTAACACGCTATGATTTCACTAGTTCAATACAGTGAGCAAGGCAATATCAAGCTTCGATGTCCAATTTGCCCATTGAAAAGTCGGCAGAAGCGGAATACTAAATCCGGTGGAAATCTCGATCAACCTACATTAACTGCAAGCATATGAACATTATTTGTCGTGGAAACTGTCGGAAGGAAATTCCAAATAGAGTATCACTGGAGTGACTTTGGACTGACGATATGAAACTGTGGAGACTTTGGATAGAATAAATTTATTTGACAATCTATTGAGGTCAAATTCCTAGTGTGCAGTGCACACTCAAAAACAAGATCGGTTATCTTAATTGCCAGGTTGTCTAATCACACGCCTTTGCGGTGGTTTGCCGGATATTGATGGAGGCAGATGAATAATTCAAAATAAGTAACCACAAAACGATGCAGGTCTGAAAACGTGAGGGGTATTCATAGTTTTCGACGCCACAAGCGGCTGCCCAGTTTTTCTTCCCCGCGATTAATGTCCGACAAGGCCCGCAGGACGAGTTGATTGCCTACCAACAAGGATAGCAAGGTATATTTCATCATTAAAATATAGTGTTGTCGAACAATGTCATTATGGGTATTCTACCAGTTGATTGCGAATGGAGTATGTTCTCTACAAAGAAATATTATGGAACAAATTTATGAAAACTATAATACTTTTCACAAATTCGCTAAAATCCTTACAGTACTTCCAAACTTCTTATATGCTACACAGAATACTCTGCACTTTTTCCGTATTCATCGCCGCTAACCTGTATTCTTCCATCTGCCACGGTATTTTACTTCCCATTGTATCTTATTATCTTCTCCATGTACCTACTCTGAGGTGGCTACATTCATCCAAAAGACTTACTGTCTGCCTCTAATATGCCTATCATCTAATCATTCGTCTGTTCATTTTACATTCTCAGTGCTTCCCCAAATCCTGTCTTCCAACCTCCTTTTTGATCATCCTGGAAGAGGAATGTTATTAGTTAGAATATTCAGTAGTGAGAAAAAAGGGAGATGGCTCAGGAAGAAAACGTCAAAGCAACCTCAAAATTATCAAGTGGCTATTGAATTGCTAGGGCCGCGATGAATGAGAGATACTGAGTGGGTGAGAAAGAGAGAGGAAAAGGGCTGGTATTTTTCAGAACTCAAAGGCAAGTAGAATGACGAGTATTAAAACCAGCCAAGGAGATGAATGAGGCAAGACACAGGCTGAAAAGAGTCAATAATTGTTTTGCTATGATTTGAAAAGATGCATGAAATACAGGCGGATTAAATATATTTTTCTCCAATTCCCACTGAAAATTCATCTTTACAATGGTTTGAAAGTAATACGGCGGGGTGATTCATCGGCCCTTGTCCAGAAGGTGGGAAACGGTTTCGGAGAATATTAAATGAGGCGATTTGATCATTAAATGGCAGTTTCCTCTGGTCCTACCCATAATTTCATGTGATTCATCATGTCTTCATCAGGGCTATTTCCTTAGGTTCAAAGCACAACGGACATTTATCAACCTAAAACAATCCTCCCACTGATTTTCATCAGCTTTTTAACGTGTCTCAGTAAAATAGAAAAAATAACGAATTTCTTCCAGCCAATTTTTAATTCACGTCAATCTCATTAGTTCTCCTTTTTGGCATCAATCCGTTAAAATATATCCCTCCCAACAGCCTCCCCCTTACTCTCAATTTATTTAGGTTTTCCTTTAGGGTTTAAACTTAAATATTCAGAAGACTTCTCTTTTCTCCCACTCTTCTTAGAACTTCCTCGTTACTTACTATGTCGATCCATCGACAGTACTTTCCATTATAGCGTACATCTCTGCTAAGCTCCCGGGATTTGAACCCGGTCTCTCATGATAGGATGATAGTACTCTTCCCGCCACTTCAAGCAAATCTAATGCCCAAAAAAACTTCGTTTTCCAAATGAAAGCAGTGCGCTCGATAATTTTAGTTCCGTAGGACCATGGAAATGACGACTTTCATTGATACAAGGAATTGCCAGCGTACTCTCTATCGAATAAAGTTAGGATAATATGGATGGTGGGATTTCAAGTAAAAATACAAAATAATTAATACTTACTTATTTATTATTTCGGAGAAAAATGAAATAGAACGCAACTCAAAAAATAAATGAAATTGAAACTATTTACAACGGAACTTCTGGTTCAAGCACGTGATATCTTAAATTATACATACCCTAAAACCATAAAATAATAGAAAATAAGAATATTTGTCAACGTAGCAGTGGTGGGATTACCTATTTCACAACAGAGGACCACAAAAACTCGAGACCCGTAAGGTGGATACGGTCTCAGGGAGAAAACAGACAGAAACCCTTTGTTAGATTTATCCCATGGGTTTGTTGTTATTAATCCGTGCTCTTAGGGAATAAAACATGTGCTGAAATTAATTGCAGAAGCATTGCTTCATCTAACTTCCCAGATCAGAGAAAGCGAAGTCCTGCGAGTCACTGCCTACCCTTACTTGCTAATCAGTCTACAGAGGCGAACGCTTCAATGCCGTCAAGTTCGGGCGCGCCTCTATCAATATCCCTCGTAGTTATTAATTATTACTAGTATTAGTCTTTAGCTTCTCTCAATTTCTTACCTCGTTTTTTGTTTATTGTGCTGCTAAGAAAATTTAACTCAAGATTCTATTTAACAACAAATAAACATATAGTTACGCTTCATTGTTCGTATTTTTAAAATCGCAAAATATTTTGGTTGACAACAGAATAGTAGGAAACAGTTGTGTTTCCATATTTTTTTTGCCGATTTATATCATGCCTGCGTAATCTATTTATGTGTACTTATAAATCATTATATACTTTCCCAAACTATAATCACGTGAATGTGACTCTCTTCCCGCACCTTCGGTGCGGCTTGGTAGAAAGAGAGTCACACTCGAGTATTAAGAGAATCAGATTCGAGTATCAAGGTGATGAATTATTTAAATGTAAACAGGTCTCTGGATTGATGGTCCTATCGACCATTTTTATAGCTTGTATAATACTTCTACCGAACCCGTCACCCATAGTGGAGCGATAGCAGATTTCTCCATCACCTCCTTTCTCGATGAAATCCTACTTATCAAATTTCTCCTTTCATGTTTGAGTTATCACATTTGAGTGCCATATGTACGTACAAATTGACCATTTGTACGTACTAAAATTATCTGTAACTAAAATTATCACTCTCAACTGAAAATCTTTAGTGAAAACTAGTATCCAAACATTGCAATTCAGAGATAAATGGACCAATTTCCAAGTTGACATCCACTTTGAATAGAGCATGTCTAAGTTTCCATGATTTGAAATTTTCATTTTAAGAATCCTGTTCAGAATTTTAGATGCCAATGTAATTGTCATTGTTTTGTTATGCGGTTAATTGTATGCATTATTCTAATATGTTTTTAATTGAGTTTTTATAAAAATATTTCCCAACACATTGTTTAAAAGCCATAACCGTAGAAGGCACACTTGGAAAATGCCAGGAGACAGAACAAGATTTCAAATAGACTGCATTTTAGCGAAGCAGAGACTTAGGACCCAGGTGAAGGACTGCAAAAGCTACCCTGGGGCAGACATCGACAGTGACCATAATTTAGTAATGATGAAATGCCATCTAAAGTTTGAGAAGTTGAGGAAAACAATGAAGAACCTATGGCAAATAGGCAAATATGGCAAATAGGTATGGCAACTGGACGAGGCTCAACAAAAGCAGGCATTTCAAAAAGCAGTGGGAAACAACATAGGAGAGGACCTGACTGAGAAATCAGTGGATGAGCGCTGGGAAAATATTAAATTTGGACTACTGAAGGCCGCAAAGGAAGTTCTTGGAAGAAGAAAAGTTTCCAAGAAGAAGCCATGGATCACGGAAGAAGTCTTAGACCTGATTGAAGAAAGGAGAAAGTACAAGAATGCGGAAATTGAAGAAGAGCAGCTTTGTTACAAAAGAATAAGGAACGAAATAAGCCGCAAAGCCAGGAAAGCTAGAGAAATATGGATGAAGAGCCTATGCGAGGAAATAAGCACAAGCTTGCTCTTTGAAAGGTGGAAGCTGCCAATAGGATACTGAGGAACCACTTCAAAGAACGGAGCATAAGATGCAATGAAATAATGGACAAGAATGGAGAAATTTTGATAAGAAATGAAGAAAAAGTGAAGAGATGGAAAAAATATCTGGAAGAGTAATACAACGGAAAAAATCTCAGCACGAAAGTGATCGAAGAGGAAGGCGAAGTTGAAGAGGATGATAAGGGAGCATCAATATTAAAATCGGAATTTGACGCTGCGGTAAAGGACCTTCGCATGAATAAGGCTTCTGGAATTGATGATATTCCTGCAGAACTAATGAAGAATGCAGGAGAGAAGACATTAACCCATCTTTACAAGACCATTTACGACATGTACTCAACAGGAGAAATACCCACGGGCTTCTTGAAAAACATCATCATTCCTATTCTCAAAAAGAAGAGAGGAGAATTACGAAAAATTTCGGACTATAACCCTTACAACACATGCATTGAAGATATTGACAAAGACCATCACAGAAGAATAGAATGAAAAGCTGAGGAGTTCCTGGACGAAGATCAATTTGGATTCAGGAAAAGTAAGGGTACAAGAGAATAATATTGGCCCTTAGGCTGTTCATAGAAAAGAGAATGGAAAAGAACAAGCCGACGTTCATTACATTTGTGAACTTAGAGAATGCTTTTGACAACGTGGATTGGAATTCAATGCTTGGACTTCTGAAAGGAATGGAGTGTCCTACAATGATCGAAGAATCATCCACAGTTTGTATAAAAACCAAGTAGCTGTGATTAAATCTGGACCCAGCTGTGGAGAAGGAAGAATAAGGAAAGGAGTGAGACAAGGCTGTGCACTGTCTCTAGTAATTTTTAATGTTTAAATTAAGAGAGCCATCAATAAAATCAAAGAGAAGTCTTATGGGGCGAATATCCATGGAGAAAAAATTAGCATGCTGCGATTCGCTGATGACATAGCACTCATAGAAGAGACAGAGAGAGATCTGAATTAGATGCTGATAACTATGGAAAGGACTATGACCATGACTATGAGTAACCAACGATGGACGAAGCAAGAAAGAAATAGTGAGTAGAATAGCCCAGGCAAAGAGGGCATTCTATCAAAAGAAAAATCTACTTACCGCTCGAAATACAAGCGTAGAAGTAAGGAAACAATTCATCAGAACGTACATCTGGAGCGTGTTTCTGTATGGCAGCGAGGCATGGACAATGACAGCAGCGGAGAAGAAAAGGGTAGAAGCATTTGAAATGTGGTGCTACAGAAGAATGATGAAGATTAGATGGATCGACCAAGTAAGTAACGAGGAAGTTCTAAGAAGAGTGGGAGAAAAGAGAAGTCTTCTGAATACCCTAAGAAGAAGACGGGACAACTTGATCGGCCACATCATGAGACATGATGGCCTGATAAAGACAATTGTCGAGGGACAAGTGGAAGGTAAGAATGGAAAAAGGAAGACATCGTGCAATTTATATGGAACAAGTGATAAAGGATCTCAAAGAGAAGTCATGATCATCATCATTGGTCAACAATCCTAGGATTGGTTTGACGCAGCTTTCCACTCGATTCTTTTATCGGTCAACCTTTTCATTGTGACGTAATTCTTCTCTTTTACAACCTTCACAACCTGTTCCATGTATCTCATACGAGGCCTGCCTTTTTCAATCTTCCCGTTCACTTTTCCCTCAACAATAGTCTTCATCAGGCCATCGTGTCTCAAGATATGGCCGATTAAGTTTTGTCTTCTTCTTTTTGGAGTTGTCAGCAGACTTCTCTTTTCTCCTACTGTCTTAGCACTTCCTCGTTACTTACTCGGTCGATCCATTTAATCTTCAGCATTCTTTGTAGCACCACATTTCAAATGCTTCTACCCTTTCCTTCTCCGCTGCTGTCATCGTCCATGATTCAATGCCGTAAAGAAACAGGCTCCAGATGTATGTTCTGATGAACTGTTTCCTTACTTCTATGCTTGTATTTCCTGCTGTAAGTAGATTCTTCTTTTGAAAGAATGCCCTCTTTGCCTGGGCTATTCTACTCACTATTTCTTTCTTGCTTCGTCCATCGTTGGTTACTCGGCTTCCTAGATAACAGAACTCTTCAACCTCTTCAAGTTTTTGTTTTCCTAGTTTGACATTGGTTTTCGCCTCTTATTTCTTGCTGCACACCAATATCTTAGTCTTCTTCTTATTTATCTTCAGCTGATATCTGGCCATAGTACTTTCCATGTTTGTTAGCATCTTATTCAGCTCCTTCTCTGTCTCTGCTATGAGAGCTATGTCATCAGCGAATCGTAGCATACTGATTGTTTCTCCGTGGATGTTCAATACAGAACACTTCTCCTTGACTTCATTTACGGCTCTCTCGATGTAAACATTAAAAATTACGGGAGACAGAGCGCAGCCTTGTCTCTCTCCTTTCCTTATTCTTGCCTCTTCACAGCTGGGTCCAGATTTAATCACAGCTACTTGGTTTTTGTACAGACTGTGTATAATTCTTCGGTCATTGTAAGACACACTAATTCCCTTCAGAATTCCAAGCATTGAATCCCAATCCACGTTGTCAAAAGCCTTCTCTAAATCCACAAATGCAATGAACGTCGGCTTGTTCTTCTCCATTCTCTTCTCTATGAGCAGTCTAAGGGCCAATGTTGCTTCCCTTGTACCCTTACTTTTTCTAAATCCGAATTGATCTTCATTCAGGAACTCCTCTGCTTTTCGTTCTATTCTTCTGAAGATATTCCTGGTCAGTATCTTCGATGCATGTGTCGTCAGGCTGGCCATATCCAAGCATTGAATCCCAATCCACGTTGTCAAAGGCCTTCTCTAAATCCACAAATACAATGAACGTCGGCTTGTTCTTCTCCATTCTCTTCTCTATGAGTAGCCTAAGAGCTAATATTGCTTCCTCAAAGAGAAGAATGACGTAAATATGAAGAGATAAGCCGATAGAAGAACTCAAAGGAGAGCTGCGTCAAACCAATCTGAGGATTGATGACTTATGATGATGATGATCAAAAATATACTGCATTGGATGGTACTATAACTGTTAAACCTTAAGCATGACTATAGCTGTTTCAGTGTATCATCAGATTTTCTGAGGACAGACTAAATTTGCACTGTACGGAGAAAACCATCGATGGTATTACTGATGCATTAAGGCAGAAGGTCTAATGAAGTTTACATTGAAACCTTTAGGCTGGTCAAAGAATATACACAAGAAGTTTAACCTAATCCAGATACGGAGTACGATGATTTTAATCTAATCCGTTCAATTAGGATCACACGGAGAGACCAAACGGTAAACGCGATATGATTGATTTTTAAAAGTGGAGCTTTGACATTCCAATGTGAACGAACGCCTTTGTCACTGGGTCGCCCGTAACGCCTCGAAAACGACAATGATTGAGATTCCAGTCTCGTCGACCGCGGAGGGCTTACGGCCTCAATCGTACAAACAAATCCTCCTCGACGATGCGCCCATTGGCTTCCGAGCTAGTGCCCGGGTGGTGATTGAGACTTCTTTGACGACCGGGCAAAAGCAAGTGATTGAAACTAAAAGCAAACGTATTGCACAACTCCGAATTGCTATTGTCCTCCTGCGGAGATATATTACGCTGGCAATGGATCCATTGTGACTGACGTACATTTGTACCGTGATGACAGTTTAAAGAAAAGCGAACGCACATTGATTTGGCGTGCGCGGAATCGAATTGCACAATGAACAATCGAAAGAAAGTATAGAAGTCTCTTCCCATGTCTACAAGTACCTACTTAAATTATTGTATGGAAAGACATGATTATGAATTTATAAATTACCAGCAATGACAACAAGCATACGTGAATGCTGATTTATAACTATTGTTTAGACTAGAGGACAGAGTTATCAAGCAAATTTTTTGAATGAGAAATATAGCATGCAATGGTAATATCCACCCAGGGGCGTCGGAACTATTTTCGTTGGGAGGGGCCAACCATGAAAAGTGGCTGTTAAGAAAAAGGCCCGGCTCCTATGAAAAGGGCCCGCAATTTTTGCGGATAGGAGGGGGGAGAGACTAGAATTACGCTAAAAGTGTATATGAAGGTGGTAGAATATGAGTAAGAAGGGAAAAGGCAAGCTGGAAACAAGTGAAATTTAATTTTTATTAATGAAGACTCATTTCTCAAGGGCCCGGGGCAAATTCTGGGGGGGGGGGCGAATGCTCCCCCCTGCCCCCACTTCTGACGCCGCTGTATCCACTAGTAATAGGAGAGAAGTTATTTGTCTGTGATTTTACCGACGGTACCTGCCTACAAGAATGAAAAAGTTTACAAGCGAAATATTTCCCGTTGCATGTTACCTTGAAATTCCGGTATTAGTTTCAAATGAATTTTTGTTGGGTTCAAATTCATGCATTTATCCTTTCGCAGGATAAAATATTATTAAACTTTTTCTTTGCAAAACTTATTATTATGGTTATTGGTGGTTAATTTTAGGCTACGGATATTAACACATGTATAACATGACCTTAAAACCACTGCAGTTTTTGGCTAGTTAATTAATGCAAGACATAATTTTCATTTAAGGGACCGTTGATACAGATATTCCAAGGATATCTGTGACGCATCTACTGTTATTTCTGTCTCAATAGGAAAATATACAACGAGGATTTTAAAAAATGAGTAAACACCACACTTTCTGAGCCGGTGGCTCATTACATGGTGCTATACTCATCTATTCAAAACCAAGTAGGTTTAATACCCACCCGGGTGTTATACGAACCCATAAACCTACCTTTGGTTGACAAGGACTTTACCACGCTAATTATAAAAAATAATGAAAGAACATCAACATTTTGAGCAATTATTTTTTTATAGCCTCTGTTATCCTATTTTGAGAGCTATATTACTATTTTTGACTGCACTTTTAGCCACATTTTTACTTGAAAAGGCTCGATGAGGAGCCGGCATAGGTATTCATAGATTTTTTATATCTCATGCCAATTACTAGTTAGAATATGATACCGTACTTAACGTGAACTTATTTGTTATAAATAGTGCACCTTTTCACATAGTTCTATCAAGCTTTCTTGAAATTCAGCTTGACATATTTAAAGGTAATTATTTCATAAGTTGGCGTGTATTTTCCGTAATATCATAAGTTTACACAACTGCGTATCAAGTTGGTTTTGTTCTGATTGAGCTTAACGTTACGTCATTAATAATGGAAGAAATATTTAACAATATCATTCAAATGAATTCTTAGGGTTAGTTATCAAAACGTAACGTCCTTGTGAAGTTCTTGACGTAGGAATTTAGCAAAGAATGGAGGAAGGGCGGAGTGAAATCCGGCGACGGAATTAGTCTGCTCTTAGCAAAATGCGCCAAGAGGAACACGATTTAATGTACCTTCCGACGGACGGAGCATTGAACTCGAAGTGCTCTCCACATAACACCCAAAAGAGGGTCGGTATACCAATGAAACAGATTTTGATAGTTTTTAATTTATTTTACGAAGATCTTTCAAGTAAACCTCATTGCCAAGAGTAATCACGAAGTAGATAGTCCATAAATTCCCACAAATAAAAATCCTCGGATATGGATCTGATGCCTTTCGTGTAATCATACTTTACGTTGGTTGATTTCATTCACGTTTTGAGATGTTTTTGTTTTATTTGAATGCTTCATAAAATTATAACTTGGGTTATCATTCCTGTGTTTTCAAGAAAACATGAAAAGGGTAAACGGGGCTTATGAATTCAACAGTACACGAAAGATGTTGAGGAAGGCTTTGAAGGGAGGGAGAGAAACTCTCGGAAAAACTTCAATTCGCCAAGACCCCCTTTTTGGAGGTCAAGTTCAACTTATTGTAGTGGGGAGTCACGGAGATCCGCGAGAGTGTCTCCGGTTCGCCCGAATTGCGACTGGGATGTCACGGTGGACGGAAGGGATCGCGCGTGAGTGGAAATTTGGGGTGTGGGCGGAGGGCGGTGGCAGTAAAGGGCCTTCAACATCCGCCCTCGGCACCGGCGAAGGAAAAAGAGCTCCGGTACTATCGCCCCAAGTTCCTCGAATCAAGCGAGCGCATTTAACTATTGACATCTAAAGCGCACAAAAAGATAGATTTGACACCATTGATAGCGTTAAGCTGTGCTAAAAGCAAATGTCTATGCCTATGTCTAATTTTATGTTATGTCTAAATATATCGTAACCGTGGATTTTACGAGAAAAAAAGAAGTGTTTCATTTTTATGTTCGACAGTCGCTCTCTCTCTCTCGCTCGGTATCCGTCCAGCTGAAGTTGTGTGAAGGTAGAAATATACATGCACTGTTGACCTCAAATTGTTAGTTTAAATTTATAAAATCATCAATTGTCATCAATTCTAATGTACAACGATTATATTTACATTATTATTTCCTTTTATACCCTTTACATCTTTTTCCATATTTTTCACACAAGGCCTCATCCCTCACCCATTTTCCTTTCAACGACTTTTTTCATGAAATAAACTTGTCTCAAGATGCGTGCAATTTGGTGTTTACATCAGAATTTGGGTCAAGTTTCCACTTCTTCGTACTTTACGTATTTTTTCTTTGTTACTCAATCACTCCCTGCTCTTGCTCTAAATCACCCCCCTGTTTCACCGCATTACAAAGGCCACTTTCGGATTTCTGCCTTTTCTGATGACAGCCAACAAGTATAGCGTATGCTCTATATTCACCTTCAAATGGATCTTTTTTATTACTTCCTGCTGCAATTCAGCAACTCTTCTGATATACATTTCTTCTCTCTTGGACTACACTACTGAGTATATTCTACATGCTTTATCCGTCGCTTGTTTTCTTTCTTACTAAAAGACTGAATCAATTCTTATCTAGCTCACAACACCCTAATCTCCATAGCTTCCCAACTAGGTCTTTCCAGCAGCCGAGCAACACTTACCACAAGTTCATTTAATTCCTTCTACGAACGGTATTCCTTTCCTTAGTGTCTAATACAATCCCGGAATTAAATCTTTATTACACTGTTTCTGAATACTTGCTGAGTAACTACTCCTAGCCTGCCCTACGCTGTAAGGACTTTTTCATTCAGTAAGAGAATTCATATTTACTTTTTACACTGATAGCTTTTCAACGGAGGCAGTAAATGCCATGGGATTCTCTGCAAATGCTGGGATTATACCGCACCATCACCCTACAGTTAAGCCAAAGATGGACACGATATTCATGTCTGAGTTGGGATTCGGAACTACGAGCCTTGAGCTTTCAGTCCACCACCTTGCCGACGCTGATTCCACGGCCGGTGGAGAAAACGGTTCTAAGGATAACCCTTGGCCACTTCGTAATCACCGGGTGGGTGAAAACAATCTGGTCGCTCACGACATAGGGATATATGATTTAGAGCCTGGCTACCCAACCATTTTAATCTGGCGTTCCACTTTACATCCTTCGGGAAACTAAGATCTACCAAGTAGAAAAATAAATTAAGTTCTGTCCGACTTTCCGCTCGTGTGCGGGAAAATTCATACGCTTTAAATTTATGCAAGCATATGCGATATCACATGCGCAGAGTTTTAATGTGTGTAGCTTATTTACTCACATCAATCCCTACCAAGTAGGGTAGGGTAGTAAGTTCCACGAGTGAGATGGGTCACATCGGTTGGGAAACACTAAATTGAAGGGATTAAAAAATAAGTACCTACAGGAACACAGAAATACAAAAGACTGACAATCCCTTCAATCAGCATAACTTCAAGGAATGAAAAATATGGAAAAATTAGTCACAATGTGTAAATAAACAAATGAAAGATTGGAGAAAAAGCTTGTATGATACCAAGTAAAAATACCTGATTTTGATAAAACGTAACGAGAAAGAAGAGTAGAACGTAGAGAAGTGTACGTTTCCCTAAATTTATTACTCTTCTCCTTTTCACACCCTCCAGCCTAAAGCCCGGCGTTTATGCAGTGGGAAATGTGAATTCTTAATATAGATACACACTAACGAGGAATCTAGTTTGTGTGTTGGAAGAAATAAAGACAATAAGTTCATAGGTACTGTTATTAAACATTTAGACAACAACTTTTTGAAAATTCAACGACTGATGACAGACACAACCTATATGACCCATCTCACTTGTGGAACTTCAAATCCTACTGTGTAGGAATCGATGTGAGTAAATATGCTACACACTAATATTTTGCGTAAGTGATATTGCATGTACTTGCATAAATTTAAAGCGTTTTAATTTTCCCACACGACAGTTCTATGAACTAAAAATCAATATGATAAAAGATGACAGGAAGAGAGAAATATGGGTATAAAAAATAATCTGAAACAAACCTTCTTTCTTCCCTATAGTTTGAGAGTAACCAGGAAAAATTGAAAGACTTAGTAGAAAAAATCCTCTAATTTAACGGTTGTAATATAAATTCCCTTGCCAGTTCATGAACCTCATGTTACCTGGCACCAATGAAAGAATGTTACCTGGCCGACAAAGAATTTGAAAGTTTGTGTATGTTTTGATGATAAGTCATTTGAGAGAAATGTGTCATTCCAATAAAGCAACTCTTTTAAAAATTAATGGTCAAAAATGACCAAAAATACGCGGATAGATGCAAAAAATGAGGCATTTGGAAATGCCTAAGCCGAGTACCAAATAAGAACCCTTTCATGCCAACACTAACATATTCATGGAATTTGAAAGAAAATAAATGAAACGTTCGAAAAGGAATGCAGTTTTCAGAGGAACGTTAAATTATGTGAAAAGAAAGAGGTTAATATTTGATATGAGAATAGATGTTACGATAAATAACTTCATCGATAACTTACTAAATATGGTTAATTCTTGGACAATCTCAACGTTAACTCCCCCTTGACAGTACAGAAATTCCGATGACCTAACTGTACACTTTCTTTATCTAATGTTCCCCCTTAATTATATTTCTATCTTCCTTCATGATGCTGTACAAATCTTTTTTCCTACCCTTACCACTCTTCCCCACCCTCCTTTCTACGTTTTCCTCATTTCCAAAATTGTACGAAATACTCTAGTAAAATGCCAAAGTTTCAAAATCTTTTTTACATATTTTTGAACAGCCCAAGTCAATTTATTCTCTACGTTTACGCTTATATTGCCAATTCATCGATTGTTTTTTTTATGCCATCTCCTAATATAGTTGTGAAGATTGATCCTCTTTCCCTAGTGCATCCCCTTCGAATCTAATTAAGCGTCATTCCTTACTACCGAGTCTGATCTTTACGTACGTCAACAACAACTGACTTAAAATTGAAAAGCATTATTTTTGGATATGCTGGAAAAAAAACCATGGACAATTATGCATATATGTTGAATTTTCCAGTCACAAAAATGGTTGAGAATGCGATTCTGACAGCAATGGAATTGAAAAAGTCCCTGTAGGTGTGGAGGGGATTCAAATCACGCGTCATGAAGTGTGTCCTGTACATGCATGGCATGCAATTCTATCCCCACACTACTCGGGACAATGTGGTGTCTTCGTTACGATGGAAAGCTGTCAGAGGCGGCGGCACATTCATCTGCGACGCGGGAAAAGTGAATGGAGGTGACCGGACATGTGCGATAGTGGCTCGGGGATGACTCCCATCCAACGAGTCCACTGAAAGTCTTTTTCGCGACGGTCTGTCCCATAGCCAAGTAGGTCTGCCTTGAAGAGAAACACTCACGCACACTCGGACTCGACCATCGAACCAAGAATTGCGCTTACCTTTCCTCCTCCCGCAAAAAAACAGAAGGGTTTTCACACCAAGTCCGAGAGATCAAAAACGATGTCATAGTAAAATATAAACAACATAAGCTAGAAATTCATACTACTATCCGAAACTCTTCAACATTTGGAATTAGCCATTAAATGACTGGTGAAGAATGAAACAAAATAAATAATAAGTAATTTCGAATGGATTTGCATACATTATTGAATAAAGTTGGAAATAAATAAGAGACTACCTCAAGCCTAATGAAAAAAAATCGCCCGTGGACTTTAGGAGTACATATTTAGTTATTATGTTAACCCAATATTTTGGGAGATTCTTTTAAGTTCATCTACATCTACATCTACATCTACATAATACCCTGCAAGCCACCACAAGGGTGTGTGGCAGGGGGTGATTGCTCACCAAACATGCACTACATATCATGCATAAAAAAGGAATAGTATTAATATAGTAGTCAGAACTACACTATTTAAAAAAGATAGAAATTGCAAAGCAAACATGCAAAAACATTCTGTTAGTAGGGTTAGCTTTAAGTACTACTCATACCAACATGCAGCTACCAATGCTATTCATTGCTACTCTCCGATAGGACATATTTACCGTTATTCGTATCTCTTATTGTGCGAGGGAAAAAGGACATTTTGAATCGGTCAGTTCGGCAATCAATTTCTCTAACTTTATGATTATGGTCCAGTCTGCCATAGTAATTTGGGGTTCGTAAAATATTTTTAACATCATCACTGAAAATATTGCCTTGGAATTTGTGGAAGAGATTAAGTCTAAATTTAAACCTGCGATCTGACAATGATTCCCATTTCAATTAATTTAATAGACTGGTTACGCTAATATAATTATCGTATCGTCCCTTTACAAATCTTGCCGATCTTCGCTGCACACGTTCAAGTTCATTACTTAGACCGATTTCGTAGGGATCCCATACACTGGCAGCATATTCCAAATGAGGTCTAACAAGGGAAAAGTAGCTAATTTCTCGTACATGATCGTCACATTTACCCAATACTCTTTTAATAAAACCCAGTTTGCGATTCGCTTGACCCATTATTTCACGAATTCATCGTTGCACCTAGGAAATATATCCCTGCTCAGGTATCAGCCATTCTGGTAGAAAAAGGAAATTCGACGAAATCCATCTACTGAATTGAATGAGTAATTGGTCACCTGAAAAAGCAATTGGTCACCCCGCGTTATGCCATAAGATAGCGGTGAAACAATCTGCGCAGGGGAGAAAAATTCTGATGCATAATTCACAGAAAAATGAGCCATACACCTATATTGCATACCTAAATTTAAAGAAATAATTCACTTTCATTATTTTTTGACCGTATCTTACCAACTAAATTAATTCAAATACTTCGTTGGGCTCAAAACCCATCCTTAAGCAAAATGAAACCAGAAGGATGAAAGATCTGGTGTTTTCCCGTCGTATAATGCTGGCGAAGTCTTCACGGGTTCTCCACCGGGTCAGGGAAACGCCACCAGACTTCACCAGCAAACCAGAAGGACTTTTCACGCAGTCCGTGCTTAAGAATGAGAAACGAGGAAAAGAAGTGAGGAGGATGGTGAAAAGCTATTAGCCTGTATGGTAAGTGAATGGGAGCTTAAAGCACTTCCCCTCCATAGAATTTTAAATGACCAGGAGAAAGCCTACTACGGCGCAATGCTCTGGTTACACTTTTTGCTTGACGAAAATACACAAAAAAAGGACGTGAAATGAAATGAACAGTCAATATTTCAATTAAAAATCTTCAGTATATTCTATCGGAGCTGAAATAATGCAGAAGAGTATCGAGCAGATTCTCTTATATAATTCGTACTTTCTCTAATTTATCTATCATGTGCAAAACTCCAATATATTCTCTATCATACCCTCATATCTATAGCCAAATTTACATATCACAAAATCAGATTGTGGGAAAAAGAGTCAAAATGTGAGTGAAACCTTGAACTTCAACGGGGAATTATTCCACTACTAACGTGCATTTCCGATGCTCATAGGTGGGAGGTAAATATAAATGATAATGGATAAGTAGTAGACATAATTATTAGGTGCTCCATGAACTAAAGCAATAAATCCGTCCAAACTATGCCCCTAAGCATAGTTTCAAAAGCTAAGGTGAAAGTCGAACGCAGAACCTTTGGGCCATTTAGCCGGCGAATTACCCAGCTAGCTACAACAGGCAGCGAAAATGAAAAAAAACAGGTTCGCCTGTGGTATAACATTTATTTCATTAAAAATACTCTCTATTAAATTATATTATTTCATTAAAAATATTTTCATAGAGATACAATCTTCGTGAGCAATTCTTTAGACCACCGGACTGTGCAGAATCTTGATGTAATCTGTTACGCAAAAAAGAGCACAAATTCCGTTACCGCATTTTTATTTAATTTCGCACGCTTCCTCGCGACCGCCACAGCTTCTTCCCACCGCCTGAGCCACAGTGGGTGAATCGGAGCGCGACGACAAGCAGCCCACTGTCACGCGTGACACGGGGAAAACGAGAGTGGACACAGCCCTGCCAGGGATCACCCTCTGCCGAAGAAGGGACCCGGGGCAGGAATAGGGTTAGACGCCCAATGCTCCCATGACCCCTTAAAAAAAAATACTCTTCCTCGCAGAAGGAGAGCCGGCCGCCCCAAATCCCGCGTGGGTCGTGATCTCCTTGCCTCGCGGCGGGCGCGACCCGTGCCGTATCACTTATTCACGGCGCGACGAAGACACGCCTCCCCCACCACTATGCCCCAGCCACCACCCCCTATCCCCAAGTGACGGATAAAGGGAACAGATAGCAGTTCGGAAGAGGAAGGCACCGCCCACCGGATCTCCACCTTCCCCCACACGGTGCGCAAACTACAGAGCCCCCTCACCACTCAATATCCTATTCTCCCTCACGCACTGTCCAACCTCTCTCTCCCTCGTTTTCTCCTTCCTCCCCTCCCCCGTTCCTTCACCCACTCTCCTCTCCTCCCACAACCGCCTGGTCCCCTCCGGGACCACCATTTTGCGTGCCACTGAACGCCAGCCTGCTCATGACCCCCATGGGAACGTATATATGGGGGGTGGAGACGGTGGTGCGGTCAGTCCACATCTCATTGCCACTCGAGGCAGCTCCAAGCCAGTCATTCCTTCTCTCAACACTGAAAACCACGAGGGTGAGGCAACCGAATAAACGTTTGGGACACGAAAACGAACTCTCAGTCCGTCCGCGATGTCTCCGTCCTGCAGGTGGGTCCTGTTGGCCCTAGTGTCGGTGAGCTTGGCCTTGGCCCAGGATACCATGGCCCCAGAGGGCGCCGCCCCCGTTGACCTCACCTCCGAGGGGTCAGAGGCCGTCCAGGAGGCCGTCGTGGCTCCGTACCTGATGCCCGAGGAGGGCGATATGGTGGAGATGGGACGGAGCCCGAGGCAGGCCCACTCACAGACTGCCGCCGGAGTCCTCAAGAAGATCTACGCCGAGTGCATCAGCAAGGGGTCCTTCGCCTGCGCCAAGCCCAAGGTGCTCGCCTTCCTCAGCTCCGCCGCGAAACGCGACAGCATTCCGCTAACGGAAGACATGGCCATCGTGCGCAAGGAAGGCGTTCCAGCGCAGGATGACGAGGAGATGGCAAGCCGCCGAGGGTACGCCAGCGAGGAGCAGAGGGAGGAAGCCCTGAGGATGCTCATGCTGGACCGCGCCGACACCTTCCTCGACACGCACACCCTGAGGATCCGCGTGCCCAAGGAGATTACGAACGGGCAGCTGGTGCCGCTGGTGCCCAAGTTCCTCCTCCAGAACATCCCGGCCGAGATCAACATCCCGCTCTCCGAAGGCAGGGCTGTGCAGGGTGAGGGACCCCGGCATCTCCCATAATGCCTCCGATTTACTTTGGTTATTTGATAACACCACCTCCGTTACTTCATTTTTCTTACATATGTAAATGTAAATGTAAATTGTAGGGGTGGGCGGGGGCCTTCTCGAGCCCCCCTGGCACTTAGACCTCTGAATATCCATTGTGCCAACCCATATTTAACCTGCACGCAACTCGCAGACGGGACAAGAGCACGGCGGTAGAGGTATGGAGGGGTCACCCATCCAACCTCCGTCCAGGCCCAACGTTGCTTAACTTCGGTGATCTCACGGTGTGTCAATGTGGCTAGGCCCTTGCCCGTCACACATATGAATTACTAAGTTACATGCACTGACATTAATGTTTTAATATTTAAAGTCACAAGCTTAACCTTAATTGACCCTTTCACAGGAAAAGAAATACAACTTGGTACGTTACACAATTTATAAAGTGTGGAACATACCAAAATGCAATTCTTTTCATCTTAATATTTATTAAACTCTCACTTTTCAGGATATTTGAGAGATACTATCATCATCATCATCTGTCATCAATCCTTAGATTGGTTCGGCGACGCTCTGCTCTTGATTCTTCTATCAGCCAATCTCTTCATATTAACGTATTTCTTCTCTTTCAAAACCTTTCTCACTTGTTCTTTATATCTCATTGGAGGCCTTCCTTTGTCATTCTTCTCGTCTATTTGCCCTTCAACGATCGTTTTCACCAGGCCATCATGTATCTTTAAATATGGCCGATTACTTTGGAGAGATACTATAAGATCTCTGATGAGAAGAGAAAAAAATCAAGCATGCCAAATTCACGAAACCGATAAATTGATAAATTACTTTCATAAGCCTACACATTTTTAATCCTATTCTAAGCCTCTTAACTGACTCATTTCCATACATTGACATCTATTTACTCATGTATTCAAATGTCGATATCTAGTATTTTTTAGGAGCTATTAATACAAGAATAATTCCAACGCACTAAATTACTCGACGCATGAATCCTACGCACGTAGGCTGAAAATTCTTGATCGAGTATGTTGATACTTGACCACCAAAACGCACATTCAGTTTCTAGCTGTCTCGCTCTGAAGTTATTCTGTCCAGTGTATTAAGTATTCACTGTGAAGTGAGTAAGAAGTAATGAATTAATTTATTTTAACAGTAGTAAAATTAAAAAAAAATATTTGTTATAATTATACTAACAAAAAAATTGTTTGATCACTTTTTATCAGATTGAGAGCAAAATAATGTGATAATAACGCTTTTATAATCCAGCAAAAACTCATCAAAAGGAAAAAAAATATTAAATGTGATATTCTGTGAATGATGCGCCAAAATATGCACCTGGAAATGCAACTGATTATATTAATAATATATTTTTAGCATATAGGACAATAATTTGAGTATAGGTAATATGTACACGTTTATATAATTGTATTCTGGGAAAAATGAATTTGTTGAATTGACTGAACTTCAATCAAGGAACAACGAGCTTTAAGAACTATAACTTTGCCCATCATAATGGTAAATCATTTTCATAATTTAGATAAATAAAGTATCCTCAGTATTAATCGGAGAAGAACCATTGATAACAAGCAATTATCATTGTCTATTACTTTACGGTGAAACTTTCACTCTATACATTACAAGTTTCCCAGTGAACAACGCAATCTTTTCTCGGAGTATTTACTTTAAGTTTTGGAAATGTAGATAAACTTGGCTGGTGTAAACTAAATGTATGAGGTCTAATTTTTGACTTTTTTCCTCCTTTCTCCGCTGTCCCGACACCAGAGCGAGGTTTCGTCAAGAAGGTCGTCATCCCGTTCCTCCTTGGTCTCAAGTTCAAGGCCACCGCCCTCATACCCCTGGCACTCTCTCTCATCGCCATGAAGACGTGGAAGGCCTTGACCCTTGGCCTCCTCTCCCTCGTCCTCTCTGGTGCAATGGTCATCTTCCGCCTGAGCAAGCCTCCCAAGGTAGTGAGCTACGAGGTCTACCACTACCCGCAGGCCGCCCCTGCCTTCGAGGTGCCGGCCACCCATGGATGGGATCCACACTACTCCAAGAACGCAAGGTCCCTCGATTCCATGCCCCTGGCCTACAGGGCCCATTACCGCCAGTGATGAATCATTGGGATGGCAATGGAGAAGCAAACAGTCCCAGGAAAATTAACGGCGGCTGCGCCGTATGTTGAAGATCTCCGGAAGCACCCCCATGAGTAATTCCTCCCCAGTCAATTCACCTCCCTCTAAGCATACATCACCATCTTCTAACCCCAACAATAACCAGAAGAATAAAGTCATTAATCTACACGGCTTGGAAATAGAATAAAAATTTACTGGGTGAGCAGGACAGAGATTTAATGAATTGACGACCGGAGATATTAATGGCCGCAGATTTCTACGAAAGGAGATTTCAACGACTCAAGATATTTTGATTACGCTCATCAACGGGGAAGCCGCTTCTGAAGATAGTTAATTTATGTATTTATGAATGAAAGTATAAAGCCCGCCTAAGCCATTAGAGCTGGAGCGAAAATATTTATTTTTCTTTCCCCCTGTGAAATAATTATTTCCACTTCATTCCTACCTGCTCTACACCCTTCTATGATTGAACGAGGAAGGTGAAGAAAGCGTATCGGCTTCAATCACAGAGCACGTTTCTCATAATTTTCCCGTGAAATAGTGTATTACTTGTTGAATAAATTGTTTTTACTGTTGTCATAAAAATATTGCATTATTTTCTTACAAAAATAATATTTACATATTAATAATGGACATGAAAAATATATTGTCCAGTTTCCACAAACTTATATATATATATATAAATCATACGAAAAATCAAATTGTGGAATGGAATGGAATTCGGAGAAAAATTCAAGTGAAAATAATATTTGAGATATTGTAAAAAGACAGAGACTAAAGTCACGGTACAATTTTAACTTAATTTTTTTACATATTAATTACAAAAATGTGATTGAAGCAAAGGTACCTATACCTATTTGACGAGAATTTATAAGAAATAAATTAAAAAAACAGTACCTAAGGCTATCAATTCCATGTGCCAAATATAAATCAAATACTTTTCCGTTTTGTATTTTCATCGAGGCCGACAGTGAAATTATAAATAAAAATATAATAGGTAGTGCTAACCTTCGTCCGCTGAAAACAAGTAGACTACCATGGTTACGCTGGTTAATCATATAATGAATCTGTGATTACTCAAATATGCATAATATATTTTCATCTAAAATTAAGAGGAAAAGCTTTATGACATGTATGGGAGAGTTTCAATACTAAGCTGTAATTACCTGCAAATACCTGATCGTAATGCTAATATTTTTTTATAAAACCTTGCGGATTTATCTATGTACGTGGTGAGACCCGAAAATCCTATGTAAAAACGCTTCTACTTGCAAAAATATCTAAATTTATTACTTTACGGATGCATGCGTTCAATCCTATAGTGAAAAGATCCTAGAACCTGAGTAATGCAGTCCAATTTATCGCACCAGTAATATCATGCATTATTAAAAAATTCATTTACGGTGCTCCGAGTAAAACCATAAAAATATTTCGCTCTGCAGCTAAGGATTGCTATTATTCTATCAGCAACCAGAAGGTGCAAGTATTAAATTCATATATCTTATACAGACTATTTTTGGCATATAAAAATAGAAGGAGTAATCAGAAGGTCAAACTTCCAGGGGAGAATTGATCAGCTGTAATCCCCTCAAAATGCGTGACCGTAATGCTAGAAAAACCTTACGGATTTAGTTCTTAATGAAATCTAAAGAGAAACCATGATAGACACGGAGAAACTGGCCAACGTTTGATCCAATTCTTGCTACTTAAGAGTTCACAATACGTCACGGAGCTTCTCATCATTCATTCAAAGGACAGCTCCGAAACACTTTGGCACGACGTATATCTGACCCTAAAATCCACTTTAACGCACTCTGGGCCGATGTCTCTGGGCCGGTGATCAAAATTGGTAACCTGAAATTACGGTTCTAATCAAAGTATGGTTCAAGTGACATTAGTAAGGTAAGAACAAGTCACTATCATAGGACGCAATTCCACGCTTGGTGCTTTGTAGCGATTCTACGCAAAGATTCATTCGTATCGTTTTCTTTGCTACTTTCTTTACTGTCGATGTTCTCAAAACAAGAAATGGTCAGCCAAAACGCTAAAATAAAGCTTCCCATAGCCATTAGACTTCCTGATGAAGTTGCTAGGTAACTAGGCTGGTATATTTTTTTTGTAAAATTTTAACCTGCTAATCTTTCCTTTCGCGGGAGTACATATTCGGCAAAACTAATGCTTTTAAGAATACACGGCTTGTAGAAGTGAAGTAGGGTAAGAAGCCGAGGTAAAAATTGAGACCTGAAGATTTGAGGCTGGATATTAGGATTTTGTAGAATGGTTTTTTTTAAGTAGGCCATTATTGTTAACTCATCTCTTAGTATTCAACCTTGAAATTACCATTTCCGTTAAATTAATGTTTTTAAGACTATATTCTCATAGGTATTCATCTTACTTTACAAGTAACACGTCATCTAAAGTTCTGAGTGCCTTATCTTCCATGAAAAATCAACAAGGCAAGTACAATGCTTATATATTTTGCAAATTAAATATAATTATAGCAACAATAATACATATTTTCACTTTTATTCGGGAAATCGTGGGAGTGACCTCAGAGCTATTGTTTATAATTTACTTCCTAGAGTGAAATCAGAAGGCATTAAAATATACATGAGCGAGAGGTTTATGCTAATACGCATAGTAATTATGGTATAAACATTACGTAAAATTAGCATATAATACCAACTATATTGTAATTAATACATACATTTAATGTCTGATTGTATTTTTCGTTGCTTGTGTGAGTTTATCCAAAGATTACTCACAACGTATATGCCAAGGGGTAAAGTAAGGATCAGAAAAGGAATTCATGAACACTGATTGCAGATAGAATATGATAGAAAATTAATAAAATCTTTATTTAACACCATTGAAGATATCAATAAGAATTATAACTATGCAATGAAAATTGTATTAATATTTGCGCTAGTATTATTTTAAATGGTTGTTCTGAGGAAAAATATTTGATTTTG